>OU611956.1:5040000-7540000 GCA_914767545.1 Sesia apiformis
AATTTCCTTTCACTATTGTCAACTTTTCAGGAGATAAGTTATAATTTAAGCAGGCCACACGACTCTGGAACGAACTTCCCGTTAATATCAGTAAAGCTCCATCTCGGGAGTTTTAAAAGGTTAGGTGAGTTTTAATAGTTTTAAAAGGAGATTGAAAGCAGGGCCGTCTTTACCAGGGGGTGCAAGGGGTGCGGTGCACCCCGGGCGCTCACCTTTTAAAGGTAATGAAAAAATATAACGCTATAGTAAACAATTACACAATAGGATATTTGACTGTCATAGGATACACAATAGGATATTTGACTGTCATAGGATACACAATAGGATATTTGACTGTCATAGGATACACAATAGGACATTTGACTGTCATAGGATACACAATAGGATATTTGACTGTCATAGGATACACAATAGGATGTTTGACTGTCTTAGGATACACTCCCGCACCCCGGCGCAGAATAGACTTAAGACGGCCCTGATTGAAAGGTCACCTTCTCCAAATAGACACCATTTACTTATTTTATTTGAATAGTGTATCTGAACATTTGTATTATTATATAATATTTTATTTCATTTGATGTGTATATATGTGTGTGTGTGTATGTATATATGGATGTGTGTATGTATATTTTAAATGTTTATTGTATTTGTATATTTTATTTATCCCAAATTATTTATATTATATAACGTTATATCACTTAACCCTACCATACCATCACTATATGGCCCCCACAATGTTTTATAGTATTAAATCCCCCTTTTGTTAGAACAATAAAGTGTAACTAAATAAATAAAATTACAAAAAAATCTTATGTCAATTTTAGTGGAGTAGAATCCGAGGAACTTTGTCATTGTTGTACCCGACTATTCCTGTGAATATTCTAGAAGTTCTATGGAACAGTGTTTTATCACTAACTTACGTATGTAGTAGTTACGGTAGAGTTATCGTATTTTATGTAATACATGCGACATTCTGTTATAGCGGGGGTACAGGTAATGTTACTTTCAGTACAAATTTCTGCTCCTGTTGTCACTTAAGAAATTTAAGAATTCGCTTTTCTTTTGTAAAATACTTAGGTATATGTTTCAGAAAAAAACATAGAAATATGTTCCTATTATACCGTTTTTATATAATATCTAAAAGCACTTTTAGTAGAAAGATACAATATACTAAAGTTTTCTTAAAATCTTTCATTGTGTGTTCAATACAAAAGCCGGCAATGTAGAAAAATATATTATTCGGTTTATATTTTCTACAATTGCGGATGGGTATGGCAGCGCTGCTATTGGAGGTGTCCATGGGCGGCAGTAGCCACTTACCATCATGTGGGCGGCTCGCCCGTCTACCTCCATTAATATAAAAAAAAAATTAGTAGATAAGTAGACGGTCACCCATAGGTCATGAGCTCGCCTATCGACAGTTTCAAGCTTGGCCACTTTGGCAAGCTTGGCTGACCACTGACCACTCTGTATAAGTTTTATTATTATTGTTTAAACAATATAAATAACTATGTCCCCCTCCGCTATAATATATTTGAGTATGAATACTTAAATAACATTTTAAAAGAACAGCATCAAAATTGGTCCTGTTCTTGAGGATTAAGAAGTAGAAACCTTATTAACTCGACTAATAAAGTGAATTTAATTTATTTAAGTAATGTTTCAGTAACGCCTGTTATTGATTAATGAGCTTTTAGTTATAAGATTACTCAACATACTTACTGACATCATATCAATTGAACCTCTCTGATCAACCCAAAGGTTAGCTGGTAGATTAAGCATTAAGCTCGCCTTTTATACGTCATGGTCCAATTAAGTAAATACTTACAATTGTTAGAAAAAAAAACGAAAAATGACTTTCCCAATATAAAACAATCATTATCTTAAAGGACTCAAAACTATAACTTCATGAATAGATTTCGAATCTTTTTTTTCTAATTAATTTGGTCTTTAAATAAAAAGTTAACTATCGACATAAACCACACCTTAAAACAGAGAAATTCGATGCTGTATGAATTCGATGATTCACGTAATACGGCATTTGATATTATGAAAAATGAATTGTGAAAACATGTATTACTTCTGCTATTTTTTTTCGGAATGGCTAAATTCTTGTGGCCCCAATTGGCCTTTCAAGAATCACCGGACATGTATAGCTTAGGGCGAGCGCAGAAGGCGCTCAGTCAGGAGCAAAGAGTGTGTGCAGCAACGAGCCTAAGGACTCTTCCGCCGGTAGATCGGCGGTAGGAACGGACCTCGGCTTAGGGCGTTGCTTTGGGAGGGTACCGTGGGATTGCGAGTCTTTGAGAAGCGCCCAGGCACGTGCCGATAGCTAGTAAAAGTGTTGGCTGAAGGCCGGTGTGTGTTCACGGTGTAGCGAGGGTGACGTCCTCGTCTTCGCCGGCGGGGACGGTGTATATGTGTAGTCTGTGAGTGTAATGTAAAAACCGCATTGGCAGCAGTAATTGGGTCGTTGGGGTCGTCCAAGACGTGCCGAGGACGACGACGACAACGGCAACGGGGAGGGTCATTCCTATCGGGGACATAGATTAGGCTCTCAACTACTAGGGGGTTGGGATGATGAGGAACTCTGTCGTAGTAGCGACGGGCGGAGTCTTTCACGTATTTAACGATGGAGGGTAGTTCCAAGTCCTTGTGGAGGTTGACGTTGTGAGAGTACCATGGGGCAGCCACGGCCTTACGCACAAATTAATTTTAGAGGGTTTGGAGTACTTTAATGTTGAAGGGGGCTGCGTGTGCAAAGACAACGCTAGCAAAGCTAGCAAATGAAATGTACGCATGTTTTGTACAATGTCAGCTTATTTCTGAGCGACATTTTACTTCTCCCGCCTATGAGAGGGTTGAGACGACCGAGTACAAAGGCGGCTGTGTTGTGCGTGTGTTGTGTAGTACAAAGATGTGTTCTCGGAAGGTCAGCCAATGGTCTAGGATGACTCCAAGATATTTGGTCTTCCTAGCCCAAGGGATAGTTCCACCGAAAAGGGATATCGGGAGTGACGATTACTTGTGCAAAAATAAAAAGTATGTAGGTACATGTAAAAAGTATATTTTTTCATAGATGTAGAATATGTACCCACCTACATATAATCATAGACATACCTATATCTATAACTTTTTAATGTTTGTCACGTGAAATAAAACACTATAGACAAACAACATCGCCTGCGCGGTTGCAGGGGTGCGGGGAGGAGCAACGCAGGGATTGCGCGGAGAGCGAGCTTTAGGTACGTATTTTATATCGTGTGCATCGCTCTACTCTACAAGGTCACCCCGCAGGCAGGGACCTATCTTGTTTGTCTATAGTCGCCATGATTATGTCGGCTGTTACGCCATCTGTATGGTAGATAATAATAATTAAGCAAGTTTATTTTTAATAAACAAAGCGCCTCTGCTTAAATATGACGTCTGTTTACTATTGGAATTACATCATGCCTAATGTATCATGTCGGCTAGCGTTTTCGCGCCGAAACAACGAGTTTAAATTAGATGTTGTTTTAGACTATTTAAATGTGACCTAAATTTAGTATCAGGCTAATCTGTGTTTTTCAATAAATCAATTATACTCCCATATTTTTATATTTGTTTTATTATTAATTTATTGTAATATGTACCACACAAATATTAATAGACTTAATTGGTATAGCGCCAATAATGAAGTAACTTCTGGGGAGCGTGTAAGACAGCGTGAAATGGAACAGCAGTGTAGCGTTGCGAAAGAAAATGCGATTATTGATAATAGTAGGCATGTTACGTTTCACACTGTTTGTTGCTAATGTCTTCATATCAAGTCTTCAATTATATTTTCTCGTATTAGAAGAAATGAATATGAAGCCGCGTGGGTTTAGAATATCAGCACGCCATCTCTTCCCGTAGGTTCGCAACGGGTTACTAAGGGATAACAAAGCCGCTACCACAAGTTCCGAGGAAATACACCACCTCTAAAAGTGTGCACTTGCCAACCCGCTTGCCGTTTTAAGGCCATACGTCCCTCGTGCACAAGATAATGTGCACGAGAAGACCTACCAGCAGGGGACCAAGGATTGGTTATTGTTATTTTATTACGAATTATGAAGCTGCTGTAATGAGTAGATTTATTGTTGTTGTTAGTATTGGATAATCGAGAAGCACTATTACAAACTTCTCTTGCGTTTATAAACGAGTTATTTCAGTGTTCTCAACGTTCATATTCGTTGCTCTCTAACTGAATAAACAGATTTGTTCTACAATTCTGTATTTGCGGCCGTCTCCACCTAGCTCATAACATAAATGATAGTGAACTGCAAAGGAATTTATATTTGGTCTGATGCCCAATTAACTTATAATGCAGTTGTTAGGTAGTTATCGTGGATGACCAAGGGAGACAGTTTCACTTCCCAACAGAGGAACTGTTGCTCTTCTGTTTGCTCGTCTGCTGCCTTCTTAATATAAAAAAGTGATCTTTATTTCTACCCCACACTTCATAAAACAAAACAAACAAATACAACGGAAATTGATTCATACCGGAGTTTTCCCGTTAGAGTTCTTAGACCCTTCACTGTCTATGGAGAACAAAACGTAATGTTTCTAAGGACAGGCACGTAAATTATTTCTGTAATTAATGCATACTCACGTCAAAGAGCTTGCTCAGATGTTCACATTGTGCGCTGGGATGGATTTACAACTTTTGTTTGATGAAAAATATCTTCAAAGATAATTAATATCTATATAAATAAATAGATATATCTTCAAAGATAGTAAATACAAAAGTAAGTAATAAAATAGAAAAGTAAGATTAATATATTTATATAGGTATGTCTGTATTCTAGAGAAATTGATGATTTTATGGTAAATATTAAAACATTACGTATCTTTTTATTTTGGAACCAGTTAGAATCACTTACTTACTACGTAGGTATTTTAATAAATGCGATTTTGCGCCCATCGTAATATTTTCACATCAATTCAACCCCATTCAAAAGCATTGAATAAAAGTATTACACAAAAGAAGCAAACTCGAATTGATTGAATAAAATATTCCTACTAAATGTAATTAGTCTCTTAAATCCCGTTTATGACCATGCATCTGCCTCTGTTTGTAGTAGCGAGTGTTTGAGGGGAAAAAAGAATACATTAACCAAGTTACTTCTCGTTTTATGGACATTTGAAACCCTGCCACTGTGTGTAACTGGTGCAGTTGCACGTCGATTCGTTAATGCAACTTTAATCGGCATTTAATTAGTGTCATTGGGGACACCGAACAGAAACGCATTTTTGGTTCCCAGAATTATGGCAGTGAAATTGCCGTCACAAACCTTTTAAGGATAATGTCGATGCTACCTTATTTAGTCGCCCCAATTCTCAAATAAGTAATATTTAATGATTCCATTTTATAGATAAGAGTCGTGATGGAACAGAATTTAAATAAATATTAATAGTATATTGTTGTTGCTGAAAATATATATTTCTTTGTCAATTTTGTTGAAAGTTTAGTTTTACAGATGATAAATGCCTACATATGATAGCTAAAAAAGAGAATATTGCGTGAAGTGAATTTTCTAATCGCCAATCGATTTCGAATTCGTGGTTCTAGGAAATCATTTGCGACGATTATTAAAGATTGATAAGATTAATATATTGACTAAAATAGTATCCATAATAAATAATAAGTTTTAATATTTTCTTAGGTTTTCGCGATTACTATACATTGCAATTAAACAACTTTTAACGGTTTAAATCGCGTATATTTGACATGATTTGAATGCAGAACTACTAGAACACTGCCTAACATCTGGCTACCTATTCTGGGATAATAAATTCTACATACAGATCGATGGTGTAGCAATGGGCTCTCCAGTCTCCCCCGTTGTCGCCGATATTTTCATGGAAGACTTCGAGGAGAAGGCTTTCACCAGAGCTGTGGCTATGCCGAAGATCTACAAACGGTACGTAGACGATACTTTTGCCGTCCTCCCCAAAAATAATGTTTCTGCATTCCTAAATCATTTAAACTCATTACATGATAAAATCCAATTTACTATGGAGTCTGAGGTCAATAAATCCTTGGCTTTCCTTGACATTTCAGTCATCAGAAATCCTGACAACTCTCTTGGTCATACTGTGTATAGGAAACCCACCCATACAGATAAATATCTCAATGGTAACTCCCATCACCATCCATGTCAGTTGACTACCGTAGGCAAATCTTTGTTACAGAGAGCACACGGCATCTGTGACACTGACCACCTCGAGGAAGAGCTTCTGCATGTGAAACAAGTACTGCGAAGCAACAATCACAAACTCCCACGAATGCGTCACAGAAGCCGCCCCAAGCCTCCTACAGTTGAGCGACAACCTGCCATCTTACCATACATCAAGGGCATCACTGACAAAATTGGCAATATCTTAAGACGAGCTTCAATTAAAACTTACTTCAAGCCGCACAAGAAGATTAGCCAATTTTTAAGACCGGTCAAGAGCAATATCCCCCTACAAGATGCAGGTGTTTACAAGCTTGATTGTGAATGCGGGTTATCATACATTGGGCAAACAAAGAGGAGCATCGGTATCCGGATAAAAGAACACATAGCTGACATGAAGAACAGACGCTCGACCAAGTCTGCAGTTTGTGAACATGCTCTGGACAAACCCAACCATTACATTCGATTTGATAATCCACAAATCCTCGCTAGAGAGACCCGGTACATGCCAAGAATGTTACGCGAGGCTATTGAAATTAAGAAACACCCAAATTTCAATAGAGAAGATGGTTGGCAAGTACCACCAGCTTGGGATCCAGTCATTAAATTAATTAAATCACAAGGCCAACGCCATACTGCAAGACCTCTGGACACCGTGAGCGAATACTGCGTGCATAGGGAATGTTATGATTAAAAAAAAATTTCAGACGGTAGTTCAAAAAATTTCAGACGGTAGTAATAATTTCTTAATAACTCAAGTGACAAATAAAATCAATTAGTCACCCCGTGACCACGTCCACTGCAAAGTGTTCGAAACGTCGGGATATAAATCATGTCAAATATACGCGATTTAAACCGTTAAAAGTTGTTTAATTGCAAAATAAGTTTTAAGTTGTTTTACCAATAAGTTTAGATTTAAGTATTTTCTTTTCTTTGTATCATTTGTCATTTCTTTATATAAATGTGTAAATGAAAACCTAAGAGCTATTAAATAAATGAACTTTATAAGTTAGAAAAAGAAAAACTTGTGTATAAAAACTACTATAATCAATTCTGAATCCAAGTCGAACCGATAGATAGAACCAGAGTATTCCTACGGATTGGACCAAAATTCTATGGGATATTCGAAGACTTCTGGAGTTGTTAATTCGGATAGATGAGAGGAGCAAAAACAGTAAGTAGCTGTCTTATTAACAGATAGGGAGAGGGCGCATGCTGAATTCCACAACCGCTGCGCGCACTCAACTGGCCACGTTACGAGTACATCTCTCTCACAAAAGATTAACGTGAAATTTACTACATTTCCCACTTCACCCTATTCCCCCAATGTATATTACGTATCTACGTGTTTAGGTAGTGAGTGAGATATGCTAAAGTCCATTCCCATCTCACCTCTCCCCATTTCCTCAATCCTTCCTCCAAATCCGGGGGCGTGTCAAAGTTGTCATTCTCCACTGATGTCGGCATGTACCGCGGATGTCCATGGGCGACAGTATCCACTTACCACTAGGCAGGCTGTCTGCTCGTTTTTTTCACTCTGGGTTTGTTGGGTTTCACAGGTGGAGGACCCGGCATCGGACTTTGGCCATGAGAGACCAAGGAGAGACTTGACGGCGGGGCGCCAAGGGCATGCTAGGTGAGCGAGCAACATCTGACCACCCAAACAACTGTATTTGCTTCGAACCGAGGAAGGGTAGAATTAAGACAGCTCTCACCCTCATCACTGTTTAACTGTGTAGAAACGGACTCCCCGGTGTCTGCTCGTCTGCCGCCTTCTTCATATAAAGAAAAATCTTGGAACTCATTTAGCAACGATTACAAAAGACTGATAAGATTAATATGGACTGAAATTGATTCTTATCCACTTCGAACCGATCAACAGAATCAGAATATTTCTATGAATTGGACCAAAATTTTGTGGCATTTTCGAAGTCTTTGAATAGCGAAAACGATGGTAAATTGTTCTACTATCAGATGAGTTCTACTATCTAGCTTTTACTAAAATGAACACTTTTTAAATCAAAATAATTAATTGAGCGGCAGAAATAGTGAAAGTAGCAGCAAATAGATGGTAGCAAATTTAAAGGTGCGTTTATAGGTTTAGGTTCTCTGGTGACAATAAAGAAACGTTATTCGTCGACTTTGTGTTGACGTTCTTAGTAATTAAAAATTGTTTATTTTAGTTATTCAAAAATAGTATGTTTTGTTGACCATTATTTGTTGCCCGTTTAAATACAGAGCCCTTTTTAATTAAATAACTAATTAAACAAGTCTATCGTGATTCAGTGTTAACTGCGTTGGCCTTAGAGAGGAAAATTCTGTAAAGCCGAGGCAAATTCCTTGGGTTTCTTACAAGTAATGATGTTTCCTGAAATTATTGAGTAATATTATTGTTTCTCGTTAAACTTAATCCACAAATGTTTGTTTATGTTCAGTAATTACACCGAAACACGCGGATTATGCTGGCTTCTGTGAATTTCGCGTATCTATTGAGCGTTATTATTATATACGTGTAGATAAATTTACTGATTAGTTGATTTCGACTTTATACTGAATTTGAAGTTAACGATATTATACAGATAATAATTATCTATATTGTTGAATAATTATATTACATACAATAAATAAAGGCGCTAACGGAACTTTTCATTAGTCTTAAAAATAATACCCCGTTTGTTTTAAAATTAATACCTTATTTACCTATGAGTGTATCTCGTATGTAGTCCATAAATAGATACGCTTCGCAAGTTCGTGAAATTGTATGGAAACAATAGCGTATCACATTACGAATAAATTTTAGTGATGGAAACGAAACCATCATCCTTGACTCGGTTCAACACTTTTGACGAATTTTCACAATTGATTATAACGCAATTAGGTATTTTTTGTTTTCTAACATCGACTTGCTACGGCTGGGAAACTCGGAACAGACTGAACGAACAGCGTGAGAAGTAGGAGCTTAGCGTTAACTTCGGGCATGCAGTGACCCACAGTTTTCGTTATCTACACTTCTATATCTGTAATGTAATCTTTAATCTCACATAAGCATAAACCGCTCCAGTCACCCCTCGCGTTACAAGCCTTACATTCAACAAGAGAAGATGAAGCTGAATGTTTCGGTCCAGCCGTGCCCGTCGAGGATACCGATGGTTTCATCTTAGTGAAAAAGTACGAAGGAGTCGTCGACGTCGCGATCAGAATAACCACGGTACCGTTCCTGCAGCATCAATACATCTCAAGGCTGCGGTATCGACTAATCTCGAAATTGGTTTTTCCATATAAAAAATAAATAAATAGTAATAACAATAACCATAGTGTAACAAACCTAATAAAACAATATTTATTTATATTATTTATAGGTATTATTTTTAGTTGGCCATCGAGCGAAATAAAAGAAGATGACCTTTAGATATTGAGCTCTAAATCTTTTCAACAAGATAATCATCAAAGCAATCCGTATGCGTATAAAAACCTGGGTTTCCCGTCATCGCATCTTAGAGCGAAGAACGCAAATTCCCGGGTATTTTTAGACATTGTATGTAACGCGAATTGTTCTGGGAAATCTCCACACGGGAATATCATAGCGTAAATAAATTTAAATTGTCAATATACAAGCAACTCCAGTGTTTATTAACGACAAAAGTTTGTTAGAGAAACTTTTCAGCAAATTTCAATCTGTAGATATTTATCCAGCGTAAAAATAAATGTTGTTTTCTTGTTATCATTAATCTGTATTCTACAGAATTAATAACGTGATCTATAGGACTATAGGATTTATCATTATTTAAAATTCAGATAGTAGAGATACCTACAGTTATGTCCCACCATGGGGGCATACAATAATTATATAAATGTAAACATTCTAATATCTAAAATTTTACAAAAACATTTTATTAAGTTAACAATAGGTATATACATATATTATATGTTTATTATTTCATTTGTACATGTGTTTATTAAATATAGTATAATTATTATTATTCGCCAGTTCATAACTATTTATTTATTATATCCTTATTTATTTAGAGTTCTCTTGATTTTAATCTAAATTGATGACCTATTCAATCGATGTCGGTGATCACTGATCACCTGTCAGGGATTTACAAAGAGGTCATTGACAGACGTAGGTGAGGAGAGGTAATGGCCTCACATTTAATAGATTGAGTTGGAAAAAATAACGCTTGAGATTCTATTCAAACAGCATCAATAAAAACTAAAGAGGAAATCATTAGTGGGTAAAAAGTAATACAAAGAAAATATTTGTAAAAATACTTTTTAAATCTCAATATCTATTTCCTCAAATAATATTTTATGTTTACTTACGTACACTTACTTACTTTTAGTATACTTACTTTTAGTAATAACTCTTTAATTAGAATTAAGGCAATTATTATGGCGTAATTCATTTAGGCATGGGAAATTTTGACTTAAAATAATAACGTCTAAGAAAGTTATAAACTTATAATATAACTCATAAAAATAGTTCATTTACGCAATAATAACTAAATCCTGACCACTATTATAAATGTCCCTATCTGAATGCCTATTATGCCTATAAATGTCCCTATAATGAACAAACTGCCTATCAAACTGCAGGCAAAATATATGAATGACGACAAATTAAAACTTTTATTAAAAAAAAACATTTTTTAACAATAAGTGGTACAGAATATTATATTTAAAGAACGGCTTCAGTACTACGGTTAAACCCTGGAGGTTTTTGTAGTATCTATATAGATTTAAAAACTTTGTATAAACATGGTTAATAAATAAAACAATAATTCAGAAGTTGAATTGTTTATTTGTTACCTAATACCCAGCCCTTTTTTCGTCCACTGCTGGACATGGGCCTCATGGACATTGTCTTGTGCATGAGGGATTTATGGCCTTAAAACCCACGCTGACTAAGCGGGTTAGTGAGTTTATTCGTTTATAGATGTTGTAGTTCCTCAGGGCTTGTGGCAGCGGCTCTGTTATCCCGTAGTCCCCATTTACGGCCCCCACGGGAAGAAATAGGATAATGCTATTCTTAAGCCGGCCATTAATTACTCCACAATTAATTGACAAATTGCTACGAAGCATTCAATCAAAGTACCATAATTTCAATCGAAACGAGAAAAGCAACCCCATTACATATTTTGTTTACCCAATTAACACTTTAAAGCACAGTTGTGCAATTCTTAAATACGTCAAAAAAATAATCACGTAAATTTTCAAAAAGCAAATAACAATTTCATACAGTAAATACATCAGAGTGGTGTCACCACGCCCGTGACGCTATCATAATGACACTCGTACTCGGTGCATATTTTTGCACAAGGTGTTAGTGACAAGTGACAAGTTGCTGTTGAAAATGTAACACGTGGCGCCAAAATTTTATCGCGCGTGACACAACACATTCGAAATGCTCTCTTCATTTTTATTATCCAAGTCATTATTAACGAAATATGGCATTGGAGGTTGGACGCGCGCCCGGGCACACGTGGATACCATCTGTCGTCTAAGTACAGTCGACGACTAAAGCGTGTCATGCACGATGAAGATACTATAATATTTCATCTTAATATATTTTGAATATAAAACATATATTACACGATTAAGATACGATAGTATATAAAACAAGTTCATTCTTTCGAAATCCGTATCCGTCTTTGCGGTCGTGATTTCACTATTTTAAGAATAAATCTCAGTGCATCATTATAAAACTCCAATTCGTTAAATATCTTAAAATAAAAACAGGTGAAATATATATTATATACGTCGCGTGTGGCGCTCTATTGAAATATATGATTAAGATAATTGGGTCCATCCCTCCATTCTCTTCATTGGGTGTGACAAGCTTGCTTTTATCTATAAGTCAACAATCATCAACAGCTGTACTAAATTATACAAGAATATAAATCTAGTTGACATTTATTTAACAACTTTACAAGGAAATAAAGTGTAAGTAGACTTTGCATTTAGTAGGCTGTTAGTAATAGTCTTTCCTATTAGTCCTACTTAATGGTTTCATAGAACAGTTTATGAGGCATGAGATAGCAAGAATTGTTAGTGGACTAACTAAGCAGTAAAGATTTGTACAACTTAAGACACTCGCATACGTACTTACCCCATTTTTTCTTTCCTTTTTATGAGGTACCTTGTAGTCTTAATTCGTGTTCTGGCACACTTCTAATTTGAAATTTGTTTGGCAATTATTGCACATAGGTAGGTGGTTTTCATATTGTCGTCTTTAGTATTGATAACCTAAGGGGTATTTACAGGGCCGTCTTTACCAGGGGGTGCAAGGGGTGCGGTGCACCCCGGGCGCTCACCTTTTAAAGGTAATGAAAAAATATAACGCTATAGTAAACAATTACACAATAGGATATTTGACTGTCATAGGATACACAATAGGATATTTGACTGTCATAGGATACACAATAGGATATTTGACTGTCATAGGATACACAATAGGATGTTTGAGTGTCTTAGGATACACTCCCGCACCCCGGCGCAGAATAGACTTAAGACGGCCCTGGGTATTTATTTTCGACTCTGAATCGTAAGGTCGTGAGTTCAATTCAAATCTACGGTCCGTACCACTGAGTTTCTAATTACATACAGATCTTTTTTTAAATATTAGCAGCTCGGCGGTGAAAGAACACACCGCGGGGAAACCCATGCTCGTGAATTGAAAATAAAAAAATCAGGGGCACAGAACAGAAAAAATGAGTAAATAAACTGGTTCTGTAGTATGTTTGTAGTATGTAGGTTCTAGTTCTGTACATGTGTAGCCACCAATCCGCAATGGACCGGCGTGGTGGATTATAAGTAACCTGTAATTTATATTATGTTATCCCTACCGATTTACTAGGGAAGTGATTGCCTGTGGGGTGTGATAGTGGTTTGCTTGTGTCCTGCAGTGGGACATTATAGGCCGATCTATAAGGCAGAAGATACCAGTGACTTTTGACATGAAACTTTAATCAATTCACATCAATCTTGCCCGAATCTTTTTTACCATATATGCAGCTCAATGAATCTGTCTTTATCTATGAGCTAAAAAGATTTACACTTTCAGTCACACGTGTACGTACATCACACCCATGAAGGAAATTATTCGGAGAAGCATGGCGCATGTCACACGCATTGCCATTCGAGGAACGCTCGATTATCTTGACTCTTATTGATTGCTCTCTTGACTTCACAGAAGAAATCATCCATTGTTATGGCCATCATAATGTCGTATACGATATTATAAATTACCCGAACAATAACTTCAAAAGAGCCCAGTTACCAGGAATTTAGTGGTAAAATCAATATCGTCCTTCCTTCTAAAGGATGTAGGATTTCTATATCATATAGAATCAAGTTTATATAATAGCAGTATTTACAAGTACACGTCTGTGTTCGAATTGAATTCTGAGAATAAGAAATAATTCTTTGGGAGCAAATTTAACGTTGCTGATAGTATATATGTACATGCACACTTTATTACCTACTTGCCTGTTTATTATTAACTAGAGATACCATACGCCTCTTTGTTTCAATTGCCTATTCATATACTAGACACGAACGTGGGTGCTCATAGTGATCAATCTTTTATTAACATCCTTTGTTTTCTGTTCTATTCTATATTGTTTTATAACATAGTGCCTTAAAATTGAACGGAATCAACGTAATTGAAATCTGAAGTGTTGTGTTCATATCATACCTCTGAAGTGTTGTGTTTCTCCACTATTGGATATACTCGTAAGTTTCTCCTAACGCGATAACGCCCGCTACCACACACTATTTTCCGCTTATCTCATCCAGCTAATAACGTAGCTACCAACACTTGGCCGAAGGGCATCCCACGCTGCGTTTCCCGATACGTGGTCTCCATTTGAGGACTTATCTACACCATCGGTTACAGGTTCTGGAACAGGGATACGTTTAGTAAGAATAAAAAGAAAATCTACTTTATTTAGTGGCTTTTATGCCTACGTAACATGTTAGCCCATAGTTACTTATCAATATCTTCACGAAATAAAATCAATTTAGATAAACATAAGGTACTAATGAAGACTCACAAGCCTGTACAATAAATAATTGGGCACCGAATTGGGCACATTACGAAACATGTATAAAAATAAGAAATATTTCAAAGGTCTGTTTTAAGAATTAGTGACGTCAATACTAACGGTTAAATAAAGATTACAAAACGTGACGTAATAATTTGTGTTAGAACGATTACGATTTGAGTAACGGTCACAGACCACTGGGGTGGGTGGTCTGTGGTAACAGTAAATCTATCCAATGAATAAATGTACGACAGATGAGATGAAGATGACACGGAACTTTAAGACTAACAGACGAAAAATTTTTAGCCGCATAATCTCCAAGACATTGCACACCAAATCACATATTTGAGTGTGCATGACATATTTCGTGATCCGATTAGTTGTAAAGGTGTGCGTGTCATTTATAAGGTGGGTCTGATTGTTTCTCATTTACTGTTGACATGCTATAGTTTGAATTTTAGATTGATCTTTGCGCTCAGCAAACATCGTACTTAGGTATATGCAGAAAACACTGCCAATCTTTCACTAGGCATCGACACATGTCTGGGCGCTTCCCGCCGACACGCGATCCCGCGGTATCCCCCAATGCAACGCCCTAAGCCGAGGTTCGTTCCTTCCGCCGGTTTTCCGGCGGGGGGGCCCTTAGGCTCGTTGCAACACACACTTTCCTCTTGGCTTGAGCGCCTTCAGCGCTCGCACTACGTCAATTACGACCGGTGAATTTTAATAGGCCACACGGCCACAAGAATTTAGTCACAAAACACGATGTTGAGGCAATCAGGTTTTTAGTCGGTAGGAGTCCGACACTACCTGGCACCACCTAGGCTGGCCCAGCTAGACTAGATGGTGCCAGGTGTCCAATGCAGGATTTTCCTGATTGTCTCTCCTAACATAAAAAAAAAAAAAAATAACTGCCAATCTTAAAATCTAGTATTTTATTTTGATACTTGTTATCCGTGTCATTTCTTCTCCAGAAGAGTTCAGGTCTTTAGGAACCGGTGGTCTATACAAACACTCTGTATGGAAAAAAAACATAGTCATAAGACACATCGATCATACTAATGTAACCAACCCTTTAATAGTCCACTGCTGGACTTCTCGTGCACATTGTCATGTGCATATAGGATGTACTGCCTTAAAATGTTACGCTGGCTAAGCGATTTGGCGAGTCCACTCTTTTAGCGGTGGTTCAGTTCCTCAGGGCTTGTGGTAGCGATAAATTAAGTATAAATTAAGTATTAATTAAGATAATTAAGTATAAATTAATGTAATGTATCAAATAAGTTTTGCATATCTGGATTATGCTCAGATCAAACAAATTGACCGTAGTTTTCGTCAATATCCAATGACAAATTTCTACGGTCAACACAGGTTATAAATACATAACTGTATTGATATTTATCAGATAAATATATCTTGTCAATAAGCGACGTCAATATAAAAAGTCATTTAAAAGACAGATTATGTTCTACATCTACTGATAGACTCTGCTGTATATGTATACTAGAAAATAAAACTACAACTAGATATCTAGAAAAACACTTCCCTGATTTACATAGCCATTATACCAGAGTCGGTCGGCTTTATATAGGTTGTAACTTGTATGTATTAAATTAACGTACGATATTGTCACGAGAGCTCGTAACATACTACCGAGTACCAGCTCAAGTGAAGGGATTGCTAGATACAAACACTTAGAGTATACACGTATAGTACAAACACGTATAGCGGAGGTAAAGTGTGTCACGATTACATATGTGTAGCTATGTTTACACTGTTTCTTACTAAATCAATACTAAGATACAGGAATTCGGGCATAAGACGACCAATAACGTTGTCAAGTTGTATTGCTGATAAATACAACGTGTACCTAACAAGGTTTCTCGGCAGTCAGTAGTACCCCAAGATATGTACGTATGTATATACGTATCCACAGTTCTATTTTGACTCTGTTGTAAGTGTCGTAACATGGATTTACAAGGTATCAGCAATATTCAGATATGGGTTGATCATATTTTATGCTTAGTTTTACACAGATACAAAACGAAACTTGTAGTTATTGTCTTGACTTCAACTTATTTTACTGACATGGACACGAGTGCGTAAAACCATGTAGACTCGTAGAGTGAATGAACTTTTACGCATTCATTGCCCCATGGCATGGCCTATTGACAGATGGAATGACGGTAGGCACTGATTGATAAATAAGTACCTAGTTTTAATAAAAAATAATTCCGTTCTACATATTGTGAGCATGTGACTCGGGGTCAACATGATTACGTTATCGTAGAGTCGGCCGCCGCACTCACCATACCAGCCTTGGACGGAAGACCATAAGTTTTATAAATTAGTGACAATGCCTTGAGTTATTTCGTAGAAGTGCCAAGGTTGGTAGTTCTGGGAAGTGCGGGTATGGCGCGGCAGTATGTACGGAGCGTTCATGTAGCGGCGCGCTCATGTGCTAGGGCTCCGCGCACGCCGCGCGTCTCCCGCTGCCCGCCTGCGCCCGTTGGCCGCATGTTTACTTCGCGTCGGCGCGTCGTACACCGCCTCCAGTCCACCTTTGTACACCAATGAAGAGTGTTGTCGCTTCGGCGATTTGTCTTGCCGAACTTTCACCTCCGCGATATCGTTATCTGTGATAAATGTCCCGACACTGAGTGAAATTGAATGTGCGCGTTCTTAGAAAGCGTTTCTGTGACGGCACGCGGAAGAACGGCCGCCGGTGAAGTCGATTTCTGCAAATTAATTTCTCTTGTGCACTCGCCTTCTACGAAACTGCTTATAAAGAGTTTACCGAGAAGCGAAACGGCCATAAAGTGGTTTTGAGGAAATATTAGTAATTACAAGTGATCCGTGTGTTTTCGTGTTGCTGTTAGGTTTACAAAGCGTTTACATTGGATCCCAATCACCCACCTGCACCCCCAATGGTGGTTAAACTACCAGGTGAGAATTAAATTAATTTATGAGTTCAAATAACTGTATAATAGTTAAGTACTTACATGTTAAATTTCTTTACTATAGAAATGTTTTTTGACAATTCAAACGAAAGTCACATTGTTTATTATTACAAAGATGACGGCATGTAACTACGTAAGAGTCGTTATCAGCACATTCAATAATAAGTGGCGCCATTTCATATCATAGATTGGCCTTCGGGTCAATGCTTACATTATACATTATGTTCTTATTTTAATAATTTATGCCTGATGTTAATGTCATTTAAATTACTTTGACGTTATAAAATTATGTTTTCAAGTAATAGTATGTTAGACTTCAAAACTGTTACACTTTCCTTTCATTAGCCCCCACGTAGCCGATAAACATTGTTGCCGACTTTGTCTGTGCAGTTGGTACTTGATGGTGACCCCGTTTGCTGTGCAAAAGGTCCCAGGTTCGATTCCCGGCCAGACATTTTTTTTAGTCAAATGTTTGTTCGTGTCTAGATGTGTACTACACACCTAGACCCGAACCTACACACTGTGTAGGTATTTGTCTTTGTGTGTGTCTCTGGACCCACGACACCAAAAATCCTAGTGAGCCATTGAGTGTGACGTAATTTATTTATTGGTAAGATATGTTTCACCGATCCAACATTAACAATGTCTAGATCTAGATGTTGCCTTGATAAAGTAGTAGGTGGAAAGACATTCAGACAGTATCAGCAATATATTTTCAAGTAGTGGAAATGCTTGGTTAGATTATGATTTATGACTTTTACAAAGTCTAGACACTTTTAGACAAAGCCGGGCTTTGTCTTGAAGTTTAGTTAGCTCACGCTACAATGTTTTATCGCTGACGTGGGTAGAGATAATTATTAAATAAAAATCAATATAGGTACTACCTATAAGCATGCGTAATTCGTCATACTTCACGCTGACCGCTTGACACTCCAATCAGCAGTGTACACACAAGATCTGCATACGCTTACATCATATACTAGTGGGTACTATTTTATCTGTGATCAAGATCCTTCTGTCGACCTCTAGGGTGGCATGTGGGTGGGCGGAACTTTCAACCTGACCTATAACAACCATTCTATATTTAGTAATTCCTACTAATGGAATGAACCCCCAAATATCCGACGTCCCAGCTCTAAGGGATTTTTGACCTTTGACATTTTATTTTATTTTATAGCTAGACTGATCTAATTTTAGACTAAAAATAGTTTACTTTTTATTCTAAGGGTCTAGTTGGGCAAGGAAGTCGTTATGTCTAATTGTTCTCCACTTACGGGCCTTGCGCAGCTAGACTAATCTAATTTTAGACTAAACAATAGTTTGCTTTTTAATCTATGGGTCTAGTTTGGCAAGGAAGTCGTTATGCCTATATTCTTATTAAAGTGTATATCTAAGGCGATCAAAGACACGATCGGATCAACGACCATGTTGAAAAATTATACTTAAGAGCCATTTCACGTTTTAAGCGAAAAATAAAAGTTTTTGAGCTCTTCGATAGGTGAAATGAAAGTTGCTTTACATTTCTGAGTAAATATTTGAAATTGCTCATTTCTTTGTATTGACATTTAATGTGATACATTTCGAAATATTTCTTTATTTATCCTGTAGTACTCAACCATGTTTTAGCAAAAACGCGCGTAGTAAGAACTTCAGAGCTGTGCTTCTTCCACTAAAATTCATTAATTCATTGATTCAACAAGATAAGGTACAATTATACGTAGTATATAATTCTATTGCCACATAGTGTACTAATATTTCCGTAAATTAACACAAATCACGAGAAAAAATAAAATAATGTGCGTCAATTTCGACGTAAAATACCTGGCATTTAACTGCAATTTTTTATCATTTATTAAAGATTTTTTAATTATATTTAGAATAAAATCAATTTTGTACCTAATTAAAACCTAATTACCTAATTTTCGTGGAAATTGTTACATCTTTAAGAAATCCATAAATTCAGTAGTGTCCCAATTCCTGGCGGGGGCACTCCTATCCTCCCTGAAAATTTATTCAGTTCACTTTTCCTTGACTAAATATGTAATATGTATCTAGCTGTAAACGATAACTAGGTGACATAATCAAGTAGGAAATGGATATAAATATGTTAATGTTATACTCAAGCGTGTCGACCGTGTTAATGACACCAGCCTGTCTCAGTTCTTATAGACACAATTAGCACGGCATCACGCGAGGATATTAGCGCTTCCTCGGAACATTAAACGTTTACAAAATAATTGTTAGGTAATTACTAATCAACAAATAGTTGTAATTATTTTCAAACACGAAGTTTTAAAAATTACTGGATAAGTATTAGACGTCATCAAAAATGATATTAGATATAATAGATACATTTTCTTGGCATATAACTATTCACAGAATACGACTATAGTTGAAATAATAATGTTTCTTATGGTTTATCGAGTTAGTTAAACTAAGATTAGTTTTGGTATAATATTCCCAATGATACCGATTACACTAGTCAACACCGAAAAAATATCGTAAAAAGTATGTACCTAGTACATTTCGTAGACATACTCACTCCTATTACCCCAAAAATATTAGTTTCCTTATATATATTACGTTTAAAACTGGCAGAATATTTGAATTCCGAAAAAAGCATATTTGTAAACTTATTTTGAGGGTAGATGTAAATTTTAAGCATTTATTGTTGCACTAATGTTGTAAAGAAATTAGTTGGTGATATATCTATCAACATGTCTCACATTTGTACAAATTCTCCTGATACTTTTTGCTATATTTGTGGTTTATACACACCAAAAATCAAAAAAAGGCAATCACATCATTGATTAAGGAGTGTTATAGTGCATATTTTAACTTGAATGTTCGTAATCAAGATAAATACTGGTTGCCACATATCTGTTGTCTTACCCGCCATACAAAATTGACGTGTTGGTTTAGAGGAAAATGTAATGGAATGCCCTTTGGTCAACCTGCAATATGGCGCGAACCTAAAGATCATGTGAGTGACTACTACTTTTGTCTCACTAATTAAAAAGAATTTCAAGAAAATCCAAGTCCACAATAAAATACCCAGATGTATCTTCATTCAGATGACCTTCCAATACCTAAGAAGCCACCTAATACTGAACCGATTTCAAGTGACTCCGAAGAAAACTATGAAGAGAATTATGCCGGAGAGGAGGAGTTTTCAGTTCCAAGCACCTCAAAAATTCCACATCTGATTAGTCAATTAGAGCTTAACGATCTAATTAGAGATTTAGATTTATCTAAAGAGAAATCTGAAGTATTACGTTCAAGATTGAAGCAATGGAATCTCCTTCAGTTGGATGTTAATGTTACTGCATACCGCAAGCGTCACAATTTCTTTATAGATTTTTATTCAACCGATGGAGACTTAGTCTATTATACTGATGTCGACGGTCTGATGGGTAAGATGGGTCATGAGCACATACCAAATGATTGGAGACTTTATTGACACGTCTAAGACAAGTTTAAAAGCTGTTTTACTCCGCAATGGAAATAAATTTCCTTCATTGCCAGTAGCTTATGGTGCCCATTTTAAAGAAACTTACGATGTACTGAAACATATCCTGGAAAAAATCAAGTACAATACACATAAAGGGTTCATTTGTGCTGACTTAAATTTGTCGCTTTGCTTTTGGGGTTACAGACTGGCTACACAAAGTATTGCTGTTTTTTAAGTGAATGGGACAGTCGCGCTAGAAATCAACATTACATTCAGAAAATATGACCTTCAAGAAATACTACATTCCAGGACAAAAGAATGTTAAATTTGACTGTTTAGTTGATCCACAAAGAGTTATCCCCGAAAATATGGGAGCTATGAGTGATGAACACGGAGAGCGATTCCAATAAGATATAGCTGTTATTGAAAAACGATATCTAGGGAAATGGAACCCTGCGATGCTGGCAGACTACTGCTGGTTGTTAATTAGGGAAACCCCAACCACAGAGTACCATCGACAAACGAAAAAAAAGAAAAAGGAAGTTTTTTTTAGTCCAAATGAATGAATTTAAGTTTAAAAATTGTTAAAAAAGTAAAAATATAAATATTGATATATCATAAAATTGTGACGTGATAGAAATGTTTTATTTGACTTTCTACATTATTTCTAGCACATAGAACACGAATCACATGAAATTGTTTACGATATAAAAAAAAATATTTTTTTTGTTGACTAGTGTTATTTACTTTATCACCGACTCGCGATCCCGCGGTACCTAAGGCCGGAATTACATTATTGTGGTGTGGTCTGTTGTGGTGCGCTCTGACGTGACGGCGAGTGTGCATACTATTCTGTCGTGTCGGGGCGCGCTCTGACGCTATTTCGAGTCAATACAGCGGTAGCCTTCGGAGTATACGCACGCGTCCGTCTACAATGTTTTCCACCGACTCGGATAGTGATGTAGAAGAAAATCTTACGTGTCTGCTTATGTTCAGTCTTCTTAAAAAGAAAAGAAAGAAGAGTAGATATTGGATTCATCCAGTAAATAGACTGAGAGGGAGTCGAAGCGAATATCATTTACTAGTGAAAGAACTACAGAGGGATGAAGATAGATTTCATCAATATTTCAGAATGACAGAAATTCAATTTGAGGAAATACATTCTATGATTGAAAATGATCTTAAAAAAGTGCATACAAAATTTCGTCGACCCATTGGAACAAAAGAAAGGCTTGCTGTATGTTTAAGGTAATCTTTTATTTTTATTTAATATTAAAACAATTAAACACTGTCATTTTCAAAATTAACACTTATAAGTTTTCTTCAGTGATTGTACTCGAATCATGTGTCCCGGGACTTCCGAGTATAGACTCAGAAGGGGGTGGACTATTGCATGGCTGTATGGATGTGAGTGATTGGTTAGGTTCCTGATAGTAGTGTGTCCTGGGTGAAGAATCATATGACAGTGCACTGTTGTATGCCTGGATGGATGTAGGTGATTGGATAGGGTGGTAAGAACGCGGCGAAATAATTGTTTGAGATGTTATGTTAAGCGGTGTTCTTAAAACGTGAGTAAGTTTTCGGATTTCTGCTTGAGAAATAGCTGTATGTAAATCCAATTTAATTTTTGTTTGATCGAGTTTTGGGAGCGCCTTTACTGCCTTACTCATGCTCAGAAAAAAAAGTCGGTCTCGTCCATATCCTGCTTAGAATGTTGTCTTTGCTGTCTTAAATCATATGATGACTTCATCAAGTCATACATTTCTTGTAAGCCAGATTTGTTATTCGCTGATAATGATCATTTCGATGCTGAGCTCCTTTGAGATCCATCGCTAGAACTTAGAGTATGTGGAGGGTGCGATGCTGAGCTGCTTTCTGACTCATTGCTGAAAAAGTCAAAAGGGCTGTATGGAGTCGAGTCTAGAGGTGATTCTGGAGCTGGTGCCGTCAAATTAGTTTTGGTGTTTCTCGATTCCATGTGTGGACGTAAAAAATTCATTTGCTCTTCGTATTTCCATGCTATCACTTGTGTTGCGGCTTGTCCACTTATTTTATTTTTACGCCGTTTTAGTGCGCTGGCGTATGCATTTCGTAATTTTGTCCAGATCTCTTTACACTTTTCAACTGAAACGAAAATAACAATATTCAATATTTGTTTACAGATTTTTGGCTACTGGAAACTCTTTCCGTTCACTGGGATTCAATTATCGTATGGGATTTACTACAGTTAGGAATATAGTACAAGAAGTGTGCGGAGTGATCTGGAAAAATATTACACCAATTGTAATGCCTCAACCTTCAGAAGAGAGATGGAAAGAAATTGCAAAAGATTTTGAAACTTATTGGCACTTTCCAAATTGCATTGGGGCATTAGATGGCAAGCACGTGAACATAATTTGCCCAATAAATGCTGAATCAACTTTTTATAATTATAAACAAGAACATTCAATCGTACTGCTTGCTCTTGTTGACGCTCAATATAGATTTATTATGATAGACGTAGGTGCCTATGGTCGAAACAGTGATGGTGGTATATACGATAAGTCATTGATGGGGAAAATGTTTGAACGGCAACAACTGAATGTTCCACAAAATAAACCAATACACCAAAATTCAGAACCTATGCCGTACACAATTGTCGCTGATGCAGCGTTTCCTTTGAAAACTTACCTGTTAAAACCCTACAGTAAAGCAAAACTGGTGAATAATGATCCAAATAAAGTATTTAATTATCGCTTGTCACGTGCTCGACGAACTGTGGAAAATGCGTTTGGAATTTTAAGAGCACGATTTCGAGTTTTCCAAGGACCTATGCAAGTACAACCGGACATGGCGGACAAGATCGTACAAGCTGCTTGCAGCCTTCATAACTACTTACGTACCCGAAACCCACAAGAACATGAAGAAAGTTTGTTAAATCCAAATGAAAACAACAGTTCTCCAGATGGCTTGTCTAATATCGAGTTTGTTTCGAGAAATCCATCTCAAGACGCTATTTATGTTAGAGAGAAATATAAAGAATATTTTGTTAGCCCAGAAGGAAAAGTACCATGGCAAATGGAATCCATCAGACAGGGTAGAATAGAATAACCAATTTTTTGTTATTGTATAACTATGTAAGTACCTACACAAATTAAAAAGATTAAAAACTTACCTGGTTCATTCAATTTTTGAGCAATTTCTTCCCAAGCGGCGGTTCCTATTAGGTGATCCTTGTACTCTTTACATTTTGGATTGTACAACACTTCATATTTCTGAACGAGTTCAATTAGTTCGTCCGACATCTCGTGCGCAAATAAACGCACACGTGGAGGAGTAACAGTACACATCCACTACCTGACTAGTAACGCGCCGTACTGCGCAAGATTCTCAGAAACATACTTGTGTGGAGTGTTCTGACGCGTAATAACCCCCACCACCGTTCTGTCGCCGATCGGAATCGAGCGATCGCCGTCACAACACAACGCGTCCCGACACGCTACGCTTTAGTAATGTAAATCTTATCATACTAAATGTATGAATTCGATATACTTCTGGCGCGTCACGACACGCCCCGACACAATAATGTAATTCCGGCCTAAGCCTCACTCACTACCCTCCCAAATCAACGACCTAAGCCGAGGTCCGTTCCTTGCACCGGTCTACCGGCGGGGGAGCCCTTATACTCGTTGCTGATACACTTTTTGGTCCTGGCTGAGCGCCTTCTGCGCTCGCCCTAAACTATACATGTCCGGTAACTCTTGAAAGCCCATTAGGACCACGAGAATTTAGCCATTACGAAAAAAAAAGTTATTAGTCACTCTCTGTATTGTCTTGTTCTCTGTCATTGTCCGTACAGGTACGAGAATCCAGGGATATCTACTATCTCATACAAATGAATATTGATAAAATTGGTAATTATATATGTATAGTTACGAGTACCTACTTACAGAAGTTGGTATCTAGAATAGTACCTATTTATTAACCTTTCGAGTTTCAAGGATTCATTATTTTATATGAATGCAATTTCAATATACTAAATAAGAAGAAATAAAAATCCGAAAGCTTTCTAGAGGTAATATATTTTTTCCAAGAACATTGATATGACTTGCGAAAATTTCATCATATTTATAAACAAATTATTTCTTTTGTATTTTTCGCAAATTCATTGTAGACGAATGATATAAAAAAATATTTACAGGCGTTGGTCTACCCAAAATCCTAGACGCCGATTAAATATTTTAATAAAGAAAGCAAAATTGAAGGTAAAAATAAATATAATAAAACTCAGTGGCTAATCACATGTATTCCTGTCTGGTAGTGAGATAATTGACGGAACAATAATGCTTTTTCGCTTTATTTTTACCAGGTTAAATGCGGCTTTAACCTATTTTTATTTAGTCATTCTTTAACTGCTCACTGGGCAGGACATATTGAGTAAAACCATGTACTCGTATTATTAAAGTACAATTTTTTATCAAGTTAATACTATTTTTAATTTGTTTATTTTTTAATTGCTCATTGGGCAGGACATTATGACTAAAAAAATGAAACAATTTATTATCAAGCTACGCTTTATTTAATAAATTATTTAGTGTTTAGAATTACCAATGTCAGAACATCTATGTACTCAAGCCTTGTTACTCAAGTCAGTACAATTGTTAGACAATCGCATTGTTCGCTATTTACAGGAAACATCAAAGAGGCAAATCGGTTACGGGGAACTGCAATCGCCTTTGTTTATTATGGATCGAGGGATACAATGACAGACTTTTTAATTATGTACGAGTATACCTGAAAACAGCTGATTGGCAATCTATTGTTCTAAAATTGTTATTGTTCTAGGGTAATAAAGTTATTGTACAAAAACTAAAGTCTGTTAGTAATTACAAAATTCGAAAAATTAAAAATGTCTGAAATTCCACATCAAAATGTCTGATAACTAAATAAATCTCCTTAAACTGTTTCATGTACAAAAACAAAGCAATCTTCCTCGACGTCCTCGGCACTTATAACGTTCTACAGGAGCAATTAACGTCGTTGAAGACAGTGTTGCCACTTTTTAATTGAAGAAAATGCTAAACTTCAGCGCAGTAAATACTAAATAACTTTTGAACTGCTGATTAAAATGCTAATCTGTAAAAAGTATTTACAATTGCAAAACATGATGTTTACGAACTAATTTAAATAAAACAGTGCAAATCAATATAAGCTATTAACCGACTCCAAGAAACGTTTATTTTTTAATAATTACTTTTATCTAGAAAATCAAATAATATCTGCCCATCTTCTATATAGGTTCGTCTTATGCTTGTAAATCTTGTCTTGTTGATGAGACCGCTTTCAACAGTCATTGGCACCACAAGCGTCTCTTTAATCCCTCCAATCAGTTTTAGTACATTTTCAGGAACATTATACGATCCCGACGACCCAATTAATGTTGCCAATGCGGTTCTTACACTACACTCATAGGCTACACATATACACCGTCCCCCTCGGCCGAGACGTCGTCACGTGCCTGGGCGCTTCTCACCGACTCGCGATCCCGTGGTACCCTCCCAAAGCATCGCCCTAAGCCGAGGTCCGTTCCTTCCCCCGGTCTACCGGCGGGGGAGCCCTTAGGGACTCGTTGCTGCACGCACTCTGCTCCTGGCTGAGCGCCTTCTGCGCTCGCCCTAAACCATACATGTCCGGTGACTCTTGAAAGGCCATTAGGACCACAAGAATTTAGACATTCCGAACAAAAAAAAAGCTCAGTGGAAAAACCTGTCGGCAGTTCATTCCACAATTTTCGGGTCCGTCCAGTGTCTTGAAAACCACACGCACAGTAATCAAGGAAACGTTACCAAATTTAGCATAATGAATAGGTTGTGGGACTGATAGGTTTAATATGGATGAAATCGCGGGCAACAGTTAGTCGGGCATTAAAAGTAGAATTACATATAGTCCAGTAACTTTATACATCACAGCATGCGTCAAATCCGGTAGTTCTGATTTTTTGCAGACTTGTTTATGATGTTGGCCTAATGAATAATCCAAGTTTGTGACCTCGAGCGCCGAACGCAACTTTGTCAAAAATCGAAAAAACCGCGAAAAAATCATTTTTTTTTTCAAATTTTGGCGATTATAACCCTAAAGGACTAGTTTTTGAAAAAAATTTCTTAGGACGTTTTTAAAGTAGACTAAATTTTCTACAATATGATACTAGAATTGTCTCTGTAGACAAAATAGTTTCCGAGATTAAGGCTTTCAAAGTTTATCATTTTTTTCGAACTTCGCAATTTTTTGCAATTCTGTCGTTCTGAATGAATTTTGACCCTGATTATACTATCGAAGCCCTGTACTTTTATGATGGGATGTTAAAAAAGAAAGTGAGAAGTGTGCACGATGATGTTTAAGCTAAGCTACGAATAATGAAGTAAAAAAGATAAGTTACAAACAGTTATAACAAAAGTTAATAAGTTTATTTGTGAGGAAATTGAGTAATATTCAAAATCAAAAAATTAAATTAATTTAGCCCTCTTGGAAGGTCCCAGTTGAGATTCGTCCGTATCTGGATCGACGTATTGGGATGGCATATCCCCATCAGGGGATGGTGATGAATCGTCGACGTCTTGTGCCCACAAGTCATCCTCCATTTCGACATTGTTCAGATCGTCGCCTTCTGGGATATCCACTGCAACATCAGGTTTATTGTCAGAAGAGGCCCCGCTGCAGTGCGTGCAGACTGATGAGCATTGTAATCCTGCCTTCCTGCAGCTGCATGCGTTCCCACAACCCTTCATGCAGCCGCAAGAAATCATCCGCAAGAGGTGTTGTGGGGCTGCATCTCTGGTCATCATTTTGGGGTTGAGGCCTTGTGGCGTGGATATCCACCCCCAGGAGAGAGGGTTCAGTGTGACTCCCAACCACGCCTGTACCTGTAAGAAGATTGTGCATGAGAATAGAAAAATGATGAATGATATGTAACTGATGTAAGGACAAATTTTTACCTGATGGTATGTCCGCAAGGAGTGAAATCGAGCAGAGTCTCGTGTAGGAGGTAACCTGGCTAGATTGAAGATGGTTTTCGTCGCAGCCCTGACGAATAGTTGGTACCGCAGCTCGTCAAGGTTATGGGTGTTGGGGTTGCCTCCATATAGAGCAATTATGACTCCCTCTCCTGCTGCTGCTATCTCGTCAGGTGTAGAGTTGGTGTCGAGAAAAATAGCAGCTTGCTTTTCAACGTCCGGATTTGTTTCGACTATAGACATCATTTGCTTCTTCCCTAAGCCAAAGAAGCAGGATGTCGAGTCACAACCACTAAAGGCATGGATGAAGAGGAAAAGCTCTGGTTTCAAAGAGGATTTTGAAGAAGCGATGCTGGAATACATGACATCTGATGCTTTGCCTCTTCCACATTTATTGTAAAAAATTTCACGTTGGTTTTAGATCGCAGTAAGGATGATCAGCAAGTCAATGTCCTCACCAACGACTACCACTATATCATAGGTAGAGGCAGCAGTTACAGCTGTAGTGATGATGAGCCTATCAGCATCTTCCTCTGCTTGGAGTACTTGAATGTTGTGATTTCCCATTTTTGTTGTCAGCAGCTTTATGAAACGAATCTTGTTTTTGTCATTTGACAAGAATTTCTGTTGAGGAACCTGTGCCATGGTTTTCTCATCAACGATTATCTCTCGCGATGAGTGTAACTTGGCTCTTCGAAGACGCTCAGAGCTCTTTGTGTTTTTCTGTACAGCATCTATGGGGTAACCATCGAAAACTACTGCCACGTTTGAGCCATAGTGATGAGTAATGTACTGTATGTATCTGTCAGCTATCGCACCAAATGATGAGCTTCGAGGCCACACAACTTTGTGAAGTAGATGCCCTCCATCCACTACTACAAACTTCGTTAACACTTGCTTCTCATTTAAGGTTACAGGTTGAAATACTGAATACAAGGTGGATTTTGTGCCCTTTCTCATTCCCTCTTCAGAGAAGAATGACATTGGGATTGGTGACAGTTCGTAAGTGAAGAACTCTCGCAATTCTTCATCCGATTGTTTTAAGACACACAACCTGTGAAACAGTGTTAGAGGATCAACAGTTACCTGTTTATTGCCAACAGTAATAGTTCGTACAGCTGAAGAAAGGGGCACCACATTGTTTTTACGTTTGAATTTCACTTCCTGGAAGTTCTGGCCAACCATCTTTAGCATCGATTCTCTCCCAATCTCTAGAGCCATGTGGCTGTTGACACTAGATTCTCCAACCAGGCCACTGCTGATGGACATAATGAAATCTGTTGTAAGGAATGGAGGGTGCTGTGCAAACCATCTACAGAGTTTTTCAGTATCTGATTCCTCTCTGGTGACACGAGATGGTCGCATGTCAACATGTTGTTCAGTTGTTGCAGTGGTAACCTCACACCATGCCTAATGTCCATCGAGAGAGTACACTGTCAGTCATACCACGTCCTCGGGTGAGCCCTCCATAGCTTTTCATAGATATCATCAGTACTTGCTCAATGGTCATATCTGACCATATACCCGACCAAAATTTATTAGTGCGCCGGATGGTGAAGTATCCCTTTTTTGTGAATTTATCGTACTCAAGTGGGTCCATTTTCCTTTCCAATTCAAGCATATCTTGCAGATATAATTGTGCGCACTTCGCATAAAAGAAGTGGCCTGCTGCGTGAAAGAATGGGAGCATCTTCTGGATGGTGTCCAAATGCAAATTCCAATCGCCTGTACGTTCTGCTTGGATAAATTGCTTCATCAGTGTCACCATGCGAAAATAAAGACTCCACAGCTTTGCGGTTGGTCCATTGCTTTCAAGCTTGCACAAAGCATCCGTGAATTTCGTCGTTAGTGCTTGAAACTGGTCATTTTCGTTAGCTGTTAGAATTGCAGATCTGTCAGAGTTTGAAATAATGTCTTCAGTAATGCTTTTTTCCTCTTCAGTCAACTGAAGTGTTTTCACAATTTCATTTGCCAAGGAAAGAGACACCAAATTTTGGGCTCTCACTGCTCTAGAATACGCATGGCCAGTCAACATCTTATCAATGCTGTTTTCAGCATAAATTGTCGAGAGCAGTTCCTTTAGATCACTTCCACTCATAATCATACCTAATGATCCCAAGAAAGACATTAGTAGGTGAAAACCCCCTAGCCTCACAACGACGTTGCTCAAATCAGTGCCCTGATAGTTTGCGACTATCTCTTTGGCTTTAATGTATAGGGGTTGGTCAAAAGTTACAACGCAGGTTTTTTGTCCATGGGCTCGGCATTTATCATTTGCGAACCGAAGAGATGTTAGAACTGTGTCGTAATTGGACGGGAGATGGTTGATGAATGGCAGACATATAATTTTGGATGTTTCAAAGTGTTTCTCTGCTGTTGCTTCCTCCATGAACCCATTCCATCCCGGGATGTTCAACTTTTTTTGAACTTTCCCATATAACCATAAGATATTTGAAGGGAGTGGTACAATTTCTTCAGGTAGCGAATGAATATTGTCTAAGTTAACAATATTAATTACCGACAAACCCTGATTGGATGATAAACTTGAAAAATGATAAACTTTGAAAGCCTTAATCTCGGAAACTATTTTGTCTACAGAGACAAATCTAGTATCATATTGTTGCAAATTTAGTCTACTTTAAAAACGTCCTAAGAATTTTTTTTCAAAAACTAGTCCTTTAGGGTTATAATCGCCAAAATTTGAAAAAAAAAAGATTTTTTCGCGGTTTTTTTCGATTTTTGACAAAGTTGCGTTCGGCGCTCGAGGTCACAAACTTGGATTATTCATTAGGCCAACATCATAAACAAGTCTGCAAAAAATCAGAACTACCGGATTTGACGCATACTACCCCATACTTTCAGGCGACAAAGTTACTGGACTAATAGTCAAGCCCCTCTTTTTCATTAGCCACTCTGGGCAAGTGCCCAGGGCCCCGAGATCGACGGGGCCCCCTAGTTCCTGCCAGATCACCAACCGATAACCGATATTATATTACCGATAAATATATTTATTTTACGAAAATTAAACGATTTATAACAGATAATTACTGACTATAATACCTACTTACTTATTAGCTTTTTTGGTATTCTAATGAACAAGGGGCCTAACATTGGCAATTCTGTCTGGCTGCCTACCTACAAGGTGATTCCTCTAAATTATGTTTAAGCTTTATATAGCTAATTGCGACGTAAAACTGAACGCGACCCACCCAAGTAAATCGAGTAAACCGTGGCAACATGGCAACAGTCAGAGGCAACAATTTATTTTCAAATGGTTCAGAAACTACAACTTTTTTTTAGGTTCTAGGCTCTTTTTTTCGGCGACTCGCTAGGCTCTAGGCGCTAAGCTAGCCACCTGTCAGTGCGGCCTTAGCCATAGACTTTGAAGAAATTATTGACCATTTTCATCTCAAACTTTTATCTTTATCTCAAAGCTAGAAGAGTACCTCTTCAATCAACATAGATTTTTACGCACTAACCTGTGTATAATGAATGCTAAAAGAGTAACTTTTACGGAATATATTATAATTACCTATTCATTTAATGTGATTATAAAGAAATAAAAATAACAGTTAAATAAATCTAGAATTTCGCTTATCTAGAATTTCTTATCTTAGAATTAGAATTTGCTTATCTACTCCTTGTGCCTGTTTTAATAAAATAATCCTCTGTCATATTCATAGGGGCCCCATTATCCTAAAGTGCCTAGGGCCTCCAATAGGTTAAAGACGGCCCTGTACATAGTATACTATTCATAATAATAGTATAATATACTATACATAAATTGTATAGTATACTATACATAAATTGAATAGTATATATAATGATTTCCTCCTCAATGTATACTTAAACAGTTCGTTTGGAGAAATATTGTAGGTACCTTACCTATCTTGTTCCAAAACAGTTTCTATAAGTTTATTAAATAACTCATTCATTATTATCGCCATGTAATCGCTAATAATGCGTATTTTTATTTAGAATTGATATAAATAATCGCCGGTACCTGATTACTTATAAATAATACTACTTACACACATACTTCCGCCATATGACTAAAACCGTTTTCATGGAAATTTGCTTATTATATCCTAATCAATATAATGATATGATGATAAGTGCAAATAAAATGCTGGATTTTGTTAAAAGGATAGCGAGACACTTTAAGGGTGTAGATTGTTGGCCTGAGATCTCGATTTCGAGCGACCGCAGCGCCAAAGTTTAATGTAACATCCGACGGGGCGGATGAATGACCTAGAGAGCGCGATTTTCAAAATGTTTTGCAACAAACGTTCCACGTTGAGAAATTGTTATTGAACTTGAATATTTACAGCATAACAATAACGTTGAATTTTTGGAAACTAGCTGTTGATTCTTTTTAATAGATTAATAAGAGTAGTTGAGACACAATTTTTATGTTTTTCTATCATTTGACATCTGACATTTTTGTATTCTACTTACCTAAAATTCCAACTATTTATTTATTTGTAATTTCACTACCAAAATTTATTCTAATTCGTAAAATATTCATTCAATAAAATAATTGCAAATTCAGTAGGAAGTGTGTTTATCTCTACGCAAGGAAATGTGCCTATTGCGTAAACTCAAATACTTACTTTTTGTTTACGATCACCTCGTCGATATCTAAAAAAAATCCTAGGGTTTTAAAAAAAATGTCAATAAATGAAACACAAGTATAAAAATGATTTATTTACTACACAATAACAAATATGAGTCGCCATTACTCGCTATCTCAAAAGCGTGCTAGGGTTGTACAAAAATTAGTAAATAATTCATTTATTTACTAATTTTAACAGAAGTTTGTAAATTATTAATATACTAATTAAAAGTATGTAATTAAACAATAACGAAATATGAGTTCAAAATTCTAATGGTTTTTCATTCGATTACGGATCAAGTTCTGATTTCTGCTAATTTGATGATAAAATCAATGGCTATCACAAAACCTATCAGAATGAAAACGTTACCAGCTGCCCGATTCACGTAAGTAATAAAAACCGTAGCGCAGTGACGTCACTTCGTTTTTTGCAAATTTAGCCCTTTTAACCGACTTAAAAAAAGGAGAATTCTCAATTCGCTGTATTTTTGAACCAATTTTTATGATTCTTTACACCAGGTAACTCAGAAATTGTATAGTAATTGAGCTATTGGAAGATTTATGACAATCCAAGACTAGATAAGTAAGTGCGTTTAAAACAGAAAACCAAAAGGCGATTTCTAAGTTCCTAAGTTAAAACGACTTTTGGACTGGCGTGTTTACGTGAATCGACTGGCTGGGTAGTTAAGTTACCTGTATCTTTCAAAATCATTAGGCGTTCTTCTCTTTCATAACACGTAAAGCTCTTTCTTTCCTCTCTTTCATAGCCTCTATGATACTGGGCGCGTCACGAATGGGCATGCTTCGTGACTGCCGAGGATCAACTAATTCTGGAAGTAGGCAATCGTAATAAAACCTAACTAATTTCATCTCCATTTTCTCCTCCCAAAATTTGTCGTCCTTTTCTATAATATAAACTTTCATAGGTACAGTAGCACCAAACCAGATGCCAAGCATGCAAACGTTTCTTTTAGTAATATGTACCTGTCCCTGAATTTGGAAATACCAGTTATGATTTTTATTTATGACATAACCCTTGGAAGCCTTGTCCTTAACCCAAAAGGTATGTTTGGCCATTGCTTCATCAAGAGTCATGCCAGCTAAAGAATGTGGGCACTTAATTTCAATTAAACCGTTTGCATAAATGCCATCTGGTGTAGTACCAAGAAATTCATATTGATCGTCGACGAACAAACCGCAACCTTGTATACTAATATTCTCTTGAATTTCTAACTGTTTAATTGCGGTTTCTTCGTTTTCGATACCGTACCGTACAGCAGGCAAACTGGAGATATTACTACCATAAACGATTTTACGAACAAGAACAGCACAACTTGTGCTCTCTCGTTTTTTACAAACTTCCCCGAACGATGATGAGGTTAGTAATTTTCTCCTTGTACTCATCCACTCAGAACTACTTCTTTGCAAATGGGTCGACCTTTCAAGCTCCTCTCTTTCAGCACAAGACAACTTTAAATCGGCTAAAAAAGATGACTTGGCTTTCTCATATAATTCTGGACTCAGATCAAGTTTTTCGCAGTTTGGTCCATAGTGAGCGTCTTTCGATACAGCGCTGTGGCTCTTTTTCAATCTTAATTTAGGTTTAGCAATTAAACGGATTCTACGATTACAATTTTCCACTTTCGCGATCAAAGGATTAGGACTAGATTTAAATATTACTTCATGAGTTTTACTATGAATCGATCCTGTATTAAAAGACACAACAGCAGCTGCGCATCGGCCCGCATAAGAACCACGGGAAGAATAATTTACACGCTTACCCCCTACTAATTTGGCAATCACTGCGTTAAAACTTTCAACTATATTACTTGTACAATTATGAATTAAACTTCTAGAATGATATGACAGTCTTTTACTTAAAATGTGTACCGCGTCCATTAATCCGCATCCAACAATTGCTGGAAGCAACCCAACAGGTTCTATTCGACGAGTATCAGGTCTACAGAAATACTCCTTGCAATATTGGTGATTACCAAATACGTGTTGTGGACCATTTAGGATATCTTCACTAAGATTTTTTATTTTTTCTTCGAGTGACTGATTTTGATCGCCCCAATATTTAATAGCGCATTTTACACCCGTTCTTAAACGCAAATACCTTTCTTTTAGGAATTTCCGCAATTCGCAAGGATACTTAGTGTCTTTCGACAGTTTCTCCAAGCTATTGCAGTAGTTTCGTAAAAGATGATTTTTGCATTCAATTTTCTCTACTGTTAAATTACCGTACGGTCGCGAATCTAATATTTTTTTATAAGTACTGGAATCGCCGTCTGCTACAAATTTATTATAAATTACACCGTGATCAACAATGGAACGTTTAAACCCCTCAACTATTATGGTCGATTCCATACCGGTAGATGATCCCGAATAATTCTTGAAACAACGGTGTTCCGAGGGCTGACTGTCGTTCTTTGCGGCTCGTGCACAAATTACGCAGTATTTATTTTTAACTCCAAAAAACAATACTTTATTAGTTTTAATGCCAATTATCGCAGCTGCGCCGGACAAGGCGGAAAAATTCTTACCATAAGATCTCTTGCTCCAACAACCGTCAACAGCAACAGATATTAATGGTGTACCATTTTTATCAACACTACCTATAGACACTGCGTACTCCGCTTCTTCCTTGACAGCTTCTGCCATGGAATGTGCTGCTGTCTTTTCCCACCAATCGCAAACCGTATTATTAATTTCATTGTATAATGAAGGTGACATGATTGGTAGGGCTACTGCGGCAGTTAATGTTTTTAACTGATAGTAGCTCCCACCAGATGATATGATACCAGATACAATTTGATGATTCACTTCCATTCTATCTTCTTTCTTTTCAATCAAACACACAGTAAATTTCATACTACACATACTACATTTCATGATGAGTTTTGAGTCCAGACCAACTTTTACTTCACCTATTATACTGAGGTAACTTAACTTACAATCCATTGGACCGTGGTCCCCTATGGCCTGAAGAGCTTTAAAAAAAAAAGAAACGTCTATAACTCTACGCCCAACTTCCATTTCATCCACCTTTCCCTCTTGGTCGTTTTCAATAACTAGTTCCTGTAAAGAAAGATAATGGCTTGATTTTTTTTATAAAAAATAATTAAAAATTTAAAAAAATGCAAAAGAATTAATACAATATTAGGTTCCTGATGAATAGAAATTATAATTTCTTTACGCATTAGGTATTGTTTTTTTATGACGTCACCTATTTGAACGTAAATTTTCTTTTGAGAAAGTAATTGAGAAGTATTTCGGTACTAAGGTGTTTGTCTCTCGATGAAAATAATAAATATTGCAAGAAAAATCTATAGGTAGGTATTGAGATTTTGTCTTCGCCCATCACTAACTAAGTAGTTTGTTTATTTATGTAACAAGTCTACAAGAATTTCGTATAACAACTTACCTCTATACAGCGCGTAGCATTGTTGCTCAGAGTCTCGGCCCCAAGGTTTTCTTTATTTTCAATACTGGAAATATTATTCATCAATATTATCCACTTTTTATTTATTTTGTACAACCCTAAGCCAGACGCTAGGCGCCTCGCGTCTGTTTGGCGGTATAGGTATGTCGACAAAGTTGCGCTGTCGCCTACCTACTTCCACAATTTGATATTTAGACAATACTAGCCGACCCGGCGAACTCCGTATCGCCTTTTTTTTTTTTAAAAATCCTATTATTTTGATATTACATACAGATACTTCAATTTTATTTATCAGTATAGATATAGATAATACAAACCAATATTTACATGTTATTGTAGGTATATGTCTGAATCGGGCGATCTAAATCATATGACATATTGTATTAGCTTTGTAATGTACCCTGTTCAAATGCGATAATAAATAAGTAGGGAGGAACTTACATTTTATTCCGAGATCTTTTGGCTTTCATATTTTTATAATGCGTACAAAACTTTCTTTTCCCTGGCATGCCACTCAAATTCAATCAGTCCTGCGAAAAAAATAGCCTATGTTACTCAGTGATAATGTAGCTTTCGAATGATAAAAGAATTATTAAAATCAGTCCAGTACTTTTTGAGTTTATTCGTTACATACAAAAATCCAAATCTTTCCTCTTTATAATACCTATTAGTGTAGATATTGTATTTTTTACGATTTATATCTAGTTCCATCATGGTTTTCTTTCAGACATTCATTATATCGATACTTTCTACTAACTGAAAATAAATTAATTATAAAAATGTTATACTTACAGTTTTTTACAAAAAACACAAATTCACAATACGTAATTCTGCTGTCTGCAGCCGACAAGCGTGGTGTCGCGTTCACTTACAGAAAGGAACTGCCGCTGCAGACCACCGAGATTGCACGAATGAAACGAACGTTTTATCCCATACATTTGTGTATGAAAAATTTACCTTAAAATATATCTAGATTTTAGGGCTTTAAAAGAGGAAGTCGTTGTTTGTAAAGGTATAAAAAGAAGTATACAGCTATACTTATTGGTTTCTTCAGTGTTCAAAAAGTGTTTCTTTTTATCAATTTGTGTTGATTTATGGGGTTAAATCTGAAAAATACGAAGTCATGTTTTTGCATTTTTACTCAATTTTGTGCGTTTGTTGACGTTTATTATATAACAACTATTAGGTTTAAGAGTTTAATATAAGCATGAACATACTTATTGGTCTTTGATTGTAATATATACAAATTATCATTGATATCAATCATATGTAAATAGGTTAAATATGAAAAATCGTAACACTCTTTTCGGTGATTTTCACGATCTACACCCTTAAGGAGCCATTCACATTGATAAGTTTGTTTGTCGCGTTCATCCGCGACAGGCTTGAATTTTGTTTACAAGTTTGGAATCCAATATAACAATTATATTGGATTCCAAACTTTTACAACATACATCGGATCAGAATTGAGAGGATCCAACGCTCTTTTACAAAAGTTTTAGCACACAAAATAAAAATTAAAAAATCGTCTTAAGGACTACAACGAACGTCTACTCGTATCTTATTTTAAATTGAACACCTTGGAAGAAAGGCGTTCAATTACCTTGATATTGCACTTTTACGTAAATTAATTAACAATGAGATAGCGGCTCCCCAACTCCCAGAGAAAGAACTTTTTAAGGTCCCGACGCGGAACGCTAGGGGGCACCCGTTCAGAAAAATTCCATGTTAGTACATACAAAACAAAGCTTATTAATTAAAAATTAACAACTTATTAACAGTATTAACTTATTAATAAAATTGTACCTTTTAACCGCTTATTTGCACCATATAATGGAAAATACGGTGATTAGGACTTTGATATTTTCAAGGAATATCAACGTTAAAACATAAAATGGTGCAATCTCATCTCATAAATAGTTAATCCACCTATGCTTAGATTTGTATCTTTTTTCTTTAATGCGTGTTTTTTTCTTCTTTTCTTTTAGGGTTGTACATACCTATTATTTGCCTATACCTATACCTATTATTTGTTATATAAGTTATGCCTGTAACAATTGTTGTCAGGGGAAGTGTCGGTATGTTTTAATCTAATATATAAAAAATAATGTTTGTTTGTTCGTCTTCTATGCATTCCTAAACCATTTGTCCGATTTCGATGAAACTTTGGTGAGTTGTTGTGCGCGCGCCCGGGAAGGTTTCCGACAAAAAAAATCTAACGCATTGCAACGCATGCCGCGAAGTTTTCTGAATTAGTAGGTACTTGAAGACCACGCGAACGAAGTCGCGGGCAACATCTAGTAAATAAATGATTGAAGCCAATATGAAATGAAATTTGGCTTCAAATTGATAACATGATAACTAATATGAGATGGATTGAATATATTGATTGACAAGTACCTGTAACTAAGTAATGAATGCTATATATAGCCCAGTACAATAAGGAATATAGATATCTCAGTTTCCGCGGAAATTATGATCAGTGATCACTAAGGCGTCAACTCCACGATCGAGTCTCGCGGCGGCCGTGCCACTAAAATCTCCGCGAGAGACTCGCTCGTGTAGTTGGAGCCTAAAGTTCAAACGGACGAAGTAGCGAGCGCAGCTAATATTTAATATTGAAGTTTCAGAGGTATTACTAGTTTAGAGCCTTGTTTTTTTATACATAATATTCATGCCTACAATCATTTGTGGTTGTTATAATAACATTCTAAAAATACATTTTTAAATAAATTTCAATCTGAAATTTTCTATAAGAATTCGCAAAAGTAGGAACACACGAATACGTGCAATTTTAATTTTTATTTTTATTTATTTTTAATTTTAATTTTAATTTTACATAAATTTTTGTCTCAATAATCCAACAAAGGAGATACGTATTTTGATAGCTAAATTAGACTAGATTACAAGGTAATATCCACTTGTAACATAACTTGACCTTAAGTACCTTTAATGTGGGACGCCACAAAGATAGCACGGAGCACGTACTACGTAGTAAAAATCAAATATAAGACATTCCTTTCACGAGAATATACTTCACGCTATACGAGTTTTTTTTTTTTATAAAGAAGAGGGCGGACGAGCAAGCGGTCTCACGTGATGGTAAGTGTTACCGCCGCCCATGGACACCTGCAACACCAGGGGGTATTCGGGCGCACCGCCGACCTTGCAAAATCCTATTCACAGCTTTCTTGAAGAACCCCATGTCGTAGTATACAACGCATCTAACGTTTTAACAAATATTCACGCTTTCCCGGAACCGGTGTTATCGAACTTCGACCTTACCGACCAGAGAATAACCTTATGAATAATTATAATCTTTGATTTTCTATAAAAACTAGATAGATAATTTATTGTGTTATCGTTATCGTTTTTATGTACCCATTATTTTTGTCGCTGATCCGTGGTCGAGAATATCAATGAATTTGGAAGAAACAGTTTCCCACCAGTCATCTAGGTTCCACGCGTTTTTGGTTTCCCCACTGACTCAGCATTTTTTCCCAGCGTCGTCTTTTGTAGTATTTGCATTATAATTACGTGTTTCGTAATATTGTGTAACTACAAGTATTAGAGTTATATGGAATTTAAAATAGGGTCGTATCCATAAACATGCCGATAAGGAAAACCGCTCATTAAATGTATAATTAGGATTAGATTCAATGACTTTTTAATCTAATTCTGACCGATACAAAATTATCTCAGTTGCTTCAGCATTGCTTATAAAAGAATAAGCATTCAGGAATAAATAAAAGAACAATGTTCGGGCGAGTACTAGGAAGATGCGCGTTGTATCGTCTGAGAACAAGGTGGATGGAGCGGATGGCTGGCTGCGCGGGCGCAGGTATGCGTGTTCCGAGAACACGGTGCGGCCGTTTTTGCTCCTTTTTCGATTTGAGTTTACCGAGAATCGAATGGCTCTGTGGCGGCCCTACTCGGAACTCGTAATTAATCCTTGGAAGCCTCCGACCCGAGGGTTGTTATGAGAAATTGCCTGCATTATGACTCCATTTTTTATTTATTTTTTGGCATTGTCTCATTTCGAAAATTGTGAGCGGGTTATTGTTCACAGAAGGGTCGAACAATGCCATCCGGCATTATGCATGGCTGTTAAATTTTATGCAGCGTTCACCTCTGACCTCGGGCTCTTAGGAATTACTTACAATGAATGTGTTTCTAAGAAGTAAGTTGCATCATTCTTGACTGTTTTGAACGCATCCGCATAAAGTCATAGCTTCAAAGTATTATAAATCATATGTTAAGACATAATATGTAACCGTTTTGTAAAACAGTGCAGATTGCTAACCTGCATAATAGATTACAATCCATTAATATTGTAAACTCATATTGGCTTTATCTTTCGGACTTGTTAATGTATGATACGCAATTACCTAAAAGTTTTTTATAGTCAATAATTAGTATATAAATGGTTAATTGTAGGTTTAATAGGCACCAGTGCCTTAGAAGGTAACCCATATGCACATAAATGTACTAGTAATCTAACTTCCTAGTAATTTGAGTAATCAGTTTACTAAAAAAACTGTATTAATTACTATGTAAGCTTCAAAATGATTAGAAAGTTGCGAATGAAATAAAAGTCGATTACATTACGACAACGTTACGACACGTAGGTTTCAATCGATAAGTTTAATGAAAAAAATGAGATTAATAAAAAAGTTTACATTTATTTTACTTATTCCACTTTTCTAAGAGCCCCTGGAATTAGAGCTTATAAAATTTTACTTATTCCACCTTTGAGCCCCTGGAATTAGAGCTGATAAAATTTTAAACTTTTGTTATCGTAGTTGAACAATACGTAAACGGTGTAATCGCGATTATTATTTATCGATATTTCGGTCCAGTTACTTGAACCGTGGTAACGGCGAGACACGTTTCACTTAACTGATGTGTCTCGCCGTGGTCACGGTTAATGCAATTCAACCATCCCTCTCTCACGGAAAACTATCGTAAAATGTAAAGCATTTCCAATTTTATCGTATTCACTTAATGTATTATACTCGTCATAGCTAGAGTAGCGTGGGACGCCCTCCGCGACGACTTGAAAAAAGTCGCCGGTAGTGGGTGGATGAAAAGAGCAGTAGACCGTGTGTGGTGGCGGTCCTTGGGAGAGGCCTATATCCAGCAGTAGAGAGACACAGGCTGATGGTATGGTATACATACCTACGTGATTCGGTAGTGAGTGAGTTATATCAAAGCCCATTGCCACCCTATTCTATCGCACTCTATTTTCCTAACCCCTTCTCCAAATTCATTCCTAAATCTCCAAAGATAAGTAGCGCATTCGGGGGCGTGCTAACGTCTGTCATTCTGGGCTGATGTTGGCATGCATTGCGAATGTCCATTTGCGATAGCATCCAGTTACCAACTGATGGACTAGATACTAGATGCATGCCATCTTCTTTAAAAATAAAATAAACGTCATTTCATATACAATAACTGAAAATAGGCTAACAGCTTGTTTATATACTATCAGCCAGTGCCTCTCCACTGCTGGATATAGGGCTCTCCTAAACCCCACGATCTTCCGCTCTTCTCATTCTTTGAAGGTTGAAGGTGGCTTTCTTCAAGTTGTTAGTCCACTTGGCCGCAGGGCATGCTACGCTGCATTTCCAGGTACATGGTCTTTATTCGAGGACTCGTCCACTCCATCGGTTATCGCTACTGCAGCAGATATGGTCTCTTTTCACTGCCACTTCATCATGCTGATTCTTTGTGTTGTCGGTAATTTTAGGTTGTTCGTAGAATTGTTTCCACAGCATCCTTTCCGTTGCTCGCCGAGCTACTTAAAATTTGTAGATAAAAAAGTCGGGTGGGGCTGTGTCGGGGCACACGGCCGTTGGTTTAACGTGAAACGTCTATGTCGGCGAGTCGCTTTTATCTCGCTGGTATCTTCACTCGTTATGTCCAATGGTACAGGTACAGCAGAGGTAGAGGTGCTCGCGGAGTCGGCACCGTTCACAAGCGTGCCGTGGCAGCTTTGCGACGCTCCCGAAACCGCCTCGCTTGCTCATTGGGGACATTGGGGTACCTGTGCGTGGCCCATAACCTCCTCTTTCCAACGATAGGCGTGATTTATATTGTCGACTGGCTCTTGCACGGGCTGAGGCCGACATATTGTATTTCAATTTTATAGACTTACTTGTTATTTTTACGTATAAATATTATCCAAATTACACTAATTTTTGCTTAAATCAATCGGTCTAGATAAACTCTATACACACGCACGAATTACCGCGCTATCACGTCTGAGTCGTGAGCTACGCTGAATAGAAAGGAGCGAGAGCGCCGGTTTCGGCCATTCTGCGCGGTGCCCCTTCCCCGCCAACCCGCCCAGCCCTGACGCAACCTCAAGGTCTTAACAGCGAGCTGACTATATAAGCTAAATAATGACACTAGATGTATGTCTCTAAGACTAATAGTTTCGTAATTATTAAGGTAAGACGATATAGACCTTTTCGTTACGGTTCGCTTTTATGACCTGGTACTCGTATGTTTCGGTGTGATTTTAAAGATGTTTCACGTCAAAACTATCTTTAGAGTTCACTTCAAAGTGTTTTTCGTGCGTGGTGTTTGTGATAATCAAATAAAAGCGTGGGCATGCGTTTTTCGTGTGCTCCAAGGATTCAGAGACTCCTGACTTACTTCGACGAGACTGGACATTGATAGGATACGTTTTAATGTACGAAGAAAACTTGACACTGGCAGAATATGTTATGCATATGCACCATTGCCATATATCAATGAAAAAAAAAAGATTATATTCATTTACAACTTCCAATGATGCGCTCTCGATGCTGACTATTTGATGAACTCCTCATTGAACATGACTTTTGTCTGCAGCTTGCTAGTGACCATCTCGCGACCAATGCGTCGCGAGGTCGCATTGAGACCGTTCCAATAAGGAACTCCAAATATTTTGTGTACAATAACAGCATAACGAGTTTAAAATGAACTGAATTATTTGAATAAGTTTTAAAGCAAATAAAATGTTGGACCGCCAAGTACTGCCAATACCTGCTGTATTAATTTCATAAGAAACATTCAACATTCTAGCAAACCTTTTTTGGAACTACTTAGGCCATGTTCGACCCACAGTGATCGCTTTGTAACCCTAATTCGATTCGTTTCGCACGGTAGGCATCTCCTGAGTTGTTGGGCTAGGACCGAGACCAAATGAGGCAAAAAGATACGCCTGTTTGCAAAGTTTCCCAGAATCGAGGCTAGTTTAAATTTCAATGGCGATATACTGCGAAGAGCGAACCCGCTCGACAGTTTCGTCTAACGAACAGATTGAAATATCGCTTTGATCTGAACCAACGTTATAGCAATTCAATCTTTACAATATGAGAATAAAGGTTCAATATAACATGCTTCTTCACCTCGCCATGTAACTTGCGATGCCGTTTTAACATTGTTCATTGCTTTGTTTAAAAAAAATATCGTTTAAACCTTCTATTACAGAAATACTCCACACAATATAGGGCAAGAAAAATATTTACGTGTTATTTAAATAAAATACCATTTATGCGTTATAAATAACTCATTTTAATATACCTACATATTATATTAACCCAAACATGTTTATACTGGGTAGAGTTGACAAAACCTATAAAACAAATAATAAATAATTATTGTATTATTATAGCCATTTTTTCTCAAATACACTGTAATGTTTGCTAAGTTATCTATCATACGTAAATAAGTAATTCTGTACATAATTAATAACATTTACATCTGATATTGAAAGTAAATCAAATAATTATCGTTAATAAAAAAATACTTCCTTCGAACGCTGACACACGCCCAACGCAAAATCTATAAATAGGTCGAATAAGGTGAAGGTAAGCGATTAGGTCACCTAGAGGCTGTAGCAAGGCGGTCAGAGGCGGCCGTGCACTGCCTCACGCTAGTGACGTCACTGCCTCTGCGACGCGTGCACTCATTTACGTAACGATTGACTGTCTGCTACAAAACGACGTGTCACCAATTTCATTTTGTGAACGTTTCGGAATATCTACAACCGATAATAATATCTAGGTACATATTTATTTATTTACATATTATAAGGTGCAAATAAATACCTAATTCTCTGTTAAATATCTAAATGCATAATAAATAGAGACAACGATACATATCCCTGCGTATAGGGACACTATACGCTACACTACGTAATATATAGGGAGCAAGATGGATAAAATCAAAAGATTAAATCGAGACGAAACTAAACGCATCAAGAGGAAAGTACGTAACATTGTAAACCTGTTTAACAAGTTCACCGTAGGAAACCCCTTTCACTCGGAAACAAATCTGGCTCCAGATAAAAATAGTCACTCTCATTTACGGATTACACAAAATCCAATTTACTGTCCATAGTTCGGGTATTCTGCATCGAACCACGTAAAACGGATCCCGTCTATTTTAAAAATCGAAACTCTATAGGCTACAGGTCGACGTTCCGGGAACTGCAGCGCAACGTCGGCCGACCAACCGGTCGGCGAAGTTCTTGGAACACGCGAAGGTTGCTCAGCTAAACATTGAATCGGAACGGTTATTGCCAAAGTCTTTATGTTCCTTCGATGTAAGCGACTGCACTGCACTCGACTGTTAATTATTGAAGCCAATTCGAACATTCCAGAACTCGTAATCCACGCCCATCGCTTACTCGATGTTTTATGTTTCATTGAGAGAATAACTCTAATCTTTGGTACCTAACTTTCTACTAAGTATCATTAAGAAATTCCTCGAGCGTTGGTTACAAGCAGCCGTGAGCAAAGTCTGATGAAATCTGTGATGGCCGCCACGCCGGCGCCGGCGGCGTCGTGCCTCGATGGCAAAGGCCACCGGAGACCAAAGAGAAAGGCGTTACTGTGAATAGTGCGCGACCATTTAAGGCAAACTTTAGTAGGTAGTTGCATGTAGGTGGAGAATAAAAATGTTTAAGTGTAAAGATAACAAAAAATGAATGAACTAGCGGATAACGAACAACAAATACACGATGTATACAGTTTTGTTTATATGGTTCTATGATAGGCGTCTCACATCTTTACGCTTTCAATATCAGGTCGAACCAAAACACAAGTCTAGTTTATTTTTGGACGCCAATGCGTTTCCGAGAAGCCGCCTGCATTTCACACGAGCCAACTAATAAACGTTGTTTTCCAGTGATAAGTAAAAATGGAAATTACAAAATTAAAAATCTGAATGGATTAACTAATGCAAAAGGTGTGCATAATATTATAGCACCATCGGTGCCCAGCTAGAGCCACTTTTTACTCTCCGTAAAACCAAAAATAAAATGAAACAGCTGGAAATACCCAGACAGGACTTTAAAATAAAAATCCATTTGTCTTTGTTCTTTCCGACAAACAAACACTATTGTTAGGACGCCGAAAGTGTCGGACTTATTACGTGGGCGAGAACAGTGCTGGAGAGTGTATAGGCAACAAAAACATTGTTTTTGTCTTATTATAGCTTTTTCTCGTGTTTTAAAACTTTGTAAGTAATTGTTTTTATTATTTTTTATTATCAAATATATACCTGGATTTACATACATACTGAATTTTAATTAAAGTCAATCTATGAAACTGTTTTGAAAGACGCTTTTAATTAAATACGGTCAAGATAGTTAGCTGCTCTCGCCTATAGGAATGTTGTCTTGTACGCTGTTCAACCACATTGCGAGTACACGACTTACACAAACTTAATTTATTGCAGAAATACTAACATAACTTTCTAGCTATATCCATTAAAACCTAGATTAATTAGAATAACGGTCACTTTATAAAGTCAATTAGCAGTAAATAACCATCGCGCTGTAAAGGCGCTTGTAGCTTGCAACTAGATCTGTCTGAATTATGGACGTTCGGGTTTCCAAGGCATTCGAGATAAGAATATTGTATGCAAGCGAATTAACTATGCTTGCATTTGAGTTTAAGGGCTCTGCAACTTAAGATTCAAAACATAAATAACCCGAGGAGTCAATTTCATATGATTAATATAATCAGGGTTTGTAAAAATCCGATATTTGACATAAAATATATATGTATATAAAAATGACGAGAATTTCATTCTGTAAGTGGTGACAAAAATTGTTAAATGAAATTTTGTTTTTGATTAATAGACTTATTTATTATAAAACAAATAAAAAAATAAGAGTTAAATTAAAGTAACAAAAAATTAGTCTGAGATTAATAAATAATCAGTCTATTTAATCAACATTCAACTAAATTATAATTACAGTCTTTAATGTTGGATCATCGACAGTTGCAGTGATCATAATTTTTATTTATGTCAGTATAATCAATTTAAAAGCGTGGGATCTGCCAAAATTCTAGTTTTGACGATAAATATCAATTGATATATATCAATATAAATATCAATTGATATATTATATCGTGATATATATCCACTGATATATATCAGCGAACCCTGATTATAATAGAATTTGACCACATTTTCTTAAAATAACACCTCGCACTGAAATTATATTGGCAAATTAAATCACAGAAGACTACCTTGAAATGTACTGCATTTCCCACTTTACCATATTTCCCTAATGTACGTAGGTACGTGTTTCGGTAGTGAGTGAAATGTGCCAGAGCCCATTCCCATCCTATCCCTTCCCATTTCCCAACACTTTCTCCAAATCCATTCCTATATCTTCAAAGGTAGGCAGCGCATCTGGGGTCGAGCCAACATTTGTTATTCTGGACTAATGTTGGCATGTATCGCGGATGTCTATGGGCGACAGTATCCACTTACCATCAGGTGCACTGTATGCCGCCTTCGTCTTTAAAATAAAAATGATCTACCGAGAACCATGTACGAGTAGTATGCATGAAGTCGGTATTGTAAAAGTGATGCAAGAGTCATTGTTGTAGATTGCTAATTTGTTTGTTATGTTTGTTTCTACAACAAAAAAATGATGACAACATTCTTAATGTGTTAAAGGACGTGCTTAGTGCAATTAGTGTAACTACAAACGAACAGTAAACGAATACCCAATGTTATTAAATTTTTCAGTTATACGTTTCTAAGTTAAAATTCATAAAAAGACCCTCAAATAATATGAGACTACCCCATTCCTTGTCGCGAGTTCGAGAGTTGCGGTTGAGTTTTTGTTTGATTGCTGTAAAAATTATGTATTACGGACTTTATGGTTTAATAGTGATAGTTTATTAAAGTTCAAAGTGTCATGTTTGTGCGTAGTGTTTGTGATAATCAAATAAAAGCATAAGACTGCGTTTTTCGTATCCTTCCAAGGAATCCAACCTACTATCAGTAAACCTACTATCGCTCAACTGTGCGACGCCATATTTACTTGAAGTTCATTTACACGTGACACTGGCAAAATAATCGTTGCGCTCGACTCGACGACTGATACCTACTGCCATCAAACCAAGGAACAAGAAAACTACCCCTGACTGAAGTTAAATGAACAAGATACAAAAAGGCATGCAAAACTGACAAAGTTCATATTATGTTATTGAAATATAAAAAGCGCAAATAATATTATGTTATATCTGCACATTCTCCAAGTAGCTACGTAGTTTACTCAACGATGACAACAAATGGGATTTTATAGATCTTTCTTCTGAAAATCTCTTTAAGTCTACTATAAAACAGACGTACAAGTGGGTGCCGGCATTTATCGCAAATAACTCGCTTCGTTTTTAACGTTTCGTCGTCAATTCGCGGAATTGACGAGAGTTTGAAAATTTTACTTGGAAGATATAACATTGTGAAATGTTTGGACGGTCTGCGTTCTTTAAAGATGATTTTTGTTCGGTACGAATAAACAGAATAAAATCTTTGAAGCGTGGGGAGAAATTTTGCATTGCAAGTATGCATTATATTTATCTAAGTACATTAATTTACTCACGTTTAAATAACTATTTACTTGTGTGTGAAGCCATTATAATAAAACGTTTAAGAAAGCGAAGCCCCTATTTCTCTTGTAAAATTATCTTGTAGATACCATTAATATCTCAATAATATAACCAGCGTGTCCACTTTATATGATATCTAATACATCAAATTGTGGTAATATTACTTCTTACATTACCTGTGAATACATTGATAAGTGATAAGTTGTAAGATCTGTAAGTATTGATTCATCAAATTCACAAAATATTTACATTTGGTGTCATATCATAATATCGTCAACAGACTGTTTCGTGGAACGTTTATTTTTATGTTACATTATAAATAAAACAAAGGAACCTCGGCCAACCTTAGCCCTGCAGTGACTCAAGTTTTAGTGTAAAATTAATTTACTCGAAGCCTATTTCTAGAAACCGATAATAGAAGGTATAATTTTACAGCTATGACGCAGACCTGCCTTCCAGGTATTCCATTCTATGGTAACACTTTCTACTAATAGCAGCATTATATTTGTCTTTGTGTTTAAAAGATAAATACGTAGCAATAGTTCCGCAAAGAAAGATAACAACATTTATGCTTAAAAACGTAGCTGTGTGTGCTTGTGTTCGGTTCACAGTATCATAAATGAATCATTATCGTTGAAATTCTCTTGTTGACTGTATGAGCGATTGTTTTATTTTATTGCGCATTCGCCTTAATTATTTTATAAGAAAACGATATCTAAAAGTGACTAATTTTCGTTTTTATCAACAAATCGAGATGCGTCAAAGAATACGCGTGGAAAATGAATGAATAGTTTTTTGGCTTTGCGTTGAGACATTCACGAATGTCGAGATAAAATCATGTTTTCCGTCATGCATGATCCTCAACGGCGCGTCATCGCGGTGTCGTAACCAGCCAATCGCTGCCCGGACCTCGCCTAAATGACATACCAATATTAGAATTCATAGAATAAAACGTCTATTTGTAAAATATCTTAACGAGATATGAGATTTTTAAACTGCAACTGTTAATTGAATGTTTTAGAAATATATTTTTGAATTAAAAGTTATAATGATTATAAATTTTGAAAGTACCTATTCACAATTAGAACATATTAAGGTGATTTAAAAAAGTATAACAAAATCATAATAGCATGTGGTATTACTCATAATTGTAGATAGTTTCATCGATAAATTACAAATACTTATTTGATAAGATCACATACAACTTATCTTAAATACTATATTTTATCAATCATAGGAAACAATTTAGATATCGATCCATTCGTAATTTATCTTGAAATAAATAAAATTATCTTTATTATAAGTAGATACCTACCACTTACCTTTCTTACCTACCATTGAGTTCAAAAGTTTCTGGCCTGACATACCTACATATTTCTATGTCTAAAATCAACAAATTATACGTCACTGACCATTGTAATTGTCATTTATCCCGCTAACTCGTGTATAACTTTTAGAGTTCAACCCTTGTTAGTTTTGATTTGTCGATTCTTAGAACAACAGCAAAATCTTTAAAATGTTTAAATTGGAATATCGTTCATTAAGTTCCTTACAAAGGAAGGTGTTAGCCCGACCGATATCAAACAAAGGTTGGATAATGTGTACGGAAATTCTTCTCTATCATTTTCCACTGTCAAAGATTTTTGTAAGCAATTTCGTTTAAGGCGAGAGTCCATCGACCACGAACTTCGCTCCGGTCGCCCATTAACGGTCACGAACACACTCCAAACATCAAATTAGTGGAAGACGAAGTTCTGAGCGACCGACGGCTAAAGACGAAAGAAATAGCGGCAAGGACAGGGCTTTCAAAAACTACATTCCTAAGGATTCTTCATGAACATCTTCATATGAATAAGTGTACAGCGAAGTGAATGAGTAGCGTGCTCTAAGGAACTTTTGGAGGTCTTTCAGAGAAACGGAAACGATTTTTCGAGTCAATTATTACTGGGGATGGAACTATAGTTATTTACTATGATCCTCTTTCCAAAAGGGAGTCGATGGAGTGGCGTTGTTCTGGTGAAGCACCGCCTAGAAATGCAAAAGTGAGTCAGTTCACTAAATAGATTATGGCTTCGATATTCTCTGAGATTATCAAGGAATATTGCTTATAGACATTAACGGACGCAATACTACGGTGACTGGACGCTATTATGCTAATCTTAATAGAGCAATTACGAGAAGCAATCAAACAGAAACGTCGTGGAATGCTAAACAAAGGTGTGCGGTTTCTCCATGGTAATTGCACCCGTCCACGCCGCCGCAGTTGTGAAAGCTGCTGTTTCAGAGTTTCACAGAAATTCGCCATCCACCATATAGTCCTGACTTGGCTGCCAGTGACATTACTATTTGTTCTCAAAATTAAAGGCGGACTTGAGAGGTAAAAGATTTTTCACTGATGATGAAGTGACCGGCTGCTGTTTTCGCCCATTTTGAAGACAAAACTTCTATTTTAATACTGCGATAGAAATGCTAATTAAACGATTCTAAAAATGTGTTCAAATAGAGGGAGACTATATTGAAAAATAAAAATAGTTTCATAAACTTGAGTGTCCTTTTCTCTGTCAGGCCGGAAACTTTTGGACCTCCCCTCGTACTAAGTTCAATGAATACATGGAACTTAGGTGTTATTCATATTTTTTTTCTAAAAAAGGACTTGTATATCTACAAATACCTACGTACCTAAATATTTAATTGTTCGCAGAAAGATACAGTAATACGAAATTACGAGAATTCGTCATCTTGTAGGTAACAGCTTGACAACTCAATATAAATTCTAAAATCTTTCTCTATACATAAGAATATAATTCTTGTATCAACAATAATAATAATCTCACAACTACTTACAGACACAATTCATCTTATTAAGAAAAATCTTGATTAATATCCACAAATTTGTTACTATTTTTACTTAGGTAAGGTAATCAAGCGGAATAACAGTAAGAATATCTTGCAAACCAACTTCCACGAATTAATAAAAATCTAATAAATTATAGGAAGTTTACCCTAAACCCATTAACATATTTGTTTGTATTGGTAATTGGTTTAAAGTATAAACTACTTTAAACATCGCGGCTAACATATTTTATATACCTACAGAGTTTTTGACGCTACAATCTGGTCCGCGTTTTTCCTAGAAAACCATTATTATACCATGGACCCTATACTGCAAATACGCTTTAGAATACCATAGCCACTGATGACTCAATGGCTATAATAAATACAATAGAAAATATTAGCAGTGCTTTAGTTTAGTGCAGTTTTGTCACGACGACGTTAGGTACGTATTTTTAACAGTAGGTAAGTAATGTCTGAATAAACATTAAATTTTTCATGAGTACCAAATAATAGCAATTAAACAACTTTGAAGTGTTCGAAACGTCGGGATATAAATAATGTTAAATATACGTGATTTAAACCGTTCAAAGTTGTTTAATTGCTATATATAGTAATTGCGAAAACCTAAGAAAATAGTATCAAATAATACCTACCTGCAAAAATGTGTAGTAAACAGTAACAATGAACTTTAATAATATGTGTAAATTAATGTTTACATTGCTTTTATATTAGTCCCTAGTAAGATTAGATATTGAAAAATGAACTCTAAACTCAGATCCGCTGTTCGATAACAGTTTTTCAAAGTGAAATTACATTGGAAATGTTTGCTCAGCTGGACTTATTTGTATAAAGAAGTACCGGGAACAACGGTATTCACGGTGAAATTGAAATCGGAGTATGCCAAGTTCCGCGAAATGCGTTGACCTCCCTAAAAACCTCGTCCGTTATTGATTTCCCTCGCGGCTCTTTACATATAGCGAATAGCCACGGAACTGGTATAGAACTGCTCATTACCAGTTATCACTTGTACCTACTTTATGGCATAAGACTTTCGTGTTTTGTATTAATGTATTTATTTGTGTTTAGACGAGTATGATTAAGTTTAAAAGGCTTTTGTTTACATTTTATTTTAATTCGACCTTCCATGGATTATATTATACTAATATGTACAACAGTTTTGTAAACTACCAACATTTTATCTTTATATTCGGAAGAACTGCAATATATAGACTAAGTAACATTGTTCGCAAACATATTAAACGAAAATAGAGAGATTTAAGTTTATTAATCGCCGGATACTATGTTGACGACAGTTTAAATCCCTTTTGCCGATGGATTTCAATCGCTTTACGCACAATTCTAGGATAATAGTGACGTTTAGTAGAGATAATTTTTGAACTAGTTCTATTCAAAGTGCCTCCAGTAGTTGATTCAAAATTGTGAATATGTTCTGTTACTACAGATTCATTCATCTGGCGGTTTTTTACAGCTGTCGTGCTCTTCTGCCCTTTCTTTACTGTACGTTTAGTTTTGCCTATATAGCAACTATCACAGTCTATCCTATATCACGTGGCGTCTGGTGTGCATAGTTTTTGATAATTTATATGATGGCACAAGCAATATTTTCTCAATGCTATTAAAGACCCGATTTAAATATAACATAAAATTATGATTATCGTAATATGTTGTAGGGCTATAAATTCACATGAAATTAACACACAGCTGCGTGTCAGTGTGCGACTGTGCGCGCCAATGACACGCGGCAGATGGTTGTGAAAGCTGCGCGGGCGCAGGTAAGGGATTCCGAGAACGCCGAATATAATCGCACTACGGGGAACTCGCTCTCTATGGTACGTCTGTGTGCGAATCAAACACCTGCGCGTGCGCGACGCGGCTTACACGTCCCGATATGGCTGCAATGTTATCACTATATACAGAGAAGTCGTGATTCATTTACTTTGTCATTTTATTGCGTCAATTTTAGGCTAATATTGATAATGGTTACTATGGTTACAAAGTTATCTATAAAGTTACTTCTTAAATATATTTTAATTGATTGTCAGGTAACTTTAAATTCCATGTTATTAGTCAGTTCAGGAGACCACCACGTATCCTGGCACGCTAGCTTGTACGAGTAATTCATGTAACATATTACATCAAAATTCTAAATATTTTCAAGGAAGTCTTGAGCTGTCAAGTCTTCCATTTATTCATTATATTTCCTGATTGCATAGGTCATCGCAATACATAAATACATACTTACAGCAATTGTAAACATTTACTTAAATAATTGTACTAATATAATATTATTAATTGGGAATAATTATTAATTAATCGTAAATATGGTTTCCGAAAATTAAATTAGGTTTACTAATAATAATGATGCAATATTATGTCAATAATTCAGCTATTAATTATTAATGATTATGACGCAATTAATCATTGTGTCGAGAAATGAGGAAATTTGATTGTCGGACAGAAATCAGGAATATAAACTATTTTATATTTTCTGATATAGATACCTATATATTTATGAATATTATGCTCGATGTGAGGATATTTATAAATGGATGCTTATATTTTTGGTATAATATTATTTTTTATTTCAGTTTGCTCTACCTATACTAAATCCTAAACTAAGGCATCTAAATAGCTGTCTTAGTTTATAATTAATCAAAAGAACTGTGAGACTATTTATAGATAATTCCCCTAAAGTGTTTTCTTGCATTCCGCAACAACTACTTAATCATAAAAGTTTGGTTACTTTGTATTAAAAAAATGGTACCGTAACAATAAAAACATGGTTTCAACCTACAGGCTAAAGCCATATATATGACTACATATTGAGATACGTATCTTACCTTCTTAAATTTGGTGATGAATACTTATAAATTTAGGTTGGTTATTTTAAACGCATTCAGATTTATAAAATTGCGGACACAGACAATAGCCGTGAAACAACTAAATGAAATTGAAAATTCTATTACGAGTCGCGACCTGCCATAACATCTTTTGTCTTTTGCTACAAAGATAAGTAACTAGATTTGCACCTGCTTATTTTCATCTGAAACGTAATCCTACTTTCCAAATAAATGATAGTAGAATGATACTTTTTGTTGTAGTGTTGATTACTGACTACAATAATGGTATCTAGCAATTGTCCATTAGGTACTCAATTTTTCAACGAAGTAGATACTTTAGACATATGTTGCGTAAATCTTACTTAAACTTCAAAAACAGTTTCTATGTAAAACGCATCATAATGATAAAAACACCAATAATGTTATAATAAAAAAAAGCTCTAGTTATCAGAAAGACGGGACAATAACATTTGAAAGACTTATCGTACGTTCTCGATAACTTTATTCTTGTAACTTCGTTTATAACTGTTCCTGTAACTGATAAACGATCTCAGTTTCTCGGAAGTGTGTGCGATAAATATAGATTAAGTTTAAGTGCGATGACTCTTACTACAATTGCCTTGGGATTGCGGTAATGAATAATAACTACCAGACACTTAGTCTCATTTGCTTCAGAATATGTAAGCTCCGCTTGTGACGACCATTTGCTTACTCTCAAATTCAACGGGAAACAGTGTGACACGCCCTTCGTCTATAACAGACTAACGACTTGCCAAAGGTAGTAGTGGATGAGAAGAGCGGAAGTTCGTGTGTAAGGATGAGCCTTGGGAGTAGGATTGCCCTCTGGCCATAGGATACCAGATGGTATCCTAAAGGAGGACAAGGTCCTCGTTTTTCAATTATTGTCCTCCTGTCCTTCTCTGTCTGTTTAAATCCATCCTTTTCAAATCTATAAGAATACTTTTTATCATAGTCAGGCATTCTTAGATATGTCATTTTTCGAAAACTCCGAATCTGAAACTTATTTCTGGTTCCCACATTCCCTCATGTCAATCTTTCAAGCAAACCCGCCGAAGGTGGAAGAAGAAAATATGTATATCAGTTTTAGAAATCACAAATATTTTACAATCAATTCTTCGAATGTTACGAAGCCGAAGCAAAGACAAATTCGTGCTTTTGAAATTAAAGCAACTGCTTCGTGATAATGAAGAAAGTGAAAGGATTACAGACGAATTTTGTATGTAAAGAATATTTATTAAAATGAATAAAACCTTTAGAAGCTTTTAAATGTTTAGAGTGGATGATTCTGAAGGAGTAGGTACCTATGAAAAGATAAAATATGATTACTCTAATTCCATGTATTTAAACAGCTTTTTAAACACCAGAGGTATAGAGGTTGACGACGTCAAACTGCACGATCAATTTTGCTACCTACCTGATTTCATTCCTAAGTCTAAGACAGGTGATAACGGAAAACAAATTTTTGACAATAAAATGCATAAGCAGTATAAATATACTTCAAATTTTCTAAAAATATTGAATCTTTTTCGGAACTGTTGAAAATATGAGTTTTATATTTTTGTGTAAGCGCGCACAACGGCAATGTGGAGAGGATATTCTCGCTGATCAACGACCAATGGACGAAAGAGAGAGAGGAACAGGCTCAGTATTGAAAGTCAGTACGAGCGCATATACTTACGTAATTACAAGGACATGTGCTGCTAAGATTTTTTCCTTTTTCATTTTTTGATCTGGCATCCCTACTTGGGAGAAGCCTATGCGTTGGAGGAGGCATAGTCTGATAATATGGTAGGGTTAAACATAATATATTTCCATTTTTCTAGACAACATACTTTGCAATTTTTATTGATAGATCAATTATTAGATTATTACAGAACAGACTGTGTATAACTTTTACGCAGAAACAGCATGACACAATATTACACGCTGTAGATGACAATGGCTAGATAAATGGTTAATTATTATCATTGTTGGTCGGTGAATGAATTCTCGGAAGTCAGTGAACGTCCAACTTTTATAACGCTCTGTTGGTCTTGTTCGGCCTCGTCCCCCCGCCACACCACTGTGACGTGACGGCCGCCAGCCGCGGCCGCGCCGCCCGCTCACTCACATCGCTCATTCCGTTCCGATACCTCATTCGTGCTATACAGAAGATTACTATTAGCGCGTGTGTATTTTTACTTATTGTAACTACCTCGCGATACTTTGTTATTAGTTTAGTGCGCAATATTACATCAAAATCATTTGAAAACTTATTTCTTCAGTGCAAACTCAAAAGTTAAGACTGCATTTATGTGTGACAAAACAGGTCAATGTGTGTGTAGTGTAGTGCTGCTTTTTGTGAATTTAATATCAAATCGTGGCCTCCGGCAGTGAAGCAGGTGGTTTCCACAACACTCCACGAGATTGTGAACAACAAATGTGTGTAATTGAAAAAAGGGATGCGACAAATTGTCCATTAAGCATGATTTTAGCGGAAAGATTATCACTACAAAGTAAGTATTAGGTACCTACTAAAAATTGAAATTGATTAAAAACTAAATCGAGAAACTTAAGTTAATGTAGGGCACAATAAATAATCATAAAATTCATACCTACTTTTTTTTATTAATTACTACCTTATATCTTACCAACCTATACAACAAAAAGCTACAAATCGCTATAGCAATTGAAATTAATGTCTAAGAAGGTAGTGATTTAGTTTCTTAAACAAATGTCTTCTCATTAATGTAGATGGTTAATATCAGGCAATCAATTATAATTATGGTGTGGCATTCAAATCTGTTACTCTGTATCCTTTTCCAAATATTAAAAATAATAGAATAGTAAAAGATTCAATGGTTCAATGGATATATATTATTTATTACTTACAAATGCTTAGTTATACCTATACATGCTTACTCTACATAATCTCAAAAGATAGGCAGGGCACAAGAAATTCGCAATGTTTATCAAAATGTCCAGTTTGTCTTGTTTGTCAAAGTAATGTTTGTCAAAGTGGTCCAGGTTCCACTTCTGAAAAAAACAATTTGAACTTAACTACTTAGTGTTTACTACAACTACTCACAAAATGTAATATTTGCTTAGTAGACAAATTATTAAAAGTGCAAAAATTTCATCAAGTGATACAAAACTATGCCAGCAGTGTACATATTCCTACCTTTTAAACCTTGTACTAAAATTTCATAGCAATATTCTGTGCATTTATAGATCAAGCACCACAAGGTAAAAACGCGAATGTAATAAAAATGAAATATGTTGTAACAATAAATTAGAATATTTGCTTACCTTTATGATAAAGAAATGTGACTGCAGTTTGCCAGTTTCCTATGTGACCTACCTATACATAAGACAAACAGTTCAATCTATGGGCAACCATAAACACTCATTTTTAAAGAAAATCAACAAAGGTGACTCGACTAGTATAAATATGTTTATTAAAAATTAGCTCAATGTATCAAGGTTTTACTATTATTATATATTACTCTGGTTAATGCTACTGTGATCTTATATATTTTTATCCCTATTAATTTCAGTCATACATTTTTGAAGTAGGCTTATTAGTGATTCACTCTATAGGCATATTTCAAACCTCATGGTAGTGTACACGATCTTTCGCTTATCCAGCTCTAAATTTTCTCATCCAATCATTACCGGCAAACTTCTCCAATGGTGTTCATTATTTGCTAAAAAAAACCTACCTACATTTTTGTGGGAACAAGTAATTTATAAATGACCTATCTTCATTAACCATCAGTGTTGTAGATGTTGTAATACTTAGAGATAAGTGAGCATTGGAATGTTCCAAATTTGTTAAACTGGAAAGAACAAAAAGATAAATTTTATTACCTACATAATTCCATGTTAAGTAGGTATATTTTTGTATTGTTTGAATGTTAATTACATTACCAGTATCTATTTATTGGACAAATAAGGTCTTTACCTTATTACATTGCATTTACCTACACAATTATTAAGAACAATTTTCATTAATAAAATCAAGAACTAATTTTGTTTCTTTCCCACATGGTCCATTTCCATCTAACTATGTGCATTAAAATCATATATCAACCAGATTTTAAAAATTACGGATGAAAATCCATCCAGTAGTTCTTAAGTATTTCTATTAAACAATGATTAAGTTTTTTTTTATTTTCCTCTATAACTCAACTTCCTTGTGTCATACGAAGATGACAGATATACCAGTTTTCCTTCGAGATACTTAGCTATACATTAGTGAAAACCCGATCAAAATTCATTCCGTAATTTTTATGTGATGCTCAAAGAAACAGAGAAAATTTTTAAAAACTACTGTTTTGCATTCAGTAGCTTCTAAAGAGATACACCATTTTTTTTTAAATTAAGTTAATGTATATGTACAACTCGTTACCATTTTATTAGATGTATAGAAGATAAGTATGTACCTAGACAAGGGTTTATCTATCTATCCAATGCAATGCAGCCATCTCTTTCAGTATCCACTGCTGGTCATGGGCCTCCTCATGCATATTATCTTGTACATAAGGGATGTATGGCCTTAAAACAACACTCTGCTGTACTTGTGATAGCCGCTTACCACGATACCCACAGGAAGAGCCACCTCCCTGCTATTCTATAGCCTCCCAACACCATCTATCTAGCTATCTAGCCATCTATCTATCCAAATTTGTTTAATAAAAATCTTATAGAAATCACCTCATACTGACCAGACTTTTACAAGCCTACCTGTGTCAAGAAACAAACTGTTACACAAGTAAACTCACATAAATCATTTCCTCTTTCCAGATTCGAGTGTGGAAGTGGGTGTACCACTTGGTAGCTGGCCTACAGGGGTCACAAGCTGTCCAAACTGCAGGCACAAGCTGCGGGTGTCATTGACCCCCTGTGGGGGCAAAGGGCACTCGCCACAATCTCCACAGACACCTATAGCCATACCATTCTCAATACCGCCGACGTATTCTCTTCAATCACCCTTATATGCCGCACCACCTTTGGTCACGTCACCTTACAGCGATGAGCTTAGACGGCTAGCAGATACGTTGAGAGCATTAAGGCTGTCAGGGTGGTACTATGGGAATTTAGATTGGCAGGTTTGTATTACTATTTTTACTATTTAATACACATAGCATTGATTACACCCTGTAGTACCAAGTGCAGGAACAGGGACAGAACTAGAGTAAAGTTTTGTGAGGTTTAAATAAGATTCATAGTATCAAATAAATCTACTGGATTACAAGTAATTATAAAATTATACAAATTTATGTTATTATATCAGTAGTTATATAATTATACAATTTTATGTAACTTCTAAACACATTGTGAGCATTTGAAGAAGAGAAAAAGTCTTAGATATCTTTCACCTGGACCTGCCCATGCAGTAGTTTTTAAAATTAAATACTTCAATTATTTGAATGGTCAGAGTTTTGTGCATCGAATTTGATACTGGTGAATTAAAACGTACAAGTATAACATTTTCCCTGAAAAACATGTGAACAATGTGTTATGTCATTTAAGACAACATAGTACAAATGTAGTATTCATTCATGAACAAAATTATCAATGAAAAATACCCTTTGAATCCGTCTAATACTGAATCATCCTTTCAAATATGGTTCATTGTTTAATTACTAAAAGTTCTTCAGTCTATGACAAGCTCTTTAAATTGAGAAATTTTAATATTTTTATTCTGAGCAATGATCTTACAAGTCTTCATTAATTCATTTTCTTTAAACTTTTTTCATATTTGGTGTTCCAGGGTGCAAGAAGTCTACTTAAAGACGCGAGTGTGGGTGCTTTCATAATCCGGGACTCTGGTGACAGGAATTTCATCTTTTCTCTATCAGTACAGACTGAAAGGGGTCCCACGTCAGTTAGGCTACATTATCAGCAGGGTTTCTTTAGGTAAGATTATGACAATGTGCATTTATCATTACTTAATAGATCAATTTATAGGTAGGCAATGTAAAGTCACTATAAAAATAAAAAAAAAACCAATGAACAAGTTCCATATATAGTAATATGAATATATAATACGTAGTCGGAAAAGTTCGCGACCTTTCTGAACGTATGACTTTAGCGTGCTATATTTCTGGCAACAGATCAATGGCGGGAAAGTAATATACCGTTTCACAGCTGACTTTTTGTAATGGCGGCAAATTGAAATTATAAGTTAAAGGTTTTATCATTCATAATTTCTAACAATTTTAAAATGGAAGTTAATTAGGAAAGAATTAGATTTTTAACATAGAATTAGATTAGAAGAATTAAATAATTAGATTAACAGTTTTTTTCGACAAGGGTATGAACACTTCTAGTGCTCGAAAAGAGGTTTGTGGTGTTTACGGAGAAGATGCTTTATCTAAAACTATTGCAAAAAATGATTTAGTCGATTCAGGTCTGGTAATTTTGATGTGAATGACGTACCTGATGTTTGTCACTGTGGCTATCCTATTAGGGTAAATGTTGATGTTATCATTGAAAAAATTGAAGCACATCGACACATAAGCAGTCATGAAATTGCGGAAGAGCTTAGCATTATTCACCACTCCACAGTTTTGGATCACCCGCATAAACTGTATTTTGTAAAAAAACTATGTTTGGGTGCCGCATGATTTAAAATTAAAATCATGCGGCACTCGAACATAGTTTTTAAAATTTAAACTATTTAAATGACAGAAATTTGGTGAATACAATTTCCATATGTGAGATGTTGCTAAAACGAAATGAAATCAATCCATTTCTGAAGAGATTGGTAACAGACGATGAAAAACGGATCATTTACTATGACAATGTTCTAAAATCATCTTGGTTTAAGCGAGGTGGGCCATCACAAATAGTCCCAAAGCCAGGCCTCACTCCGAATAAAGCTTTTATTATTCACATTTTAAAGCACGCGTATTCATAGGTTTATCTGTTGCTGAGAGGTCAATATCAAAGATTTGAAAGATATTAAAATTATTATGTGTAATAAATATAAATAAATCCGTAATGGTTATAAATAAATAACGCATGGGTCATATATGACTTTTACTAATGTTCCTGTTATTTTCATCTGAATTAACGTTGCTAATATTTCGTGACAATTGTTATAAATAGAATAAATTGTTGCAAATTAATGTTTATTTTACTGCACTAACTGACCAATGTTTCTTTAACAGGTTAGACTGCGACCGGCAACTTGCGAGGTACATGCCTCGGTTCCGGTGCGTGCTCGAACTCGTCATATACTACACACGGGCTGGAGACAGGGGACCCGCGGGTACCGTGTGGGTCGACCGGGAAGGCTGCCCCCATTCCCCGGTATTACTCAAGACTCCCCTCAGACAAAGTCCACCTTCTCTACTCCACTCCGCTCGCCTGGCGGTCCATAAAGCGCTCAACGCGGACCCTCTAACGCCCAAACTCTGGTGTGCCCCCAAACACAGACTCCTGCCTCTCCCGTCTGCGCTCATAGACTATCTCGGCGAATATCCATACTCGATCTAACACACGGATCTGTTACTTATTTATTTAGTCCAATCGCGTTTTACGCATAGTAAAAATTTTATTAGAAAAATTAGATATAATATTTGTGTAATGATTCCTACATTGGCGATGCAGCCTCTAATATCCCTATGGTTTTGCTCGTCTGTTATAATAATATTCTTTTGTACAAATTAAGTGCATTGTATTTAATATCTAGTACGGGTTGCTAGTAAAAAGGCCGGCTCCTTTTGTCATATTGAATAACAAATAGTAATTTTAATAATTGTTTCATTAATAAGTATTGAATATGGGACTCAACTACGGTATTTAGTGACATAGATTATTTTTGTTATTACGTGTCTGTATATAGAGATGTTTTGAGAACCCAATGCAAGACTGATCACTCGAGCATCAAAATATAGGTAGTGCATCATTTGTTTGTTTACCATGGTAATAAAATATAATAATGAATTATAGTTTGTATGTTTGTGTGACCATGCAATTATTTAAAATATCTTGCAGCTGATGTTGTTTTTATTAGCGAATTGTTCACTAATGCCTATTCTTGTCCATTGTTAAGATATCATCACACTATTACATAGATTTATATTTATTTATTTCTCGGTTAAGGATTAGTCTTATTCTGAAGCTTGTACTTTTCTGTTCCTAATATTTAGACTTAAAGTTATGATTCCTTCGCTCCCGTTCTCTGTCACCCATTTACATTAATGCCATTAGTTAAATGAAAATGATCGAAGTGCCATTAAAGCAATAACAATAGTTTGTTAAAGATACCTAAAGACCGTGAGTTCAACTGTAAATGGAAGTATTTTTGAGGCTGAGTATTGTACATAGTTCTTGTTTTTGTTTTCTATTTATTTCCTAATTTTAATAGATAGTGTAAGTGGCTTAAATTGTCGCGGCTGATTACAAACATACACCATGTAATGGTAGTATCTAAAGGTGTGGAGCGGACCAGGATAAAACTCCCCAAGATTTTACTCTGGGTCCGCCCCCGTGCACCGGTTGGTGACATTTCACTAATATAGAATAAATTACGTACCTTGAATAATCTCAATTAGATTAACTTTAGATGTCACACGTGTATATTTATTAGATAACAAATATTAAAACTGATTATCCACTCTAGTCAGCAGCAAAATACAATTAACGAATTACGAGAATGAAAAAAATAGCGACGTATGAAAGGAGTATTTTCAAGTTTGTTTTTATATTTTGCTGCCGACTAATGGCTTCACCGGTTCGGGTTAACCGAATTCATCCTCCAAATATATTTGTTCACATTGTGCGGCCAATAGGTAACAGAGTTCGATCTACACAGTCTTGTTTTGTGTTGCGACGAATGCCGAATACGATTCAACCAAACAGTTCAAACTAGTCTGTAACCAAATGCGGTCATACCGAATTAATGCAAATGAGAGCTATAAATATATTTGAAGTGCCAATTGGAAATCAGGCCCAAAATTTGTGTTAACATTTCTCATTTATTTATACCCTTTCATGGCATTATATACCATTTTGTTTGTCAAATTAAATGCACCAAATGTGTGTGACATTATAGGAAAAAATCGTGTATAAGTATGTTTAGATTTAAATGTACCTATTGAAAGAACTGCGAAGTAATTTATATACAAAAAACAATATACATTCTGCCTAAAATTTGATATTTTATTTTGAAACACTCCTTTCATTTAGATGACATCTTCATGCAAGGCATTATTTAAGATTTTATTGACTTAATATAATGTAATATTTAAAATAAAAAAATAGCTACGACTAGTAGTGTTAAAAATTTGCTTGAATTAAACCCCGTAGAGTGGTAGTAGCAACTAAACAAATTGCCTATACATACCTAGTGGCTACATTAGGCTATTTAAAAAATCGTTGAAGTGATAAATTGCAAGTTTTTCAACTACAGTTTTCTATGAATTCAATGAGTTAGGAAACTTGGGAATTGAAAGCCAATTAAAAACATGATCGCATTTATATGTTGTATCTTTATATTAAAAACTTCATAATACTAGCGTATTAGCTTAATACTACCGTGGTGCATGCTGCATTCCCACAGCCGCTGGGCGTACTCGACTGACTACGTTACTCCTCTCACAGAAGTCCTTGGAAAAATTTTAGACAAACAGGGTGTGAGTGAGATTCCTGATGTTTATGCAATAACGAGTGCGTACATGTCTATACATGGCTACATGTTGACAGCTAAAACGTGTTTGTCGAACAACAAGATCCCACCCCACAATCTCCGGCAGGCTTATAAATACGAAATTCATAACTGTTGGTTAAATGATAATATAAAATAATATCTGTATAAATAATTAATTCTTGACCGAACTTGTGGCAAATTCTTTAATGGAAGAGAGCCGAACCTTTCTTCCTTGAGGGACTCGGGGCGGAAGGAATGGTAAATACCGACCGAAGAGGTCGAGAAACGACAAATAAATAATACAATAGTAGTATAATATTGGGCAATCTATCCCAATATTATACTGTCGATTGCAATGAAATGTCTGAATGCAATAACAAGTGATCGGTGTCACTTGGGAATAGGATGTGTGATTAAAGTGATTATACTTATTAGAACGTCTTCGTCGTATTCGAGTAATGTACTAAACATATTACTTATGTATTCACATTCACACTTTCCAAGGTGTACGTTCGTACTGTTTTTCCATTTCAACCCTTAGTGCGGATTTGGCTCGTTATCCTCCCTCCACCCATACCTACCATTCGCGATCAGATTGACGTCCCGTGCCGTTTGTAGAACGACACCTCGAATGGCTTAATTGGCTCGAGATAACCTAAAGGTTGAAATAAGAGTATCAGATGAAGTACACAGTAAAATGATTTTGCCGTTTCAATTCTCAGTCCCGATTTGGCTTGTTTTCTCCACCCACAACGAGTTCGCAATCCGATAGAACATTCATAGATTATTTCATTCCCATATATGCCATTTATAGAACGACACCACAAACAAAATGATAGGTGGACAGATTGGCTCGAGATAAAACCTAAAGATTGAAACTAGATTAATTAGTAGTAGTGTTTAGTGTCCTAAAAAGGCTCCAATATGTTTAGTGGCTTTCCAATCCTTTTATCGAAACAGCGTCGAACTGGCCATATAGTCGAGGTGGCGTTTGCCAACCGGACCCCGCCTGCGCGGGGCCCCCCATGGGCCTGGCTTGCGGGGCTTGCCGCAAGCCAGACGGTAGGTAGGATAGGAGGCCCGCGCAGGCTAGGTCCCAGCTCTTGCAACCTAAATGTAAACTAGATCAGATAGTTCGTTCATACAATTAGGAGAAATGAAATAGATATTTTCCGATAGTATCCCATCTACCATTATCCAGTCTCGGGCCCCGGGCGGAGCCACCCGGGCCCTTCCGGCCCAGTCCGACCCTGGATCTACATGTATGTAGGTAGTGTTGACCATCTACACCAAAATCGTTCCAATTCATAAGGTTTCCGCCGGTCTCTAGACCATTTATCTATCATAATATGTAGCTGAGACCAATTGACCGTCTTGGAAATGTTTGACTACCTAAAGATTGTGTTGCATCATCGTTGAATCTTTTTCAGAGCAAACTTCGAAAGGTTTCTTTAACGTTGAAATAATAATTTTTTTTAGACAAAAGAAAAAAACGCCATATGCAGTCAGACCAGCAGTCCATACAGAGCGTTACCCATGGACACAGCAGCCTATCGGATGGTAAATTATTACCTTGCTAAGGTAAATGCCAAGCCGGTCCAGTAAGCTTTACTATCTTACTATCTACTAGTTACTATATAAGTTACTATCTACTAATATTTAAGTATTAGTAGATAGTAACTAAGTATTTATAAAAGTATGATGTCGTTAAGAATAAGTAACAAAACAATGTTGAAGCGATAAGAATTTAAAAATATAAATTCAATAAATATCGATTACGGCCGCGCGCAGAGTTATCTGGCGACCATCAATTTAGGGCTTGTCGAAAAAATATCTATGTTTTATTCGATATATCGATATTTTAGGGCGATACTATTTCGTTATTTGCTGTGTGGACGAATGGCTATGGCAGTGTCCAAATTAGAAATATATATAAAAAAGAATTCATTGACATGACATTTTCTTTCTCACATTATTACTAGAGGTGGGCAGTAGCAGGTTTTTGCCAAAACGAAACGATAACAGGTTTCGAGTACCAATAACAGTTTCTGAAACTATTTATTCTCAGTAGCAGCTTTTTTCGACTACATTTGTTTTTAATACGTTACTCAATAATCGTGCAGTTTGGGAACGAGTTGCGGGTACGCTATTGCTTCGTTTTGAACTCGTTTGTGATGTATTTATTATGATGTTTATTCACTAATATTTACAGTTTATAATTCACTCCCACTTAATTAACAAAGTTTTTTGAATGAGGAATAAAAGCACAATATAGATATTTTGAAATCATTACGAAAATAATTAAGTACCTATTTAAAAACTATAAAGGTGACATAAATTAAACACGAATTAAGACGATGCACCTTATCATCACTGATCCCTCAACTCGAGTCAACTGTCAAGGACAGGTCAAATTATGAGAATGATTGATACACATACTTACATGATATTAATAATTAATAGTATCCATAATTGCACTTAAACTTAAAGACAATAAGTGTCAATGTACAAAAACTCCGCAACAATGTGTGAGTGAAATGGAGAATGCGTCGCTTCGACCGTGCCACTCGTGCCAGCGGTCGACGCCGCCGACATAAAACGAACGTTTCCGAAATCAGATAGCAGCTTTGCAATACTGCCAAATCAAAATGTACTCTTATCTCGGACGCTTTGTACATGCAAACTGATCCCTATTTAGCGTTCGGCTAATAACACCAGTTACTCGAAATAAATAGTTTTATTTGACAACGAATACGTAAAAGCTGCTACTGTACCGATAACTAGTTTCAGAAACTGTTTACGTTTTGTTGAAACGCCCATCCCTAATTATTACCGACTTCTGTGCCCACTTTGTTATTGATTTTAATTTTAGCTTGGAATACAAATACAAAATACTATTTCATAATCAGATAAATTTCTTTTAGAAGAAATGTGAGCATACGCCATGTCAACGAATGGGAACGGAGGTAATTATGCACCCTTAAAACAAATATTAACCGATTCCGAATCGGAAGACGATCACAAATTGGAAAATGATGTGCACATTAAAAATACAGACAGTTGCAACAATCTGGATATCAACAGCGGGCTACAATCCTCAAAGAACTATAGTATGAGTGATATGGACGAGTTTAACACTAATGTAAATACAGTTGAAAGTACAATGGATAACGTAAGTTTCTTGCAGTCCGACGTTTCAAATAAAATGTCGTTTTCGCGCCGCTGCGCGTTTATAGCCTCTATTCTTGCATGCGTTTTTACCGTGGTGATATTTTTATGGGGCTTCCCATGTTCTGATGTTGGAAGTTGCAATAATAATGAATGGCAGGACAAAACTACCAGCTGGGAGTTGCCTTACGACGAAATAGAATTGTCCGGAGCCGTACAGGTTGTTGACGGCGCTATACCAAGCACCAAGAACCTTATATTCATATACCGTGGTAACCATATGAGGCAGCCAGAGAAGAATAATAATGATAATGTGAATGGTGTGCTGCTTATTGTTGGTAACTCTGGCAAGGTTGGGTGGTACACGAGAGAAAGCAGAATACCTACTGAAATAAATTGCCACCTTATTGATGTCAATAGGGATAAGCAGAAGGATTGTATAGTTGTAGGGTCTGAGGGATTACTGGCAGCTTTGAACCCCCTTTCAGGTACATACTACTGGTTTATAAATAAAAATGGGAAAGCTGTTACTAATATAGCTGCAATAGACTTTCCCATAATGATTAAAGATATGGACAAAGACAAAGTTAATGATCTATTAACTGTGGCAACAATACTACCTAATACTAATCACAATTCCCTGTTAATAATATCTGGACTGACTGGCAATATAATTGGAGAAGCAATGAAGATCGAAGACTGTTTGTCAGTGAAACTTCTAACAGAATCTGATTCAATAAATATAACTTACATTTGCAAAAATGGTACAACAGAAGCAGTGAGGCTTATTTCTTATCCACTCTTGTATAGGAAATTGCTTAACTTAGACCAGTTTGCAAACCAAATACCATCTGTTCCTCCAGTATCAAGAAAAGTCCACCTGAGTTTGAAGAAAAATATTGGAAACACAAGAGAGATATTTACTAATGGGCCAGGAAAACTTATTGTGGAGAATTCTGGAGAGTGTCCAAATTCATGCAGAGTCAATTTAAAACTACAGCTTGAGAGAAACGGCACAACTAATGTGAGTTGGGAATATTCAGCCAATCATGTGTTTGCAATGAGACCTAGTACCTTTGCCTTTGCAAACTCTGTAAGAGGCTTTGTACTAAAATTATGACAATGGAACAGTGCACACCTTGCTAAGGGTGCACTCAAAGTTGATGAAGTGAGGTACAATGTACAAAATCAGACCCCTAAAAACACATTTGACTTATTCTACTACCGGCCGACAATAAATGTTGCTTCTATATCAACATTTATTAAATATGCTAATTTCACAGCTCACGATATTTCTGAGAGGATAGTGTTGGTGTCATTTGATAGAGTACAAACACATAATGTAAATGTCAGTCAAACAGATATTGTACAAATATGTGTGCGTGGGCCCATTGACTCACATGAACCGTTGCCCCTTTGCCAACCAGATTTGGAATATCAAGAAAAGTCACTGATGATAGTAGATTTAGATGGTGATCAGTCACATGAATTAATTTCTTATTATAGCACTTTTGTTGCACCAGAATCGTATTCTCCTAAGAATTCAAATCCCTATGACAATTGGCGGTTAACTTCAGTAGTTAGAGTTATTCGGTTAGAGTCAGAATTGCCAAAATTATTTGTAACAAATAATTATTAGGTAGTTAAAAATGAGTATTTGATGTAAACAATCTATATCTACTTACATAATGGTTAAAGCGAAAATTATTAAATCAAGTTTTTCAGTGTTATAAGATTTTAAATTTGCTAAAATCAAATTCATACAGCAACTAGCCACAAAATGATATTTTCAGATTCTCCACTTTGACTAACTTAGATCATGGCTATACTTAGATCAGCAAAATAATAAATGTTATCTATAAACATTTTGGTGGGAACTTAACGCTTCAAGAGTTGTGGCTGACATCTGATAATTTCTAGTGATATTTAGGTCTAGTCATTGATATAGTAAACATTATTATTGTAGATAAGTCATTTTGTCATGCAAATGCTAGTTCAACTTTTCATTAGCCTCAAGTGTTCAATGTTTAATCTGTAATCATTTTAAAAAACATAAATTAGTGTTAAATTCTGTGCTTACAGTCTGATATGTATAATAGCTTAGCTTTTACGAATTTATGTATATGTATTAATTTTATTTATGTATATTGTGAATTTGTGTATTATGTATATTTAGTAGATAGGACTAATTTCCATATTCAGTGTCATTAATTAATTTTGTAATCTCTATACATTTAGACATTTGATACTCTGTATAGATTTATTTATACCAGTTTTATATTTGGACTTTATTTATTAAGAAATTAATAATTTTGGAGTGAATTAGATTGTTAAATTTACTAAAATATGAACTGAGATTTGTAACTCAATTTTTATTTTAGAAAAAGTATATTGACAACATCTAGGAATTGATATGAGGTGAATGTGTGTGCCTTATAGATGGGCTGAAGTATAAATTGTGTTGCAATGTAATATTATGTTTTAAATAAATATTATAACCAATATGTTATGGTTGTTTTAAAAAAATACAACATTTGTAAAGTTAAGAACTTTATTTAATTCTTTTTATCTAGATGACAGTGATCAAGCAAAAATATTTAACCACGAACTTATCTCTAAACTTAATAAAAATGGGTAACAGTAGAAGTTTACTTAAAAATAATACAACAATGCTTACTGGTATATTATAAACCAAAAATTTAGGAAATTAGATTCATAAAGGTAAAAAAAAACCTGACTTACAAAACAAAATACACAATTACAAAATAGTCTACTATTTTGTAATGAAACAAATTACTGTACATGTTGATTTCACATACCTCCTGTCTTGCAGAAAATCTGTTTCTATCCCAATTGCTTAAACATACTATTACGAAAGTTATTGTCTATTTTTTTGCAATGAGTAACGGGTAATGACCACGAAATTTACAAAACGGGAGCCAATAGATGCATTTAAAAATTGTGTAGTGACTGCCTCCGTATCACCTGTATCCTTTATGCAGAAACCTTTGTCAACGTGAAGCCGATCGCCACTAAATCGCGTCGACACACTGAAGACGACGAGAGGTTTATACAGTCAGAAATATCAAAGCTGCTAGAGGACGGTGTCCTTGAGCCTAGCATTTCTTCCTGACGAGCTCAAGTTCTCGTTACTGGAGGATACGCATAGGAAACGTCCTGTGATCGACTATTCATTGACTATTAATAAGTACACGGAACTCGATGCACATCCTTTACCAAATCTGGAATCAATAGTAACTAAAGCGGCGAAATACGGATTTTTTTAGCCTAATTGACTTAAAAAGTGCATATCATCAAGTAGCATACTTCTCAGTGAAAGAAAGTACGCTCACTGCGTTGGAAGCTTACGGCGCTCTATATCGGTTTACTCCCATCCCGTTTGGGGTTACTAACGGAGTTGCCGCCTTCAAAGGACCTTGGGGATAGTCTAAACGGAACATTTAAACTGTACTTTCGCGTATCTCGATGATGTAACTATCCGGAAAGGAGACGGCCGATCATGATGAAAATTTGCAAAAAATTCTGAACGCCGTAAAGATACCACGTAAATTACGTTATTACCTAGTAAATCTTACGTTGAACGAACAAAAATGTGCATTCGGATCAGAATCTATTATAAAAAAAATTGTCTCCTGGGCTATACAATCCAGAACCATGTCATAAAGCCTGATGAAGATCGGCTAAAGGCCCTTCTAAATCTCCCTGAATCAAGCCATTCTGCTTCGTTAAAACGTGCTTTATGGATGCTATTACACTATTCGAAATTAAGGATTCACATCCTTAATATCTCTGTCCATATTAAGCCACTGATCGGAATTACACAATTCCCACTAACTGATCATTAGTGATCTTGCAAGAAAATGTTTAAGATTTTTAAAGAATGATATCGCAAAAGCTTCCCTAACTGCAATCGACACTGATTCGACGTTTATCGAGCAAACAGACGCATCGTAACATTCAATAGCCTCTACACTCTCACAAAATGATCGCCCCGGTAGCGGTTTTTTCTCGCTCTCACTTATCCTGCACGTCGCCATTCATCCATTGAAAAAGAAGCCAGCGCTATTTGTAGAATCTCTTTGTAAATGTCGACATTATCTTGTTGTGCGACATTTTATACTGATAACTGATCAGCAATCTGTAGCGTTCATGTTTGATCAAAAGCACTCGAGTAAAAATAAAAATGAGAAAATTGAGAGGTGGCGCCTTGAACTCTCTTGCTACAGATATGACATAGTCTATCGTCCTGGACGAAAAAATACAGTATCTGACGCCTTATCGATGTCCATGTGTGTGCTCATATGTCTACAAAGAAACTTTATAAATTACACAACCAATTATGTCACCCGGGTATCACTAGTAAGTGGTATGTATGGCACATTGGGTACGTTCGAATAATCTTCCACATACACTGGGTGAAATTAGAAATATAACTCTGTCTTGCTGTGTGTGCAGTTGTAAAACCCCGGTTCTGCCAAACGAAGGGACACTTAATAAAAGCTATAGCACCTTTCGAAAGGATCAACTTTGATTTCAAAGGGCCATTACCATCAAAGACCAATAAATAATCGATATATACTTACAATAATTGATGAGTTCTTTAGATTCCCGTTTGCTTATCCCTGAAACGACAGTTATAAAATGCCTTAAAGATCTATTCTTTATTTATGGTTTTCCGAGCTATGTACATTCAGTCAGAGGGGACAAGCTTCATGTCGGATGAATTAAGATTTTTTTTAACTCCTCAGGTGTAGCCATGAGTACCTACTCATGGCGTCTACCAAGGAGTCTACCTAGGCAGGTTGAGCGACTTAATGGGACATTGTGGAGGACAATACAACTAAACCTAAATTCCAAAAATATGCATTCGTCGAATTGGGATCATGCCCTACCTGTGGCGTTGCATTCGATCCGTTCACTACTGTGTACGAGTATAAATTCAACTCCTCACGAACGGTTATTCAATCATCATCAGCGAACACCTAATGGGGAATGACTCCCTACGTGGCTCCTAAATTCAGGTCCAATATTGATAAGGAGAAATGTTAGAGATTCAAAATATAACCCTCTAGTTGAAGAAGTGGAACTCCTCCACGCCCATCCATTAGTCATATATTAGATACTCTACGTGAGTACGTTGTCAAACAGACTATTGGCACCTTTCCCTTCGAGTAAATATTTTGAATGGAGTGATTGTGGTGATCTTAAGAATCAACTCACTTCACCTGAGGAACATGATCTACCTGCTCAAGAAGAAATAAACCAGCAACAAACTTCAACTTCGTCTAGCCGTTCGGCTTGAGTGAAACGTCTCCCGGTTCATTTAAAGGATTACGTGGTCGAGTGATAACGAGAGGGTGAATGTCATATGTAAACCTCTTTCTATCTAGTTGTAGAAAAGTAATAAGCTGATTGCTGTCACATATCAGTGACTAATATCAAATTGCCAACATCTACGATGTAAATGTTTATGTTGAATAAAGCATAATTCCGTTGGTTTTATAATAATTCTGTGTCAGTTGATAATAAAAAGGCGATGCCTACTGTCATGTGCAATGACTTACTGCACTGTTGAGTTTACTGTGTGGGTTATTTATTTGTCTGCAAGTTGAAGAAGTAGGAATACGAGGGGTCTCTTAATATTAAAAATTGCACAGAGAAATATTTAACAGTTAAAAAAGGAATATTAAAGAGAGATATCTGGTACAACATTTTATTAACATTTATATTTTGTCTGGCAAATAAAAAGTGGTACAACACTATAGCAACTTTTGTATAGTAAATTGCAGTTGTAGTGTGCATTTATTTATCGAGAAACTTCATTGCACAGATAACATGCTTGTACATAATAATATGTTTGTTTATAAGGCGGACTTAATGCCTTATGGGATTTTCAGCCTTTGGGCAAACAGAGAATCATCAGAGAACGCCCTTGGATGCGTACTATCTGTGAAGCCCAAAGACACATGAAGTATGCTTTTCCATCAAGACTTCTAATTTGAACACCGTTCTTCTACAGTTACGTATGTTACTAGAGTGAAGACTAGAATTGTAAAGTATCGGCCAATCGTGTGTTTGCAAACCCATTTGCAGCTCATAATTAACTGATTCAATAAGCAGTTAGGTAGCGCAAACTGCAACTATAACTTAGAACAAACCCATTCATTCGGCCACAGCCAAGAATCATCACATCGTAATAAGTCATTCTCATTTATGAATGCAAAAATCGTTTGTAATAGTGAGAATTTTCGGTTGGCCAATGCAAGTATTGCATAATAAATGTTTAAATTATTGAAGGTAAGATATAAATTTAATATCATTAAATAGGTATCATTTATAGAAGTTACTTAACAGAAAGGCGCTAAAAACTTAGTCCTAGATATAATTATGTAATTACTTTTACATTAATTTTCATATTTGTTTTAGAATAGAAGTATCAAGTTCGTTTGTTCGGATTAAAATGGTTAAACAAACGGGTTTTTTGCCGCCCTTTTGTACCACATTTCATTTGGCAAACTGTAACAATGTTTACACACGAAGCAATAAAATCCTAAAATCAGAATTAAGGGTTTTCTCACCACCTCCTGATACTTTCAGAAGGTATCAGCTAGATATAAGGTGCAGATAATTTATCTATGAGACTGTTAACAGTTAGGTACTTTATCAGGATAAAGTAGTACCTCTACCTTCTGATTAAGGTGGTGAGAAAGGCCCTAACATTAACATTCAGATAAACGTAAGTACACATCCCGGCCGAAAGTAATAAACATCGACTATGATCGGCTAGCTCGGTTTTGTAGAGCGTCGTCTCTGTCGTAATGGTAGCCGAGTTAGCCGATATTGTCTTTCTAAAGGCCGATGAGTATTACTTTCGACCGGGAAGTGTAATCTTTGTTATATGTTGCAAAAAGTCTTGAAAAACAATGTGTGGGGGTCCAAGTTAAAAGGGTCCAGATATTGGAGTTATGAACACCCAGAAAATGACTTAGATGACCAGACGTAAAAATAGATTTGTAAAATTTTCATGTCAGGTGAACTCGTCCTATATTTTTTCCTTTATACATACCTTATACATTTATATACTTATACATATATACTTATACATTTATTTCCTTTATTTATATATTCCGGTTGTACTTCTAATTACTCGTATTTTGTGTTTGTATGTACAATAAAGTTCATCTATCTATCTATTGAACTCGGAATCAAGTTTCAGGCTTGGGAAATTGATATAGACCCTGTATACCTAATTATAAATGTTATAGTAAAATATAGCTTGAAATCACATTCCGACAATCATACTCGACATTTTAAAGATATCGATGTAAGGTACGGTGCCGATTTAAAGGCCTTATTTATTAAACCCTTACAAACAACAAAATTAACCTATTTGAAACAATAAAATATTTTAAAGCATTTACGTAACCACTGAACACATATAAGTAATAAAATGTCGTTATACATGTATTGTATTTGCGTACATACTTGCGTTTTGGTTCTGCGGTTCATTTTACCGATTATTCAATAAACAGCTATGTGAAGCTAACAGCAAAAATAATGTTGTAAAACCAATCTGCGTCTTTTAGCTAGAGCGCCTTGTATTATTTGTTAATGAATTGCGTGAAAATAATTTTGTAATCGTTGGTATAAGTTTGGACTCTTAAAAAACTAGGAAACTAGTCACTTCCTTCATGTAATTAAGCCGGTAAAACGACCTTCCCTTTGATATCGTCTGTGGGAGGGGCTGTGAAGTCCCCAATTTCTATCAGTTCGTGGATTGCTAGTTGCTCGGCCACGCTGTAGCCTTCGTCATCATATATATGAACAACTAGTTCGTCGTATTCGTGCGCCCTGTAAGGCAATTCAGTATTGTTAATTAATCTATCAAGCTATTTGACTTTTGATCAATAGTTCTCTTTTGTATTAGTGATACTATATTATAGTCGTCGCTGTTGTTGCTGTTTATTGTACTGAAAATGATTTGTTAATATTTCTAAAAAGGTGGACTTATTCTTAGAAGGCATTTCTTCCAGTCTACCTTAGAATAATTGAGAGGAGTTAAATAATTATATGATTAAAATAGGTTTACACCATATAATAAGAAACAGAAAACATGTCTTTATACATACATACATGCTGTAGGTACTAATGATTGTGGCTAACATTGTGGCAAGTCTGACAACTACTCCAAAGACTATTGTTGTAAAAATGAACGCTAATGAACTTTTAAGATTTTACCGTTAAAGGCTGGCTAGTGAGCGTTACAATTCAATTTTTTAATATTTGACAGTCTTAAAACCTTGTAGTTAAAAGCTCGAGCCTACAACGATTAAGGTTAAGGTCCAATAACACTAACATAGTACATCAACGTTCGTTTTAACAATACTAACAAAGACTAGATACAGAATGATGGTATTGTATTGTCCAAAGATTCTAAAGAAACAGAATGATGGTATTGGGTATTAAATTGTGACAAATCGGACGAACCACTCCAAAAACTGTAAAGAAACAGAAAGATATTATGGCAAGTATACTTACACGATGTGGGCCTAGAGTCATTTTTCGTGCATCATTTCTGTGAGCACCCTCTGCACCTCGAGCCAGCCGCGGCTGGTGTTCTCCTTTAGCGTCAACTACACGAGCGACACTCGCAACGATTCCGTCAGTGTATCCCTATGACTCGCTGCGTATCCGTGACGAGTTGTCGCGAATAAAATTGAGTATTTGCTAGGTTTTGGTTTGGGACAGCAGAGACACATCGAGCGCGTCGCGTTTCGCGGCGGACACGTGACGAGTCCGGTTTTACTCGTTGACTGCCACGGTACTCGTCGTATCGCCGTGAAGTCGCCGTGTGTAGATTAGCTCATATAGTTACTACTGGAATAGTGGCACGGCGAGACTATCGCCGCGAGAGATTTGCTCGTGCAGTTGGCGCCTCTGACACGTCGTCCGTGAGTTGCACGCGCAGCGCTTGTGATCTGTGCCGCGCAGGCAACTCGCGTATTTGATCAGACTATGTTGCCGTAGTCTGCCATGTTTACACAGTAATGTAAAAAATTATGCCAAGTATACTCACAAGACGTGAGCCTCGAGTCGTTTATCGAGCACCATTTCCGTGAGTACCCTTTGCACCTCGAGCCAGCCGCGTGTAGTGTTCTTCTTTGGCACGACCTCCGCCAGCCGCAAGCGAACCGCTTGTACGGGTAGCGAACTGTGCCGCGCGGGCAACTCGCGAATGTTCTCAGCGCGGACCCACATTACGTTGCCGTAGTCCAGGTACTGCACCTTTAATACCGTACAATGAACGAATAAGTGATACAATAGATCAGGGGTGCTCAAACTTGAACTGCTGGCGATCTACCTCAATATTGTTAGACTACGATCGATCGACTCTGAGAGGCTGCAAGTATGTGTGATGGAGGATTGTCGTCTAGGTAGGGTGTATCGTGGCATAGATATTAGTTTTCCGCACAATATGCATTTTTTTAGTCAAGGTAAGTGTAGGTCTGCTCTAACATGTCAATGAAAAAACTCATAATTATTCAAAATTGCGAGTTTATTGGTTCTTACAAAACAAACGAGTTCTAGTGTCTAAACTTAACTAAAGAGTGACTTTGGATGATGAAGCGTTGCTTGAAAAAATTGAAAAAATGTTATGAAAAACTGCATTCAAAGATTTTCAAAAAACTCATACTCAATTTGGAATGGAACACGTTCATTTTCCTTGAAAAGGTTATTTTATTGCAATCTTACTAAGGAACCTAGAATATAAAGAAAAATTAGATTTTACGATGTCTACAATTCATTGCCTAATCATAATGTAATTATAATTATAACTCATAATGTACAATATGTATTTAATGTATTTCATAACTAGCGACTATCCGCGACTTCGTCTGCGTATATATCCTTAAAAAGAGTGTCTTGAAAATTCGCAAAACGAACACAACTGTCAACGACGTCTGGCCTCATGCGTCTGCCCGTGTTCGGGTCGCGCACTCGGCGATGAGCGAATTTTCCCCCCACCTCGCCCGCAGTACGCCCGACCGCCTGCGCGCGCCGGACCGCACCATTTTAGTAGCGCGCACTCACTTTCTCGTCGTCGTAACTTTTAAAATATTTGTTCAAATTACGTAGTGTAAAAGACAAAGGTTATCTACTTGAAATATCAGAAGCGATAAAAGTAATTATTTTGATAAGAATCAATTCGTTACTGCAAAAATAATTTTATTGTTGTAGGTATTTATATGAATATGAATATTTATATTTATAGGAATGTTATGATTAAAAAATCCAGACGGTAGTTCAAAAAATAACAGACGGTAGTCCAAATAATTTCTTAATAACTCAAGTGATAAATAAAATCAATTAGTCACCCCGTGACCACGTCCACTGCAAAGTGTTCGAAACGTCGGGATATAAATAATGTCAAATATACGCTATTTAAACCGTTCAAAGTTGTTTAATTGCTATGTATAGTAATCGCGAAAACCTAAGAAAATATTAGGTATTTATATGGTTCACTATTTTGGCAATAATGGCTTACACATAAAAGATAGATATATGCTGTCGCGGACTTTTTTGTAGAACTATTTAATAGAAACATTTCCACCATACATTATATTCGTGTCACCCTTACGGTTTTTGCAGCGCACGCCAAAATAGCTCGCAGATGGCAGAGTTATTTCCGAGTTACTTGACATTTATCGTTATATTTTGGCCAATTTACACGATATCTTTATAAATTATAGCCTATGTGTTATTCTGATGTTGAACATCAGATATTATTGAAAGATAGATATTATGATAACGAGTTATTGTAGTTTCATTAAAATCCATTGAGTAGTTTTTGCGTGAAAGAGTAACAAACATCCATACATCCATGCTCACAAACTTTCGCGTTTATAATATTAATTTATGTAGTATAATAATAATTAATAAGATGTATTTATTTTATCAAAAGTTCATACTGGTAGCAGTTTGAACTTTTGATAAAATAAATACATTATTTGAAATACATTCTTTTTCTTTTCAAAACAACTTTTTTCTAAAACGTACGTATTTGCATTAGCGGTGCTTGTGTATAAGAAAGTTATGTCGTTTATGTCAGACGTATCGTGCGTTTGTGTGTGTTGAATTGAAAATGGAAAATAAACTGGCGACGGAAACGGGTCTAAACTTATTTTCAGCTAAAAATTTATAGGTAAGCAGCGACACAGAATGAGTAAATTTTTATACGTGCATGATAAGTATTATACACAGGGTTCAAAAATGCGATATTTATAATAAATATCAAAATAACCGATATTTGATGTATATCGGATGTACGTCATGTATATAAAAAAGACGTGAATTTAATTCTGTAAGTGGTTTTAATGCGTCAAAATTGTTAAATGAAACTTTGAGTTTGGTTGTTTACTTATTATAAAACAAAAAATAAGAGTAAAATTAGAGTAATAAAAAATTAATCTTTGAGATTAATAATCAGTCTACTTAATCAATATTCAACTAAATTATAATCTTTAGTGTTGGATCATTGAGAGTGGCAGTGATTATAATGTTTATTTATGTCAGTATAATAATTTAAAAACGAGGGATCTGCCAAAATTCTAGTTTTGACGATAAATATCAATTGATATATATCTGTTGATATACGAGTATATCAGCAAACCTTGATTATACACGTTGAAATTTTAATGATTTTAGAGTCGCGAATCCTTATTTGCATTACTAGTATCAATACATAAGATGAAATTAAAATAATATGACTAAGTATAGAAAAAAATATCAAAATTTAAAAGTATAACACGAGAACTCGGTAGTAACGCGACGCGGCACACGTAGCACGTGTCGTTGGCTCTCCGGCGCGACAAACGCTTGCCCACTCAGTTTAGGTAAACGAGTGCTAAACCCCCTGCTCGTAAGCTACTACGGGTTCTAGTTCATTAAAAAACTTCTTTCGTATTACATTCGTATTTCGTATTCTTTCCTTACGTATTGGCACTTCCTTAATAGAGTATTTAATCAAAGGCTCTAAAAAGATAAAAAATTCAGCATGTATATTACGTTACCTCAATAGTCTGGTCAGCGCGTGATGAAGACACCACCCGAGCGCGGTACCACTGGTCATCCATTGGATACAGGGCGGCCACAATCTCGCCGGGCGCTGGCTCCAACTGGTTTTAATTTTTTATTTAGGAAACTTATAAGTACTGAGATTACAACTATATAGCGTGTAATTAAACTAGTAGGAATCATTCTAAAGGGCTACTGTAAACGTGATAATATACAATATACATACATATATACGAATTTATTTCATTGATATTTAATCATTTTTTTATAATTCAAAATATTATTAATGAAAATAAAATAAGATCACACTAGTCTATTACACTGTCATTACTATTATTTATTACCTAATTCAAAGAAACGCTGACGCGTACGCGGCACGAGTCATTCCATTCATAGTGCGCATCGCCCGCTCCGCACAGCGCGGCCGCCCGCGAGATGCGGCCTCTTTACTTTTTCTTATTATTTTAAATTTTAGTTCACAGTTTGCATTTCCGTACACATATACGAATCGAGACTATTCGGATATGGTGGTTTTATACACAGCGAGTAATGAAATAGTTGTTCATGGCCGTGAGATGTACCGGGAACTACACAGACGCACGAGGCGAGTGCCATCCCGTGCAGCAATCTTAGGCGCTATTCAGCGTCTACGTAACCACGGCGCTTTTCAGCTCCAATCTGGGGACACTAGCCGATTGTTAGTGCATTCAACATCATTAAGTGATACAGAGACATTTATAAAAGTGCAAACCATGGGAATTTGTGCGTCACAGCGTCACTAACAATGGATGTCATTTTCAACAGCTGTTGAATGCGCGGTGAGACAAATTTAAAAATAGAAAATGGTATGTTGGATGAGTAGGTGTGGTTGTCCTTGCTTGCCTACCTTAACCCTATAAAGAAGTTAAGAAAATAGGCAGCACCCACCTAGATACGGGATAGGATGCGGGCGAGGCTCCAAGTGGAAGCTGATAGCGACGGAGGTTGCAGTTCAAAGATCACCAGGAAACAAACAGACAGGCACTACACAAACATTCACCGGCGGAACTACGAAGACTGCGCGCGCAGGCGCGAATTAACCAACCAGTTGCGATTGAAGCGGGGGGTGAGGGAGCAAAGGGTGCTGCCAATGGAAACGGCTAAAACACACGTAAGTATGTATTATAAGTTGTACTGAACATAGGTGGTTTTAAAGTTGTTGTGGTTCCCATAGTACGGGGAATCTAAGCTTGGGGCCAGAAAACGTGTGCGTCTTTTATTAAAAAAAATAGTAACGACTGACATAGGTACATTAATCTACATATACATATTTACTTAAATAATAATAAGTTTAAATACGGATTTCAAAATTGTCACTAGCTTGATGGTGAGGAAAACATCGTGAGGAAATCTGCATGCTCGAGAGAAGCAAAAAGTCTGGACTATGTGCTCCATCAATCCGCACTGGGGCCTGCAGTGGGACGTTATAAGCTGATACAAGTACCGGGTGTTTATCGTTTCGCCGCGCGGTCACAGAGGTCCGTTTATAGTTTATTGGTAATCTCTATTTTATGTTTAGCAAAAAAAATTAACATGATTAATATTCCCAAAAGCTGCGACATCAACACCTACTCCCCCCTCAGACCGGACCGTCCGCCTGTCGCTCACGGATGCCGTGAGGGCTGACACTTATATAACAATTTATTATATTCTTATTAGTTAGTTAGTCATTAATTAAAACTTTTAACGAATTATAAAAAAAGATGGAATCATTTTTTTATCAATAATTTTATAAAAAACTATTGATATAATAACTATGCATCCAATGTGTTTACAACGCGCACCATAAGAAACCAATTTTATGGCTTCTACTGTCATGCCTTCTAGATCGCACAAGTGTTAAGTCACTTTAGGAGTGAGTGCGAAAGTATGACTGTGGACGCCATTTTTGGTTATAGTCCTGGAAGACCAGATTTTTTATGCGATTTTTGTGATATTAATAGTTTCCTTATCAAAGTATAATTTAAAATGGTACACGTATGTAGTAGTTCACTGTTTTAGTATACACGTTTTACCCGGTGCGGGTTTGCTTGATTTATTATATTGCTTTCATTGATTAAATTTTTAAATTAAATAAGTTGCACATAAAAAAATTACAGATAATAACAGTACGGTATGTATTTACGTACAAGTTTAGGTACAGTATCTTAGATTTAAATTACACTAGGTTAAGTAGTTTTAAGTTTCCCTATACACTAGGTGTTCATGGGCGGCGGTAACACTTACCATCACATGGGACCGCTTGCTCGTCCGCCCACTAGTCTATAAAAAAAAAAAACTTAATACTAAGGCGGCGCGGTGTCGACTGACGCGGCTTGTATGATACGATGCGAAACTGTAGGCTATTATCGCAATCTTGAACGCGTTCGGCGCGTGAGTTCCATTTCTATACTTGTATTATTTATTATTATACAAAGGTGTCGCATGCACAGAGTTAATTAATAAATACTAAACTAAGTCGATGAATTTGGTTCCTGAATTTGCTTGGATTACTTTGGATCAGATCCAAGCACATAATTATTTCCATCTTATAAGTTTATTTTCATTTTGATTATTTTATTTACGAATTATTCTAGTATGTCTGGTTCTTAGGCATACTGTGTTATTCAAAGAGTTGGTATAAACTGATATTGGTACTGTGCTTTGGTTCTAACGCGCGCTTCGGTTTAGTCGCGGCTAGCCTCCGCTTGCTATGGACGCGCTGGCGCATGTATGCTCCTACACTGATATGTTTTTAGTTGAATAGGAAAATTAAATATTTTCTGTAATAATTTATTTGAGATCCCAGATGTAAGGTTTTAACTAGAAGTTGGTATATGGTAGAACATTTCAATTATAGTTTAAAGTGCTCTAAACACTTTGAACACTGTGTGAGTTGGACATTTCACACAGTTTGAATCTTTTGCGATTCGGACATTTTGCGACCGTTTGACATTCTACGATTTGGGCATTACGGCTGAAGGGTGAACAGTATTGCTGTTCACGTCCCATACCAGGCCTTCGAGGGATTTCAGACTCCGAAATAAATAGAAATAATATAATCACTCACCGCTAGAGGTTTGTAAGCAATGCGTTGCGCAGGGCTGTTCATGTCCCGTACGAGGCCTTCCAAGGTTTTCAAACAAAGTACCTCCCCGAAATTTGGTATTTCCTCTGTTGACAATAGCAATCTATTTGGTTAATGTTTAGTGTATCTTTATACAAGGTTAAATAAAAAAAAACCTTACCACTGAATTTTTATCGTTTTGTTTTAAAACAGTTTTCTGATTTTTTTTATTTCCCTAAAAAAACGTATTTTTTCTTAAATGACGTCTCTGACTTTGTTGGGGCGTTTGTCCACCGACGCAAAGGAATGACGGCGCTCGGGTGACGGTCGTACGGTGGACACGCGGTCATAGTAAGTGTATGTTTCGTTATTTCGGCGCCGTCATCTCGTTCTCGGTGACGTCCCGGTGACGGCGGCGGTGGACAAACGCCCTTACTCTATTATCACTATACGCTACTATCAACGGCAACACCGCACACTTCATTCATAAACAATTGCTAATCAAATTACTGCTATTAGATACCTATATCTATGTAAATCAGTGCGTGTATGTACGTGGCGTGACTGGTTTGTATGGAAAAAGTGCAAATTAAAAAAAATCACAGAACAAAAGTTGTTGTAGCTACGCCGTCGAAAGATTACCGATTTGACAGTTCATGAACAGTTCGTTGAGATAACTTTTGAAGTGTACAAGTTACGATACAAATATTTTCATCGTTAATACGCGCTCTCAAAACAATTTTCATGCGGAAATGACAGTTAAGCAATTTTACACTAAACCCAATTGTTTGAAGTCCTAAATATTCTTTAATAACTAAGAAAAGCAATATATATTCAATCCGTGACGCGCTGTTACAATGTTACGTCACGTGTATCTTTGTTTTTTAACGATAGTGATGGAGTTCAAGATACTTAATACCGGATAAATATTTGTAACGTAGTCTGAGTAACACGTTAGAAGTATATGGATTTACTAATTTGATTACTTTTGTGTGATTTGATTAAGTCTAATATTAAGCTGTGACAGAACCAGTAGGGTAATTAATTTATGATTAAGATTCTTTAATTATAATTTTAAAAAATTGAATAACGACTATTAATGCTAGTGATACGATTGTCTATAGTCACATCAGTAGTTACATTAATTTGACAAATGTCAAATCGGTGTTCTGTTGACAGTGTAAAAGTAGTTTTCACGAAAAAAATCAATGTGCTGTTATTTTGTATTAGCTCATATGTCGGAGCGCATATCTGCGCTACTACAAAAATGAGAACATTGGCCATAGTCGATGGCCAATTTTTTCGTAATGTATCGGTATATACCTATGTTTGTATGTATCACTATAACTTACCGTGTAAATTAATTAGTTACATAACAAAAAAACTAACAATCTTGTGACAAAAACTAATACATTCTAAATTTTATTTCAACACAATCCAGAGCTTTGACTTTGCAAAATATATAAATAGTTTTTAATTATGCCAAAGCCTTTACAGATTTACATTATACATACAATATTAGATAGTGTTTTTATTCAGAAACAGCACAAAAATATATAAATTGTATATGTACGTGGGTGTATTCTAGATTGGTTCTAGATAGTAGAATCAAATTATGAATTAGCTACCAGGATCACCGCTGAGAAAATATTTATTATCATATGTTCGTAGTAAGTATCCTACTCACAACTCAATTTCTCGCATAGTTTGTGCAAGTGCCACATAGAACAATATAAAGTATTTGTGTTGTTATGTCTCACCTTCCTGCTTCTCGCCAACGAAGTGCACATACATGCGGTTGTAATGGCACACGTAGGTAACCCGAACCTGTATATATTGTCCACGGGCGGGCAGCGGCAGATTTTTGCATCTAGCTAACACTTCCACACGGTCTAATGTCCAGCCATCTGTTAGATAGAATCGTGTGATTATTAGAAGGAAATAATGTACGATATATAAATAAATAAATATTGTGAACGATTGGGACACAGTACAGAATGTACTGTTTGAGGGGTTCACGCTGCAATTGCACAGTCGCTGTTCGCGCTTGCCACGATAGCCAGTCGAGTGCTTCCCACGTCTGTTGCAGCGTGCATCCAAACCGTCGCAAAGTGACTAGTGTATGACGTAAAGCGCAACTAGCCCTTTTTTCGTGCACCGCTGGACATGTGCATCCTTATGCACATGATGCACGAGGGATGTATAGCCTTAAAACGCCACGCTGCCCAAGCAGGTTAGTGAGTGCACACTTTTAGAAGTGGTGTATTTTCTCAAAGCTTGCGGTAACGGTTTTGTTATCCCTTAGTCGCCCTTATACGACACCATCAGGAAGAGATGGGCGTGGTGCTATTCTATAGCCGGCCAACCTCACATGGTCATCTTGTGATTATTGGAAGAAACTATCGTAGGGACACAGTTTACGATACGGGACGTGTTTTATTTAATAAGCTTATTTCATAGTAGACGTGATTGGCCTGTACTTAGCAGTCGTCTTCGAGCACCTGATATTTTTTATTATTTGATAATATATTTAACTTTATAGATCAATAAGTATTAACATTTATTTTAATTGTATGTATGTATTACCAACCAATAATTTACAATAAAATAGTTTGTTGGCACCCATGCTAGGACAATCCTGTGTTAGAAATGTCAAGAAAGAAGGTTTCCGTGGGAAAGATGGGGTGGTAGTAATCTAAAGTCAGACTACACTAAACGGCCAAGTGACAAGTGTACTGGCCAAAAAAATATTAGACATTTGTGACATTGTCTGAGAAAAGGGACCTTATTGTAACATTAGCAGATATTTATCTGTTTAAATGATAAATATCTCATTTGTTTTACTCGATGTTTCGGTTGTATTGCACCAAACATGGTCTCGAGCTGACCGAAGAGGCGGGTAGTCCACGTTGAGAGTTGTGAGCAGTTTCATCCATCGACTACCATTTGGTTTTAATGGTCCGGAAAGTTGCGACACAACAACACTCACAATATTTGAAGTAGCGTGAGACGAAAAATCGCGAGGATTATGTTTATTAAAATTAATCACCAGATTCCATGCCAGGGACAATTTATATCCATCTTCTCGATTGAAATTTCTATATTTCTTCAGTCAGCTCGTGACCATGGTTGGTGCAACCCAATCGAAACGTGAAGTAAAATAAATAAGGTAAAACATACGTGTTAAATAGATAAATGTGTGTGAAAAATGTGAAACTCCATTACGTTACGATATGGGATTCTTCAAGATGTGCAAGGTCGGCGGTGTACCCGTATACCTCCCGGTGTTGTAGGTGTCCATGGGCGGCGCTAACACGAATAAAGCAGATACGAATAGAAAAGAGGCAAAGTAAGAGAAGTTGTCAGAGGGGTAAATTAGATTACGTACCGGGATGCATCAAGACATGTCTTTTTTTGCAGTGACTTCCCTTGAAGCAAGACTTTTCTGGACCTCCCTTGTAATACTTGCAGATGTCAGCTTCGTCACGGTTGTGGTAGCCCTGCATAATATAAAATGCAGTCAATTTGATTGAAGAAATCCAGTCAATGGACTTTTTGGCGGGAACTCGAGAGTCGAGTTTTTGTTTGATTATTATAAAAATTGTGTATTTTGCGTTTTGCGGTTTAATAGCAATAGTTTATTAAGTTTCAAAGTGTTTTCTGTGCGTAATGTGTGCGATGATCAAATAAAAGCATAGGACTGTTTTTCATGTGCTTCCAAGGGCTCATATTCTGTCTTCAGTTCTGTACTATCATTTTACTGAGCGACTCCTGATTTCGATGGGATTTGACATTGACAGGATACATTTTGACATTTCAAACAATGAAAGATAAAGATGGTTCGTTCACAGTTTTCAGATTAACTGCCTTTACATTTAAAAAAAAATCGAATAAATGCTTTTATTTGAGGTACTAGTAAGGTCCAAAAGTTTCTGGCGTGATATATCTAGATGTCTAAAAAAAATAAATTATACGTGTTTGTAATTGTCATTTATCCTGCTAATTAGTGTATAATTCTTAGAGTTCAACCCTCGTTAGTTTTGATTTCTCGACTCTTAGAACAACAGGAAGTCGCAAAATCTTTAAATTGGAATATCGGTCATTAAGTTCCTTATAAAGGAAGGTGTTAGTCCGACCGATATCAAACAAAGGTTGGATAGTGTGTACGGGGATTCTTCTCCATCATTTTCCACCTGCAAAGATTAGTGTAAACAATTTCGTTTAGGACGAGAGTCCATCGACGACGAACCTCGCTCCGGTCGACTCGTTGAGGCACTCTCTCCAAACAACATCAAATTAGTGAAAGAAGTTCTGACCGACCGACGGCTAAAGGCGAAAGAAATAACAGCAGGACAGGGCTTTCAAAAATTACAGTCCTCGGGAGTCTTCATAAATATCTTCATATGAATAAAGTAAGTGCGAGGTGGGTGCCAAAACTTCTTTCAAATGTGCAGCGAAGTGAAGTGTTCTAACGAGCTTTTGGAGGCCTTTCAGAGATACGGATTCGATTTTTGGAGTCAATTGTTACTGGGGATGAAACTATGGTTCTTTACTATGATCCCCTTTCCAAAAGGGAGTCGATGGAGTGACGTTGTTCTGGTGAAGCACCGCCTAGAAAGGCAAAAGTAAGTCAGTCCACCAAAAACATTATGGCTTCGATATTCTGGGATTATCAAGGAATATTGTTTATAGACATAAACGAACGCAATACTACGGTGACTGGAAGCTATTATGCTAACCTTACAATTACGAAAAGCAGTCAAGCAGAAACGTCGCGGAAAACTAAGCAAAGATGTGCGGCTTCTCCCTGACAATGTACCCGTCCACGCCGCCAGTTGCGAAAGCTGCTGTTTTAAAGTGTGGCTTCACCTGTCCAGCCTCCGCCCAATCAGAGTTGGAGTCCCTCAGGGGCCCATTATAGCACCCACACTCTATTCCCCTACACCAATGACATCCCCCTCACCCCTCGAATGGAGCTTGCTCGCTTTGCGGATGACACCGCCTTCTACGCCTTAGATAGGCGTAAAACTACGAAGTGTCTCTCTACGCCTCCAACGCGCAGACACCGCCCTCGGCGAGTGGTTTGATAGGTGGAGGATATAGATGTATATGGATCTGGGGAAAAGTGCAGTCATATGCTTCCCTTTTCTCATGGGTGGCACGCGTACCCCTAGGCCCCGTCTCTCCCCACTGCCCATATTCCTTTGCGGCCAAACTATCCCTTGGCTTAGGAAGACCAAATATCTTGGAGTCACTAGACCATCGACTGACGTTCCGAGAAACCATAAAAGGGTCCGGAACTTAGCCGCCATTGTTCTCCGTCGCCTCAACACCCTCATAAGCGGGAGAAGTAAAAATGTCGCTTAGAAATAAACTGACATTGTACTATTATTGTACATATAGTTATAGTATCCAGACTATAACCGATACATAAATAATATCGCCTACTGCTGGCGAATCTACCATACTAAGGGGGAGAAGACGTGCGGGATCATTCGCGTCCGGACAGTCAAACCAATCACCCGCCTTTATTAAATGTACTTAATTCTTGTAGAATCCTAAAATTAAATATAGTTTTGAAAATAATTTCATTATCCATTGTAATTTATATCTATATGTATTAGTATTATTGTATATATATATTATGTATGTGTAACTATGAGCCTTTGCTGCTCGCAATAAATGTTATTATTATTATAACGAATCTTCCTAAAATTCTCCCTTGACTTCTTCGATACCTCCCTAAACAGATTTTATTTTTTTGGTGTTCTTATTCTCTAATTTAAAACTGCACCTACAATCCCTTTTTCTGTATAATCTGGTGGTTGACCGGTAGAGAATGCCTTATGGCATTAAGTCCGTCTGTTGTACATATCATTGTGCAATGAAGTTTAAATAAATAATAAAAATCCAAAATGAAATTTTCTTACCGAGACAGCTATCAGAGGGTCCTCTGTTTCCGTATCGTTATGGATGTCAAAAGGGACCTCCTGCACCTGGGTGGCCACTTCTACAGCCTGTGCAACCTCTTGCAATTTAGAATGCTCGGTTTCCACTGGAAATTATTACAATTACTCTCGGTTATTCTAAGGCTGACCGGTAGAGATTCTTTCGAAAAGTCCGCCCGTGTATTATTATAATTCATCCAATTCATTATAAGTACAATAAAGAGCAACAATTTCTTTTAAAAAAATACCGACGTTTATCGCTTTATTATTCGTATTTCGCCTTTTGAATTATATTAAAAAAACGTTGCAAAGGGTTGTAGGGGCTTTTTCGCGAGAAGTCGAGTTTTTGTTTGATCTATACATATAATAAAATCGTAGCAAAGCCATATCTTTGCATGAAATATTTTTTGAAAAAGTCATTGCAGTATAAAAAGTACGAGTGCTACAGAGCCTAAAATAATTTCTTTTTATAATTTTAGTCTATCTGAATCACGTATAAACGATTTTTAAGGAAACTTGGCACTACAATTATAGCTTAACCATTACCATTAACATTTGGGGTATTTTTTATCCCAGTCCGTTATAGAGTTCCCACGGGAATCACTCCAAAGTTCACGCGAACAAAGTCGCAGACACCACTAGTTTTATTTTAATATAAAAATTGTGTATTGTGGGTTTTCTGATTTAATAGTGATCATTTATTAAACTTAACGTGCAATGTTTGTGACAATCAAATAAAAGCATGACTGTATTTTTCGTGTGCTTTCAAGGAGTCCAACTCTTCAGTCTTCAGTAAACCTGTTATCATTTTAATGGACGATTGCTGCTAAATGAGCAACAGAAAATAGTGAATGAGCAGCAAATCAATGAGCAAATTTAAAGGTGGGTTAGGTTTAGGTTCTCTGGTGACAGTGAAGCAATAGGACTCAGTCGGTTTTAACATTCTTAGTAATTTATTCCAGTTAGCTACTGAAAAGTTGGTTCTTTTGTTGATTGTAATTTGACATTTAGTATCCCTTTGCTGCTTGCTTGTTTAAATACAAACCACAATAAATTTTAATTAGTTAAATTATAATAATCATTTTCATGTACCTGGTTTATCAATTCCTTGAGCAACAATGAGATCATTGAGTATTTCGTTTGTAGGCAGTATTACAAATACACCCAATGATTCCGATGTGCTGAAACAATAAAAAATATCTATATATTCCTTTCTTAATGTAGGCAGGTATAGAATTTGACAAATAATACAAGACAAATAGGCATATAAACATTCATTTGGGTATTTAACTATTAACTTCCGCTCCGAGGCATCTATTACCGCTCGTTATCACCTGTTGCGTCCCCAGTGGGACCGATCGAAAAAAAAATCGCGATCGTTACCAGTGGTGACAAAGGACATAAAATTATTCTCGTTAGTTCCCACATTATACCTCTCAAACCTTAATATGTTTTTTCAAATCCCTATGAAATTCTTTGAAATCACACTCCCGCGTTCTTGCGTATTTCTAGAAACTCAATGGTACGGGTCGAGGGTTTATTGTGGGGGGGAAGTAATACGTCCATTGACTTTTAAATTGTGATATCTGCTCCATTATAAACAGGACGTTATTTTCTATATACATATTTCGTTGATGTTTTTCACATGGTAGTCTATTATATAATAATAAAACAGTAAAAGGGATGAGTCTGCAGATTGATTTAATTTAAAAAAAAAATGTCTGTATGACTGTTGCAGGGTGACTCGGCCAGTGAGGCGCGCTCAGTCGGCTGTGGGACTGCAGCGTGCTCTCAAAAAATATTTTTGCTACTCTTATTTCAAAAGGAATGTTCGTTAATGTTTAATTTAGAACAGTCAAATCCACTCACTTGTCGTCAACTTCAATAACACAAAGTGTGCCAGTGTATTGCTTCATGAATTTTTCGTAGTTTTTGCTCACCGATTTGTGTGTGCGCATCGTTGATTCAATCTGTAAAATGGATAAATATTATTATTATTTATTTATAGTGGATAAAAAAGTGGCAATGGAGCAGACATTTCGCTTGATGGCAAGGAGATACTGCGATATGTATATCGATAGGATGAAATGCTGCCAAACATTTATGAAACACTAGTCCGGCGCTGGCTTTGCTCACGTTGTAGCCCAAACATAGCCATGATCACCTGAATTAGTTTAGCGTCCTAAAAGTGAGACTTTTTAAAATCGTCTCACTATAGTTACGCCTTCTACAGATTACCGATTTGATAGTTCACGAACGGTTGGTTGAGATAAATTTGAAGTGGCATACAAATTTAGATAATCGATAATACGCGCCGTAAAACAAATTTCACGCGAAAATGACAGAGTTCAGCCAATTGTAGCAGTCAGTTTCGCCAGCCAGTCATGTGAGTTACATCACGATTACGCGACAAACTTTAAAACACGTCTGGCTGCGTTGACATGTGCGCGGTGACTAGAGGTTGCCTAGTGCATTGGGACACTTAGTCGCCTTTTAGCACACCCACGGGAAGAGATGGGGTGGTGATACTATAAAGCCGGGCGACACCACACGGCTATAATAATAATTCTTTATTTCAAGTCTTATAACAAACAACACAATAGATAATAACAAGACATAATTTTGTCTTATAACAAAACAAGACTCATAAACAAAAATATCGAATGAACAAAAACATGCATAAATGAGGCTATGAGGTGTCTTGTACTTGTATTAGCCTATAACGTCTCACTACACAGCACAGGCCTTCTAGTAAATCACTGGAGGTATCGGGACGTAATCCACCAGACGGGCCTAGTGCGGATTGGTGGATCACATACTCAAGATTTGTTTTTTAATTTCTGGAGCATGCGGGTTTCCTAACGATGTTTTTTCTCACCGCTGAGCAAGTGTAATTTTATTTAAAATCCGTACTTAAGTAGAAACTAGCAACTCAGTGGGCCGAGAATTTGAAGTCACGATGACACGTGAGTCTAGTATAGATACCTCTAGGCTATCATCGCTCTTATGATGACCACTCCTGATGAGATGTCTACTAGAGGTAAATTGTGTACATACCCCAGCCAAATGACAGCAACGAGCATAAGGCGGTTGTTTGCAATACTGCGGCAGTAGAAGGAATATGCACGAAAGGGGCGTTTCACGGACCTCGCCCGTGTCCACGAGGAATATTTTTACCGTATTCATCTGCAGGTGTGGAAACAATTATGTATGTTTAAATGTACAATTTAGTTCAAGATGCGACATGAGCAGTTGGGAGGGGTTATAAAGTATGAATAGAACCAGTCTCACTTTCTCAATTTATTTCGATAAATTTTGGTATAAATATTATACGAATGTTATAAATTTATTGTTAGGTATACAGCAGAACATCAGTGACATGCGGAACCAAGCGTTTCATGAGATATTCATTAATGAAATTAGTGAAATATGCACGTCGTTATGGATCGAAAATTAGACAGCAGAATCAAAAATCAATCAAAGAGCAATCGAATCAGTGTTTGGAGCAAAGGGGTTAGACACACTGTGGCATTGGTTGGTGTTTTTCTATCGTATTGTGTAAGCAGTTCTAAGAACTCTTAGTTTGACCTATCGTATGTATAGTGTTTTTAATACAAACGATGAACGTTTCAGCGCTCGAGCTCTGGCGCTTACTGATATTGAACCGTAAAAGTAAACCGTTTTACACTCTAACTTTTAACTGCAAAGGTTAAAAGACCACCAAACATTAAAAATTTGGACTATTACGCTCACTAGCCTTTAACACTAGTCTTAAAAGTTCATCAGCATTCATTCGACGTTCGAGCGTAGAGTGATTTTACAACACTATGTAATTTATGCATAAGCGAAAAAAAAACACTGTTTCGTAAATAATTCTACGAAATATTAAGGATAAAAACTACGGTACTGGTAAGGTCACAAATGGATCAAGGGTAGAAAAAGAGTAAATTACACTCAAGGGTATCCACCACCACCAGATGGACTGTATGCTCGTCTGCCTATAAAGACGAAAATAAATCCATTGGTTTTTCTGCCAACCAAAAAAAGGTTAACGTTAACGAATCGCTACCAATTATGGAAAATAGGTGTAGTTAGTGGCATGGATTATCATATAGCCATAGGTTTTAACTTGGTAAGATTGAGAAGCAGCAAGAAACTGTCAGTATATTATCAATATATGGCAGAACAGACAATACAATGCCTACAAGAGAGGATAATAAATGATTATTATAATTTATAATATTCACTATGACTTCGATGATAAGCGCTCGGTAATACGTATCGGTCTCCTCGTCATAGTGCGCGCAGTACGTAAGGTGAGAGAGTTCGTCTTCTTTCAACGCGCGCATCCGATAGCCCTTGTACAACTTGGTCATTTCTGACATGAGGCTGAAACAAGAAAAAACATTTATTTCACTATGGCACAGTACACACAAAAATTAGTCGTCAGGACAAGGTAAGACAACAATAAAACAAATTTCAAAAATGAATTCTGCGTGTCGAAGCTATTTCAGCGACTCAACGCTATTTCAGAAATAACTAAATTGAAATCCAATTCAATTCAATCAGCCCTTTCAGTATCCACTGCTGGACGTGGGCCTTCTCATACACATTGTCTTGTGCACGGGGGATGTATGTACTTAGAACACCACGCTGGCAAAGCGGGTTGACGAGCCCACTCTTTTAGAGGTGGTGTAGTTTTTCAGCCCTTGTGGTAGCGGCTTAGCTATCCCGTAGTCGCCACGACACGACACACGCGGTAAGAGATGGGGTAGTGTCATTCTATAGCCGGCAGACACCACACTAAATGATTTATAATATACCTGACATGTAATTGTCAGCTATTGTAGGTGTTCACCTACTACAGGATGATAGAAATGATTTTAACAGCCTCTATGTCTAAACTAGTAGTGTCCGTGATTTCGTACGTGTAGACCTTGGACTATGTGTAACTTGCTCGACTCCCGCAGGAACTTCATAACCGATCGGGATAAAGTGTACCCTAAATGTTAACCCAAATTATTAAAATCTGTCCAGTGGTTTTTGCGTAATGGTGTTTAGATAGATAAAAATTGCAAAAAATATTGTTTTGGGTTCTGTGTCATTTGTATTTTACAAGACTATAAAAAATGTTTAACGTCGCAACTGCCTTACTCAAGCACTAAGCTCACACATTGTATTAATTGCAAATAAAATGTTGCGTCTCTGCGTCTTCTACCGCTTAGTAAGTTAGACATCTCTTCTTAGTAAGTATTTGCATCATAAAAAGAACCTATCCAAATTTTTCGTTTCTAGCTTCAGCCGTTTCCACTCAGTGTTTATGAGTCAGTCAGTTAATAAGGACATTTCTCTTTATATGTATACATCGAAAAAGATTGATGAAAGCTTATAAAAAGATCACATAATTTAATTTAGGCTTCTTACTGTTTGTAATAGTAAAAAGATTTCCTTTGAAAATAATATATATGGTATAGATAAATAAAACAATCTCGCAAAAAATACATGAGCATTGTATAATTTTGCGATTTACCAAGTGACTTCATCAATACTCTCAGTGATGATGTAGAAGCATCCTCCCTCAACATGCACGATCACCGCGTTGCACGTCCAATTAGTCTGCAATAAAGTCTGTGCTGGCAAATGATGTTCCACTTTTTCTGGGTTTACAAGAAGTAATGAATCTGTAAATAATGAATATTGTACGTATGTTTTTATTGGCTTGCATTTGAACGCGCAGTTCTACGACCAAAACTAAATGAGGAACAAAACAAGCTACATTTGAATGACTGAAGTAAATATTCTTAAATCACTATGAATCCCATCGGGAGTTGGCGGACTCCTATTTCCTTTTTATCACCAGAGAACCTAAACCTAACGCAACATTAAATGTGGTGCCATCGATTTGCCGCTCATTCAGTATTTACTGTTGGTCCTTCAATTATTTCTCATTTATACCAACGACGCAACAGAGATGGTATGTACTATGTGAATTTGGGGCAAGAGAAGGCATGTATGTTCGTGTACCCACTTGTTACCTCTTTTCTCTGAAACAGCCCAACCGATTTTGAAGCTTTTTTGTAAATATTTAATTGTACCTTGGAGCGTGTTTGAGGATGGGTGTTGTGGTTCTAACTCTCCGGAGGGCGCCGCTGTACCAAGTTAAAAGTTGTAATCCTTTACAACTTCTAAACCAATGTACTTATCCGAATACGTCTTTATAAAGTGAATAGTTAGAGAGTTGTATATTATACACATAACCGTCAGCATCTGATGCTGAAGCCAGAGGTGGATAAGGTTACTCCTTAAAATTTGGCAGTACAATACTGGTATTTGGACTCATTTTTTACAGATGTTTGGTTAAATGAACAGAGGAGAATGATACTGTATGTCACAGGCGACTGAGTGCGGCCGACTGGTCGTGTTATGCCATTTCAACACAAGATTGAAATGACCATAACACAGCAAATGTACAAACGTGATTATAATTTCGAAATGAATGCATTTGTTCGACTGCGTACAATTTGTGTTGTTAATATTTGAATATGGATACTTTACAAATAACCGTGAGCGTGAGGTGAGAACCTAAGGTGGATAAGGGAAACTCCTTGAAATTTGACAGAAGTATCGTGTTTGGACTAATTTTTGAGCGACTAAGTTTAGTTTGATGAATAGTTCTAGTACAAAGGGAAAGACGATGCTGTGTTACAGGAGACTGGGCGTGTCAGACTGGCCGAATTGTTTCACTTTCACAGAAGTGCGCTAAATATAAACGTGTACGGAAGTGAGTGAGTTATCAAAATTCGAGTTATTCCCTTTCCCATCTCGATTTTCTCATCCAGTGAATTGAGGAAAGCAAGATGGACGGGGTGATATGAGATATCCCATTCCCCTTCTTTCCCAATTGTCCTTTCCAAATCATTATTCATAATTCTGAAAGATCTGTGGATCAACTTTTGTCATTTTCGACTGACGTCGACATGTAATGCAGATAATAGCAAAATATAAATATCACGCGTGGGGCGCAGGGAAAATATTTAACATAATGAGATGTAGTGCCGCCCGCAACACATTATGTTACCTGATAGATGAAATGGGTGGAGATGGGATCGGATAAGATGAGATTGGATGTTAATGAGCATCCAACTACTCTTAGTTAGTTATACATGTCCAGTTTAATTATGTTCGTCGATAATGTTCATTATTACAAAGAGAAATTTGTATCATCTACAAGTAGGTATTTACTTATTATTATATATTTCTAACTAAAAAGCTTAAAAAAGAGTTTTTTTTTATAAAACCTGATGGTTAAAGAACTCCCTTTTTCCTTTGAAAAGGTTAAAAGAAAAAGATCTTGTTTCTTTTAGGTACGTTCGATAAACCTTTGCGTTGCGCGCGACGGTGGGGATAGGTTGTATTAAACTATTGCAGATTATCAACATGACTGCTGACTGGTTTATGTTTTTATTGTATTTGAACCTTTTCAATGGTAATTAGAGTTTTTTTATCTGTCGGGAGTTTTATCATTATTAGTATATCTTTGCAGATTTAGGTTGTTGGCCAAATGAGCGTTTACACAATTATAAACCTTTTTGCTTCGTAAACGACTTATTAAAGTATTAAAAAGTTCATTATCATTGCACTAACTAACTGAATTAATAGGTTATTTCTACAACGTTACATTTGCGGTTTGCCTAAGTTGATAATGAGGTGCAAAGGTCGACTGGCCGATACTTTAAATGTACGTTCTCCTTTAGATATACAAAAATAATCATTTAGTCTATAGCTCAAATATACCCAAAGAACATACAATATGTATTATTCAACGGCTTATCAATATTTGCTCTGAATAAAATGTGGATTCAATTAAAACTCACTATTGCTTTCATTTGAGCTTGAGGCACAATTGTTATCTTCTGTGAGACTTCTTTGGAGAACACCATCTTCTATGACACTACTTTTGGAAACACTATCTTCTGTGATAGTTCCTAGGGGTGTGCCATCTTCTGTGATAGTTCCTAGGGGAGCACCATCTTCTGTGATAGTACCTAGGGGAGCATCATCTTCTGTGACACTTTCTTGGTGAACATCAATCTCTGTGACAAATGTCTTGGTCTTAGGGTGTGTTTCCATAGTCGTCAAATTAGTTGTTACATTTACTAAAGCATTTTTCTCAGGGCTATTTTCAGGATCCTGAATGCTATTTGACGAAGTAGAGTTTGAAAATATAATCAATAGCTCTTCATCCTTATTTCTTCTCGTCTTTTTTACTTTTTCAGGTGGGCAGTTATTGGAGCATACTCTGGATGTGGATGGTATTGGGTCAGAAAGTATGTCCATGAGGTTATTGTTAAAGACCTTCACAGGTATTAGCATGTTGCTGCCATGCACAGGACTGTTCTCGGAGCTGAATATGCCTTCTGCAAAATAAGAAGAAATAATGAATATTGTAAAGTATTGGGAGGAATGTCATTGTGTTTATTTAAATTTGAACATTGTCACCAAAGAAAAGACTTTTATTTCTCTACAGCTAGTTTTCAGATTTTAGGGTTAATTTATTATTTGTTTTAGATCTTTAAGATCAGCAGGTATCAAAAATGTTTAACTTTACATTCAATCGTAACAGAAAAGATACAAAAGCCACCGAAGTTGTAAATGGCTAGAAGTCAATACTTGTCTTAAATAGAATAAAGGAAACTATAGATAGATAACACCAAAACATACAGAAGAGAACATTTAAAAAAGGTGGAAATGTGGTCAATTAAAAAAAAAACCTCTATGACTTTCTTAGTATATAGCAAATGTTATTATTACAACATAAACAAATTCTTTTGAGACAAAACCTTTTGACCTACCATGTAGACTAAGAGAACCTATTATGTGATGTGGGTGGGTTATTTGAGAACCTATTATGGGTGTCAAAGGGTGGGATGTAGAGGACTTATTATTTTTTGTAATTATCATGACATCTTTGTACTTACAATCCACTAATAAGCAGTTTGATTTGATTTGAAAAAAATGAAAAGCAAAAATGGAAGTTATTAGAAGTATTAGGTCTTTACCTATGAAATTGCCCTTTATATGAAAAATCCAAATGATTTTTTTTAATGAAAATTATAGAATTAATTACCTAATCGAAGTATTGTCCATTATTATCAATGCACTTTTGCCAATTTAATGGAAGTTGATTGATGCCTCTGCTTAGAACTCCTGAGGACAGGAATCGATGAATTCTCTGAAGGCGTTTTTAACTGCCTCATTGGAGTTGAATTTTTCCCCTGTAACAAGTTATCCAAATTCCGGAAAAGATAGAAATCAGTAGGGGTAAGGTCTGGCGAGTACAGTGGGTGACTGGGTGATGGAGAGTTTCCAGTTGAAGCTCCTTTAACCTTGAGACTGTCTGTCGTGCGGTGTGCGGGCTATCGTTATCATAGAGAAGCAGTGGACTAGAGCGGTTGGCCAGACTATGTTGTTTGATAGTGAGCTTGTCCATCATCGTTTGCAGCTAGTCACAATACACATTTGCATTAATTGTTGTGCCAGATCTCAAGAAGCTGTACTGGATAATACCGGCACAGGACCACCATACAGTCACCATGAGCTTCTTTTGACTCAGTTTACGTTTGAGACATTGTTTGGTTTTGTCTCCTGGGTTCAACCGTTGTGACGAATGTTTACGATTAATTATCATACTGGATCTACTTCTCATCACAAGTGACAATACGATTCAGAAATCCTTCATTTTTGTGCCGGCTCAGCAAAGGAAGGCAAGCCTCGACGCGTGTTTGCAGCTGATTTTCATTAAGCTTACATAATACCCACTTTCCGAGCTTCTTCACTTTCCTAATTTGACGCAAATGAATCAATATCGTTCTGTTACTTACGCCGAAGGCCGCTGCTAACGTAGACGTGGTTTGATATGCACCCGCTTCCCCTATAGCTTTCAATTAGTCATTATCGACTTTAGTCTCTGGTTGTTCATGGGGTTCGTTCTTGAGGTCGAAATTTCCAGGACGGAAACAATCAAACCAAAAAAAGTTCCTTTGCGGTGTTTGGTTGTTGGTGTTTGGTTTGCCATACATATCGTTGATATTGCAGCAACGCAGCGCAAACTCACGACGGAAACTGTTCACAATGGTCCCAGTGAAGGAGACAATAGAAAGATTATGGCAGGACTTCCTCAAGGATATAGTGTCTCTTTATGAACACGTATTGACCACCACTTACTTCCAAGTGAACAATAATTTTTATGAGCAGGTTGACGGTGTAGCGAAGGGCAGTCCATTGAGTCCTGTAGTAGCCAACTACTACATGGAGTCATTCGAAGAGACTGCACTGGAAACAGCACTACAAAAACCATCGTGCTGGTTCCGATATGTGGATGACACCTTTATCATCTGGAGTAATGGGGAGGAAGAGCTTGAACTCTTTCTGAAATACCTTAACAACATCCATCCAAGAATCCAATTCACCTTGGAAAAAGAAAGCAATGGGAAGCTTCCGTTTTTGGATGTACTGGTAAGCAGAAATGGAAATGGCAGTTTGGGACATCAAGTGTACCGCAAGCTCACCCACACCGACAGATATCTACATAAAGATTCCAATCATCATCCTAAACAAAAGAGAGCAATGATGAAGACGCTGATGGACAGGGCGAAACGAATACAATCTACAATCGGAAGTGATACATTTAAACCAAGCCCTTCAAAGCAACGGATACACAGTCTCCGAAATCAAGAGGGTGCAAAAACCAAAAACGGGAGCCAAAAAAAGCTGACAATACACCAACCCAGAAAGAACCAGGGCGTTCTTACCTTACTTAAAACGCGTAACAGATCGCATCAGCAAGATCTTACAAAAGAAAAACGTGAAGACCATCTTCAAGTCTACGAGCCAACTCAGAAATATCATCAGATCAGTGAAAGATGCCAGAGATCCGTTGTTCCCGACTGGAGTATATCAAATACCATGCTCCTGTGGGTCAGTGTATATTGGCACTACAAAACGGAGTGTCAATACCCGCATTAAAGAACATAAAGGCAATTGTTGAAGAGGAGAGACTGAGAAGTCGGCCGTAGCTAAACATGCCTTGTCGGATGGGGACCATGAAACCTGCTTCAGGGACACAAAGATCTTGTCAACCGGGAATCATTATTATTCCCGTCTCAATAGGGGAAGCTATTGAAATCTACAAGCATCCTTGGGATCCTTGTGTGTACCGAGTCTGTTTCCCCCCCCCCCCCCCCCTCTCGTCTCTCTTCCCCGTGTTGTTGGCAATTTTAACAAAAAAGAAGAGAATCTTAGACTCCGTAATATCTGATATCCAGCACTCCGAAGACATCAAGCTCACGGGGAAGAGAGACGAGAGGGGGGGGGGGGGGAACAGACTCGGTACACACACAATCACAACTACCCGCGCCCACTATAAATATGTAATAGGACCCTATTCCCGTCTCAATAGGGAAGCTATTGAAATCTACAAGCATCCCAACAATTTTAACAAAAAAGAAGAGAATCTAAGACTCCGTAATATCTGGTACCCAGCACTCCGAAGACATCAAGCTCACGGGGAAGAGAGACGAGAGGGGGGGGGACAAAAACAGACTCGGTACACACACAATCACAACTACCCTCGCCCACTATAAATATCGGTGCGTCGGTACACACACAATCACAACTACCCTCGCCTACTATAAATACCGGTGCGCCACAGTCGTCGAGTCAGTTGCGCTCGAGAAGCCGAAGAGATAACATCTCTCCGAAAGTGAATGCAGTCGCCACTGAAGATGTCAACCGCAGTTGTTGACGAAACGTTTGGAAGAAAGAGAAGAGATTCCAGAAGACCTCGGCCAAGTAGCTCGGAAGATTCAATTAATATAGCAAGAAAACTAAGTTCAAATTGGCCACTATGAACAAACGGCAATTTCATAGGTAAAGCAATTTCCTAAAACAATGGGCTATTTTATTGCTAAAGCAATTTCTTCCAGGCAACCTATGGGTGGTAAGATAATTTTAAATTTGTAAAATATTGTTAATAAGGTAGGTCAAATCAAGTCCAGCTGTTTAGATATAATTGTCAGACTTACCAAAATTTGTAACAGAGATATTAAATTCAGACACGACATATTTATACTCGTCTAGTTGCTTCATACACTCCAAAAAGTGATCCTTCAGCTCTTCAGGGTCACATTCCAGTTGATGTACAAAGCCTTGCGCCTGAATTTGTACATGAAATAGGGTAAATAGGGTGTCAATAGTGCTCTGATCTGTTTAGTCTATTAGTAGAACTGAACGATAAAAGAAAATGTTTAGGTCTATCAATAGAACTGGAATTCCCGATATTTCTATCACCACTAATAACTATGAAAGTGGAATATAAGAGGAACAACCCATAATATTTGGCAAAATTATTCAGGTTATTCGAAAGGATTAATCAATTCTAAAAACAAAATATGAAACAGAAAGAACTATATTTGTATTTATATATGTGACTATAATATAATAATATATTCTAATAAAGAAATATGAAAAGAAAAAAGTGAACAAAATAGGTGAAACTATACTTTTATTTATGTAGGTACATACTGTACCTAAAAACAAAAAATGAAACAAAATGAAGTGGACAAAATTGGAAACTATATTTTTATATTTGTAAGTGACTATAACTCTTTTTCTGTTGAGTTCTACTTAGTGATGCAACAATTTGGCCATTAAGATTAGGATGCTATTTTATTGGTATTTTCATTATCAAGTAATAGGGGTTAAAGTATGAAATTGCCGTTTTATAGTAATAGATACTTTTGAATTGACATAAAACCTTCATGGTGTGAGATTTTCGAGTGAAACTTTTTTCACATGATACCTATGAGGTTCTTGTTTTAAAAAATGTGCAACATTCGATTTTCGACTTTCAATTGTTTATTCAGCTTAGACGGGAAAGATGAATACTTCGAAAATCCAAGTGATCTTTGAATACCAGTTCCGACGCGGAACTAACGCGGCAGAAACGGCTCGCAATATCAATGCTGCGTTTGGAGAGGAGACTGCTAATGAACGAACTGTGCGTTTTTGGTTTAAATGCTTTCGTAATGGAAACTTCGACTTGAAGAACGAACCACGTGGAAGACCGCCCACACAGGTGAATAACGCTGAATTGAAGGAGTCAAAGTACCCAGGAATTAGCGGCATGGTTTAACATTACCTCACCTACAATATTGACTCATTTGCATCAAATCAATAAGATAAAAAAATATGAAAAATGGGTGCCTCATGATTTGACTGATCTGCAGAAAGAAACGCGTGTTGAAACTTGCGTTGCCTTGTTGAATCGGTACAGAAATGAAGAAATATTGGATCGAATTGTGACATATGACGAAAAGTGGATTCTTTACGATAACGGAAAGCGAAAAATGCAATGGCTGACCCCAGGTCAAACGCCGCAACAGTGCCCTAAGGCAAAGCTTACCAATAAAAAGGTAATGGTAACTGTTTGGTGGTCTATTCATGGTGTTATTCACTAAAGCTGATGTTTACTGTGCCGAACTTCGAACAATGATGGCGAAACTAGCAGTGAAACAGCCCCGACTCGTGAATCGATCTTCACCATTATTGCTCCATGATAACGCAAGACCTCACACTGCACGAGAGACCGTTGTAACTCTCTACAGCAGTTAGAAACCATACGTCATCCTCCGTACTCGTCAGACCTTGCTCCAACGGACTACCATTTTTTTCGTGATTTGGACAAAAAAAATTTTCTTCCCAAGAGGCAGTACAAAATGCTTTCACACAGTTTGTCGAATCTACATCCCCAGAGTTCTATCGCAAAGGCATAAATGAACTTCGGATTAGATGGCAACAATGTATAGATAATGAGGGTAAATATTATGATTAAATAAATATGTTACATTTTAGAAAAAAAAACGAGTTTTAATTTTTCAGTACAAATTGGCAATTTCATACTTTAACCCCTAATATTATATATATTGTTCCTAATTTAACATTCACAATAAATTTAATTACAGTTAAGTGGTCTATATAATTGCTTTGTTTAGTCTATAATTAATCTATTCAGTCTTAAAAATGTTATTAATATAGTATAGGCACCATTTATTAATCTTACTTAATATTTCAAATTGACACTAATCAAATTTTTGGTTAGGAAGCAGAGCTGCTGAAGTGCTCCCCAGAGAATTTATTTATCAACTTGGTATGGATTAATCCTGCTGTGGAAAAAAGTCTCTCAAAGGGAACAGTAGCTGGCTTTAGAGAGGAGTATTATTTAAGTGCAAGCTTTTTTAACAATAGGAATCTTTGATTCTCTTGCCAATATTTGCATAGGTCATCAGTGATTTCTTTTATTTTAATAATCACTACAGTGCTTCGCATTGTTATTAATAATAAAAACTATGTGCCGATGCACCACTTTGTAATTGTGGCATTCCCAGTTCTACCTACTAATAGTAGAACTCAACGGATCAGAGCTGCAGGGTCGGCTCATATACCTCCCCAGTGTTGTAGATGTCCATGGGCGGCAGTGACCACTTACCATTACTTACCATTGGCCCCTTACCCGTCTGCCGCCTTTACCAATAAAAAAGAAAAAATATAGAGTATTCATAATCATTTTGCATAGGTTTGTGGTTAGGGATGTCTTATTTATATTTTCTTAATTCAAAGTTTAGATGTTAAAAATCTCATACTTACAAGACATTGATCTAAGTTCTTTAACTATACCAATATTATATAGAGGCTGTTTTTTTAGTAAACTTTGGTTTTAGAGGTAAACTCAAAACTTTTAGGATAATGCAGATGGACTCTTATTCATTGTTATTCTTAATCGTGTTTATTCTTGTAGGAACCAGAACAAAGTAAGAAAGTTACTATAGTTTTTTAAAATAATGTTAAACATTCAACTTACCTTCAATTTCAATTTTTTTATGTAGCAGATTGCTTCATCACATATTTCCAAAAAATCCTTAATTCTGCCTTCCATTTCAGTACGTCGGTGGAATGTTATTGATTCCAAATTTATAAAACTTCTACTCCTACAAGAAAACATTGAAAATAAAAATTAGTACCTTCTTTGTAAAAAGTTGTTGAATTGTAAACTCATTTAAGCTGGACGAATTGGATGAAAACTCACATGACGGTAAGCTGCTTCTAGACTTTCTGTAAGTTAGAAAAGTTTTGAATACACTTTAAACGTAAATCAACCAGAATAAAAGGATATCTACCATCAGTTCATTCAGCATTGTCAAAAGTTCAAAAAGTTGTAAAGAATTCGGTTTCAGTACAAAAATCAAAACCTATTACATAGTGATGCAACGAGTCGAGTAAACTTGAATCATAGTCGATTTTCAACGTTACTCATTCTACTCGAGTATCTATCAAAAAATATTACGAGTATATATATTAAATAGGAATCTTAGTCTATAATAACGGATTGGAGAAATGGAGAATTAAGTAAAAAAAAATATCAAAAAGTTCAATATATTATTCCGTTAGCATTGTCATACAATTTTATACACGTGGTGGGGGTTTAATTTAAGGGGATCTCTGCTCTTGGTTATATAATAATAAGTGAAATTGTTCAAATATTACATGATTATGACATGACTATTTATTTAGATAAAAATACAAAAGCTAAGTTTAAGAACTATTTCTTTTATTTAAGTTTTCAATTTTTACTGTATTTGCCTGAAATGAAATAAAAAACATGAAAAAAAATATGACATTCGGAATATCATGTTTTGTTTATCCTATTAGAATTATAAATACATATTATGTTTTAAAAATTGAGAGGCTATCTAAGTCATGGCAGGCTATGAGTAGAATCTTGATAGATAGTCGAGCTAAGGTAAAAATAACCTTGATCGTCTGATGATATGGTGATCGACGAGAGTTACAGGAGGGATAACAGAATTAAGAACAACGCAGGGTCAAGAAGGGTGACACAAACAAAAGAAGGCAATGAAATTTAATAAGGTGAGCCGATGACAAGAGTTGAGGGAGGGATATGGTCAAGAGCAGCGCAGAATCGAGGTGCGTGACACAAACGAAAGAAGACTTATAGGTTTAAGACTATGATATTTAATTATTATCATATTTAGAAGTATGTAAGTAATGATAGGGTGGACTAGCGGCTATAGCAATTAATTAAAACGTAAATAATACTTGGAAACATTGTGTTTACTTGTATATGAGAAAATATATAAACATAATGACACCGCACATCAAAAGTAATAAAAGAACATAATACAAATTCAAATGCAGTGCATCATAGACAAGTATACGTGGACAGCATCACGACCATCCAACAAGTAAGTATATAAGACACACGTTAAAATAAATATTTATTACTTAGTATCATTATTCCATTCCTATCATTAATGGAATTATTATTATATATTAATATGATTCTATAATTTGAGTAAACACTCGATTATTTTAAAAATATAGTCCAGTCAACTCTATCATTTATAGATTTGTTGCAACCTTAACTAAAGCCAAGATTGCCATATAGAAAATAACATTGCAACGACAAAAAATGGACCGTTATTTCTAGCAATACCTTTTTGATGAAAATGTATATTGTGTGTATTAATATTAACTTAAAATATAATTAAGTATATGTATATTATTCCTAGTTTGTAAAATTTTAATAATAAATAATTAAAGGAAGAAATAAATTCATGTATCGCCATCTGTTAATGAAAATCTATATTAATTTATGCAGATATAGCTATTTGATAATAGATGTCAGCATTATATGGAATTATAACGTTTATTCATCCTATTAAATAATAGATGGCACTATTTTATTTCGAAAGTGATAAATAAGTATTGATAACTTAGAGCGTGTCAACCTTGCCTGTGGATAAATCACACAACATTATAAGACTAAATGCTATACTAGCTAGAGATACAAATGGCAACGCAGTTTTAAAAAAATAGGTAAGTATATTTAATTTTACAAAAATTAAACTATGCTACTAGGTATCTACTTGGTTTAGTGAAAATAAAGGCAGGTGATTGGTTTGACTGTATGGACATGAATGATACCTAGTGTCATCTTCTATTTGAGATGGTAAATTTGTCCAAATTAGGCGATATTATTTATGTATTATTATAGTCTGGACCAGGGCCGTCTTAAGTCTATTCTGCGCCGGGGTGCGGGAGTGTATCCTAAGACAGTCAAACATCCTATTGTGTATCCTATGACAGTCAAATATCCTATTGTGTATCCTATGACAGTCAAATATCCTATTGTGTATCCTATGACAGTCAAATATCCTATTGTGTAATTGTTTACTATAGCGTTATATTTTTTCATTACCTTTAAAAGGTGAGCGCCCGGGGTGCACCGCACCCCTTGCACCCCCTGGTAAAGACGGCCCTGGTCTGGACATTATAACTCATCTCGCCGAAGAAGGCCTAGGGCTACCACAGCTTTAGGGGTAGCAGACTAGGGCTGCTCATCGAGTTGAATAACTGATGTCTGTCTCTGACGTCGTCGGCATAAGTTTAATTTCGATACGGCATATATAGGTAGTTATTGCTAGTATAGCTAAGATGTATATCATGAGTGTCCAAAAAATAATTCGTTGTGGTTGAAATAGTAAGTACTTACTTCTCGGGCCCCAGATACGTTTTTGAATTTCTTGTAGTTTGGTTTCGAGCGGTTTCAAGTTTTCCAAATCAATTTCGTCCAGTTGTAAAGGATAGAGAGCCTATTGTCGGCTTCGGTAGTAGGTAATTGTTGGTACCTACTTTCAGCTCCGGTAGCGTTTGAGGTATTGAAGTCCCAATGGTTAACACATTTGATTTAAGAATTTTGTCTTCAACTTCTAAGGTGCAAAATTGCGTCATCGTGATGATTTCGTGATGTAGGTAGGTTTCGGTAACATGATAATCCATTGTGAGTCTTCCAGAGATATTATTTGATAACTGCAATAATCTGCTGACAAGCGCTGTAGTTCCCAGAGTGTTTGATTAGCGCAGCTGTACACGGCGATTTGCTACATACCTAGTGCTTGAGTTATACTGTATAACTCAAGCACTAGGTATGTAGCAAATCGCTAGGTATGTATAACTTATACAGTAACGGGCAGAGAAAACTTCACGGAATGAGTTGTTTACACGGTGCATCCGATGACATTATTGTGACTCGACATATTAATTATTGTGATTCGACATAGTAATTATTGTGATTCGACCGCGGGCGTAGTAGCTATCTGCAACAAGCGGTTTTCGTAAGTTCCGAATGTGTATTACACGAATAGTGCCACGTCTAGTTTTAATTTTAGCTCTATGTCTAGGGACCGGTAAATTTATGAGTATGTTTACTGTACGAATTGTCTTTCATTTTTTGATAGACTTAAATGTAGGGCTTGCCGCGCCTATATTCCTAGTTTTTATATGTTGTGCTTGTGGGTTTGTGCATTACTTGCTGTTTTATTATAAATAAATCTCATTTTTTAAATATGATTATTTATGAACATAATCTTAATAGAACTGTTTCTCATAATTAATATCTAAAGGGTCACGTGATTCGGTGTGCCTAATAATAATTCCATCGGAGTTTTGTCAGTCGTCGTATGTATAGAGTATATTATTATAGTAAGCTATTATATTATACTAGGTATTTATAATGCATAGTTATTTCAGGCGAATCCACTTGTTCTGTCCTGAGAATGCGATAAATTTCGGCTAAAGTAGAATGCATACATTCCAAGGGGCTATTCGAATTCGAATTATTTGGGGTGGGAAAATGAACTGCAATCCTATGAACTAACAACATGTCCTTGACGAGTTAGTTGCCGGATTCAGAACCTCCGTCAGTTGTTAATTCTTGCGGTACGTCATACATTGAAAAATACTTAACTAACGCTACCTTAATATGTATAGCAGTTTAGGCGCAGATAGACAAAGCCTGTCCGAATTTTGTGAAGGCATCAATTATGGTTGGGAACATTTTTCCTTCGATTAAGTAAGTATCAATATAAACTCCCTTAAAAGGCCTGTCAATCGATTCTGTTAACATAAGGGAGACCTTTAAAGGTTTACTTTCATATTTAAAAATCTCGCATTGTCTTATTAGGTATGTCTTAGGTATGGTAAGTGAGTGAGATATGCCAGAGTCCATTCTCATTCCATCCTGTCCTATCCCTACCCCCGAAACACGTACGTATATTGGGGAAATACGATAAAATAGGAAATGCAGTACATTTCAAGGTAGTCTTCTGTGAGAGAGGGGTAACGTGGCCAGTCGAGTGCGCCCAGCAGCTGTGGGAATGCGGCATGCATTTTCCCTCTTCAAACCTACAGCATATTTATCCACCTTTATCCTTAAGCCTTTATCCACAGCCTTTTATGTAACTTATTTAACAAATATGTTACTAGTGTTAATGGCCAAATAACACTAGTAACATATTTGTACATAATATACAGTATTTAATAGATTGTCGGCAAGTAATAGGTGATTTTTTTTAATAATACATGTTGATTTCTGTTTGCGTTTGATGGCCTGGTGTGTGTGCTCGTGCGTGTGCGTGCGCGCGTGAGCGCCAGGGTGTGTATGTGTGTGTGTGTATTTATTTAAAGTGACAATATGAACACGATATACATGATATTGATGATATACAATATTAAATATTGTAACAAAAAGAATCCGTTGATTAAGAGTTATGTAATATTAGATTTAATGTCGTCTTTGACATTTACTTGACATTCTTACAAATTCTATGATAAACCTAACGTCGCTGTATTATTCTATTTGTTGTATTTCGTAATTGTTATTTGTTTGTTGTTTATCCAGTCAGGTGGACTGACGGCTTGAAGAAGTGGCCAGTGGTGGCTGCATGAGAAGAGCTGAAGACCGTGTTGGTGGCGGTCCATGGGAGAGGTCTATATCCAGTTATGGTATATATATGGTATGGTATATCTATGAGATAAATCGTAACAATGTTATACTTTAGACAGTGGTAACACTACCACGATAACTAGTACAGTCAACTAGTACTAGTACAGTCACAGTCACTACCACGAAATAGTGAGTAGTGACTGTGACTAGTGAGTAGTACCTAACTACTATGTCGTGTGTGTGTGTGTGTGTGTGTGTGTGGTGAGTAGGGTTAGATTAAGTAGATTAGGTTAGGTTACTTATCATGACGGTTCAAACGTTCGAGAATGTCAATGGATGAAAGTTTCCAGTTAGCAATCATCGTGTGAACTGTCTGCTCGTCTGTCACGTTCTTTCTTCTTCTTCTAATCACATTAGACTTTGATACTGATGCAAATTACAAAACACGGTAATAAACAAAAAATAAAACGAAATACTCAGAAAATTTTACTTCCTAATATTTCTGAGCGGATCGTCCGTGCATGGACACCTTGACGTTATTCCAAAATTACCCTCGCGGCTTGCTTTTATCCCATCACAATATAAAATCATTTATTTCACGCGAGCAGAATGCATTGTTTAAGGGGTCGGGAAAGGTTTAACACACTCTTTAATATAAATGTACCTAACTAGCAAAAATGAGGAAAAACCTAGAATTTTATCTATAAAAGTGAAACGCTCCCAAAGTAGTCGTGCTCATTAGGCGGTGGTCGCGAGTTACGCACTACGTTTCAATTAAAAAGGCAACCTAACTAAACAAGAGCCGCATAATAAATTCAGCACAACCCGCGCTCGCTCGCTTCTAATTGGAATCAGAGACCCGGGCAACCAATTAGTGCGAGAGAGACGACATAATTCCGAGGGGGGTGTTTCTGCTGCTGACCAAGCACAAATTACTAATACAGTATCACGGGAATTTATTCTTTCGGCCGGGCGTTACAAGGCGTTCGCGCATTAGTATCGAATTAGATGGTTTGCTGTAGCGTACGTACGTTTATTACCGCTTATTTCGCACCCGGTCGTACTATCTTGATCACTCGGTCCGCCATGTTCGCTCGCGGCACTCCACGGGCTATCATTACTGTCGCGCGCGGATCGCACCACGCGGACCGTTTAACTTAATTTGAGGTAATACCTAGGGACAGATACTTACGTTGATCGATGCTAATAGCTTTTATTGATATAGGCTAGGTGTTATTAGTTTACTGGTGCCAAGTGATACGGCGGTAGTTAGCCGTCGTAAATTGCGTTAATGTCTCCATTTGAAGTGTTCGTGAGGTCCTCAAATTGCAGGCCGTTAACTGTTTTGAGTTATTTGATAATTCATAGACGTTCTCTCAGAGTGGACGAACGTATTTACGAGTGCATTTTATATAAAGTTATAGCTGGTAGGTAATTATGAGGAGATGATGGTTAATGTAATATGAAGAATCGATCCAGTGTTAAATTTCATAGTAAAATAGCGTTATTAAACTATAGTTTGGATTTAAACAAACAGCATAAAAATGTGAAATGGGCAGCAAATCACGATAAACAAAATAACTATTTTATAATAACTGAAGTATCTAAATAGATATTAGAATGTCATCATCAAGTCGATGGAGTCATATTTACTAACCTAAATCTAACCCACCTTTTTACTATCTTTCTTTTTTATGTACGAAGGCGACAGACGAGCGTACAGTCCACCTGATGGTAAGTGGATACTGTTGCCCATAGACATCCTCGATACATGCCAACAAAATGACAAACGTTAGCACGCACCCGGATGTGCTGCCTACCTTTAGAGATATAGGAATGGATTTGGAGAAAGGGTTGGGAAAATGAGAAAGGACAGGATGGGAATGGGCTTTGGCACATCTCACTCACTACCGAAACACGTATGTACGCTAAGGAAATAAGATAAAGTGGGAAATGCAGTAAATTTCAAGACAGTCTTCGGTGGGAGTGGGGTAACGTGGCCAGTCGAGCGCGCCCAGCGGCTATTAAATTGCAGCGTGCACTCTCCCCCTTAAATCAATTTGCTGCTCATTCAGTATTACTTATCATTTCATTATCATAAATATATAAATATCATAAATATAGTAGGTATACATTAAAAGTAAACTTTACAGATAGGTAAAATCAATGTACAAAATATTTTAAATTCATTATTGTTATTAAATCTAAAAAAATATTGATTGATTTTAATATCTAATTGATTATAAATATATTTTGAAAATAAACATTCGTGAGAGAGTCGTGAGAGTCATGATGAGGCATGCCTTACTTCAGTTAAATTACGCCACTGGGGTCGCAGATTCAAAGTTACTGGGGTATATAAGCTTTCAAGACACAACCACTATATTATACTGTAGATTCACCAAAACTACTTACTAATAAAGAAAGTCGTTTTATTATGTTTACTAAAAAATACAAAAGCTAAAGACGCAAAAGGTCTGCAGTGTAACGTTGTAAGCATAATTCGATGTCGAACTGGCCTACAGCTACGTGAAGTTGTTTAATAGGGTTGAAAATGTATATAAATGCTCGTAATTAAAAAAAAATGTTTGTTTTTGTTATATAAAACTTCAACTAATTATGTAGAAATACCTATGTGAAATGTTATAACGTGTTACATTTCCCGCTATTTAATATACAATTAAAGCCGGTCGAACATCACTCGAGGGCTAATTTCGAGTCTAATTATGATTACAACTCTCGCCAGGAACTGCGAGTGTTGCTTAGTGGAGGCTTCAATCCGCCCCTGTTGTGGAGCATTTAGATTGGACCGTTTAATTTGATAGCTGAGTGTCTACTTGACGGTCGAGTAAAATAGTTTATTGAATTAGGGTTATTTTATATTCTTTATGCAATTATTTATCAATTTTCCTTCTTTATCATCCATACCATCAGCCTATGTCTCTCCACTGCTGGCTATAAGCCTCTCCCAAGGCTCGCCACCACACACGATCCTCGGCTCTTCTCATTCAACCACCTTTTTTTCTTTCGCGAATTTCTATAAGTCGACGGTCCATCTGGCCGGAAGGCGTCCACACTGAGCTTCGCGGTACGTAAGGGTTTCCGATCATCATCGCACGGGACCCAAGCCATCTCTTTTAATTTATTTTGACAAAGACATTCGTGACACAACTGTGCGGAATCACAAACAAGCAGTGACCAGCACATGTTCAGTGCAGGCAAGTTCAGTACAGAAGTAAAGTAAATAATTTGGGTTTACTTTTAGATAGTACGATGTCTTGGGGTCCTCAAATAACACAGGTTAGCAGTGAGATATTCACAGCAGCAGATACGTTAAGACGGCTTCTAGGGTGTCCTTAGCATACGATTTACTTCCACCTATACTTGTTACTATGCGACGTTTGCTATTTGGATTTGAGAGAAGAATAACTTGAGAGTCTTCAGAATTTAGTATCCGATTTAAATTTGAACTGTGCAAATATGACCATATTTCTGAATTTCTCCAAGAATTCAAGTGGTTTCAAATTTGTCGCCGTCAAGATACTCATACTCTCTCATTCCTCTTTTTTATTTTTTATTTATACAATAGATGGCAGACGAGCGGGCGGGCCACGTGATGATGGTCACCGCCGCCCATGGACACCTGCAACACCAGGGGGCTTGCGGGAGCGCTACTGACCTTGGAGAATCCTGTTCACAGCTCTCTTGAAGAGCCCTTATAGTAGAATTACGGAAATACCTCAGCTACAGTATGCTCTTCAATGCAATGACACCCGGATCAATTAATTGGACCTTAAATAACACTAACTATCTGTCGTTTTATCCTCTTAATCTTCGATCTTTATATAATCATCTCCTTAAAATTCTTGTTCATTCTTCTATTTTCTATTCCTATTCCTTCGTTGTTAAAATGTTTCGCTTATGAAATACATTACCTTCAACCCCTCTGACAAGTTTTAAGAAACTTGTGAAAGAACACTACATGACAGAAAGAGAGTTCTCTTACGCCCAACAAGGTATTCCTATTTTTAATTTTATTTCTTTTTTTTTCTTTTCGTTTTCTATGTTTTTATCTGATTTTATATTCTCTTAATTTTCTTATATGTCTAAAATTATTATATTTATGTACTTTATCTGGATATATTAGATGTGTATATGCGTATGTATGTATGCATGTATGTACATGCAGACATACATTACCATTTCTTTAATTGAATTATCTACCTCTACTTCTCTAAAGACTTCTTCTTGCCATCAACAGGTTGCCTGGAAGAAATCACATTAGAGGCAGTACACTTTAACTACTGACAGCAGGTACAACGTGTAAACGAAGCACTGCCGGTGCGGACTCTATAATTATTCTTAACATTGTGTTGTTTCGCTCGTGGTACATAATTAAAACATAGTTAGAATGAACGAGCGAACGCTTCTGCCCAGATTAATGCCTTAATAGAAATGTAACACATGATTACAATAATAGAGAATAACAACAACATACATTATCGCATTTTCACTGCCCAATGCGTGATTGATGTTTAATGGGCAATAAGAAGAATTTATAGCTTTAGTGTTATACTATCAGTGCCAGCGAGTTCGTGCGCGCGGACGTTAGAGTATGTGTGGTTAACTTGATTCCCATGGGAACTACGTAACAGATTTGGATAAAAAAACTTACCCTAAATGTTAACCGGGTATATAAGCTATAACTATGCCAAGTTTCACTGAAAACCATCCAGTGGTTTTAGCGTGATGCGCGTTCAAACAGACAGACAGACCTACAGACAGACAGACTGACAAAAAATCAAAGAGTGTCTGTTTTGGGTTCTGTATCGTTCATAGAATAAATACATTGAAACGATTTTATTCAAAAAATATTTCATGTAGGTACAGACATGACTGTTACGATTTTATTATATCTATATATATATGTATTGTAATGTCTATGAAGTTATCTATCTATGAAAGATTAAGGTTGTAGACGCATTTTACGCGAATAAGTCGAATCAGTTTCTAAAATAGATTGAAAAAATGTTTAGACCAAAAAATCTTTCAATTTACACAGTCTCGATTATTACACGTAATTCCCACCACAAAATATTTTATAAAAGGGATACTTACCAAAAGTTTATATATTTACATTTATAACGTCGAACCCACTTGATGTACTTTTTCATTGTACTTGATGTACTTGATGTGCTCTTCATTAGTACTTGATGAAGAGCAGCCAAGTAGCGTAATAGCCTTCTAAGAATTATTTTCTACACCAACTGTCTAAAATGGATCATGCTGTAACGTCAAACAATTACGTTTTCTAAACGCATTGTTGCATAGATTAGTACCAAGGAACTCCTATCTTTATATGTATTAGGTTAGTTTTGTTATACCTACTTGACCCATAGGTGCAGTGTGTTATAGATTTAATTCGTACTAGTCGCATGTTAAATGCAACGTACACCATTTTGAACCATTTTTTAACGCGCCCGGCGAAAAATTGAATGTAATAATAAAAGGTAAACTTCCTTGTCTAAGTTAAAAATATAGAGAATATTTAAAGATAACTAACTTAACCTAACTTTTATCAATTCGTCTTAAGAGAATGCATTGAAACAGTGTCATCACAGTCACAAATAAAGAAAGTCAAAACACGAGGCCGTCAAATCAATTTCATTCACGCGAACAGATCATTAAAGTTGAATTAAAGCTATTTGTGTAAGTCTTACTTCGTGAGAACACGTCTCGTTCGTTCAATCATTCGCTCGCTCACGATCTGCTAATAGGGTTTGTAAAAAAACGGCTTGATGGGGATAGGTTTTAAAGACTACTACTTGTCTCACCTATTAAATTTATTATGTCTGTCATTAGTGTCATTACATCAGGGATTCAGCTGTAAGCAGTTATTCGTCACTCGTAAAAAAGACACGTCGAAATGGCTTCATCTGGAGCCTATAACCTGGAAAGTGAAACAATAATTACAATATGAAGGGTATTCTATGAAGCTACTGCAATGATTTAGTTACACGAAGAGCACTTTTACAATTTAAAGGAATATGAGTTGTGTGTCCATAGTTTGAATGACTTCATTGTTCTTGAGGATCTTAATTATTATTAATACCATATCAAACCTTACGATCAGCCAAAGTCTCTTCACTGCTGGTTATAGGCTCAACGTTTGCAATCACACGCGATTTTCGGTTCTTCTCATCCAACCACTAACGACGAACTTCTTCAAGTCTCCGGTATGTGGTCTCCATTCGAGGACTGGTATACCTCATCGGCTATCGTTTATTATTAATATACACCAATTTTGGTGACTACTATTTACTTTATCTGTAGCCTTCAGTTCAAGAACCTGAAAGACTTTTTAGAGCGAGAAGTCTTCTTTTTCAAAGGCTCTTGATGATCCCTAATAGAATCCTCAATAGTCTGCCTACAGCTAAGTAGATTTTCCGGGCCAGATTATTAGAAAACTTCAAAGTTTTCAAGAAAACTTCAAAGTTTTCTAATTGGTATATTTCTGTAGATATTATTCAGATTTACAGTGTTCTCGTTAACGCTTCAGTCAACATTAGTCTGCAAAGTGTTGAGAACTTTGTTTTTGTTTTACCTCAAGGTTTTAAATACTCATTCGTGGCCACTAAAACAATCGAGTGAATATGCTTTTAAATAATTGTGCTGTATTTATTTACTCATTTTTATAAAATATTACAAAAGGCGAACTTAATGCCTGGCAGCATTTCAGGACTTTAGACATACAGTATAGTATTTCCTAACTTTAAATAGTCTCACCACAATAAATATCACAGTCATCCTACACCTCATTTAAGCGACAATCGACAAGACGTTCCCATATTAATTCACGTGTTCTGTCACACTCTGACAGCTTGTAATGCGATGCGATTTGTCCGGTCAACTGTACCGTCACTGCGATACGTGCACACAATGAAGTAATAGACCGAGTGATGTCTCAATGTTCGTATTGATTACTGGTTTCATTTGGATGAATTCGCACCCTCAGTGGAATAAAGACATAATCCGAAAATGATAACTTTTCAATATATAAATAATGGTATTTCTCCAGAATATGATATATTTTAAATCTTGTGTTTAAAGATTTAATATACTATTTAAAGCATTTCCCGGGTTGTTTATTTAAATATTTCCAGACACTGGGAAACACTATCTGGAAACAGGGACACTAAAACTTTCTCAGCGGGCGAGAGGTCTAATGTGCGAATAGATATTTGACAGTAGCAACGATGATCAATAAACTTGTAAACAAATTGCCTCCACATCAATAACCATGGATTAGAAACGTTAAATTAAATGGGAAACAATCGAATGGAAGCCCAAACGTGTTTTATGCGGTCTCTTTCCCACGTATGATGTGTTAATAGCTCCATCCTGCTTGCAATAATACGTTAATAAACCTTTTGTTCTTGTGCTCCGCCCCCGTTTACTCTGTGGTTTTGCCTATAACAAAATTGCTCCGTATAGTTAGTTGGCTTTGAAGATAATGAAATAATAATACACAAATATCAACTTATTACAATGTCTGTCTGTATGTCTCTCAATTTGTCTGATTATCTGTATGTAATTCAAGAATTTTTGGACAGTTCTCAATGTTGTTTTGACTCAATACAGGTTTTATGTGGACGGTTTTCATATAGATACTATGAACGAGTATGCTATAATCCTAATATTATAACTGCGAAAGTTGGTTTGTTTGTTACCTAATAACACTGTAACAAATTCACAAATCGTCAACGTGTCTCAGCATTCAGTCTAGACGAAACTCTACCTTAACTATAATTATATAGTCATTCCACTCGGACAAAGCCACGGTCATTAGTTGGTAATAATATAAGGGAGCTGATAAATGACAATTTCAGCTACTGAAACAAATCAGTGGCTTTCTTATATTATTTTAATTTTATTTATGTATTAGTTGAAAAAAACCTATCACCACTATTATCAATCATCTATCTATCATCGGCAACTTTTTCAAGTTACCGATGGTAGCTGGATGAGAAGAACAGACTGTGTCTGGTGGCGAGCTCTGGGAGAAACTTATATCCAGCAGTGGACTGAGAAGTTTACACCATGCAACACATCATCATTCTCAGGTCTTCTCTTTGCTCACTGCGGGGTATTAACCTTTTCTCTTTCACGTCACTTCTCTCTATCTTGCGCTAATCGCATCCGGGTCTTGTTTGCGACTATGTTGGTGTCATTAACTTAGCTGGCTGCTGGATGGCCTACACTTCACTTTCCAGCTTTAGGCCATGACTATGTTAGGGTTTTGCTCAATCTGCCGTCATCGCAACTAACTACGTGTTTTGTCGTCTATCTGATTTCGATGTTCGATATTTTATCTCGAATTGTGATGCCTAAACATGGCTCATTTAATGACTCTCCGTGACATGAGTTCCATTTTGAACCTCCTTACCTCGGTACCGAGTCATGGTGGCCATAATACATTCCTCAAACAACTTAGCTTTCAGGTATTTGGCCTGTAAACCTGTAGAAAATAATCTAAAATACATTTTACGAATAATGACTCCAGTATTAAGTTATTTGTGACAACGATGATCAGTGACGAGTTTAACAAAAAAATTGTCTAGTGTAACTATTAAATATCATTAATACGAAAGCAATGGTTGTATTGAATAAGTTTTCGTCATTGTATGGTACTTTCACGTATTGCAGTCATGAGGGTGTTTTCGAGTCATATACAATATACACCCTTCATTCGTGCACATGAGGAGGCTCATATCCAGTAGTGGATGTAAAAAGGGCTGGTTACCGACGAAATTCTCCAGGTCGCGGTCGTCGGTCCACTTGGTCGGAGTGAGTCTTACAATGCGTTTCTACACACGAGGCCAGGTCTCCATTCAAGAACTCGTCTACGCTATCGGTTGTCATCCTGCGGAAAATATGACCAGCCCACTGCCACTTCAGCGTATTGATTATAGAATGATGTCATCATATCATCAATAAAGAAAATCACCGACATAGCTGTCGGTGATTTTCTTTATTTGACAAATCCCTGCGTTTTAGATCTTATGCAACAAAGATTTTCCAACATAGCTCTTTCAACTGCTCGCCTTATTCAGCAGTATGGGCGCGCTCTACTGGCTACATTACTCCTCTCTCACAGTCTCCAAACTAACCTCCAGAAACCAACCCTCTCCCCAACCCATTCTCTAAATACATTCCTAAATCTCCAAAGATAGTCAATCTGGGAAGTGGCAACCGTTGTCATTCTGGACTAATGTTGGTATGTATCACCTTTGTCCGCGGAAGACAGTATCCAGTTATCACCAGGAGAACTGTATACTCGTCTGCTGCCTTCTTGCATAAAGTAATAATAAAAATGTTATTATTTATGACAGGATCACTTGGGATCAAAAAGCTCACAAGTAGCGTTACTGGGACCTAAGAGATCTATTGTGACCCTTCGAAATAAGAACTCACTCACAAAACCCACATGTTCCATGATCAAGAGCTGACCCTCCGGAAAAGATATTCAGAAACATTCAGACGCACAATTTCCATATTTATATTTATGCTACTATATTTTATGCTATCACATCTAAACTCACTTACTTTAAATGGTTTTTTGTTACTTTTATATTAGTTCCACATTAGCTTCCACGGATAAAAAATTTGGTGACAAAGTGGGTACCTATCCACTTATAAGTACTGGAAGTCTCCTGGCCATCGATCAACATAATCACATATCGGCATTTTTAAGTACAATTAACGCAAATGCGATTTTTAAACATCGCACTAAGATGGAAATTATAAATGACTTGTTTTCTTTATACTCTCTACTACGTGTAAGTATTATTACTACTACTTGTAAGTATTATTTTTCTACTCTCATTGGTGAGGCCTCATTGGTGAGTTCAAACTCCGGCCCGAACTACTGAGTTGATTTTCTTTATGGCGAGCGGGCCATGTGATGGTAAGTGGTCACCGCCGCCCACGGCCACCTGTGACATCAGGGCGCATGCGTCTGCAATGTTCACTTTGTAGCATCCTGATCATAACTCTCTTGAAGAACGTCATTCCACAACTTTCGGGTTCTCTGTATAATGTCTTGATTACCGCATTGTACGCAGCCACTCTAATGAAATAGACATGAAATTCCCACGTGGGTAAATATAAAAAAAGTGATGTTAGTGGTAAAAATCAGAAAACCAACAAACTTTATGACCGCTGGTAAAACTATATTCGATACAATATGATAAAATCCATTTTGTAAACTATTAAACCTTTTTGGTTAATTTCGAACAGCCGCGTAATAAAATTAGAATAAACTCATTGATTCGAACGCGAGCTTCGAATTTTCAAATTTGGAACACGCGCGGCCATCTTCCAAATTGCTGCCATAAACGCGATAATTGGATCAGCTCATTGGCCAGTAGCTTTAACAGAAACCAAATGGTATACGTCGGAATTTTGTACGGAATGTTGTATTATTAACTTTTTATTTGTAGTTTGTTTTAACTTGTTTGCAATAAATGGATAAAATATTCAGTGTAAAGATCTCATAGACTTTGAACCATGTTCTTATTTTTCATCTTGACGTTTAGAAATAAAACTATTAATAAAAGCAAATTAATAATTAATGAACGAACCATTCACGCCGCACCTTGCACAATTAAATTAAATAAATCGCACACTCACACGAGCCCGACACCTAAATGTATGCGTATCATAAGAAATAGGGCCCAGTGAAACAACCTTATCATAAATTAAAAACATAAGTTAATAACACTTTAATGATGAATAATTACATTGAATGTAAAGCTATTATTACGTTAATTTAAGGTCCTTTGTTGTTTTGTCCTTCTTTATGCGGAAGTTAAGGAGATGATAAATCAACTCTTAACTGGTATTAACTAAGTTATTATTATAGACATTTTTTATTAGCATGCAGTACTCTGAACCTGTAGTTAATTAATATCCGCCTAAAATATTAAATCCAAGGTAAACTATATCATGAATAGCCAAAAGCTAATCTTAGTTTAAAGCGACAATAAATTATGATGCTGGCCACGAGCTCATTTCGTTTATAAAGCCAAAAGGCGGGGAAAAAATGAAGCGTTCGAAATTTAATTTATTCAAAATTGAAACGTCACGGCACACAAAGGCACTGTTCACAATGGCGTCCGCCGCGGCGAGAGTGTTAACACGAAAATTAAATGCTGATATCACAATTAATCAAGGGCCCATATTAATAATTGGCTATTCACTACGCCGTGAGGTGTCAAATTATATCGCTCAATTAACCGCTCATAGAATAGAATAGGGAGTGTTTGGTGCTGTTTATAAATACTAACTTGTTTCGTTTTTGTAGTGGAAAGGTTTTTGTTGTTACATTGTAGGTGAAGTCAATAAAGGTAAGATCCTCGAAAATCATTACTGTTTTCTATAGCACACCTTAGAAGTCGCTGCGCTTTCAAAGGCCAATCCAATCATATTCAAGGAAAATCAAATATCCTCATGTAGTTGTTTTTTAAAAACAAAAATATTTTAAAGAAAACTTTAATTTTACCGAAATTATCTGTCACTTTATTTGTCACTAAATTTTGTATATTCATAGTAGCTACATATGGTTTATTATGCTATCTACACATTTAGAGATTATTTTCTTAATAATAATTATAACTATTGAAAATTTAACGAGTACACAGTTCTTTACAGTAATGATGAACTATGTAGATGAAAAAAATGAAAAAACAAATAACTATGAATTAAATTATATTAAAATTTTTAAAAAGTTTTCATTTAATAATAAATATCAATAAGTTCTATATCATATGTTATTTATTTTATTTTTAAAACTACTTAACAAATTATGTATATGTAGATACTCGTACCTACGTACCAACTAACCTTAAACTAATCAACAATACACTACTCATGTCTCCTATACAAAAGTATTTTAATTAGAATATTGGTGATACGAGTGGTGATAGCATAAAAATATATGAATGTATGTCGAGAGTTATTCAATTATCATTTACTTATCACTAATTCAGTGGTGAAGAAAAAAACCCTACGAATCTCACGTGTCCGTGTATTTTAAAAAAAATAAAACGTCAGGCAATTCGAGACCCATCGTCCGATCCGAGTTGGGCCCATGTGCTGGATTATGGTCCGAAACTCCCTCGAGACTATTAGTGGGACCCTTTGTCTTTTATTGGAACGTTATAGGTGGATTTCGATCGTGTCTAAACTAGATTACAAAATCGAAACCAGAAAAAGCTATAAACGTAAAACAGTTTAATGATGACTAAGTATAAGGGAACGGCGTTGCTGAGCGACAATAAAACGAATATTTTTAATAACTACTAACACGTTCGATATATATTTTTTAATCTACACAAATGTCTTATATTTAGTCAGATGCTCTCAATCGGTAGTGATGTGCATTATATCACATAATAATGCATTATCGACATAATAATGTATTGAGAATTACCTACCTATTTACCAACCTATTTGAGGTGTTATAATTCTAGTTAATATTAATTGTTATCTTTATTTTTAGTTCTTATGTCTTATGTTATTGTTCCACATAACAGTTTGTTACTAATAAAACTTAATTAAAAGAATTTGTGTTATTTTAAAAATAAATAGGTAAGCATTTTATATATATTACGTTTATTCAAAATGGTCACCATTTGCTTTTATACAATCTTTCGAACATTGTGAGCAGTTTCGGAAACACGCACCTTTTCCATGGGAAAATTGGCAACTGTCACCCTCATGGAATGTCTTAGGGATTCGATATTATCATGGCGTATAGAGCATGCCATGCTCTCTAAAACATACCATAAATCACAATCGAGCGGATAAAGATCAGGACTAGATAACGGCCAGTTTTCAGCTCTAATGAAGTCGGGAACATTCCTTTCAAGCCAAGCCTGTGTTGAGCGGGCCTTATCCGGTGCTGAGTCTTGCTAAATGGACCATTCTTGGTTATAGAACAGGGTGTTGTTAAGAGGCTTTACGACCTTCTCAAGAATCGTATCTTGGAACACTTGAGCCGACGTTTTAATACCGTTTTCAGAAAAATATATTTTAGTCACAGGAGTGACAGGAGTTCAAGGATGATAGTTAACACCCCAGTCCCCACCAAACCATTACTGAAGCGGGATAATGGCCACGTTGCAACCTATTGACGAATTAAGTAGCTTATTCCAGAGAAGAATGAGCATAAACTCGATCATCCTGCTTGTTAATATGTTCCTGAATGGTGAACATTTTCACGTCTGTAATAAGATTTGTCTGTGAGCTCTGTGAAGAAGTTGTTTTGATTTCTCAACCCTATTTTTCTTTAAATTATCCGTTAAGAAATGACCAGTACGTCTTTTGTAAGCAGCAAGTCCTAAACCATCTTTTAAAATACGTGACATGGTTCTGGGTGCTATCTTTCTGGATAAAATGTTTTGCTTCCGGAAGTGATTTCTTCGGCTTCTGTAATCCGTAGTTTTAATCGTCTGTTTAGTACGAATAGTGCGTGGACGGCCAGATCTTTTTCTGTCACAAACAGAGGACGCTTCAATGTACCTACCCGGTACGTAAACATTGGTGTAATATCAAGCGGATGGAGAGTTTTAAAAATTGCATTTGGCTCCATGCGTACTTAGTTTAATACATTGAGAGCAATACGGTTTTCATTATCACCCCACTCCATTTTAATATTACCTAATACAATATTTAATAACGATTGGCGCCAAAATGAGAAAAGAAACATTTATTTTTCGCGTGGGAATGACAGATTCCGAATTCAAATGAAATTTAATTCTTTTTCTTTATTGTAACGCTATTTAAGGCCAGAATATGTAGTTATTCTTAAAACATGTATTGATTGCAATTTCCATGATTGGATGTATCGAATTCTATTTTCTAAGCATAGACGTGGAGTAAATAAAATCACGTTACAAGCGTAGCTAAGTTATACCGATAAATAGAAATATTCTATCAATCAATTATCATCATCAAGATTATGACGTTCTACTGCAGGGCAAAGTAATCCCGGATTAATGCGGTCTCAGTGCGGATTAATGATTAAAAAGAAATATACCACACCATACCATCAGCTTATGTCACTTCAGTGCTGGATATAGGCCTCTCCCAAAGATCGCCACCACACACGATATTTGGCTCTTTTCATCCAAGCACCAGCGACGAATTAATTCAAGTCGTCAGTACATATCTGGAGGGCGTCCCGCTCCCGGATTTCTAAAAAGAATAAAGACGTGGCGTTCGCTGTTCTATTATTTAAAGTTTTTAAAGTTGTCTTTTTTATTAAACTGTTTTTTTTTAACCTTTTAAATGTCTCGTATTTTATATTGAGAGAAATAATTTAGAAGCAAAATATTTTTTTATCGATATCCAACCGCAATCAAACGTTCCATCACTATAATAGGGTTTAGACAGACGGCAATACCGGTGATTATTTATGGTCGATATATTTTCAGGATTAGTGAGAAAATTATTTTATTTCGAGATCGCATTAACTGCTGGAAGTTACCAGAGTGCCAGTGTCGACTTGAGACAAGATTTCGTTTTATTTTCACTGAGTCGAGTGAGCGCTACCGTCCGAAGCATTAAGAAATAGCTTGTCGTATTTACTGTTGTATTAAATTTAATTTATGTCATAACAATTCACATTTGACATAATGTATTTGATAAATTTATCGATTTAAGTCGTTTTATAATCGTCTTTGTTCTTAATTTTTAGGAATCACGACCACCGCGAGCGATTTAGTAGGTTTGAATAACTTTTTATATTCTGTTTATTCGAGAACTTAACGATACATTACACTCATACAATTTCTGTTTAACCAAAGTTCGATTGGCTAATAATAAATACCACTAGACACCAATTCCACCTTCTGTATGACATTTAACTGCAGTAAATCATAAATAAATAAAAAAAAAATAACATAACACATGATATTTAATTTTGGTTATTTGATATTTTATTATTCACTTTCATATTGCCGTGTAATATAAAAGTGAATAAGAAAACGAACCTGCTTTTTCTATCAAAACAACTTTGGAATGACTCCTATGGTTTAATTAGAATACATTAATCTCTATATAGAGTTATGCGACTTTTTTAAGGCATCATCACCGATTTTATTTAAATATTTTTCAATGTAAGAACAATAAATCACTGGTTAATTGATTCTATTAGCAAATAACGGTCACAGTTGACACTATAAATCGACATTAATGTCCACACGGTGTGAGATTTCTTAATAAAAAGAGATGTAATCTCACGCCATAGAGATAACATCTTGTAGTTATCTGTACGGAAGCGGCATTATACCGGGATTGTTAGTTAATATGCTTTTTAAAAGTCGTTTATCGATAGATTTGAATTTGCTTTATAGCGCGTTCGCGTGTCTAATTATCGTTAGCCAAGTTTTTTCACGCATTCGTTTATAAAGCTGTTTAGGCAGCGGTTCCTCAACCACGACTGTTTTGACAGTTGATAAGTAGGTACGTACACTATTAATCTCTTTAGTAATAGTTAATGAGATATCAATGAAATCATCTTTTTATTTCAGTAAAAATTATCTGCTTCAATGCAGTTTTATAAGGAATGCTGATCCCAATAACAAAGGTCTTATCCAGTTTTGGGATCATTGGCCTTCACCGCCGTATTTGCACTTGTATGCACAAGCCATGTAATAGATTTAAGTCTTTTCGTTAATGTGTTTTTACTTTTTTTGTTGTACTATGGCTGTTACTAAAAAATAGTTTTTGAAAAATATTGTTGTACATTCTTCGAATTCTAATTCATTCTAATTCTAAATGTCTAATTCAGTGTACAAACACATTAAACTTTTAAAATTGAATACTTTTAGCATAACATTTTAATAATAATAGTAATATATTTACAGGAGTATTATAAATATCGTTCCCTGCAGAACTGTACACAACGTTCCTATCTGTATATTTGCGTTACTTGAGAAACATTCCCTAAATCTTTTCTGCTAGTGATTAAATTTTTCAATTATGTCAATACATAGTTTTAATTGAATGTTAGTGACGTGATTGTTTATTAACTAATTTCTTTATTAATATCGCTTTTCACAAATTTATCTTTAATTGAACCTTTTTTGTACGAATATCAAATGTGTATGAGACAAGTAGACAGAGTGTTATAGAATATTTACTTAAAGGATACGAAAATCAACATGAATAGGTCTAATAAATTTAGACACCTACAACGGAATAAATGGACGTTATGCAGATCTATTTTTAATTATTATGTAATAATTATGACAAAGAACATAACATTTGCACAGCTGCATGCAGGTCGAATACTTTGACTGCCACAATTTTATAATAAGATCTTATATTACTAAATGTATTCTTGCAAATAAACTTGTATTTGATTTGAATTTAGAAAAAAATATTTTGCCGAAGCATATAATCTGTGTCAAAGCCTTAAAAAGGCACAGATAAAAATGTTTTTAAGACATTCGTCAAATGCTCATTTCCTCAAATTATAGAATTAGTTAAATATACAATTGGTCAAGTCCATGTACAGTTGATATAAAAAGAATTATTTTTTCGAGCAGTGGCAAAAAAGAATTTCGCAGGGCATATGGTGTTATGCAAGTGAACGTAATCGCACCACCAACGCCTTCGACGGGTGGCACAAAGACTGGGAACCAAAACATATGAAAATAATTTGTATACGCAAGTATCCTTAAAAAAGAAGACATTAAAAAATAATAATTAATAGGATACTGACAAGCAACGGAAGAATAAAGATATAGCGAAAAATTTTAAAATTATGAGAGCCGGTTCCCACTAGGTCGTGACGATACATTGTGGTCCCGGTAAAATTATCGTGGCTTGTATATTTAACTGGAACTCATCGCATACAGTCAGGCACAATAAAACTGTCGTCCATGACGCTTATAACATGCGAGTTGTCAAGATTTTAGGTCGTGTGGCCTGTAGTTATTGGCTGTAGTTCACACTTGTCGTGACGACACATTGTCGTCCCGATAAAAGTGTCGTGGCTACGATAAAACTGTCGTTACCGACATATTTCTTGTCGTGCCAACCGCATCTAGACACCCACGCACCCTCCCCCTCTCCTCCACCCGTAGCTCTCGACAGTACAGACAGACAAACAGGTCAGTAGTAAGAGATGCTTGCACAAAGAGGACACGTAGTAAGATGGACACGTAGTGGATATATCGACGCAAGTTTTAATTTCGTTCTTACACTACACTCGCAGGCTATACATATACACCGTCCCCGCCGGCGGAGACGAGGACGTACCCCTCGCTACACCGTGACCACACACCGGCCTTCAGCCAACACTTTTACTAGGCATCGGCACGTGCCTGGACGCTTCTCACCGACTCGCGATCCCGCGGTACCCTCCCAAAGTAACGCCCCAACCCGAGCTCAGTTCCTTCCGCCGGTCTATCGGGGGAGCCCTTAGGCTCGTTGCTGCATACACTCTTTGCTCCTGGCTGAGTACCTTCTGCGCTCGCCCTACACCATACATGTACGATGACTTTTGAAAGGTCATTAGGGCCACAAGAATTTAGCCATTCCAAAAATAAAAGTTTTAAATCCACTTGTGATTTGTGTGACAGAGCTAGACTACTTACAACCAAGCGTTTTTATCATCTAGATAATCTTTGATTTAATGCAATAATAATACAATCATCACCGTTATTTGTTATCGTTATTTGTTTTATGTAGACGAGAAGATGATGGTACGACAAGATTGAGTTTACTACGAGTACATATGTTGTGCACATCATTTTTCATTCAGAAATATTTTGCGAGTGAACATGATATTTTCATAGATACTCGTATATTGAGACCGCAATGTCGGCAATGTCTATGGTACAATGTAATGTGATTTTGAGTATCTCTTTGAGTATCTCTTGATTCAGGAATAAATGAGAATTCAAAACTACTTTCATTTTATTTACCTTAGACATAAGGCCAATCTTTCTTTGGCAGAAATACAATCTGTGAACTTTGAGTTTTCTTTTCTTAGACTTCCTGTAAGTCATGCAAGTAGGTGTTCAAAGGTTTTCATAGACATTCTAAAACAATATGAACAAGATTGAATGTGCCCAAAAACTTCTTTTTTCATTTATTTAATTCGTTTCTCTTTTTTTTTAAAGTAGTACATGATCAGAATTTCGTCTTCGTCCATTGTACATGGGAGCGATCACACAATTGGCTCGAACCGTAGAGTCAACTGCCGTCCAATGAGAAAAGTGTCGTTATGACAGCTAGAACCGATAACCAGTCCATGATAAAGGTGTCGTCACGACCTAGTGGGAACAGGCTCTAAGAGTCGTAGGACAACTTTTTGAGCTAAAAAAATAATCCATTACAACGAAAACTTAATTAGTAATAAATTTTGTTTTTAAAAGCATTTTCCTTTTGAACTTTTTCATTTAAATTTTGTAATTCAATATACTTTACGGACATGGCCAATTGCATATTTGACGAATGGATGATTTGATGAGTTACCGATTTGGTGAATATCGGATTTGATGAATATCGTAAAAAACCGATAAAAAGGTATCAAATCGAAACGCCAGATTGACAGAGACTGCCTTATTGAGACTAAATCCGTTAAATTAATTCAATGTCAGATTGTCCCATTAAAAATATTTATGTTCCACGATAATGAGTTCTGATACATACTGACACATCGAATTTCACGATTTATTTGACATTAATATTAATTAAACTTTTTTTTAACTTTTAACGGATGTTTTAATGTTTTAGAGTGAGGCCGGAATTTCTATTTTAGACCTATGCCAAATGGATTTGTTTTTCTTTTTCGACCGTTTTGAGTGATATTGAATGAGTCATTACTGTCATAAGTGAAATTCTCCCTCTAAAAAGCCACGCTCAAAAGTGTTTCACGAGGCTTTCACTCGGTGTTTATTGGTGGATCTGTTTAAACTGCATTTATACCTTGGATGTTGTGGCGGTGACTATGCAAGTATATAGCCATCTCGCTAAATTAACGTAGGGATGAGACTCTAAGGGAATTAAGTTACATATTATATACGTTAGTTTCTTACAAGTCATTTCATAATACTCGTAATATCTCACATTCAAATGTTTAAAATTCAAATTCAATTCAAAATGTGAATCAACAGGGTGTTAAGCCCTCATCTTGTACCTATAATATAGAGTATGGTACTTAGTAACAAATCAATACTAATATATATTATATAAGTTTTCCTATATAATTTTAAGTCGTACATTGTAACTGATACAGCGATTTTAGTAAGCAGCCACGATTTATGGGTGCACCCACGCGCTCACCGTTTAGCATTTACAAGCGTTGTGTAATACAGCCGTTACAATACACACCAGACGATACATAAATCAAAATAAAGGACACACGTTTCATAAATAACGCTTCAAGTGTTATAGACAGGTTATTTCTGTATCTACCTTAGCAAATCTTGGGAAGAACCTGTATCTAACACTGAAGAGACGCAGGCTGATGATATAGATAGGTAGGTACGGAAAAATGTTTAGGTTCCACTTAAACGCCAATTTTTGTGCAATAGTTCATCTTGAGGAGACTAATAATCCTTTTGCTTGCTAGAGCGGCTACCGCATGCCGTGAGGCTTAAATCACCTCAAAAAGTGAACTCCCCTCTCGATTACTTTGCTTAATAGTGGGGATTTTAGGCTGTAATTGAATGATTGGTTTCCAATGTACGAGTAGACATTATGGAACGTAAAATCATTTTTGCCGCTTCTCAGTGGAAGACACTTTAAGAGAAAGGGGAGAGGTAGTTAATTGTTATTTTTGTTTAACTAATAACATCAGTGGTCTCGTTTCGTTTACTTTTCTATTTTTACAGGATACATGGCAAGAGGACAGGCGGTTCACATGTAAATCTGCGTTTCATGCTGACGACATTTAAAAGTGACGAACGAGGGCATTTCTGACACCTGTCACTGCTCAAGCACGTTTATTTTACTGTAGTGTCCTATGATTTCTGTTACGTTCCAATTTTCAATTAATGTTAGTGTGTATTAACACAGCTTTATTTAAGCAGTGCTTATTAACGTTTAACCATAAATTAGTTCAGTTTAACCATAATTAGTTCTTCCGAAGCAGAAACTGTAAGATCGCATGGTGCAGCTTTCTTTGAAGAATAGAGAAGACATTTTCATTAACGTTTCATTTCGAAGGAAATCTAGTCAGTGCCGAAAGACACATTTTGTATAATATTCACGTAAACGTGTTAAACTATATTTGTTTATATAGATACAACATGATATATGGGAGCGGATGAATATATTTCTGTATAAATATTAATTTGAACATATCGTCCATAACGGGTCGAGTCCAGTTTTTGTTAAAGGCTATAAATCTTTCGTATAGGCCTTCTCTAGCGTATAGAGGTGAGAGTATTACATTTTTTAAACTTAAGCCACTGCTACAGACATTTACATATTTTAACACTTATTAATTCACTTTTTGTTTGTTTAATTTTCTAACACATCTTTAATGTGATCTTTGTGTCTGAAGAATTAATGTCAGTACATTCATATGTTTTATGTAATCACGAACAACATGTTGCTGAATATTTATGATATACATAAAGTAAAATAATCTTTAATGACATTTTATGATCTGTTTCCCTTCAATCAAGACATTCTAAAATAAATGCACGGCTGGGTACTAGGCGTTCATAAAATTGAAAGACACAAACGGTTCTCGACGGTCCAAGAGTTATTTACAGCCGTTTCCATACAAATCGCACGTTTGGAACGAGAACCCTTTCTTATATTTATAAACCTGTCAATTTCCAAGCCGTTTCGGGTTAAAGTGGAAAGGAGCGCAGATGCGCGGACGCTCGTAACTCTTGAAAAAACGTTGTTGAGGCGGCGGCGCGAGAAAGGCCTGGGCTCGCATTAAATTATTATGATTTATGTGTTTTAGTGGAGCCGGCCGAGTTCGCCTCCTTAATTATATGTGAAGGTTTAACGAACAAAGCCTGATAGCTGGTTAGGGCATCTATCTCGCGTTGGATTCTTTGCGTGAACAATCAATAGTCTTGTTTATGTTAATTGGGATTGGATGAAATTATTTTGTTAAAAAAGAAATAATTAAATTAGAAGCAAAAGAATATTGAATGAGCAGTACCTAAATCTATGGTAGCAAATTTAGAGGTGGGTTAGGTTAAGGTTCTCTGATGACTATAGAGATGTAGGAGACCCGCGAAATCAGTCGAATTGGTGATGAAATTCTTACTAATTTAAATTCTTTGAAATTCTAAATATACTTCATACTTCAATTATTCAGGTTGCTGCTCATTCAAATTCATGATTTCAAAATTCAAAATGCCGCTGATTTAGTATTTTGTTGCTTGTTTAAATACAAGCCTTTTGTTAAAATAGATCAAAAATACTATAATAGAATATTTTTTTTTTTATTTATCAATTAGAGTAAGTAACAAAACATGAAAGGTAACATTCATAACATACTAAAAACTTTCAAAATTTGTTTAGAACGCCGATTCTGCATACAATCATAGAATATGTACATTAGATATACATACCATCAGCGTGTGCCTCTCCACTGCTGGATATAGGTCTCTCCCAAGGACCGCCACCACACATGGTCTTCCGCTTTTCTCATCCAACCACTACCGGTGACTATCTTCTAGTCGTCAGTCCACGTGGCCGAAGGGCGTCCCATGCTACGTTTTCTTGTACGTAATCTCCATTCGAGGACACGCTTCCGTCATCAGTTATCGGTCCTGCGACATAATATATGGCCCACTTCAGCACTGTCACTTCAGCTTGCCGATCCTTTGAACTATGTCGGCAACCTTAGTTCTTCGGCGGATTCGGCGAATTCGGAGGGCGTCCCACGCTACGTACATTAGCAAGTAGTTATAGAATTCAGTTAAAACTAATACAATAATTGAACAGCCGTACCAAACAGTCTACCCTCACTAGCCATAATCATAACACAAGTTACGAGTATAATTTACTTAATTTATATTTTCACTTATTTTGTTTTACTTTTATATATTTACTCTATACTGTGGATATATGACTCTAAACACCACTAAGCTAAACTCCTTATATCCCGATTAGTTGCGCTTGTATTCGTAACAGAGTCCACACAAAGTTAAAATAAAACAATGTGAATCATCGTCAACTTACAATACTATTTCCAGTTCTTACCAATTCTAAAATGGACGTAATTGATATCATAATTAAAAAGTATTCCAAATCCACTTGTCCAATCTCCAAAGGTAGGCATCGGGATGCGTGTCAAAGCTTCTCATTCTTGGCTGATGTTGGCATGTAACGCGGATGATGGGGGACAACGAAGTGGACTGTCTGCTCGTCAATCACTTTCTTCCCGTGTAAAAAAAATAATTTAAATTGGACAACAAAATGATCCACTCAACACGGATGTACTTATGTGTTCAATGGTTGCCCGCTGCGTTTTCATTCAGTCTGCAAAGTCTATATCGTACCTATGAACTGATCAAAGAACCTTTTGGCGGGGTCTCGAGAAGTGAAGTTCAGTTTTTGTTTGATTAATGTAAAAAGGCGTTTTGTGGTTTAATAGTGATAGTTTATGAAATTGTTTTTCGTGTGTTTGTGATAATCAAATAAACGCATGAGACTCCTTTTTTTCGTGTGCTTCCAAAGAGTCCTCTTCTGTCCCAGTAAACCTACTATCACTTTGCTGAGAGGCCCCCAACTTAGTTCGACGGGACTGGGCATTGATAGAATACGTTTTAGACTTTGTTTATTACGAAGAAAACTTAACACTGGCAGAATGGTGCAAACCATTGCCATATATGAAGAAAAAAAAACTGAACAATCTCTTACATTATGAAAACATTTTATCGATGTGTTATAAAATGTTTTAGATCGATTCGAGTGGATTTGAAGAAAGTGGAGAAATGAAAAAAAATCTGGATGATCCTAAATCTTGGTTGTAAATGAAAAGAGAAACAAAATGACAATGCCTTCTGCACTGGCCGCTATCGAGATTTGCTTCATTTGTTTTAAAAATACATAAAAATATTGATTATATTTGTCGACATAAAAGATTTTCTTTCATCGTCTAATTTATCAAAAAAAAATACCATTACACAATGTCTGAAACAAATACACCTAATACCTATGTGTTACACCTGACCGTTACATTATATTGTGATCATGAAAACGTAACAGTGTTGGTTGGCACCGTTCCACATTCGTTGCTGTCAGCTGCGCCGTACGATATAGAGACGTCACTCACTGCTTCATCGTATGTCAGTAGAAGTGATTGATTATATTTATAAGTGTCACACTTAATGGTGTGATGGTCCCGTTGATGTTAACTGAGAAACGAATACGGTAATGAGATTAAGCGAAGGCGCTGAGGCTTTCTCTTTACTTGTATCTGGTGACCGTGATGTTCTTCTGATATTGTATATTAGATTTCATTTTTATTCATAATAATGTTATTGAAGGAGAGAAATGATGTCTAATAAAATTTGAAATTGTATGTTTCTATATGATTTCATATTAAAGTATTTATTCATATATAATGATATGACTGAATAAAGAAAATTAACTACTAATATAGTGTAATAAAGAGATAGTGTGATTTGATTTATTTAGGTATGTGTAACAGGTAAACGTAAAAACATCTGAACCGATTTTGGAAATGTTTCACCTTTCAGAAGCTAAACTACTGATATAGCCTATGTTTATTCCTGTCAGCGAATCAAGGTTGCTAAAGTTTATTACAATTGGAAATTTAATTGATCAATTATTTGGTAATGTTTGGTTAAGCAAATCGCAAAGACTGCGCTGGACTTTTCATTTCCAGAGGATGGAGAATACGAGTCATTAAAGTAATCACCAAGGTGGAGACTCCAATCAAGGTGGAAGAGGTGGAATGTGAGTGAGTATAAATGGCTGCGTAGAATATCTAGAACGAACTGCATTTATAAAACCTTTAACAAATTAAAAAATCTTCCGACTGCAACGTGTCGCCAAAATAGAGGAATAAAGTGATAACGAATGGAAGAATAAATAGAATAAGTGAAGTACATTGTGAGGTATATTGCAAAGGAAGCCTAAATTCATACCAGGATAACCTAGTAGATAAAAGCGCAGAAATCTATTTCAAATCTAATGATTATGTGGTACAGTGTGCTATAAGTGTGTTGTACGTACGTGTTTCGGTAGTAAGTGAGATGTGCCAGAGCCCATTCCCATCCTATCCCTCCTCATTTTCCCAACCCTTTCTCCAAATCCATTCCTATATCTTTAAAGGTAGGCAGTGCAACCGGGGGCGTGCCAACGTTTGTCATTTTGGACTAATGTTGGCATGTATCGCGGATGTCTATGGGCGACAGTATCCACTTACCATCAGGTACACTGTATGCTCGTCTGCCGCCTTCGTCCATAAAAAAAAAAAACAAGTTCCAAATAAAAGTAGTAACAAATTTTCCTTTTTTGTCATATGACCATTCACACAAATTACATCGCATTATCTTATGTAAATGCATGTACTATAAGTAAAATGTGATAATAATAACCTTCTTATCTGTCAATCCGATTCGCCACGCCACAATCACGTGGAAATTCTGAATAGGCTCCACAGTTTATGACAATTTGTGTATGCAGTTGAAAACAAACTTTAAATTGTGATTATTTAAAACTTACATTTCGATGAAGCCTTGTGGGTTTTTAACAACGAAAATTAAACTTTAAGCTATTGAATTTAAAATAGAGAATTGGTTGGTGGGTGCTGCACGTGAGGTTAGATAGAAATCTCTCCAAGCGAGCCGGTGACCGCACGTTATAATGACGATGTCGGCAAAGAAGTCATTATTCATTTTTTTAATACAGTGTTTTGTTGAAACGACATTTTCACTAGCGTAATCACGATTTGTACAGGCAATATATCAAAGTAATAAAAGGCGCGTTATTACGGAGCGGCTACACCGCCGTGATGATTTTCAATTTGATGTCTTCATCGGCATGTTGTTTTAGTTTACTATCGATTAGCTGTCGAATGAATGAGTCAAATTATAGTCGTAATCCTTAATGATAAAACATGAGGCGATTTAAATTTTATCGCGCTCTAAATCTACTAATGATGTGGTTTTATTTAAATCCATCGTAATAGACTTTGAATTATAGTAATGGTCTTTTGTTTCAGAAAACTTTAAACTTTATTATGCCTTTTCAAATTTTTACTTGAACATTCTTATTGTTTTACTTCAAATTCTTACGTTCTACGTACTTACTTACTGAGTACTTACGTACCTGAGTATACTCATTATTAAAATATACCTATATGTGGTGTAAGCATCTACATAAGAATATCCTTTCTAACGTAGTTAATATTTAAAATTTTAAAGCAATAGGCACGTATTAGGTTGCCACATATGCTGATGAGAAGAAAAACCAATTTTGTTCCCCCCAATAACGCCATTTACGAACAAAATGGCTGTTAACTTACAATACAATGTACGAAAACCGCAACAATAATACTTTCCGGCTGAAGTCGTGAGTTATGGCGACATACTTCACAATCACAAATACACAATTACACTTGCATTATTTTAAAGTAATTTAAAATCACTCTTAAATCTTGGGGCACAAAGTCGTAAGTGCGTGCAGTTAAATTGTGAATAAATTTGTAAAGTGCGCGAGGCAGCTGAAATGGCGTCAGTGATGGCTCAATCAATGGGCAACGGCTGTGGGTGTTTTAAACATGTCGTCGGGAAAACAATTTGCTATACAATGTACGGACGGGCGGAGGTGCATTCCTATCTTGGAAGGCGTTTGTTGTTTTATTATGTACGGTCGGGAACAGTCAGATCAACATTACCCTTAAGCATCTTAAACATTTAGAAGTAAGAGCTAGAATAGAATGGTTTTGGGTACATTAATGTGTTATCGACTGTATCAACCGTACAGAAGGAGGGGTATATTGTAAGTGCAGGGATAAATGTCTCATAGTTGATGTTTTATAGCTTCTGTTCAATAAACGGGTAAAAAAGAAGAATATTTAGGTTCGCTGAAAACTCTGTATAGTAATATTTGTTGTAAAAAGTCGCTCTCGGTATGTAGAGAAATATTTATACGTTTACATTTTACGTAAAGGGTACAAGGAAAAGGAAATTTATTAATTTCAAATAAATATACCATAACCGCTGCGTATTTTCTCAAATGAAGATCACGTGCTAGAAAATATATCATGAAACGCTCTTCGGCCAGATTGATTGACTATTGAAAATCGGTAGTGGCTGGATGAGGAGAGCAGAAGATCCTGTATAGTGAAGGAAATTCAAAGGCGCATATAGCAAGTAACACAGAGACGGAGGCATTTTTAACATTTAAAATATTTTAACATCTAATAAAATGAGGTACCTAGTAACAAAATGAAATGAGATTAAATAACAAAACAAATCTTGGCATCAAATTATCTTTCATTGTTTTCAAGTTACACGTGTAATTGCCTAACAAATGTACCAATTCGAGAACGTCACAACAATAATGTAGTACAAGTCGTTTATCATGCTATCGGGACGGTAAGTGTTAGAACATGGTGTGTAGATGCGCCCGCGCTGCGATGATGTGATTATAGTTAATAGAGACGGCGGCCGAGATATCTCATTCTCGCGGTGAGGTGAGAGTCACTATTACAGACACAAAGATATATTTAAATAAAACTAAACATGAAAAGTATCGTGTTTCAGAAGTAAATGACAGATACCAGGGTCCTTTTCCACTCCTTTCTCATCCCATACAATTCTATACCATTCCGTCGCTTTTCCTTCATTCAGTGGAAGGAGATCTGCGGTTTTGGACGTGGGCGCCTCCTCACGCACATTGACTTGTGCATGTATGGCCTTAAAACGCCACGCTGGCCAAGTGGGTTGGTGAGTCCACTCTTTTGGAGGTGATATAGTTCCTCAGAGCTGGTGGTAGACACTTTGTTATCTCATAGTCTTTTTTTACGACTCCCACGCGCGGAAACATTGTGGTGCTGTTCTAAAGCCGGTCAACACTACACGGCTCGTCGGCCGCCACCACTGGGTATCAACGTTACATTAGGTATATTAGTTACATTTTTATACCACACCATACAACTCTGTATGATTCTCCAGTGTCGTAGGCCTCTACAAAGGAAATCATAATCTAATACATCTAAATACTTTCATTCTTTTTATAAATCAGTGGTCAAACGTGGTAAACAGACGCAAGTTTGGTCTCACTTATTACAAGATCGGACAACTGATGCAAGTACTGATGTAAAGATAAAACTTTTAAAACTCGTATAAGATTGTCTGTCTTACAAGCAATAATACAAATATTCATAAGTTAAACGCGTGCTAAACGCGTTTCAGCTGTGTTGTACCAATTATAGTCTTTAGCGGACGAGCTTCGAGTAAAATAAAATTGATAATCATTCGCGTATAAAGACCATTTTGAGTATTTATGCAAATGTTAATAATACAAATATTAGGTAATGATAATGACAACTCAGCTGCCAACTGCCGATACCTCGCGCACTTACCCTACATTCCTCTCGCAGCAGGGCGCGCGCGCGCAGCAGGACGCCTCGTTATTAGCACCTCGTGGTTCAAAGCTCGCCGCGACTCCCCTCCCTGTCCTCCCCGCTTCACCGCCACGCGATCTGTCAGTCTGTCGACTCGAATTAAGTGAAATAATTTTAATTTCTATCAATGTTGTCGTTTCATATCTTACTTGGATATTTATGTGGGCAGATGCAGTTTTTATAGGACGAGATTTTGTATTGAAATATAAAAAATTATAAAATTGTAGAACTATAAAATCCCTTGCTTTTTAAGGAGCCGGATTAAGTAAGTCTAGGCATTGATAACAAAGCGGCTACCATAATGCCCGAAAGAGTGGACTCGTCAACCCGCTTGGATAGCGTGGCGTTTTACGGCTATACACCCTTCATGCACAAGACAATGTTCGTGAAGAGGTTCATGTCCTGCAGTGGATAATAAAAAGGCTGGTGATGGTGAGATACGGCATTTTGATGGCTGTATAAGCAGGAGACTTGTAAATATACTTATAAGTGTCTCATCGACGGAGGAAGAGCGGCACACATGAACGATAAACTTCAGTATCATGTTTGCCATCTAAGTTATTTTTTCGTTAAAGAATAGTTCAGCTAGACTGGGAGAGGCTCATATGTAGCAATGGAAAGACATAGGCTGGTGGTATGGTAGGCTCAACAACATAATCGAGAACAATCGAAAAAATCTTAAAGTAAATGGTAACGAATTTACAATACTTAAATAATTATTTATTCCTTAAATTAATATTTAATAATTTCCTTTAATTATAATTAAAGGAAATTAGAAATAAACACCATATTGGCTAGATTCTTCTTTCCCGTATACACTTCAATTACAATAGCAATCAAGTACAGCAAGTTAATCGCGCTCTAATTATATATAGATGATTAATGTAACATTTAACGTAATAAACTAATAAACGTTAATGTCCGTCTGTGCGTGCGCATCTCGACGCGCTCACGCTCGCCGCTGATTGGTCGACGGTTTCCGCCCAATTCACGCGGGGCGTGCGTTCGAAACACACCGAAAAACAATGAACAGACACTTTTCGAAAGCGTATTGTTAATTACAATTATTAACTAATTGTAGATTTGTGGAGATACGAGTAGTTGGGATAGTTGGGTGCTTTTTGTTAATTAATGTGAAGATTGTAGGGCAACCAATTTACCATTATTTTACCTTATCATCTTCACCACAATCTTTGTCTGGAAGAAATTGCTGTGAAGCAATAACATTCATCTCGGGGTCTCTTCGCTGGACAAAATCGGCAACGAAGATATTCGATGAAGTGTTTCTTCGTTATAGCTAGTTCAAAGGATGAGCAAGCTGAAGTGAAGCAAGCAGTGAAGAGGCCATATATGCCGCAGGACTGCTAGCCGATGGGGGAGACGAGTCCTCGAATGGAGATGTAGACCGGGGAACGTAGCGCGGGACGCCCTGTGGACAGAGTTACAGAAAGTCGCCGGTAGTGGCTGGATGAGAAGGGCTTAAGACCGTGTGTAGGTGGCGGTCTTCCTAAAACATTGTTTTTTAACTTTGTCATAATACTCGTACAATAAAGAGATATCTAATTATCTATAAAAGGAGTACCATTTAAAATAATAATTTCTTACTTATTTAATCTACATAGATTACCATCTTTTGATTGTAAAAGTAGATCCAGGATATATTTTAGATTTCTCTGTCGGTATCTATCTACCTATAAGAATGGGGGCGTACATCTTATATAAGTAAATAATCAGGTCTTACTATTTTATAAATATTTATCTACACTAAATCTACGCTAGTGTGGGCGAAGTCACCGAGGATGCTAGGGCTGTAGTGCTCCCTATATTTTACTTATTTTTATTCATGTACAACCATACCACACCATCAGCTTATGTTTCGTCTCTCAAAGCTCGCCACCGCAGACGATCTTAGGCTTTTCTCATTCAACTGCTTTTCCCGGAACATGGCCTCCATCCGAGGACTTGTCTACCCCAACGGTTATCGGTCAACGGTAAATATGATCTTCCCATTGCCACTGCAGCATGTCGATTCTATGAAGTATATCGGTGACTTTAGTTCTTTGGCGGATCTCTTCGTTACGGATATTATCCTGCAAACTGACACATTGTATGTATATACCTGCGTACGGCCACTACCGCTTATCAAATGTCAAAAAGAAATCGTTGAAAGATGCAATTTACAAGAAGATAAAAATTTTCGTAACGCAAAATTCTTCAATATGAATAGTTTTAACTAATTTTAACAGAGATTTAATTTAATTGATTTACGTATTGACCAATCGAACCTTTAAACAAATACAAATTCCTCTGCAATTCGTTATCAACTTATTCAATAGCCGGCTAGGTGCCGCCAACCGCAAATACAACGTAGTACAACTAAAAATCTGCATTTTCAGTTGGAATAACGAACGTGAATGTAAAAGTCACTCATTGTGAACGTTAAAACGTTTGTATCCGTTTGATCCGTATCCGTTGTATCCGTTGTTAAAACGTTGATTGGCCAATGTTATTAGATACTTTTTGTAGAAACTTATATGTGAGGATTATTAATCAGAAGTGTGTGTTTTATGTAATGTTCATGATTGCTTAGAATAGGATATTCACCTACCGTTATATCTTCCCTGAGAATTAAATAAATAAATATACTGTAATAAATAATAAGGATATCCACGATATATGCTAACAACAGTCGAGAATGACAAACGCCACCGGTTGGATAGGGATGATTTGAAGAAAGAGTCGCGAAAAATGGGCTGGGATAAAATAAGGTGAGATGGGAATGGGCTCTGGTATATTTCAGTCACTATTAAAACGCGTACGTACAATGAGGGAATGTGATAAAGTGGGAAATGCAGTAAGTTCTAATGTAGTGGTGTGTGAGTGCGAGGTAACGTGGCAGTCGTGGCAGTCGATAGTGCCCAGCTTCTGTGGAATTGCAGCGTGAAACCTCTCCCTCTCAAACTCTCATACTTGTAAAAATATTAATAAATCACAATGATATCTAATTGTATTGCTAAGCGTACTTAAACAGAAATAAATTTGAGTCTGTGTCGCTGTTATCAAAGATACTTTTCAACTCATTCGCTAATAGTTTTTCTGCAAGAACACCCAATTTACTTGTATTACAATCAAAATGAACTACCAGCCGAGGTTTTTCTATTGAGCTAAGATATGATGAGTTACTGGCAGAATATCAGCGCTGTGGTTGCAAATTCTGCTCCGCAGCATCATGCTGACCCAGATAACCTTTTTGTCGCCGTGACAGTCAAGGGTTGACTAGATAAGGTGTTATAGCATTTATGAACTAATTCTTTTGTTTGTTATTGACTTTATGTGTGTGTAGTATTGCGTCAAATAAAACATTTTCTTTCTTCTTTCTTTCTTTCTGTATGGGGCTCTTCAAGAGAGCTGTGAACAGGATTCTGCAAGATAAGCAGCGCACCTGCCTGTCCCCTGGTGTCGCAGGTGTCTATGGGCGGCGGTGTCCACCTACTATCATGTGGCCCGCCAGCTCGTCTGCCATCTATTCTATACGTTTTGAAATGGTCGCGTCATTTTGTAATAGAGAATCTTTGCAATTTCTTGCCTCGACTCAAGTAAATTTTCAGAAATCCCATAATTTATATACATATAAATAAAACAGTAAAAAGGTTGAATCTGTACATTGGCTTAATTAAAAGTAAAATAAAATTGGGGGTCTCTTTAGAAGCTACAGAACCGAAAACAGTATTGTTTAGGATTTTTATCAAATAAATTGTGGTTCAACGCTTTGTCATACATCAACACAGCCTTATTAAATAAGTTCACTAATGACAATAAAATTCAATAATAAACAAGTAGTTTTTGCCAGCAATTTTGCTCGCCTTTCACTTTTTCTGCAAAATTTATAAACCTCTACTTTTTATTTCGTTCTAAACGAAGCATAATGATATGTGTACAAAATAAAACAATGCCACTAAATACAATAAATACTCCGCCTACATTTGAATGATTTTCTTGTTGTTGTATGATCGAATGATGTTGCGATGATGTTGCGATGATGTTTATATATTATATTCGGAGACATCATTCAAATAAAATAATGTTTATGTAATTCATCTTATGAAAATTTTCACCAATAGATGACTCTACTGGGTGCATTTTACAGAGACTTGAAAACAGTACATGTGCTAAATGGATATACAAAGGCTGGCTACTGTGAGTTAGAAAGAACAATAATTGTAAACCACAATAATTTATGGTTAAACGCTTCGTTGCAAGTTAACAGGCTTATTAAGTAAGTTTCGCTAGTTGTCCATAGATGTCACTGGAAATTAATACAAACTAGTAGGTAGTTAGATATCTAAGCAAAAAGTCGTTTGCCGGAAAAACAAACGAATAACTGATTTTGAAAAATAATGACGTAACTTTAAATTGAAATTAATTTGAATTTAGAATTACAAGCCAAACGCAAGATAGCTAACTTCAAAGTGGCCAGTATGAACAAACAGCACTTTCATAGGTAAGGCCCTAATAGATATACAACGCGATTGCTGTACAGAACTATTCTTTACAACGCCCATCGAAGTGCAATATACTCGCACTTCTTTGGCATGAGCCGTCACCTACGATCAGGTATACAAATCGATTTATATCACGTAACCAAAGGTTCTAGAAAGAACTACCCTCTACGGTTGTCCGCAACTCTACGAGCTGGACATCTTCGATAATTACGTTTTTCTGAAATCAGTAACGACCATGAACATTTTTTGGAATATATCCGATAGTGCTATGAAAGTATGCGTGGATTACATTGAATTTAGTTTTTCTGAAAACAGCGATGAGAGAGATGAACAAATACGAGAAAAGATAATGTTTAGGCTGAAAGCGAGCGCATTCGTGATATCCATCACATCGGTTTTACAGGTGTTAAAAATCGTTACAGATGTTTAGTTCACGCGAGCAAAGCCGCAGGTAGAAGCAGGTAGAAATAATAGTAATCTATAATATTTTCGCGCCCGTTGATGTCTTTTCTATGAAAAGTTCATTTTATTTTGAAGCTCTGGTGATAATAATTGTTGTGGTGAGATAATAATTCACTTTACAACATTTACAATTTCGCTTACAAAATGAATAAATAAGTTAGTGTAAAATCAGATAAGTACAGTATATTTATAAAACTATGTATATAAAAACATGTTTTCAACACTCACTCGTGTTTTCGGATACAAAGAGAGCTTTAGAAAAGTGTTATATTTTTGTTCACTAACAAAACGTTTTTAGCCAATCTTCTCATTAAATATGTAGTTGTTTATTTATACTCATGCTTATAACGTTTCTATTGTTTATTATAAAATGAAAAAATAAACCATCAACAACCTGTGTATGGAACACAAGTCGTACGATCACATTATAGAAACACATTATGGTTAGTATGTTATTACAAAAAGGCAACAGCGGCAACCCTATCACAATACACATACGTTCACGCAAACGTGTACAACTATACACGTATAACACGACCGCGTTGAACTTATTAACACATCAACTGCACACAACGGTACAAGGGGAAATTATTATTTAGCCGGTTAATAATGGAGTCATCATTTCGCCCGTGACAGCTTCACACCTTGAGACGGCTCGGCGAATTGACTCTCTTTATTATGCTCTCGGGTTTTTTATATTTTTTTGTTTTTTTATTTTCATGTTGGGTTTACGATCGGCTTTGTGGGCTTGGCCGCCTGCCGCGGCGGACGCGGGTTAATCGTGAGAGGTGTTAAACAGACCAAGATGTAAGAAGATAGTATTATAAGACTTTAATAAATTGGATGTAGAAACAATTAAGATTGTGACTGGTTTTTATTTGTAATCGACTCTTTCATTGTACTTAGGGATATGGTGTGAAATGCAAGTCACTATTACCTATTTAAAAAGATAGTAACCTATTTTTTCTATGATTTTTCTTATTTTCAATTATTTAATCTTTATTGCACAAGTGGTACGTAAAGACTTAAAGTTATAAGGCATTTTTACGAGTCAATTATACAGAAAAGGATCGCTGGGTGCAGTTTTTAGTTTAAATACGGAAAACGTAACGAAAAAATATAACGTAAAGTATTATTCATATTTACGCGTACATGCGTTTCGTACTAACCGTCAACGTAATGCACCAGTGTCACGTGTTGTAAGTAATATTAATAAAATGGTAGCGAGGCGTAGTGACGCACGTGTAGATGTTTTCGTCTCAAATGTTCGGGTTCTGAGCGGGTATTCTGTAGAATTCTTAGAGAAATCATTATAAAGAATGTACTCATTGGTTTTTATAAACTGTAATGTACGAGGGGTGATCCAAAAGTAATGATAATGAAAATAAAACACGGTAATTAAAGTTAAAATAATAATTTATTTTTCTACATAGTCTCCTAACAAATCAATACATTTAGTCCATCTTTTTTCTAAACCCAGGATTCCCTTTGAAAAAAATTCTTTTTCTTGACCCTCCCAAAACGCTTCAACAGCGGCCATTACTTTGCTATTGTCTTCGAATTTCTTGCCTCGGAGGCGTTCCTTGAGCCGAGGAAAGAGGTAGAAATCACTAGGAGCTAGATCTGGCGAATAGGGAGGGTGTTCGAGCAGTTCGAATCCCGTTTCTTGAATGGCAGCCATCGCAACTGCGGCTTTGTGAGCCGGTGCGTTGTCTTGGTGAAACAGCACTCCAGCTCGCAGTTTGCCGCGTCTTTTTTCCTTAATGGCCTCCCGTAATCTTCTTATTTGGTCTGCGTAGTAAGAGCCCGTAATAGTGGCTCCCTTTTCCAAATATTCCACCATAATTATGCCTTGAGCGTCCCAAAAAACAGATGCCATAACCTTTCCCGCCGAACTTGAAACTTTGAATTTCTTTGGCGTCGGTGAGGAGGCTCGCTTCCAAGTCATCGATTGTTGTTTCGTTTCAGGATCAAAATGGTGGATCCAGGTCTCGTCCATAGTCACAAAACGGAACAAAAAATTTTCTTGATCTGCTTGGAACTTTTCGAGATTGACCCTCGAAATGTCAACTCGATTTTTCTTTTGCTCGTCGGTTAACATTCTGGGTACCCAACGCGCAGAGACCTTTTTCATATGCAACTCGTTCGCAAGGATTCTTTGAACGCTGCCATATGAGATCCCTGTGACCTCAGCTACATGCCTGATGGTCACTCTTCGATCTGCCAACACAACATCTTCGACTTTTTTCATGTTGTCTTCAGTGAGGGACGTGGATGGGCGTCCTTCGCGATGTTCATCTTCAGTGGATGTTCTGCCCAGTTTAAACTCCTTGGCCCAGCGTGCAACTGTAGAATATGGAGGAGCAGAGTCCCCCAATGTTTCCACTAAGTCACTGTGTATGTCTTTTGAAGACATTTTTTTCAAACAGAGGTACTTGATGACAGCTCTAATTTCGTTTTTCTCCATGTTGATGTTATCTCTTTGACAGTTCGTATTCAAATGAATGTATCTCCCGGAAATCGTGATCTATTTATATGATTTTTTTAGGCTGACGTAGTGAGTATATAAGCAAGCAAAACATATTTTTTTTGGATTTTTATGCGGACCTGAAGTAACCGATTATCATTACTTTTGGATCACCCCTCGTATTTTCTATAGTGGTAATAAAATAAATCTGTAGTGATAAGAGAAATAAATAAATAAATATCAATTTTCTTCATAACCCACTTCGTAAATAGGTACAACGGGTAGCGTTTTGAATCTACATTATTAAGTTTGCACTTTATTGTTATTTATATATTGTTAATCTTTGTTTTTAAAACTTCTAAACAGCCAGTCAGCTATATCTTGATAACTAATGTTTAGATATAACTCTCTATTAGATATAGTTGTGATGTTAGCATTGATACAAGTATGATATAATACAATCGATAGATGTTAGTTAGGCAGTAATTAAATCTCATCCACAGTGATTGGTTGTTTCACTTTTAAAGTAACACTTCACTTCCAGATCCTTGCCTCCTCCAAACGGCGCACAGTCTCACTTCAATTTCATTTCCAAGTGTCGGTACGTGTGAGAAGCGGCTTCGGACAATCGGTCCGATTGTCCGAATCAATAAGGCACCGATTCGATCCCGGCCGGTATCTCGCCATCACCAATCATTACACCGCATTGTGTTCGCTCTACCGACGACCGGCGCTTTGTCAATATTTTATTAGCCAGACGGATTATTTTGAAGGCCTTTCTAAAACTGGCGACCTATTTTCTGGTGCCAACTGTAAAGTCCTTCTTTTACTCACAAAAAGTGTAATTGTTAAAGACCAAACCCAAATACATAAATGATTTATTACTAAGACCATGTTCTTCTATTCAGCTTCTATTACTAAGACCATGACCATGACCATAAGGGAAAATATGGATTCAGCAGGCGGGATATATTACAACTAAATTATAACCAGTCACTTTTCGTCTTATATGGACCTCCTCACGTACACTGTCTCAGTGCCCGAGCAGCATGAGAGATGTGTGGCCTGAAAGTGCCACGCTGGCCAAGCGGGTTGTCCAGACCACTCTTTTAGAGATGCTGTAGTTTCTCAGGGCATGTTGTAGTCGCTTTGTTATACCCAAGTTGCCATTCACGACATCCACGGGAAGGTGGTTTTATTCTATTGTCTGCGGACATCACGCGCCACAGAGAATAAAGAATTTATTTCTTAAGTCCTCAATACATACGATTATTATGAACATGAACAGTAAAATCAAGCCATTGCAGTAAAGTTTCAGTGAAATCCAACTTGCTGCCCGCGTCTACAAATATTTCGGCGTAGATAACAATTGAAAATATTGGTATTCATTTAATTCTGGCAACTAAGACTCGTACAACATACACCGAAGCTTTATTGTTTAAAGCGCTGGAGTGATACCTTTCCGGGTACGTATACTGCTCTACGCTGGAGCTATTATTGGCATGCAGCAGCAGTTTCACTGCAGACATTCGTGTTTTTTGGCGTTTTCTTCTCATCAGAGCGATGTATTGCTCTATTTTATTACTCATTTATGTCTGAATAGAGCAAAACTTTTTGTATTCGTGGATCTAAAATGTACAAAAGTATCGGCCAATCGAGTGTTCCTTGGTCAATCGAATACAAACTCCTTGATAGCTCATTGTCAACTTATTCAATAAGCGGCAAGGCAGAGCCAACCGTAAACATAACGCAGGAGAACAAACTTATTTATTCAGTTAGATTTACGAAAATTAACATTAAAATCACCATCATAAGTCGTTCACGAACGCAGAAAAAATTGTAATCGTGCGAACGCTCCGTTAGAAAATACATTAATATTGATAACGTGATACAGGTACAGATCAATGTCTTATAAACACCTGCATTAACAAAATTATCTTTATACGCTTTGGTTTAAATAATTGAGTTGTCAATAATTATAAAATATTAAACAAACAGAAAGGTAAACAATTAAGAGAAGTAGAGAAACTTCAACCACTTCTTTATTTGAACTAACTCGTGAATCTGCAATATCTAATTTTGCAAGGTCGGCGGCGCGCCCGCATACCCCCTGGTGTTGCAGGTGTCCATGGGCGGCGGTAACACTTACCACCACGTGAGACCGCTTGCTCGTCCGCCCTCTTCTCTATAAAAAAAAAAACTTAGACTCTATCGCAATTAAAGCAAAGGCCATTTTACACAGAACGATTCGTTGACCATCTAATTGAAAGCAATTGGGTACTAGAGTGAAAAGCAGTCAGCTATTCAGTTTAGTATTACTCGTATTTATTACCTATGTAGTATAAATAGCATTTGTATTGACTGCATAAGTTACTTGCATACCTTACTTTACTTTCAATGCGGACATTAATAATTATTTTGAATTATGAAAAAATAGAAATAGAAATTATCTTCGTCTCTCAATTTTTACATATCAGATATGAGTGAGCCCCGATTCTCAAAATAGATTAAAAACCTGTATCTTAATAGCCAGTATCTAATAATTTCTAAAATGTTTAATATTTAATTTTCTAAACTTTAAACTTTAAGGGGCGACCTTGAACCTTAAACGATATTTATATTAATTGATTTTCCTGTGTCGTTGTCAGTCTAGTAATATCTGTATTGAAAGGGTCTGATATCCAAGTTTTATTTCTGGTGCTGGGAAATAACATCTAAATGAAGACCTCAAAGCGAGGAGGTGTTTAATAATTTCGTCGTATACTTCTACGGGCAACAAAGCTAAATCAGATGATTAAAAAAAAACGTAGAAGGTGTAGGAAAATGTTCGTAATTTTTTTTAAGTGAACGATTTGTCCATAGATCAAGTTCTTTCAACATCGTTCCAATTTTATCTTCAGATTTGAAGATGTTGTTATTTGTCCTTTGTAGGCTCAAGTTCAGCTCGTTGACGGCACTAAAGATGTCAGCTACATAGGCTTCCATTGAGAGCCATCAGCATGTCTATTGACGCCTCCTGTAGAATTACTCAAAAAGAAAATTCTGATCTCGTCTTTCAGCTCAAAAACACGCGACACAACTTTGCTACGAGACAACCAGCGCATGTCGGCGTGCAATAACAACTGTTTGTTAATGCTTCTCACCTTTTCACAATTAATAACGAAAATACAAGAATTTAGCCTAACTTTTATACAATTTACCATCTGCACAATGTTATCTAATACTGTTTTTTCAAATTTTCTGCCATATTCTTAGCAACTAATGCCTCCTTATGAATGTAACGATGGTGTCAGATAATAGACGGCCGTTTGCGTTAGTAACACTTTACTGAGTCGTTCCCTTTTTATTGTTACACTACGCGGTCGCGATCACGAGACTTTTGGTGGCATTTATTTATTTCATTTATATAGTCCAGAGATGGGTCTGCGGACGCACACGGACATACTGGCGGACCTCGAGGGGTCCGCGGACCCCAGGTTAGGAATTCCTGCCTTAGAGTAGCATGTTGCTATTACTATTTAACTACTTTCAAGAGCATTACACGCCATTAGTCGCATTGTGTAAACCAGGCACAAATTAATAGTATAAAAGCCAAATGTTTATAATTAAGAACTGTACAGATACACGGCTCCAACTGTACAAGCAAAAACCGCATTAAGAAGCGAGTTTGCTAAGAAAACGCAAGTAATTAACAATAAATTAAACATTCAATTACTGGCTTGGGTTAATGAAGTCGTACGGCGAGGCACACTGTAATTTAATTATGAATGTCTGTCTGTCCTACGTCCAGCAAACTTATGTTTGCGTGCAGAACAATTCGGATGTTAATCGCTTTTATATTATCAGGCGCAACTGTCCAATTTTATTTGTGTATTTATTGTTAAAATAGCGCGATCGAGTTATTAAAATTTCCTTTGCAGCTCCATATTAACTTATTTAATACACAACAATACCATATTTCTTATTACGACACATCAAGTACAAAAACAACGTTGTAGTACAATGTTATGTTTTCAGTTTAGAGCACCGAATATAAAACTATTGTTAGCGTAGGTAACGAACTGCAACAAAAATGTATGCGTTTGAATGATTGTTCAGTCCAATTTTTAATACGTACTTAAGTATTTTGTTGAACAGAATATGCGAATTTGCTTGGGGAGTGAGGTTGTTCAAACGCAGTGCTTGCCTTTTGTAAAACCGACAATGTTGACAGTTTTTCAATTTATTCTGTTTGTAACTTTAAGATTGCGTTGAAACTAAAGTTAGATGATTGTTGCTTTCATATTTATACACCTGAATGAAGAGTACGATTAATGTTGTTTAAATTAATCAAATACCACAAAAAGAAATGCTCTTTTAAAAATAGTGTTCAAGACTGGTCTAACACGTTCTCGACCAATCAAATGCGATAGACAGTTGCTAAAATACTGTTTAAATCTGTGTTATATTGGTTAAGGTGATAACGTTCTTTTAATTATTAAATATTGACCGGTGAATATTTAATTAAAAGGAAAAATATTAATTATTATTATAAAAAATGACTTATTGTAATTGTCTGACCGGGAATGTATTTACGTCGCGGCCAGGCACGTTCGATGGCAATCGTAAAAACGCCCCGCCTCACTGGACAACACACTGCTGCAAATGTGTACGCACACAGAAATAATATTTTAAAAATAATAACAAATTGGAAATAATTAAAAATAATTACCATTTTATTTTAAAATACGCACTCCATTAATTAAGTTAATTAATTTAGTTGTACTATTATTAAAGTCAATTTCTCGAATTTTTATTAAATATAATACCTACGTACATTGCATGATTAAAATTTCCAAAAAAATACTGTTCGTCTATCGCTCTTCCAGAATTTGTCTGCAGAAACCTCCTGAGGAGATTGTAAGTATATTAAGTATAACCTATTGTAAGTATATCTTCTCTAATATATATGATATTTTTATATTGTCTTTAAGTGATTTTTCTTTTCTTAACCATTTTAACGTCCCACTGTAGGCCACTAGTCTCAAATAGGGCCCAGGGACCTCAAATGACCAGGGGTTTCGAGCCGTCAGTGTACCTTCTTTAGACTACAATAGAGTTCCTTCCGGAGTACCTCAGGGCTCACACCTCGGTTTAAATTTAATTATTTTTAATTTACATAGGTATATAAATGATATTGTTTATGAAATTCAATGCTAATTGTTTACTTAATGCGAATGATAATCTTCTTTTAAGTAATTAAAAGTACACATTATTGTGAATTATTTCAAGATGATTTAAATAGACTCTACAGGTATTGTAAAATTACTTCAAGGTGATTTAAATAGACTCTACAGGTATTGTAAAATTACTTCAAGATGATTTAAATAGACTCTACAGGTATTGTAAAATTACTTCAAGATGATTTAAATATAGTCAACAGGTATTGTAAAATTACTTCAAGGTGATTTAAATAGACTCTACAGGTATTGTAAAATTACTTCACGATGATTTAAATTGACTCTACAGGTATTGTAAAATTACTTCAAGATGATTTAAATAGACTCTACAGGTATTGTAAAATTACTTCAAGATGATTTAAATAGACTCTACACGTATTGTAAAATTACTTCAAGATGATTTAAATAGACTCCACAAGTATTGCAAAATTACTTCAAAGTGATTTAAATGGACTCTACAGGTATTGTAAAATTACTTCAAGATGATTTAAATAGACTCTACAGGTATTGTAAAATTACTTCAAGATAATTTAAATAGACTCTACAGGTATTGTAAAATTACATCAAGGTGATTTAAATAGACTCTACAGGTATTGTAAAATTACTTCAAGATGATTTAAATAGACTCTACAGGTATTGTAAAATTAATCATTTACAATTAAATATCAAAGAAATGTTATATTATATCATTCACTAAAAAGAAAAATCCGATTACTGAGGTTACATTTAATAATAAAACCATATCTAGAGTGACCGAGATGAGCGAAGCAACCTAGGCGTCCAAATTTATCAAGTGAATATAATTAATCTAATTTTCAATTTGCATATTTATAACATTAGTAACAAAGCCCTTAAAATGCTTGGTTTTATCTTGCGAATGGGTAAGGACTTCGGAAATGTTTATACACTAATTACTCTTTATAATTCTCTAGTTCGACCAATCTTAGAATATAATTCTTCAGTGTGGAATCCACAGTATAGTACTTATATCTATACTACTGAAAGAATTAATAAATATATTAAATAACACAACTTTTTTAGGATATCTAGGGATGGTAGGGGGACTAATGTATTGAAGAATATCGATTCACATCAAAGTCATCGTGTTGGAAGGGACCAAGTACTCTTATTTAAAATATTAAATTACTAATTAGAATCATCATATCTTTTAAGTAAAATCCATTTAATGTGTCATAGATTGAATGCAAGGAATAGAAAGGTTTTCTATATTGACACATTTAAATATAATTTTTGTTCCAACAACTTCATCTACCGCGCCTGTAAGTCTTACAATGATGTATATTTTCATCTAGACCCTTTTTGTTTATCTGTTAATGCATATAAAAAGCAATTTAAAAATCTGTAAAAGTAATAATAAATTATTTTACTGCCCATTTATTGTAAAGTTGTAAAATGTGGAACTAACCTATCTTGGAATTGCTGTGAAGTTGCTTCTCAATCTGTATTTATAATTTTACCAAACTAAAATGTAAAATGTGTTTAATTAGAGTAACCTTCTTTGGTTTTCTTTTCTATTTATTAAGCTTTGTGTAAACATACCATAAAATACCATACCATAAAACTTCCTTAAATAAATAAATTAATAGAAAAAAATGTTATCAAATCGGAAAACAAGCAATCCTATTAAAATACACTGAGAACTCTTGAATGGGCTAATAAATAGAACCATAAAGCAAATATCAGATATTATGGGCATTTTAAAAGGTAATTTTGACCGCGGAACCGCGATAAAATCCCACTGTGCGCCGGCTACATCGGCCAATTACATAAAAGCGTTTCATTTGCCGCTGCGAAGTGTTCAAAGTGCTATTGTGTGACCCCGCGCGATACCATCGCGTTCGTTTCGACTTCGACTTACACCACTCGGACCCTTGTTATTTGACCCCAAGTTCGGCCTTTCACGTTGAGAAATGTTGGATACCATTATTTTAGTTTTATTAAATGTGGAACGTTTACGCTCGTCACTTAACTAACTGACACGCTATTTGTATGTACAAATAATAAACTAAATATGAACCTTTGACTTCGCAAGATATTTCGATATCCCTGTCAAAATGAATTAAATTTGACGGGGAAAGAGTAAGTTATTTTTTTAAAGATCGGTGATAAAAATCAGTCTATTGCGTGTGCTCTCTTTGACACTCAAATGTTTGCCGCTGAATGTGCCTCAAAATGTTCTTTACATTCCAATGAATATTCTTTTTCATTTAAAAATACATTCCATGCTAAAATATTTTTCTAATTTTTAGCATATATTTTCACACTGATCAAATTCTATGTATTTGACATAAAATCATGTTCTATGTAGGTACAGAGGCGAATTCGCATTTGTACATTCCCTTTGGTTTTTGACCAATTAAGACTGATATATAGCTGATGCTAAGCATCAGCTAATTTTCAAACCTCCCTATAAGTGTGTGTCTGTATGTGCTAGGGATGTCTCGAGTAGGAAAAAAATCACTATTCGCGAATACGAATACAAATACGAATTACGCACTTGTAAAATTAATAAGTAGGTAAATTGTAGTTCAATTTAAAGATATTTAAATTTGTTTATTTGGAATGTGCGTTACAAAAGTTAGTAAATATATAGTCAGATCGACACATTTGCCAATAATGGCGTGCAAAATTACATATATTGCAGATATTACTATAAATATACTTTTAGTTCAGTCAGTAAGTAGGTACCTTTTTGGTTTATTCTGAAGTTGGTTGTCTATCTAACTTTAAATTAAACTGAAAAAATAACTTGCCAATTAAACTAAAAAAACAGATTTTCATATAGACATTTGCTCTTAAAAGTATTTCTTTTTGCAGAAAACCGCTTTCACCTACTATTCACATTGGGCTTTACTATTCCACTGGTATCCGGAGTATTAGTTTAGAAAATGGCGATTACGAGAACGAATGCGAATGCCTGAAAATTGGCGAATTTTATACGAATATGAATATAAACAAATACGAATACGAATATTCGGAAATCTATGTGCGGGCGTGTATGTCTCTCAGTGTGTGTACACAGACACATTCGTGTATGTGAACAGGAGTAAATGGGAATACGATTCTGTACTGCGTTTGATTAATTTTATAGCCTTGTATTAGAGATTACACTGATTCACTGGGCACGAAGTGGAGTGGCGTTGATCTTGTACCCACAGAGTGCGATCCGAAAGCAATGCCCATCCCACATTAATTAATGAACACCATTATTCTTCCCATATTTATCTATAGAATAAACCCAACACTAAAGAGCACATTATATCTACCTACGGTGATGGCCTTTGCAAGATTATTTAATAATTACTCTTATTATTAATATTATTAATAAGTACTGTTGTACTCTATGGATACATTTTCTGGATTATTGGTATAAAGTCAGCGAAACAATTACAAATGGCTTGTATTTAAATGAGTGGCAAAAAATACTAAATGCAAGGTAAATCATAATCAATAAAACAATTCATTGGTGAATAATTGAATAAATAATTTTAATTACTGACATACAAAATTAATTTAGTCGACAGCGAGACTCCTGTTCCTTTATACTCGTACTTAAACTAACAGTACAACAGAACTTAAACCCAATCAATCCATCTTTAAAGGAGAATGCCCATTTACATATTTTAAGGGAGTCTGTAAGAAAGATTTACGCAATTTGGTTATGGGGATAATATTTTATCAATTTTGTTAGTGATTGTATTGACATGTCCGACAACAATTAAAAATATCCTACTGTCTTGACTTTGACTACAGATTATAAAGAATTTTACAAAGTAGTATAGTATAGTAGGATAACTGTACATAAATCACATCTTAAGGGAATCTGTAGCAAAGGTTTACGTAATTTGGTTATAGGGATATTTTTTTATTATTTATGTTAGTAATAGTATTGACACAGATTTTTTTTTCTTCATATACACATTTGTACAATTAGCACATTCTGCCAGTGTCAAGTTTTCTTCGTAATAAACAATTTCAAAGTCTAGTTTAGTATAAAACGTATCCTGTCGATGTCCAGTCCCGTCGAAGTAAATTAGAAGTAGCTCAGTAAAGTAGATTTACTGAGGATAGAAGAGGACTCCTTGGAAGCTCAGGAAAAACACAGTCCCACGCTTTTATTTGATTATCATAAACACCACGCAGGGCCGTCTTAAGTCTATTCTGCGCCGGGGTGCGGGAGTGTATCCTAAGACAGTCAAACATCCTATTGTGTATCCTATGACAGTCAAATATCCTATTGTGTATCCTATGACAGTCAAATGTCCTATTGTGTATCCTATGACAGTCAAATATCCTATTGTGTATCCTATGACAGTCAAATATCCTATTGTGTATCCTATGACAGTCAAATATCCTATTGTGTAATTGTTTACTATAGCGTTATATTTTTTCATTACCTTTAAAAGGTGAGCGCCCGGGGTGCACCGCACCCCTTGCACCCCCTGGTAAAGACGGCCCTGACACCACGCACGAAAAATACTCTGAAGTTTAATAAACTGTAACTATTAAACCACAAAACGTTTAATCCCCAATTTTTACAATAATCAAACAAAAACTCATCTTCACTTCTCGAGTTCCCGCTAAAAAGAGAATCTTCACTTCTCGAGTTCCCGACAAAAATTCCCATTCGACACATATTTCAAAGACTTATTTACTTTGACTCTAAAGTGGCATTTATGAATATTGTTTGTAATTAATTGATTATTGCATCGTATTTTGACAAATATTATTTTACAATGTTGAATAAAACCGTTACTAGTTTTGTGGATATTGAATTATATCTTGCATATGGGATAATATTTTGATAGGATTTTTCTTATTACACAAAAACATAAACTAAATAGCATATTTTGGCTATTAGTTTATTAGCATAGCATTATTATTTTGGCGTAATTGTTTTGGCGTTGTCATAACGACAAAAATCGACAAAAACTAATTTAATAATCGTTAATCCCTACAATATTTTCTGCGCAATCCCACATTGTAAAAAAAATATATATATATTGAAATTTCGCAAATAGGCTACATATTATGAAAATTTTAACACTATACGAAATTTTCGAATAGAGACCTGCGCTCCATTCTTTCGTAATTCTTCTTTGCTATCATCGATTTGCCGCCCATTCAGTATTTTCTACTGCTCATATATTTCTCATTACAAAACACACAGCTGTCAGTTTGACAGTTCAGTGTCAGAGTTTCAAAATAATATATTATCTCACAGTTCCTTATTGACCCAATTCCGTGTTGAAACATGATTTACTTGACATTGGCGAAATTGTGCTTCTCTGAAAGAGACAAAGGCATAAAAATATTTCGTAATCTGTTTCAAAACGTTTTAATATATGCATATGGGGAATTTATATTAAATTATTAAATTTATATTATTATTAAATGGGGGCATATGCATATGTTTATTCCCTTTTTTTTATAATTTTGTTTCCTAATCCACTTCCTAAATCTGTAAAGATGTGCGATGCATCAGGCTTTTTTTCAGGAATCAGGCCAACGGTTTTCATTTTTACAAGCTTTTATTTAACTTCACTTGTTATTATGTTTGGGACAAATCTTGCAAGCCATATTTGAACCACTTCTTCTAAACTTACGACTTTGAAATTTTTCATGCTTGTTTAGTTCTGATGACAATACACTAAAATGATAGAAATAACCTGATACTGCAGCCAGGGTTGTCTCCTCATGAGGGCACTCCTCAACGGTTAGTAGCATGCACATGAAACTTTGCAATACAAAACACGACTTTCTACCGTAATGATGCGTTACTTGAAATGAATAGATTGAGAAATATTTCTAACTAAAAAGGTGTAAATGAAATAATATAAAAACAAAAGTTTTATAAAAACAAGCTTTTATGCAAACCATGTACTAAAACGAATAAAATAAGTTTATATTGAATTATTTGTTCTCAACAAGCTTGTCGTGCGAATTGTGAATGGTACCTACTTTTATGAATATTTCGTGACAAGCTTGTTGAGAACAAATAATTCAATATAAACTTATTTTATTCGTTTTAGTACATGGCTTGCATAAAAGCTTGTTTTTAAAAAACGTTTTTTATATTATTTTTTGACTGATCCACTTACCATTAGGTGGACTCTGCTCACCTGCCATCTTTTTATAATATTTATCATAAACGGATAATCGTTCATTTATTCAGGCCTTAGGTCGCATTAATAGACCATTTATTTTGGAGTCTATCAAAACGACAGTCTAAATCGAAGCAAGGAACGGATTTAGATATGTCGAATTATTCAGCCCTTAGTCCGAATTCATTCTAAACAGACGTCATCTAACTGTAGTTATTTCATCTCCAGAAGAGCAGAATTTCAGTGCAAGAGATTACGACAATTAGATAATGGGTACCAATTCATCAGAGTGCATATATATCTTTGTTTTTTGTTTTCGAGCTAAATAAATAAACAATTGCTCTAAACACCACTATTTACGTATTATAATTAACTAGTCTATGACTACGTTCATGTATGATATTGTATATGTAGAGCGTAAAACCATGAATAGACGAAGGCATTATAAAATAATATAAAAAAAATATAAATGTACATTGTATTTTGTTATCTTTCCCGTATAATGAAACAGGAGTTTCTATGGTCGGCATTCAGGAGGCCTAAGAGAATAAGGCTCCTAATGGCCCTCTCTGCAATCGGTCGGATTTATCAGAATAATAAGGCGTTAAGAGGATACCCTTAATAGTTTGTTAAGCGGGGCAACGTCGGAATAATAAGCGTACTGGACGCAATAACAATAACAATGAAAAATAATAACCTCGTCCGCCCTCACGTTGAGGTTCAGCCGGATTCTTTGCAACTTTTAAACGTGAGGCAATGGAAAATTAATATACTTAATTAAACGTGGCCCACGGACGGACTTTAATGTTACTGAAAACGCTGATTGTTTATTTCGTAGATAAAAGTCTCAGTCCGAGTAGTCTTAGTGTTAGTTCCTACGTAGGTATTATTCAGCAATTATTGAAACAAGTAGTGTCATTTTACTGATTATCTCAGTATCTCGGGATATGACCGTCACAGTCGCCAGAACTTTTATCGTCCACTGCTGGACAGACGCCTTCTCATGGACATTGTCTTATGCATGAAGGATGTATAGTCCGAAAACGCCATGCTGATCAAGCGGCTTGACGAGTTCACTCTTTTCGAGGTGGTGATTAGAACTTCCTCAGGGTTTGTGATCCTCTAGTGTCCTGTGATCTCAAGTCCTTTATCCTCTAGTCGCCTTTTACGACAACCACGAGAAGAGATGAGGTTGTACTATTGAGAAGTCGGCCGGCACCATACGGATATGACCATTATTAAGATAACTCTGGATTTCGGGTGTATTTGAGTACAAGTCCGGAGTTTTAGGATTCTCAACAGAACAACAATTTATTATTGTAAGAATAAAGAAAACCGTGAGTAAAGGAATTCTTTTCTGCTGATACAGAATACAGCTCTCAAAGCCAAGGTCCTGCACCACACAAGAACTCTTCTCATTCAATCACTACCAGTCACACCACTTCTAAAAGAATGTATTCACTAACCCGCATGGTCGGCGCGGCGTTTTGTAACCGTACATGCACGTGGTACGTGCAAGAGATAGTGTGTATCGGACGGGTCATGTTTAGCAGGGAATGTTAAAAAGCTGGTTACGATTACAGTATTATGTCGGTTACTGTATACTTACAATCATGAATGGAATCAGGCTTAGGCTTCAGGCGTAGTTTCAGGCTCTGAGACGTATATAGTGCCTACCACTCATTCTTAAATCCTGCCTAACAGTACCTCCGTGAACTCTTATAAGACAAATAAAATTATTTTACGTGTGAAGTATGAGATCGGTACAGTACACGCGGTTCAGTTTGGAATAAATGGCGGGGCGTGCGGGCCGTGCGAGCGTGATCTGCGATAGCGTTTGCACACCGAAGCTGGACTACGTGTATATTACTGATGTGGCTCTAACGGGGGCTAAATAACGTTACGATATTGAATTGAATATAGAATATACTTACGGGAGAGACGATACTACTTTCCACAGCGGACTGGCGGTGTCCAGTCACCCCACTTTCACAGAAGACTGCTGTGAAACGTACCAAATGTGTTTCGAGGGCGAGTGAGAGATGCCAGGATCAATTTCCCATCCCATTGAATGTGACGTCTCAGTTTGGGTCCCAAATAATTCATAATAGATTTATATCAACGTCAAAGGGCTGGTCGGTGTCAAGTGTCAAACGCGTCTTCGTCCCGTCTTCGTTCGTCATGTTTATTTAGTACACAGGACAGAAAAAATCTCTCAGTCCTACTTTCCCTATTATATTCCTCACTTTCCACCTTATCACATCCAATCCCATCTCATCTGGGATAAGGGAAATTCCTCATTCTGTTAAATCATATCCTGTTAATTACAATATAAACATATTTTTTACAACAAGTTGTTTTACTGTCATATGCCGTTCTAAAATTAATTCAGTCTATTTCAGTGAACGTCGAGAAAATATTTTTACATGTCAAATTAATTTATTACTAGACCAATTATTGTTGTGTAATTATTTTCAATTATCAGACGGCCCTCGGGGTATTTAACCGCTCGATATATATATTCGCGTAATTTATAAGATGCAATAACAATGTGTGCTGTATCTGTGGGGTAATTTCTCAAATACACACCTCGACCGTAGCGGCGGCTATCGCACAAATTAAATAGCCCGTCTGTCCGTCCGTCGGACAATCGCGGTAGGTGCCGGCTGCATTCTTATTAAATGATAACCTGTGCGTGCTTTAACTATGCGAAGGTTTACGTGGATATTCATAATCGTGATGTGTGTACAGTCCATTCCCAGTAGAGTGGCAACTTCAAAATCAGTTCAGTTTTCTTTAGCTGATTTTGTATTTTTATGTGTACTGAAATCATTTTAAGTATTAAAAAAATTACTACATTGAAGATCAGCGTTGCAATTTTTGCTGCAACACATGATGAGTTGTGGCCAATTAAACAGGTGGCAATACACATCTCTGTGTTATGTAGGCCATAGAACTACTTTAACATATTATTATTATTTTTATAGAAAAGATGACGGACGAGCAGTCGGGCCACATTATGGTAAGTGGTTACCGCCGCCCATGAACACCTGCAACACCAGGGGGCTTGCGGGTGTGCTACCGACCTTGCAGAATATTATTATTAATAGTGTTTAGTCAGGGCCGTCTTTACCAGGGGGTGCAAGGGGTGCGGTGCACCCCGGGCGCTCACCTTTTAAAGGTAATGAAAAAATATAAGGCTATAGTAAACAATTACACAATAGGATATTTGACTGTCATAGGATACACAATAGGATATTTGACTGTCATAGGATACACAATAGGATATTTGACTGTCATAGGATACACAATAGGATGTTTGACTGTCTTAGGATACACTCCCGCACCCCGGCGCAGAATAGACTTAAGACGGCCCTGTGTTTAGTGTTACCTGGCAGAAAGAAATTTCTTTGCTTCTCACTTGATCTCTCTTGTTTCTTACTTTCTTTCTATTTATATCATTACATTTTATTTGGGATACAAGCAGTCACAGAGTACATATGTAGTAGGTAGCCTATAACGTCCCACTGCAAGGTACAGGGCTACACCCTAGCAAATCACGGTATCGCGCTGTAATCCACTACGCGAGCCCAATACGGATTGGTGGATAACATACACCAGATTCTTTTTTTATTTCTGGATCATGTGCGTTTTCTCGCAATGTTTTCCGTCACCACTGAGCTAGTGACAATTCTTAAAATCCATACTTAAGTAGAAGCTCTGTGGTACGGGCCGAGGATTTGAAGTCACGATCACACGAATGTAAGTCAAGTATAGATACCCTTAGGCTGTCACAAGTACATTATGTTTTTAATATTATTAAGATTTATGTTTAGTTTACATTGTTGAGTAAATAGTTGTAGCAGAAATGTATGATCCAATAAAATATAAAAGTGCCTGTGTACAAGTTACATGTGTACAGAAAACCTACATTTATTTAGATGCCTGTGTAGAAAAAGGTGGATATTATATGAGTTATATTTACAATGTCAAAGAGAACAAAGTTGAACACCAAATAGTTTCATTACTATTAAGAATATTCGATTAAAGTTATCTAAAGTATTCGATACGAAATCGTAATTGAGAAACTCGATACGAAATCGAAATTGAAAACGCGAAAGTAATGCGATACGATTTAAAAAAAAATATTTGGACATTATAGCAAATAGCGGCGGAGAGATTTTCCTAATAGGTTCGCTAAATTTCCTAAATCTCAAATAAATCTTCCTAATGGAGTTTTTTCTAGATAGAAGATAAGAAATTGAAACACGTAATTAATACGAAAAATGCCAAAAAGTATAGGAAGGATTAGATGGTAAAAATTTTCAGGCAAGCAAGCCATCAGTGCCCTTATTTATACGACTCATAAAAATATGCGAGTCGTATGCCGAAACACAGACTCAGGTACAACGCCGCTAAGAGCAAGTTGATTGTATTCAAAGCCGGCAGTAAATCACTCTCAGATGTGCCTCTTATCACTCGATGTGATGAGATATGTATTACATACCTCATCACATATAGGTAGGTACATATGTACCCTACATATGTGGGTATTAGGTAAGGACCCAGACAACGGATAGACAAACAATAAATAGACAACGGAAGTTTGTGAAATTGTATGGAAACCAAGCGTGTCACTTTTATTGAGTAAATTTTAGTAATGTGAAACTACTCACCGATAAAAGAAACATCTTCTCTTCACCGTTTTTGACGATTTTTTACAATATATGATTATAGAGCAATTAGGCATTTATTTTTGTGTTTTGTGACTCGGTACCAACACAGGTTGGGAGCAGACTGAACTTGCATCGCGAGAACGTATATACGAGACAACACATTTTTTTTAAAATATAGATATCCTTCTTTGTTTGTGTTTAGTGAATGTATGAAAATTGTGGAAAAAAACTCGAAAAAATTAATTATCTTGCAAAATAAGTTTGTAGTATTTTCATATCAATGAACTTCAAATGTAGGCAGCACGTGCCAATGTTAGTCATTCTGGACCGAACGAAGTCGGTATGTACCGCTGGTGTACCGCGGGGCGTGAGTATACATTTACCACCAGGTGGACTGTATGATCGTTTGTCGTTTTCTTCCTATAAAAATAATAATACAGTATATCTGTGTATTTTATATTCATTTTCACCCCCTGTCTGAACCAGAAATTGAACCTCTCTGATCGACCTAAATGTTGGCTGGTAGAGAACACCCTGTACGATATTGTACTTGTACGGTATTGTACAATGAAGTATATAAATAAATAAAATTATCTACATCTAGCACATCACATATGGATGTAGGTGAGGTCTACATCACACATCATAACACTGTTTAATATCAATTTAAATCGATTGGTCTGCCCGTGTCTAACTAATCGATTCGTTTCACCGGCGACTAGTGATTGAAAAATTTACATACATATTGCCTATGTAATTATTGATAACTCGTTATATAAAAGCTATCTAAAGCCATAATGATCATAAAGACTGGCTCCCGTCATTAATGTTGCAATTATTTAAAATAGTCCCGTTTAATAATGTAAATTAGAGAATTTAGTTTTTATTTGCATAAAAACAAAATTTGCACTTATTTTTTTCAAAATCTAATTTATTTATAGTTCTAGTATAATTAGTTGAACCATAAAGCATTCATAATTTATTCTATAAGAGATGAAAATATGTTGTTTTATAATACATTAAAATGCTCCTAAAATTAGGAGCATTTTAATTTAGGAGTTTGTATTTGTGCGACAGAATCCTAAAATTATGGATTCCATTCTTGATTCTGAGTTCATTGATTACCAAAATTACCAAACCTATTTTGAAAAAATATTTTATTTTGAGACGATCAAATATTACGTATTAATTAACTCAAAATTATGAGCAAAATCCATGATTTTTTGGGGTTACATTCTTGCAATTGAAATATAACACTACCTACTATTTCTAAGTGGTAGGGTGGTTGGAAGTCGTTACTTAGGTTAAGTTATGACCAGCTCTTATGTCTCTTTTATCCATTGCTGGATGGTCTCCTCATGCACTTCGTCTTGTGCATGAGTGATGGTGGCCTTGAAACGGTACGCTGGCCAAACGGGTTGGCGAGTCCACTCTTTTAGAGTAGTAACTCTTGTAGTTCCTCAGGGTTTGTGGTAGTCGCTCTGTTATCCGTTAGTCGTCTTCTAGGACACCCACGAGGAGGGACGGGGTGGCGCTATTTATTCTAGAGCCAGCCAACACCACACGGCACCTATACCTACGCAGCTTAAGTTACCGATACCTACGTAATCGTACAGTAATCGCCCGATCATTCGAAACAATTCGAAATCGGCGACCTGTACCCTAATAATTGTCTCTAACAACTGCCAACCGTATAATCAGAGCCGTATCAGACAGAAATCAATTTTTCATCGCCGAAGTCGATTTAAAAATTATCATACAAACTGGTATCCTATGCACCGTCCACTATAACAAGGCCCCCTGGTTTCACCTGAATTACCCTGTAATTGTCTTTTTTAAGTAAGAACGAGGGAGTCGAGGTATGTCTATGGTAGGTGGTGATGGAATAATTACTTAACAAGTGTGCGGCGCTAACCGGGGACCAATAAAATTGATTTAGATACTTTGAGAGCAATCGATGTAATCACTACGTGCGGTGCGTTCGTGTGCGTAACGATTGCATTCGTAAATGTAATGATGTAGATGTGTGCGTTATCTTCATAAAAGATGTAGAGGCAAAATATAACATTGTGTGAGAAAACCTTATTGGTAACATTATTTTTCACCTTAAAAACCTCACCGTACCTTAAAAATCAGATATTAGATGTTTCTGTTTCTATATCATTTATTTACTTCGCTATTTGGTTTGTTTTCGGTTATAAACAGATATTTGTTAGGATCTAGGTAGCGTGTGTGTCTTAGGATCTTCGAACCCACGACACAGTGCTACTGTGACAAATGTCGTAAATGTCAATCTAGAGAGTTAATAATTAATCGGGTTTTAATACCTATGTTTTAAATAGTCATTTCCAGAGCTCTAGTAACTACCTAAGTCAACACCTTTTGTCAACACCAATATATACCTATGAGTACATCAGTGGTACTTAAAGTGTGCGCCATTTTCAATTCAATGTCATAGGATGCGACATCTAGCGGAACTTGTGCAAGTGAAAAATAAGGTTATTCCGTGGGACCAGTCCTACGGAATAGTCCCATACGGAACGGAATCAAACGGAAGCACATGATCTCCTGAGTATAAAAAAATGAATGCCGCTCTCCTAGACTGTGGAGGATGGAGTTATGACGTCATCAATATGGCCGCGGATGCTATTTAAATTCTCTTTAAATTAATCTTTAAATATATCGAGAACTACGTAAGCGATTTTCATTTGTGAGGTATCGTATGAAAGCAATTTAGATTATCAATAAAATTGTTTAATTGACTTAATAGCATTGATATTATAGAAACAGAAATATGTACAAAAATATGTTTTTTTCACTTTTTGCCTCATTTATTCTTAATATAAAAAAACAAACTACTCACTTTATGGTAAATAACGTTAAATAATAAATTGTTGCTACATTATTACACTATATGTATGTAATATATATATATATATATACCTCTATATATACCCGGTGAGTATGACTAAAATCGATTTTGACTTTTTTTGTAATTCGGCCGCCTTACTATTAGTTCAAATCAAATCCGTTTATTAGTGGACGTATTAGGGGTTAAAGTATGAAATTGCCGATTTGTACTGAAAAATTAAATCTCGTTTTTTTCTAAAATGTAACATATTTATTTAATCAAAATATTTACCCTTATTATCTATACATTGTTGCCATCTAATCGGAAGTTCATTTATGCTTTTGCGATAGAACTCTGGGGATGTAGATTCGACAAACTGTGTGAAAGCATTTCGTACTGCCTCTTGGGAAGAAAATTTTTTACCACGTAGAAAATTGTCCAAATCTCGAAAAAAATGGTAGTCCGTTGGAGCAAGGTCTGGCGAGTACGGAGGATGACGTATGGTTTCTAACTGCAGCTCCTGTCGAGTTTCAACGGTTTCTCGTGCAGTGTGAGGTTTTGCGTTATCATGGAGCAATAATGGTGAAGATCGATTCATGAGTCGGGGCTGTTTCACTGCTAGTTTCGCCATCATTGTTCGAAATTCGGCACAGTAAACATCTGCTGTTATTGCTTGACCAGACCTGAGAAAGCTATAGTGAATAACACCATGAATAGACCACCAAACAGTTACCATTGCCTTTTTATTGGTAAGCTTTGCCTTAGGGCACTGTTGCGGCGTTTGACCTGGGGCCAGACATTGCATTTTTCGCTTTCGGTTATCGTAAAGAATCCACTTTTCGTCACATGTCACAATTCGATCCAATATTCCTTCATTTCTGTACCGATTCAACAAGGCAACGCAAGTTTCAACACGCGTTTCTTTCTGCAGATCAGTCAAATCATGAGGCACCCATTTTTCATATTTTTTTATCATATTGATTTGATGCAAATGAGTCAATATTATAGGTAAGGTAACGTTAAACCATACCGCTGATTTCTGGGTAGTTTGACTCGGATCGGCTTCCACCATCTCCTTCAATTCAGCGTTATTCACCCGTCTTCCACGTGGTTCGTTCTTCAAATCGAAGTTTCCATTACGAAAGCGTTTAAACCAAAAACGCACGGTTCGTTCATTAGCAGTCTCCTCTCCAAACGCAGCATTGATATTGCGAGCCGTTTCTGCCGCGTTAGTTCCGCGTCGGAGCTCGTATTCAAAGATTACTCGGATTTTCGAAGTATCCATCTTTCCCGTCTAAGCTGAATAAAAAAAACAATTGAAAGTCGAAAATCGAATGATGCACATTTTTTAATACAAGTACCTCATAGGTATCACGAGAAAAAAGTTTCACTCGAAAATCTCACACCATGAAGGTTTTATGTCAATTCAAAGTATCTATTACTATAAAATGGCAATTTCATACTTTAACCCCTATTATTAGTACGTACTGTCGTAAGGCGTACAAATATATCACATAATTATTATGTTACAATCATTAATAATTAGATACACATGTAATATCACATATATCAATGTATCACATAAATTAATATATTACATATGTTATGTTTTATTTATTTTACCTAACCCGTTCAAAAAATACTGGTTATTTCACAAAGTTTAGTTCACACATGTTTGAACTTGTTTTTCACACTTGTTTGAATTTGACATGATATTGTGTGTATCTAATAGGTACCTATATTTATTTATATTCTCATTATATTTATACCTCTCATCACATCACACCTCCCAATGTATCTCGCTGTTTAACCCAAAGGTATGCTGCTAGGGAATGTCTTAAGGCATTAAGCTCTGCTCTTGTACCATATTGTGTAATCTCTGAACCTAGTGGATTTCAACCCCAGTAAGACGCAAGTCTGTGCATTCACCGCTAAAAAACCTCTTTTGTCGTAGCACCTCGCTTTCAGAGCATACCTCTTAAGATCTCGGAGAGTATCGGGTTCCTAGGTGTCGACATCTCCAGCAAAGTCGAATTTAGGAATCATCTGGAAAATAAGGCCAAAATGGCCTCCAAAAAGCTCGGTGTGCTGAACAGAGCGAAGCGGTACTTCAAACCTGGGCAACTCCTTATGCTTTACAAAGCTCAGGTGAGGCCCCATATGGAGTAGTGCTCTCATCTCTGGGCCGGCGCACCGAAGAACCGAAGATCCCACTCTCACATGTGTCCATGGGCGGCGGTAACACTTACCATCACCCGGGACCGCTTGCTCGTCCGCTCACTAGTCAATATAAAAAAAAATGACCAATTAAGTATTTTCAATTAAATAAAGTGATAATAAATACAACAATATTAAATAAAATAATAATTACAAGGCGCCATGAAAATTTTTGGATTCAGCAGTAGCGCAAAGAATCGAAATAATTTGGGTACAAGCGACCTACACTAATTAGAACTAGTCGAGACTAGATCGACTTAAAAGAGGCGGCAATTACGAAGTTTAAAAATAGTTAGCGACGGCAAATAATTGAAATTAGATGTCACTTCAATTATTGTAGAAAATAAAATTACATTTCCAAGCCGTGCTGCGAAACATGAACGAGGCAATTAAATTGCACGCACTTGTATTAAAAATGACGGTACTCGTACAAATTGACAAGATCTCTCATCTTTTCATCTGTCATCTTTTTAATGTAGTAACTATTTTTGTTGTTACGATTTTGTAACAAAAAGTATTTTAATTTGACTTTCAATTACGTTCAGAAACTTACGTGACTGTTCTTGAAATTGATATTAAAGTTTTATGGCTCATTTGAAAACTAAAAAAGAAACAAACTTATATTCATGGACATATTATTTTACTATATAAAAAATATTTCCTAAACTGCTTAGAACATTGTCTGGAACCTGATGAATATTTGAGTTAAGGCTTATTTACACAAGGAGAGAACTTCGAACGCGTGCAGAAGAGAAAATCGGTAAAAAATATATTGTACTAGGCCTAGTATAAACAACTGTTATGATTTTCGCCCCTCGAGAGGCAAATGTCGCCTCCTAAACATTTCCATTTTCTCCCTGATTAATGCGAGTTTTTATCATCATGTGAACAGTTACGGGCGAGAATGGTATGAAGTTTGGTTTCATACCAGAATCGTATACAATGTTCTAACCCTAACTGTTCCACAAAATCCTACCTTGTGTAAATGAGCTTAAAATGTTGTATAAATGTTGCTATCTCTGTTACTCGTTTGGAACAGCGCTATATAACAATGACGTCATTGTCCATATTACGGATATCGGTAACTATTTCTGACTCCTAAGTTCTGACTTCTGAAAGATCATTCTGACTTCTGAATTCAATCTCAATAAATTTTCATGTTATTTTAATTGTTTCTCAAACATGTACCATATTTTTACGTCTTATTATTACGGGTCTTAAACGCCTACATTGTACAGCAGTTTGTTTGCCTTTAATTCATATTCGACGTTTCGCCTTTAGAACGCGATTTGAGTACAGTTAAAAGTGTAGAAATTTAAAATGTTATATTCAAATATATTATTAATGACTTGAATCAATTTATGATCAATCAATAAAATATTGACTAGTAAACAAGAAAACTTAATAACAGCAGATAATCTGAAAAGAAAAATGTTTACCAAATTACATATAGGATACGTACCATCACCATAATTTATATAAAGGTTTCAAAAATGTGATTTGACAGAGTTAATAATAAGTAGCTGCATTAATTATGTTTATGACTTCTATTTATTTCCAACACGAGAGTATTTTTGGAAACATTTAAGGAGACTTTAAAATTTACTTAAGTTTCTGAAATAATACATAAAGATTTCGTGAAAAGGAGTAGGTATTACGGTACTGTGGCGAATAAAGCCACCGAGGAGAAATAATTAAATGAGCTACAGAAAATATTGAATGAGCAACAAAAATAACTAACACTATAACACACAACAAAATCTATAACAGCACAAAAGGTTTAGGTTCTCTTGTTTAGATGTTTAGATGCGGAACTCCGTCGAATTTGTGATATCATACTTAGAGTAGAATAGACTTGAGTAGAGTAGAGTCGAGTAGATTTGAGTAGAGTAGAGTAGAGTAATTTAATTCAGTTATTCAAAAATAGATTGTATTGTTAATCAGAATTTGCTGCTCGTTTAGTATTTTTAGACATCATTCCATTGATTTTAAGAAGTGCGGTTGAAGCTGAGTTGATCATAATTTGCATTTACTAATTCAATTATTTGCTGCACAAATTAAAAAATAAGGATGTAAATATTAACATTATAGGTGCCTATTTTTAGTAAAATTGGTCCTCTTAATCTGATGACACATTATAAATGACTACTTACATGATATTATTTTTAGCTGACGTCCCCATATAATGGCTGCAAATAGTAAAATTCTGCTGACAATAAAACCATATTATCATCAGAATTTATTGTAAGATGATAACGATTTGCTGCCAACTTAACATTTTTGCTACCATAAGTATATTTTATAGCTGACCAAATTGCTGTATATCTGCTGATCGTTAAAATACATGCCTGTAAAAATATATTTTCAATAAAAAATAAAACTATCTAAATCTTTTCTGTAATCAAATCACATGTTTCTATAGATAGATATTGTCGTTGAGCCATGCGAATTCGTAACTGGGAGTATGAACTGTGATTTATTAGGTGCTAATTAATTTTTTGTCATTCTACAACAGCGCCACTTGAATCGGTAGTAAGCACTGTGTGTCACGGAAACAAGAGAAAAAACAAATAATACAACGCGACATTTTCATGTGCCGCCGCAAAGTTTTACCGTGAGGTTGCGTGTTCGCGAGGAGTGTTGGAGCAACAATTTTCACGTCCCGGGCGCACAATTTGCTTGTCAAGTCGACTCACAACTCAATTAAGACATTCTACAGGGCAACATGCCGCCGACGCGCCGGCCACGCCACTATAAATTAATTTACACCTACAAATAACCTAAATACTGTCTATGTATCGGCACGTGAGAACGCGCTCGCAATAACAAACGATAAAAACCGCAGGTTAAAAACGCGACCGCAAAAACGTACGCTAACAGATTACGTTCCAATTTACATCATCAAGACACTGAGTCAACAAACGGAATTCAAAGTTGGTACGTGACCGTTCATGGCGTCCGTGTATACGCTGCGCTCGAGCACCACAACCCGACAATTTGCCCACCATCACATTCAATCACCTCCAACTAACGACCGAAGGCAAAAAACGTACGACAGACGCTCTCAGGAAGTCGGACAACAATAAAAAACAAATAAGTAACCCGGCAAATTAAGTTATAACCTAAAACACGTATGAAGCCATCATCCCAACGGTGTAATCATATTAACGACTACAAAAGGAGCGGCAAAAAACACAAAAATTAGAGGATCGGGAAATGTGGGCCAAACAAAAACGTAACGTATCGCCTAATTATAGCTGTTGGGAGAAAAAACAATTTTAGGAGCAGCGGCCGTGTACACACTAAGCGGTTTTAAACAATCGATAATAATATTTTAATAACCATTTATTTACATACTCTCTGCAGATACACTTTTCGAAAATGAAAATTTTCTGTAAACACTTTTTCAGATATAAGTTTTTAGTTAGCTATAGAAATATTTTCATTTAGAAACAATGAGGCAAAAAATTGTAGGCAAGTGTGATAGTCTTTTCTTTACATGTGAAAACAGCAATACGCTAATATACCTATTGTAAAATCAATTGGTTTTAGCCCGTATCAGTATATTAAGGTGACCAATTTTATCAGCATGTTGAAGTTTTAAAAATACAAAGAAAAGAACTTAGGTGAATTCTCATCTGCTACAGACCTAAAATTTAATTATAAAATCTCAGAATTAAGTGGCTATTTAAACTCAATTGGACACACTAAAAATTAAATACGGATTCATGACACTAATCCAATCCACTTGGCGAAAATCGCCCCGTGTTGACCGCGTCCAGGCCAAATCCTTTATTATTTCGACGTGTATAATATTTTTATTTTGCCCGTCCACGATTATTATTTATGAATTATTATTATTTGGGAATTTATTATTAGCTTGGAGAGCAAGCGCGTTCTTTTCAATTTGCTAAGGTGCAGAGAATTCCCTTTCGCAGGTATTGGGAGTTCGCTCCTCTTTTTTTGTTCTTGAATTCTTCCTGACATTTGTTTTCTTGCTTTGGTAATTAAATTTCTTTTTCCAGACGCCTCAAATTGATTTGGGATGTAATTTAATTACGATGTTAATTCCAAATGGAGCAGATTAACCACTATCTTTTTGCTTCATTTCTTTGTTAATAATGGATTATTGTATGGTGCGAATAAAATTTAATGTTTTTATTTCAAGGCAAGTGGATGTCGTTGCTATTCTTAAAAATATATTTTAAACTGGGAGCTGAGTAAATAATAGGTCAAAGGAATAGGTCAAAGTTTTTGTTATTCTTTATTTAGCAATTTCTAATTATAAGGTATCGTCAGTTAAGGTCGACTTTTAGGTAATATCGCCATGTAAATATCGCACTTGAAGTGGAGCTACGGTTCATTTCACTGGTAAAGTTAAATGCTATTGGCCACTCGGCATTTTTGCAGTTGTTAGGTCTTTAATTTTTAGACATTAATTGCATGTTCAATAAAATTAAAAAAATCAATGTACAAATATCATGAAGCTTGGCATTATAAAAATACTGGCAAGCATCAGTCGGAAGCACATCGTATATGTTTATAAGTAGATGGTGTTCCTTTTTAGTGTTTTTTAAAAGTTTCCAAGGCGAGCCTTGGAATAGGCCTATATCTAGGTGTGGAGTGGAGAGACACAGGCTAATGGTATGATATGGTATTATTCGTATACGTAGTTTTGTTGTTTATTCAAATAACCGTGCTCTTTCGATACCATGAAGTCAGCTTTATATATTTAATGAGGTTTTTATTTAAAAACTTACTTAAAATTAAAGAATATTTACTGATTAAATTAATATTTAATATTTTAGGACGTTTAAGAAGTCGGTTTGTTGTTTTATTTAAACAATATTTTACCCGCGATGGGACGGAGATGGCATATGTCCGAGGTAATAACATAAGGTGTGGTGTGGTTGTTAGTTTCACTTTAAAATCTAAATAAGAAAACGATCAAGCCACATAACGCAAAAAAAATAAAAATGGACCAACGTGTGTTGTAATGAAGTTGGGGTTAAACCTTGCCAGTATATTAAGACATTACCGTAAACTTTAACAAGAATATAATATAGAAACCGCGAGTAATAGCTAATCCAGCCATCATTGTGCTTCACCTGAAAATCAGCGCTGTGAGTCCTCGCAGGCTCACAGCTAAAGCTGAACTGGACGACCATTTGGAGCAATAACGACACAGGCTGCAATAAAAAATATTATAAGTAAAATAGGTCTTTCAAAATTGTATTGTCGTAATTGCAACTGAATAAATTAATTATTCTTTCTTTCTTTCTTCTTAATATTAGGTTCCACAAAAATTGTGTGAAATATTTTAACATGGCAATCAGTACACTAACACTATTTTATCAAACTAGAAATTAAGTTGTATTTTTTGGATAAATTTGTATTTTTAAAAATAAATAATTGGTGATTAATTGACTCGCGTGTGCATAACACGTTACGTAATTGATATCTACTTACGCGTTTTCACTTATAGAAGCGGACGCATTCCAAGGTCAAAGACCTGAACTAACGATTGTTGATAGTGTTATGCACATGCTAATAAATTAATTAACCATTATTTATCATTAACGTAATAAAAAATCATAAATTACATATTAATTTTTAGTTAATTAATAATATAATAGTTTAGTATATCGATTGACATATTAAAATATTTCACACTATTTTTGTAGGATCTTATATATACAACTGAAGCCGCGAAGCACGTGCTAATAAAATAACAGTGGAGTGTGGAAGAGATCTTCGGAGTTCTGTTCCGGTAATCGATAATCGCACGCTCACATTTTATAACCGACGGAAAACATCACCGGGCACAATCACAACAAGTTACGAATCTTATAAATCGCATTTATTGCGGTTATTGTTTTATAGATTGATCGTTAAGCATTTAATGTTGCAGTTAATAATTGGAATTAATTGTCAGTTATTGCCGTAAGTCTTTCCTCCCACGGTAAAAAGATATTTCATTATTGGAAAAAATTCTTCAAAGAACTAGTCACCGACAGAGTTCATAGAATCAGCATGCTGAAGTAGCAATGAGTATGTAGGTCATATTTGCCGTAGGATCAGCTATCGATGAAGAAGACGAGTTCTCGAATGGAGGTTACGTAAGTAGGTACCTACCGGCGAGCGCAGTTTGCTGACCCTTTCTGGCCAGGTGGACTGACGACCTAAAGCAGTTCGCCGGTGGTGGCTAAATGAGAAAGCTGACGGTCGTGTGTGATGGTTAACTTTGGACGAGGACTATATCCAGCAGTGACCGATAGCTGGTGGTACGGTATGGTGTAGCAATAGTAAAAAATATGAAAAAAATAAATAAATATATGTTTTTGTTAAAAAGTTAAAAGTTTATTTTATAAAGTAACTTAACATTATTTATTATATTTATATATTGTATATATACAGTATGTATTTACCATAGCGTCTTATTTGAGTCTTTCTCGCACTTCCCAATTGATCCAACCATCAACCATCTGATCAACCCATAGGTTGGATGGCAGAGAAGGCTTAATGCCTTGAGGCATTAAGCTCGCCTTTTGTACAACAATGTGTATAATAAATAAATAAATTGTAGGAATTATCAATAAATAAACTTAATCGACGAAAATATACCATCTAAAATGACAATCAGTATGCACTTTTTGCACTTACATTATATAAAGCAATTGAGATTAGGTATTGAATACGTCATACCCTCCATATTTCTCAATACTTTTCCAAATATTGCGTGTTGAATTCTGCATAATTTCCATCAGCATGATCTATGGCTATTATTATTACGGTCAAGTGAAAACTGCACACTTAGTCCGATGTGGCGAGGTGGTGTATATTAACTTCATACACACCATCTACCACTCCGGATAACTACTTAATTTACTACTGCGACTATGAGGAAGAAAATAGTCGGAAGTTTTCCTTGAACTTAAACAGCACTGATATTCGTTGATCTGTGTGAATTTTGCTACATTTATTTTATAGTAGGTACATAACATAATATATAGTGTTTGTATGAATGCAAGGAAAATTAAACTTACTAAATATTAATGAATATAGACTTTTTGTTTGTTTCTTAATGCATGTAATATCTGTAAAGATAACAACAAATGATATCGATTTTGTTGTATTGTTTGTTTTAATTCATGTTTTATTATGAAGTTGTAAGAATGTGGCATTTGCCTCATCTGGAAATTGCTAGTTGTTGCTTCTCAATCTGTATTTATTAATTTGTGTATTATACTTACTTGCCTATCTAAACGGTAAAATATGTCTATATACTAGAGAGTTCTTTGGGTTTATTTATTTATTATGATTTGTGTTAAAATCATTTATTCTAACAACAAATTCTATGTTTTCTTTAAATAAACAGTAAATGCGGCAATGATATAGGTTAAAATGTGTGCCTTTCCATAAACAATATAAACAGCAAAGATATTAGTTGAATTGTGTGACTTCTTGTGACACTGACCCATGATAAAAGCAGCAATGACATTGGTTCAAATGTGTGTCTTTCCATAGACAATAGAAATAGCAAAGATATTGTTGAATTGCGTGACTTCTTGTGACACTGACCCATGATAAAAGCAGCAATGACATTGGTTGAAATTTTCTGGGACATTGATACATAAAAACAGCAATGATGTTGTTGATACATGTGCCTTTCTACAAAATTGACACATAACAATAAAAGTTATCACATAAATCATTTTTAAAACTATAACTAAATTACATTTCTCTGATCTAGTGAAAGGAGAAAAGAAGATAGTATTGAATAATGATATTTAGCATTTCTCAAAGTTTACAATCCTTTTATTAAATACGGATTCCGAAATTCCTAGATGGGGATTTCTCCAAGGGTAAATGACTCATCTGCGAATGTGTTAAAATTCGTTATTTTTAACTTATGTACAAATTCCACATGTAAAAATAAATAAATTAAAATTAATATAGAGAATAATATAGATCAAAATAATAGACGATCATCAGCTCTTGGCGCATCCGCGGGAGAGGCCTATATCGAGCAGTGGAGAGACACAGACTGATGGTATAATAAAGATTCTAGAAAAACATACAGATAATTTTTCCCTATTCAAATACAAACTCAAAAATCCTCAAAGCACTTTTGTCGTCCAGTGCTGAAAAGGGGATAACAAAACCGCTACCAAAGGCCCGGAGGAACACATCATCTCTAAAAGAGAACTCGCCAACGTAGTGTTTTAAAGCCATATATCCATCATGCACAAAGGTAGATAAGTCATTTTTGGAATTTATGATATTCGCCCATGAGCTGACAGTAAACGTTTATAAACGGCCTGTTCGTTTGCCACATTCTTATTATAAAAAAGCAATATGGTCACCCTATTCTTTCACGGCACCGAATGGAAATTGTGAAAAATTACTCCTTGTTAGGGTCGGCAGCGATCGTGGGTCCCACCTATAAACCGGGCATTCACTACACTAATCATTTTGTAACATTTCATCACGAACACTGCCTAATAAATAATAATAATTCATTATGGGTGATTGCGATAAAGTGGCACTTTACTGCCAGAAAACGAAATTGTATTTAAGTGGGAAAGAATTAAAATTATGTATATTATACTTAACGATTTTGACCAAACTACAAAATACAATACAAACACAAGTACCTACTATACAAAAAAGAACCGAAGACGACAGAAGACTGCCGTAAAATGTACCATATTTTACATCCACATCTTATTCTCTAAAAGGTAGATAGATATCTGTTGAGGTAATGAGTAAGGTAAAGCTAAGTATGCTAGAGTCTATTTCCTATTTTATCTCACCTTATCCCGTTCTATCCCTTCCTATCCCATCAAATGGAGGGAAAAAGGGAATATAAAACTCCTTATACCATTACAACCTTGATTTCCAATTCCACTCCATCCCCTATGAAGGATTGGGAGGTGTAATAGGGTAGGGAAAACTCCTCGTCACGTTATACCTTCTTTTCCCTGTTTGTTCAACACTCATTCAAATCCAAAAGTAAACAGAGCATCCGAGGGCGTGCCAATGTTTGTCATTCTGGACTGATGTTGGCATGTATCGCGAATGTCCATTGGCGACAGTATTCACTTACCACCAGTTGGACTGGCTGTTCATCAACCAGTCTATGTTAAATACATTCTCTCAGCGATTGATCAGCGTTCGATGAAATACTATAAATAGATATGGCACCTACCAATCTTCGAGCGCGATAAGCGGGCGTAGGCGGTAGGTGCGTTGGTGAATTTTTGGTCCTTATTCCAATGTCGACAAAGTTGATTGTTGTTTATTAATGTCGACCGAGGAGCGCTGCGCTTCGCATGGTCTGCGCCAGCCGTTAGCCTAAACTCTCTCGACCTTCGTTTTCAAAACATTTAAACAACGACTTAACGAAGTCGTCCCATCGTTTGCCATATGCCATCATTCTGGGACCTTCTAAGTAAATTAGAATCAATTTAAGAAGCTCATCACTCCGGATTAACACGCCAACTTATTGTTGACCGTATGTCGAGTATTCTAAGATACTGTCATACGACATAAGATAAGATATCATAAGATAAGATAAGATGACAAGATACGTCATAAGGTATACATCTTGCTGAAAAGATCACAATAGAATTAAGATTTATTTCCCTGAGACTATTTATACTGTAGAATCAAACAAAGGGGCAGTAATGACCTTTCGATATTGAGAAAATTGCTGCGATTCTTTCCGTATTGGCATTTTACTAATTCCCAGTATTAGTCTTTTTGGCGTTTTCCGTATTTTTAATTCTTGACATTTTTTGTGGATATTTGGTAGATGTTAGCACTGGTAGGTTGTAACCGAACCTCTTCCGAAACTTGAAAACCATGGATTTTGCTCATGACTCTCTGTTGATTACCAGCGCTACCATTTGAGATTAGCAGCAGCTGAGACTTTCCTATTAGCATTAATTATGATATTTTCCTTTCTTGTTTTGAAAATGTCCTATTATTAATGATCCAATTTTTTTTTATAGACTCGTGGGCGGACGAACAACCGGTCCCACGTGTTCGTAATTTAAGTTCCCATTTAAAGTTTTACATAAGACACTTTTTTTCTTCAAAAGAGTTATCTTTTTTAATTCCTTTCACACAGTGTTATGTATACTTTTGTAGAAACGGAAATTTATAAGGTTTTAAATTCAGTTAATTTTAATGACTAATTATTTAGTAAAATTAATAAAAAAAAATTTTTTTTATAAAAATATACCTAAAAGTGCCTACTCGTTACCTCCGTGTGTAACAATTAAAAGTACGTGTAAAATAATCTCCCACGCCACACTTTCATGCCTGAAACGCCGACCATTCATTTTCTCGCACACGTTTAATTTCCTGTTCGGACTCTAATCGCGTTGCGCGATATTTTTCACCATGAAAATACTTAAGCATTTTCATTGAGTCACGAATTTCATTTATTTTCTATTACTTATAGAGGTAAGTAATACTTTACTGGAAAGTTATATTTAGGTATTTTATGAATTTTCTAGCATAATTTTTTCCACTAATTGACTAGATTTTAAGTTATTCCCTAAAATTAAGGATAATTAAGGATTCAGAGGAGTACGTTTTATGAATGCAGAAGGGGCAGTAACGGCTTTCCAAACAGCTGTTGAAGAGGTGCCTAAAGTAGGGTGGGCTGAATGTTTCACACAATGATTTCATTGCATGAAATCATTGTATGGATTGTCGCGGAGAATACTTCGAAAAGCAATAAAACAGATTCCATTTTTTATACATGATTTCATTTTTGGGATTCTAAACACTTTCAGTATCACCCACGTACCTATAGAATGTAACAGGCTTTCGACAGATAATGCCAAAAAGTAAAATACTCATCTACTTTATGGGCTACGTTTATGGGCTACATTTATGTTTACGTATATAGGGGCAGTAGATTACGAAATAAAACTAACATCAATTAAATATACCATTAATAACTTACTGAACAACAATGGATTAATATTCGTAATAACGAAAAATAACTTTCCTTAATGTTCCTAACGCTTACAATATCTGAATCAGATAAGAGCGAGTTCACATGGGTTTTGGAAACCTGAAAAGGCCGATCCTGCAATTATAAAGGTATTAGCCCTAAACACGGCGACTTCAATGGGCACAAATTGATATAATAAAAAGTAGACTCGGTTTACGTCGGCCTTGGACTTTTCAGGGTTGTGACTATCAAAAAAGTTGTGGTAAGATAAAAAAAATAAGTGAATATCTTTACTGCACCTAGAAGGATTTATAACAGTACTCGTAAATGTGCATTGGTTTTGAATGAAGTAAATAGAATTATACAGATAAAGATAGTCATCAAAATTGCTCTTCAAATCAGCTGCAAACATGATTCTGTGCGCTCAGTAGCATCCCTGCATGTCCCCGGCGTTGAAGGTGTTAATCGGCGGCGGAGACCACTTATCAATCTCTTCTTAATGAAAAAGTTTTTAATCGACTCAAAAATTGCAACACTAGCGACCATTCACGGTTTGTTTACATCAGCGAAGGTTTGGTATACATAAATAGTGTCAAATTAATTGATAAGTCGTCTTTTTATAAGTATAATTTTATAAGTTTTATAAGATGCGCGCCACTGATAACAATCCTTTCATTTTTACAAGTTCATTTTCCATTTTGACTGTTCCACTCAATGCGGCACCTACTTTGCCATTCTTCTATAGTCACTGACATACTATACTATACTATACCACCAGACTGCATCTCTCCACTATTGCATATAGGCTTCTCCTAAAATAAGTCACCGCACACAGTCTCTTGTTCTTCTCATGAAGCCATTACCGGCAACCTTCTTTACGTCATGGATCCTGGTTGGAGGAAAGACTGGTCCGCACTGAATCCTGGTCTCATGCTATATTTTTCGGTACGAGGAGAGAATAAGTTAAGAAAAGTGATAAGTCATCACTATCAGTCATGTGATTTGACATATAATGAAAGAGAGCGTTCCTCGATTGACTAATTAACACTGTGTGAGTATAAATCGAAATAAATCGAAGGAGTATACCTCCATATATGGACTTAGGTATATATGGACCCCTCGTAAATGTTTTTTTTACAACAGTGAAATCGATTTTAGGTAGATTTCTTAAAGCTTAAGAATTTTGGAAAACATCTCAACTAATTGTGGAGAGCACATTTCATAACAGAACGAAATGTAATTCGATACGAAACTTGAGGTTGTCTATATCTCGGTTATGTTTGTAATTGAGTCAAATCAATTGAATAGTTCTAAGATTATGAGAGTTTACACTTAGGAAACCAGCAAAATAAAAGCTCTGGGGGTGTGGGAGAGGTTATGTGTGAGAGTGCGATCGGACTCCCCCCCGCAGCTCTATGTTTAACAGGCAGCTGTGATAATAAAAGTTGAAGAAAAGTGTGTAAGTACTTATTGTTGTCATTGTGTTTGCTCGCTTTTTAGGTACCGGAACAAACTCACACGAGCACGGTTTCGACAGTGCTATAACAGGCTTGCTATAACCTTTTTGTCAGCCCTACGTATACGCGTAAGGTGTCGCCCATAATTAAGTGATTACGTTAGAACGCGTGTCGGTCCGATTCCTATCACTGTTCCAAGGCAATCATTAGCGTTCTACAATCGGGATTTACCACTTCGTCCATATTGCGAGAGTTGAGCAAACTTATGTGTAAGAGAAAAGTTGACTTCCGAGTTGAAGGCTTGGAACTGCGATTTGAATGTTTGTGATTTTGTTCTTCAGTCAAATGACAATTTTTCTTTGCAAATTTCAACATTTATTAATCAAATCCAAAGTACACCGCAAATATGACCGCAGGAGACAACGACTTAATTCAGAACCATATTCGCGTTACAATAAATTTGTTAAGTGGAACAGGATATATTATTGTGCATTGGTCAATCAAGCGTTCGTTAATCCTATCCCATCCCCTCCAAAAGAATGGTGAATGTTATAAGATCAGGACAGCTCTTGATCCAGCTTTTTTACAATCCACTCTAAATGTAGGCAGCGTATCCAAGGGTCTGCCAACTTTTGTTATTTTTGACTAATGTTGGCATGTATCGCGGATTTATGGGTGACATTATCCACTTACCACCAGGCGGACTGTCTCCTTGATTTCTACCTTCTTTCTATGACAAAAGCCCGATGGCACACGTCACTCGGATAGGAGATTCACTATTTTCCGTACGTTTTAGAGAAAACACTCCACACTACACTACACTACACAGACGAGCATACACTCCACCAGATAGTAAGTGGATTCTGTCGACCATGGACATTCGCGATACATGCCAACATCAGTCCAGAAGTCAGTGTCTACCTTTGTACGAGTAGATTAAGGTATGGATTTGGAGAAAGCCAATAGCCCCTGGGCGTATTCGACTAGCCACGTTACCCCTCTCTCAGCGAAGACTACCTTGAAATGTACTGCATTTCCCACTTTATCTTATTTCCCTAGTGTGAGTACGTTTGGTACTGAGTGAGATATGCCAGAACCCATTTACAATACCGTAACCAGCTTTTTTATCGTCCACCGCTAGACACGGGTCACGGTACATTGTCTTGTGCACAAGAAACAAGTATAAGGCCTTGCTGGCCAAGCGGGCAAGCGACTCCGCTCTTTTAGAGGTGATGTAGTTACAGCTTGTAGTAGGATCTTTATTATTCCTGGGTCGACTTTTACGTCATCAATGGGAAGAAATGGGGTTACTCTAGAGCCGGCCGACATCACACGGTCTACAATACGAACACTTATATTTATTGGTCACCCCAAGTTGCTCAAGATTAATGTCCAACGATAACCCAACTAAATGAAAAGTTGCTCGCTCCGAATTGATTCATTTGGAAATGAATGTCTTCATTTGCATGCGTGGTAAGTGGTAAGTAATTATTCCGTAATTCACGAGAAGCGGACGCTGTCAGGCCTACTAGCCCTTGAATTATGTTGCGCAGTCCACAAACAGGAAGCTATATTTATTTTTCGCTTCGAGTAGTATGTAGGTTAAAGAATAATTATGACTACATGCGAATTAATCTGGGATTATTGATTTTTAATACAGAGAAATAATTGAAAGGGCAGCAGAATATAATGAATGGATAGCAAATCGATGAGCAAGAATCTACCAAACGGATAGGATTAAGTACCTACTTATGTGAGTATGTACTAAAAATCTGGTACTTATGTAAAAATTAAGAGAAATAAATGACAATTTCAATTTCAATTCTACGTGTTTATGTCATTTAAAACATATGAGAAATATAGAGTTATGAAAGTAACTCCTGAAACTGAATAATGGGTCAGTTTTTTTTAGCAAACGTCGTTTTTTTATTGCCATTTTCGATAAAAAGTTGGTGTTTGCATGTTTTACATGTAACAAGAGCACAGTTCCACTGATTCCAAATTAAAAAAAAAATGTTTACCCACTGCAGACCGTAACTAAAATATGCAAGAGCGAGACACATTAATAAATTTAAATTTGCTCAAATTATTCGGCAAATGTTTATGGCCGAGGAGAATGACCGCCTTTGACACACGACACCCGCGGACATAAGGCCCTCAGAAAATACCGGTAAAATAAAATACAATGAGCAAGATACGGTCATTTGTGCCTAATGAACAGAGATCGGAATTAGGTAGTGTGATTTATGTACTTGAACGAAATGTTGATATGAACATGGACATTTCTGGGATTTTCAGAATAATAATCCCGGGAATCGTAATTTATTACCAATAGTATATTTATTTACTATCTTCAGGTACCGTGATGGTTTTTAGGGTTGTATCGATATCTCAGAGATAAGATAAATAAAACAAAATTATTCATTAGTACTTAATATGTATATTAACGATTTACACACGTTAACATTCAGTTTCAGTTTTTATATTTACAAACATTAACCTACAATTCTATCTAATCTATCATCGGATTTTTAATACGCTTTAATAATGAAATCCCGGGATTTGAGGAATATCCATATTCTTCTTTTGCTCTATGATATCATTGCAAGTACATAAATCACACTACCTAATTCCGATCTCTGCTAATGAATGAACACATGAGCCAAAAATGTTTATAGATTTGGTATCAGCTCAGTAATAAGTAATGGAGCGCTTTATCTGCCAACATTGTGTTTAACGTCGCGTTTATACCATCGAGATGGGAATAGACTAAATGACACATCATACGGTCTTTTTTTTTTAAATCAGGATTTTAACTTCATGATACCGGGTAGCCTCTGGTAACCCGACCTGCACTAGAGTACCTGTACAACATATCTGGTACCTATGTATATTCTCAAATCGTTGGTTTATATCTACTTACTTTATATTAATAAAATGTTAGCGAAGTGTAATCAATTAATGACAGATGTTTATTTCTCAAACGAGCGTTTTCTGAGCAGGTAAGTATGCTGTGGAATTCTTACAGAAATCATTTAAAGAATTTAAAAACATCTAAAAGTTTAAAAACCATTGGTTTTTAAACACTTCTGTTCTTGGTACCTTCTATTATGTTTAAATAAATAAATAATAAACATCTGTTTAATATATAGGGTTAATGTGGATTATCGCCGAAGCTTGATATTATGGATTCCATTCTGAGTTCTGAGTTCATCGACGTAAAAATGTTATAAATTTTGCAACACTTAATTATTTTTTTTTATGTACAAAGGTGGCAGACGAGCATACAGTCCATCTGGTGGTAAATAGATACTGTCGCCCATAGACATCCGCGATACATGCCAATAGTCTAAAATTATGAAAATTTATGCAAAACATATTTTATTTTCATACATACAGTCTATACATATTTTTGGAGGAGGAGGGTGCACGCTGCAATCCAACAGCCGCTGGTCGCACTCGATTGGCCTCGTCACCCCTTTGTTACATTTTAAGACTACCTTAAAATGTACTGAGTTTCCCACTTTATCAAATTACCCAATTTACGTACGTGTTCCGGTGGCGAGTGAGCCCATTCCCATCCCATCCCATGCATGCACTCTTTTTATTCGGTATTTTTTTTCCAGGGTACTTTTAAAATAAAATCCACGCGGGCGTAGAAATGGGACAAAAAGGTAGTTATCCATACAATTTTTTCAAATATAAATCCCAAAAACAGTTTTTAATACATTTTTTTATTTATTGACTAATACTAGATAAGCGTCACAAAACCCTTTAAGATTAACCTGTGATGTCGAATTGCTGTCAATTTCTCACTTACTATTTACGTATACTTTATTATTCCTAGTTACTGTTATTTTAAATACTACTTATAACTATGTATGTATGTAATGCATAACATTATATATCAATGAACTTGGCATCATGAGAGAAATCCATATTTTCGGCGATTCACTCTCTTGGAACTCCATTTCTAATGGGTTTAAATGCCGATTGAACCGATTTACCGATTGGGTGCCGATTTAGAAAAAGCACGCTTATTAAATGTATATAAATCGACGATTTCATAAAAGTCCACCACTCCATCTAGACCTAAGCAAAGAACGTGCTAAAACTTGGTCTACCTAAGCGCTGACTTGTTGACATCAAAACAAACTTTTGTTCTACGACTTTTCGTGAGCCCTTTAAAAATAAATAAACTTTCTATTGAATTGTTTAATTAATTCTGTAGTTACTATTTAGTCATAAATCTGACAAGTATCTGGCTAATCGAGGGAATCAAAGTCTCCTCCAAAACTCGCCATCACACACGCTCTTCTACTCTTCTTATTCCGTCACTATCGACAAACTTCTTATAGTACCTAATTACCTGGTTGGAAAACGTCACATACACTTCCCGGTACGGCGTTGTCTCTGTTTCTTGCTCGTCAAATTTTATTAAATTTGTTAGTTCGCGTAACTGAAGGGCGTCTCATACTGCGCTCACCTGTACGTGGATTTTATTCAAAGACTCGTCTATCCTATCAGCTGTCGATCTGGTCCGTATGACTTGTCCATTGTCACTTCAGCATTTTACGTTGGCGACTTTCATTATTTATTGATTCTCTTCGTTTAGGATTTATTCCGCAATGAAATTGTGAGCTCTTCCCATTTCCCATCAGGCCTACCATCAAAATCCATTTTGAGCAGCATATGTCATAAAGAAAGCCACTTTGAGCAGTATAAAGAGGGCTATTTATTAACAAAGTGGAGGAGATTTTTTAATGTGATATTAAAAATTTAATGTCGTGTGGTGTCGGCCGGCTTCTAATTCTACCCCCACCACCTACCCAAGATTCTACCCAAGATGGAAGGCACCACCCCATATGTTCCCGCTAAGGAATAACAAAGCAGTTGTCACAAGCCCTGAGGACCTATACCACCTCTAAAAGAGTGGAATCGTCAACCCTCTTGGCCAGTGTGGTGTTTTTAAGGCTATATAGGTACAATAAATGTGCAAGAATCGGCTCACGTCCCGCAGGAAGTACTAAAGGAGCTGGTTACGTTTATTCTGTTACTTAATACCGTGTAGGTTATTTATTATTTGTTACACTTGTTACGGTTTATCCGATCATGATTTTGGCATGAAAGAAAAAACTGTTGAATAATAAAATGCTCGTTTTGATGATAGGAATGCAATGTAGAAAAATCGTCGATTATTCTCCGGTAACCCTGTAAAGAAAGATTATTTTAAATTTGTTTGGGAAAAATGAGGCAGCATTTGTTACGTTTTATCGTGTTAGGTATATTTTGATTCAATAAGTTACTCGCTTAACATAACTTTTTACATCATACAATAAGGTGACAATCAATGTACAAATATTCATTTATCACGTCTCATTCCTCTATTTAAACATAAATAAACTTAATTATTTTGTACCTAACATATCGTTTCAGGCTACAGAAATGTACAAATATTGTGTAGCGGCATCCATAGATTAAAATCAAGTATTTGTTTTAAAATAAGAAAAGATTTATTTATTTGTAAACATAGGTACCTCGTAACTACAGTGATGATATAAAAAAACTTGCAGTCAGTTCTCTATGTTTTACCAAATGGCGTACAACTCTTTGAATAGATTTAAATGACTATTTGATTTAAATGACGTAAGGACAATAAATTTATACTTATGTATATGAAAGCAGTTCAATTATGAGCAATTAGTTACTGAAAATATTACAATACTTTACATAATTTATATGACAACTAAAAACAATTATAAAACATCTCTAAATTGCATCCTAATCGATTTATATTCAATGATATGTAACAATTTCATTTGTTCACTTTTTTAATTGATTAATTTAATTTAATTTCACCGAAAAGTCACAATGTTTAATCTACGGAGTACCGACTAAATTATTTTTATTTCTATTTTCGACGGCGCTATTTTTAAATATCTATATAACAAAAATTTTAACTAATATGTAAATAGGAATAACATTTCATACGGGTACACTAAAACAATCAGTCCGCGATAAATTTGCAACATTATTTGCTTATTATATTATCTCAGGCAACAAGGCTCACAAAAAAATACATACAAAAAAAAAAACTGAATATGTGTACTACGCTTTGTGCTATACGTTGTCTCTTGGAAGTCGCCTTCGGAAACGCCGGAAGACTACACCCTTCGGCCAGAAGTCCTGTACATCTCCAGGTCCTTGGTGCGACAGGATTCACCCCCCACAAACGACTTAAAATTGACGTAGGTAGGTACCTACCTAATGTTTGCTAATTATTTTTAACTCATTTTTAATCTGTGATTACTTTGAAAATTTGTAATAATATTGTCATAGATAACATTTTAGTCCAGTAACTTTATACATCACAGCATGCGTCAAATCCGGTAGTTCTGATTTTTTGCAGACTTGTTTATGATGTTGGCCTAATGAATAATCCAAGTTTGTGACCTCGAGTGCCGAACGCAACTTTGTCAAAAATCGAAAAAACCGTGAAAAAATCGTTTATTTTTCAAATTTTGGCGATTATAACCCTAAAGGACTAGTTTTTGAAAATATTTTCTTAGGACGTTTTTAAAGTAGACTAAATTTGCTACAATATGATACTAGAATTGTCTCTGTAGACAAAATAGTTTCCGAGATTAAGGCTTTCAAAGTATATCATTTTTTTCGAACTTCGCAAATTTTTGCAATTCTGTCGTTCTGAATGAATTTTGACCCTGATTATATTATCGAACCCCTGTACTTTTATGATGGGATGTTAAAAAAGAAAGTGAGAAGTGTGAACGATGATATTTAATCGATGATGCTAAGCTACGAATAATGAAGTAAAAAAGATAAGTACAACAAAAGTTAATAAGTTTATTTGTTAGGAAATTGAGTAATATTCAAAATCAAAAAATTTAATTAATTTAGCCCTCTTGGAAGGTCCCGGTTGAGATTCGTCCGTATCTGGATCGACGTATTGGGATGGCATATCCCCATCAGGGGATGGGATCTTTCTATAGGAATCCAAGCAGCTTCGTTTGTCTTTTAAAATTACTGTTTCGAGCAACAGTTTCAAAGAATCAGGGATAACTGAATTTACATTCTGGAAGAAGTCGTCGGATGGTGTGAATTGTGTTGTGTCGTACACTTGCGACCGTATATCCTCTCGTATGACTTCAGCAGCTGCTTTCACCACGCGTAGTCTTTCTGCTTGAGGATCTGAACTTCTACTGCCATACCATGTACTGGTGAGAATTTTGTGACCTGTGTTTTTAAAACAAACAGTCGTGTGTTTGAAGGGTCTCTCAACGATCAAAATGTCCTCCCCATACTTTGCAAACAAGCGATTTTTGACTGTTCGTAGTTGAGGTCGTTCTCCTTCTATCTGGTCCATGAGTTCATCTAGAGAGAACTGACACTCCTCAGCGTTCTCTTCCAGAAATGAATAAATATTTTCCATGGCCTCATCAACTGTGGGATGCTGACGATTTCCCCTAGACTTTCCTGTTGGTGGTGCCTGGTAGAGCTTTGTTTGGCAAAACGGATGATATCTGGCATCAAGGGCTACCAAATCTGTGTTCTCAGATATACACTCTTTTATTTTAAGAGCCCATTCATCACCACGTTTCTCAGCTGCTTTCAAGATTGTTGCACTGAGAGACAACTTTTCCGCAGTAATGACATTGTTCCGTTTTTCTGGCTTCTTCTTCCTTTCTGACACAAGGAACTCTTCAGTTATTTGGTCTCCACATAGACAACAGTGTTCTCTGAAATTGAACTGCTCAGAGACTGATCTCGTGGCCCTTGATGGCGTAATATTTGATTTTCCACTGCTAACAGCTGCTTTGATCAACTTCGGATTGTTGTATTTTACCTGACAAGCACTGTGCACATATATCTCATTTACACTCTTCAATTAAACGCTGATTTTCTATGCTCTTAAGGGAAATACTCGACGTAAGAAGGGTTTTTACACCTCTTTCCTTCACTAGGCACACTTGACCTTCACTTAAAGTCTCCTTACATATAAAACACAAACCGACGCTGGGACTGGAATCAGACATTCTGTAGATTTTGAGTTCAAACGGCACTCACGTTATGGACAGCAGGCCATATATATATATATATATATATATATATATAACAACTGTCAACAACAAGTCAACAACTGAAACGAAAAAAAAAAACTTAGCGAAGGTGATAAACTTGAAAAATGATAAACTTTGAAAGCCTTAATCTCGGAAACTATTTTGTCTACAGAGACAAATCTAGTATCATATTGTAGCAAATTTAGTCTACTTTAAAAACGTCCTGAGAAAATGTTTTCAAAAACTAGTCCTTTAGGGTTATAATCGCCAAAATTTGAAAAAAAAAACGATTTTTTCGCGGTTTTTTCGATTTTTGACAATGTTGCGTTCGGCGCTCGAGGTCACAAACTTGGATTATTCATTAGGCCAACATCATAAACAAGTCTGCAAAAAATCAGAACTACCGGATTTGACGCATACTACCCCATACTTTCAGGCGACAAAGTTACTGGACTATTTAGACATCTATCTTTTTTAAATTAAAGGATTATAATTTAAAATTGTACAGTTGCGTATTAGGCGCGATCTGATCACTTTAGTTTCTTCACCTTCGCTTAAAGATAATAACAGACGAAGAAAACAAATAGTAAGTTGAATATTTTAAAATCAATGTAATTCAGTAACAAATTGCTTGTTGACTGTAATCTTTAGACTAAGGTCAAAGATCAAATTACCTCGGCGAGTCTTATAATCATATTGGTCTATTCAACTCATGGATACATCATCTTTCACTCGCAATGACATTTCACAATGCCAATCATTATTTAAAGCATTAATCCAAATTGAATGTGATTAAAGGCGCTTTTCTAATGATCACTCTGTCAAAAGTTCTCAGAACCTATGACTGATATTGGTAATTTTATTAAACATTGTTACCATATATAGATGTAATGAGAAAATCTTACCCATCGGAAATATTCGTGCCCACGATGATTTCCGAAGGCATCAATAAATAATTTATTGTATTAATAACTGATGTTATTAGTATAATGTAACTGTCAATACTATCTAAGGTTTTCTCACTACACCTATAAGTGGATATTCAGAGAGGCGATGCTAAAGCAGGGTTCACACCACGTCGCCAAATCTCGAGTGACTCGATAGCTATTAATTTTTATGTATGCTTTCAATTTATTTACATTTATTTTTGAAGTTCTATAGAAATGGGAAATCTCCATCGAATCATCTCCAAGGAATCGCTATAATGACGTAACTTTAGGAGCTGACAAAGGCTGTCTCACAGCCGGTTAATACTGCGCGTTTAGAAATCAAAATCAAAATATCTAGAAAAATCCTTGAGTTATAGAGCTTAGAAATTAAATTCAAATAACGCCCGCGTTACTGTGTTAATGACGCCAGTAACACAGTAGTGTATAACATTCACGCATGAGTAACACGGGCAGAGACGACTCCCCACCTGATGACAAATGATGTCAGGCTCAATCTGCTTTTCTAATGAATTTGAAAAATCTTAATTTGGTATCATTTTTTTCTTTAGTTATCGAATAATTCATAAAAGATATCAATTTCAAGTACAGTCAGTCAAACCGTACCGTACCGTAATGGTGAATTTTGAATGTGCCGATTTCATTTAAGACGGAGATTTCGAAGTGAAATCTACTTTCGAATTACAGAATTTCATTAGGTCTCGACTAAGGCTCACATGCTGAATCCTAAACAGCAATCAGTTTCGAGGTTTTATTATTTTCGGATATTACGAAATTTGTGCAGGGATAATTTTTAATGGATTATAATGAGATTTGGCAGAAAAATTGTTTAGATCTATATTTCAGTTAAGTTCGAAAATGAGATCAATCTGTTCTGTAATTTTAATAAAATAATGAATGTGGAAACTTTTCAAAATAAACATTCGACGTCCATATTTACAAATTATATGTCGTTGGATAAGCTTATGAAGAGTAGTAATCTTATAGTGGAGTGTAGGCTTATAGTGGAGTGGAGTGGGGGCAAAAACAGACTCGGTACACACACAATCACAACTACCCTCGCCCACTATAAATACCGGTGCGCCATAGTCGTCGAGTCAGTTTCGCTCGAGATGCCGAAGAGATAATGTCTCTCCGAAAGTGAACGCAGTCGCCACTGAAGATGTCAACCGCAGTTGTTGACGAAACATTTGGAAGAAAGAAAAGAGATTCCAGAAGACCTCGGCCAAGTAGCCCGGAAGATTCAAATAATAGTAGTAATTTTATTATTATTAACTATTATTTAAACACCTTATTCTAAAACGTACGGAAAAATATGGAAACTCGTTCCGACTTGCGTCGTTCATGATAGCCTTTTCTTATCACGCGAGATTTTTAGTCCAAAAATAAGCTTATTTGAATCAACAGTTAGTGATCAATCGACAAGTCTTGAGAATCATCCAAAGACAATAATTTTGTCCTGTGCTGCTACTGACAGAATATAGAGTGTCGTACCCAAAACTATTGATTCACTCATGATTCGCGGAGTTATTTGACTTATGGAGTTACGTATATTTTCTTTGTAAAATAATATCAAGTTTTGGGTTCTGTATTTAGCAAATTTGGTAAAACTCTAAAAATAATAATTTCTTTAGAAAAAAAGATTAGATACCTCTTGAAATTTTCATGTCAATGAACTTAGTATCATAAATGGAACACCCTATTTCAAACATTCGACTGGATACCATTAGGCATCCTACAGATAGACAATATTCCTCTATAGCGATTAGTATTTAATATTAGTAATTAGTATTTTATTAGTATTTAATTTCATCAATTATTGAACCAACACATAAATATATTGTCAGGATTTATAACCGATTCCAATATCTCAGCGCATTTCAACTTTTATTTTTATTAGTTATAATAAAGCACTGGCATGTTATGACTTGTATTAATCTGTGCCTTAACTGCAAAAATAGCAATAAAGCAAGTCCGCCATGTTGTTTTCTGTTTTACTAATTGGCGCCCTTATCGCTCGTTTCATATTACACATTCATTAATTATTGTTATTTTATTACTTCAGATTATATTTCTTTCTCCAATAGTTATTGTTTTTGCGACGCCATTTTTAATCTTTAATATTTACGTAAGTACTTACCTACCATTTTTATGACTGCATTGATATTTATTTGAATACCTAACTTAATTGCACATTCAATTGTAATTTTAACGATACTTTTTATATAACTACAATTTATTATTTCTGGATATTCACAAAATATAACGCATAATGCATTTCATAATCTTTAAGTTTTAAAGATCTTAAGTATTCATAATTAATTTAATAAAAAAAATATGAACGGTTTAAGTACATGCCGTACTCATGCCATAAAATTTCATAAAAAAATTAACGGTCAACTTTCATTACGTTTAATTAACTATTAATTATATTATTAAATCGTATTATAGACATTGGTAATTCAACAAAATTATAATTTTATTATGGTTATTAAGGGTGTACACAATTATACATAGGTACAACTATTTATAGTGGGGTGGAGCAGTGGAGCTGTCTATTGTAACTTCAAAGAGCTGCTGTGAATATGTGAATAAGTTACAAGGTCTGGAACCGGTTTAAAAATACCCACTAATAATGGTTGATATCGGTTTAGAATACAGATACGATCGGAACGAAACCTGTTTGAGAACGTTTCATATATCTCTATAAAACCATATCGGCATATCGACGTACCGGTTTACAGCTTCAGAATATTTGACATGGGGGACGTAATAGGGAACTATTGCTATCTTAATTACTTATGCGGGGTTATACTGGCAATAAGTTTTATAAGAGTTTATATCAGTAATTTTTCAAGATATTTAGATTTTGATTTTGCAGATTAAGTAAATATTTTTTAAAACTCTCAAATATCATATTGACACTATGTAATAGTTTACAAACGGAATAAACCTTTACTTTTCGAGCCATAGTGGTGGTTTTGTTACATAAAAGCGTGAATTTAAATCCGTCATAAATTTAAAAATACATGTCAATCAATGTACAGAAAAGGTTGCATATGAAGTACATCGTTACTTGATACGAAGTACATCTATAAAAATGATAAATATTCATGGCAATATCAAGATGCTTAGTCATTTAAACAAAACTATAAAGAGAGCTTCTATAAGTTCAGTTTCAAGACAACAAAGTTGCACTCGAGTAACTATATTTTAATAGCAATGTAACTAAGTTAATTGCTGGCCGTGTTGCTAATCAGAAAATCGAGTGTCTAGCTTATGTTAAGTACTTGTAACTTGGCTAAACTTGTCTTTTACTATACAAGTTATTGTTGTATCATGTACCTAGCTGTCAGCCGCGTTGCTTTCCGTCTGGGTTGGTGCACTCCATGTACCTAGACGATTAAGTTTCCAGTGATGTAAAAGAACTATGAAACCGCTTCTTTTTTTAGGCTAATAGCATAATTATTACATTTGTATGCCTCTCTTTTATTAGTGTATGTTCGTTTTGCAGCTTCTGTCCAAGTACCTACATATTCGCTCGTTTGTTGCAAGTGTGTCATTATTAAAAACATTCGATTTTTGAATTATTGATGAAAAATGTACCCTTAATTGATATATTGCCGCTTATTGAAGTTCACTGGCTATTTGCTTCTCAAAAAAAATACACAAAGTTGTTATTTCAAGACTGCTCGCCTGTACCTAAAGTAATGTTTTTTTGAGCTGCGACAGTATTGTAATAAATGAGCGATATGTATAATATAATATATACGTGTACAAAAAATTAACAATGACGACAAGTAAATAAATATGGCCGCTGTTTAGTAATAACTACCCTTATACAAGTATATCATACATATACTTGTATATATACAAGTACTCATCGTAAATAAGAAAGAGAGAATATGCTATTTCCGTTTTATAGCGGATTTTCTGTTATTTACAAACCACGTTGGATTTAATTATTTGTTTTCAAAGAGTTATATAGGCAGAATAGAAAATACCCGATCACGGCTAATCCTTTTTCTCATTCACGACGTGCTGTTATATCGTCGGGTACTGTATATGGTTTCATTTATATCCACATTAATTACCCTTTTTTGTCATTAATATGATTGAACCTATAGACTCGCTTGAAGGATTACTATGTGAATCTAAATTCGTAACAGTAAGTACATGTCATTACATAGGTATTTGTGGATTGTGATTATATAAAGTCAACGACAAAATCTAGTATTTCAAAAGAAAATAAATATTTTTTATCAACAAATAGTCCTTCAGCACACCAAACAAGAAATACTAGTGAAATACTAGTCAGCAGTAAGAGAAGAATAAATTATAAAGATTGTTTACGAAGTCCGATTTGCTGTTTGGTGCGTCGTAAACCTATACTTAAATATTGCCCCAAAAATGCAGAAAAATATATTAATATTTAGGAAAATAAATACAGAGATGGACTATTTACATTAAACACTACACTCTATATAATACAAACCTCCTACAGCTAATATTCACAAGGGATATGTTGTTAACTGGTACCTATAAGTCTTTATTACTGAAGCTGATTATAACTAATGATAAGGTATCGTAATATTACAGCAAAGGAACATCTTACGAAATGCCTGTATTCAAGTCACTGATTCATACAAAATCCAAGAGCCTCTATAAATGAAACTACATAGTTCAAAGTTATTTTCACGTGTTCAATAGCGATTCTATGCTGAACGGATTATGTTTTCTTGTTCCCCCATTTTTAGACAAGTCCTGTTCTGTTGCGGTTCCTCCGCCGCTGAGATCTAAGGAAACAGCTCCTCCCGAGTCAAAATCGAATTTGTCATATTTTCCCCCGGCAGGGTTGAACTGTTTGAAGAAGGAAGGTTGCGGATCAGGAGTGGGGCTGAAATTTCTGGCCGAGTGCGCGTCGGAGGTGGAACTGTCGGAGTTGTTGATCCCGTCTGCTCCGGACGGCGCTCGGAGCCTCCCTGACAGCGAGAAGTCTTCTGGCCCGGAGTCATGGCAGGAGTCTCCCCCCACAACGTCTATCATGCATTCCTCCCCTTCTCCATCTCCATCGGAGTCGGAGTACAGCCCGCTGTTTCTGTGCTGGGCCAAATATTCCGCTTTTAAAGCTTCCAAGTCTACAGCGATTCCTTTAGCTCGTAGTTTCCGCGCTTGTCGCTCCAACGCTTTTGCCAACTTCTTTCTTCTTCGCGCCCTGATAAAATAAAGAGGGCCTAATTAGTATAGAACCTTACATCGAAACGATTGAATGCAGTAGATACCATTAAAAACAAAGTTTAGGTCGAAATTCTTCATGAAAATTATTTAGTTGCAAACTGCGCAATTGGCTAAATGGCAAACGAATTTCTAAATGGCAAATTTTCAAAATGGCTACAAAACAGTTATTTTTCTTAGTGGTTTCAACACAGATGCTTAAAAATCACACATGATTTTTTGTATGTTTACTGTATTTTTTGTATCTGTATTTAATAATGGTACTTTGAAAAATACATGTTTTGGTGCCATTTTGAAAGTTTAACTTGGTTTTTCTGAGGTCTTTAATAAAATCTCAAACCTCACTTTTTTGTTTTAAAATGAAAACGGTTTTTTGTTCCACATTTCAATACGGTCCAATGAGGTTTGGTTTGTAAGTTCCTCACCTTTCGCGGGCCCTCAACTCATGAGGAGGGATGGGCTCGCCAGAACATGATTGGGGGTGTGCGTTATGCGCCGGCCGACCTGGACCCTTCTTGGTATGCTCCTTTTTGCGCCATTTTGCACGACGGTTTTGAAACCAGACCTATTGGACAAAGAAAATTAGTTAGGTTTTAGATGCTTTTTGTGTGAGTTGTGAGTATAGAGAGCTGATATAGAAAGGCTTCACTTATATCTACGTATAAGTGAAACCTATAGTGAAGAAATAATAAGCTAAGAAACTTGCCGCACTTTCCTATGTTGTTTCTTAAGGATTCCAAAGAAATATGTAGGTTGTAATAGGTTCAATAGAAGTACATAGTTGCTTTGTTGAGAAAATTGAAGAAAATCAGCCATTATCGAACTAATGATGACCATTATCGAACTAAATAATGAGTATCTCCAGAATAGCTTAAGATTTATAAACAGACCGAGATAAGAACAATGTAAGATATCATTATTTTCTTGTCAAGATAATTCTCCAAAGGTTATCTAATTACAAGCACTTGTTCTCTTCTTATCTCCAAGAAATTAAGTGGGCGTTTCACGCATACAAAGAGTTGAATTTACGTGTATGATATTTTAACAGCTTATGACCTCTCCAATCATAATTAAACGCTGAAGGGCGTATAAAAACACGTGGTACCAAGTGCCACATAAATATAAAGGGACAATTCAACAAATTTATCGGTGCGGATGACAAAAATCAAGCAAATTTTTAGGCTTGAAAGTTACGGTTAAACTTCCGAATCTACACTAATATTGTAAAGAGGTAAAGTTTTTAAATTTGGATGTAAGAGGTAATCTCAGAAACTAGTAATCTAGTAATTCTAGTAGAGGTAATCTGATTTCAAAAATTCTTTCATCATTTGAGAAGTACATTATTCCAGATGGACATAGGCTACATATTATGTGTAAAAAAATTGACGGGCATGCAACGCATGCCGGGCACAGCTAGTATTAAATAAAATGCGTTTTAATACGAGTATAATGATTTCCAAAAAATTATACGTAGACTTTTTAAAAAGTGTCAAGTTTGTCTCATTTGCAAATGCTACTTCCTTGTAACGTGACTCTGGTTTTTCCAATATGAAGATCATAGATTTTGAAGATCACATTAATAGACCATGGCTAATAGACCTGAAAGTGAGTGGATATTGTCGGCCATGAACATCCGCGGTACGTGTCAACTCACTCCAGAATGACGAACGTTAGCACGCCTCCGGGTATACCTGCAACCTATCTTTAGAGATTTAAAGGTGGTTTTACAAAATAGTTGGGAAGGATTGTGAATAAGAGGAACAAAAGTGCATAGATTCAACGTCCATTTATAACAGATAACATTTATCCAGATAACACTCATTTTCATTAAATCATTAAAACAATTATTGAAATGGTATAGTTTGGTTAGTATTGGTTTCGGTATCTGAGAGTGTTTTATCTCATCCATCACCAAAATGGTTTACAAACTGTACGAAGAATATTAACATACTTAATTACCTACAAATTAAACAAGATTGTTATTTGTCAAAACACCTTTTGACCGACGAAAGCCAGTGATTATCTCATGTCATTTGAACTCGGCCATAGTAGTGTCATTAGCTGCAATGATAAATTTGTCAGCTTGTATGTAAAGTGAGCCGAGCGGTTCAATTGAGACGTTAAATTTCAATGCGTGCGCGCATTTGCATAGTAATGTGAATCGAACGTGCACACGAATTTGACGCGCCTTCTAAAGCGGCAGAAAATATCTTCGGCATCTATACTCCGATGATGATGCGTACATAAAATTAATTAATACCGCTGTTATAAAGAGTTAGGCGTAGAATAATTAGAAGTCTGTATTCTATAGTTGACCACACTCGATGTTATTTATGGATATGTCCATAATCATAATCTGTAATCAGCAGGATTTTTCGTCCCCTCATGCATATTGCCTTGTGCGTGACTGTAATGTGACTATACGTTCCGTCTTGAACAGGACCATCCAGTTTTCTGGTGATCTTTCCCTTTGTCCCCAACTTAAGCTTCCGGATGCCAAAATGTCTAGTTTTCACAAGGAAGCAACTTGCTGCAATTATTTCAAAGAGAAGGCGGAAAAAACAATTTCTTTCGAAGGCATGGCGGGAGATAACATATCTGTTCGAAGTGTTCGATGGCGACAGCGCGGTATCACTGAACGGTGGCCCATGTAAAAAGTATGATTAATTATATTAATCTATACTTATATTATAAAGAGTTTGTAAGTTTGAACGTAGGAGGTAATCTCCGAAACTACTAATCAGATTTCAAAAATTCTTTCACCATTTGAAAGGTATATTATTCTAGATGGACATAGGTGGATTGTGTGCCAAAAATTTACAGGCATGCAACGGATGCCAGGCACAACTAGTATTTAATATTTAGAGGCTGTGGTATCGGTAATGAACTTATAGCGTTAAAGGCTAGTGAGCGTTATAGTTAAATTTTTTTACCCGAGTGTTTAAAGTTTGAGACTAATGTGGTTTAGAAAAATACAAATACAAAAAGTTGAACTAATAAAAATGTGTGTTCTGAATAATTTAGAAACAAGAAATTCAGTAAGTTTATGGTTAAACAATAAAATTAGAATCATATATTCTTTTTTTTCTTCATATATAGCAATGGTTCAATTATAACATTCGGCCAGTGTCAAGTTTTCTTCGTAATAAACAATTTCAAAGTCTTTAACTTTTTGGCGGGAACTTGAGAAGTGAAGTTCACCTCTCGGACTTCCGCTAAAAAGTGAGTGTTGTATATCCTTGAATGACGCCGATAAAAGACCGTTCATTATGATTTCAACGTTCAGAAATCTATCCGAAATTAAAAATAGACTTGAAAAGACTGTTTTAATTCAAAACTTCTATTAGCAGTGCCGCAATATTAATTTAGTAAACATAAATTTAGCGATCATAATAATTGTCCAGACTAAGGGTTTAGACGGTATCGCGATACGAGACATAATTATGTTTTGAGACTTCGTCCGCTAAAATGCGTTATGTAGCATTTCATTTTATTAAATTAATCCAAATGAATCCGGGAGCCGGGCCGTTAAATGTATGTGTCGCCGTAAAACGCGATGGGCCGCTCGTAAAATTGACCCGACATATGTTGCCGCGTACCTCGATGTTTAAAGATATATTTTTTATTCACTTAGGGACATAGGTGCAGATGTTAGAGTTAAATAAAACGAAAATAATTCTCATTCCTTAGGTAAAACTAATTCTGTTTTTGTATTTACTTTTTATTTTATTGTTTTTACTTATACAAGAAGTAATCGAACCTTTCCCGAAGCCGGTGACCATGGTAATTTGTTCATGACTCTTAAATTCATAGAGACATTTAATTTTAGAAGAAAGATAGAAAAACAATTTATTTATCACAAAACACGACACACAGAACACAGGAAATACTTAGTAATAATAACAACACAAGAAGTGTGCACAAACAAAAATAAGTGTGCGAATGTGTGTCGCGGCGACAAATCGGATACCTAGGTCAGCATAAAATAGTGGAACAAAAGGCATAATTTAAATTTTTACTATATATTTCATACAAATTTGCTAAATAAAAAGCTCAAAAATTTAAATATAAAAAAACAGAACATTTTATATCAATTAACTGAAAATCGTGAATTTATGTTTTCAGGTTTAGGGAAAGGTTCACTTATACCCTTATATGCCCTTAAACCCTTATACCTGTATATTTATCTGCTTGTGTTACCTTTTTTAATTTACCCCACGTTTTGATTGGGTTATAACACTATTATTACTAGGTACAGTTAGTTTTGTTAAAACTGGTTATTTTCCTAATTCATAATCTATGGAAAAAGCTCGACAGAAAACGTAATGGTAGGTACTGGTAGAATGTGTAGATTATATACACTAAAGTACCTATGTATTTTGATGTTGTCAACCGAGGAAATATAAAGATAAATCTAAGAGATTTGCAAAATGTAGTTTTAATTAAAAAATAAGGTAGCTAAAGCGTTCCATCTCCTAACTCATAACGAATTAATCTGCTGATTACAAAGCTTTAAAGTTGTAACCCTATCTATCGGGAAGATGTTTAATACCAATCTCAACCGTAGATAGGTAATATAAAACGTAGGTATCCCCGTACCATTTAATTACCGCTGAGTTTTCGTCCTAATCGAAATACATTGATTACGGAATAGAATCCGAACGAGCGGACTGGTAATGGGTATCGGTGGGCTGTTCCCTCTCTTAATGAGGCACGTACACTCCCTCCCCCTCCCCCTGAGCCAAAATCCCCCATCTGTGGAGGGGTGTCATTAATATCAAACTCTCGGGGGAGTGTACTGAGTGTAGATTTGTTTAGAAAAGATGTGGGATTTATATTGGTGCAGGTGTATGTAATTAATTATGTTTGATACTTGAATTTTATGACTTTGTTAAGGCCTTAATTAATAACAATATCAATACCTACTACCTAACTATCATATATAGCTTTCGCTTTCGCTGATTGAACTATATTGAACATATTGAACTAATCTTTCGAGGTCATAACTGGAAAATTTTAAGGAGACTGTATTTAAAAGTGTACCTATTATGTAGATTCTTATTAAAGTTTCTTAGCATTCTTTCTTCCATTTATTTTTCACTATTCAACTGAATACCGGATATCTACTGGACTTGTATTCGGCTGGAACCGGATATTTAAAAAAAGATGTAATAACAGTTATTTTTTGATCATATCAATGAATATGTTAGGGTAAGTCAGGGAGAGATGCCTATAGTTTTAAAAAAACATCATATTTAATTATACATTTATGACACAGAAGAAAAAAAACGCCATTTTACTTAAATTAGACTTTATTAATCTGTCTTACATAAAATTAACAAATATTAAACGCATATTTTAGGATATAACACAGCTAGAAAAAAATATAGAAAATGAGCATCTCTCCCAGGCCTATGGGTGAGTTGCCTATAGATACCAGGGATAGATGCCCATGCGTACTTAAAACAAAATCAGTCGTCACATATCAAGCATTTCGCTGGATCGTCACTACAATCCTCATGGAACCATTGTTGACACTGAATGCACTGTATCCAGTCGCATTTTTTTTTAGTGGCATGATAATATTCTCCACAAACATTGCATATGTCCCCGAGAATTTCGTGTTCTATGTCTACGTCCGAAGAACTATCGTGAAGCGAAATATGAGACTCTTCATCGCAGGAATCGTTCGATTCCTGTTTTCGGTTACTTGTAGTTTGTTCTATTTTAATTCTCTTTCTATAATTTCTATTCGATAATGATCTTTTCATTGGTTCTTTCATCTTTGATTCTGTTGTTGTTGGTTCTTTTTTACTTCGTGTTTTAAACTGTTTTATATTAGTCTTGTTCCTGATTTTTTCTAAGTTTTCCGGAGACGTCAAAACCTCAGCATGCTGTTTTCTCTTTGATACAACCTGAAGACCATACGAAGGAACAGGATGAACTTTATTCAAGATCTTTGACGGCGTTTCTTCTTTACCAGATTGGATTTCCGATAGGTTGTGGGATTTTAAAGGAGTAGATGGGTTGGCTACAGGCGCCAAATTTTCCTTATTCACCCCGCTAGTTGAGGGAACTATGTTTCTGACAGAGGTATTATTATTTGAGGGATCATCTGCTTGGCCTTCAGAAGAAATGTCGGATATAAACGCGTACTCAGGAATTGCGTTTCTGTTGGGTGGAAATATTCCAGAACCACGAAATCCTGATGCACCATTATTTTGGTTTGCTGATTTTCCCCACGCTTTGCCTAACAAATCTCCAAACTGCAGTCGTCCTAATTTTCTGCTGTGGTTATTTCGAATCCATACGTTGGTTTCATTATTAAAATAAGATTTTAAGGACTTAAAAAATGCCCTATCTAAGGGTTGTAAATAATGAGTAGTGTGACTAGGAAAACAGAGTAGAATGATCTCATTGGTCTCGCAAAATTCCAACATCTCTATGGAAGTGCAGTGTGAAGTGTGTCCGTCCAATAACAGAATCACTGCCCCGGGAGGTTTTCTAGGAAAAAAATGTTCTTTCAACCATTTGTAGAAAAGATCAGTGTTGACATAACTTGATTTCTCATTCATGTAAACTTCACTACCCGGAGGCATTCCATCAGCAAACTCGGGCTTTCTGTTTTTTCCTTTAAAAATTGCAACAGGTGGAATAAAATTGCCTTCTGCGCTGCAACAGCAAATCAAAGAAATATTTTCTCCTTTTTCAGCAGAAGTTAACTGTGGAACTGTCTTAGAACCCCGCATTGCGACAACGTGTGAGGGTTTATTATTTAAATGGAGACCCGTTTCATCCATATTAAAAACTTTGTTTGGATTATTAATGAAGTCGTTGTCCTGAAATAGTGTCTCCAATAAATCAAAAAAACCATCAACTTCTTGTTTCGTCATTCCTTTAGCTCTTTGTAGAGATACTCCTTCTGATTTTCTTAAAGATATTTCCGGATTTCTTCTCATAAAAGATTTAACCCAATCGTAACCTGCTTTACCAGAGTCCTTATGAAAATTATGTTTAAGATTCATACTCTCAGCTAAATTAAAGGCCATTACGCGTAAATCATTAATGGTTGGTGCAAATCCACGACTTTGCAATTTCTCAATATGTTTGACAATCTTTTTTTCATTGTCTCCAAACAGAGAATCGGGTCCAAGATGTCCTTTTTTAGTATTGCCCGAGGAAAACCGTCGGCGAAGGGTACGGAATATTGAATTATTTACTGGCTTGGTTAAAATTTAATGTTCTGTTTTTTACAAGGGTGATTGCTTTTTGTAAGTCAGCTTCACTCCATGTAGCTCTATTAGAGCCCGATGGCTTCCTTGTGTACTTATTCGGCATCTGAATATAATAAAAGCAACAATTATTTATTGGGCATCTCACCCTGAAAAATCATTGGGCGTCTCTCCCGATTGTCAGGAAGAGATGCCTAATGTTCCTAAACACAGAACAAAACGCAAGACAATAAAAAATAGCCTCGTGTCAACAAAACGAAACCATATTGTAGGTTATAAAACAGTGTTATTATCATTTGCATGAAATTGAAGAAAAAAAACTAGAACAAAATGTCTCTGAAATAGTTTTCTGACATTTTATATAACTGTACTTACCGTATTTTACGAATAAACACCAAAATAATATATTTAAAATAATCTAATCCCTTGTAGAAACTTGCGCTATGACATGTGACTTTCAACTGACGCAATTAGGATGCGTTCCGGTTCACGCAATTCTTTTATTTCTTTTTTGTAATTCAGTAGGCATCTATCCCTTATGGGCATCTCTCCCGGATTTACCCTAATTATAATAGGGTAAATCCGGGAGAGATGCCCATAAGGGATAGATGCCTACTGAATTACAAAAAAGAAATAAAAGAATTGCGTGAACCGGAACGCATCCTAATTGCGTCAGTTGAAAGTCACATGTCATAGCGCAAGTTTCTACAAGGGATTAGATTATTTTAAATATATTATTTTGGTGTTTATTCGTAAAATACGGTAAGTACAGTTATATAAAATGTCAGAAAACTATTTCAGAGACATTTTGTTCTAGTTTTTTTTCTTCAATTTCATGCAAATGATAATAACACTGTTTTATAACCTACAATATGGTTTCGTTTTGTTGACACGAGGCTATTTTTTATTGTCTTGCGTTTTGTTCTGTGTTTAGGAACATTAGGCATCTCTTCCTGACAATCGGGAGAGACGCCCAATGATTTTTCAGGGTGAGATGCCCAATAAATAATTGTTGCTTTTATTATATTCAGATGCCGAATAAGTACACAAGGAAGCCATCGGGCTCTAATAGAGCTACATGGAGTGAAGCTGACTTACAAAAAGCAATCACCCTTGTAAAAAACAGAACATTAAATTTTAACCAAGCCAGTAAATAATTCAATATTCCGTACCCTTCGCCGACGGTTTTCCTCGGGCAATACTAAAAAAGGACATCTTGGACCCGATTCTCTGTTTGGAGACAATGAAAAAAAGATTGTCAAACATATTGAGAAATTGCAAAGTCGTGGATTTGCACCAACCATTAATGATTTACGCGTAATGGCCTTTAATTTAGCTGAGAGTATGAATCTTAAACATAATTTTCATAAGGACTCTGGTAAAGCAGGTTACGATTGGGTTAAATCTTTTATGAGAAGAAATCCGGAAATATCTTTAAGAAAATCAGAAGGAGTATCTCTACAAAGAGCTAAAGGAATGACGAAACAAGAAGTTGATGGTTTTTTTGATTTATTGGAGACACTATTTCAGGACAACGACTTCATTAATAATCCAAACAAAGTTTTTAATATGGATGAAACGGGTCTCCATTTAAATAATAAACCCTCACACGTTGTCGCAATGCGGGGTTCTAAGACAGTTCCACAGTTAACTTCTGCTGAAAAAGGAGAAAATATTTCTTTGATTTGCTGTTGCAGCGCAGAAGGCAATTTTATTCCACCTGTTGCAATTTTTAAAGGAAAAAACAGAAAGCCCGAGTTTGCTGATGGAATGCCTCCGGGTAGTGAAGTTTACATGAATGAGAAATCAAGTTATGTCAACACTGATCTTTTCTACAAATGGTTGAAAGAACATTTTTTTCCTAGAAAACCTCCCGGGGCAGTGATTCTGTTATTGGACGGACACACTTCACACTGCACTTCCATAGAGATGTTGGAATTTTGCGAGACCAATGAGATCATTCTACTCTGTTTTCCTAGTCACACTACTCATTATTTACAACCCTTAGATAGGGCATTTTTTAAGTCCTTAAAATCTTATTTTAATAATGAAACCAACGTATGGATTCGAAATAACCACAGCAGAAAATTAGGACGACTGCAGTTTGGAGATTTGTTAGGCAAAGCGTGGGGAAAATCAGCAAACCAAAATAATGGTGCATCAGGATTTCGTGGTTCTGGAATATTTCCACCCAACAGAAACGCAATTCCTGAGTACGCGTTTATATCCGACATTTCTTCTGAAGGCCAAGCAGATGATCCCTCAAATAATAATACCTCTGTCAGAAACATAGTTCCCTCAACTAGCGGGGTGAATAAGGAAAATTTGGCGCCTGTAGCCAACCCATCTACTCCTTTAAAATCCCACAACCTATCGGAAATCCAATCTGGTAAAGAAGAAACGCCGTCAAAGATCTTGAATAAAGTTCATCCTGTTCCTTCGTATGGTCTTCAGGTTGTATCAAAGAGAAAACAGCATGCTGAGGTTTTGACGTCTCCGGAAAACTTAGAAAAAATCAGGAACAAGACTAATATAAAACAGTTTAAAACACGAAGTAAAAAAGAACCAACAACAACAGAATCAAAGATGAAAGAACCAATGAAAAGATCATTATCGAATAGAAATTATAGAAAGAGAATTAAAATAGAACAAACTACAAGTAACCGAAAACAGGAATCGAACGATTCCTGCGATGAAGAGTCTCATATTTCGCTTCACGATAGTTCTTCGGACGTAGACATAGAACACGAAATTCTCGGGGACATATGCAATGTTTGTGGAGAATATTATCATGCCACTAAAAAAAAATGCGACTGGATACAGTGCATTCAGTGTCAACAATGGTTCCATGAGGATTGTAGTGACGATCCAGCGAAATGCTTGATATGTGACGACTGATTTTGTTTTAAGTACGCATGGGCATCTATCCCTGGTATCTATAGGCAACTCACCCATAGGCCTGGGAGAGATGCTCATTTTCTATATTTTTTTCTAGCTGTGTTATATCCTAAAATATGCGTTTAATATTTGTTAATTTTATGTAAGACAGATTAATAAAGTCTAATTTAAGTAAAATGGCGTTTTTTTCTTCTGTGTCATAAATGTATAATTAAATATGATGTTTTTTTAAAACTATAGGCATCTCTCCCTGACTTACCCTATGTCAATAAATGAATAAAAACAAAACACATAAATATTAGATCAGCATGTACTATTAGTGCATAATATAATAAATTATTCGGATGTTATTCTTTGTTAAACCTCAATAAAAATAAGTCATCCTTTAAAAAGATTACCTATACCTGGGGAGGTTCCCCACAGAATCCTGTCAATCGACACACACTCAAACCCCTGTCAACAACCAAAAAAAACACCATTCCAGCACAAATTGCTAACAAACCGCATAAGTAGATTCATAGGAAACCATTTGTGAAAATCGTATTGTGTCCGCGATCGTCGACTTTCCCCTAAGTCAGGTCGGGTGTAAATAAGACTTCCCCTCCGCGGTAGCGATACATTCACTCCTATTTACCGTTTTTCCCCTCAGTGAAGAAAACCTATTTCCCTTTTCTCGTTTTGATCGTTGACGCTCTTCAAACAGTTTTGATTGTCGCGATAAATAGGTTTTTACCTGATGGAGAACTACCTTCTTCATCACATCACAGTTACTATTTTAACAAAACAGTGAAAGGGAGCCATCTGTTAGTCATTAGGTATAGGTACATAATACTCTGGGATCACTTGTCTATCAATGCACGTGAGTTAATTTTTATCTAATAAATATTTATTTTTATTTCATTTTTCTAAAGAATCCTCTTTCTTATTTTCGGCACGTATTATGTATATTATTTATGTATGTATTTCTGTTTATATATTAGTTATGTATATATTGGTATATGTTATATTTGTTTTCAGTCAAACAAGGAACTTACAATGCACCACCCTCTTACATTTTTATTTACCAAAGGTTATATTCGAAAAAGACAACGATTGATCAAAGGTAACCAATATCACTAAGCATTATCTCATTTCTCCTCCTGTACAATTTTTTTGGGTAAAGCTTAAACAAATAATTTATTTAAACTTCATTGCACAAGTATTTGACATGTAGGCACCTACAAATGGCGGGCTTAATGCCCTACGGCATTCTTTATCATAAACAACCACTAGATCAAACAAAAAATAAATAAAAATAATTGTCAATATCTGATAAATGTTTAAAAAAAAACAGGGACTTTTTGGTGGGAACTCGAGAAGTGAAGTTGAGTTTTTGTTTGTTTAATTAGAAAAATTGTACATGGTACGTTTTGTGGTTTAATAGTGATAGTTTATTGAACTTCAAAGTGTTTTTTGTGTGTAGGTAATGTTTGTAATAATCAAATGAAAGCGTGAGACTGCGTTTTTCGTGTGCTTCACAGGACTACTCTTTTGTCCTCAGTAAACCTACTGTCATTTTACTGAGCGTCTCCTGTTTTACTTCAACTTTAAAATTGTTTAGTACGAAGAAAAACGTTGATACTGGCAGAATGTGCAATTGCTATATATGAAGAGAAAAAAAGAAACACAACTGTTCTTGACAGTTGAAGTTTCGTGGTATCATTTTCCCGCCTTTCGCGTTCAAAACGTAAAAAAATATTGTTAATTCTTTAAAAAACGTCGCGGAACAATAACAAATAGTTGTTATTAATTGTTGGCACCGAATCATTCCTTCATTAGTGTTTATAATCGATTCGGGACACCTAACTGTATCACTGCAAGAGGATATAATTTTGCACTAACTCATTTATCCATACATACCCAATCCTACTTATAGCTTTGTTGTAATGACCTAAGAATCTAATAAGATACCTATTTTCGTGGGAATAGGTTAGTTTATATCTAATAATATTACAATATGTTAATTTGCCCTTATATGCAAGTTTTTACTAAGAACTATGCGTAATACACGTAATATTATAACGCGTAGGTATTACGCATGAGATAGCTAATCAAGTTGATATTAAATTATTGTTAGCAGATACATTACATTTTTTTTATGGACGAAGGCGGCAGACGAGCATAATACAGTCCACCTGATGGTAAGTGGATACTGTCGCTCATAGACATCCGCGATACATGCCAACATTATTCCAAAATGACAAATGTTGACACGCCCCCGGATGCGCCGCCTACCTTTGGAGATATAGGAATAGATTTGAAGAAAAGGTTGGGAAAATGGAGAGGGATAGGATGGAAATGGGCTCTGGCACATCTCACTCACGACCGAAACATGTACGTACATTAGGGAAATAAGATAAACTGGGAAATGCAGTACATTTCAAGGTAATCGTCTGTGAGAGAGGGGTAACGTGGCCAGTCGAGCGCGCCCAGCAGCTGTTGGATTGCAGCGTGCACTCTCCCCCTCAGATTATATTGTTGATTATATTGATTGTATTATATTATACTCCTCATTGTTTAAATTTTCATTTTATTGTGGTACAGAAGACCCTGTCTATACAACGATACAACAGTCTAAGAAAATCACTTACGTGTAAATTTATTACATTCACAGCGCATAACTTTAAACGAGGTCGACTCTTGAATTTCATAGTCACACGGTCAACTTTATAGTATCGTACGTCAACTTCCGATTTTAACCAATCGATCAAGTATCAAATCTACTTGCTGAAGTTGGAACTATAAAAATAGACTTTTATGCCATGAATGTTAAACGAGGCGAGGCGGCTTCAAGCGATATACCATATTTCAGGTTCATGAGGCGATTACGTTGTCTCTTTTGTTTCAGAGCTGAACAAATTGATATACGAATGTATGTGTGAAAGAGACAAATATAAGTTTCGCACGTTTGCATGTGTTGCTGCACGTTAAGTTGACGATTTTTTGTAGGGCTGACAATATTTTTATAAAAAAATGATACCTAAATGGTAATGATAAAATACTTATTATACATTTTTTGGTTTGAATTCTAAAATATTTATACTCAAATTTTTATTCAATTTATATGTGTATTATTATTACGAGGTACGTGGATTTTTCTCTATGTAAAATATTAGTTTATAATGAATTACCTAGTAGCAATTACATCAAATCACGTTAAGATGATGCAGGTTTGCGGTAAGGATTCATGCGCGATAATTTATCGCCTCGGGTGTGACCCTATGAACGGGCTTCATGTCTATCTTTTACCTCTAAGCCTAGGGCGGTAACTGAGGCTCATGTTTGATAGCGGCCCAAGGAGTGAGACAACAACAAAGTGAAAATGCCTGCGAAAGAAAAGGACAGGGGTGAATCCTTAAATTTTATATTCTATCCGCATTTTGTCGCCCAAGCGTTCCATTTAGTGTTCCATATTTAAGCTTCGCGCCTTTCTTTTTTCTTCTCAGCCGAGCGGAGAATGTAAGGTGATTTTCTATTTTTTACTTTTTGGGGTGTACTCAGCCTGTGCCGGATGTGTGCGGAATACTGATGTGTGCGTGCGACCGCCGACGCCCTGTTAGGGAATGAAATTGGCATATAAATGTAAATTTTATGCTATGAATTTTAAAATGAAGTCGATACTTCCGCGCTTACGGTGGAGCGAGTGAGCCGTTTTCGCAAGTTTTACGTCAGGCAGGGATGAAATTAGATTAGAATACGCTACTTACAGTAAAGGATGGGCTTTTAACGGCCTTTGTGGAACCCTTCACATGTAACATGAGACCGCGATTACTTTCAAGTGTTTAGAAATTCCAGTAAAATAAATGTTAATTAGATAGAGAAGAGTTAAGTGATGATTAATCAAGATGTTTTAAAAGATATAAATGAGAAATTATAAATATCTCAGAGCTAAAAATTCTACAGAAGTTATTAAAATTCTATAAATAAGAAAATTATTATAAATTCAAACACTATTTAAAGACATAAAAGAGCGTCGTCAATATTGCGAGACGGCCGGCGTTCAGAGAAGATCGAGTCCTTGAACGAACGAGGGAAAATAGAGAAATCAAAGGAGAGAAAAAATCCACTTTACAGACGCAAACAAGTCACTTTAACTTTATTGAGCTGTAATCGAATTGTGACGTCCCTACGAGCCGCGGCGTGCTCGAGGTCGGAGCAGTGGGATCTGTAGCCATCCTTATCTGACCCGCCCATTTAAATCTATGCTATTCAATCGTGCCGTCTCGCTCGCTTCCCAGGGGTGCCGCCAAGATTGCAATCTTTTGATTTATACCAACTATTAGGAGTGCTGCGGGATAGTCTGTCTTCTCTCCGAACAAGATCCGCTTCGATAAGAGCCGGATACAATCGACGTTAGTACTGATTATAGAAATGGATTTTACTTATATATCCATTTCTCTTGGGGAATTTCGTACCATTGAAATTTATTACAAATCGAATTTTATTCGTTACCAAATTTATATTTGGTAGGTTTGTATTAAAACTATGTACAGTACAAGGTGAGACATTGTGAAATAGTAGGCACATACCTATTACGTAATACTATAGGTAACCAATCATACTATACCAACAACCTATTGTCAACTGCTGGATATAGGCGTTTCCCAAGTCTCGACACCAGACACGATCATCACATCTTTTTATTCAGCCACTACCGACGAAATTCTTCAAATCTAGTCGAAGTTATACGTTAAGGTTTCATTAAAACCGCTTTAATTAATTCCGAGTTTACTCCATGCAAATAAGAAAAACAACCACTTCTTTACATAATGAAGTATAATACAAAATGATAATGTAGGTACTCGTATTCGCAAAAAGACACAAAATCCTATCAATCCCTTGCGGTCGTTTACCGTAACCCAGCAAAATGGTATCCATTCAAAACTGTATTATCTCAAGTTGAACATTATTTCGGCTCCTAAAGGTTGTATAAAAAGTTGTGTGGCTACTGGCGCGGTCCCCGAAGGCCGGTTAGCCCAAAGGTCCCGGAAAAATAAGGGAAATCGTCTCTCATTTATATTGAACGGAAACCTTCAGCTTTTTCAGATCTATGTGTTCATAGTATCTGGAACTTACGAACAGGTATATTTTTCTATCACGAGTAGCTAATTAGATAATCACGAGTAAATTATCTAATTATTATGTTTTGTAAAATTGATGGGGTTCGTAGATTTTTATGTTTTTTTTTATGTACATGTCGCAGGGAAATGATGAAAACGGAGATTTAATCAAATCCCCAAGGTAGATGATCAATTCATATCAATTCATGGTGGATTACGGCCCGAACAATGATTTACTAGTGGAGGCCTGTGCCCTGCAGTGGGATGTTATAAACTGATACAAGTAGTAGCTATATTAAACTTAAGAACGCCCCTCATTTTTATTATTTAGAAAGCTTTAGTTTAGGTTTAGCTCACATTTTTGTTCATGGTATCTCGGACATACAAACAGGTATATTTACTTTTCTATTACGAATAGCTAACATTACTTATTATGATCAGTAAAACTTAACCGGGGTTAATTACATATTTATGATTAGTATTTTCATGTTAAACGTTATTATTATCATTACAAACTCAAAGTAAGTACGTACTTTATGTGAGTGATGCGCAATTAGTTTTTGCTTTAATTATTCTATTATGAGATAGCGATCAATAAATTATGATGACCCTAGTCATAGAGTGAAAAATTACGATGTTACTTATTTATAGACGACATATATTTTCTAATATGTATTATAATTACTTATTACAGGTCACATAATCTGTGAAAAATTCAAGCTATTTAAATTTCTGGATCATCATTTTCAATCATCATCATTCAATAATAAATTGAACCAACCTAAAATTAGGTTTCCAAGTAAAAACTTCTCAATCATCTATTTATTCCACAGTCTTACACTGAGAAAAATTTTAACCAATGTTCTTTCATAACATGGTAACCAGAATTTGGTTATACCTATTAAAGACAATCAGACTTTAATCTATTACATTAAGTAAGTTGAATTACATTATCAAAATTGTTTTTATTTTTATTAACTTGAATACTGTTAAAGGCACGAAGCAAATTTCTCTGAGTGTAACATTAATCAAATCTTCCAATGGTTTAGGTTAATTTTGAATGGAATTCTAGACTAGAGCTATGCAAATTCGAGTCATACACATTGTCCCTTGGTATTATGAATTGTCACTACGCGCTGAGTAAGAGTGACCGTAAAAGTTTTCATGATCCACAGGTCGATTGCAAAGGACAGTTTGAGTAACCCGGACTTAAACGATGTGACTCTATCTAAGCAAATAAACTTTATTTAGGTTACATTTTTTTTACTTTCGTTAAGATTTTCTGATTAAATATTGATTCAGATTCTGTTTAAATAGAAATATACTCTAACATTTGATTTTTGACCCTACAGCTGCTGGGCGCACTCGACTGGTGAGAGAGGGGTAACCCTCTCTCACCGAAGATTACGTTAAAATGTACTACATTCAACTACACTGTACTACACTTTAATCAACCCCCACGATGTAAATACGTGTTTCGGTAGTGAGTGAGATATGCCAGAGCCCTTTCTATCCTATCTCCACCCCATTTTCCCAACCCTTCTTCCAAATCCATACCTCTAAATCTCAAAAGGCAGACAGCGCATTCAGGGGCGTGATAATGTTTGTCAGTCTGATTTCACCGTGTGTCGCGCCACGGGCGACAGTGTCCACTTACCATCAGGTGGACTGTCTGCTGGTCTGCAGCCTTCCTGTCAAAAATAAAATTTTAAAAATAATTTTGTTTTATTTTATATTTTATTAAAGGGTAACTAATATAATAAAAATTAGAGTCGACAAGAAAGTCCTTTTTCTCGGATATGAACGGACAAATACAAGCAGTTTCCATTACGTAAGCAAATTATAGGAACCTTGTGTTTCTACAAAGAAAATTAAGACATTACCGAGCGCTTCGTCATGTGCTAAATATGTTTAATAACTTACAATTGTTCACAAAGGACAGCGTACTATGAGGTTTTAACTGGCGTAACCGACGGCTCGTAAACTCAACTTGTAATTTAGTCGTACTCTTGATATACACTTCCTGCCCGTCAATGTGTCAAAATAGAAGCTAAACTGGCAATGAACATGGCAATCAGTCAACGTGAAACTATTAGGGAGTGAATAAAGCCTTTTTAAAGCTAAAATGGTTCTATTCAATTTCTTATTAGTGTCATAGTTGAAAAACATGCTTCCTATTAATGAGTGTGCACAGTGTGTTTAAATAATCTAATAACCTTTTTGAAGTTAAACATTTAAGTTGGAACTATGAGATTATAATTTTTTATCTGTATGTTATTTCTATCTATATACATAAAAATGGATGTTGGTATATCTGTCGGAGATTAATAGACTTAGGCCGATCGCCATGAAAGTTGGCATATATATGTATTTTTTCATGAAGAAGGTTTCTATGCTATCTACTTTGTTGTAACTCGCCACTAGATGGCACTGCAGCACATCAACTCCTATACCGTTCAATCAATCGCAAAAATCATATCGACGGCAAAACAGAATAATTTGTGATTTTATATACAGAGGTAAATAAATATACACAGGCAGGACAACGACTGCCGAGTTTTGCTAGTCTATACTAATATAATAAAGAGGTAAAATTGTCTGTTTGTAGGTATGTTGGGGATAATCTCTGGAACTACTGAACCGATTTCAAAAAATCTTTCAAAAATAGGAAGCTACATTATCCGTGTCTAATATAGGCTATATTTTGTTTTGAAATATTTGAAAATATTTGAAACGAAGCGGGGGTGGGTCGCTAGTATATTATAAAAATTAATGTTTCTTTGTGTGTCCTGTATGCGTTCCTATACCATCCATTCGATTGCGATGAGGCTTTGGTGAGTTGTTGTGCGCACGCCCGCCAAGGTTTCTCAATTAGTACCTACTTGAAGACCACGCGAACGAAGTCGCGGACAACAGCTAGTGTTTTATAGGTTTTCATGAAATAAGGTGGCAGATTAGTTATTTAAGGTTAAATAAAAAATACCAGCACCCCCTTAGCACAGAATCATGTTATAAAATAACATTAACTTTGTTTTATTTACTACACTACTACTTTAAATATAATAGACAATCAGTATGTTATTTAGATCGAATCAAAAGGAGGAAGATACGTAACTCAATTAGCGCGCGTGGTCCTCCAAAATCGAGTCCAATGGACCTCCTTGGTTTAGTCACCGATAGAACAGTGACTTGCTTGCACGCGATACGCTCACGTGAACACAGTTCTGTATTGGAAAATACATTTAAAAATGCCTTCCTGTGCATGTATTCAGTGCACAGATCACTCAAGGAGCAAACACAAGACACATGGAATCATTTTAAGAACACCAAAAAGTAATAATTTGTAGAAGTATTTTAAAATTATTAGTTTACATTGGGACATTAATGAGTGAGCGAGATAAAACAATGCGAAACATGTGCGAGTCAGCGAGCGTCACATCTAGCTTGTCTCGCTCTTGCAGTAGCAAGTTGGACAGTAGTCCAAGTTCATTGCTGTATCCGTGTCTATGGGTGTGGTACAACGATAGCTGTCGAGTTTGTGTGCATGTAGTTAGGCATTCGAGCCTATTTTAATTTGACGCAATGTAAGTACGTACCGTATGTTCCCTCTTTCCTTTGATCGAACTGTTCTACGAGTTATTGAACTTCATCATATTTTTTTTTCATACAATCCAATCACTCACTCACTCACTCCCACCGCGTAGGTACCACACCCGATGATTTATTTACAATACATAGATGAAGGTATATAGTAGTAGCGGTTCCATTATCAGCTGTTTATGAATGAAATGCGGCGTTACCGTTCGAAGCAGCGTATAGTGCGTACAGAGTGACAAAGTCAGAGACTTTAATTTAAAAAAAATAACTTTTTCAGAAAAATATGACAGAAAAAATCGTAGAAAGGAAGTTGTGAGTTTACGACAGAGATTTAGTGTTAAAGAGAATACTGGTATTTTTAATGTAATCCTGTATAAATATAATGATCTTAAGCAAGCAAATGGATTATTATTAGCCAAGTATGTCTTTACTTGAGTACAGCGACAATTTCACTTCTTGTCAGTTTATCCGTGCTAATTTAAACATTTTACTACATATATTTAGTTGCAATATTTACTGTTAAGTAACAATGTTCCAAGTAAAATTGGTGATCTATTTAATCAATGTTTAGTATAATCAATATGGTTGCGAAGATTACAAATAGATTGTCACGAATGGTCAAACACTAACCGTGTAGGTTAGTACGTAAAAGAAAACCCTTCAACAGCTATTTCGAACGCCATATTCTCGTACTTTGATACCTACAGGCCCTAATTAGTTACGTGTCATAAACACCGCTTTACACTCGTTTAACGGTCACCTAAAATATATTTAACTGACACTTCGGCAATGGGTACCTACAGCTAAAACATAATAGGTGTGACCAATGATCCTTCTATAAATGACAAAAATTAACTTAAATATGTAAGTATAAAAACAGGAGAACCTATTTGTAATAGTGATGAAAATTCATTAAAAATCTATGTTTGAAAATTAGTGGAAACTTCCTAGATCTTTTTAAAACATGTATTTAATTAAGTTCACAGATAATGTAACTAATCGTTTGTTTCCCGAACAAATAAATAGAAAGATGATGGTAATGGAATGGTAATTGAAAATAGTAGACGAACTGATAGTCCACATAATGGTAAGAAGATGTTGTTGCCCATGGACATCTGCGATGCATCAGTCAAAAATGACAAACGTGGCAGATGCGCTGCCCATCTTTGAATATTTAAGAATCAATATGTGGAAAAAGATATTAAAATGTGTAATAACAAGTAAGTATAATAGGATAAGAAGTTTTGTTGTTTCCATCCAATGGAATAAAGTGGAGAATAGAAAGTACGTACGATTAGGAAGAAAGGTTTTACTGTAGTCTACTCAATGGAATGGGATGGAATCGGATGAAGAGAAAGGAGTATAAATGGGCTGAGGGGCGCTGTAAAATACGAATTAATGTAAGAAGTGTTTACGATAGTTAACTAAGACATGGTCAAGAGCGTAGTCAGGATATTATCCAAGGTGGGGCAAAGCAAACTGTTTTCTTATAATTTAGATAGTGTAATGCAGAAAGCCTTTAATTTATTCTTCTCTATGCCAGGGGCGGCAAGTGCCTCGACCTGCCCCACCGTGGCTACGCTCATGGAGATGGTAGTTAAAAAAATATTTCGTTTTATTATTCTAAAATATATTTAAAATTCATCAAGGTCCATCCTTCTTCATGCAAATGCTACCAAATATATGCTACCAATATCAAGGGACGATCAGTACCTTCAGTAACGCCTATTAGATTACTCTAGTTTAAAGGTTTAAAAGAAGTTCGTATCTACTTACAGCGACTCTGCTCTCTTTTAGATCAAGGCGCATCGCCAATGCCTCTCTCATGAACACATCTGGGTAGTGTGATGCCAGAAAAGCCCGCTCCAGCTCTTCAAGCTGCCAGGAGTTGAAGTTGGTGCGAGATCTCCGCCGTTTCCCGCTGTCTCCGTCGTCGTCGCCCATACATCCTGTCGATAAAAAATATTTAGAACTTGTTATTTATTGGAATGGAATATTGTATTCTTCATGCTGTTCACACATAAATGATCGATAACGTCCAACTGATACAGGCCTCCCCTAATAATCATGAGGGGGTTTTCGGGCCCTAATCCTTTACGTGGGCTCAGTTCGGGTGAGTGGATATTGTGGTCGACATAGATTTTTTAAATTATTGGGTGTACAGATTCCCTCAAGATCTTTTCCTTCATCGCTGAGTTAGGTAATAATAATTAAAAATTCACACTTAAGTAGAGACTCAGAAGTATGAACTCATGATTTCATGAATGAGGGTCGAGCATAGGTACCCTTAGGCTATCACCACTCTTAAACAAACAGGCTATACATTCGTATAGTGTAGACGAACCGTAGACCCGCCATCGGCCCGTTAAACTCCGCTGCAATTAAAAAAGATTTCACGAATTTGTTTCGCTGAAGACCCATTTAGTTTTATGCTGATGAGTGACTATGGTTGAATTAACATAATCTTCTTAGCATAGATTACACTGCATCTATGGCACTATATACGGGACTTAACAAAGTATGGTAGGCACCATACTCCGTTACCTAAGTCGCGTTATAATTTTTGATGCAACTTTAAATTTCTAGCATTCACAATATATTCAAAGGGTTATTAATAAAGATCTTCTAATAAATACTACTGTTTATCATATTTTACGGTTTATACATCTCTTCCTCATATCGTAAAAATAAATTAGTAATCGCTTCCAATCATGAAACCACCCGATTGAAATGAACAAGACATAAACCGTAAAAGACGCGGCTGCTTTAACAAAGTCAATTTAGACAATTCCTCGGCCGTTAAAACAAAGCCGCGACCGGGGGCTCATAAAAAAGAGATAATCTCCGACAAAGCGTCAGAACAAGTTTTTGAAAATAGAATATAATTTCTAATTCTCTCTCGGTGATTTTAATTAAAAATGGTCCCGGGAGAGTGAGACGGCTACAATGAACCAGGTCCGGGGTTGGAAAGGGATAGCTATAAATTACTCAGTCTAACCTCAGAGGGGCTAAATAAATTAGAAGTGATTAAGAGGAACGCGCTTCTGTTGCGCGACGGTATATCGTTATGTTATTTTCTGACTTTAACAAAATTTCCTTTTAATGCTCATTTAGCGTGGATGTTACATTGTCGAGTAGAGTATATACATTTTTTTGTTGCCTCTAATAAATCAGAGTATATTTGATGAAAGATAATTATTCAAGTTCCTATTTAACAAAAAAAACTGTAAATACCCCTTACCTAAGTGACTATAACGTAATTCTTGCGTTCAGCCATTTTTAAACGGAATTAATTTTACCCTAATAGAACCGATACGTTACGCGCTGTCGCCTTAAGAGGAATGCCCAAATTACGTAGGTGCGAGTGAGATAGCAGTAAAACCCTAATGATACGAGTGAAAGAGATGAGTACGGTTATTGTATTAAAACAAACGAGCGCCTAGGGCCCCCAGACAACAGTTTTGGCGCGCTTTAATTTAGTCTGCTCAATGTTTTAATGTCACAAGGGAGCTGTGGAGGGGGGAGGTCTAACTAAGTATCTATTTGAGGGTTGTATAACTCTGTTAATAAATTCCTACAGTTAATAATTCTGCTTTGTTTTGTTGTTTCGCTATGACAATAACTCGCGTGATAAGGATTGATTGCCGGTAGCACAATTGAGTTGTGTTACTTTGGTATTTACATTTAACTTTATATAAACATGAAGATGGCGTTAATTCTAATTCGACTTGTGAAAAGGTGACGAGAAATATTAAAAGTGACGAAATATTTGTTACAAATTACAATTAAACAATAGTTTTGTGTTAACAAATAACATTTTAAATATAATTTCTTCATATAAAAAATCAACACAAATTTCTCTTTTGTGAATTGTAAAGACGAAAAATGTAATTCTATGACCATTAATTGTCTTTTGTTGTCTAAAAAAAGTCTGACAACCGTCAGGACAAAAACAGGATGTTAACAAACTGCAGGATATTACGAGAACCTACTTTATACTTTGGTTATTATAGCATGAGCTTTGACAGCTGACCGTTAAAAAAACCACAGTGATGAGATTTTGTTAATCGACAGCCTAGTTAATTGTTTTTTTTTTAAATTATTGATTATAGCTATGAAATACAAGGTTAATCGATACTTGATAAAGTAGTTGACTTTTCTATTGGACTGTCTTTTCTATCCAATTTATTTATAATATACAACCCAAATATAAACTAAAACTAGAAAGTTTGAAGGCATGAAGTATAAATGTGTATAATGATTTGCATCATCATATAAATATAATAAAACTAGATCAAAAGCATTAAAATAAAAACCGGACTTTTTAATTTAAATACAATATTTTAATAAGAATATAGAATTAATAGAATTATAGAAAAAAATCGGTTGTAAGCACTAACACAATTTTCATTCCTTTACACGATAATGTGAACTTACATATTAATCGAGGAAAATGAATTTATCCGTTGTGTTGAACAAAAATACGTTAGAATACACATTAAAAGAACAATAAACATTTGATTATTATAATTTTGCGACTCGTATATGTCATTAAATATTTTTTTTTAATTTTCGATTAATGCGTTACGGAATAAAAATGTTTTGCGTGAAATAGACAACGCCCCAATCTGTCAGAGCTCATGCTTAACCGGACCGGACTATAGATGTATAGTCCGGACTGCGTAGCATCCCAGTATTTTTTTCTATGCAATGTGTATACAGGGCCGTCTTTACCAGGGGGTGCAAGGGGTGCGGTGCACCCCGGGCGCTCACCTTTTAAAGGTAATGAAAAAATATAACGCTATAGTAAACAATTACACAATAGGATATTTGACTGTCATAGGATACACAATAGGATATTTGACTGTCATAGGATACACAATAGGATATTTGACTGTCATAGGATACACAATAGGATGTTTGACTGTCTTAGGATACAGGCGCAGAATAGACTTAAGACGGCCCTGTGTGTATATGTTGTATAGAGATGCTGCGCTGCTACGCCGTAGACGTAGAAGCGCGTAGCGAATCAAATCAAATCATTTATTTGCCTGAATCTATGTATCTATACTAATATAATAAAGAGAGAGTGCGAATTTTGTGAGTTTTTGTGTATGTGGAGGGTAATCTCCGGAACCATTTGAAAAATTCTTTCACCATTTGAAAGGTACATTATTCCAGATGGACATAGGCTTTGTGTAGGCTATGTTTTATATATTATGTATATATATTACGCACAGCTAGTTTTATATATTATAAAGATGATTATTGGACTTTGTGTAGGCTATGTTTTATATATTATGTATATATATTACGCACAGCTAGTTTTATATATTATAAAGATGATTATTGGAAAGAAAAAACAGTACATTCCATATTCTACATATACAGGTAAATCATTAAGTAAAAATAATGATATCATTAAGTAAATAATATCATTAATTTAATGTCATATATAATTTATCATTACAATTAGTCATAATAATGTCATTATTAAAATTGTCAAAAAAAAGTTTGTTTTAATGGTCTCTAGGTAACTACGAGTATAATACAACATTTCTTAGCATAAAATTTCTCATCTTGACGAAATCCGACAGAGGACAGTATACTTACTTATTTTTTTATTATCAGTATTCAATATTTCACTCACGCATAGCCAAGATTTTTATTTTATTCATAGAGACGGTTATTGCCGCACGACATCGCAAACCAGAATTAAATGCTTCTATTCAATAAAAGCATTTTTATTTGCAATGCCTTTTATATTTCTATTACATAGACAATAAAGGGGAAGTGATATAGCACGATAGATGTTCCTCGTAGAGTATTATAGATAATTTATAGCTGTATTTGGCGAGATTGTTATCTTTATTTGCCTATGTCTGATTGCTTTTTCACGGACTTTATGGATTCATATAATTTTCTTATTTGTACGTTTATTATCCAAGTGCCAATAATGTAGGGTTTGACAAATCAGGGGTAGTAAGAGTTTAAAATAAAATTTTGTTCTTTTCGGTGTTGAAACTTTGAATCCATGGGGTTGTAGTGCTACTTATGGGCCCTATCAAGGCATTTTTTCTATATCAAAAGCGATCCCAAGGACGGCAACTACCTCTCGCAACGCATCAGTTCAGCGAGGTAATCCCGTCAGCTTGATGGACCATAGAGACCTATTTGTACGTTTTCAATATGTAGGAATTATTCATCTATATTCAGAAAATGTCGTTTATTTTTATCAGTGAACTTTACATGAATTATTCTTTGTACAAATATTTATAATTTTAATAAATACGGTTATCCAAATAAAATAACTTTGAATATCACATTTTATGGGGTTCTATGCATTTTGCACCGACATGACTACACTGACATCACGCCCATTCAGATACCAGACCTGTGGCCATAAATTCCAAGTAATTCAATTTACTACACTTAACTGTTTTGTTTTGTTTCATATTATTGGATTCAATTAACTGAGCGAATTCTGCTTGTTTCAATTTTTTATTAAAATAGATAATTCGATGGTATCACCGAATAAACGTGTAAACGAACAAGATCAAGTTTACAGAAAAAAATAAAGTGTGATAATCCAGTTCGTGCACGACAGAATAATGAGTGTATAAACAAGTAACAGTATCTATCACGTGTAAAATGTGTATATAGAACAATGTGCTAAGGGAAATGGATTTATAAGTGCAATAAGTAAGTGCCATAGTATCAAATCAGTGGGTATAGTGTTGTCAAAGTTGTCTGAATGAGGTTGCGCAAGGGGCAAATAGCGTCGGAAGCACTTCTAAGCATGCGCAGTAGAACCATATAAGAAGGTTTGCACCTCTTTACTCAGAGATTATGTGATGCCTATTTACCATTACAGAGTGTTACAATGTTGTTTGTTTATGTATATAACAATATTGTTGCTTATTGCCTTATTTTATCCATTTACTTCATGTCAATGTTTATGTGTTTTATCTTTAGCTTTCAATTTTATTTACATTTGTGTATGTCTAGGTTATTAAGCATAATTTTGGAATAAATAAAAACTACATTTCCTGTGTGTTTTATTAAAGAGAGGTAATAACATAACTTAGGAAGTTAGGAACTAGATAGAGAAGGACAGGGAATGACGCCATCCCGGCACCCTCTCCCGAAATTTTCCTGATTCCCCTTGCTACTCGCCGCGAGGGGTGAGGAAATAAAATTTACGATTCATCGAAGAGGCTATCAATTTCTGTCTTTCACTATGGAACATAGTTAGATTCTGTGTGCAAAATAATAATTGACCTATATGTATATACTTTGTAACTTAGCACCTAAGTAAAATATGAATGAGCGAAGAGTAAATAAATTTCTCAGCCTTTTCCTGCCGACTATCCGTGAGGTTTTGTGCTTCCGGGCTAGGAATAGAACACTTTTACTGACTCTTTTTCTAAATTGTACTCAAATTTTGTATTAGACTTTTTTAAAAATAATAATATTATAAGCTATTGGAACAAATAACTTATCTCTTTCTTTCCAAGTACTTTACCCCTTTTTAGTTAGCTGTTAGTGGTAACACGACAATAGGCGAAGGTGACTCTGTCTACGAAAAAGGTTAAGGTTTCGATATTCTGGGATTGTCAAGGAATATTGCTTATATACATAAAAAAACGCAATAATGCGGTGACCGGAAGCTGTTATGCTTACCTTATAGCACAATTACGAGAAACAATCAAATAGAAACGTCGTGGAAAACTAAGCAAAGGTGTACGGCTTCTCCATAATAATGCACCCGTCCACTCCGCTGTCGTTGCGAAAGCTGCTGTTTCAAAGTTGGCTCCCCGTGATTACTATTTGTTCTTAAAACTCAAGGTGGACTTAAGGGGTAAAAGATTTTCCACTGATGATGAAGTGACCGCGCTGCGGTTTTCGCAAATTTTGAACACATAACTTCTGACTGTTTTTATACTGGAATAGAAATGCTAATTAAATGATCCGAATAGTGTGTTCAAATTGGCGGAGATCATATTGAATAATAAAAATAATTTCATGAACTGGTGTGTCTTTTTTTGTCAGACCGGAAACTTTTCAAGTGGCGGCACGGTGCACTGCTTTATAATTTTATTATTCCGAGAATCAATTGAACGCGAATCGGGGGCGGGCTCGGGTGTAAATTTCAGTAAATTCCACCAATAATAATGTACCGTTTTAACGACCCAATATAGCCACACGGACTGGTCTGTGTATTTGTACAAACAAAGCTTCAATAAGATCATTAACAAGACCTAATTAGAAGAACCTAATAATTCGTTTATAATGTTTTATTTAGTACAAGTTATCGTTTGTTATTTTTTGGACAATAAATTGAAAGGGAATTGAAATCGGATAAACAGTTCTCAAATTATTTTTTTTATATTAAGTTTAATTTCATTTGATGACTCTATCCATTTTGCCAAAAAAATATGTAATATACCGTTGGTCACCTGATGGTCACACACCAGACATAGCCAAGCTAAGAGACCTGGCTATGTCTGTCTCACGTTTGTTAATTGATCAAAATCATAAAATAATCCTCCAGCTAATTGTAAGAAGCCGGTTTTCTATGACATTTTGAACATTAAGAATATTTCAAGTTGTCAGTCCACCAGGCCTCAGGTCGTTCCGCGCTACGTCACTCGCTATACATGGTCTCCATTCGAAGACTCGTCTACCCCATCAATTATCGGTTCTACAACAGCACACTGCCATTTTCGAGCTTGCTGATTCTTAAAGCTATGTTGCAATCTTGAAGAATGTCGCCGGTAAGCTGGATGAGAAGAGCAAGAGACCGTATCTGGTGGCAGTCCTATGTCCAGCAGTGGAGAGACACACGCTGATGGTATGGTAAGAAATTTCAGAATTCTTACACGCTTTAAATTCTGATAGACACGCCTGGATGAGAACAGCGGAAGAACTTGTAGCAGTGGAGATGCAGGGTTAATAATGTGGTATGAATTTTTATTATTCTGTAAACAATTCTGTTCCGTCCATTACCATGGACCACTTCCCCACTTGTTGGCGACAGCACAAAAACAATTGGTGAAGCATACCAGGCCGGTATCGAACCGGTCAAAGTAAGACTGCCCATTAGCCCAGAGTAGGTAAGTATACGTTTTAACTGGGAACCTTTCATTTAATGTTCACACTAGGCAATGATGGTCCGTCAACTGGCAGTTTTGAGAATCGAATTAATACAGAGGGCAATTTTTCACGTCTCGTGAAAGCAGTGTCCGACATTGCGATTATAATTGGCGGATTTCGGACAAATTGTTTCGATTCTGCACGCTTTTTCGCGCCGCAAATTGAGTTCTATGAAATCGGAACGAGAATCGTACTGGTTAAGACATTATGGGTGGTAAGTAAGTATTTGCCCAGCCCCGTACTTTCTCTACATTGTTTCAACTACGTTATTTATTAATTATTTTCTGGTTTCAAATTCCTCGTAGGTATTTGTCACTGAAATTGACTGTTATAGTTTATGAGAGTTCTATGAAATTAGAACGACAATCGTACTGGTTAATACGAGTACATTATGATTTCTTTTTTGTATACTTAATGTTGTGTATGTATGGCGTTGGTATGCACTAAAACAAATAATAGAATATCTCAAGATGTTATGATTTAGTTTCAGTGCTACTACAAAACATTTCATGATTAAACTAAAAGTAAAATTAGCACAATTATTTATTTACTGTTATTTTTATACATTGCTAATTACATGTTACTAAGTTACTGTACAGTAACTTAAACTGTACAGCTCTTAACTTTCTTATAGTTCGGTTTTTAATTCCATGGCAGTTGTCATTTTATGATATTCCAACCTTTTTGGTCTGGTTCTTTTTTAATTAAGTATAGTTTAAGAATCATGTTGTTTAAAAAAAAAGCTATTTATCAAGCTGTGGCTGGGAGCAACATCATTCTCTTTTTGAATCTAAGAACAATTTTATATTTTTGTGTACAATTTTATATTGACTTTTTGGTTGTCAATATATTTTGGAGTTGGTGAATATTTTTTATTTACAATTTTTATTTATACATACGAATATTTATTTCCATTTTTGGAGTAGTCCTCTTTATGGATGTGTGGCGTGGAGAGCCGACCTCTTTGGTCGAGCTCCTAATTTGATTTATTTAATACTTTTAAATGTGTTCTTTTTATAAACTTTGCTTTTGTTATTTTTGATATCTCCTGTCAACAGTTTTTCAATATATACTCATGTCACCAGGCTAAAAGGAAGTTCCTACCATATTAATTTACAATGTTTTAATTTTTAATGTATGTTGTTTTATCAAGCTTTTTCCCAACGCTACAAACGTTGTACTGTACGTTGGTTAAATAAATATTCTTTTTCCGAAGATCCTAGTTTCTTCTCAAGGTAGCTCAGTAAACACACGCACAAATAATTGGAGAGCATTCCTCCAAATTGGTGACCCCGACGTGATCGTGATGTGAACAGTTGAGAGGAATTGGAAGGATCACTACTACGGAATATCTGGGAATTCTTTTTTATTCTCTAGCGCTCTACCAAGGTATCGAATTTAAATACATTTCGTGACTGCAAATTATTGTAAGAATCATCCGGATGAAGATTTAGCCGCATTTACACACGGAGTGATAATTAATAACAATATACTTTTTCTTTCTTTTGGTGTGTGATTTTGTTTTGTCATTTTCTTTATATGACAATTAAACAATTGTTTAGTATTTCATTAAACAATAATAATATCTGATGAACAATTTAGACTACTCACATAATTGTCAAATAGCATATATTATTCTAGTACTAATAGAGATTGTAATGGTAATTATTATTATTTTATAATCTTGTAATATCTATGTATAATCTTGTTAATCGCATACATTAATATTTTTTTTTTTCTTTTAGAATTAGTTTTGCTGTGCCACACTACCTCGTGCAATTATGAGCGAAAGCGAGGCTGAACTCGCCGAAGCGTCAGGCGGCAAGGCGATGGTGAACCGTGTTACCATCCGTACTCCTATGTTTTGTAAAGAGAGACCTGCATTGTGGTTCGCGTCTTTGGAGGCTCAATTCAATATTAATAATGTAACGCAACAAATTACAAAATTCTATTATGCGGTGGCGCACTTAGATACTAATTGTACTCGTGAGGTTGAGGACATTATATTGTCTCCACCTCAAGTCGAACCGTATTCCAAACTGCGTGATGCAATTATCACCAGGTTTTCGGTCTCGCATGAAGAAAAAATTCGTTGTCTTCTGGAAAAGGAACAGATTGGTGACAGGAAACCTTTTTTTTTTACAGGTATTTAAAATCGTTAGCAGGGGAAACATTCCCAGAGAACATTCTAAAAACAATATGGTTAAGCAGGCTACCCAGATATTTACAGACTGTACTCACCGCTCAACAATTAGAAGGACTTTCAGAATTGAGCGAATTGGCAGATAAACTCATGGAAATAAACGCTCAGCCAACTCCGCTTATGTCACGTGCCGTGGCATCAACCTCATCAATTTCAGAAAATTTAGATTCGCGTTTCGCGTTAATAGACAAACGATTTGATGAGATGTCTCGTGTTTTAGCTTCTTTGACAGTCGACCATGGGAGGCAACGAGGCCGTTCGCGAGATCGCCATTTTAATGGTAATCGTAAACGCTCTCGTTCCCGTAACCGTGAACTTTGTTTTTACCACGATCGCTTCGCTGCAAAAGCTCGTAAATGCATTCCCCCCTGTAATTGGTCTGTATCGTCAGGTAATAAAGGTAACAACAATTCGGTAAACTAAAGGAACGGCCGGTTATGGCGACAACCGATCGTTTTTCTTCAAGTCGTCGCCTATTTGTTACTGACAGGTTTTCCAAACGGAAATTTCTAGTCGATACAGGTTCGGACTTATGCTGCATTCCGTTCAAAGATGTTCCAGGCTTTGGAAAACACTCATTACATTACGATTTAGTCGCAGCTAATGGTTCAAAAATTAAAACTTTTGGTTTAATTGCATTAAATTTGAATTTAGGCTTGAGACGCGATTTTAAGTGGAATTTCGTTGTTGCTGACATTGAGTCTGGTATTATTGGCTCGGATTTTTTATCTCATTTCAATCTACTTCCAGATTGTGCTGAAGGGAGACTTCGTGACGGGAAGACAGGCCTGTCGTCCATCGCGGAACTCCAGCCTGCTACTCAACGTAGCGTTAAGGTCGTAGCTATTCCAGATTCACAGTACACTGCGTTGCTACAGAAATTTTCCAGCATCACGCGCCCTCCTGGCGCAATTCAGGAGCCGAAGCATACTACCAAGCACTTCATTGTAACCACAGTCGGCCCGCCAGTTTCAACCAGGCCTCGTCGTCTTGCACCTTTAAAGCTTAGGGCTGCACAACAGGAATTCAATGACATGATGAAAGCTGGAACCGCACGAGCTTCGAGTAGTCCATGGTCTTCTGCATTACATCTGGTAGAGAAGAAAGATTCGACGTGGCGTCCCTGCGGTGATTATCGCGCTCTGAATGCCCGCACCATTCCGGACCGATATCCAGTTAGACACATTGGTGACTTTGGTCATAACTTAGCTGGATCTACCGTATTCAGTACAATTGATTTGGTAAAAGCCTACCAACAAATTCCCGTGAACCCCGCTGACGTTTGCAAAACCGCGATCATTACACCTTTTGGTCTTTTTGAGTTCCCGTACATGAGTTTCGGTTTGAGGAACGCAGGCCAAACTTTTCAAAGATTTATAGATGAGGTCGTTCGTGGTCTGGACTTTTGTTTCGCCTATGTCGACGATATCCTTGTCCATTCGAAAACGTCGTCCTGCCATGCTGCCCATCTGGAGATACTTTTCAGACGTTTGCATGAGTATGGTGTAGTTATTAACATCAACAAGAGTGTTTTCGGTGCTGAGGAGGTCACTTTCCTTGGGTATCGCATTGGCGCAGCGGGTATTCGACCCCCTGAGGACAGAATTAAAGCGCTGGTAGAATTTCCACCACCCAAGACTGTCGGTGGTATGCGTCGTTTCCTGGGCATGGTCAATTTCTATCGTCGTTTTATTCCAGATGCTGCAAAGTACCAAGCCCCTTTGATCGACGCTGTAGTTGATACGCATGGCAAAGGCGCAAAACCATTTGTATGGACGCCTACCTTAGAGATATGCTTTGAGGAGTGCAAGAAGAGTCTTACTTCTGCGAAGATACTTGCACATCCTGATTGCAGTGCAGCGCTCGGGCTTTTCACCGACGCATCGAGCACTCATATCGGTTCTTGTTTACAGCAGCGTTCCAGTAAAGAAAATAATTGGCAGCCGATTGCGTACTTTAGCAAAAAGTTGAGTTCCAAGCAAGCAGAATGGCCGGCTTATTATAGAGAATTACTAGGCGTTTATGAAAGTGTTCAGCATTTCAGGCATATTTTAGAAGCTCAACACGCAACTATCTTCACAGATCACAAACCATTGGTTTATGCTTTCGGCCAGCGTCGTGAAAAGTTGCCCCCGGCCCAATTAAATCAACTTTCGTTCATTAGTCAATTTACTACGGACATAGTTCATATTAAAGGTATTGACAATGTTGTTGCAGATGCCCTCTCTCGTGTAGAGGCAATATCCCTGGAAGAAGATTTCGCTGCGCTCGCCATCTCTCAGAGCACAGACGAGGAGTTGGCGCATGCTCGAGTTAATTCTTCCTTGAAGTTAGAGGATATTTTAATTCCTGGCACGAATGTGACCGTCACCTGTGATACATCAACTGGTCGAGTTCGTCCTTTCCTTACAGCTCCTTTTCGCCGAGCTGCGTTTAATAAATGTCACAATCTCAGCCATCCTGGCGCACGGGCTTCCGTTCGTTTGGTGACTGAGAGGTTCGTGTGGCCTAACGTTAATGCTGATTGTCACAAATGGTCGCGATCTTGCGTGGAATGCCAGCGTAGTAAGGTGACTAGACATGTAACATCTCCCCTTGGCAGTTTTGACCATCCTTCCGGCAGGTTTAGGCACGTTCATTTAGACATCGTAGGACCCCTTCAGCATTCTGATGACTACAATTATTTACTTACAGCGATCGATCGTTTTTCACGGTGGCCGGAAGCGTGGCCCATGAAGTCGATCACAGCAGAAGAAGTCGCAAATACCTTTGTTAACGGTTGGATTTCTCGTTATGGTGTACCTTGTGTCTTGACTAGTGATCAAGGTCGTCAATTTGAGTCGTCACTTTTTCAGAGACTCATGAATGTTTGTGCGACGAAGAGGATTCGTACCACCAGTTATCATCCATGCGCAAACGGCATGGTAGAGCGCATGCATCGCCAGCTTAAGGCGTCTTTAATGTGTCATTCGACAACGTGGTCGACGGCGCTACCGCTCGTTCTTCTCGGCATAAGGACAGCTTTTAAAGAAGATATTAAAGCCTCTTCTGCCGAGGTTCTATATGGTGAATCACTTCGTCTACCTGGAGAACTTATTTCAGCCCCAGAAGTTTCGAGGAACCCCAATTGTGTAGCAGATTTTGTTACTGATTTAAGAAGCCATTTGGAGGCTTTGCGTCCAATTTCTGCCTCGCGTCATTCGCGTCCGTCAATTTTTGTTTTCAAAGATTTAGCAACGACAACGCATGTATGGTTGAGGGACGACACCGTTCGTCGTCCCTTACAACCACCGTACCTAGGTCCATATCGCGTGATTAGGCGTAGGGATAAAACCATGACCCTAGTTATTAAAGGCCGAGAGTGTACAGTTAGTATCGACCGTGTCAAGCCCGCGCATTTGGAGGCTGATTTACATGAACACCTTGATACTCCAGATTCGCGAGCGACAGTGCTGGTTGAGGATGCCCCGCCGTTTTTATGTCCCGGCCCGGAGCAGTTGACGGCTGATTCCTCGCCTTCGCCCTCGTTTTCGCCCTCGCTTTCGCCCGCTCCTATAGTAACTAAATCTGGGAGAAGGGTACGATTTAGGGATATTTTGAATTTATAGTTAATAACGTATTTCCTTAGTCCTTTGAGGGGTTTTTTCTTCTGCGTAGGGGGGTGATGTGGCGTGGAGAGCCGACCTCTTTGGTCGAGCTCCTAATTTGATTTATTTAATACTTTTAAATGTGTTCTTTTTATAAACTTTGCTTTTGTTATTTTTGATATCTCCTGTCAACAGTTTTTCAATACATACTCATGTCACCAGGCTAAAAGGAAGTTCCTACCATATTAATTTACAATGTTTTAATTTTTAATGTATGTTGTTTTATCAAGCTTTTTCCCAACGCTACAAACGTTGTACTGTACGTTGGTTAAATAAATATTCTTTTTCCGAAGATCCTAGTTTCTTCTCAAGGTAGCTCAGTAAACACACGCACAAATAATTGGAGAGCATTCCTCCAAAGATGGAATGGAAAATTCTTCATGTGTCTTCTTACCGAAAAGGGGAAAAAGACGTATGTTGTGTCAGTCGTCAAGATCGTTGAAATCCCACAATGCGTGCCGTACCGAAACTTTCGGTAGACTTAGGAGATTTAAATAAGGTAACCTACCTGTATTTCGATAATTCCTTTATTGAAGCAAACTGCATATCTTCATTCTCCAGAGTTGTTGAACAACTTATTAGGTAAAATCAACGATTTATTAAAATCGAAATGGGTCGATTATGCGGCAGCTCATGCTACCGGTTTGTCTTCTGTTTCATTACTAGAGTGTTTAGGCAACTTCCTAGGGGCAGAAAGAGTTCAACAAATTATGTTCGGTGCAACTATTTTCCTTCCCATAAACTTGACAATCGAATCAAACCAAAGGCGCAGTACGAATTGCTTACCTTTCTTGTGGGAACAATTTTGTCCTCTGGTAACACCAAGAAATGTCTGAATTCCATCGAATTAAAAATCAGAGTGTAGTGAGGTAATATAGTTACTTACCTATTAATCAATAATTCTTTATATTTAAAACATTGTTGGGAATCTCCAACATTTCAACATCTCTGTCATAAAATTAATGTACCCTGAAACCATAGCGATCCTGGTAAATAATCAATTGACAGCTTGTAATCGAAATAGTCATGTTTTTTTCTACACCTTCCAACCGTAAGGTAATTGTACCGTAAGGTATCCAACCGTAATTGCGGTTATTGACAATAAATTTAATTCCGCAAATTATATCGTTTTTACAATATACCAGCAATAGTCAACAGCCCATTGCTCCAATTCATACATTTGACCAAAGTAACGTTAACTTACTCAGACCATTTCTTGACCATCAATTTTCTTAATTCTATATATATTTACATATACTAAAGTAACGTGCACTCGGCCCATTCCCGGCTCCAAGTGCCCAAGAACAGCTCAGTGTCGATCGCCTCCTATAATTTTGCCTCGATCCCGGGAAATTAATTTCCGAAATCACCAGCAATAATAAAGTTATAATTTTAAACCAAAATACGTACCTGTCTGCGAGAACAGGCACGCGTGCCAGGGACGGATTGAGGAATATTTTAAAACGAAAATTTGACGCTAAAATTGCATACTTTTGTGTGTAGTCGTCTTTCGAATTAAAAGGTGTTTTCGGTAAAAGATTTTTTCGCAATTAACGATTAAATGACATTTGGAGTGACAATTGGGATAAAAATGAAAATATAAAATATTTACTTTCGAATTCTTAACATGATTGTTTTAATTTCAGAATCAAACTATTCGTAAGGATTAGTCTTTGCAACTCACAAGCGTACATTACTTTGCTTGTGGTAGTGAGTATCCGTGTGTGTAAAAAGAAACCTAATATCCTTAAAAATACATCTTTAAATACATTGACACGAAAGATAGGTAAACATTTATACAACAAGACATTATACCTATGTTGGTAACTACCTATAAAGGTAACGCGCTCTGGATTTACAAGCACTCTTACATGTAATGGATAATTAAACATTTTAATAACTGGATTTCATTCTTAAATATTTATCTAGTAGATATTAATGTCTATTAATGTAATGGAATCCATTATTGATAAAGTTTAAATTTTAATTTATATCGTTACACGTGTTTCTCTATAGTAAAATCTCGACAGAGACTAAGTACGTCCCCTCGCGGGTCGATGAAGACATCGGTTATGAAGAGTGGCTTCATTAAGAGAGCCGTGGCGCGCACAGTTCTGCGAAGGGCCGAGCCGCCGAGTCGAACAACCGACCTAATTGAATTTATACAGGTACATAGCACAACCTACCCATAAGCTAATTGTGACTACTTCACTTGCCAGTGTTATTTTCCCCCCGCATAATTACCAGCTACTGACTTGATGGCCGATCATTAAGGCAAGTTTTGAAATTATTAGCAATATACATATCATTTTCAAACATTAGCGCTTATTAAGGCATGAGAACATATACTTTTTGTCAGGCATTCTTTAACAAAGCGGCTTTTTAATGCTATTTCACTGTAGGCTAGACAAAAAACCAAGTCTAAAGTCATATGTAGCTTAAAGGTTCTGGCTTCAATAAGAAATTCCTAATTGCCCGTAATGATATGCTCGCAAAATTGAGATAATAACACTATCTATTGAATTAAGTCTCACATGTAACTGAATAAGGTTTTATGGAGTCATATACCTACTAATGCATACTACTAGTTTTCCAGGAGACCTTTCTACTCATATTTACATAATACGAGTCTTGCTTTTCCACTCTATTACATCTTTTTCTGTGGATGTTGTAAAAGGTGATTAAAGGATAACAAAGCCTCTACCACAAGCCTCGAGGAACTACATCACCTCACCATCTCTTGAGGTGGTTTAGTTCCTATATTGCCTTAATGTATGCCTATCCTTATAATGGCACCCTGATCAAATGGCAAGTTGTATTACTTAGTATTTCTAGGTATATGCTTCTTATGAGCCTAGTTGCCTGGTGTAATAAATGAATAAATATCTAATTTTTTTTTTATGTACGAAGGCGGCAGACGAGCATACAGTCCACCTGATGGTAAGTGGATACTGTCGCCCATAGACATCCGCGATACATGCCAACATTAGCCCAAAATGACAAACGTTGGAACGCCTCCGGATGCGCTGCCTAACTTTGGAGATATAGGAATGGATTTGGAGAAAGGGTTCGGAAAATGGGGAGGGATAGGATGGGAATGGGCTCTGGCACTACCGAAACACATACGTACATTAGGGAAATAAAGTAGGAAATGCATTTCAAGGTAATCTTCTGTGAGACTAACGTGGCCAGTCGAGCGCGCTCAGCAGCTGTTGGATTGCAGCGTGCACTCTCTCCCTCACAAACACATTATTATCCCCTCACATTATTACATTCACAGTCACAAGATCGCGTCATTTTTTTAATTCCGCCACATACCCTGCAACATTTTTGTGAGTACCCTGTCGCCTCTGTCGAAACCGATAACGTTCCGCCAACATTGATGGTTTGAGTTCTAAGTGTCTGCCCATTGCAACGACCGCTTCCTCATACTTCAGGTCCGCTGGCTTTCGTGGACTTGCCAAATTCACCAGCAATTCGTACGCCGCGTCGCCCATCAATACAATCAACATTAAAATACAACCTTAAAATACATGTCCATTCCATCGTTTAACTTAAATTCTTCAAACTCCCCGACTGACATCGCGATGCCTCACTAGTGTAATTTTTACACATATTTACTAATCGAACCGTAATGGCGTTGCCTGTCCTAGTCGTCAGTGTGAAAAAACAAGGTGTGAATCGGACGACGACGTTCATTTTACGACTGTCTGTGGCGAGCGCGCATTATTTGCAAAACAACTTAATACATATTACATATGCATAGTTTTGTAAAAATTTCCTCTGGTGTAAAAATATATTAGAAAATTCCTATTAAACATTGTCCGTGTATCTGGACGTGTAATATTTCGTGGAGCATCTCCAGCCGCCATCGCTCGCCCGCGGCTACCACTCTGTATTGGAAGATTGAAACATGATAAATCGATCCCCCTCACTGTACATTATAAAGGCACTTTTGACGGCAATTTTATGCCCGTGAATATAAGGTGTAATAAAATTTTAATATTTTACGAAAACAATATTGATTGGTGCCCTTCAACGACGGACGCAATTGGTTTTATGTTTCCAAAAAACGGGTTAATTTGGATTTTTGCGCCATGTATAGGTGAATGAAATGCGCCCTTGAATTAAATATGATGATGAAGAATACCTGTAATGTGTTAATGCAGTTCATGAATGACTGTTTATATTATAGTAATTTAAATTAAATTGTACCTTGTGGTATAATGTGGGCTCGAGTGGAGGCCGCGTACTCTGCCCCCATAAGAAGAAAGAAGAAATAGTAGGTAGTAATAGGTAGGAATTTTTAACGGAAAGCATAAATTCCTTTACATTCGGAAATTAAAAATAAGCAAAGACAAAAAACAACGGCTATTCTTTTTGTTTCATTCAAAACTCCAAGTTTCCTTCTAGCTTGATTTTAAATTAATGAAAATTTTATCTACATTTTTTGCATTTATATCGATTGTCGACAAAACGCACCTGAGCCTTTCTTTCCAAGGAGGGCAATACTAGTAAGCGCAGTGTAAGAAGTCCCCGGGCTTAATGGACCGATGACCTAAAGAGGGTTACCTAACGAGTAACGACTGGATGAAGAAGGTAAATGATAGAACATCTTGGCTCACCTTGGGAGAGGCCTGTGTCCACCAGTGGACACACAGAGACTGACAGAAAAGAAAAATAAGATACACCGTACTTAACCAATCAGTAGTACCCATTTTATAAGACCGTTTCCTTCCATCCTCCGATGGTTATCTTCAAATAATTATTATATATTTTTTTATTAACCATTACCTGATTATACAAAAATCTTTTTTAAATTTGTATAGATACTACAAAAACCTCCAGGATTTAACCGTGGTACCGAAGCCGTTCCTTAAATATATATAACTTTCTGTCCCACTTATTCTTTAAAAAGTTCATTTATTTTACCTATAGCGTGGTAGGCAGTTTATTGACCAAATCAGGTGTCATGTATTGTCACATTCTTTGGCCATGTACATTATTAACTTTGTGTAGTTCATAATTGACGTTTGTCCTTTTCTGGAGTAAATAAAAAGAAAGTAAATAACTGGGCCTTACAATTTTAGTCAATGAATGTCTATTTCGCTGTTCCACAATGAGGACGGATAATTTTGCCTTATTGAAAACATTAACAAGTTTGCAATATTTAAAGAAACCATTGTAGTTGCTATTTTTATGTTAATTTCTAAATTTTTTTGGAAATATTAATTTTAACAATTGTATTTGCATTATGTATATGCTTTAAATATAGCTTCTATATGTTCTTCCATTGGCGCCAATCTTATAGTCGACAACAGAATCCGTTCGGACTAAATATAACAGTCTGAGTTTACTATATAGGGCATTTAATATCTTAAAATAGAAATTTGAATGGTAATGTTGATCTTAAGTGTCTCAAATTATTAGGCTAATCAGAAAGTTTTGCTACAAAGAGTTTTTTTCTATGGGACATTGGCCGGTTTTGGTGTCAATTAAAACTATGAGTCTCTATAACGTAAAAACAAAACAGTCCAAATTCAAATTTCCTTCCATATTTTTTATGAGCTGAATCAAAATATCGTGTCTCATTAAAAAATGTATATTCGACGAAAACATTTCCGCGCTTTTAAAATATGAAATAGACTTAAAATGGCGTCTCAGTTTGGCTGACGAAACTTTCTTCGTTTTCAACAACAAGTTCTAAGAAGTTAAAGGGCGACCGCTTCTTTAACTTCTGTTACGGTAGAAAACGTGAAAGCAGAGAAAGAAATAATTTATGAAAACAGGCGAATTACATACGAGGAGATTCGGGAGAGATTGCAGATTGGATCGGGTAGTGTGTATGAAATATTGCATGGGAATCTACGAGTATATTATCGCGCTGGGTCGGCACAACCTCAACCGAGGCTCTAAAGTTCGTGTCGAATGGTGCAGTGATATAATAACAGAAATTGAAGCAGGGTGGGTCGTCTCGGATCGTTTACGACATTGTCACAGGAGACTGGCCAACGTCAATCTACTGTTTGACTGTTTCAAAGTAAGCCAGCAGCGCCTATACCAAAGTGAAAAGAGCAAGAAGCGCTGGAAAAATGTTAAGGGCAAGTTTTTTTCATTTTAACTGGCTACCTGATATCTGTACCTTTACAGAACCAAAGCAGCATTAAGACAATAGACAATAGTATCTATCATATATGGTAGAACTTATAGAATTGTATAGAAACTTTGTATAGATCCAAGTGAAGAGTACTTTGAAAAAATGTAATGAAACAATTGAAACCCGTAGAACATTTAGTTTCTTTTTTGCAAAACTTTCTGAGTTCCCCACGCACCTAGCGGTTGTTCGGACTCTCGCCGACTTCTGTTTTGACTTCCTACAATTTTTGCGCGTTTCTCTTTTAGTCTTTCAGCCCTCATCTTTCTGAGGTTTGATCATAGTTGTTGTTCCGTTGCCGAGCAATATCGAACATCTGATATACATCATGTGTAATAAATTGTTATAATCAAATAGTACGTACTTAAATATATTTAAAGTTTTTTTTCAACACTTTATTGCACACAAACACTGTACTAATGGCGAACTTAATGCCTTAAGACATTATTCTCTACCAGTCCACGTTCACGGAAAATTACAAACCGTGTACTTTAAACAATAATAAAAATACATACATGCATTATAGAATTTATAAAGGAAATAATAATTGTTATGAAAATGGTTACTCACAATTTATTTATTATAGCCGATATTTCGGTCCAGTCACATGAGCCGTGGTCGCGGCCAGACTGCGGAGACGGGGGAAGTAGTTGTTGCTATTAAAAGACAAATCTGTCTACCCTCCGTCTTGTTCGGTTTTGATTCACCTGCCCACACTGAACTTGTTTCTGTTGATTATGTTCCTTGCACACTATACTAACAATGTCAACACACACACACACGCGAGTTTGAAACGCATTTGCTTTTCTGGGTTTGCAAAGTTCAATCACTGAGCCCCATGTACCTACGTGCCAACTTAAATCCATCCTTGCGAATTTCAATCGGCATTTTTTAATTTCTATTGCCTCTCGGACCAATCGCGGTATGTAATGGCGTTCAGTTGAAATTACTTTTGTTTTGTGTACTTTAATCCCATGATTGGTTCCTGCCTCTCATAGGTGCCCTGTTATTGCCGACTTGTGTGGGTTATTATTAAGTGGGCCAGCCTGCTGTGGTTCGCTTGGTTTGTCCAGTGTATGAGTTTCCACAGCTATCTTTAGGAGAACGCAGGCAACTTGGTACTTTTTGAGGAGGAGAAAATACAGTTTTTATATCGTATTTACTCCTTTAAAGCTTGCCAATCTTATCTTAGCCAATGCCAATTATAAAATAAATAATAAATCGTGAGTAATCCGTTTACGTAACAATTATTATATGTTCAACCACGATAACAAAACATTGCAATTAAACAACTTTTAACGGTTTAAATCGCGTATATTTGACATGATTTATATCCCGACGTTTCGAACACTTTGCAGTGGACGTGGTCACGGGGTGACTAATTGATTTTATTTGTCACTTGAGTTATTAAGAAATTATTACTACCGTCTGAAATTTTTTGAACTACCGTCTGAAATTTTTTTTTAATCATAACATTCCCTATGCACGCAGTATTCGCTCACGGTGTCCAGAGGTCTTGCAGTATGGCGTTGGCCTTGTGATTTAATTAATTTAATGACTGGATCCCAAGCTGGTGGTACTTGCCAACCATCTTCTCTATTGAAATTTGGGTGTTTCTTAATTTCAATAGCCTCGCGTAACATTCTTGGCATGTACCATTGTAACCATGTAACACGTAACATTGTTGTAAATCACAAGGCCAACGCCATACTGCAAGACCTCTGGACACCGTGAGCGAATACTGCGTGCATAGGGAATGTTATGATTAAAAAAAATTTCAGACGGTAGTTCAAAAAATTTCAGACGGTAGTAATAATTTCTTAATAACTCAAGTGACAAATAAAATCAATTAGTCACCCCGTGACCACGTCCACTGCAAAGTGTTCGAAACGTCGGGATATAAATCATGTCAAATATACGCGATTTAAACCGTTAAAAGTTGTTTAATTGCAATGTATAGTAATCGCGAAAACCTAAGAAAATATCACGATAACAAAAGTTTAAATTTTTTTATAAAGGATATTTAATAATATGTACAATAAAAAAATAATTTGTTTTGTTTGTCTATAATATTCTAATCAGCTCAATCTTATTTCAATCAAAACTGTTCACGTTAACTATAAGTACTTACTGAACTCGTTAAAAAAAAGAATGTGGTAAAATTGTCAGTAGGTAATGTAAAATCATGTTAGAAGCTTGGAATTACGGATAAAACAAAACGCATGAACATTGTTTTTTTTTTAATTTCTCAATATAATGTATCTTGGGCCAAATCTTAGGCTTTCGTTAAAACGCCACTAATTCCTTAAACATCTTCTAAAATATCTTTATGAATATAGAGCCTCCTAAATTTTGTGATATCACATTGTTAATGTTATATTTATGTACAAGCTGTGTTTGTCTATTAGTTTTATTACGCCTAGTTTAATCACTCACATTCAATGTAACTGACGTACCTAGGGTATGTATTAATGACAAATGTTTAAGAATGTATTAAGTATGTATAAGGGTATGTATTAAGAATGCTAACAAAACTAATAAATAATGTCTTTTCTTCTTAGGAGGGCATAGTAGTGTATGACGGCACAGTATACGACAAACATTTAGAAAACAGCACAGAAACCGTTCTTGTAATCGTATGATAACATATTATTAGTACAATTTTCTCGAAGTGAATGTAAGTGTTCAATCACTGAAGGCCTGCGATTACCAATTTGCAACAATCAACGGTTACGATGTTATTGGCTTCAAGTGCACAATCAATAAAAATTGTTTTCTAATAATTTCTCCTACAGTCTTTTTCACATTCTATGATATATATCAGTGACTCTTTTTTTAAACAAAAAAGAATAAATGTTGTAATGAACTGGTTCTAACGAATGTTCTACTGGTTAAATTAAGACATACAGAAGAAATGACGGACTTATTGAGAGTGATACTTTCCAGGTACTTATAGTTCTGTCATCTCACGAAGGCGAGTTACGTTTAGTAGTGATTGTGCTCGTACATATACATTGATTTAGTGTGCGTCGCGGCGTCGGGAACCCAACTTGGGTTATCAAGTTCACGCACACTAAAAGAATGCACATGTACGAGCACAACCACTACTAAACGTAACCCTTCATAAGATGAAAGAATTATAAGAAGGCAGTAAGCGGTCTGTGAATGCGCGTGATGCTATAAACATCTGTTACACCTACATGTCAACACCCGTCATCAATCATCACAGATGCGTTGTTTGTTTTTTTAATTAAATTATTTAAAACGCCTTCATTTTAAATAATTAAAAAATAAATATTTAGAGCTCGTTATCACGTAAACGCGAACACCAATCACAGCGCGTTACGACACGCCTGGGGAAAAGTTTGTCGTTATATTACTTATAGCGTACTGTATGATATTTTGTAAATTGTTAGTTATTTCCTACAATAACGTATAAATACATTATATTTACATCAATGGATTTATACAAGAAAATTAGGTCTTTGCCAAAAATAGACGTCATAATGGTGGCAACCTTCTTCGCAAGTAACAATAATTTCTGTTCTGCGGAGTTCAGGAATGTTAAAACATTCATGTAAGTAACAATTTTTATAGCTTAGTGCTTAAAATATGTTACATTCAGTGCATATCATTTGTCTAAGGAAATGAATATGCCTATATGTCCACAATTATTGATACATTTAATTTAATTCAATTTAGCATCAAAATTTATTGGTTATAATCAGATACCTACTATAAAGGCTGTTTCAATAGATTGTTAACAGATTGTTTATTTGTTTTCAGGTTATCAAGACAGTCTTATTGAGAGGACGCTACAAACGGGAGGGTAATTTGTGCATGCCGTAAAATAACATATTTGCCCGGAATATATAGTGAATGCGAAATTGAATGCCGTCACTGTGGTTGTTTATGAAAACGATGACGTTGTGCTGAGCGTACAATGTCATGATTGTGCTGCATCAGCTGGCGGCTGTAAGCACGCCGTCGCTTTTATGATGTGGCTCCATCAAAGAAGTGAGGAACCTTCTTGTACTTCAGTAGAGTGCTATTGGAAAAAATGCCAACTATCTAAAGTCCCACCTTAAAATTTACAACAGCAACTGAACGGGCCAAGAGAAACCCTGAAAGTTTCTCTGTTTATCATCAGATATCGGTGTCTTATAAAAGTTTTAACACAAACGAAAGAAACAAATCTACATACCTAAGTTACCAATTAGAAAACAGAAGACTTTTTATTGCATCAACTTGTGTTAAATATAGTTCAGTTCAGTTCAATGCAGTTCAGTTGTTATAGAGAAAATTACTTCACTTATTACAGAATTTATACATACCTACTCGTAAAATGAAATTGAAGTAAACACAAATCCACAACGATACAACGTTGTCAACATCAGAGTAATTTAAGGCAAGAATTGAGATGTGCTAGTGGTACGGCCATGAAAGCTTTTGAAATTAGTAAATCCAAGACAAATGATGGCAAATGGGGGGCAAAGTAGTGAAAAGAAGTAGGATTTCGAAGGAGAAATTTCGAGAGATCGTAGAAAAGAAACTGATACACAAAAATTGATAAATATGGCCTGTTAATTGTGTAAAGAGCATCCGAATATTGCTGGTTTTCCTGATGGTGTATGTGGAAATGATTTCTAGTAGTAATTAAGTGTCCTATTAGCAAGGAAATTTATATTCAAAATGGAAAGGCTTCAAACGAATGTTATGCACAATTATAAACGTTTGCGTCCGCAATAAATAAGTGTTACTTTTGTGTAGCAGATCGTGACTTTTAAAATAATGATTAGTGTTTACTTTGATAATGATTATGTAATTAATTTTGTAGAGAGAGAGTGCACGCTGCATTCCCACAGCCGCTGGGCGCACTCGACTGGCCATTTTACCCCGTCACTCACAGTCTTCTGTGAAATATACTGCATTTCCTACTTTATTGTATTTCCCCAATGTACGTGAGTGAGATATGCACTGGCATGGGATGGGATGATAGGATGGGAATGGGCTCTGGCCCATTCCCATCCTATCCTATCCATCCCCATTTTCCCAAACCTTTCTCCCAATCCATTCCTTAATCTGCAAAGATAGGCAGCGCATCCGGGAGCGTGCCAACGTTTGTCTTTCTGGACTGATGTTGGCATGTGTCGCGGATGCCTATGGACGACGGTATCCACTTACCATCAGGTGGACTGTATCTTTAATCTGTATCACGCCTTTTTCTATAAAAAAAGAATACCATTTATCTTTTTGTAAAGTTAATATATGTCCTTTGTTATATAGAAATATATAATAAAATAATATATTATAATTGAATGTTTTATTTATTTACCTAATAAGAGAATTTTGTATAATATCAACCAGTTTATCGATTAAATTAATGGTTAAACGAATTTACCTAAGTGTAGTTCTATCATAATTACACTAAGCGCGTTTTCTGATGAGATTATTTGTACAAGGATGAGCCTTTAACATTGAAAACTCCCATAAACGACGTATCACTCAAGGTGCCACTGCCCGGTCACTTTGTTATCATTTTATTTTTGTTTGTAATAATAATAAGTATACAGCGGCAAAATAGAAATAATTCCATAAAATTGTCAACATTCCTATTATTGATACATTCGCAATCTTCTATGAGATTGGTCATCATTCACGCCCGAGTCGCTGTGGGGTGCAGTTTTTTTAATTCATTGGGTAGGTAGGTAACCTACCTACTTATATTATCAAAATATTTTGTGTCCTTAAACCTGTAGAATTTGTGGTGACACTGCATATTCCTATACAATTAGTTAGAATCGATAAAATAAAAGGACAGCCATGAGCATATACAAATATAATAATATCAATACAGTTGTTTTTATTATATTTGCAAAATCTCATATAAATTGAGCTCACCTAAAATCATCTGTTTTATCTCTCACATAGTTCGAATCTGTTCGAATTCAATTTTCTTAAGCGAATGGTCCTTCTCTTAAGAAATTCATAGCCGGACAACTTACTTTATGGCAAACAGTTTACCCACTGTGCAGTTCGTACTTCTACCTGTAACGTGGCTTTCAGTGGAGCAATTATTTATAGACACCACGGACGTCGAACAAAATAGGAAGTTTTATTTTATAGTATGAAAGTGACAGACGAGCGGAAATTCCACCTGGCGGTAAGTGAATACTGTCAACATTAGTCAAACGTTGCGCTGCCTACATTTGAACATTTGGGAATAGATTTGGAAGAAGAGTTGGCAATACGGGGAGGGTTAGGAAAGGAAGAGATGGGATTAGGCTCGGGCATATGTCATTCACCACCGAAATCCGTATTGGAGGAATAGGATAAAGTGGGAAACATTTTACATTACTCTTCTGTGAGAGAGGAGTAAATTTCCACTCGAGTGCGCCCAGCGGCGGCTGTGGTATTGCGCCCTGAAGGGTAGCAATAAATACTATATCTCCCGTATAATGTGATAAAAAATAATAATAAATAAATTAGTGTACATTTTTTCAGCAAAAAGTGCGTACTGCGTTTATACTTTTGTAACACGCAATACGTCTTCGGGGTATGCTGCCTTGTTCATGTACAAAACTAAATGTAGTTAACAAACGAGACAAGTAAATAAATCATTTGTAAAACGCCACTATTTTTTGTTATACAACTGTTTCCCCATACTGCGGTAGCGTATTATCTGCCGCGCAAGTCCCCATGGGACAATAACTCATGCGGACTCCGCTTGTTACGAATGTCTGTGCAACTTGTGCTGGAAGGGGGATTGTATTTGTAAGTGTTTATGAATATATATTTGCGTTTGTGAATAGATCTACAGGTGTACCAAAACCTATAGATCAATAAGTCGACAACAAGACAGTGTGGTGGCGGCCGTCTTTAGAATAGCACCAATAAGGCGACTAAGAAATAACAAAGTTGCTACCACAAGCCCTGAGGAAATATACAAGAGTGGACTCACCAATCCTCTTGGTCATGACCCACCTCCGCCCATGGTCCTACCAACCTTTTGGTTATACGGACCGAATCGTCGGGAGGTACGCGCCGTTCGCCTGCTGAGGGCTATGTTGCGGCGCGTATCTGCTCTGCCTCCCTACAAGTATTTCCTTTCCTATGTCCCGTTCCCACTCTCCCCTTTCTGGGGCTGTTTCAACGTACACATCACGCGACTTCGACGCCGAGCAGCTCTCCTGGGCTCCTTAGCTTGTGCCATCGGTGTGCAAATTCTCGTAGCCTACGGAAGTTCGCCTCTGAGGAATCGAGGTCGCAGTAAAACACCGGACCCTCCTCCTGTCTTGTGATTCCCTCCAGCATTCTCTATCGTTCCTCCTCGTATAGAGGACAGGACCATAAAACATGGCGCAAGTCCTCGTCAGCCATGCCACACTCACACAAACTACTCTCACACAACTTCATATCGTGAAGTCTCTTTCTAAAGCAGCCCTCAGCAATCCTCTTGGTCAGCGTGGATTTTTAAAGCCATACATCCTTCATGCACAAGACAATGTGTATGAGGAGGCTGATGCCCAGCAGCGGACGATAAAAGGGCTGGTTACGGTACGGTAACAAGACAGTTACGGTACGATAGGGTAAAAAGACAGTGATTTTTCTATTGAAAGGTGGCAGACAAGCTGACCGATGATGTTGAGGATACTCTCGCTGAAGTAAGTACCCAACAAACAATTTAGCGCTAACGGCAACCTGTTTTAGCACTTACAGTAGTGTAAAAGGGTATATAAAAGCTTCAATAACAACTTTTGACTGTATAATAGATGTATAATCAATATTTAACACTTCAAGTGACAATAAAGAGGCTTAATGGCTATAAAGAAAAAGAAACTTATAGGCGTTTAAGGTATAGGCGCATTAATGGGAACCACTGTACAGCTTACTTATAATAATATGGCTTTAGCATGCAACACGAAAGCTGTTTAACGTGTCCACCAACTCTTGCTCTCGGCTCTTGTTCTTACATGGTGTTAGTGGCCTTATAACTCCTTAAGTTCTAAACCATTAAATACGGAATTCATTAGTTCTATAGGAGCGCTAATCACAACTCTTATAATGCTAGATGCTTTAAGAGATAGGAAACGATTTCATATCACTTTGGAATGTATATTGGAGATATTCAGAGAGTTTAAGTGATAGAGTTGCTTCTACTAAAACTTCTGCACAGGCTTAATAATTAAGGAAGCCTTATAGCTCTTAATCAACGCTTTGGGTTAAATTATTGTATGAATTATGGTTATTACCTACATCACTTCGTTAACCTAACCTCAAACAACATTACACACCGAAGAGAGCCCTTACACATTCAAGAAAAATACAGGTTAACCCTTTAATTGACACCATTATGCAACTGAAACCTGTAAAGATCTCTGATTTAAAGATTTTACTGACTAACTGTAAGTTGCACAATAGCGCTAACTACCGCTTTATAGGCGCTATAGATGGAATAGAAGAAGAATAAGCTGTTGAGAGATGACGCCATTATGTTTACAAAAATAACCTATATAATGTTCAAGAAAATGATTTATTTTACTACACTTCATTTACTTTACTTTTTGATAACAGCGATATATAAAAATACCTATAGATGGGTAACATACCTCAAATTGTCAAAAAATAGTAACCATGCCATTATTTTATTATGTTTGATTTCAATAAAAAGTAGAAAATATTTTCGTTGAGCTTTAAAATTGAGATGTAACATATATACCATATTTAGAGTTATTTAACCCCATAACTTCATGAAACCAAATCCAATAACGAAACTTGTATTTTCTCTTCAATTGTTAATTTCAGTCACACGCGTAACCAAGAATCGTAAAACGGATTTATAGAGGTATTCTTAAAATGTATAATACCTAAGCGCTAGGTGCCAATATAAGAGCGCTATGGTTTCACTTTGGACGAAACATATCGTCAGGATTTCATAACCTTCTAACCGCCTTAGGTTTTGCTTATAAACAGCTTGAAAATCACTGCGAGTGCTTCTTTATATCGCTTACAATCGCTATTATATATATAGTTATTAAAGAAGCTAGAGCTATATAAACATTGGCCTATTTCGGGGTTATAAGCAAGTTATACCGCGCTATATCACCAATTGTTACCGCCTCTATACGGCTTTAGTTCCACAAAAGAACTCTTAATCAGCTCTTATAGCGTTTTTCTCAGCGCTAAAATGTTAGCTGGGTACTCACATCTGCGATACATGTCAACATTAATTCACAATAATAAACGTTCTGATGCCCCCGGATGCACTGCCTATCTTTGGAGATTTAGGAATGTAATTGGAAAAAAAGGTTGGGAATAGTCCCAATCCTCCCTGAGAGGATGGGATGGGATGGGATGGGCAGTCAAGACCTCCAGCAGTGGAGAAACACAGAGTAATAGTATAACAATGTAATGTTACCATATAGGTAACTCTATGATAACATTACATATAGGCCATATAGGCCATATAGCCATCTAGGCACTAAGTATAAAATAATCAGGTGGTTAATTTAAAACTCTGATCAGCATTTGCTCCTCATAAAGGTTTCGGTAAACCAATAACAATTTTCGGTAACATTTTAATGAAATGAAGCGATAGTTACAACACAGACATGTGGCCAGTAATCTATAGTTAAGTGAAGTGTAGGAACTCTGTATTCTGCATCCTCCCCAGGGAGAGATAAATCAACAGTGCTACCCAGTGACTTCTAATCTCGTTCAACTCGACATGTCGAGTTTACGAAGTATGCCGCGAGACACCAACTCCGCAATTCAAAATATAAACGTATTACAAAAAAAAGATAAACGATTAGAAAGTTTATAAAAACTACTTAGACGCCTCTGACGAGTTTGATTGGTCTTTTTGTGGTAAAATCATAATCTTGATTAACAAGACACTCTATATTGTCTCGACAATCAAGAAATCTAGACATCTACAAGTAGACTTCTCCGAATCTGGACATCTGGACAAAATAGCGACAGTATCCATTTACCATCAGGTGGACTGTACATATGCTCGTCTGCCACCTTCGTCCATAAAAAAAAATTGGGGTCCCTAATTGGTATGAATTAGAGGTATAATTGCTGGTTTTGTATCTTAATAACTCAATACTGAAATAAGATATCTATATTTATTGGGTAAAACTTTGTTTTTAGTTTTTCGAGGCCATACAAGATATTAATTATTATTAAAATCATGAAATCCATAGAGAGCTCTCTGGATAACTTTGATATTTAATTGGCTGGTACAGGAATTGAAGTATATTAAAACTGACTTATCATAAAATCACTTGTTGTTACATTTAATAGTAATTTTCTTCGCAAACATTCAATACAATACCTACCAAAACTTGAACTTTACAGTTGATTACATTACGTTTAATTAGTTGACAATAAATCAAAACGTATGAGATATAAAGGCCTAACTAATAATTTCACATAATTGTTTATCAATAACACACACAACAATATCAATGTAACATGTATAGTAGCAATGCAAGTCAGTCTTTGTACCGTCAGCTACAAACTATGCGTAAACATTTGTGACGTCATCTGAGCTAAGAGTTGAACGTTGTCGATATGGACTTGGTTAAGATTTACCAAATTAAAATTTCGTTGTTTCAAGAGATTCTATTTAAAAAGAAACATACTTTAATATTTGATTTTTTTCTTTTATTACAACTATTTAGGTAAAGGTGTTAATCTTTTGATCCGACTCAATTCTATACTTTTTTGTCTTTTGTTCCTAAACATTTTTAAAAATACTAAACAATCTTTTAAAATTTAACGAGTTCTGTTTGCATAAACACTATAGGACAGATAAATGAAACTCCTAAAAATTGGATATTTTGGTATTTCATAATTCAAAATGTTTTGGTTGGATATCATTCGTAATGTACAGAGCAATGACTCTTTTTTAACGAAGACACATGTTTACATGTTTCATGAAAAATCCCATATTCTACAGATTTAGTTTCTATCAACTTTTGGTGCTGACTGTACATATTGTGTCGGCAAACACAAGGGCCACATTATCTACGCAACTTGCGCGAGATTTATTAGCCCTATTATCATGGCTGCCCTTTGGGGACACACTGAGAAATAATTACATACGCCACGTCTCTGTTAACTATTTGTATTAATTTTGAATATTTTGATGCATTTAAAATGTTTAATTAAATAGTTTGGCACTAATTTAGCGTCTGTGACGTCATCGCCCTTATAGATATAAATTGTAATAAAGTCTTTATTAAAATGCAATTTTTCGAGGCATTAATCGAAGATTATTTATGAATTATATGTTTAATTATATTTTAAGTCAGGTTTGAACTTACGGCCTCAAGATTATCACCACTTACTATATCGACCAATTGAACATTCGCACAAATACAAACTCATTTGCAGCTTGTTGTGCTATTCATTCAATTTATAAGCGGTTATGTACTCGTAGCGCTAACCGCAGAAGGAAATTTCTACAACAGACCAATTCATACAGTTAGAACAACGAATATGAACTTTAAGCTGACCAAAATAAGTCGTGTATGAACGCAAAAAAGATTGTAGTCGTACGATCGCTTCGTTGGTCAGTACTTTATGTTGATGAAAAATTCAAATGATTATTTGATGCTTTAAAGTCAACAGAAAAAATAGCTCTAGTATTATTTATAGACTTTATAATTATAAATAATTAGTAAGCGATTTATATGCGAAATGTTTGCGACACTTATGCTGTTGAATGTTGAATGTTGAAGGGGTATAAAAATTGAATGTGTATATAATATTGAACTCTATTTGGATGTGTCATTTGTTTTTAATATAATGATAATGACCAATCAACGAGGCGCATTCGATGTTCATTGAATTAATGTCAATGTTATAATGACTTACGTATTCATTTGAAACATTTGCTGAGTGGACAATGACCTAACATCTGTGTTTATTTTTTTTATTTGTACATTGTGAAGAAAAAACAGAATACAGACAGAGTCCAGGCAGGCAGATAAGGTTTTATTTTTATAAGACGATATTATTATATCGTAAGGTATGTCGTAATTTTTATTATAGTCTTATTATTCGATTTCTGATGTACCATTAACATGCAACCTTTTAATGATGCCATAATTATAAAAAATAAGGACTCTATTCCACTTATGCACAATGAAGTACCTACCACAAGAGAAAATTTATACAAGGATGATAAACGTCCCACTGCAGGGCCTCCCTAGTAAATCACTGGGGGTTTCGGGCCATAATTCACTTCGCAGGCCCAGTGCGGATACGTGGATACATATATTCCAGATTAGAGTCGAGAATAAATACACCTAGGCTATCACCGCTGCACAGGAGGTAGGCCCTCCCTAATAATCAAAAGGGGATTTACGGTTAAATAATAATTCATTTCTCAACAGAATACATATATCTAAAACATCTAACAGGTACATCTAAACATTACCTATCCATAAACAGACTTTATGAACAAATATTCTTTACTACTTTATTAGCAATCATATAGAATCACACTTTTGTAAGTAAGCGGTGCTAACGAAATACGAAAAGGAAGGCACGTATTTTGTTTTTTTTCAACAGCATCAACTCGTACGCGTTCTTGCTACAATCAACATATCTACCATACACAATAGCAGTGTACTTACTATCTAAGGATAATGTGCACATTGATGATTATTTTTTAATAATAATTACGAATTTTAATAATATTTTTTTAATAAGGAACGAAGTTCCTTTACGTGGCTTGCGGTAGGGGTGATTCGAGAGAAAATGTAACGTTACGTAAGATTTTTACCCCCTCCATACGCCTTTCTCTTTCTCTCTGTGTGTGTCCGTGCGAGTATCGAGATCGAGACTCAAGTAGAATAACAGATCTGCAGACTAGTGCGCGGCCGGTTGTATAATCTAAATTTTTGATTTGATTCCTTATTTTAAATTATTTGCATTGAAAATATGATACAAAATAAAAAGAAATACATGAACTATACAGATTTTATTTCGAATTACATTCAGAGTTTTAAAAAAAATGCGTGAGGATCTTCGTTCCTGACGGGGGTTTAATGACAGCACATTTAATTTTTTATATGAATAATGATTTCTGTGGGATTTCAGTGACTTTTTTTAAATGACTTTGTTTCGGAGCATAATCCACCATCCGAGCCCAGTGCGGATTGTACAAGGACACGTCAACCTAAATACGGCTATTAAGTACTCTTAAAAGACGTATGACCAAAACCCAGTATGACCTTTCAAACCCCGCAACCACGCCGCGCGCTATACTTAACCGTGCACGCATCAGGCGTGACGCGCGGGTTAATTTTATGCTACATTAAAACCGACAGGGGTTGGAGCCGATTTTTAATAGGGTTAGTTATGGTGCACGGTCTCTCAGACCCCTGTGTACTTTCTCAGGATTAGCAATATGTTATGGGTCGGATTTGTTGGGATTATCGGCCTGTGTTGTGATGACGATATGAGTGCTAAATTGCTATCGTTTGCTGGTATTACTTGCAATATGCTAGGGCTTTGATCCCGTGTGTACAACCTAGTCCGTAATGTAAATTTTACGAAAAATTTAACAGTCCTTTTCAAAAATGTTATTTCATTTGTTTTATTAAAATTGGATAAAAATCTTGATAAACGTTAAGTAGTTTAATAAGCGACATTTAACTTTAAATGTTAAAAATTAAGCGTCTATAATATGTGATTCGTATACCTTTTACTCGTCACATGATTATACATTATACAACATTATACATTATACAGGGAGACAAGATTATACATATTTAAACTTTACAAAATATAAAACTTTTAAAATTGGTCATATTTTGGTCAACTTTTCATATTTGCCGAAATCTCATAACCGACTTTTGTGCGGGAACCGACTTTTGTGAGTTTTTTGTTTGATTAGTATAGGTATAAAATGTGTTTTGTGGTTTAATAGTGATAGTTCATTGAACTTCAACGTGCATAATGTTTGTGCGTAATATTAGGTGCTTACTTATGAAATGACCGATTTTATTACTGGCCCAATTTGAGTTTCGATATTTTCTGTTCAAATTTGAATTTCAAAAGAAAACAAAACGCGTCTAATAGCTACGACATTCTTATTTCAAATGGTCCTTGCGTGCCAGTCAAACGATGGATGCAGATGTATATTGTAAGGAACTGCAGATGATGATGGAAAAGCTGCCACTTCTTCTTCATGACAATGCCCGGCCTCACACTTCTCATACGACAGTTTTAAAACTTCAAGAGCTGGACCTGGAGACTCTCCCTCACCCACCATAAACAGTCCACGAGATTTTTACAGAAGTGGCATCAATCAACTACCCGTGAGGTGGCGAAAGTGTGTAAATAATATGGGTCATATTTCGACTAACATAATAAATATTTTTATAACAAAAAAAAATGTTTCAGTCTCTCATACAAATCGGTCATTTCATAGGTAAGCACTTAATATTTGTGATAATGAAATAAAAGCATGAGACTATGTTTTTCCTGTGCTTTCAAGGAGATCCAACATTTCTTTCCTCAAAAAACTGCTTCTAACTTCGACAGAACTGGATTTTAACGAGTTTGACACTGGCACAATGTGCTAATTGCACTATTGCCATGTAGGATAAGAAAAAAGTACAGTTATTGGTAAAGTATACGCAGGACCAATAACCGATTGAGTAGACTAGTCCTCGAACGGAGGCCACATACCGTAGAGCGCACGTACGTATTTCGGTAGTGAGAGTCCATTCCCATCTCAATCTATCTTATTGATTCCTTAATCTGCAAAGGCAGGTAGCGCATCCGGGGCGTGCCAACGTTGTGTTATCTTGGACTGATGTTGGCATGTATCACGAATGTCTATGGACTACAGTCTCCACTTATGTCAAGTGGACTGTATGCTCGTCTGCTGCCTTTTTTCTATGAAAAAAGCGCAGTGTCCGACGCCATTCGCCCACGACGACGACTTGAAAAAATTTGCCGGTGACCCAGCCACAAAATTTTAAGTTAAGAAATCCCTAACCAAAGTCAATAAGTCAATACCGAAAATAAGGTCCCTTTGCTGAGATAATATTACATTAAAATTACTGTGATTTGCATATTTTCCCAAGCTAGTGGGTAAGGGCAAAACAATAGATTAAATGGAAAAAATAAATATTCAAAAGAAATTAAACAACACATAGAAAAACAAATTAATTATTCGCGCTGCATGCTGGAGCGTAAAATTTGTTATTTGTTTTTTTTGTTATTAAAAAACGTGGGGCACATTTTTTTAAATCATCCCACGCACAATTAGTCTAATTTGTAAGTTAGTAGCGTAATCAATTCAATACACATGGTAGCGATACGATTTTTTTATTATTGGATTTAATTATGATTTTCTCCCGTGGTATGTTAGACCTTACTTATTGTAAAGGACACAAATACGTACATATAAAGAGGAATACAAATTATCCAGATTTTAACAAGCATCTTCAAGTGATTGCCTAGGAATTGCATCCGGGACTTTTTGCACCGTAGGCAAGGACGTTATCGCTGGGCTAATTAGTAGTTCAGGCTTTCGGGCATGCAAGTCAGATTCGAAGGAAGACAGATTCAATGTAGGTCAATTTATAACAAGACAAGATTTTTAGCAGGTCGGATACATACACTTGTAAACATTTACTATTTCTCATACCTGATCAAACACACACTCGATAATGTGAGGTGGAGGGTTTCGGTAATGATAACACGTACGGCTAGGACGACAGTAGATTTATTAGTCTTATTACTGACTGATAACTACTACCAGTGTGACCAACTTTAAAATGGGACTCCTGTAAAACGTGAAAGTAACTGACAATGAATTTCATCATAATGTGTATCAAAAATTTTCTTTTGTAGCAAAAAATAAATTACCCACTGTACAAGTACCTAACCTACTGAAAATCTGCTCTGGTTAGAATTGATCTGACTTACATGCCCGAAAGCGTAGTTCGGTAGATAGAAAAGAGAGTGTTTAGACCGGGTACTATTTGTGCACACAACATTTTCAGTCAGGGTCTCCATAACGCGGCCATACAAATAATCACGAAATTTTATTTGTATTATTTATTATTTACAAATTCTTGGTGTCGTGTCAGCTGACTTTAGAATACCACCACCCTCTTCCCGTGGATATCGTAAAAGGCAACTAAGGGATAACAAAGCCACTGCCACAAGTCCTGAAGAACTATATCACCTCTAAAAAGTGGACTCGCCAACCCGCTTGACGAGCAAAGCGTTTCAAGGCCATACATTCGTCATTCACGATACAATATGCACGAGGAGGCCCATGACCCGCAGTGGACAATAAAAGGGCCGGTTACGGTTACGGTATTTATATTTGGTATTCTAAAATGAAGAAAAAACAAAGACTGCCATACCGTTGTAATTATGGTTGGCATTACGTATAATACAAATACTTTATTTATTAAAAATACAACTACTTTATTTATTAAAAATACGACTACTTTATTTATTAAAAATACAGCTACTTTGTTTATTAAAAACACTTATCAACTAGGTCGCTATCGGGCCCCGCACTAGAATAATCCTGTATCACGGGCGCCAAGGTTTAGTTTTTATTCTAAAAATAGTTAAAATGTGAGGTTGGTTGTTACTCGTACATACAATTTCGGGGTAATTTCTAAATACGAATAAACAACAAGATTGGCTTAAATAACATTAAAAATACGAGTATATAATCACAATCATAGTAAAGGAAATTTTAGCTGTTAAATAAAATATATTTAGGTAAGTATACTAATAATTTAAGTAAATGTGGGCTCGATGCGTTACCGTTTCTTATTCAGTATACATTATGTTTAGTGTACATTATGTGTTTAGTATACATCTGTATAGTCTAGTGTCAAAAGCCAACGTCTAACCGAGTGTTTGATTTGACGAACAGTTATCTGTTTTTATGTCTCAGTGATTAATCACTTGACTATATATGAAAGGGAGAGAAATGGCGGTGAAACGGTGCTCGTAAGCACACTTCAATTTAAGACTAGATACCCTAAGTCCTCTGTTCTGGATAAGCGTGTCGTAATTAGGTAATTTTATAAAATGCTTCTTGTAAACGAGATTGATCATTCTACGAATTTTGCAAGCCGAGCCAAGAATCTGGTTTCTAAAAGTTAGCCTTTAGTCCAGCAGTACACCCAGATACTTTATGGTGTTGGATCTGGCAAGCTCCTCACATCCACAGCGGTTGTTCTATACCAGTGGAATAACAGGAATGATTCTGATACCTAATGAGGATGGAGGCTCAGATACTTTGGTTTTGTGGAAGCAATGGTATTTTGTTTTCTCAATATTGTGAGTTAAGAGATTACAAGGTCTATTTGCGACCATAGACACACCTCACTCTGTCAGGGCGAAGCCATTATGGCCACGAAATATCGCGAAAAATAATCATTGTGTCGTAAAAATAACCACGTATCGAATAGGTGATTCAGATCATTAATGTAGACGATAAACAGCGTTGGACCCAAACTACTGCCCTGAGGAACTCCGAAATGAATGGAACTAAAATTGCTAACATAGCCACTCAATGCAACACGTTGTTGTTTATTTGTCAAATAGCAAGAGAACCAATCAAGAGCAGCACCTCTGATTCCTAGGAGACATTATAATTTTTGTAACAATATAACTGGAGAGACCTTATCGAATGCTTTAGCCAGGTCAAGGAAAACCCCAACACAAAGCTGACGATTATCAAGTGCAGATGTGACTTTATTTAAGGGTAGATGAACGGCGTCTTCCTTAGACTTACCCTCGCGAAAGCCAAACTGATTTGCCGCAATTATGTCGGTGAACTCCAGGCATTTAACGAGTCTTTTATTAAGAATCTTCTTCAAAAGTTTTGAGAAAACCCAAAGGAGAGATATAGGACGGTAGTTGGAAGGATAGATCCAGCGCGCCATTTTCATGGATAGGTATGACCGCGGCGACCTTCCAGCAGTCAGAAAATTAACCGGATGATAGGCTACAATTAAAAATATGAGTAAGACGAACAATTATAGTATGACTTAACTTTTGAATAAGGCATCTAATCTCGAAGCATAGTTAATCTTCAGTTGTTGGATAAGAGACTGAACTGTGTATCCAGAATTCATGAAAAAGGATCGAGGGAAGTTTTTATTAATTTAACCTTTGATGCTTACTCCTGCTGGGACTCTAAATAGCCCTAGCCCTGTTAAAAAAATATGTGGTACATGTCGCTGCATGATTGTAGCCTATTAAATTCATTCAGTGATTCGATTTGTGACTGTTTGGTAGATAGAAAGCTAGAGTCGAGTTTCTTTTTAGCTCCCAACTCACAAATACCGTTAATAGTCTCCCACAAGTTCTTTGAATTATCTTTATTCTTTATTAATTGTTCATTTACATGCTTTGATTTCAGCTTTTTGATTAAATCATAAAAGAATTTGGGATACCGTTTGTTTGTAAAATTAATTATTAGCTAATGTATGAAGTCGTTCCTTGTTTTACCGCAGGTGTGATCCACTCCTGCAGATTGAACCTCGAACTACTCAACCAGACATACTTTATGTTCCTATTAGCAGTTTTGTCTAAAGTAGACATCAAATGTTTAGCTGCATCAGTGCTACTAAGCACAGTACTCCAGTCTATTTCCTTCACGTCCCTGGCAATTGCATTATAGTCCATTTTTGGCATTAATCTTTTCTCACGCCCTGGTCCCAGAGATACACCAGCCATAACAAGTTCATGATCAGTTATTATTGTTTTACATACTAGTGCTATTGTTTGAACTTTGCGGTCTACCAGTATGTGGTCTAGACAAGAGCTGCCTCTGGTAGGAATGGTGATGACTAATTTCAAAGTAATTTCCACCACCGCTCAGAGATACTCCACAGATAGTTTATCATAGAGAAGTGTAATGATATTGATTTCACCAGCAATTACAATAATTAGTCGTTTTGTCCATGAAATTATAAAAGTATACAAATGAGTTCAGAAAGTTGTCAATATTTGCTATGAGAGCGACATATACCAAATATGGTGAACTTATTACTTACTTCAATAGATATACAATCAGCATCTATAATATTATATTCAATCTCTCTAACATCCCAGTCAGATCTAACAAACACCACTACTCCTTTAGCTTTGTTCATGATTCTAGTCGTGTAGAAGTATGAGTATCCAGTAATGATTTTTATAAGGGAGTAGTCACCAAGATGACATTCAGTTAATATTATTAAATCGAGCTTTTTCAGAGCGACAAGAAACTCGTCGAAGTTTGTCTGATGTTAAAGTTTCAAATGTTGAAGTTCGTAACTTCAAGTGCGGCTTTACATTGCTCAGGAATTGCATAAGCGTGATATGGTACAGATAGAGAAATTTCAATATCTGGTTATTGAATAAATTGAAAACGAGCAATGAGATTTATAGTAGTTTGAATGTCTTATTTAGCATTGGCTAACCAGGTATTGACCTTACATCATGATCTCTCGTTGATATTTTATCGATGTCGGTGTCTTGTATTGATAACCTATGTATAGTGTTGACCAATGAAGCGTTCGAACAAATGCTAGCGACTTTGTAGCTAATTATTAACAAATTTCAAAGGTGATGACGACCGATATACGTCTTTTCATTGTATTGACTAATCGAGAGTTTGAAGAAACCCAAACCCCCTTTACAGGTCATTATCAATATTTTCAATCGGCGCCTAGGTGGTGCCAATCGCTAAATACAACGTTGTAGTACAATCTTGTTCATTCGGTACAGCAACGAAATATGAACTTTAAACTCATCGTAATATCACAAAAACAGATTGTAATGGTACGATCACTTGGTTGGACAATGTTACAGAACAAACTGCTCTCTAAAAAGTACGAACTTTACTTTCAGTCAGAGCAACGAGTGTGAACTTTGAAATCATCGCAACAACTCATTTGTGAACACAAAAAATGATTGTTATCATGCGAAGAAAATTTATAATCGGCTGACTACTGCTTTAATATCTATTAGATAATGACCATTATCACGGTTTCAGATGATTTCCTCTACTGCATCTTCTCGTCCAGTTATAAGTAGTAACTGTGCAAGTCGCTTCTCCACTAGTCCTGGAGATGTCCCACATTTTGTAATCCTCTAATTGGAATTGATGTCGATTGAAAAGAAAATAATTATGATTTAGTTACTCCGGAATTAAATTCATTGTGTTATTGCATGGGATATCCTACGGCTAGGTAGACCGACGATTTAAGAAATTCGTCGGTGGTGGCTGGTTGAGAAGAGCTTAAGGTCGTGTATGCTGCCAAGCCTTGGGGGACGCCTATATTCAGCAGTAGAGAGACATAAGCTGATGGTATGATATGGTATGGTGACGATAGATTTATGTGACATCATCAAACTGCAGTCAATGAACACCGCTAAGCTTAAATCATGGTTCTATCAATGCTTCAGGCACACATAATGTTCCAATCAATTCTTGAAGTCAAGCTTAGGTCAAACACTGACAGGTGTGCATTTGCCCTTAGACCCATGGGACCTATTTTGTTATAGTAACCAATAAACCGCTAAACTATAGGACATATTGGCGCGAAATCACACGAGTCTCCCGTGACCAATTGGGCAAAGGGTGAGTGGGCTAAAATGGAACACAACAGAAAAGTAAATAGTAAAAAAGCGTGTCGAATTTGACAAATGCGTGTTTGGAGGCACGCGACTGGCGATTATTCACGCGTCGCTCGTGCGTATACAAGATGGTCGGTGATAATGTATTAAAGCAATCAAATATCAACTGCTCGTTTTTGATCTATCAATTGAGACAGCATAAATTAACAGTAGGTACAGAAAACACAGTTGTTATTATTAATAAGTACTTTTTATAGGAAAAAGGTAGTGAGATATATCCCAATATCAGTCAAATATGTCGAAATGTAGAACTTAAGATGTCACGTTCTCAGATCCGCTGTCTATTTTTGGAGATTTTAAATCAAATTTTTGGAATCTCTAGTGATCTCTGCCGTCAAATACTGCCTATTTATAGGTACTATTAGTATTATAGGGAGAGATTTCGTTTTTTTAAGTAAACTCAAAAACTACTGAATCGACTTTGAAAATTGACAATTAAGAATCTAAATGAATGCAGATAGATATAGTCTATAATTTTGATCCCTAAGAATAGTAAACTAACCTGATTGGCAACCACAAGAAAAAGAAGAATGAGTATACCATCTAAGCGAAATCAGGCTGGGTATAATGCATAAAAATTTAGAGGCAATAGGTATCTAAATTAAATACTTAAATAAAAAATATTTGCTTCAATTAAATGCGACCTTTGCAATAAAACAGAGAAACTAAAATGCAGACTTAACTTATTAAACAGGTAAGTAAATATTTACTGAATGGTTAAACTAAGTGTATTTGTATCAGCCTATAACCACCCACTGCAGAGCCACAGGCCTCCCCTAGTAAATCGCTGGGGGGTTTCAAGCCGTAATCCACCACGCAGACCCAGTGAGGATTGGTGAATCACATACTCTATATTTTTTTTAATTTTTGGAGCCACGGAAAATTCCTCACGATGTTTTCCCTCACCGCCGAGCGAGTGACAATTTTTAACAATCTATTTACCTAAGTAGAAACTCAGTGGTGCAGGCCGAGGATTTAAACTGACGATAAGACGCATGTGAGTCTAGTATAGATACCCCTAGGCTATCTGAGCTCATAAAAAATACTAAATGTAAAAAACGAAATTATAAAGAAAGTGAAAAATCATTATTCACTCAATAAATTGTATTATCATCTCCTATATCGGTATAATACCTAAAATACAGAATATAGAGTTCAATTTAAAGGTGTTTTATAGACAAGGATAATTACAAGGATAAGGATTGACAAGGATAACTATACCAATACCTACGAAATACTGAGAAAAAGTAAGCATCTAGACATAAAAAAACAAAACAACAGTTGGTAGACTAAATGGTTTAACCAATATGAACTTTACTTTCAAAACTGAATTTTAACTTCGACGCCTTATGGTTTACATTTTAAAGTAAGTTGTATGTCAGTTTTTGCCTTTCAACAGTCGATAATATAAATTAAAGTAAACATACGTTCATATACTCATAACAACGGCCATCTTAGATCCTCGCGTTAAGCATTTAGCTGTGTAGAAATTATATCAAAAACTAAACTATGAAAAACTAAATGGCCAACAACTATAAAGTAATATGATGCAAATTAACCTTTCCATATTAATAGAGGGATTATAGATAACTAAACAAAAGAAAAAGTTAAATGAGTTAATGGAAAAGTTATTGGATGCAACTTCATTACCAGAACAACAGCTGTGTAGAAACAAAAGTTGAGCTTGCTTTCTTTGGTTTTTCTCGTGTGGAGTCAGTCGTCATTCCCCGGCGTGGGGTGTGTGGGGAAATGACCCTTGAAATTGGCCCCTCCCGGCTCGGTTACATTTTGCACACCTTGCGACTGCTCGACGACTTGACTAATAGGCATTATTACCAACATTTTTTGGGCTTTTGTCACTTGTTTGAGGTAATGATGCCATTTTTTGTAGGCTTTAAGGTAAGTTCCAGTGACAATTTACCTTTCACTTATTACGAAGGTTTCTTATTTACGAGTTATTTTTCGTAAGTAATATAAGTTTCGTCTTGATTAAATGGCGATGACATTATTTTAATAATTATCAATTTTTTAACAAGTTATTTCAAGAATTTAACATGGTGTTATTTATACGTATAAAACTGACGTTATAATCTTCCTCATTATTAGTCGAAATTGAAGTGACCGATATTCAGTGAACAGTCAAACTGACGAAGCATACCATGCCATGCCGTAGGCTATGTCTCATTACTGAAGATAGGCCTCTCCCACATACACAAATAAATAATTAGGTCTATACAATCACTCTTGTTCCAGTGGCATTTGTTAAAGGAACTTACTATTTGTATAATATTTTAGTAATAATTTTCATGTTGTAAATTTTTATTGTAATTATGTAACTAAAGAGCTAAGTGCTAATGTATACACGAGCGCTTCTTTACTTGTTTTACTTAGCCCTTTATCTATTTCCACCTATAAGTATCCACCATGTAAGGTATTGACTGACATTATAATGAAGTAATCGTATCGAGTAAACAGAAGCTAAAAGTCACTTCCAGCTTACATGTAAAAAAGAACAAGCTGGGGTCTTTACAAAGCCGTTACAAGCCGCAATGATTGTGTAATCTTATTACGAGGGTGATCCGAGGGGCTCCGTGGTTAATTTATGCGTTGTGCCATTGCAGCCGAGCTTCCTCTTTGGTGGGATTCCTGTTTATATGTGTTTGGAAAGTGTTTGTTTTAAAGTTAGCTTAATGAGACTTTTCTTTGACGCAAAATTACAGTCCTTAGTATTAGCTTTTATTGTGAAGTTATTATAATTTTGGAATTAAAAGTAACAGCGAATTTATTAATATTGAGACAAGCAACAAGCAACGTGACGAAATGTAGGTATTAAAAAGCATATATTTCATTAGGTACTGGCAATACTGCACTGGAATATAAATTATTTTAATTTTTACATTGTAGAGAAAAAAATAACATTGATAAATTAAACACATTTCAAATTTAATTAATACTAAATTCATATGAAAATACAACCTGACAAATATTCGTAATATTTGTAACAAACTTATATTGGAGCAGCGTCAGATACTCAATTTCATGTTTTAAAGCATTATGGTATTAATAGAAAGATGTGTAGGTAGGTATATATATGTATAATCAAATATTATTTCATTTGTGTTGGTATACAATTATTAAATTTGTTTATACTTATTTAAAACCAATATTGCAACCGGACCGCGTCCCTATTTCTGTTTGATCTGGATGTTGACTGGTAGAAAATTCCATATGGCATTAAGTCCGCCATTTGTACAATTACTTGTGAACTAAAGTTTAAATAAATAAAATGAGAAAGTAGAATACAAAACAGAGGATAACAAACTGCAGGTTGATACACCTGACTTCAAATCAGCGGTGGCAAGAATAGGGAAGAACATTATAAACATTATAGTTACTGGTTTATTTGATGTTATAAGTTTCAGCTAGTGATATAAAAATAACATTATTGATTTTAACAAGATACCTAGATTCTCTGTAGGGTTAAATATTAAGCTAACCTTAAGAGGGTCTAAGGTTAGTAATTACGTTATTACAGAACTGTGTTAAAACATTAACCTTATTATAGGTAGGTATTGTAGAAAACGACCTTTTCTTGGAGTTGGAAGTTAAATTATTTGGTTTTATTTGGAAGTTATCTTCCTACTTTTTGATATTATCTATTCTCTTTCGTAGGTAATTTAGTCCTTCATTAAAGGAATACCGTAAAGAGAAGATTGCGTTTAACTTTATCTTATGCCTACTCTTAGCCTACCATCTCGGCTCATAGAGTACCTATTAGTTTTAAGGTAAAGTGATTAAAGTGGCTAAGTAGTAAATTAGTATTAGATATACTAAACACTATTAGATATACTATAGGAGATACTAAACACCAATAGGTTTGGTGTTTAGTATCTCCTTAAGTTATCTATGTTCGTAACAGTGTCTTAAATCTCATATTTAACAATTATTTATCGACGCTAAACTTAAGCTAAGGTGGGCGAATCGAGCGCGTTCGCTAGCGTTTACTTACCTACTTAGGACAATCATTGGAGACAACAACACGTATAACTATATCTATTAAAGTTACAATACTTACACTAAATTTTTAAAATACATTGTAGATATTAAATTATTAATGATAATATTTTGTAACGTTATGAATATAAGAATCATACGATACCATCAACGCGAGAAACAAACAACACAATAAAATATCTTATTTAAATGCAAGTAAACATGGCGCACGCAGGTTAAATACTAGGCTGAGCTGGCGTGATATTTTGTTTAAATCTCAACAAATTATCATTAAACATATCAAGATTTGTAGTAAACTTAGAAACTTTATATAGTCAATGTGTGAGAGTTGTGACACAGACGAATGTTTACCCAGGTTGCTCCTATATTTCTTTTTCTAGAACAATCCGACCCGATGTCGAGCTACTCCAAGAGGCACATTTAAGACAAATTTCTCAACTAAGTTTGGGCAGTCTATACAACTGTTAAATAATTTATGTAGAAATGACATATCTAAAATAGTTCTTCTGGCTTCTACATATTGCAAACTAAAATGAATGAGTCTGTCAGCATATAACGTGATCGACACGACTTTGTTACGGAATGCTAATTTCCTTAACAGTCGCTTTTGTTCTCTTTCAATTATTCTAATGTTAATGTTGTGTAAGTTTATGTAAGTGCTTTTATGTAAGCACCTGCATACTGTCAGCTATTTGCCTAGTTTCAAAACTAATGCCCACAACTGGTTTGTAAATAAGCGATGAATGAAAGAATAACGAAACAAACTCAGTATTAAAAAGAACGGACATACCTTAAAATTTTAGTTAGACGTCTTGTTACTTATAAAATATGACGTTCCAGATCGCAAAATTTCTTCATTCGATTCTAAACGTGGGGGGAAGATGAAACTAATTTATTGCGTTGTTCCATTACCGCCGAGTCTCCCCTCGTTGCACAATGGGTTGAGCCTTTATTGATGTACTTTTGACTAGTTGTTATTTCCGTTTATTAGGCCATTTGCCTTTGTTATTGTGGTAGGCGTTTGTTTTGCTGATAAACGATTTTTATTAAGTTAACTTAGATCAATGTGAGAAATAGAATCTTAGATATTGTTATTGTTACCAGATACTTACTTACCTATATGGCAACAGTAACTTACCAGATAGGTAGGTACTTATTTTATATTAAAAAGTAACATATTTGTTTATTGTTTTATTTTAGAAATCAGATGTCAGAGCATGTTTCTATTTAAACAAAATCTTGAAACAAAGAATTTTAATTAGAAAATCTTATGAAAAAACAATCTTGGTCAATCCAAGCTCCGGCCAGGTAGACTGACTACTTGAAGGAAGTCGCTGGTAGTGGGTGGATGAGAAGAGCTGCAGACCGTGCCGGGGTGGCGGCCCTTGGGAGAGGCCTATATCCAGCAGTGGTGAGACATCGGCCGATGCTATATGTAATCCAATCTCGCGCGTGTGGTATCGGCCGGTTTGAGACTAGCACCACCTCATTTCTTCCCGTAGATGCCGTAAAAGGCGGCTAAGGGATAGCAAAGCGGCCACCACAAGCCCTGAGGAACTACACCACTTCTAAAAGAGTGGACTCGCCAAACCACTTGGTCAGCGTGGCGTGTTAAGGCCTCATGGACCATGCATACATACCTACCTATATCCCTCGTGCACAAGACAAAGTGGGTACACGAGGAAGACTATGTCCAGCAGTGGTTGAAAAGAAAGTCTGCTTACGGTAACGATTAACCAAAATCAATAAATCAATAAGTTCCGGCAATAAGTTCCCTTTGATTAGATAACGTCACAATCTTCATTTGCTCAATAAGTTTTTCCACTATTGTAAAATCGATGTTTTGGAATATCGGTATCTGTCTATAACCTTGCATATAAGAATATCTTGGGCTGATAGTATGGGTACTATAATTCGGTAATCGAAACATTCTTTGATAAATAGCGATGATCTAGTTGTGGATTCGACAAAATATTCTCTAGAAATAGACTTTTATGGCAAATATAGGGCCACACTGAAAGTTTCTGGAATAAATAAGAAAAAATTACAATGAATGGCCAAAAATAAATTTATTGTTTCTCAAGATATTCTCCGTGAGCGTCAATACACTTTTTCATACGAATAAACCAATTTCCATAACATTTACTCCGTTCCTCCGCGGTCACCTCGGAAACATGTTTTTCATACTCTTCGACAGCCTCTTCTGACGATGAAAATCGTTGACCGCATAATTGGTTCTTAATTTTTGGAAACAAGAAGAAGTCACAAGATGCCGTCAAGGACCCACTACAATACCTACTCGTAGAACAAAGGAAAGACATAACAAATTATTGTCGAATAAAGAATTGAAAATCTAAGAAAATCGACAATTATTTATCCACTGGAGTGGATAATTCGACAAATTTACCAAAAGGACAACAAATGTTCAACGAACGATAACGAAGATCAACAGAAAATTTTAAAATATTAAAACAAAACTTTGAATTAGGTATCTACTAAATGCACGATTGTATTTATTTGAACCGTTAACTTAAGACATATTAAACGAGCCAAACGAGCGCCCGAACAAATGCAAACTCCTTTGCAGCTTATTATCAACTTATTCAATAAACGGTTAGATAGCGCCACAAAAACAGCACTACAGAACAAACCGGTTTCGTCAGTTACAACAATTGACATTTAAACGAAGTCGCCACAAGAATTTGTTTATTAAAACAAAAAAGGTTGTAATCGTGCCAACCTGTAAGAATATTTTTTAAGAGATTTATTTTTCAAATTTAATTTAAGATTAAATTTGATAGATTATAGATTTTAATTTATAGATTTATAAATTAATCTACCTAAGTAAAATTTGTTACAAAATGCGTTGATTAGCATACAATTTTAGAAAGCCGCTTGACCTAAAATATTTCGCAATTTAAATAATTGTGGAACCTAGCTATTCCGCAGTAGTACAATCGATTTCAAAAGCTAAAAAAAAGAAACAATATTTAAAAAGTTAATGGCAAAGACAATAGTTTCCTGCGTTTCAAAATTGTTGTTTCGCCAAAGGTTTAAATTGATTTGATTTGCTTCAGTAGTCTGCCACTGTTTGGTCTTTACTTTTTTCTTTATCATTTGAATAGCCAGTAAATAGTTTTTAGTACCTACCCATTGCACAATAAAAAGACCCATTTGTTAGCAGTGCTTCAACGCAGAACGAGAAACTTATTTTTTTAATGAGGCCTACATTTTCTTATTCAGCTCGATATGCCAGCAAAGACTTTATTTCATTTTAAGAACTTTTGTTTATTTTGTACTACCTTTAAAATACTTCTCGAAATTACTTAGGTACGTAAGTCATACCAGTACATTCGATCTAAAAGTTGAGAATGACGGATGTATCCATCCATTTTAGAGATATCCATTTTAGACCATCGGTAAACAATAATTTGAACCAGTATTTTTAACAAATACATGTAAATAATTACTTTTCCTGTGTCTATAAATATAAAATATAAATAATTATTCGCCATTGGCGTCTATTATTATTTTTAGTTTATTGATTTATGCATTTTTTAGAAATTAAAATACTTATATCGGCCCAATTTTTTAAAATTTTCGGGTGTGCGGATTTCCTCGTGATGTTTATCATCATTCACCACCATCGAGCTAGTGTTAATTGAAAAATTTGTTGGAACTTAAGTAGAAACTTAGTAGTACTTACCAACAGACTGACGTTTAAATTCATGACTTCACGAATGCGAGTCGAGAGTAGTGTTGCTTAATCTGACTACATTATACATTTACATTATACAGTGTGTCAGGGGATCGATTACGGATATTTTAAGGGAGTTAGCACCCCCTTATTTTTATTTTTATAGACAGAAACACCTTACTACTAACTTCTACCCTACTCCTGTTCTACCTTCTATTGAATGGCAGCCATCTTAATTTTGGAGTTGGCTGGATAAGATATGTACTAATAAAAAGACAATATCTATGAACATAGGGGTCGTAGAAACATAAAATTGGTCTCATTCGAGAGGTAAAGGTACAGACCATCGATTAATTAAACAATTTATTCCAAAATATTGACATAACAGCCCTAAAAGAAGGCAACCATAAAATTTTATAGAAAAATTAAGTAGGGGAGCGGGGGGCTAGTTGTAGCAGGGGCAAGTATTAACACCCAATTTTTGGCTGGTAAACCAACGTTTATTTACATTATTTTCGACTTAATGTATCCTTTATAACGTGCTCTATTACACGGGTATCACCAGTGTCCCGCCGGACGGCGCATGAAGTGGTCATCTGCATGTGCTCCGTTTCTACCAGGTATTGGAAAAAATCGTATTCGTAAATCTTTATTTTGTAGCACCGTTTTAAAAGATTTTTAACTTTATCCAAAATTCTATACAATTTCTTTAATTTTATTTAGGTACCTTTGATTTCTATTTAAATTATGTTGATGTTTATAAATCTTAGTTTGTGTCAAAAATACCGTATACCGTGGGGCAAGTTGTAACAAAACTGTGGGGCAAGTTGTAACATGTTACAACTTGCCTGTGTTACAATGAGTGTGCGGTGTAGAAGACTTTTTGCTGAATCTATAAATTAATGTTCCTACCATCTTCTTTTGTTTCCGTTCCAGAATCAGAAATTACAAAAGAAAGTCTAACCGGGCAACTCAAAGTAAAGAAGTTTACGAGTTGGCTGCCATAGAAGTTATAGAAAATAAGACCAGTGTCAGAAAAGCAGCTAAAACATTCAATTTGTGCTATGTATCATTGTATAGATACATAATAAAAAGGAAAAACAATGAATCGTCATCCGTTGGCTATGTAAAACCTAGATTGGTATTTACAGAGGAAGTGGAAGAGAAGATATCTTCATACTTATTGACATGTGCGGACATTTATTTTGGCCTGCTACCAGTAGAAGTCAGAAAGTTGGCATATCAATGTGCTGTTAAAATTGACGCAAAAAATATATCTCCCTCATGGCATAAAAATAATATGGCAGAACCTGATTGGTTCAAAAGCTTTATGAGGCGAAATCGAAGACTTGCACTTAGGACACCGGAAGCAACATCTCTGAGCCGGGCTACGTCTTTTAACAAGACTAACGTAAAAGATTTTTTTAGAAAATATCAAGCGTTGCTCCATAAATACCTATTTTCACCATCGCGAATTTACAATATAGATGAAACCGGTGTCATTACCGTGCAAAAACCCAAAAAAATCATAGCTGCGCGTGGGCAGAAGCAAGTAGGTACTATCACTTCGGCCGAAAGAGGTACCCTCGTGACGCTCGCTTGCGCTGTTAATGCATCTGGGAATTCCGTTCCGCCTATGTTTGTTTTTCCCAGACTGAGGTACACAGAGATATTTGTCAAATGTGGACCCCTAGATTGTATTGGAGACGGGAACTCTTCAGGATTGATGACGGAGAAAGAATTTACGTTATTCATGGATCATTTTATTAAATTCGTGAAACCAACTAAAGATGACCCTGTATTACTATTACTAGATAACCACAGCTCGCATGTGAATATTGGATTAGTTAACAAAGCTAAGGAAAACAACAGAGATATATAATTTATCCTAGAAGTCTGATTATTACTGTTAAGATTATGGATGGCTCAGCCATTTTGAGGCTCACAGCCATCATGGCTGTGAGCCTCAAAATGCCTCATTACTTATAATAAAAGAATAGAAGAGATGTTACTATGATTCATAATTTTAATTGTTGTGTTTTCTAGTACGTACCTTAAGTACAAATTTTGTTTGGTTTAAAGCTCATCTGAATGTTGCAACATACTTTTGTATCTTACTACATTTGTAAAACGTTTAATAAAAATTGATGACTTGAGCAAATACTTCAGTGTTTTTATTGTTACTAGATGCCCCAAGGCTGCTACAACTAGCCCCGAATACGGGGTAAGTTATAACACCCGACATTTTTTTTAAAAATGTCCCCAAAGTAAATACTGTCTACGATTTTCTAAATATTAGTTTATGAAAAGCTAGATAGACATGATTTTACAATCGAGAAATATTTTGTAGTTTTCTTTTCACACAGTTTATTCTAAAAATTGTTACAACAAGCCCCCCGCTCCCCTACATATATTTTAATTTCTTTCTAATTTACTGCAAAAACGAGACCGTTAACTTACTTTTTTTTTGTATTAAATTGATATCTTTTGAGTGAACCTATAAAATGACACTAAAATTTTAACCCTATGCTAGTCACTTTTATTTTACTCGTAGTTTCGGTTGGATTGCACCAACCGTGGTCACACGTTTAGACACGTTTAAAGATATAAATAAAAGTTATAGTATATTTTATTTTCTAATATAGAAGACTGTAAAAAGTGATTTTTAGCATCTCTTTTCCAAGATGGCGGGCGGTGCGAACGAAAATGAGTAGAGGTTGAAGCCTTGACTTTTTATTAGAGCCCCAAAGTTCTAGTTCCCGACTTTTAGCAGTCTTTAAGCAGTCTTTAATAACTTTCTAGAGTATAATCTGTAGTAGTAATTGCTGGTATGTATTTACTTAATCATTACGATTTATTAGGTCCTTGGAATTATAACGTATTGTATTTCACTTATTTCACTTATTTATTTACTCAATTTATATGTATGTATTGTATCACTTATCTATTATTGTTCTTATTACATATACATATCTATTTTGGAGCCCATTCTCCGTTATGTTCCAACTTTTATACTTTATAAATAGCTGTAAAGTAACGTTAAAAGTATTTGAAATTTTAATTAACACTAATGAGTAATGACTAGAATTACCTCCACCAAAGGAAAACTATGAGAAATTGACAACAGAATCTATTCCTAACAGTATTCTGATTTCATGTAGGAAAGCCATCTATAGAAAAACGGTGGAAGCAAAGTTGTACACCTATGTATATTTATTATGATCTGAAATCTTCAGACGAAACGAATCTTGGATAATCTAGTTTTCCTACGTGATCCCTCCTAATTATATCATATTTATGCCAATCCTCTCCGACCCGCCCGTCTACTAACAGAACCCCAGACACTCAACAAACAGGGAAACATTATGAACAGTAAAAGACCACTTTTTTATAGTATGCCACTCCAATTAAGATTCTATAGATAACTTTTTCGTATGGCATTAGTGAAAATGCTTCGTATTTTCTATAGAAAATCAAGACAAAAAAATTCTGAATTCTAAGAAATTAAGAAAAAAAAGCGGTACAAATTCTTTATTTGACTTTATTAATTTTACCTTTTGTTATCACAATATTTCTATCAATTCAAAATGTTGCATCATAAACTGTTTTTCACCCACATTTAAGATTTCTTGAGGTAGGGGAGAACGGGGTAAACAGAGCTAGCGGGTAATGGGAGCTACTACAATTTACACACACAGGAACGTACAAGTCGCGCCGAAATGACACGAACGGCTTCGGGAACCTTCGATTATGCAACGTGAACGCCGCTGGCCAGCTCAGTAGCACGCGTATAGCGGTGACGAGAAGAAGTTAGTTTTGTGAGTCATCCTTGTAAAAAAATATCAAATCTCGTAACCAAAGTAAGTACCTGAACTTTTATCATTCTGTTGTGTTTTGTGTTTATTAAATGCCTTATTTCATAAATTTTACGATATAAGTGGAAGATAGATGATTTAGCAAAGTTTGTTTATGTTAGTTTTATTAATTCGAGATGTTTAACATTCGGGTAATGGGAGCTAGAAGCGCTCCCATTACCCCGCCATGGCTACTATTACCCCTTTCGAAAAACGTAATTCTAATCTAATGAAACATGCTTTATTTTATTTTTTAGATGCCAAGAACTAGACAGCGAACGACATCAAAGGCCAGTTGGACCTCGGCTTCGTTAGAGAGTGCAATAGAAACTATTACAAAAGGAAGGAATATCAGTTAATAAAGCGGCACAGCAATTTAAAATACCCTATAGCACGCTCAAGAAACGGTTCAGGTTAGCAAATAGTGATGTTATTACTTACAGTCGTTCTCCGCTGCTTGGGAGAAAACCTGTGATCACTAGTGAACAGGAACATACCATTGTTAACCATATCATTGATATGTCTAATATGTTTTATGGTTTAACCGGCAGTCAACTGCGTAAAATATGCTATAATATGGCTATGAATATTGGTGTTGAAAAAATATTTAACACTGAAAAAAAAATTGCTGGAAAAGATTGGTTGTTTGGGTTCATGAGCCGACACCCTGAGCTCAGTATTAGAAAGCCAGAAGCGACTAGCATTAATAGATCGTAACTCTGTTCTACCTTCAGAAACAATAGCTACAGTTACTTCACAATCATTGACATCCTCTCAAAAGCCCCTGCAAATGCCTACTACCACGTCACAAAATACCAGCAACCAACCATCAGAATATTCTCCACAGCCATCTACAAGCTTTGCTGATATCTTAAATGTTGTAAGTCCTCGTCCACAAATATTAAAAAACTCTGCAAAGACTAATAGAAACAAGCAGCATTCAGAAGTTTTGACTGGTACCCCCATGAAGAAAATTTTCGAGGAGAAGAAAGAAAAAAAGAACAAAAAGGAAAATAGACCGAAGAAAATCCGAAAAAAGAAATCTAAGAATATTAAATTAAAGACTAAGAATAAATCATTTAAAAAAAACATAAACAAGGCAACCAGAAATTTGTTCCAAGACAACACAACTGAGGAATCATCTGTTGATGAAAATAATATGTGTGATGATGATTCTGAATACTCAGAGGAGGAAAATGAATGGATCATATGTAACGATGTTGGTAAAAATAAAGAGCTATGGTACCGTTGCAGAGCCTGTGGAAAATGGGCCCATTCCGAGTGTTCGGGTTGCGATGACCCCATAGATTATATTTGCAATTTTTGTTTAGATCCCTAGAATACCCTATGTTGTATATTTAACTTTTAGAAAAGCTTTATTTTTGTTGATTATTATGTTCTATTGATTACTTTATAACTGTGATTTGTTTAAGTTCCTATTACGTGAACCAAAGTAAGTTTCATTTTGTTTAGTATTAAGTGATGGCTCTCATTACACACATGGAGGTTTTTTGGCTCTCGTTACCCGATGTGTGGGGTAATGCGAGCGAAACTAATATTTATAAAAAAAGTCATTTTCACTAACTAAGAGTTAGTTTTTAAATTTTTTTTTAGCAATTACTGAAAGACAGATAAATAAAAGACTAATTAGTGTCTAAAAAAATGAATGATTACAACATAAACTCGTATTTTTTTTAACTTTTCCTTACATGGCTCCAATTCCCCCACTCTCCCCTAAGTGGGTATATGTCTATTGTACTTCATTCCATTTAATTTCATAAATGTGACTTTAAATATTTCATTTTCCTTACTGATCAAATTTTTAATCTATATCTAGGTACATATATAAAAATGGATGTTGGTATATCTGAGATTAATAGACTTCAACCGACGTTTGACTGATCACCATGAAAGTTGGCACATACGTATATGTATTTTTTCATGGAGAAGATTTGAATGCTATCCACTTTGTTGTAACTCGCCACTAGATGGCGCTGCAGCACATCAACTTCTATAATATAGAAGTTGATGTGCTGCAGCGCTGGTTGAACGGTATAGAATTTATATCGTTCAACCGATCGCAAAAATCATATCCACGGCAAAACAGAATAATTTGTGATTTTATATACAGAGGTAGGTAAATAAATATACACAGGCAGGACAACGACTGCCGGGTTTTGCTAGTCTACTATATAATATATTATCTATAAATGCGAAAAAGTAACTCTGTCTGTTACCTTTTCACGGCTAAACCACCGATTTTGATGAAATTTGGTATGAAAATAGATCGAAACCCAGGGACGGACATAAGGTACCCACTTTCCAGGGACCGACTTAGGGTATTTACCGCGATAACCGAATTCCACGCGAACGAAGCTTAATAATAATTCATAATTAATAATGATTAGTTTATAATAATTCCCTGAGTAAGTAGGTACTTTAGGTAGGTACCTACCTACATTATTAAGGAGCCGCACAAAGATTATTTTTAAAATATAAATAAAAAATGCAATAAAAAGTAGGTAAGAAATCCTAAAACGTAAACAAAACAAAAATGTAGCTTACCCATTAAAAAAAGTCGCCTGAAACAACTGAACTAGATATAACATATAAGTAATAAATACCTACACTTAAGATATTATACTTCATACAATTTGTAGACAATAAATAATTTGCTGATAATTTTAATTATGCATTGGTATTAAATTACAAACTAACTGTTCATAATTCAGATAGGTACACATTTGTATTCATTGACCGCCAGTTCTAACCGTTTCCTCATATCTTAATATAAATAACTCAAATTTTATAGCCCCAAGTGTTGTGTTTATCGTAAATGAATGCAATCTTACATAGACTGCATTCATTAAATTATATCGAACACTGTTTTATTGCAAATTGATAAACATATTAGAGCAAATTACGTGTTAACACGGCGTAATCAATGTACCTATGTTCTATAAGCAATAATAGTTATTACTAGTACCTATTATAAAATGTTATAGGTTCTTATCTGCTAAAATAATATAATATTTTCCTTAATGTACAAACTGTATTCGTATTATTACCAAATTTTAAACGATTTAGGTAAGTTGGTAGGGCTCGTGATTGCTGTTCAAACGGTCCCTGGTTTGATTCTCGGTCGAAAAACCTTTGTATGGTATTTTTTTGTCTCGATCGATCTGGTTTATAAAATGATTTTATAATAGATAGGCAGGTGTACATGTATTAGTGCTGGATATTTAAATGTTTATATTATTCTAATAATACAAAATCACAAATTAGGTAAATATTGCGTAGAATAAATATTATCAACATTGTAAATAACATTGTAAAAGGGGTGTAAGGGGTCCCAGGGGTGTAAGGGGTCCCAACCTACATCTCTGGGACCCAAGCCAATCTCACCGGCTCGTGGTGCACCCTGCCGACCAACGAACGAGGCTCTGACGACCCGCCACCACGCACTGGTCCAGCGCGGCGGGTTACGGTCCACCCCCCCTATGGCAGAAAAAGTAAAACGGCCCCAAGTTCCCGGCGGCTCCAGTCGCAACACCGGCGTGGACGATCGGGCGCTGGTCGAGCGCTGGAACCAGGGGTGCTAAGAATCTCCGGGCGGGATTCCACCGTCGAACGACCAGGGCTTTGAAAACGGATTACCGACGTAGGTTGTCACTGGCGACTTACAACACGCGCACTTTGAGGACAGACGAGAAGATCGCTGAGCTGGAAGAGGAGATAGGCAAGTTGCACTGGGATATATTGGGGTTATCAGAAATCCGAAGAGAGGGGGGAGGACACGATAACCCTGAAGTCCGGCAACTTGTTCTATTACCGGGAGGGCGACCAGCAGTCCCAAGGTGGTGTCGGGTTTATCGTCCACAAGTCCCTCGTAAATAATGTTGTAGCCATCACGAGTGTGTCGAGCAGGGTCGCGTACCTTATACTCAGAATATCCAAGAGATATTCGTTGAAGGTCATACAGGTCTACGCACCGACCTCGGCACACCCGGATAACGAAGTGGAAGCAATGTATGAGGACATTAGTAGAGCCATACATGCTTCGAAAACACACTACAATATTGTTATGGGGGATTTCAACGCGAAACTGGGCAAAAGAGGCGACGATGAGTTGAGAGTGGGGCAATTTGGATGTGGGCACCGGAACCAGAGGGGCCAGAGGCTGGCCGACTTTCTTGAGAAAGAGGGACTCATTATGATGAACTCTTTCTTCAAGAAGCCGCCTCATAGGAAGTGGACCTGGATGAGCCCCGACGGTTCCGTTAAAAATGAGATAGACTTCATTATGGCCACAAAGAGACAAATATTCAATGATGTCTCCGTGATCCACAGGGTGAAAACCGGTAGTGATCACCGAATGGTTAGAGGCACATTGAATATAAACGTCAAGTTGGAAAGGTCCCGCCTGATGAAGTCTACGCTCCGACCTACTGCTGCCCACATACAAAACCCCGAAAGCTTTCAGCTTGAATTGTCAAATCGCTTCGATTGCCTAGAGGATTGCGTTGCAGTGGACGATATCAACAACAGGTTGGTAGAAACTGTCCATACGGTGGGGTCTAAATTCTTCAGACACCGTCGAAGAGATGGACCCCAAAAGCTTACCGACCACACCCTCGACCTCTTGGCGGAACGACGTTCGATGGCACTGCAGACTCCTGATGACGCGGAAGCATATCGGCTGCTCAATAGACGGATTCACCAGTCCTTGCGACACGACATCCGTCTCTTTAATACTAATCGTATTAAGGAGACGATAGAGCGGAATAAAGGCTCCAAAGTGTTCGCAAGAGACTTATCTATTGGGCAGAGCCAGTTGACGAAGCTGAAGAGGGAGGACGGCAGTGTCACTTCCGACAAACAAGAGGTACTGAGGGAGATCGAGGAGTTCTATGGACAGCTGTATACCTCGGTCGCTAAACCTGTTGGTAACTTGGCCAAAGACCCAAGAGCCAAGTTGACCCGACACTATACCGAAGATATCCCGGACATCAGCCTGTACGAGATTAGGATGGCCCTCAAACAGCTTAGAAACAACAAGGCGCCGGGCGAAGACGGAATCACTTCAGAGCTTCTGAAAGCGGGTGGAACACCGGTACTGAAAGTCCTTCAGAAGCTCTTTAATTCCGTCTTGCTCGAAGGTATTACGCCGGAGGCATGGAACAGAAGCGTGGTGGTGCTCTTCTTCAAGAAAGGCGACAAGACCTTGTTGAAGAACTATAGGCCCATCTCGCTTCTGAGCCATGTTTATAAGCTGTTTTCGAGGGTTATCACGAATCGTCTCGAGCGCAGGTTTGATGACTTCCAGCCTCCCGAACAAGCCGGTTTCCGAAAAGGCTATAGTACCATAGACCACATCCATACGCTGCGGCAAGTTATACAGAAGACCGAGGAGTATAACTTGCCATTATGCTTAGCGTTTGTGGACTATGAGAAAGCCTTTGATTCGATCGAGACTTGGGCAGTGCTACAGTCCCTCCAGCGGTGCCATATTGACTATCGGTATATCGAAGTGTTGAAGTGTTTGTATAACAACGCCACCATGTCAGTCCGAGTACAGGAAGGGAGCACGGAGCCGATTCCATTGCAGAGGGGTGTGAGACAAGGAGATGTCATCTCTCCGAAGCTCTTCACCAATGCGATGGAAGACGCTTTCAAGCTCCTGGAATGGAAAGGACTCGGCATCAACGTTGATGGCGAATGCATCACTCACCTTCGATTTGCCGACGATATCGTGGTCATGGCAGAATCGCTGGAGGATCTTAGCACAATGCTCGGAGACCTCAATCGAGTTTCCCAACAGGTGGGCCTTAAAATGAACATGGACAAGACGAAAATCATGTCGAATGTCCATGTCGTGCCCACCCCAGTTTCAGTTGGGAGCTCGATTCTCGAAGTTGTTGACGAGTACGTCTACCTAGGCCAAACGGTCCAACTAGGTAGGTCCAACTTCGAGAAAGAGGTCAATCGACGAATCCAACTCGGCTGGGCAGCGTTCGGGAAGCTACGCAGCGTCTTCTCGTCCAAAATACCTCAGTGCTTGAAGACGAAGGTCTTCGACCAGTGTGTGTTGCCGGTGATGACCTACGGCACCGAGACGTGGTCTCTGACTATGGGCCTCATAAATAAGCTCACTGTCGCACAGCGAGCTATGGAGAGGGCTATGCTCGGGGTTTCCCTACGTGATCGAATCAGGAATGAGGAGATCCGTAGACGAACTAAAGTCACCGACATAGCCTCTCGGGTTAGCAAGCTGAAGTGGCAGTGGGCAGGGCACATAGCTCGAAGAACCGATGGCCGATGGGGCAGAAGGGTTCTCGAATGGAGACCACGTACCGGCGGACGAAGCCGAGGACGTCCATCTGCTAGATGGACAGACGACCTCATAAAGGTTGCGGGCACCCGCTGGATGCAGGTCGCTGCCGATAGGTCTAAATGGCGGACAATGGGGGAGGCCTATGTCCAGCAGTGGACGTCCAAGGGCTGAGAGGAAGGAAGGAAATAGGTACTAAGTTAGAAACTGAGAGCGATTCGACACCGCAGATAAATTGTATAGCTTTTTATGAAATTTAATAGTCAATAAATAAAAATATAATAATTAAGTAAGTAGGTACTTATTTTATTTATCTATACCCGTAGGTACTAATATTGTAAAGAAGGTTTGTCTTGGTGTGAATTAGTTTTTTTTTATATCTTACTCGTAACTACGAAAAAGTAAACTCAAAAAGTGTTGTAAAAAATATTTGAGCTCTCAGTGCTCGAGCGCTGAGTGAACGCTAATGAACTGTTAAGACTTACCTACTTAAAGCGTTAAACGCTCGCATTTTTTTTTTTTATGGATTAGTGGGCGGACGAGCAAGCGGTCCCACGTGATGGTAAGTGTTACCGCCGCCCATGGGCACCTGCAACACCAGGGGGTATGCGGGCGCGCCGCCGACCTTGCAAAATCCTATTCACAGCTCTCTTGAAGAACCCCATATCGTAGCTCAATGGAAAGACCTTTGTAAGAAAGTTGTATGGAAATAAGATTTTTACCTTTGTGGTTAAAACCTCTAGTTCAAAACAGTTAAGCTACAGATGTATTAGCGCTAATTTAACGGTCGAGCGCTCTTCGGTCATTTTTACAAGACTAACTCAAATACTACTGGACATATTTTGAAAGTTTCTTATCTTTTAAGAATCTAAACCAGTGTTCCGCAAGTTTTTTTGTCTTGCGGCCCACTGCCCTACATTTTCTTATCTAAAGTCTGCGGCACACTTGGACTAAAAATATAGGAACTGGATAAACAATAAAAAAGGACATTCTATTAATTAACCAACAAATTGAAAGGTATAAAATCACTGAATAACTGTAGAAATTTGTCACGCTCGTGTCCTTAGTTAAACATCTCTCCTGGGTTTTTCTTAGGTTTTCGCGATTACTATACATAGCAATTAAACAACTTCGGTTTAAATCGCGTATATTTGACATTATTTATATCCCGACGTTTCGAACACTTTGCAGTGGACGTCGAGCCCGTGACCACGTCCACTGCAAAGTGTTCGAAACGTCGGGATATAAATAATGTCAAATATACGCGATTTAAACCGTTAAAGTTGTTTAATTGCTATCTCTCCTGGGTGATTCGGGTACTCTGCTGCACGCCTAGCATCGTCTCACGGCAGACCGGTGTGCCGGTGTGCCACCAGTTGGCCTTAGGAATCGTTATAGCTCCAGGAGGGGTCGCTTCATATTACTAATGGATTCCTGTTTTCACCAAAGTTGTAAATTTGCCACAGAAAAGCACACCAGCAAATTCACCAGAGCTCAGTTTTTTATGTGTTAATTGACTACGTAACAAGAGCGTAGTTAGGATTTAATCCAGGGTGAGCTTTTTGCTTTGGCTGGATAATTGGGCAAAAGCAAACAATTTTATCCAGGATGGACAATTTTCTTATAATTTACATAAAAGTAGTGTAAAGCGGAATGTCTGTTACATATTCTTCCCCATGTCAGGAGGGGCAAGCGCCCCAGCCTGCTCCACCGTGGCTCTACGCCCATGCTAGGCACGCTTGAAAAATATAGTGTGTATAAAAACTATATTTTTATAACTACATATAGAATAAAACTATATATAGATATAATATAGTAAACTATATATAATAAAACTATATATAGTGTGTCTATAAATATAGTGTGTAATACATAAGGTTAGAAACAAAAGGTGACATTTGCAATTTTGTGTTTAACCATTTATTCTGTAGCCAATAGGTACTCCTATCCTTCAATATAAACCATATCTGAAGTTATTTGCATCGAAAGCCATCAAATTCTGTGCAAAGAGTGATTGATAACACGAGCTTGTATCAAAGGTAATGAATTAATTTTCTGATAAAAAACTTAGCAATATTTACAATGTGGTGAAAATACAATAGTTAATATGTATTTAGGGAATTCGGGAAATTTAAAAATACCTATAGTAAAGTCAATTTAATACGCCACTTTTGACATTTCATTGACTTTGTGACGATATAACTTTGCATCGGTCCCATAAATCAATTTAAGTTTATAAATGCATTACTGAACACTAAAAATATGTAACATTTTTAATAAAAAAATATAAACTTGTCTTTTTCTATCAAATTTAATAAGTTCGAAGGTTAATTTGGTTGCTGAACATCATTATCAATTTATATTTCAAGAAATTCGAACCTCACTACAAGGTTACGCCTGTATACATTTTTTCTTTTTTAATAATAGGGATGTGATCTTTATAATCGAAGTGACTTGTAGACAGAAAGGAATATCGAAGAAAATTACCGTTACGATAAATAAACAAAGTAAGAGAACAATAAAATTATTAAATAATTGACATAATTTAAATAAATACAATTATTAATTAGTAAGTACATTAAAAAGATATATGTAATTAAATTAACATATCTATACCTCATTTAATATATTAAAACTAAATCTGAAATTAAAAAGAAAAAGTAAGAAAAGGAAAAGAATTATGCCAGTTGTCTATGTCGATAGTTTTAATGCCGATGCAATTCGCAACCACATTTATGGTTATTTATTATTGTGAAAAGAGTATCCATCTAGAAAAAAACATTTATGTTCATTAAAAAAAGCAGGCTTATGTTTTGGTGGAATATAATTTTTAATAAAAACTGCGTGTACAAATGTTTCCAAAGATGATTGGAAGAAAGTAGTAGAAAAAGCAAAAAAAATATAATCGAAGATTTTTAATGTGATTTAAGAATTGATAATAACAACGATAGCAGTTTCAACGAATCTGATAGTTCCAATTAATAAATAATAATTGATTACATATATAAACTGGTTTCATTATATTTCCCATAATTAGGGGAGCACGGGGGAATTGGCGCCACATAAGGAAACACTCGAATAACTTTTGTTTATGATCACATTTTAATATACTTTTTGGTGTTTTGAATACTATAATTAATAAACTTTCGCCAATTAACATCGAAATTCAATATAAAAATCAAAAATATAATTAATCCCCATTTAAAAAAAAGTTGCATTGGCTCCCATTGCCCAAGGGTCGGGGTAATAAGAGCTAGACTATGGGGTAATTAGATTCACCGGGGCAATGAAAGCCAAAGCACAACAAAATCAACAAAACATAAAATATAACATTTCTCATTCATATAATAAACTAAAGGCTATTTACTTATAAAACGTAATTAAATTATCTTTAGAAACATGCAAAATTTATCTTTATTTATCTCCAGAAAAAATATTATTGCTGAATACAAAATTCACAAATATAATCTTTGGCAGAATCACTTCCTGAGCATTGAGCATGTGCCCAGTCACCACACGCCCTGCATCTATACCACAATTCGTTAGATTTACCAGATTCACAACAAATTATACATTTGTTAGAATCCTCATCGACGTTACCACTGCTATCATCTTGGCAAACAATGCCATCATTAACAGATTCTTCTGATGAGCTGGTTTCATCTTTAAATAGGATTTCTTTAGCTTTTATATTTGTTTTCTTAATATTTATTTTTCTTCTGCTCTTTATATTGTTTACCCTTTCCTTTTGGTGGTTTATTTTCTTTCATAAGACGCTTCTTCTACTTTTCTTCTAGAACAGTTTTATTCGGAGTGGCAGTGATTATTTGCGAATGTTTTCTTAGATTTTCGCGATTACTATACATAGCAATTAAATAACTTTAACGGTTTAAATCGCGTATATTTGACATTATTTATTCATTTCGTATATGCGTATATTTAAGAATTTCTTAATAACTCAAGTGACAAATAAAATCAATTAGTCACCCAGTGACCACGTCCACTGCAAAGTGTTCGAAACGTCGGGATATAAATAATGTCAAATATATGCGATTTAAACCGTTAAAGTTGTTTAATTGCTATTTGCGAATGTTGTTCGTGTGTTCGTTTTCGAACTTCTCGGGAGGTTGGCGGTGCTGGAGATATAAGTGCCAGGACTGAATTTAGTTCAGAAGAAGCAAAAAGCACATTTCTAATAGATTCGTCATTGTTCAATTGATTGTCACTGACCAAATTTCGATCAATAGCAACAGAGTCATTAATAAAGGATGATCAATAGCAAAAGTATTTTGCAATGGAGTTTCTTGGACATGATCTCGCATAACAGTGCTCTAATTAGGTAGACTGTGAAGATTTGAATCTCTGTTATTGCTTTCTCGATCATCTATAGAGTTATTCATTAGATATGTTGGAAGTAGCAGTATTTACGACAAAGAGTCATCGTCGTTAAAGAGATTTGTATTAATTGGGCTTATACCGGTGGCACGGAAACCACTTATAGCTTTGTCAATTGAAGCTACTTTACCATACGCTATCTGAAATAGATCAGCTATATCTTATGGAGTAATTTTTGACAATTTTTTTGATTTGAGATATAAGTCACATTCACGATTGTATGCCTTTTTCAAAGGACCAAAAAATGTGACATCTAATGGTTGTAGACGGTGAGAAGAGTGTGGCGGAATGACAACATTGTAATGTAGTTATTTTTGCAAAACTCGTATGCTTCTAACGTGGAGTGGCTGTTATGATTGTCCAAAATAAGTAATATTTTATTATCTTCACATGGTTTTATAAATTTGTTAAAATATTGTAACCATTTTAAGAATAGACTTTCATTGGTCCATCCATTTTTCGAACAGTCGTAAATTGTGCCTGGAGGACCATCCTTTTCTAGAAGAGGAGAATGACGCTGTCTCGGATATATAAACATGGGAGGTACATAAACGCCAGCAGCACTCATTGCACAAACAGCAGTGACAATTTTTCCTCTCTCCCAAGAAGTGGCACTACCAACTCGCTTCTGACCTGTTTTTGCTAAAATTGTACCCGGGTCTTGCACAGTAGATACTCCCGTCTCATCCATATTAAATATTTGATGTGTATCATACCTATCCTTTACCATGAGTTCTTCAAGATTTTTGTAAATGAGGTCCACTTCTTTGTTAAATCCCTAGATTCTGTTTATACTCGTCGTCTCAGGTTTGCGAACACTGATATGACGAATTCTATTCAGAAATCCTTCCAGCCAATTTGGTGCCTTATTTGCTTTCCTTATTAAAATTATGTGGAATTCCCAATTTTTCAGCACACTCATATGCAATTTTTCTAAATTTCATGGAGTCAAACCCGTAAAAGAGATTAGACATTCGAATCAGGTGGTTAGCTAAAATTCGTTCTTGATCCATAGAAAACGTTGGTTTTCTCCCAAGACGAGGTTTCATTTGTTCTGATCTACGATATCTTTTCTGTAATGTACTGTACGGGATATCAAACTCTTGAGCTGCTCTATGTAGGGATATACCATCATCATTGACTCTCTTGATAGCACGATCTAGCAAATCCAGACTCCATTGACAGTTTTCCGTAGTTCTTATACGTTTTCGCGGCAATTGAAAATAATTATAAAATTTATTTGAGTGTGGAGTAGTGGGAGCCAAAGTGGGGTAATGAAAGCCATTTGGCTCCCATTACCCCAAACATACATTTTTTACTTACCGTATTATTGGCAAAATACAATTGATTAATAATATAAATTAACCTTTTTATACGATTTTCTAATGATTAATTTACAGATTAAAAGGGCTAAAACTTATAATACAAAGAATAAAATACTTACATTTTGTCCTAGAATATTGTAAAAAATTAGATCAGTCGCCCGAAAAACTGACATAGGTACGGTCTATTTGTGCGTTTAAAGTCAATTAAACAGCGATGCGACGGGATAGGCGTACCCTTCCCACGCACTTCTACACTATATCGAAACAAAACACGATCTAATGTGTTTCATCATCATCATCATCTCAGCCCTTGGACGTCCACTGCTGGACATAGGCCTCCCCCATTGTCCGCCATTTAGACCTATCGGCAGCGACCTGCATCCAGCGGGTGCCCGCAACCTTTATGAGGTCGTCTGTCCATCTAGCAGATGGACGTCCTCGGCTTCGTCCGCCGGTACGTGGTCTCCATTCGAGAACCCTTCTGCCCCATCGGCCATCGGTTCTTCGAGCTATGTGCCCTGCCCACTGCCACTTCAGCTTGCTAACCCGAGAGGCTATGTCGGTGACTTTAGTTCGTCTACGGATCTCCTCATTCCTGATTCGATCACGTAGGGAAACCCCGAGCTTAGCCCTCTCCATAGCTCGCTGTGCGACAGTGGGCTTATTTATGAGGCCCATAGTCAGAGACCACGTCTCGGTGCTCGTGTTTAAGTACATCTAAAACAGAGTGGTTCTCATTACCCCGTGGCTCTGAATCCCGCGTGCTCCCCTACCCTTAACTTTGAGGTCATGTGGAATGTGTAGAAGATTTCTAATGCTGTGTATACCTACTCTAAAAATATTACTGGAGAATTATTTTTTATGAACACTAAAATCGATTCACTAATATTACGACTTATATATCGATTTTTGTCTTTAATCGATAATTTCTGTTACCTCATTAGTTAGTTCATTAATCATTAATTAATTAGTTCGATAATTACCTCACTATGACAACCAGTTTGACACTTGTCAAAAGTGGCCTATTAAATTGACTCTACTTTACTTAGGTAAATCGCCTTGTAATATCTTATATAGGAAGTCCCAGATTGAGCGCCGGATTTAATATCGCGTCATTTTTTTGTTTAGCAGTTGGCAACTCTGGTTTGTTTATAGATGTCACGTCACATATGACAGTTGCAATTAGTCACCATGGAACGCTACACGAAAGAGCAACGCAGTATGAATTTTAGACCAGTATGAAGTGGACCATCATTTTGGCAAAAAAATCATCTTTAGTAACAAGGCCCATTTCCATCTTGACGGATACGTCAGTAAGCAAAATTGTCGTATCTGGGGCTTGGAAAATCCTCAGGAGATTCATGAGAAACGAATGTATTCTCAAAGAGTTACAGTTTAGTACCTACGGCTTTTGGTTCAACGGGATCATAGGGCTATTTTTTTAGGTATCAGTATTTAGGTAGGCATAGAGAGGTATCGGAACATGCTACAGGAGATTTTTGGCACCAATTGGAAGATATGGACCTCGTTCAACTGTGGTTCCAAACAGGATGGTGCCACATGTCACACAGCCGGAGAAACAATGACTTTATTTTTTTCTAAATTAAAACCGGCGCTCAATCTGGGACACCTTTTAAATCACTTTGATATAATTGATACTTATTAAATATCAACTTATAATAATGTAAGAAAGATGGCGACAGATGAGCATACAGTTCACCTTGTGGCATGTGGATACTGTCGTCCATGGACATCCGCGACACGTGACCACATCAGTCCAGAATCCAGAATGATAAACGTTGGTACTTTAAAGCAGGGCCGTCTGCGCCGGGGTGCGGGAGTGTATCCTAAGACAGTCAAACATCCTATTGTGTATCCTATGACAGTCAAATATCCTATTGTGTATCCTATGACAGTCAAATATCCTATTGTGTATCCTATGACAGTCAAATATCCTATTGTGTAATTGTTTACTATAGCGTTTTATTTTTTCATTACCTTTAAAAGGTGAGCGCCCGGGGTGCACCGCACCCCTTGCACCCCCTGGTAAAGACGGCCCTGCTTTAAAGAACCCACCTAATAAAGAATTTAAGTACGTTATCTACTTTTGTCGGGTGCAGTGTGTTGGCGGTCCCTAAATGTAGCCTTGAATCGCGCCTTGCGCCCAAACGAGTTTCGATACACTCCCAAAATCATCAAAATCATTAAATCTGCAGAATTGCACAATACAATAGATCGTCTAGGGAGTAATTTGTACACAAGTAAATTCTAGTATAAGGTAATTAGGTAATTCTTATTAATTCTAGTATCCATAAATATGTAGGTACCTAAGTAAAAGCAGCTAATTCTTATAACCAGTAAAAGCAGCACATAATTCCGTGCGTGTGTACTACGCATTAAGTTAGCAATCTCAGAACATGGCAGATGCTATACTTTACTTTAGGTACATTAAGTACAATTTTCTCTATTAAACTTCTTGCCGCAGCACCTAATTTATCTATCGTTTCACTATAAACACCTCAACTACGAAACAAAAAATACGTCGATATATTTCTATTTTAATAAAAAAAGAATACACAATGATACAATGCGGCTCGGCCATGCGTCATCCACAAAACATTTAACATCCTAATTTCGTGGGTAACACCTCAGCGCTAGTGCCGACAAAAGACTCGATAAAAATCTGGATATCGACATCGAGTGAGCGAGCGACGCGCACGCAGCGGGGGGCCGCCCCGCGCAACTAATAACTTACATTCGGATTACGCTCGTTAGCCTCTTCGCACCTTGCCCGACGTTTATTTTTTATTAATACACAATTTATTTAAACGAGACCCAAGAATATTTCGGGAATAATGCCGTAATATTAAAAGAGCAATAAGTTATGTCTAGAAGGATAAGCGTATCGGGCCCGACACATTATTTTAATAATTCTAAGCCGTGAGTAGGTACTTTCAAACTTTGAATCACATAACAGTTTTAATTAAGATATCTTTCTGTTGGATTAATATCTTTTCATTGAATAATTGGCCTTGGCGGTTAATTAACACCCAGCAATAGCATTGCAGATTAGTAACAGCGGTTTCTTAAATTCATAAATGATTTTGTCAGCAGTCACGCACAAATAACTTAAGTGGTGCAATCATTTTCGTTGCGAATTTGTTTTGTACAAAAAATACTCCTAGCTGAGAGGCGTGACAACCGCATTAAGATTATAAAAATCAAAGCTGTAATTCCTAGAGACAATTAATTGTGACAGCTCAATAGATTATTTTGATCAAAGTAGAAAATTAAAATTAACTGACTTCTTAATACAATTATTTTCATTCGACGACTTTGTTATCAACTAATTTGTTATTATTAAATTGTCAACCGGCGAGCTCTCGGGCGCTCACCGGTATTTTTGTAACACTTCATTTATAGGTAATCTTAAATCTCTTACATAGATATTTATTAAGTTAAAAGACAGATTGACAGGCAGTCATGATGGCATTATTTTTACACTCTGGCTACATAGGCAAATGATTAAAGATTTATGTAGATGAAGTCACATATTCAAATGTATACACGTATTTTGTGGCATGTCAATTTGATTGATAAACGTCAGTTTTAATGTGATCAAAATTACAAATTATATTTATAGGTTGGGTAGAAAAAGGTCAGTTTCATAGATTAACAAATTAACAAAACTAGGTTGTTAAACATAAAACGAAATAAATATTAATAGTAATAATAAACTAAACACTAAAGAAAGATTGATTAAAATGGATTTATTTCACTTTGTGTAATGGAGCCAAATTTTAAGTGTTATTATTATTACACCTAATTTTATTATCTAACCACAGTAGAACTTAATGAAAATTACAAGTCTCGAATGAAATAAGACTAGGTTATGTATTTTATCGGTTTTACCTCTATGTAGGTAGGTACTTACTATTAGTACCTACCTACTTACTTACGGTAAAGGATATTTATAATACCTATATGTACCTACCTACCTATGTATAATTCTGATTCTCACAATAACTATAAATAGGTAATAGTAAAAAACAAGAGTTATAAAAATCAACCGTTTATTTATATATTTTTTAATTACTTAGGTAGGTACCTAATTAACTTAGGGGATTAGGGGATAAAAAATATATTTTTACGTAACAATGTCTGTAAATGAAAGTATTATACATATTAGGTACCTACAGGTAATAATAGTCATAGTTCATGTTTAGAGGAATAACCATAAGTCACTGAATGCAGGTAGGTACGAGGTAGCTACTTTTAGTTCCCAAGTGAGCAGTTATTTTTACTGATTAAGTAAGTACAGATAATTACGAGTTTTACTTTTTAAGATCTTTTAAGATTATATGCTGACGGTTTCATAAAGTGTGATATCTACCTTAGCTATGCATTATTTCGGTTAACTAAATGTAAACAGGTATAAATATTATTTTCTGAAAGTTATAGAATTGAAAGACTAGATAAATGCAATGTATTTTTCATGTAATTTTTTTCCCGGACAATTTTAGTGAATAAAAGCTTTTAAGTGTTTTAATTATCAATTTACTTTCAACTGTTCTTTGTGGATTGAGCTATGGCCCATATAGGTAGGTATTAATTACTTCATAATTTTATATTTTAGTTAAATTGTTACTTAAGTTACTTAATCTTAGGACAGATATATTAATAGTACCTAATATCTGTGAACAATCTTTAGATGACTGTTATCATTGTTTTAAAAACTGAAATAAAAAAACTCAGCATCTGTAATTTACTGTACCTAGGTACGTACCTATGTATTTAATTTCAATTAATTTTTTTCATGTTGATTATTATTTTTTATGTTGTAACAAATATCTATCAGCAATTGTCTCAATTATTATTTTACTAATTTCACTGCGATTTAACTTTTCTAAGATTTAATTACCTAACTTTGGTAAAAGACTTTAAAGCCGTACTTACCTTTGCTACTTCCGCCGTCTTCGTTGGAGTCCTCACTGGGCGGCCCGTGAGGTGCTCTTGCTGGCAGCGGATGGGGTAATCTTGGCCTTGTCAGAAACGGTGGCGGGACTCCAAAAAATGGTAGGAATGGCGGCCACGCCGGGCGAGGCGCGAGCTGCGCCGCCGCCGCCGCGTACAGCTGCAGCGGCGCCGGCAGCCCGCCCTCCAGCACCATGCCGCCGCCGCTGCCGCCTGGACCTCCGCTCGATATCTTGGTTATCGACAACGCGCACAACACTACATTTGCCGACGGCACGCGAACATTGCATTCTCTGTCATTTTAAGTACATCCGCGGACAAAACTCTTTCGTTTTTAAGTCACTGTTTATTTTAATTTAGGTATTGTATGTACTCTGACCACAAACACTTCAATTACGTTCATAACACCTCATCCGTCGGTGTTTACTGCACACACATTTTATCGGACGCGTAGTATCAGAGCTCAAGAAGAGTGCGCTCGCGTGGCTCGTCAGGCCCGGCACTGAGATGGCGCGCTCGGCGGAGGGCGGAGCGACGACCTCCTACCCCCACCCACGCATAAATAAGCTCTCCGCCTCTTTCATATTATAGATTTATTCCCCGACAGTACAACGAATTCACGGCTAAACGATCTTAAACCATATGCCGTTGATCTTAAAGATCGATATTGAATAACGAATAATAAATTAAGGCTTGGCACACATTGAATAAGCGACAATGTAGACGACGCGAAATGGAATGTTAAAATAAACTTTAAAGCAATGGTGGAACGTATGTTATCGTGTATCAAGTGGTTGCACATTGGTTTATAAGGTTGTCGTTTGTTATACGGAGCTTCAGAGCTGTCATAATCTTTTTTAGGCGCATGGCGCGCCGTCACAAAGAGACATAGGTGAGTAGGTATAGAAGGGACCGCTAAGATGGTATGGGACGTTTACCACAAATGTTCGCGTTTTGCCATTACATTTGTATGTTCACAAAATTGTATCTATCAATAGTCTGGTTTGTTGGGAGCTTTTATGTGCTTCGTAACTGTTTGAATGACATTTTGTGGCAAAATTTAAATGGAATTAGACTATTAGTTTTTCTGTGTAACCACAAAATTAGGGGGCTATAGTTTCAATAGATATAAATATTAAAATATATACACCTACTTTTTTATATTTTCCGTAGAGTACATAGAGTTATTTCAATTTATTTACGTAATAATAGATATCTAGTAATTAAGAAGGGATTTCTTTCATTTTAAGTAGATAATTAAACTCAATGGATAGTAAAGTGTACAAGCGCAGTTAATTTAAAATTTCTCCTTTTCGTTATAATTTGACGGACGATAGGCAATCAGCGGCTAATCTACTGGTAGGTACAGACTACATAGATAATAGGAGGCTATTACAATAGTGGCATTGCGTAAAACTAGATTATGCCTCGGTCGCTGCCCAATCACTCTAATGACGGACAAACAATCAATCATACGAAATTAACACGTTTCAGATTATACTTTTGACAGTGATGAATCATAAGCGACCAAAAGGCAATCAATTTCACAACCAATTCCTTATTCCATTAAACAAAAAAGTAATAACCTAATTGACATAAATAATAATAAATATGTCAAGACAGCGTAACGACCACTGGCTCGGACGCGACGTGACAGCTCTATCAGAAATCTCGCACTGACTGTACCCCCCGCCCCGCCTCACCACTGAAGAAACGTTCCTCTGCTCTCCCATTGGTGCGTTGGAGGGAGAAGGGGAAGTGGGCGGGGAATTGTGCAGGGGGTGTTCGAAAAGCTTAGTGTTGCATGAATTTAATTAGTGTGAGGAGCACCTCGGGCGCATTAGGAGTCGCGATGGGCGAAGCAATAAAAGATATAAAGGAATGAGTATAAATTAAAAGTTAAATAGAGAGTGCGGTGCGGGGGAGTGAAATGGACTGAGAGTGTGTCCTTTTCGCACTCTGCGGATGAGCCTCTCGTAATTGTTTGACGATCTTATTTATTAGTATCAGTTAAATGTCGCGCTCTCTTTTTCTCTCGCGAATTTAATTATTTTTTTAATTAGAGCGGGCCTAATGAGAGTTTTGCGCCTTTGCTGTTAGCATTCTTTTGTTTTCAACATCACCTACTTTTCTACTACCCACCTACTAGTCAATGTTTTTAACTGTTTTGAATAGGTATAATTTTGGAAGCAACTTCGTCTTTCTTTTGCCTTAACTTTTAATTAGGTAGGTAGTTGTAATTGTTGTAAGTAATTATTAGGTACTTACCTACGATAAAGTTTTGACAAATTGATATTCAACTTCTTGAGTAGATATTCTTCAGAAAAAATAAAGTATATTTGGAGGTTTAAAATGTCATTTTAAGATTTTTTTGAAAATACACCCCTTGATCCAGTACCTATTCGACAAGTTTTGGCTCTGGTGCCAGTGATCGTCACTACGATGTACTTACCTACCTACCTACATTATATGTATAGATATGTATGTTACTCATACAACTAATTGTATCGTATTAGTTGTATGAGTAAGTAACATACTAGATACTTACGTTCTAGCTTTGTAACACAGCTCACGTTCGTATGATATATTTCCTATTCCACTTCCTATCCAATCTCATTGAGTAGAGATACCTACCTAATGATTATAATATAACGAGGGCAACATCTCATACCATTATATTTCCTATTCCCCATCCAATTTCATCCCATCGAGTAGAAAGTATTATAATTGGATAAAGGAAATCCCTTATTCCATTTTATTCTCTACTACTACTCTACTTCTCTCCTATCACCTCCTGCGAAGAAGAATGTGAAGTGTAATGAGATGAAAAAACCTTCTCCTTCTGTTATACTCCCTATTCCACATCTCAATACATTTTTACAATACCACTCTTAAGTTCGCAAAGGTATCCGCCGCATTCGGGGACGTGCCAACATTCGTAATTTTTGACTGATATTGTCAGCGCAAAAGATCCTCTCAAAAAGATCAAATTCGGAAAATATGTATTCATTCCGAGATCCAAGGGACCACTGACAATTTAACTTAAATACTTTAGGTACGATGGTTTTCCACGAATCACGTTCGTCATTGATGTATGATGTTGGCACGTATCGCAAATTTCCATGAGGACACTTACCATCAGACTGTTTGGTTACTACTACTTTCTTTCAATAGAAAAATATAGCTCCAAGTTTACTTGGCTATTTTCGCCAGTAGCCTGATTAACATTTTAGCCAAGTAGTTACCTAAATAAATAAAAACAAGTAGGTACCTACCTACTTAACAAACAACAACGATATCAATCGAATTTTGAAAATGGAACTCTTTGCTGGTCAAACGCCATTAAATTTTCAAAGCTGTCATTTGTGTTTTATTATCAATGCACTTTTGCCATTTTAATGGAAGTTGATTGATGCCTCTGCATTAGAACTCCTGGGGACGGGAATAGACGAATTCTCTGAACGCGTTTTTTACTGCCTCATTGGGGTTGAATTTCTTCCCGTGTAAAAAGTTATGCAAATTCCGAAAAAAATAGAAATCAGCAGAGGTAAAGTCTAGTCAGTAAGGTGGGTAACGGAGAGTTTCCAGTCGAAGCTGCTGTAGCTTTGAGGCGGTCTGCCGTGCAGCGTGTGGGCGAGCGTTATCATGGAGAAGCGGTGGACTAGAGCGATTGACTAGACTCAGTTGTTTAATAGCGAACTTGTCCATCATCGTTTGCAGTACCAGTACCTACACATCTACATTAATTGTTGTGCCAGATCTCAAGAAGCTGTAGTGGATAATATCGGCACAGGACCATCATACTGTCACCCTGAGCTTCTTTTGAATGACAGTGGTTATTCAAACTTATTGTTGTTGTAAAACTGGCACAAAAATCAACATGTAAGGTAGGTACGCATACTTTACTTACCACAAGTAAAAGCTTTTATGTCATAGATCTTTTAACATCAAGGCAGTTAGGTAATGTTAATTTGACATAAACCGCTTTTAATAATAATAAAAATAAATACTCTTCATTGCATACAGATAGTTATAATACGTGCACATATCTTTAAATGACAGAATAGGTACCTACAATAGGCGACCTGATCGCTAAGGCGATCTCTTCCGGGCAACTAAAATCTTTTTATATTTTTAGTAGGTATCTACGCGAGTCAAATATGCCTAGTCGGGATATATAGCCACACGGTAATTATCTAGAAAACTAACAGAGTAGGGACTAATAGAGTAGAAAAGCACAACAAATTCATTCGTGTTGTAGGGGCTATAGCTTAGTCGAATTGCATATCCGCCTCTCTCCCTGCGCGCGTCCATATTTCGTCGGTAAAGAAAAATGGGCATACTTATAAAAAAGTCTAGTAGGTAATTTGTTATCTTAATTTCCTTGGTTTTACTCATTTATTTCAAGCTACAATAAAAGAAAGTGTTTTAAAACTTTTTAAACCTAAAAACCTAAAACCTTTTAAAACCTAAGAAGGTATCTATTATTTTGTAAAGTTCGAGATATTAAAAAAGAAATATTTTGACCTGAAAACATGGCCATCAACTGGCCATATTTCTCAAATGCATTTTCGGATACCACGAATACGTAATTGTTGTTTCAGGTTACGTCGCGTTACAAATATAAAGCCATACGAGGCAATCGGACAGAAGACAACATAAAGTTAGGGGAGGGGAGGGCAAGATGGAAGGTCTAACTTTGTATTGTAAAAATACAAAAATAGCATATTATAAATCTTTTATTTTAATCAGTTTTGAGAGTAAACCTAAAGACTAATATAATTCTATAATTAAAAATAATTAATATTTGGTCCAAAATCAGTAACGACCCATGAAGTAAAACCCTGGCATATTCCATTTTGCCCTCACACCGAAGGCAAAATGGAAAGCTTATACGGGCAAGATGGAATGTATAGGATAACTTTAAACATTGCAATTGATACATAATAAACAATCATCTTCTGCATCAGTACACAGTTCATGTGCCCAACCACAACAAGACGGACATTGTAACCAATCTTCTGAGGGTGGTTCCACGTATTGTTCTCCACAAAACAGGCACAACACATCTTCTTTTGAAGCTTTCTCGATTTTCTCGGTTCTTTTTGCTTTTCCCTTACCCTTCTCTTTTCCTTTTCCTTTCCCCTTTCCTTTATACTCATATGTTTCTTTGTTATTATGTTTTTTCTCTATTCCTTTGCTATCTTGCAGAAAATCTAATTTTGGTTTCTTTTTCAGCTCCTTCTCTTCAATTGTAGCTTTGAATGGAGAACTGGTTAGGATCTCTGACTTCTGACATCTAACTTTTCGCTTTTTTATTGTCGGCGTAAGTTTAGGTGAAGGAAGTATTTTCTTTGGAGAAATCATGTATGATGTAGATGGCTGTTCCAAACTAATGTCAATAACATCAGAATCAGAACGCTTTTCTTCATTCTGTGCTACTTTTAATATGTCAGTGTCTGCGTTTTCTTCTTTTTCGAGAACGTCATCTCTTTCGACAGTTTCGAAAACATTTGCGGTTTCACAGTCTTCTGTCACTGCAGCATTGTCACTGTTTATGATTGAATTCTTTGTTTTATCTGTATCGGCATTTTTGTCTCCCGTATCAGTCACAACAACATTTCCATTTATTGGAGCGTTTTCATAAACGGAGGCTGGAGCAAAATCTAAATCGGTAAATAAATTTCTGTTATATGGAAAAATTCCAGTCTTCCTAAAACCGCTGGTGGCATTTTGCACAGTAGCACTTTTTTCGTATGCAGTGCAAACAAGGCTGGCAATGTCGAACTGGGTTACTCTTCTCCCAGGATGATTCTTTTGGAATGTGTCAATGGTTTGCTCAAAAGCCACTTTAAATGAACGGTAGACTGACACATCTAGTGGTTGCAGCTTGTGGCTTGTGTGTGGAGGAATGCTGACCATAATCACATGTTTTTCTCGTGCTAAATTTAAAGCTTTTAGGTTCTGATGAGTACTGTGGTTGTCTAGAATCAATAAAACTGGTCTGTCTGCTGATGGTCTCGTTTTTTCGATAAATATTTGTAACCATTTGTCAAAAGTATTGTTATTTATCCAGCAAGAATCAGAGCACCAAGCTTGGGAGCCGTTGGGGGCTCCGTCCAAAAGGCGTTCATTCATTCTCTTCCTTTGCCCAAATATAAAACAAGGTGGAATAAAGCGACCCGTAGCACTGCAAGTACAGATCACTGTGGTAAGTTGCCCCTTTTCTGCTGTAGCAATAACCTCTACTTGCCTTTTGCCTTTTGTCGAAATTACTCGAGGAGGTCGGGAAGCGCTGGTCTTGACACCAGTCTCGTCCATATTATATATATCGTCCGGTCTTGTCAGAAACTGGTATTGGGAAATAACATCCCATAGGTTATTATAGAAGCGATCCACCTGAGTGCGATTAAAAGTAGAGCAACGAGCTAGGGCTGTGGGTTCCGGCGTTCGGTATGTTAGCTGGGGGTGTCTTTCCATGAACCCTTCTATCCATGCCCTCCCAGCCTTTTCACAATTAAAAGGATTAGGAATGTTATTTAATTTTGCCACCTCATAAGCTAATTCCTGAAGACTATCTTTTGATAGGCCATAACATAGTGCGTCTCGTTCAATGGCAAGGTCACAAATCTTCTGCTCAAGCTCCTTTGAGAAAACAGGCTGAAACCTACCTAGTTTCTTAGAAGCGTCACCTTTTTTGATGTGGCGATGTAAAGTCCCGATCGGAATTCTATATTTCTTTGAAGCTGCACTTATTGTTGTGGCTTTTGCGTCATCCATCGCCTTCTGCATTGTTTCTTCCATCCAAGACCCCCTCTTAGTTTTTCTTTTATATTTGTAGACCATCTAGAAAGAAAAAATGCGCAATTAAAGAGAGGAAATAAAGTAAAGAAATAAAATAATTTGACTCGGGCAAGATAGAAACTTTTCCATCTTGCCCTAAAATTCAAATTTCCAACTTGCCCATACGCCGGTTTTAATAATAATATACCGACGCATCTGTAACCTTACTTTTTTTTCTTATGGTAGATATCAATTCATACAATCGATTCCTAGTAGATATCTAGTGTCAAAACAAAATAATAATATTTCTTACCTTTTGTAAACAATTTCACTGCAAAAATCCTAGTTTTTATAACAATACGGCGTCTGTTAAACCAGTGGTCGGCAAACTTATTAGCCAAAGAGCCAAATATGAACATTACAACAATTTTAAAAAAAATTGGGAGCCAAATCTGCTTGTTTAGTAAACTTTTATTACACTAAATAAGTAGTACACTAAATAAAACTAAATTTCATACTTAATAAATATTTATTAATGCGAACAATGTGCTTGCATCTCCTTGGAAAGTTTGAGTAAGTCAGGTTTGTATGTTGTTGTTTTTAATTTTAGGCATGATTCCAAGTTCTCATCAATAAGACGACTTCTCAGTTTAGGGGAGGGTGGGGGAATCACGGACGGCGGGTAATGGCGGAGACGTCAATTTAGCTATCTTAGAAAAGGATAGTGGATATTTTGAATGACGCAATCGCGAGTCGAGCCTGAATGTAGTGCCGAACAGTGAGTGGTAAAGTGAGGCCGCGCACGCTGTACAAGGTAAGTTAACTTAATTGTTTTACAACAATTTCATCTTATTCTTGAGTTAAATAGATTAAGTGTACAATATTTACGACAAAACCATAAAAGTCCGGTATTTTTTTTGTGAAGTAACGTCTAATTAAACAATGTTTTCAAGTATTCGTCACGTGCATGACGCGATTCTAACCTTAAATAAAAATATAGTTTTGCTTTTTTGTGTGTGTCGGGTAACGGCGAACGATTTAAGTAGGGTAATCCCGAACGTCTGTAATTACCCCTAAACAATGGAATTATTATCTTTTTTATAATTTATGGTCAGCAGTCGGCTGCGATGGCCATCCTTACTAATTTATAAATAAAACATGCTATTCTCCAATATATTTCAGATGCCGCGAAATTACCAAAGAAAGACCGAGACCAAATACAAATTAGAAGACTTAGAAAGAGCCGTTCAGGATGTCAAGAACAAAATACTTTCAATAGGAAAAGCAGCTATTACTTATTCTGTCCCAAAAAGCACTATACACGACCATCTCAAGAAAGAAATTATAAAGACCCCAAAAACTGGAAGAAAGCCTATATTTTCTGAAGAACAAGAAAAGGAATTAGAATCACACATTTTAATATGTAGTAAACTATTTTATGGTTTAACTATAGAGATGGTGCGCAAAATAGCTTTCAAATTTGCTGAAGTAAATAAATTAAAGAACAATTTTGATAAAGTTCCCAAATGGCGGGAAAAGACTGGTTCTACTGATTTAAAAAAAGGCATCCTAACATTTCGTTACGTAAACCTGAGTCCACTTCTGTTAATAGAATTACAGCTTTTAATGAAATGGAAGTGAAAATGTTCTTCAAAAACTTGGAAGCCTTACAAACAAAACACCAGTTTGATGCTAATCGCATTTACAATATTGACGAGACCGGCATTTCTAATGTTCAGAGAAATTCTAGGATTCTAGCTCCAAAAGGCCAGAAACAAGTCGGCGTGGCAACAAGTGGTGAAAGAGGCACTACAACAACAGTTATTTGCGCATTCAGTGCTTCCGGAAAGTATATTCCTCCCTTTTTTATTTTCAAGAGGAAGCGAATGAACGCTCATCTATTGCGTGGAGGCAATCCTGATATGATAGCAACAGTTAGTGATTCGGGTTGGATAAACGAGAACCTATTCGTAGATTGGTTACATCATTTTATCTCCTATGCTAAATCAACTGTTGAAGAACCTATTCTACTTATTTTAGACAATCATGAAAGTCATGTTAGCCTTGCGTGCTATCTTCTTTGTCGCCAGAATGGAATAATACTGTTATCCCTTCCACCGCATACCTCACATCGTATGCAGCCACTGGACTTAACTTATTTTGGACCACTTAAGACTGCATATAACAGAGAATGCGAATTATACATGGCTTCAAATGTAGGCCGAAGAATTACCCAGTATGAAGTTGTCGAACTTTTTACTAAAGCTTTCAATCGTATCAGTAATATAGAGAAAGCAGCAAATGGCTTCCGGGCAGCTGGTATTTGGCCGTTAGATATAACTAAATTTGACGAACAGTTCTTAGTTGCGGCATCGCCTAATACACAGATAATATTGGCGTCAAATGTACAAAGATCAGCGATACCTGATGTGCAGATAGCGTCGACATCAAATGTGCAAAGAGCAACTACACCTGATGCTCAGACAGCACCAACATCAAAAGTGCACCAGAGATCAGTAACCCCTGTACCTGTGTTTGACAAATCAATTCCACTTCAAGATGTTGTTAATGTTCCCCAAGTGCCACAACCCAAGAACAAGCAAAGTTCCAGAAAGAAACATTCAGTTATAATAACCAGTAGCCCTGTATTAGAATGATTAGAATGTAAAGATGTATTAGAAGACAAAGAAAAAAAAAGAAAAAAAAAGAGGAGATAAAAGAAAATGACAAGACTGTAAATACCACTAAAAGAAAGAAAGGTGTGAAGAATCTTAAAGCATTTGCAGATGATGTGAAGGAAGACATGCACATACCACACAAGAAAAACAAAGTCGATAAAGGTGCTAAGAAGGGTGATGAGGAATATTATTGTCTGATTTGTAATGAAAAGTATGTAGATCCAATCACTGAAGATTGGATAATATGCTACAAATGTGAATTATGGGCCCACGAAAAATGCACGAATGGTGAAAGCACATCAAGGGGATTTATCTGCGACTTCTGTGTCAATTAGACTATGTCCGTGATTACCCCCTGCACCATCCGTAATTACCCCACAAGTTGTGGGGTAATCCCGGACACCAACGTTTTTGTTTTTTTATTAGAATTTGATTTTATTTTGATAATTTATCTATGTTGACTATGAGAACATAAGATTGATTAGTTTAAGTAAATATTAAGCAATAAATAGCTTTTGTAACTTAATTTGGTTTTGTTTTATTTCTGTTCTCCCTTAAGTATTCGCAATTACCCCACTCTCCCCTACTCTTGATAATGTTCATGCTTGAAAAAGATTGTTCGCATATATATGTATACCGAAAAGGGAAAGAACAGCAAATGTATGTAAATTTTTAAATGAAAATATAATTGCGCCTTCCGTGGATATTTGTGCCAGAGCCGCACTTAAGGAGCCAAAGAGCCACATGCGGCTCTGGAGCCGCACTTTGCCGACCACTGTGTTAAACAAAACAATAGTACTCTTCAGTGGCTGGCGCGAACCGGACTGAACTTCGTGTGTAAAGTCAACATGGTCGCGTGTCTTTGTGTGCATAACGACGCGGGCGACATGTCACGTGTTTTGAGTTTATAGGTAGTTTCCATCTTACCCGCTCCTTCCATCTTGCCCTCCCCTCCCCTAGTCCTCTTCGCCATGTTCGTTTACAATTTGAACAAATTAGATTGGAACGGAATATACGTTATATTAGGGATATTATAGATGTCTATATTACCTATACACATCTACATCTGTGTAGATTTTAAATAAAAATTGCGGGGATAAATAAATATTGCAATGATTTTAATCTCTGTTGTTTCACAATTTCATAGCTTTTATTGCAAAAGAAGAAGCTATTGCGAACCAAGGAAAATATAATATACGATCCACATATCTTCAATCTCGTAGATAACAACATATTATTTCTCTCTTTCTAATACACGGTTATCACATATCGCCATCTCTTACTCTCACATTAAGCGTGCCATACACGCGCGAGTCGTTATTCCTCATTACGCTTGGCTTACGTAAAGAACGCGTTATGTATCGTCTGCCGAGAGTAGGGCGCTTTAGTAGTTTTATTGATGTTACATCGCTATAGGATTTAACACTTATCTTCTTCAAATTTTGTGGTGTAGGTACTATTTTATAAAATTTAAAATTTTAATTAAATTTGGTCTCTCTGAGAAATACACAGAAATAGCTCATGAACTATGTACCTATGTTAATTAAAAGGCTCGCCACCGTATACGATCACCTGCTCTTCTTATCCAGCCATCGACGAAGTTTTTCAATTCGTCAGTCCAGTTAAGCACAAACCGTAACTGACCCTTGTTTCGTCCACTGCTGTTTCCTACTCATGCATATTTCCTCATGTCTTTAAAACGACACGCTGGCCAAGCTGGTTGGCGAATCTACTCCTTTAGAAATGGTGTAGTTCCTTGGCTTTTTAATCCCTTAGTCTTTTCTTACGACACCCGCGGGATGGGGTGGTGCTATCCTAAAGCGGGTGGACACCACATATATATTTCATATTAAATGTAAGTGTACCTATCTGTCACCTTCATCTGAATGTCGCCTAGGGCTTCGACCCCAACTCAGCGTCGAATTCCTCTTTAGTCGAACATTTGTTCGATACGATACTGCGACATGCCCTATGATTTTCATTGTTCTTTCGTATTTCTTCTTTTTTATATTTTCGTTTAAATGTTTCTTTCTTAGATAGTAAAAAAAATAAGCAGTCGAATAGCGACTTCATTACCAAACCGGTCCATTGCTAATGTTTTAATATTGATAACACAAGATGGATGGTGGGCACGCGCGGCTCCAATTGATTTAAAATTAAATAGAAAACGTTAGCAGTGATGGATGGGCCGGTGCGACCCGTCACGCCCCAGCTTCCTGGGAACGGGTTAGGGTTTGCAAAATCGTTTTCTTTGCGATTTTTATCCCGCGATCTTTGTTTGTTTGGCGTTTGCTACATGCTTTTTTGAAAAGGACAGCGTGCAGATAGGTACCGAGGTCTAGTCATATCGAGATTTAGTCATAATATCTGTATAGTTTCGAGATAAAGACTATAGGATACCAACCTCACAATACTTACTTCTACTGAGTTATTGAAAAATAGCAAACACCCTTTTATGTTGAAATCCCGACGTCAAAAAATGAACGCTCTTTTCTACGTTTTAGTAAATGTGGATAAATATATATATATATTTGTACTTTTAGTGTACCTATTCTCTTAATATAGTGTCTTTTTGTATTTGTCTCTATTAGGCCAAAAGTCGCTTAATAGATAAGCGTATGTTTAATGTAGTAAAGTGTGGTAATTAGGACAAAGGTTAATTATTTTCACATCAAGAATTCAATATTGAAAAGTTGACCTTTAGGTATTTATAATATTTGTCTGATATCTAACTGACTTCTCTAGCTCCACAATCCTTGCGAATGGTAACACTGTTTATTTGGGAAAGTCAAATATGTACTTGTAACTATACAGCACGGCATATTGATGAATATGACCCATGCATATTTTCTTTAAAAAAGTAAGTTTTATTATTCTTTCACAACTTTGGAAACTGAATTAAATAAAAATGTCATCCTCACTTGCCGTCAATCTAAAAAAAAATCCCGCCTTTGTAGACACGATGTAGGTATACATGACGAAATGGTTTTAATAGAACATTGGGTGTAGGTTCATCTCCGGGTAAGTTTGTAGATGGGCCAAATACGTTCATTAAAATTACAACGCTTTAAACTTTACAAATAATCTCAGAAAAATTCAGAGACAATATACTTATACAAACATAGATAATGTTTAACGAGCCAAAACCTACTTGAGATATTTGTCATAAATGTACCTACGTTTTAGGGCACTTCTATTTAGGGTCTGCTTGTTCTACAAAAATAAATATAAGACCAACCTGCATAAATATTCGCCTGTATCCGGACTCTCGCACACTTACAATAAACTTTCCATGGATATTGCACATCTTGATACTCGTATATTCAATGATAAATAATTTGTCGAGTTTCAAATAAAAAATCATGTCAGTTCAGCCTAGTGATTGATGCACCTCTGACATGCTTGCTTGCTTTTTACTTGTGTTCTCTTATATTTTTTTGTTTCTCATGTTTATGATGTCATGTAATTCGCATATTACAAAATACCCTCATTAATATTGCATGCAGTGACAATCTATAATTAGAGGAACATCAATTAACACTTAACAATTACAGCAATGTAATTAAAAATGTTAACTTTTACACAGCTGTACACTTCCCGGCCGAAAGTAATACACATCGACTGTGATCGGCTAGTTTCGGTTTTGTAGAGCGTCGTCTCTGTCGTACACAACAGTGCTGCTTACTTTCGTAGGTACTTGTCGCACTTTCGGCCAGGATGCGTACGTGTTGTTGCTTCTGTTGATTGTCTTAAATAAATAAATAAATATTGTTTAGGTAGGGTTTATGAAGTTCAACAACTTTGGTTGAATATTTTTCTTTTTCTATAAATTAGTGAATATAAGCAAATCTACGTCTCCGACAGGGATTTTTTGAAAATTTAGCTACCATAGAAAAGTTATATTTCCTACCAGACTATTTTATATTCCTATAATATAAACAGACAGATAGAAAAACAACCAGTCAAAAATAAAGAAACTTTGCACGGTATATTAATTAAGTATTAGTAGGGCCTCACCATCAATACGGGAATAGATTAGATCAGTGTTTCCCAATCAGTAGCACGAAAATCCGAAATTTCCGGCAAGGTGACAAATATAAAAACTAAACATCGCCACGGATTTGAGACTGAAACTCGCGAAATATCAACCAGATTTATTTCAGGTTTAAATGACAAACGTCGTTGATTTATCACATTAGTTAGGTAGATACTCGTTACAATAGTAATAAGTACATGTGATGGTGTATTTTTTTTTATTAATAAACTATTAATAAGCTGAATAGGTACATGTTTTGTATTTTTATAATTTTCCACAGGGGTTCACGTGACTGATTTATTTTTCTAAGGGTAGGTACTTGGAAGACACTAATTGGGCAGCGCTGAACCAGATGACATATACGTTCTTTTCAAATACACCTGGTTGGAAATTTCTAGAGAGCGGTGAAGCAGATGAGGAGGCGGTGAGGTTCATAAAAAGTCAAATTTAAAATTTAAGTAGGTTACTACGTAATAAGAATGTTCCATTTCCAAAACACATATGAATTAAAGAATTCGAGAAGACTAATGTGCCTGCCCCAGAGTGCTTGTATAACATATCTAGTATGTATTGCCAAATCGATATCCTACATAAATAAATAACTATCTTTTAGGCAGGGCTTATGAAGTTCAACCACGTTGGTTCAAAATTTTTCGATTCCCATAAAGTAGTGAAAATAACCATATCTACGTCTCCGACTGGGATTTTATGAAGATTTAGCTACCAACGGAAAAGTTTTATTTCCTAGCAGACAAATAGAAAAACAAACAGACGAAAATAAAAAAAAACTTTGCACATTCTATTAAGTACTTGCTTACATATAAATAAGAGATTAATGTTGCTACCAAATGTTAAACACATTATTGCCGTACAGTCGGAGAGTTGTTCAAGTTACACACTTAATATGCAGATACGGCCACTTAACTTACACGCCGCTTAACTGTATGTACACTCAAAAAGCGGCCCGATTCATAATCTTGTTAGCACTCAAATTTGCATTAATTAAGGCTGAGGCCTCACGGTTGTGTCTAAACTCTTGAGGGGAGGGGGGAGGGGGATGGGAAGGGTGGTGAGTGGTGTTGGCGGTGAGATAATATTCAAATGGTACATGTAACGACGCTCCCGGAGCTCGCGCCTCGCTCGCCCGCAAGCAATATAGATGGTATACTCATTAAGAAAAGCGTTAACAGTAATATGAAATTGATGCAAGTTGCTTCACTTGGACTCTACTGGGTTCACCAGAAATCCTTGAATTTACTCAGATTTACGCAAATCTTCGTAATGAGATAGTATCTGCATCAATAGCATTTGTTGTGAGAAAAATAGGTACCTACATAGGTAGCAACACTATTTCTGCAATATTTGTCACTATTTATTACTTCACTATTAGTTGATAGTACGTACCAATAGGTCCCGGGTTCGATTCCCGGTCGGACAATCATTTGTTTAAAGACAGATGATTGCTCGCGTCTGGGCGTTGCACGTGTTGTGCTCGTCTTTATGTGTCTCTGGACCCACGATACACTGAGTGTGATGTTACTTATTTATTTAGTATACCTTCACAATTCACACTCTAATAATTTGACTTGACCCGGAGTAGTCTGAAATTACCTTCTATGAAATTTCCTTGTATGGAAAGGAAATGGCAGACTAGCGGACATTCCACCTGATAATAAGTGGTTACTTACGGTAACCACCTGATGGTAAGTGGTATACTTAGCATCAGTGTGTTTAGACTTGGATCCATAAATATTAGCACCCTAAACTCCTTCCAAGAAGACATATGTTGATGTAATTGCGAATAAGTACCTACCGCTACCTGGCCACGGTTCATTAATAATTATAATCATAAGAACACTAAGACTTGTAGACCGATAGCATTGTAAAAAAAGACATAAACAATATTTCTAGACATCGTCGGCGACGATCGATTAGTACCTACTACGAGTAATAGAAAAAATAGATACCCGTTAGGTTATTATTGCATCAAAAATCATCAAAGTACAACCTTTTATTCCCAACTGTACGTCTCTCAGAGCACCGAGGGTGCGCTCGACAATTTCCTCCTCGGGTAATTCACTAGGATTTAATTTAAATTAGTTTTGGCTTGGCTTAATAGCTTCCCCCCCACCTTGGGTCGGAGGGGGGCGCCAGTGGGGGGACGTGGCTTCACTCCAGAAGACGTATTCTGGCCAACTTGCTATATACTCACATATATACTTTTTTTTAGATGATAGATGAGCGGGCGGGCCACATGATGGAAAGTGGTCACCGCCGCCCATGGACACCCGCAACACCAGGGGGGATGCAGGTGCGCTGCCGACCTTGCAGAATCCTATTCACAGCCCTTTTGAAGAGCCCCGAATCGTAATTAAGTAGAACAACCTCAGTAGGCAGTACGTTTCAGAACTCTCGGGTTCGCGGCATAAAATGTCTCTTTGTGAGAAAGTGCGGATGAACTGCCTTTAGATGACGAGAGGTGCAATGATAAAGCTCCCAAGTTGGTATTAGATCGACCAACTCTTCAGAACATTCCCCATTACAAAGACGGTTGGTAAACACATAGAGATACGTCTCTCCGGACTATAAGCGATTCTAAACATTCTGTATACCTATATATTATTAACTATATTAACGTGTGGTGTCAACCGGCTATAAAATAGCACCACCCCATCTCTTGTGGAAGCCCAGCCTTATGGAACTGAAAGAGTTGACTCGCCAACTCGCTTGGCCAGCGTGCCAAGCACAGACATTCCCTCATGCACAAGACATAGATACTGAAAGGGCTGGCTGGTTGCAAAAAATATTGCAATGACGATGGAAATATAAACAATGATTAAAATGGCAGATAAGACAACAGTGAGACAAGTGACGCTGCCGTATCCGTGTGAGTTCGGTTCTGGCAACCTTAAAAACGCAATGAATGACAATATTGTACCATACACTTAGATTTGTCTATGGTGAAACTCTATAATTAGTCAAATCATGGCTACAAAAGTAGGTTTTTTATAGAAAGACGGCGACGGATTGGCAGACAGCCCAGTTGGTGGTAAATGATTGTCCATGAACATTTGCGATACATGCCAACATCAGTCCAGCATGATAAGCGTCGGCGAGCCCCCGGATGCACTACCTATTTGAAAATTGAGGAATGCATTTGGAAAATGGTAGGATAGGAATGAGCTCCAGCAAATCTCCCTCACTGCGGAAACACGTCTAAGTACATTGAGGTTATAGGATAAATTCGAAAATGGTACCTTTCAGGGTACCTTTTGTGAGAAAGTGGTAATTTTTCAACTGAAATTTAATATTTGCATGCCAGTATAAAAACTTGTTGGAATTCAATCATTTTATATTATCACAAGTATGTAATCAATACCGACAATAAGGTCCCTTTGCTTAGATAACATCACAATATAGTCTACGATACGTTTCTACAGCGTTTAAAACGCAGTGTTTCGCAACAATCTAGTTCGTATTTACCAGAATATTCCCCCGGCAACGTTCTTGTTTCAGTAAACATAAGTAGATGGAATGACGGCACTCGCCCGATGTAATTATTTGTGTTCATTTTAAACACCACCAATTATATTAAGACTCAACAGTTTTACGCTGGAGTCGTTTACATAATTTTACATGTGTCATTATAAAGCTTTTCGTATATAAACCGCAGAGATATTAAATAGAACATACGTAAGTTGATTTCATTGTGAGACTTCTTTATTTTTGTAACGCAGTGCATTTTTTTATATAATAGCTGGCAGAAGAGCGGACAGGCCTCATGATGGTAAGTGGTCACCGCCAGCCATAGCCACCTGCAACACCAGGTTGCTTGCCAGGTACTACCATCGAAATGCCAGGGTATTTTTATACATCAAATCACCAGTCAATCTGGTGCACAATAAATCAAAATATCTTACTTCTCAGAGTCAGCATTAACAATACGATATCCGAATATTTTTAATTAATTAAATAGATTATTATAAGAAAGCTCTGAATAGGATTTTGCAAGGTCGGCGGCGCACCCATATGCCGCTGGTGAACACCCGTCCATGGGCGGCGGTAACACTTGCCATCACGTGGGACCATCTGCTCGTCGGCCCACTTCTGTATAAAAAAAAACTAGGATACAGTCCGCAATATTCAAATAATCCCGGCGATGGCAAGTAGTACCTATCTACCACCTAAAATAAACAGAAATCTCAATATTCTCAAACTCATGTCTATTTAGGTTTTTAATTACTTTTATTATTTTATTATTTATTATTATCATTATAAATATCTTATATTTTGAATTAGTCTATAAAGCTTAAATTTCTAATAATTTAGTTTTAAATACCTAGTTATTTGTTACCTAGTTAGAAGTTGATTTTATTGTACCCAAATAAATACATTTTACAATAAAAATCTTTTCAATATCACTTTGTATTGTTGTTTAATTATCGAATAACCCATAAAACATATCAGTTTTAACCACAGTCAATTACTCTATTACGACGTCACTAAGGGGCCAACTACACGAGCGAGTCTCTCGCGAATGGCCGCGAATGCGCCAACTACACGAGCGTGAATATGAATTAGAATAGGAATATGAATTAAGAATATTACAGTAGTAGGTTCCAACCACCATCTATTATTACCTACTATTACGAAATCATAATCCATGGTTTCAGGCTTCGAGAACTGATTGATTATATTCTATTTAAGTAGGTATACAATGAATTTAATATGTCAGTCCACAAAGTTATAGGTAAGTAGCCAACAGGACAGATGTGCTAGTTATCAGCATTATGGGGCACTAGGGATTGCGCTCTCGGGAGATGCGCCCGGGCCGTTCGTAGGGACGTGTTAGATCCTTCATTTCACTACACAGATAAGCTGTAATAATGATAATGTACACGGCAGAAATAGTTGACAATAAGAAGTTTTAGAATCTAGAACGTTGTTGTATCAGTTTGAATTTACAATAAAAATAATCTTTGAACACGATAGGTTCAAAGTGATTGATTTTAGCATCAAAGTGATATCGACATTCAAAGAAAAAACACAAACATTAAAGTGAATTGCGCGCCCTGAAAGTAAGGCGTGAAACCCCACGAACAGCCGTGAATGCGAGAGTGGATGATTTACGCGGATTTCGTGTGGAGAGGCGTTTTAGGGGCGCGCAGTTCTCGACGTGATTTCTCGCCACTACTTCACGGCGTGAGTCTAGAGTCGTGCTCTGAGACTGTGCTATTAAACTGTGCTCTGAGAAACAATTGATTTTGAATTATAATTGCACAAGTAATTGTACAAATGGCGAACTTAATACCATAAAAAAATACTCACTCGTACATACACATATTTGCATAGGTACATATTATTTTAATACATAAATAATACACATGAGAACAGAAAACTTCATGGAGCTGTGAAAAGGAAGTCAGAAATTATAGATCCCTAATTTTGAAGGTTTAGATAATGATCTTGAAGCAGACTTAAATATTTTATTGCTTGCTTTCCTAATGTTTTTTTTGAAAATAATTACAGTGGGATTTCCTTATTCTTGCTTGCAATAAATGATTGTAGTGAAACACTCGATTAAGCAGGAAATATTAGAGCTTACAGCAGCGGAACTTAATTTAGGATATGCACTCACAATCGATCAATATAATTTTACGAGACTTTATCGTCACATCATTCTGTAACGCCTGATCGCACTTAACCCTCAAATGTAACAGATAAAATCTAAATGGATTTATATGTATATATGAACTCGTACGTAAATGATTCAGCTATACGAATATATATGGTAAACCTGATTGTAAATGGATACTGTCGTCCATAGACATCTGCGATACATGCCAATATCAGTCCAAAATGACAAATGCTAGCACGCCTTCGGATGCGCGGCCTACCTTTTGCAATGTAGGAATTGATTTGGAGAACGGGTTGGGAAAATGGGGAGGGATAGGATTGGATGGGAATGGGCTCTGGCATATCTCACTCACTACCGAAATACGTACGTACCTACATTGGGCAATAGAATATAGTGGGAAATGCAGTACATTTCCAGGTAGTCTTCTCTGATGGAGAGGTAACGTGGCCAGTAGAGTGCGCCCGGCGGCTGTTGGATTGCATAATAGTTGGAATACTATTATGCATATTAAAGTTTTATAAATATGTCAATGTAGAATTTGTCTAACTGAATGTTGATATACAATTTAATGCGATCGACCGATTAATTTAAGTCGATCGCGCGAGTTTTTACGGTCGATGGCGGAAATAGTTCCAAATTACAAGACTACGTTCAGTAATAAAACTAAGTTTATCTTCCTTCATTGCGTCCGACTCGGCTCCGCGGATGTCACCTATATTTTGACTATCCGATTAATGTTTCACATAACTACCTAATAGTTTTTGTTACTATTTCATCGAACACGCGATTGTGAATCTACTTATCGCGTTCATAGTACAAAGGGACTATTGTATAACTCGCTATGTGCAATAAATGCCCTTTAATGAAAAGTTTATCTATGCCTAGCTATCGATTTAGCTTGCTATCTAATTTTTATGCTGTAGATCACCGATAGTATAAGTTTGAGCGTCCCTGAAGAACATTCCTACCGCGAACTTGAAAGTTGTGAAATGAACTGCCAGCTGAGGTTTCAGTTACGCTACGACATGGGGCTCTTCTGTGAAGAATAGGATCCTGCAATGCCCCCGGTTATATGTAGGGGGTTCCACGGGGTTTCCGCGCCTACAAGTCTGCTATCAATTTTATAAAATAACATTCAGTTAGATCAAATAATATAGTGGCGGCGTCCAACCTCCTTAGTAAGACTAACTGGCCGCTTGAATTGTTGACGAACGAGGATAAACCGGGAAGATGACAGAGACAAAGAACTGACGACCATTGCCTTGAAATAAAGTTACTTATTTGAATATAAACAATCCTTATTTTTCTTGAACAAAGACAACGTCAAGATCGTTCAAATGTAAAGGTCACTATAAAAAATCATTTACGAACACAAAAAGTTTACAATCATGCGAACGCTCAGTCGTTTAATGCTTTAAATATGTCAATAGAGTAAACCTTAATCGATAAACTTTTTTAACCGTTTTCGGCAATCCAGTTGATCCCAATAGCAATAATCGAAAATATGACTAACATGTGCCGAGCTAACAGCTTTTATTGCGGTGAGATAACGGAGTTCGGTAACCGCTAAAAGGCCCATCAACAATGCTTGTGTCTGTCAAATGTGACACCACGACACGTGTTTCAATTATACTTATCAGTTATCTGCGTTTCGGCAAAAAGCCGCCGCGTTTTGTTCTAAAGATACGACGCTATTGTGCCAAATACTCGTTTTTCTATTCTTTTCTATTCAGTATTGTTGAACCAGCAATGTGCTTTCAATTGCTTCTTGTAACTGTCTAAAGTAAATTTAATTTTGAATCGTTTAAAAGATTATCTCATCGTATTCAGTAGCAATCGAAACCAACTTTTATTGTAATTGTCACATCTGCCAAAATAATTCCCTTCTCGTATTGTGAAGGGTCGCTCCGACACAAGTGCTACAAGTCAAGGGTTATTTATAACTGCGATATTTGTTATTGTCGTACGGAAATTAAACGTGTAAAATTATGCGTAAAATTGCCTTTCAAAACCACAGATGTAAAAATACACCAGTGTCGCTTTGAGCGTTAGCTCGTTATTCTTTTTTTTAATTATTTAGTGCAGTTTATCATTAGGCAGTATCAAATATTTTCTCTGCCTTTCCAAGAACAATCTTTAAAAGAGTATGAAATTCAGGGCGTGTACCTACCCCGGATCTGCGGCGCAAAAAATAATATATTGCCAGAAAAAGCGCGGGAAAATCATGAAATATGGCCGCCCAAACCGATTCGCGGCTCGTCCGTCCGACGTCATTAGTCAAGTGCTCGTAAATTTTATCACATCACTGGGGCTATTCTGATTGTATACAGAGTTATTATTGAAAATACAATACAATACAAATTTTGTATAACACAATAGTATTAAATAATAACATTAACTTATTATCATTGATGAATTCTTAACGTCAAAACATAACTTTTGATTTTTTTATAGAAAAAATGCGGCAGACAAGCATATAGTCCACCTGTTGGTAAGTGGATACTGTCGTCCATAGACATCCGGGATACATGCTAACATCAGTCCAGAATGACAAACGTTGGCACGCCCCCGGATGCGCTGCCTACTTTTGCAGATTAAGGAATGGATTGGGAAAATGGGGAGAGGAGGTAATTCTATTTTTCTCTAGGTCTCTAGGTATATTAAACATGTGCCCTAAAAATTAGCGTTGTTAGCAAGCTCTCTAATAAATCGAAGATTCTGTTGAAGTGTATGATATAGAGAAATAACGTTTATCAAAACTCATTGGTAAGGTACGGAATTGGAACACATTTTAAAAAGTGTTAATATAATATTAATTAAGAAATAACAAAAACATGGCAAGCTCACGTTGGAATTAACTGTTTTCCGTAAGTAGACAAAAAGCTTAGCCAAAAAAATAGACCTTAATAAGCCCAATTCTACGACATAGTATCATTTGTATAAATCGGCAACGAATATGTTATGCGTATATACTGACGTAATTTTGAAACTGAAGCGATTTGGACTATCTATCTACGAACTTTCACGAGATACAAATTATTTTTCTGTCAAATTCATGTTTAACTCATTTTGATTGGTTCAAAAAGAAAATTTATCGAAACCGCTATGCAAAGCAAAAAGTCCTTTCATGCACTGCTAGACATTGGTCTCCTCATGCACATTGGCTTGAGCATGGGGGATGAATGGTCTTAAAACGCCATGCTGGCTAAGCCGGTTGGCGAGTCCACTCTTTTAGAGTTGGTGTAGTTCCTCGGCACCTTCTTATTTTTATTCACATTTTACCACATGCACGAACAATGTGGAATAGTGTCCAATGTGCAATGTGGAAAAAAAAAGAAACAATCCGATAACGTAGGTACCTAATGTCTGATCCAATAGTGAATAAATAAATACATATTTGCTGATGAAGAAAGAACAAGAAGCTAGTTATGTTGTGTCGATCGGAAAGGCTCGTTTTGTAAAAAAAATACAAAAGGTAAGATAAAAGGATATTTTATCTTTGATTATTCGATACAGATTAGTCACAAAAAATTTACAAACAATGATCTCGGGAATTGGAGACGGCCGCTGTCGTCAGCGCACCGGGAGCGGGAACAAAGGTTATGCCTTCGTAACTAGCTAGGAAAAATAAAACTTGCTTTAATAATATATAGCATAGTAGTATATAGCCTCAGTTACCATTTTATGGAAATAGTGTTGATTTACTGAGAACGTTTTTATTACAGAATAACTCACTTGTTATATTTTCTTCGCCTACGAAGTTAAATGTTATTTACGGATTGTTTTCTTGCCTGGAATTGTTGTGTTTGTTAAAAAGTTTGATTTGAATGCAGTTTTACATATGTGTATAGACCAAAGTTATATAACAATACCTACTTTGATTAAAGCTGTACAATAACTGTCTATGATTAAATAGTAACTTGTGAGAGCCAGTTCATTTCTAGGTTTAGGCTAATTTGCTCCAGAACCTGGAGCGCTAACATTGTATAGATATATAGCTACATTGTATACTGACTGGACAAATGTTGACAATAATGGCTGAATAAAAAGAGTAGAATATCGTGTATTGTAGTAAGTCTTCAGCGGCATACTAACTAGAATATTTACTTGTAAGAAAACATCGAGTACAGAACGTTGATTTTTTGGAATATCAACACACAACGTCCGGCATTTACTTGTAATATTTAATTTACTCGAAATCGAACGTTTCATGACACAATAATGCTCGTCCATACTCCCCGTCAAGTTGCTGTCAAACGACTTGGAGAAGGTCCAGTCCAACAACTGTTGTCCAGGTGTAGTCGTTAAGGTGGAAGGAAAGATACCCCGAGGACATAGCCCGATGCATTGGTACCTTGACCAGATCCGCACCACTCTCAATACAAACATTTACAATGCCATGAATACCATGGCATCGTAGACAGAAACGGATGTACAGAAAAAGTAATCCATGGAAGTGGTCACGACCCTCAGCAGTTAGGGGAACAATGCAAGGAGAAGGAAGATACTCGCCTTCGGGAGAAGTCTATATATATCAATAACTTTCGCAATTTATACACAGTTTATATTGTAAGCCGGGTCTGAACGCGTAAAATTAAATTAAATAAAGGTAATAATGAATCCAGCAAGAAAGAGGTGCAGTCAGGAAGAAGGGAACTCTTAAAGTTGGAGTTTGTCCCTGATAACCACTTGCTCTTCTTAGCTTCCACAGGAAGAGATGGCTGCTATTCTATAGCCGCTCGACATCACACGACACGTGAAAATACAACCTCAGCTATATTGATACAGTTCAGTACAATATAAGGTCGAGAGGGGCGCACTAAGTGGCTTTTCATTTTCCCGCCGCTCGCCATTTTTTTTTTCATCGCCCCGGGGCTCAGAGCGATATTATATCGCCCATTTTATTTATTTTTATTGCCTTGTACGCTCAAATACACCTATTATATTTTATAGACTATTGGTAAGTATATGAAAGTGTGATATAAAAAATGTGGAAAGTAGACGTGTAGCTAAAATGACACTCATATTAATACTCATGTAACAACAGATAATAGTAGGCTTGTATCTAAACGATGAGTAAAAAAAATACATGAGCAGTGTATGTACGTCGTGATCAATAATTATTATTTTTATTTTAATTATTATTTTATTTAATTAAAACCTATTATTATTTTAATTTAATTTAAATTCATTTTATTTTCGAACAAAATGACCATTATATCTGTTAGTAACGAAAAATCTTAACCTAGTGTTAATAATGGGGATCAAATTGAAATTGTACATGCTACTACCTAGCCCTGCATCCATGTACCGGCTACCGGCTAGCGTGTAGTCGTATCCATCGATGCAGCATTGGACTGTCCCACCTAGTTGCAATCGCGCTCAGGATGTTGTTGGAGCTGGCTCGGATTCGCGCCAGCAACAGAAACACAACGTTTGCGCATTATGGTAAAGAAGTCATCAACAGTCGCTTCAGCAAACATCGCTAAAGCGCTGCAGTGACGTGGCAGCCCGACTAGCAATTTGAATCCATTATTGTACTGGACCCGAATAATAACTGAAGAAAACAGTTTTAAATTATTAGGTGTAATTTCAATTATTTTTAATTATAAGTAATTCTTAGGAATGTAATCATCAAGTCTTACGGAGTACAAGTAGTCCTATTTCTTCACTAAATAGGACTTATCTTCTTCAGGACTTAATCCACCTCTAAATTTACTACCATCGATTTGCTGTTCATTCATCATTTTTAACTGATTATTTAATTATTATTTATCGTAAAAATAATAAGATGTAAGACGGCGATTATTTTTATTATGAAAATATAAGGAATTTTGAAAGTTTTGTATCATTCTCCCGAATGAAATTGGAAAAGTACTAGCTACCAGCTATGAATGCATCGTCCTGTTTGATCATTCGTACTCTCAAGGGAGACGGTGACTAAATCATATCCTGTGAAGAGGAATAATTTTCCTGTAGCTCAAATAAGTTTGGAAACTTTTGATCTAGCTAGACTGAACTAACAACAATATATAGGATAGAGTAGAATATATACAGGTTGTTGTCAACTCAGCGAGCGCGTACATAACACATAAAACAAATTGAATCGCCCAGGTTCTGCTGAGCCATGCTCAACGCGCCTGTTTACTGTTTTCCAGTTACAGCCGTAGCTTACTCAGTGTCGGTTTTGTGCAAGATGTCGCCACTTGGAAATCACAAAAAATATTATGTTGATAAAAAAAGATGAGGTTAAATAATAATAAATAGATCAATATTATAAATAAATAGTAATACACATAACTGTGCTTCTTTATTTTTTTCTTCAAATCATCTATATTTTCAAAATCAAATAAAAAATTCATTATGGACAGTGTTGTAAATAGCTCTAGTTTTGGATCTAAATATGTACCTAAACATAGGTACTTTTCATTTAGAGTCGACAGCAGGTCACACTATGTCTAGGTACAATTGGTATGATAGATGAGTAATATAATCATCTTAAACAGCTCGTAATAAAGGCTAAAATAAAATGATTCTAGCCTTTATTCCGAGATAATGTCTCGTCAATTCAATTCAATTCAACATAGCTATCATAAAGTTTTACCGAAGGTAAAGTTATCCTTGCCGCTTGTCGAATGTGATAACAGCATAATACCAATTCGTAATGCCAAGTAAGTAGGTAATGCCAATTCGTTGTATTATGTAGCTATTGAATTTAACAAGCGATAAGAAATTTTTTCCTGGTGACATTTTGCATAACATCACCAACTGTTTCGTTTAGTCATCGACCATCAAATTGTGTCCAATTTGTCTGAATCCTTTGATCCAATTGCTTTCACCTTTTTTCGTCTGTGTTCCAACTACCAGCCTGTTTTATGTACCCTAGCTGTACGTATGTAAGTCTACCCTTCTAAAATTATTTTAAATTATTTTGTCCAAGTTATGAAGTTTACAATAAAACTAATCAAAATATGTACGAGCGATGAGTAAATACTTTAAGCATTTGATTAAATTGATAGCTCGCGTGGTTAATAGATGTATTTTTTTTATTAATTATGTACATTTTTAAGACCGGCATATCGGTGTGATAAACGGTGGGTTTTGAAAAAGGAATAAACCTTTTCCAATGACCTGATTAAGAGTTATATATTGTCAAAAATCTATATACACTGGACAGTAGTCCAAAAAATATAGGTTATATCCAGTCGCAAGTTTATATTATTATGGTATTATTAGGCGAATGGTGGGAAATATTCCTTTCCCCATTTTACTACATATTCCATATCCTTCCTAAATCTTTTTCAAATCCCACTCCTAAAGCAAAGGTAAGTCGGCACATCCAGTTGCATGCCAACTTACATCATTTGTGGCTTGATATCTATGGGCGACAGTTTCCATTTACCACCAGATGAACTGTCTGCTATCTTCTTACTATAAAAAATTGCAGGTAATACAAATTACACCAGAGCACTAATTCCTTTCTCTAATTTACGACCGTCTGATACCTACAAACAAATCTGGTGGATCAATCTGTAATTAAATCCGAATAGTCCCGGAGTACAGTCGCCGACGAAAGTGCTAATCCCGGTAAAGTCTCCGAGCACAAACAAACTGACGCGTCGGCCACGCGTCGGCCACGTGTCGGACTATTACAAACACATTAAAAGGATATTTCCACTATTACTGGACGGCTATCGTGTTATCTTCGGCATCGACTCATCTCGGATTACGTGTAATCTAGGAAATTTTACTGAGATTTAGTGTATGCTAATTTTAATGCTGTATGAAAGTCTCTAAAAAGAATAAAAAGTTGTATATATGTATACATATGTAAATATTTACACATTTTTATTTAACCCTGAGAATTGAGAGCCGTGGCTGCAATCGTTTTTACAAAATCTTATTATTCATTACGTTGATAATGTTGACTATAAAAACTTTAATTCAGGTTTTTTATATATGTATTTCGTAATATTTTTTCAAACATATTACCTGTTAGATCTAGTTAGATCTAGAGTAGATAATAATAATAAGTGATCACTGATCAGTCTAACAGATTAGATCTAACTGTTCAGTGATCACTTATTATTATTATCTATTTATTATTTTCTACTTATTATTGAAAATAGTGAATGATCGCATGCGCCTTGGGAAAGGTCTATATCCAGTAGTGAGCGTTATTGTTAACTGATTGTAAGGTAAAATAAATCGAAAATATTGTACGCACAAAGCAGAACAGTTTGAAATGAAAAAAAAAAACATTGCGTATAAGACAGATTAAGCAATATTAATGTAAAAAACGAATAAAACACAAACAAACAAATCTTACAATGCAATAAAAGTAGAAGTCATAACACCACTTTAATAAGAAACATTGCTTCCGATCCCTGACACCATCAAATTACAGCACACGAAGGGGAGGACTCACTTAAATATGAATCATTTCATTATAATGCTGTATTCAATCCGAGTAAACCTCACTTCATACAACAAGGGGAGCGTACTAACAAAAATGTATTATACGCAGCCTTAAGCCCCGTGGAGACGATAACTGACACTTAATACCATAGAGCGTGACCGCATTACTCTGTGATCTATGGTCCACGGGATCTGAACGCACCATTTTATCTAGGAATCGATGCGGCGTTATATCTGTCAAAAAATGGAGGAAAAACGCAGACGCTTTGCGCAAATCCGCACCCACTTTTCGGGTGGACTGTACAATGAATTAGCAAACTTTTGCTCTTGGTTTAAGGTATGAATTGTTATATCGAATATTGCTAATTTTACTACGTAAAAAGTTGAAATAACATGGAATTTACATAAATAGATTTAAGATTGAAAATTGAATGAAAGGCCGGCTAGTTGAGGGGAGATCAGCGGTTTATGGGAACAGCAAATTCGGCACGTGTCAACCGATGGAATTAGCTTTAATACTTGCATTAATAAAGTGTGAAATTGCCACCGACGGCGAGTGTTTGTTAAAATTCCCTATTAAGTTTTTTGTGGCGTCCCCTGGGCATCGACTGGCAGAACTCAATATTTGGCGAATTATATTGTTTTTACGAATTAACTTTAGTCACTGCTCACCGGGTGTGAGGTAATTTCTCAAATTCCAAAATGGGGAGAATATTGCCATTTTGAGAGCCATTTCCACTTTTTATTTATCTATCAGTTGTAGTTTCATACTGTAGTTTAGTTTGTGGTATGATAGAGCTTAAATGCTGAAATTAAAATCATTTAAACTCTCAATTCTGATACAGCTACAGGCACAAACATGTACGGTCTGTTACCGAAAGGCAAGAGTTTAAACACAAGATTTGTCAACGAGCAAAGCAACAATGGAGCGTAGCATACTGAGTGTAAAAAGAATGAATGGTGTTAGAAACACAGCCATGTGCTCTAGAATTCAAATAACAGATGTGAGTATAAAGACCGCTAAATTCAAATGAGGATGGGCGGAGCATGTGTTTCAATATGCAGAGAGAACGGTATAAATAGCCACCTAATAGATTCCATTGGGTAGACATAAACATCAAGAAAAACCAAGAAGAAGATGGCGAGACAAACTAAATACCTTTTGTGAGAGATGGCCAGAGTTAGCTAGACAGAAAAGATTTGAGGCCTTTGTCCAGCATTGTGACAAGTTATAAATGTGGGCCCCTTCGAAGATGGGCGAAGAAAAACAAACCGGTGGCACGCAAATAGTGTCTTGAATCGCATGGAGAGTGTAGTCTGTCGCTTTTGTAATACGTCTAATTCGAAACTAACCCTTCTTTTATACATGTAACTATTGATTTATTTTCAAACTAAACTTACAATTAATACGAATATAACCTTTAAAATACACAAGAGATAATATTAAAAGAGGCAAATGCAATGTTTATAGACTAAAAGGGTAAATAAGGATTCATTACAACTAAACTTACATGAAACTTACGTGAACCTAAGTTGTGAAACTTACGAGTATAACTAACTAATCTTAACCTACTATTTCGTAAGTTAATATTTCATTAAATAATAAAAAAACAAAGTGTTATTTACATAATATATCGCGAACAATAAGGTTATTAAAAAAGGTTCACATGTAAGAAATAATTCTCAAATTATTTAATAATCTGAAGTGCTTATATTTGAAATCGCGTAAAAAATATTTTTTAATCTGTATTTACCTAAAGTTCCTATTTACATGAAGATTAATCTTAGAATAGGCGTGTCATTTGTGTTTTTTACAGTTTGCATTTTCCAACTTAACTATTTTCCGGTGCCTATTTTAGTCCACGATTTTGAAACATGACCGCTTTTGTGTACCATTTTAATTACACCGCAAAATGCCGTGGAGCGGAACGGTACCTGCGGTACCTACTGGAGGCATAGTTCTGTATTAAATTCCGGCATGGTGTTACGGTCACAGCGTTTTATTGATTGCCTCAACCACTCAGCCGAGACGCCTCGGACTGGATAAACAAGGGCGAAAAAAGTACAAAATGAAATAAAGATGGTGGACGAGGCAACGCCCCCCGCTGTGACCACGGCTACCGTTTCTAAATGTCATTCTCCACTGTTCTTAACGGATGCGACCAAGTGTTGATGGGCCGACGGCGTTTGGATGATCGATATCGATGAGTCTGTTCGATAAAAAATATCCTAAGCATTTCTTTAAATTTAACAATAGCGTTCTTACTTTCATTTTAATTACAAAAAGAATGGGTAGGTAGGATGAGAGTTTCGAAAAAAATATCTAATAGTGATTTGTTAGGTACCTATTATGTACAGTGATTTTGTTATGTATTCTGTATAAGTGATTGTTATTGATCATTTCTGTATTGTAATTATTACTGGACCCACGACACACGGAAACAGGGAATCCTAATGTGGGTCATTGAGTGTGGCGTTATTTATTTATTTATTATATTAATTCGTTACAATTTAAAAAAAATATCTTCCTTTTAGTATTAAATTTATTATTATCTATTTTCCAGACATAAAGAAACTTCAATACGGATTTGATTTTAAAATTTGTACAATTGACACACGAACAATAATCAATAAGATTTTGTCTTTTGCTTATAATGTTCAAGCACTTTCGTGATTACAAAAGAACCTAAAGAACCTTTATAAATGTAACTTTGAAAATGACTCAGCTATTTTTGCATTTCTTGCAAATATGGTTATACCTACTGCAATTTTCATGCTGTAAAGTATCCAAAATAAATAAATAAATGACATACTACCTACACTTGTTTTAATATATAATTTTTAAGCATAAATCACAGTTCCTCGCGTCCTTAATCCTTAACGACTTAACGTTCTTAATAACACAAAAATCTTTTACGATAAATCTTGTAAACTAAATGAAGTAAATAAATAGTTAAAAATAATTAATTGGTTATATGTCGATATCTACAAATCGACCAAGCCTTTTAAATTTTCCACAGTCACACTTACAAATTCGAACTAACCGATACTTTTTCGATCAATCGTATTTCAATTCCGTCTTTGGTGATATCCTATCGAGTTATTCAATTTCAAGAGCCATTCTCACCTGTCGTGGTGTAATCATTTCCGTTGGACTGCTTTTTGTTGATGTCTACTTTTGTTGAGTCGATAGGTAGGACTCGACCGATTCGTTACGCGCATTCCTAGCGTTTCAACTTGTACTCGTATAATAAATAAATACATAACATTTTATATCAATTAATTATCCATAGCTTCAGAAATTAATCGGTTTCACCGTTTGATTTCAGATGCTCCCTAAAATTTTGTCATTTTAAGATATAGTGTAGTTGAACTCCTAGTGCATCGTTTCTCAAACTGGGTGGGGGTCGCGACACCCAGGGGGGTTCTATCAGGTATGGGGGGGGGGGGGTCAATCTGTCAAAACAATATATAGGTAGGTACGTCAAATGTATACGTGTAGTATGCAAAAACTGGTTTGATTAAATAATTAATTTTAAGTTATCATTACTTATCATAAAGTTTTACATATACTACCTAATAAAATAACTAAAGATGTGTTAGCGAATTAATTAATGCGACGGATAAGTTTGTTTTTCACTTAAAAGTTTTTCTATACGTGGATCGACACTGGAAACACACATAAATAAATTATTTTCAAGTGATGATAATGCACGATTTCTGTATTTCGTTTTTAAAGTCACCATAGACGAGAAGCCTTTTTCGCACAAGTAAAAAGTGGCAAATGGGATGAATGTTTTCAAAGCATCCGTTACTAAGGTTCCGTATTCACATCGCCATGCAAGCCAAAACTTATTTAAATCTTGTGACAAAAATTTTAGTTGTACAGTTTTGTCTGTCGATATTTCAATTAGTGTGTTGTGAGTCTCAACAGATAAATTAATTTGGCAGCTACAACAACATTTTCAGCAAACGGATTGTGAACCCATCTTTTCGAGAAATCATCGTTACTACCTGGAAATTATTGCAGCTATTGATTTTCAATTCGCGTAAATGCGATTTGATGTTCAACGCGATCAACAACAGGGTTTTCCAGCCAGAACCAGCCAGTACATGCCAGAGCCCATTCCCACCCCTTCCTATCCCTCCTTATTTTCTCAATCCAATCCTTAATCTGCAAAGGTTAATCTTAATCGCATTCGGGGCGTGCCAACGTTTGTCATTCTGGACTGATGTATGCCAATGTATTGCGGATATCTATGGACGACAGTATCTACTTACCATCAGGTGGACTGTATGCTCGTCGGCCGCCTTTTTCTATAAAAAAAACCAAGCTTCTTGATGAAATCATTGTCTGTCATTAGTAAAATGTTTTTGTCTCCGTCTTGTAAACTCATTATTCAAGTGATTAAAATGTGATAATATGTATATCACTCAAGTAAGTAATAAAGATCATGTAAAATCTCTGAAAATGTGTTATTTTAATCTGTAAAAAAGATTTTCAATTCATCTCGCAATTTAAAAAGCCTTTTCCTCGCTACAACCATCTGACTTCGGTATGGAAAAGCGTGACTTGTTCTTGGCGCCCACTACTTCGCACAGTGCGGAAAGCAATCTGGTCCGCAACGGTCGACTTTTAATAAAATTAACTTTGGACAGAACATTTTTCAAAATATCAAGCTTCTTTTTTTGTGTCAAGCGCATGTCTGTGAAGAAAGCAGTGCATCCCTTACATCTATGGCATATCGATTTTTAATTTTACTATCACGCAATCGCTCCTCCCCGTTATAATGGCTTTCGCACCATTAGTGCTCGCGCAATACATTTACTCCAGTCCAATTTTATTTGTTCATAATTCCAAATTTATTTAGTTTTTTGTTGCTAGCTAGCAAACAACACATTACGGCTTGCATACAGTGAAATAAATCCATATTTTAAAAATGTATCGTTGTATAACTTGGTCTTTGTCACTCTGTCACCAGATGTAGACGGCGCATTTCGTTTTGTCGCAAAATTGTTCATTTTTTTTAATATTATTGCCCAATTTGCTGTTACACCACACTGTTATTTATTATTGAACACATACATGTTCCCGAAATCATGGAATTAACAATGAACCTCTTCTTCTCGTTCCTGTGCGTTTATAACTAGGGCGAGATAACTTGCACAAACCTGTCTTTGCGTATCAAAGCGCGCAGGATAAATGCGCGCACGCCGCCTCCTGTTTCGCCCCCTCGCGCCCCTCTACAAGTACGTGCAAGCGCTATAACTAATAACAAGTTTCAAACTGGTAAAAGTAATATAAGAATAAAGAGTTATATCTACATGACTTGTGGTTTGAACTTGTTGCTCGTCGGTATTCGTGGCACAAGTGGAAACACACTCTTAATCACGTTAGTAATATGTAAATCTTTGATAAACGTTAAAATATATATTGAGGGGATATTTTTTTTTACTTTACTTTTTGGCGCTTTAGGGGGACGCGATACTAACAAGATTGAAAAACGAAGTCCTAGTGTAATCGTTATTTTTAACACCGCCTTTATAATATTTCCACTATTAATTAGTTGCCAAGAATGAGGTGAATCTGAAAATAGTTATTATTAGGGTACAATTAACCCACTTAACTGACTCCCCGAGGGGTATATCAATTCCATGTATTTTACCCAGTATCATGACAGAACGATAGAATGGTAACTAACATTGGAGATGTATATCGGCGCACGCACACATATGCAATAATTTATAGGCGCGACGGAATATGCTGGAGGTACCTACTTAATATGACTCAATAACTATTTTCTGCGTTTAAAATTTAGCCCAGTTTATTTTATAAAATAATTTAGTATAATATGTAGAGAAATTGACTCAGGTTAAAATTAATATGTTTTATGACTTCTTCGATAATTAAACAAGAAAACGAGATCATATTAAGAATATTTTTTAAATTCTTTAATAAAACTACACAGATGCTTGAATAATTTGTGGTTGGGAGCTATCGCCGTTTCGTGTTACTGACGACAACAAGTTCGAACGACGGACGACTGATTGACTGACTATTTTATAGACACAAAATGGCGCCGCTAGTGCAGGTTGGGGTGACGATAGTTAGGCCAGTGATAGCATTTTTTACCGATAATAATAAAAAATGCAATGATTTAATGCTCGTTATATAATTTTTTTAAATCTTAATTAAGGATCTTGATAGTAAATTACCATACTAGTTCTGTCACAGCTTAGTATTATACTTAATCAAATTACACAAAAGTAATCGAATTAGTAAATTCATACACTTCTAACGTGTTACTCAGACTACGTTACAAACATCCGGTATCGGTATTTAGTATCTTGAACTAAATCGCTATCTTTAAAAAACAAAATGTGACACACGACATAACATTGCAATAGCGCGTCACGGATTGAAAAAATATTAGTTTTCTTAGTTATTAAAAAATATTTCGGACTCCAAACAATTACATTTAGTGTAAAATTGCCTAACTCTGTCATTCTACCGTGAAATTTGTTTTGAAAGTGCGTTTTAACGAAGAAGACCTATAGAAGTAAGTATAATCCCTAATAAATAAAATACACAATAAAAACACAACTACAATAATATCATTGTAATCAAGTGCGGTGATAAGCGTTTCATAGATTGCTTTAATCTTAACACACTGTTGATTTCTGCTACGGTGGCAAAGTGTTACTTAAAACGATTAATTAATCTTGAGTCGGTGTCCTGCGGTGTTTCATCCTGCGCGGTGTGGTGCCCTACAATCTAATGTCCTTGGATGTAGGGTCACTACGATTACGAATACATTGAGGATAAAGAAATTGAGTTGATTTAAGTACGCATTAATTTTGATCAAATATGTACATTGTCCATATCCTAAGCATTAAGCGTCTTGCAAAATGTACTCGCATCGCCATTGAGAAACTTTTCATGGAAAATTTGTCAGCGCTACCGGGACTGCAAACTGTACCTACCTACTAAATTGATGGTAAGTTGATACTGTCGGTTATGGACATCCGCGATACATCAGTCCACAATGATAAACGTTAACAGACCCCCAAACACGCTGTATGGTATACCTTTGGAGATTTAGGAATACATTTCGATAAATGAGGGATAGGAAATATAACGGCACGGGGAATTTTCCTCATCCCATTACACCCCTCAACCCTCTTTGGGGACATGAGATTATATTGGCTATGATAGGTTGGGATGGGAAATGTGCTCTGACACATCTCACACACTACCGAAATACGTAGGTATGTACTTTGGGGAAATAGGATAAAATGGGAAATATAGTGACTGGGAAATACATAAAAAAGTATTTATAAATTTTCCACTCTATACACTCGTCCGAAAAAATGCCATAAACTTGATAGTCACCCTACACAGCAGACGCCAAAATAAGGAAAAAACTGTTATTTTCAATTCCACAAATTCTTTTCAAATTTATCTACCCGTAACTAATTTGGGTGTATGTTTGAATGACTGTTAAGTTACAATTTGCAATTTGGCTGCTTAGTTCAACTTCATTGTAATTTATTTTTGTAACACTAGGTTACAACCTACAATACCTCAATATACGTCCTATTCTTTATAGTAGTAAATAAATGAACAAAAAAACTAACAGAAACCCGCGCGCACACATACACAAACGCGTGCGCGAACACACACTCACACATCACATTCATATATATCTACATATCCATATTCAGAGTGGTGAAGTCTGAATTAAATCTAACAACAAACCAGTTCCTTTAGGTTTTGAGCATTGATAAAACACTAGATTAATATCTTAGTACTCTTAGGAACATCTTAGTAAGTTGTAAAAGAGTTATTGTACCTACTTACACCAGGGCCGTCTTAAGTCTATTCTGCGCCGGGGTGCGGGAGTGTATCCTAAGACAGTCAAACATCCTATTGTGTATCCTATGACAGTCAAATATCCTATTGTGTATCCTATGACAGTCAAATATCCTATTGTGTATCCTATGACAGTCAAATATCCTATTGTGTAATTGTTTACTATAGCGTTATATTTTTTCATTACCTTTAAAAGGTGAGCGCCCGGGGTGCACCGCACCCCTTGCACCCCCTGGTAAAGACGGCCCTGACTTACACCATAGATAAAACACAGCACAATACAAAATAGTTTAAAACAATATGAAACATATAAACAACTAATCGCAAAATAAAGAGGTTTGGGTGAAACAATTAACGTAACATATTAATTTAATATGTTACAAGTAAGTTTAATATATGTATTATACATACGAAATAGTATTACTGATAATTTTTAGCGTAATAAAATAACCCAGACATCTTAAGTGCCAAAAGTGCGTCAGACGTTTTATACGGCGCATTTTCTAACTATTTCAGCACTAGAAAGCAGCACTGTATATCTTATGTAGGTAGTTTCAGCAATAGCTTTAAGACTCCTTCTTATCATCTTTTTATCCCTCATAAATTATATGTATCTGGAGAGACAGGAAATTTCCCAATAAACAATTCCAGCAATAATTAACCAAAAGGAAATTACCCTTTAGTGAGTCAGAGAACGTTCCGTGAAATCGTTGATTGATTGCTTCGTTTTTGTGCCAGTTTTTATTTAAAACTATTAACTTTGACCCTAGCTTTCGCGGTTATTGTACTTAAGCAAGGAACGTAGAGAGAAACACAAAATACAATAAGAAGTAGAATTCAACAGTAGAGTCATATTACTTATTTTTGTTTAAAAAACTTTATTGCACAATACAAGCTTTATTACAAAAGACGAGCTTATTTCTTTAAGGCTTTTACTACTAATCCATTACTAAATCTGCAACTTGTCAACGTTTGTTATTCTGGACTGATTGACATGTATCGCGGATGTACCTGGTGCGACAGTGTCCCTTACCACCGGGTGGATTGTATGCTCGTCATGTGGATTGTAGGTGGATTGTATTGTATTGGTGGATTGTGTGGATTGTATACCGGTAGATGCCGCCATATTTCTATAAAAAAATACTCCCAGAAAATTTGACTTCCTGTCTTTAACAAGCTCACTTGTTGAGTGATTTTCCGTTTAAATTAAATATATATAGATGTTGCTACAGATAAATGCAATATTGATAATACAAATTGCCTTATTAATAAGCAATTTTCAAAGAACCAAAATCCTTGTAATTTTAACCAGAAGTCTGATTGTCCTTAATATAACTAATTTGTGGCTTCAAAAAAAATGTTTTGCGCAAACCCAACCTAACTTATACAATCGCACATTTATCAATGAATTTATTATGAATGAATAATCAATACGAAAATCAAAGGGCACTAAATCAACTAAAGTCAATAGAACGGAAGCATGCAAGGCGGGTCGTAGGCCACACTCCGAATGTAGGACGGAATTAGATAATGGGAGCATAAGTACATAATTTTGTTCACAGTTTCAATAGATTTTATTACATAACATTAGGTGCTATTATTGTGTTTCAGAAATGTATAAATATTTTTGTGAGGAGCCGTTTTGTATGTGCCGCTGATAAAAGATTTTTCATTAAATGTTATTATGGTGAATATCCACAAATCTCATCTATTTCATGTTCATCTATCTCAATCATTTCAATTTAAATCATCTATTTCATGTTCCTTTGTATGGATGCTGTGTTTGATGACCCATTGACACAAAACATTCGGATTTTTTATTTCTTAAACGGTATTATCGTAGTCTGTTAGTAATTTACTTCCATAGTTTGACAGAAGTTACGGTACAAGTGTGGTTATGTGTACTCGTAGTGTGTTTGTATGTATTTCTGTATGTTCTCTAAACTGTAATCTTTATGAATAATGTAATTGAAAATGTTAATAAAGGATATTATGTGTGTTCAGCAGTTAATTCGTTAATGTTAATTGCAGGGGTAGCTTGATTTTGAGAGAAATGCCTGATTTTTTTTTTGTGAGGAGTCTTGCCAAAAGGTAAGTTCTCGTTTTAATTTAGTCTCGATATCTATGAATTTCTTCTTGTATATTACAGTCGGATCTTCTTCGTCATTTGTATCTAACTCTAATATAGACACGTTCATATCCTTGTATCGTTTAAACAATTTTTTAGCGAAGTCGCATCTTCTGTGTATTGCTTCGATAGAAATTTTCGAAACATTTTCACAATTTGTAATATATGTAAGCTTTGAGCAATGAATTTATAATAAAAAGTACCTTCTATAATTGTTTGAAGTGCAACGGTCAACACAATAATGTTCGTAGCTTTGATTCAATTCATTTCATTCAATTTCATCACTTGGCTGCGTTTTGCTTAACACGGTTTAAATGATGTTAGAGAAAATGGATCGGTAATTTAGTTAGTTAGTAAATGCCTATTCTACGCACATTTGTCAAACATGTCGTTCCTTTTTATCTATTAGGTAGGTATATGACGAGTAAACGACATTAGCGTTTACACGCTCCAACAATTCGCAAACAATATAATTATAGTCACGGGTATAACCCCACCATAAAATTCATGATCGATATTGTATAAAGATATTTATCGCATAAATAAAGGACGGTAGCATGCATCATTAATCAATCGTTAATTAACAACAACACATTCGCACTCCTCTCAATTAACTACAAGATCTATAAAGATAAAATGCAAATTTTTACACTCCCGGCCATCTTTTATATCATCTGTCTCTTACCCACTGGATGAAATTCATATATATCTTTTCCTTGTCTATCGCGAAATGTGCTCGACAGCAGCGCTCCATAACCAACTGTAGCTGTTCGAAATTATTTTCCAGGCTGTTCATCTCTTTCGCACCTACGTCGATTGTACATTATGTTTTTCTTTTATGGTATTTTACAAATAAATCTATAAATTAGTAACAAATAAAAATAAATTACAAATAAATAACATTATCATTTATTATTACAAATAAATAAATCTCAATTTCTTGTTTATCATTTCGTTGAATGCAACGTATCATTTCAGGGTTTATGTCTAATTAAAAAATATATTTTAACAACGTTGTTATTATTTCAATGTCTAATTTACAATGTAGACGTTATTACCTTTCACATGTCAGGTACTTAACCATAATTTATCTTATTAGGCACAGTAACATTGAACAAATTAATTACTTACTAAAAATCCTACATAGAAAACAATGATTTTTGTACATCTCTATTTGCACAAATGTCGTTGTATCGTCTGCACATTCTAATAATTGGGATGTTCTAAGAGACATTGTTATTCACTGTAGGAATAGAAAAAAGTTATTTTTTATAAACATTTTCGAGGTACTTTCAGTAAGACCTTTCTCAACAAGATTGTGTCAATTTTACTGATTATAATTTTGTGAAGTGTGATATATTCACAGGTTCGTCACCGTTCCTCGAAACTGAGGAGTTTAAAGTTTTTTAATCTCTCATCATACTTCGGTAATTCTCCTCGCAGACCTAGCTTAGTAACCATGTAGTCAAAAAACGCTCCTGAACAGATTCCAACAGTTAAAATGATCACTAGATGGACTCCGCAGCAAAAAAACCAAGAGGCCGACCTAGGAAAAGATGGATAGATTGCGTGGAGGTGGATCTCAAGCAGATGGGAAAGTTTGCAGGATAGAGGAGAGAGACAGCGAATAGAGACGGTTGGAAAAGATTAGTGGAGGAGGCCAAGGCCCACAAATGGTTGTACCTCCAAGGGAAGACGCAGAATACATTTACATTTGCTGACGTTTAGAGACATATGGTATTGTTGTCAATACACCAGGTAGCAATTTTGTCAATCTGAATCTGCAATTTATTGCAATCGTTGGGTGAGTAAATTTTCCGAATTTTTTTTATGACATCTGCATATGCTAGGCAATCACTTGAGACTTTATCTAAAAGGTCCTTTATAAATATAAAAAACAGGAGCGGGCCTAAATTTGATCCCTGAGAGCCGCCGGATTTACCCAGAAAAGGTATAGAATTATAGCTAACAATGTCTACGAGTTGTGTTCTGTTCAAGATACGAAACTAGCTAACGCAAAAGTTACCCGTGTATACCGTAGCGTTTTGCCTTTAGAGTGAGTACATGGTGATCTACTCGATCGAAAGCCTTGGCTAAATGGCTAAAGGCTAAACTTAGACTTGGTAAGAGCTGTGTAAAGGTAGTGCGTTGAATTTACTTGAATACTCAAGTAAATTTGATGTAGTGGAGCGATTTTTAACAAATCCATGCTGTTTAAAGCTGATAATTGATTCGAAGTATGGATATAAGTACACTCACTTTCAAGTACACACCAAGCTTTCAAGTATTTTTGCAAAAGTACACGGTATGCTTATAGGCTTATAATAGGAAATATTGCTTTTATCTCCTGATTTGTATATTCGTACTATTTTTGTGATTTTCCAAAGGTCTGGAAATAAACCGCTTGACAGGGAGTTGGTGAAAGAGGTATGTTTGGTATGTAAGAGTATTCAAGGGCTTGATTAATGCTTTCGAGCAGAGCCGAATAAAGATAGGTGGTATCATATCATGACCAAACTCTTTATAGATATTTAGGGTTTTTAGGTGTGCTTTTATGTCTGATTCTGAGATGTTTATTTTTGATAACGTAATCAGGTATGTAGATAGACGAGAAAGTATTGCTGTAAACTGATGAGAAATACTGGGCGAACAACGATGTCGATTAGCTAACGTCAGCTATACCGACACCGTTGTCGAATATCGCTAGTGTACTGTTTAAACTTTGCGTATGCTAAAAATATTGTTATTAGTTAATAGATTGTCCTCCAATGCAGAGATGTAGGTTCTGAAGTAGTCAATGGTGGGCGGTTCGGGCTCTTGGTCTTAGTAACGAAAAGGATGTGAAACCGGTAGGTACGTACCTACATACCGATATATACAGATTATGAAACTTGTCTTATTCTTTGAAAATCTGGCTTAAACGCTGCGTGAACCAAATGGAATAATCTGATGTTGATTTGGGTGTATTCCCAGATGATTATTATAAAATGGTTGTAAAAATACGTTGGTGTCATATTTGACATAATCATTCCAATTAATTTGCATTACCTAATTATCTTAGAAAGGCATTGTAATCTATTTTCTAAATTGAAATTTTATAGATTGATATTTTTTTTCTCCTTGTAGCAAAGCTGCCACTTTTTTTTTTAAAGGTGAGAAATTATTATGAGAACAGAATAGCTGTTGCAAATTTAACTAAAATGTGGCAACGACGATAATTGAAAATTAAAAACATCTTTCTGAATTACCTTCTGAAAACTTTCTTTGTTTCAACAAATTACACATTTTTATTCACTAATGTTTTATATTCCTAGTACCTACCGTATTATCAATCAACATGTGCCTCTCCATTATTTAATATATGCCTGTTTCAAAATTCGCCATTAAACTATAGACATATTTTTTTTAATCTGGATCTCCCTGACCGGAGTGTGTCCCACTTTACTTTCAGTCAACCACAAAAGTAACTATTCCTTTATGTATTTTACAACCGATCAGTGTATTATCTAGGTCGAGCCAAGTGAATGGGTTTAGTATCAATGGACCTGATAACAAACTAGCTGTATTCAATGAACATGAATAACAAATCAAACTAATATAACACTATCAAACGCTGCCCACAAATCATTGCGATCGGTTATTTTATCGTCCAATTAAATTTGTCGGGAAAGATTTATGCAATATCTAAAATATAAATTATTTTCACTGAAGCTCGCACTTGTGCCGTGTGCTGTCGGCTTCAAGACAACCTGCGACCGGGAAATGTGATCAGGAAAAGTTGGCAGTGCATCACAAGTGATATAAAAAAGAACGAGAGAGAATTATAGTATCTATACATAATACATTTTACATATATACGATACGTCAAACTAAAACTGTCTACTATACAATACGATAGAAAAAAAAAACAAATTCGAATTTTTAAAATGAAACTGTTCGCTTGTTAAACGTCATAAATTTTCAAAGCTGTCATTTGTTTTTTTTATTTCTGATATCAATTTGAAAATTAAATGTTTGCGGAGAAATGAATTTAACCAGAGAACATTTTAGTGTAATATTTTTTTATGACTCGTTGCGATCTAAACCAGAAAAAGTCCCATCCAGTGCCACTGTTTACCTACAGCTGGTTCAGTGAATTTAAACGTGGTCGTACCCACCTCAGTGACGATGTTAGAGAAGGGCGTCCTGCGACGGCCGTGACGGAGGAAAATATGATAACTGTGTGGCTCATGATTGAAGCGGGCAAACGAACGGCATATCAGCAGAAACGTGCATCATTAGGTATTGGTATGGGTTAAGTTCAAAGTATTTACATGTTAAATATTTAAGTAGGTTAAGTATTTTACATGATCATCTACGGGTAAGGAAGCTTTGTGCTAGATGGATTCCTCACAATTTGGGCGAAGCTCAAAAACATTGCCGCCGGGTATGATGTTTCCAAATGTTATGTTTGATATAATAACAGGTGATGAAAGCTATGAGCCTGAAACTAAGAGGAAATCTGGGCAGTGGGTCTTTCCTTTCGAAGAGTTGCGACGAAAAGAAAATGATTGCTTCCTTCTTTGGCAAATCGGGCCACTTTGCTACTATAACTTTAGAAAATAAAAGAACAGTAAATGCGGACTGGTATGGGAACAGCTGCTTGCTTTCTGGTTTGGAAAAAGTCAAAGAAGGACGTCCACGAAGCAGAATAATCCTCCATCACGACAATGCTCCAGCTCACTCCGCCAGACAAACGAAGCAATTTTCGGGTAGTCATTGTAAATGTAGAGTTAATGGGTCATCCGCCATACAGTCCCGACCTTGCGCCCTCTGATTTTTATTTATTCCCAAAAATTAAACATAAACTCAGAGGAATATGAATGCAGAAGAGGCAGTAACGGCCATCCCAACGGTTGTTGAAGAGGTGCCTAAATAATTTCATCGCATGAAAAAGTGTATCTATTGTCACGGAGAATACTTCGAAAAGCAATAAAACAACTTCCATCTTTATATCTGATTTCATTCTTTCAGTGTCACTCACGTATAGAGATATACTTGCATAACATAAATGTTAAATAAAATAATACATATTATACATAATTATTCTAATACATAAATATGCACACACACACACACATATATATATACGAACACTATTAAGGATAACAAGTGTTGCAAGAATTAAAGCAGGAGTATAGGCAAAGGTTGGTAGAAAATATAAGGGACAAACGTAAAACATCAGTACTGGAGGAAATGTTTAATTACTTTCTGAAAGATTGATAACGACTGCTTGTCTGATGGATGAAGGGAGTGAATTCCACAGCCTGACAACCTGTACAGTAGTAAAGGAGTCGGTGTGAAAGTTAGAAGTGTGAAGAGGAAAGTTTAGTAGGAGTGGCGTGATGTGGCTATTCAAAAACTTTTATTAAGCAGAAAATATAAAATATTTTTAATAACAAAAATATTTAAAGAAATACTACACCATCTGCTATTTACTAGCGATTATATCAAAGATAATGTGTACCACGTCAAAATTTAATAATTACAGTTTGCTTCATTGCATAGTCGCGCATAACCCTGTCCAGCGCAGGCGCATCTATATCAAAGGAGCTGTTGGTAACAGAGCGGTCGTGATTCCGTATTCTACACGCAAGAGGTCATCACATTATATCCATTTTAACAAATGCATCCGTTTGAACAGATAGTGACGAGTATTTACAACTAATTACGAGTATATTGTACAATACAAAATATTTTACCGAATTTTTTTTCTTGTAAAATGGCGAGTGGACTCGCCAACACGCTTGATCGTTTCAGACGTTCTAATACATTTCTCATGCACAAGACAATGTGCCTGTGGAAGTCAATGTTCAGCAGTGAACGATAAAAGATCTGTTTTTTAATAGATGGCAGACGAGCGGGCGGGCCTCACCAGGGGGCTAGCAGGTGCAGTGCGCCCTTGTAGAATCCTGTTTACGGTAATTTTAAAAAAATCACAGTAAAACGTCTATAGTACATTTGAGATATTCGCGTTTTTCCCACATAATTATCTATTTAAACGGGTGTTAATGCGACCCGTTAAGTCCCGTTAAGACCCGTTTAAATAGGTTACAACCTCTATAGTAGTTCCTAAAAGGCATTTTATTATGGAATTTACTTATGAAGATAATAAATATTAAGGTAATTGTCAGCTTTTACCTGCGGATATCGACTTCGATCATTCACAGTAACAATCATAATTTAATCTATCGACTGGTATAAATGCCACTTGAGCAGTTACCAAGTCAGCATAAATCCCCGTAAACTGCAGCGCAATGGGCCCTATAAACTCCATTTATAACCCATTATTTTTCACCTACAACTATATCGCACTATCGTACGACACGGGCACGACCGGTCGTAGGTATAAATCTGTCCGGCCATTGAGCCCTGGGCGCTTTTTGATCGCTCCCCCGCTTAAGTTATGTGTCCCTGATGACTGTTCAACAATGTTGATACATGTTGTATTCGTATGTTAGTTACCTCTGTACCTATCTACTCGTATCTACTTCGTCGGCACGGACTTATTTACTGATCTCATGTCTGGTCTATTTACTTAGATAATAATTAAAGTTGGTTAAATTTTACACCTACGCTAAGTCAAAAAATTTATTTGAACAAGACTTCTACTCAAATGCATTTGGGAAAATCAGTCAGGTTTCCTCCTTGCTTATAGAAGTATACCACAATGCTTGAAGTCGAAAGTCTTCATGCATCATGCCAGTTTGATGTACAGTGTCGAAATATGGGTTCTGACGGAGGGGTTCAAAGTCGCTCAGGGAGCTATGAAGTAGGTTATCTATGCTAAAAATTTCTTTGCAGGATCCGAACCCAAAAGGGGTTCGCCAAAGAACAAAAGTCACAGATAGAGCTCACAGAGTCTCAGCATGCTAAAGTGGCGATGTACAAGTCATATCTACTGCAAGACCGACAACCAATGGGATAGAAGAGTCCCTTAAATGGAGAACACCAACCAAGAAGCGCAGTTTGTGACGTCCTCCGGCTAGACCGACGTAAAGAAGTTCAAGAATCACCATTTTCATGAGCCCAAAAATCGTATGTAATAGTAATAGCGAATCTTAGTAGAAGCTTCCGTTTAGCAGTGGAGAGATAAACTAATAGTATTGCAAGGAAAATATGAACATTCTGATCTGCTGATCGTATAAATAAATAGATGATACCCATGTGTCGTGGATCCAGAGACATATAAAAAGCCGAACACACCACCCAGACCTGAACAAATATGTATCTTGCCAATGTATGTTCGACCGGGACCTTTTGCACAGAAGCACCTTTTTCACCACCATTTGGGTTAATTTAAACTTATGATAAGAAAAAATAAGAAACAATCGAAACAAAAATTTAGTTTATCAAACGGTAATTGGTCTTTCGTAATTCGTAACTCGTCGATGCCGTGTGGTGTTGGCCGCTATAGAATAGCACCACCCCATCTCCCCTGGATGCCGTAAAAGGGGACTAAGTGATAACAAAGCGACTCTCACAAGCGTTGAAGAACTACACCACCTCTAAAAGAGTAGACTCGCCAACCCGCTTGGCCAGCGTGGCGTGGCGTTCATTTTTATGACGGGGAGAGTGCACGCTGCAATCCAATAGCCGCTGGGCGCACTCGACTGGCCACGTTACCCCTCTCTCACTGAAGACTACCTTGAAATGTACTGCATTTCCCCCTATATCTTATTTCCCCAATGTACGTACGTGTTTCGGTAGTGAGTGAGATGTGCCAGAGCCCATTCCCATCCTATCCCCCCCATTTCCACAACCCTTTCTCCAAATCCATTCCTATATCCAAAGGTAGGCAGCGCATCCGGGGGCGTGCCAACTTTTGTCATTTTGGACTAATGTTGGCATGTATCACGGATGTCTATGGGCTACAGTATCCACTTACCATCAGTTCTCTCTTACAGAAGACTACCGTGGACTGTATGCTCGTCTGCCACCTTCGTCCATAAAAAAAAAATACGTCCCTAATGAACGAGACAATATGCATGAGGAAGCCCATGTCCACCAGTGTATACTGAAAGGGCTTTTTGCATTGCATTTCGTCGTCCCGTAATTAAAAAATGCGAAATCTATAAAATGAGACCATTTCCGGAGAGCGTTTAGCGCGTTGTGGATACTTTCTTGCAAATAAAATGTAACAACCGATTAGAACAGTTGGTAGTGGCATTCATTTGTTTAAAAACAAACGTTTGTTCGAGTCTGTGTTGTGTGTGTGTCTTAGTGCCCATGAACTCACGACTCAGCGAATCTATTGTGGGCCATTGACTGTGGCGTAAATAAATAATTATTGATAAAACGAAGAATAATCCGACCGGGGAAATTCGACGAAAAACCAAGTCACCGACATAGCTCAACGAATCAACAATTTGCAGAGCTCGGCAGGCCATATTTGTCTCAAGACCGATGAGTAAACAACACAATATAAAGGAAAGAGCAATGCGTAGGTAAGCGGCGGCACGGTGTGCCATAATTCACCAAATTGCCGAAATTTACCGTCGGAATTGCCCATAAAGATGATGCATGAGTAAGAAATACACCAATAGTTTTATTACAGTCTATAATTTTTATTTTATGTGAAACTAGAATGTAGTTATCCTCATACGAACAAATCTAATTTAACTTCGGTAGGTACTGTATAGTATTGGGTAAACAAATATATCTTTGCGCCTCATTATCAACTCATTCAATAGGTGGCTAGGTGACGCCAACCGCATATACAACTTTGTACACAAATCTGAGAAGCTGTTCAGTTTGATGCCAACTTCGGATTTTTACCATCGCACCTCCCGTTATTGTCGTGCGATTCATCCACACTTCTTTAACAAAGAGTCGTTGTGCACAGTGCGGTCATCAAGAAACTTTATACCGCAAACCCGAAAGTTGTGGAATGAACTGGTAGCTGAAGTTTTCCTCCATGCTATGACATGGGGCTCTTCAAGAGAGCTATGACCTGTTACCTGGTGTAGCAGGTGAAGTGTGATGAGTTTGAAGCCCGTCCGTGAATTTGCAAATAATTTTACATTTGTTATGCTTTAGATTGTATAAAATTATGTATTTAAAAGCGTAATGTAAATCAATAATAATGGTCGAGTTAATACAATAATTAGGCAATGTACAGATAGAAGCAAAACATGCGATAATATAACGTCATGTTCCATTATTGTAACGACCAAAACAAGCTGGGATCAGAGGTCCGCGATAAAACCCTTGTATTAATTTGCTGGCTTGTATGAGGACGGAAAGTTCGTATAATAAGGGCGCAACAAAACGATCTCTCGAGAAACTAAATAAAATACACATTTAATATTAATAACTACTTTAGAGTAATTGTACTAGGCAATACAACACTAGCTATTTTATTAATACAGAGTTATTGAATAATATGCCTCTAAAAGTGAATTCCTAATGTCAAAAGAAACATATCTCTGGTCTATTGCTTATATTAACCATTACAGTTCATAATAGTTCATATACGATTATGTACGAACGAACTATACACATAACGTTACGCTCCTACCTGTTTTGGACGAAAGAAACAAAAACGAAACGTTCACTTGAGAAACACACTACATTAATTGACTTGCTAGTGGCAACCATAAGTTAATTGATGGTCTATTACTATTATTAATTGACGTTTGACTGGCGGAGAATGCCACTAAGCATGATGTCCGCCGTTTATACAATGTTTCTTTGTGCACTAAATATTAAATAAATAAATAAAAATATTATCGTAGACTTTTCAGCGGGACTTAAGAAGTTATGGTTGAGTTTTTGTTTGATTAGTGTAAAAAATATGCATTCTGCAGTTTGTGGTTTAATGGTGATAGTTTATTAAACTTCAAAATGCCTATAGTCAATTAAGGCAATACAGGGCTATTGCAATAGGCAACCTCTAATTATTGATCTCCCAAAGTTAAAACAAATAATTTCTCTTCTATGACTTTTTAGTAAACATGTGCAGTTAAAAAATGTAGTTTGTATTAAATAAAGTCTTTGATTAATTGATTACGACATACTAATAAAATTTATTTAATAAAACGAATCCTTTTAGTAGGCACAAACAACTTATTAATAGTCCTCTGTAGATTCATGATCTGAATGATGAATGTATGTATGAATCTGAATGAATGTAGATTCTTAACAGGACCACACTAAAGTAGTCACGGTATACAATCAGTCGTCGTTCTCTATGATATGAAGGTTATCAAAAACGGAGTAATAAATTCAAGTACAATACATCTTTTTTCAAGTAACCGCTATTAATAATTGTTGTTTATTGAATATTAATATCGCTCTCGACGCAATTAAAAAATGAGGTTGGATGATTTTTAGACCATATGAGGTCATTTATTTATACCGACTTTCATGTTCACATTTATCAAAATATTACAATATTGATTTATGACCGTAACAGAATATGGTTGAGTCTTTGAGTCAAGGAGTGTACAAAAGATAATTTTGCTATAAACATTGAAATAGTTATCTTTAAGGCCAGTTATAGGCACACTTTTTGACCGGTTTCGTGCGATAGTAAAAAACACTATTTACTTATATGGGTAGGTAAGTACTTTTATTCTGAGTTAATTATTTAGTTTATTTTATAAGTGTTTAATTATTTATTGTATTTATGCAAGTATCTACACCAAAAACAATATATGACAATTTGTGTACTTTACAGATTATAAAGACTTTTAAGAGCGTGTAACGTAACTGTAATATAAATTTGAATCATATTTTAAGGGAATCTGTAGAAAGACTTATACAATTTGGTTCTAGGGATAATATTTCATTACTTATTTTAATAATTGTATTGACACATTATAAAAACTGGTGCAATTAGCACATTATGCCAGTGTCAAGTTTTCTAAGTAATACGTAATAAATATATAAAATAGTCGAAGCAAGTCATTGATCGCTCAGTAAAACGATAGTAGGTTTACTGAAGACAGAAGAAGAACCCAATCCAAGGAAGACCTTGGAAGCACAAGAAAAACACAGTCCCACTATTTTATTTGATTATCAAAAACACCACGCACGAAAAACACTTTAAAATTTAATAAACTATCTTAATCTACAAAACGCTATAATACATAGGTATTTTTTACATTAATTAAACAAAAACTCAACTTCAATACTCGAGTTCCCGCCAAAAGGTCTATTATAAAGAGTTATGAGCTTATGACATTGACTCTAAAGTGCATTTACGAAGCGTGTTTCGAGATTTTGACTCGTATTTTGACAGACATTATTTTACAATGTTGAATAAAACGTTTCTCGTTTTATTGGTATTGAGTAATATGTTGCTTATGTGATAATATTTAAATACGACTTAACAAATAAACGACTTAACCTCACCTGAAAATCGTTAATTTTCTGTGTAATTCCACATTGGATTTAAAAAATATTTACATATATTGAAGTTACGCAAATAGTATTAATATACATAGGTATTATGAAAGTTTTAATAATGTACGAACTGGGGGCCTGTGGTCATACTTTGGTGGGCCTTTCATCCAAATTAGATTAGTGGTACTTCTATAGGTACTACTAATACTACTAACTAGGTACTACTACTAACTTTCTACAAAGTTGGGGTTTTGTGACAGACATTATTTTTCCGAAGGCGCTATTCCATGCAATCATTAGTTTGCTATACGTTTCTCTTCATGCACATACATATAATATATTTATCGATATGAATATCCTCCCATATCAATGAATACCCCGGTATACAATTGAAAATGTAACTGTCTGAACGGAGCAATAGGCTGCGTTGTGTGTTCATTGCTATAAATTAAATAGAATAATGTAGGTTCAAATGCTTTACTATTTTCTTCTAATCGTCTTAAGTTCATCTGTATATGTACTTGTATTCGTTTGTAGCAATGAATAAATGTATTTCTATTCTATATATTGTATTTTCTTCCTAAAAATATACTGGACAGCTTATCTCGTATCATTCATTCCAAAGAAATGCTTTAATGAAAAACTTATATTGAAATTGTTTTGAGACATTTGCTACGGTCTAAGATGCAAAATGTTCTGAATAGTGGTCTATAAATTAAAGGAAATACGGTAGTTATTTTTTTTTATTTCATTATTAATATTTTGATTGCACAATCATATAATCATCATATAATAAACATTTTATTTATACTTATAACCTATTGAATAAAGAAATGCGTTAGAAATACATAATTAGCTGCACAATTAGTTGACACGATGTTTTTCGATATAAATTCATGAAACGCCGGTGAATTCAAGTTCCAGAACTCCTGTTATTCTACCATATCGTATCATCAACCTATGTCTCTCCACTGCTGTATATAGGCCTCTCCCAAGGCTCACCATCACACACGATCCTCGGCTCTTCTCATCCAACCACCACCGGCGAATTCTGTACTTCCCAGTACGTGGCCTCCATTCGAGGACTCGTTTAACCCAACGGCCGTCGGTCCTGCTGCAAATATGACCTGCCCATTGCCACTTCAACATGCCTATTCTACGAGCTATATCGGTGACTTTAGTTCTTTGGAGAAAGTCTTGTTTCGGATCCTATCCCGCAAAGAAACTCCGGGCACAGCTCTCTCCATAGCTCCCTGATTGACTTTGAACATATAGGATCAGACCCACTGTTAGAGGCTTTGTTTAAGAACCATGCGTCATGACTGGCAGGAAGCACTGAATGAAGACTAATCTTCTAACAATATGGTATAGGCAACGAGACGAGACGATTCATCTGCCTATTGTACTCGTCCGCTTAAAAAGTTAATTACGTTTTCGTCATATAAATAAATAAATGTTTTAAACTATTGCAGAAAATGGAGTCTATAATCAACCCCTGCAAAGTAAATAAACAATGCAGTAGCAAGTAAATAAACTTCCAATGCATTATAAATGTTATCACAAGCACAATACTTCAGAACACAATGGAACATAACAAAGCTTACAAATCACTCGGAAGCAAAAGCTTACTTAACCGTGTAGTCTAGGAAGTAGTGTGATGTTACAAAGGAGTTTTATTGACTGTGGTTTGTTTTTTTTAATAAAGGCGACCATAATCAATATGTCCATAGATAGATCAGTAACGTTTACGATGTACGATAATATCCCACTGCAGGCCACAGGATTCCCTCTAGGCCATAGTACACAGCACATTGTATTATATACATGAGCATATAACATTCACTAACTCGCAGATATTTAAAATTATTGAGCACACCTGTTTTTTATTCCTTTATATAAGTCAATAACCAGATTTCTATTTATACTGCATCTTGAACCAACACAGTCTTAAGTTAAAATCAAGTAAGTCTATACCGCCAATAAGGTCCTTTTGCTCAGATAACGTCACATATACGTCTGATATATAGGTAAGTATTTCAAATACAATAAGACATAAGACAATAAGAAAAATCGTTTCTACCGAAAAGATTTTTTAAAAGTATGAATACAGAACTAGGAGCGGCAAATGTTAACAAATGTAAATAAAGTCTGACACATGGAAGTTGAGCCTGGGGTATTTCGAAACTTTTCAAATGGCAACATTTAACAAATGTCACTTAACCTCGTATATAAACTATTTGAATTTTGATACTTTTATGCTACATTTATTATTATTACAAATTATTATATTTATCTAATTCATATAATTATGTAACTCAAAATTAATGGAATTATAAATAGTTTGTTCACAGACAATTTGAGTATCGAAGATACTCGTAGTTCGATTAAGGAAGCTGTTGAAAAATTAACTGCTTTGGACGAAAGACAGGTATTAAAAATCCAGAGTCTAGTACTTCAATTAAAAGTACTAAGGAAGTTGCTCCAATCACTGGTATATACATATTACTGAATTGTTAAGAAGCGCATGCATTTATTGTTAAGAAGTTTTATATATGCTACCTATTTTATGTTTATATTTCTTTGTTATAGGAGTTAGCGTTGCAACTTTGAAAAGAATAAAAAAGAAGGGACAAGTGAACGAAGACATTTGGAGTACCTACTCCTGAGAGAAAACGGCCCCATAGCTTTGCCCAATAAATTTTACTTAGTGAAAAAAACGAGTTCCTAATTTGCGATGCTTATTGACCGAACTGAGGGAATGTATTGAATTCACTGGCTCCCGCGAAACTTTGCGTTGCATATTACATAAAAATGGATGTAAATTTAAGAAAAATAAAAATGAACGCTTGCTTATATAAAGATTTCACCCTGCAGCTTGGAGATACGGATTTTTAAGAACTATATCTTCCAAACGCGCAGAAGGGAAACCAATAATTTATGTTGATGAGACGTATGTTCATCAGAATTACTAGTTACCCAAGAAGTCATGGGACCTTCAACAAGTGGCGTCATAGAAAATAAATGTGCAGGAAAAAGTACATAGTTGTTCATGCCGGTTCAGAAGGAGGCTTTGTGCCAAATGCACTTTTAGTGTATAGCACAAAATCAAAAATGGCATACTACGACCATGATATGAATTCCCAAAATTTTAACAAGTGTAGGTATAGTGGAAAACCTTATACTCAATTTGAACGAACCAAATATTATTGTCATGGATAATGCAAGTTATCACACAGTACAAATAAATAAACTGCCTACGACACAAAATGTCAAAAGCGAAACACAGCAAGCAGTAGCTTACAACAAAAGACATTCAGTTCGAAGGCCATTGTACAAAGGCCGAATTGCTTTGTCTAGTTCAAAGACACAAACCAGAACCAAGTTATGAAGATGAAGAGCTTAAACTGCATGGACACGAGACTCAGATTGCCTCCTTACCAGTGCGACTTAAATGCCATAGAGCTCATTTGGACTCTGGTGAAACGCATAATTGCAAGTAAAAATTTAAATTTACCTTCAGTCGAAATAGAAAGAATTATAAGGGAATCCTTTAACAGTGTAACTACACAGAATTGAAAAAAAATGACTGATCATGTTATCCACGTAGAAAATAGTAAATACATATAAAGAAAGAGATAGAATAACTGAAGAAGAAAAAGATCGGTTCATAATAATTGTACGTGAAAGTGATGGCAATGATTCGGAGGCCCTAACTGAAATTGAATTTTTAGATTCGGATTTAGAATATATCATATAAAATAAATATCTTCAATTCTATTTATTATTTATTTCTATTTCGAGTACCTCCTTCCTACGTCACTACTTTTGTTCCTCGAGGTTAATTTAATATTTTATTTTAAAATAACGTGAATTCATATTTGCGTCAGCTATATACCTACCATATTTATGTACCCCTGTCTAGATTCGGTAAAATCGGTAATACAGTGTAAAATGGGCCGGAATCGTTTACTTATAATTTATATTATGCTTCAACTATTAAAATGATTTATTGCTACTAACTTTGATGATACCATATGAATATTTTTTTTAAATTTTCCACGCTTTTCAGGCTAAACTTTTATGTGCCAGACTATAAATGTTCCGCAGTGTTGCCAACTGAATAAAAATAAATTGAGTATGATTATTCATGTCTTGAAAATAAAACAGATAAATTGAAAATTCATGCTATTTTTGAATAAGAGTTTCGTCGGAGCACCAACGCAAGTCAGACAGCTCACAATATCAATAGTGTATAGGTATGGGTCAAACACCACAAACGATCTGGCCGTGCGTCGATGGTTTGAGTCCTTCCGTTCTGGATATTTCGATCTTAAGGATGGGCCCCATGGACTATCTACGAGCAAAGTTAATAACGATGACTTAATGTTAGTGAAAAAACAATGTTGGTTCATCTCTGTCAAATCAGTAAAATAAAGAAGCTCGAAAAGTGGTTACCGTAGGAACTGAACGAACGTCAGCGACAACAAGGCGTCGAAGTGTGCACTGTGTTATTGAGCCGTCACAAAAACGAAGGCATTTTGAATCGCATCGTGACTTGTGATGGGAAATAGATCAGTTAGGTATCAGTTTCGTGGTCCTGTGCCGGTATTGTCTACTACAGTTTCCAGCGAGCCGGTCAAACGATTCATGCAGATGTTTACTGTAAGGAACTGCAGACGATGATGGAAAAGCTGGGAACAAACAAAGCAACCAAATTTGGTCAATCCCTCATCTCCACTTCTCCTTCATGACAATGTCTCTCATTCAAATCGGTCATTTCATAGGTATCTGAGTGCGTTTATAATATGAAAAATAGCCATGGAATTATCTTACAATACCAAAAAATAATACAACCTCTTTTTACAAAGGGTGGCGACGAGCTCATTTCTTATGACCGAGGCGTTCCAAATTCCAAATTCAAATCGCGTGTCCGCCCTCCGGAAATTGAAGCGCGGGACGGTCGCTTGACCCGGGCTGTCAAACTGACAGCTGTCAAAACGTCGACATTTTGGCTAAGTCACGCCTTTTCACCCTTTGACCATGAAGATTTGCAGGCAATCTCTTACGTGAATATAACTGTACTTTCAATGAAATAAATCTATTATTTTATTTCTATAAATATCAATTGTTTTATTTTTACAAAATAGAGTAGCTACTTATACTTATCTACCTATGTTTTATATAATCTAAACAAATCAATATATCTGTAAAACACAACACAGGATCCCTTGCCCACTTCTATAAAACAACGAAGTACCACCAAAATAATTACTTTCCGTGCTGACCATACTTAAATAAAATAGAAACTTAAGAATCAATTCATGACCCCGGAGGTCAACGCGGTGATCAATACAGATAACGCTTAGACCATAGTTCGGAGCTGGAAATGCACCATAAATGCCCATCATGCCGGCATCGCCATCGATAATACCAATAAATTCTTTGCCATATTCCCAGCACCAATAGATTACGTCCCATGATGCGGTCACGGTGTGCCTGCGCCTCTTCCTAGAGCTAACACAATGTGGATAGGACTCCTCTATTTATAAATATTAATATGTTTCGGTGTAATTAAGGACAACTAATTATCAAACGAGTCTACATTGGAATAATAACGAAGGTCGGCAGAATATTCACGGATGGTCATGGTTGCATATGTTTCCTAAGAAGAAAAGATATAAGTAAGTAGTAACATTTTTCAACGAAAGCATAAATAGTATTATGATCGGATATTAAGCATAAACAAAGAGAATTAACAATGGTTTTTATTTTTTTATCCAATAGGTACTCGTATTTCAAAAATCTAAAACTTATTTAAGTTTTTAGCTTGATTTTAAATTAATGAAAATTTCACCGATATTTGTTTCATTTTTGTCGAATGTAAGAAAATCGTATTGTAAACTTATGTATATTAGACGTCGCAAATTCAATCCATCATATTAAACTCCAAACTCCCATATTCTTTGATTTTCAGTTTCAAAGAATATCTGAAGACAATGTCAGATTTGACGCCCTATTCAGGATACGAGTCCTTTGGTGCGTATAAATGTATTAATAAACGCCATATATACACTCTTTTCGTTCAAACGCAGCTATTTTGTCCTCGTGATCAACAACACTATCAACAACCCAGGTTGTATAGGTATGTTCAGGCATTCAAACATTGCCGATAAGCATTGCGTTTATATGCACTAAAGGAATTGAAATGAGTACTACTGCTTTGTCCTTTCAAATGGAGGCTACTACTAGTCTTGTGAGTGAATTTTGTTTGCTCACATGACTAGTCATTAACTGTTGTTCAAACCACGAAATATATGAATCGCACATCGCATATTCTACACTTCTGCTCGTCAGCTACTTATATTTCAAAAATCCCATACGAAATGCTGCTGAAGACACCACAACATAAATAATTAACTTATATACTAACACCATAAATAATTACACAATCCAGTTCCACACTTAGTGAGCGCTCGTATCTTGTAATGAAGACATACTGTTCTGAGCCACGCCTTCCCTAAGCGGGTAATTGAGTCATTATAGGTGCCCAGGCGCATACCCCGCTCTCGTACCATCGATCGAGCGATAGTGGCGATCAGAAGATCTAGCCTCAGGTAAGTACGAGTACTTAGACGGTTCGCAGAGAACCTGTTATAGATTTCTTATGAGCGAATGATTAAATAAGTGGGGTAATGTAATTGCGGATCATAAAAATAATGACATTGAACGGGAACAATAAGTTTGTTTATGTTACTACTGCATAGGTAAATAAGCTGCTAATAATTTATGAGGTATACATGTCAGAAGGCAATTCCAAATTAGCAGATATTGCAAAAAGAAATTCAATGTTATAACCTACATATCACCCAAAGGGATGATAAGAGTGTTTTATCAATAATTTTAATAACAGAGTAGCAATACCTGGAGAATAGTTCTCTAACATACCGGACATAACATAGACTACCAGAAGTAGACATGGTATGTCTCTTCTTCACCATATGCATTAATTTTTCGACTGCTGAATATACGCTTCTCCAATATTTTTTCCCAATCTGCCCTATTTGCTGTACACCTTGTCCACACGGGGAATGTAAATTTCTTCACGCTCGTCGGACTATCTCCGACTCCTGCCCTAAATGGTTCATATACGGGTATCTCACATATCTCATATATGTGAGATACCCGTATTCTTCTTAGTGTAGCAGGGGCACAAAAAAGAATAAAAAACGAACTGGCACTTCATTTGAAACATCTAATTTTTGACGTTCCCTTCAGCTTATGGAAATATATGACAGAACATGGAACATTCTGTCAAAATATAAGTAGGCAGCTCATAGATAAGTATTTTAGTATAATATATGACTGTATAAGCAAAGACACCCATATAATTTTATGTAATACAGAATAAAATTGTCTACTTAACCTAAAATAATGTCTTCAGAACTTTCTGTCGTAGTCGCCCTCACTGCGTTTTTCGGAGTCATCTTTGTCATTGGTCCTCTGTTAGTAAGGAAGGGAGATAACAGAGGGTAAGTAAAATTATCCTCCTTTACAAAGTTGAATCTGGATAAATCTTGAAGCAGGAATCCAAGGAAAGAGGAGAATGTTCGGGTAGCAGGAGAACTTCTTGGTTGAAAAGTTTCTCATGGTTTCTCAGCACCGGTTCATTATTGAGATCCGCTGGGGTCAAAGATCAAATCATCACAATAATCGTCAATAACAAAAATTTTCGCCACATTCGTATTTCTTGAAATAACTCAAGGCGGATTAAATTAAGCAAATTTACTGGGCTTCTAAAGTCTCTAAATATATTTTTTTATATAGCATGTATTGGGTAACCTCTTTTAACATCAGAATAATCTTCATCTTTCCAGAGGTAAAACCATAAGAATAATAAATCGTATTATTCTTATGGTAAAACTCAGAATGTCATTTTTTGCTTTGTGTTAAACTGTTCAAATAAAACAAGTAATCCTTTTCAGAATCACCCAATGCTGCATCATGATAACTGCCTTCTGCATGTGGCTATTGTAAGTTTAAACCCCCTCTCATAAACGTTGATGATAATAATGTAATAGTTCTTGATAAGCCTAGTTTTCCATATATTTGTTGTTTTATAACAGAAACTAACCCACGAGACCACGTGGTTCCACAATGGGCACGATTTCACATTGGCAACTAATGTCGGTGGATACAAATATTTTGATAGTAATAAAACACAATAGCTAACAATAACAACAATAACAAACAAAACACCACTGTATGTAACAGAAGAGATAATTACGTATACCTGTTTCAGTAGTGTGGAAGATATACCAGAGCTCATGTCCCATTACATCTCATCCCATTCTATCCGCTCCTATCCCATTGAAAGGGAAGTATAATGGAATAAAAGAATTCCTCTTTATTCCATTATACTTTTTACTCCATTCCATCACACTCCCTCCAAGAAGGAATGGAAACGGAAGTATAATGGGTTGAAGAAAACTCCTCGTCCGTTATACTTTCTATTCGCCATCTTCACAATCCATTTTCCAAATCTACTCCATCTCCAAATGTAGACAGCGCATTCAGGGACGTGCTTTCGTTTATCATTCTGGACCATTACTTGGCATGAATCGAGGATGTCCATAGGCAACGGCATCCACTTACCACTAGGTGGATTAGCTGCCCATCAATCACTTTCTTTCTATAAAAAAAAAACAAATCTGAAATTTATAAGAAGTCTAAAAAATATGTACTTTGTTACAGCTGGGTGACGGTCTTCATGAGTCAAATGCATCCTTTGTTGGGTCCGCGTATCGACAACACTACTATGGCGTGGATTGCCTATAAAATAGTATGTTTTCCATCAATATATAGAGACTTCCCCCTTTTCCAAATTTCAATAATTTCGGTAGCAGCGTCGTAACTTAAGTTTTTAAGGCTGAAGCTTATGAGATTAAGCTGCTGGTTGACATATCAGATAATTAAGTCAATTTATTGTGATAAGCTAACCTATTTAACCATTTGATTGCCTTAAAATACCTTTAACTTATTTACCATAACAGCAACCAGCCCTATTATCGTCCACTGCTGAACATGGACCTGCTGAGTCGACTGCTGGACATGGGACATGGGTACCTTGTGCTCATGGCCTAGCCGATGTATGACCTTAAAATTTACATACTCGATACAATATCCCTGCCTAGAGCATACCATAATTATTAAGATGCTCTAGGTACATGTCTTTTGTAGGATCACCTTGTATTTTTATTGATCAGGGTTCATTTTGTCAAACTTAATATTAATAGGTACTATGTAATACTAATGTTTATACTTTTATTTATACAATACTACCATTTTCCCACTGCTTTGCTAAGGATATAATCTGGATACGCGAATCGAGGTTAATTACTCCTAATAGTTTCGTTATTCTAACTACGTTAAAAAAAAAAATAAACAAAAGTTGTAATTTCACGAGCACTATTCAACAATTGTATAAAACGTATATTAACTTCCAATTTGAATACGTAGTTTTTAAACTTTTTGGAAAGTTTAAACTATCCTGATTTTGAAAGTACTGAACTAATTTGGTTCGTGAATAAGTACCTACTGCATTAAATGTATACACTATTCCAATTCAATTTGTCTTAAATGTAAACAAACATGGTGACCTGAGACGACCTGACACGGCCTTAAATTAAATAGTGAGGTGATAATTGTTTACATATTCTTAATTTGATTCATCGAGACTGCAAGTTTGCCCTAGATTTGAAGCTAAATGTTGAAATATTTCATTGATTCTGTTTTGTTTTCGGGGAAATTGGATTGGAACGGACTATAGATTTATCTGAGATCTTTTTAAAACTTTTCGTCGATTGGTTTAATTAGTGTCATTTTACTTTCAGGGAAACCCTGCAGTGTAGACAGTATTGAAGTTCTTATTATTATTCATTGTAATCTTACAACAGTAAGCATAACTTAATTAAGTAGCCGCTAATGTTATATGGCGCACGTTCTATAATATGATAAACAATATTGAGCGGCACAATGTGTAAAGAAAGCATTGGCCAACTGAATATTCGCATTATTACATTTTTTTTTGCGTTCGTAAATGAGTTATTACGACGAATTTAAATTTATTTTTGTTGCTCTAATTGAATTAATAGGTTTGTTCTACAAGGTTATATGTGCGGTTAGCGCTATCTAACCGCTTATTGAAGAAGCTGCAAGGGAGTTTTGTATGTATTTGTGCGAAAGCTACTTTGACCGATATTTTATTTGTACTCTGTTATCAACGGTCACCTAGCTAGTAGAAACTCGAAGTTAGGCTTGCACTACGTTACACAGAAGTCTCTCGCATAATAATTACGACACGTACTAACTTATCTAATTGACGTTCCATATATGAATAAATAAATATAGTATAGAGTTATTGATGTTTTAATTGGTGTCCTATAAACATGCACGTTGCAATCACACTGGCTTTCTCAATAGGTCATAAATCCAACAATTAAAGATGTGCTACCCTCCTTTTAACAACTATTTTTGACAACAAGTAACTACCCTAAAATGTTATATAGAAATAACAGGCAGTTATCAATTCTGACTCAATATAGACAATAATTTTAGACAATACAGTGTCTTACTATAATGTGTCTAAGTTAAGCTTTTGCTCTGTAATAGCATTTGCCTCACCATCGGAATGCAATACACACAATGCAATCAGAAAGGCAAACACCAAACGAATTGTAATTGAGAACGCCCCCAAAACAAATCCCGGGATATCGCTAAAGATCAAAATAACATTTGTACCGAAATCATTTATCAGCGCTGATTCTGATTCCGTTTGGCGTCCCCCAACTCACACCACTGGTTGGTCACCCCACGATTTTAAAGGGTACTTTACATAAAACATAGAAAGGCGTTTTTTTCTCCTCCACGTGTACAATACTCTAATGAGTTTATATTAATTGGTCTATGTCTATAGATAGTCAAGAAATATATCGAATGATGATTAACGATATTATAAACATTTGAAAAACATCTTAAAACAAATTATAACAAATAAACATATTCTCTTATATATATATATATATATATATATGTATATAGAACGAGAATGACGTACAAGAGGTACAATTTATTCTTATTTTGGACTATCACTATTGAGTCTCTTCAATTATAATTCTACATATGCAATTCTATTCTAATCTCATAACAATAAGTATGAAACGGGGCCTTTCGGTCCCTCTCTCCTCCTCTTCTCGCCACTCAGCAACCTCACCCACCAACCTCGCCTCCACTAGACTAGTAGGTTAACTAAACTATCAACAAGAATGTCGCAAATAACTGTGTAAATAAAGGGACAATATTTAACTTTCATATTATTGTTTGAGGAGCACACTAAATTCGGAAGATAATAGGTTACAATCATAAAAGCGACTACTCATCTTCGTGATGATAACACGGACACAGAGTCATCGTTAACATTACAGTCAATACACATAAACGATGACTACTCATTGGATCTTACTCGATGGTGGTTCGTTATTTCACGGATTTTTATAATCAGTCTGCCCACTACTAAAGAGCGAGAACAATGGAGGATTGACAGGAGATTCGTCTCACTTCTAATACAACAGCGCACTCTATCTTTCCTTCGTCACAAGCGCCCTTAATAGTATCCAAACACGTGTGTTTGCTAATTTTAACTTTAATTATAAACGTCTCAAGTAAAACAAATCCCATCCGTCCACTAGGATCCATTGAAAGGATCCATTGATGGATTCAAGTGGACTTTTAGCACACTCAGATCCATTAATAAACGGAACTAGTGGGCTTTCGAATAGCACCACTCCATCTCTTCCAGTGGCGCTCATACCCGATTTACAATATAAAATGTGTACAAAACGCGAAAGTTTAAAATGGAACTCTTTGCTTGTCATACGCCATAAATTTTCAAAGCTGTCATTTGTTTTTTATTTCTGGCGGCAATTTGAAAATTAAGTGTCTGTTGAAAAAGGAATTTAATAAGATAACATTTTCGTTCAATGATTTTTTATGACTTTCGTTGCGGTCTAAACCAGAAACAAAGTTATGAAAGACTTAAGGTAGCATTTTGTAAAGAAGACTCATCTAGTGCAACTGTTAATAACTGGTTTAGTGAATTTAAATATGGTCGTACCTACGTCTGTGACGATGTGAAGAGAAGGGCATCCTGCGACGGCGGTGACGAAGGAAAACATCAAAACTGTGCGCCTCATGATTGAAGCAGACAGATGAACGACATATCAGCAGATACGGGAATCATTAGGTATTAGGTATTGCTATGAGACAATCACCTACGGGTGAGAAAGCTTTGTGCTAGATGTATTCCTCACAATTTGGGCGAAGGTCAAAACACTGACGCGTGGAATGGTGTCTCCAAATGCTGCTTTTGATATAGTAACAGGTGATGAAAGCTGGATCTACTGCTGTGAGCTTGAAACTAAGAAGCAATCTGCGCAGTGGATCTTTCCTTTCGAAGAGTTGCGACGAAAGCGAAGAAAGGACGGAGAAGATGAAATGCTGAAAAGAAGATGATTGCATCCTTCTTGGGCAGATCGGGCCACTTTGCTGCTATAAATTTAGAAAATAAAAGAACAGTAACTGCAGACTGGTATGTTAAACAGCTGCTTGACTTCTGGTTTTCGACTATCGTGATTATCTAAAGTGTATCGACTGTCGCGAAGAATACTTGTCACCCACGTACCAAAAGTCTTCTCATGATTGCAAGCTTTGGAAGAGATGAGATCTATTACCCAGCAGTGGTGTGGTATGATACACATGCTGATTGTATAACAATGTCATCGCGAAGTTTGGCGAATAAACGTTCGGGCGTTTTACTCGTAACGTAAAACGCTACCTCTAATGGTAATATGCTCTTACCCTAGCCCCCTTCACGCGGCAGACTAATGTGCTTCAGGGGAATAGCATCTTTGTGGGGAGATCGTCATTAATACTCGTTGGCGACGACATTTAGATTAAAATTTAATATTAGTATTAAATCTCTATGCTTGTTATGAATACACAACCATTCGACAATGTAAACTCGAATTTTATTAATAAACTTATAAATGATTACCTAATTCTTCCTTTAATAACGCTTTATTTTAGTTGGCACTATTTTTACAATACACACCTTAGTTATTGTAAGACAGAAAATTTAATTTTAATTTATTTAACGTTTATACTCTTAAAATACTCCAATTTCTGACTTAATTGGAAAACAATCTATTATATACTAAAGTTATAATTTATAGACAAACAAATACAACACTTAATATGAACTTAATGAGGATTCAATATTTCATATTTATAAATCTGATGCCAGTTGTTGGTTCATTGAATAGTTTATTTACGATTATTAGTTTTATTTTAACAAATGGTAGGTAATAAATGATAAGCCTTATAGAAAACTTCAAATTGCAATGCAATTTATTTTTATTTTTAGGTATGGAATATAAGAACAACAACAGCATCCCTGCACCAATGAAATTTGTAGTATACAAATTTCATTGTGTGTAAATTACCAAGATCCCCCCAAAACAGACGCAATTACAAAAAAATCTCGAAAAATCCCGCTGGAAAGGTCATTCCGTAACTCAATCGGCGCGTCGGTCGTTTGCGATCTATTTTTTGCCCCGATGTCGAATTCGCGCCATATTGTGGCCCACCCCATCTAAATGATAATTCGAGGGCCCTCCTTACAATAAAAATTATTGCGGACAGTTTATTTTATTACACTTTGTATTGTGTTCGAATACCTACAGAGGGACAACTTTGAATATGCGAATCGTATGCGGTGTGCTTTTGCATTATAATCCTTATGCTTTTGCAAATAAGAAATAAGAATCATAAAAAGTACCCGTTTATTTTGTAAGGTTTTTGTACACTTGTCGCCTATCGTAAACACAAAATATCTAGTGATTTTCCGCCTTTTACCCTTTGAACAATTTTGTCACTATTTGTCGCAGATCCGTTGTTAGTAGGCTTTGCTGTTGATTTGGTTTTTTTTTTCAGTTTATTGCCGTGTCGTAAATTGTTTATTTCGGTTTCGAACTATACAATTTCCTAAACTACTGAAAATAAATTACAATTGGAGTATATCGGCGTGAGAACATTTTGTAATAATATGCGATTTACTAAAATGTGTATTAATAAATCTTTTTACGTTATTCACCTATTTGCATTGTCTAAATACACCTTTAAGTAAATAACGCCTGTTAAAGAATATCGCGAGTTAAAAGAATTGTACATGTACGGGTTAAAAAATGCTCGACCATGGAACATATGAAATCGCTTATGATCTGTGATGTTGACGTATTTATAAGTCTATAACAAAACCTAACAATTGATTATTTGACAGATATGATAAAAAAATATTTATAAAAAGATTGGATGACGTAGCTTTTAGGCCAACAATAATTATAAAATGCGTTTTTTGGATTCAAACGAATTATATACTTTTTATAACTAAATTAAAGATCTGTGTATTACAAGATCTGAAACACGGGAAGTCATGATTAATTAGCGCGTAACGCCACAACACTATAAACATAACCAACAAAAATTCGGAGATGCGTAGTTTTTGTACACAGAAAGTTAGATTTGATAATTGATTGTATTGATTGTTCTTGTGCTACACAAAAGGAAATGTGTTTTTTTAAAGCTGATAGTGCAAATTTGCCGAAGGTAGATTATTTTATGATTGCAAAATTTCTTTGCTAGCAATCCGGACCTTTGCTCAGCTGAGATAAGAAACGTGAAAACTTCTATGAAGGTGAAAACTTATACATATAAAACAAATAATGTAATCATAGGTATATTTGTATATTATTGTATATTACTTGTATACTTGTTAAAATTAAATGTGAACATTTCCTTGGCTACTTTATGTAACCAACCCCTATATTTTAAGCATTCAATAAGGTTTGTAGGTTATTTGGATTTCTATGAAAATTAGAAAGAAATATTTAGTTAATTCGTTGTTTTGTAATTGATATCGGTTATTTATATGTATAACATTTAGCTAATATATTAAATATCATTATTTTCAGATCTTCAAGACAGTCGTATGGCGATGACGCTTAGAGGATGTCCAGCTGAACCGAGAATCCACTTTGTGCACAGTAAAGTGTAAAATTAATGGTCGTAATTCTGCACATAGGTACTGCATACGTTTCATACGATAATGAAGTAATTATTACTAATTTCCAAAGAAAAAATATATACCTAAATTTATAAATCTTCCTCTCAGAATAGACGTTGTTTATAGTGTTGTGACGTCATAGACACAAGAAATTTAAAATAACGATTTATTTTTTATTTAATCTTTTTTTTAAAATAGCGTAATATGTGGAGCGTAATATTGACATATTTCCCATGTTTTAAACTTCCTCGAAAATTGACAAATAGCCAATTCGATGAGCAAATAATGACTTAATCATTAGGTAACACATTCTCAGGCTAACTAGGATGTGTTTAAAATCGCACATTTAACTATAATCGCATGGCAGATGTTTATTTACTTTTAACAAAAGTACTATTACAGTAATCAACCGCAAGACAAAGCCACCCCATTCTTATCTCCCTTTGAGATCGCAATCAGTGCCGCCATATTTGATGCTATTTTAGTGGTGTGCTGTCTCATGAATCACTTCTATTCCTCAATAATGCACAATGAATGACACAAGGTTAAAAAACATTAGGCAACCTGTCGTGTGTAAAGTTCTCAATTCTTACAATTTTCCATTTGTGCAATGACAGGTTAGTGACTGTACTGTAGTAAAAAACGAATTTAGGTAACAATAATGTATCCAGTAACAAACTTGATAAATGAAGAATATGGCAAAATCAGCCAACCATACTTTTTGCGTATTTAAACATGCTATATGAGAAATAAATGTGAAAATATATAGACTACTTATATAATATATAGAGAAATGACGTGAATATAGAGTTCATATTCCTTGCTCTAAATGAAAGAACGAGTTAGTTGTAAGTACAATACAAACAGTGTATTTACAGTTGGCGTCATATAGCCGCATAGGTACTAAATAAATAATTGATTGATGTATAAACTCTAGAAAGAGTGAGGTGTTAGTTTTTAAAGCAGGTAGACTGGCGCCTCAAAATGTGCCTTCCATTGTGCTGTGTGGTCTAGCGCTAAAACGTGTAAGCAGATTGAAGTACCTTGGGCACATCGTCACTGACGAAGAAGAAGATATATGAAGATATTTAAAGGGGAATAAAGTACGTTCCCAATTAGGAGCCAGGTTGCCATGTTGGTCCGCAGGTTTGCTCGCTGTACAAGTGAAGTAAAGATAACCCTCTTCAAGTCGTACTGTCAATCTTTGTACGCGAGCAGGCTGTGGATTCATTATACTCAGAGGGCTTAGAGCGCCCTGTGTGTCAGGTTGGGGCTGCCCCGTTACTGTAGTGCGTCGGGGATGTCTGCCGAACCGAGAACTGATGGATTTCGATCGATCAGACGCAAGAAAGTGGTCTCTGCAACAGCACAGGATGTAGTGCAGCGCCAACAGTAAGCTGACAGGCTTGTCAGGATGACAGCCAAGTAAGACTCTCCTATCCTACAACATTAGGCGGGGGTTATGCTTGGCAAAAATCATAGAATATGTATGTGTGTGTGTAATAATGTATACATTGTTGCTACATTATTTGTAATAATATATTGGTGTATACTATATAATGATAGGTGTGTATTTTACCTCTTGGTATTCTAATTTAATTTTTAATTTTGGCATATGAGTCTTAGTTACTTAAAATAAATATTATATTATTATTATTTAACGGTTGCATTTTTTTTACAAACCGAGCAGAACATACAAGATATCAAAGACAACGGCCATGATTTTGACGGAAACAGTGAGAGTGGCCAAGATTCGTGAGTTTGTAAATTTGAACCTCTACTTGCTTCACTATTTCCGTTAGTGGTACGGTGGATACGGCACGTATTTAAGTGCGGTTTATTTTTAACACTGGCTCAACGGTGAAGGAATACATAATGAGAAAACCCCCTTGCTTGAAAATTAAAAAATCAGGTCAAATCTAATATCCACCAATCCATATTAGATATGCATGATGGATTGTAACTGTGCGCTATACAGTGAGACGTAGGTAATATCTACCGATTGAGTTTGAGGCACAAAAAGCGCTTCGACAATAGACAGAACTTTACTTCTACCACATATGTATATTTATATGTAAATTCTTTAATAATAATATATATGTGATTCTTAATAATTGTGTAACAATATTTAATAAGAAAGATCTAATTTAAAACTACAGTTGATATAGTCATCTTTGCATTATTCAAACTTTTTTACAATATGACTCATTCCAATTCAACAAGTCCCACCACTAATGCCATTAAGAATCAAATTCCCGCCTTTTTGCTTTTTTTCCATTCGCTAGGCAATGGCATCAGATCTCACAGCCGATAAGTTCTTTATTATCCTGGATGATTTTTTAATCTGCAGCCAGTACTCGTGTTTCACATTAACACATTGTTATTGTGTGCATAATAACACAGCAGCTCTTAGAGAACAATAAATACGATGTTGATGACATGAGTTCAATTAAAATTCGACAGTACTTATAAGTATGCTATTTTTCTTTAATTATGACGTTATCTGAGCAAGGGGAACTCATTGTCGATATAGACTTATAGACTTTGGTTAAAGTTTTCTAAATTACAATAACTTGTGAGTATTCCTTGTAACTTAGTAATCTTTAAAATTATTTTCCTTTTGATTATACATATTATCGATTTCTAGTAAATTATTTAAGATAGCTATATTATTTAATCGTATCATTACTCAGAGGGTCATATATTTTATTGTATATAATGTAACAAAAAACAGCAGATAATGTAAACATTTAGTAACGACTGTCTTTTAGTAGGGGGAGAGTGCATACTGCATTTCCACAGCCCCTGAGCACACTCGATTGGCCACGTTATCCCTCTCTTACAGAAGACTACCTTGAAATGTATTGCATTTCCTACTTTATCGTATTTCCCCAATGCACGTAGGTATGTGTTTCGGTAGTGAGTGAGATATGCCAGAGCCCATTCCCATCTCATCTCATCCTATCCCTCCCCATTTTCCCAATCCATTCCTTAATCTGCAAAGGTGGGCAGCGCATCCGGGGGCGTGCCAACGTTTTCCATTCTGGACTGATGTTGGCATCTATCGCGGATGTCTATGGACGACAGTATCCACTTACCATCAGGTGAGCTGTTAGTCAGGTGCCGCTTTTTTTTTCTATAATAAAAAGAAAGGATTCTAGCGTCCCGCCTTAGCTTCTTTCGGGTGGTATAATGATTTCCCAGGGTACTCAAATGTAACAAGTGTTAATTCCCATCTGTATTAATTCCCCTTATTCCACTCCAATCAACTAAACCAACTAGTTGTACCGAATGGTACTCGAATGGATTAAGCGTCCTAAAAATAAATGTTGTAAATGTAGTTCCAAACATAGTATAAGTAAACATAGTATTCAACTGCATTGATTTAGCTTCCTAGAAGCGAATTTACGAAATTCGTCCATTTTTTTTTAAATTTACATAGAAACGAACAAAATAAATTCACAATCTCTCTTTGTAGCACTAGCCTAGCTGTTGTTCGTGGCTTACCTACCTAGTTCGTGTGGATTTAGGGGGCGAAATACATCCCGTATTTAGTTTCTCGAGACAATTTTGAAGAAAGGTAAAACACGTGTTTAGTTATTTGTATTGTAGAATATCTGTGCCAAGTTTCAAGTTACTAGGAACATATATTTCTTTTTATACAAACTTTTAATACCCTGTTTGACCCCTTCAAGGATTCAATTTCGAGAAATCCCTTCTTAGCGAGTTTTTGCGTCATAAATGAACGCTACTGTCCAAATTTAATGTTTCCAGTTGCAGCGGTTTCAACTCGGTTGAGCTCAGCGTTGATGAATCAGTCGGTTAAGTAGAGCATTTCTCTTTATATCTATTCGTATGTTAATAAAAAAATAAAGGGGAATAAATAAAAACTATTGATAAAGAAAAACGAAATACCTATTGCACCTACACTATTACACTTAGTATTTATACGATTGCTGTATATAAAATGCTGCCGAATATTGCACAAGATGGCAGCAGATCTGTTGAACATGTTGAAAATGGGAAAAATAAATAAGTCAGTCTCTAAGTTCGGTAGTCTCTAAGTAGATTTTCCAATTTGAAACTCGTTACAGAAGAGGAGAGCATTCTCGGGGTCTTTTTCACTTGAACTCGGCGACGATTTATTGGTAAACTTCGCTGAACTTCGCCAACTGTTACAGATGGAAATTGTCAGCAAGAGTTATTTATAACACCTTGCACTTATCTACGTAAAATATCTTTTAAAAATATCTTCGTGAAGGAGTAACTAAATAATGGGATGTTTTCCGCGAAACAGCGATTTCTTATTGAGTATCTATGTGTGTGTGTGTGTGTGTGATTGAAACTTCTTTGAAGTTTCTTCTTTTCTATACTTTAACGTCTATGTAAATATTTCCCTATTCAGTTTATCATACGTAATTTTATGTCAGTAGGTTTTATTGCTGTTCTAATATAAAGGAGAGAACTGAGCGTATCTATCTAATTTTATCATCGCGTTAAAAACCTTAACATTTCTTAAAGAAATTTTGTAGACGAATATTCATAGATAAATAGTAATTTATCTGTCAGTTTCGTTTTTCAGGACAAAAGGCTATATCTATATAAACATACTTAGTATTTTTAAACAAGCAAGAAAAATGGTCCTTTCAGTGTCTTTTAACACGCACTTTGATAAGGAATATGTAGCGAAAGAATTTATCGCGAAAATTGAGGGAATAAATAATTTGTTATATTATATTAGGATCTTGATGTAGGTAGGTACTCATTGGAGATGATCTGGTGTTGGGTTTTATCATATTTATCTGAGTAAAACTCGCATTGGTGTGTAAAACTCCTAAATCTTCAAAGGTAGGCGCCGCCACATGGAGGCGTGCCAACGTTAGTCGTTTTAGACTAGGGTTACCAGAGGCTGAAATCGAAAATCCTCTATCAAGATGTTAAAAATCCGGATTTTTCAAAAAAGTCCGGTCTTCAGTTTTAAATAAACCTCAATAGATTATAATTATAATTTATATAAAAGTTTTTATTGGTATAGGTACATTTGGTTATTTACACTTATATTTTTGGCCACTCGCAATAGCTTTCAAAAAGTTTGATTTCCCAGATATTTCATTGTAAAATTGTTCACAGCTAATGTACTTATTTAAAGTTGTATTGTGTGATTAATATTGCTCTTATTGATTCTACTGACAATCTGTTCCTTTCTTTAGTCAACTGAGATGTCATAAGCGAAAAACCCTTTCCACGCTTGCGTTGTGTGACTAAATACAAAAAGGTACTGACAAATTTTCAGTAACTCTGAAAATCGAGCCGCCCGCCACTCTGTCGTCATCTACATTTGCGTCGTGCTATGCGTGCGCTTGCGATTGTGTGCCGCTTGTTGTGCATTGTATTTCAATGTTTGACAAAAATCCGGTCGTGAATGAAATCCGGGCGGTGTCCGTGTAACCTATTAAAATCCGGTCAAAACCGGATTTATTGGTATGGTAACTCTGTTCTAGACTGATCCACCTGTCAATAGGTGGATGGACTGCTCGTGTGTCAACTGTTTTTAATAAAAAAATACTTTTAATACTATTCTTATAACATCAGACGTTTTTCCTTCCATATGTATTACACTGGCAGCATACTCAGACAATACCTAATATTTATAAGGAATTTTACCTAGAAGGGAACTATTATATTTCCTACAAAAATGGTTGGTCATCATGTCATCAAGTCTACATCAACAACGCATTAATACCTTTCAACGCCTGCAAAATAAATATCGGTCTAGGTAATTATTTGAACAGCACTAGCGCCGTGATGGCGGCACTTCCGGCGCGGGTGCCATTAGTGGCCATTTCCGGCGACTTCCGCCGACAGCGCCATGCCGCGGCGCTTTCCGACAACTGTTTTAGGCGGTAACTGTATTACGATGTCTATTTCGCGTGTAATGATGATATTATTATCGATGGGCTTTTTAGCCATTTTCTTTTTTAATACACAAGGGTAGCAAAAGTACCTTTAAGCCGAGTATGAAACCCGCCTATAGTTGAAAACGTAACACTGGTAAGAGAGCGATTCCTGATTCTTTCAAAAACAAAAATTAGTAATACTACTTTAGATCAAAGCTTTTTTAACAACTAGAATTTTCTCATTCGTCAATATTTTGAAATTTACTTTACCATTCCATACCAATAGACTGGCTCTTCGCACACTCTTCCATTCTTCTCATCCAGTCACTATCAGTGTCTTTCTTTCCTTAAGTATTCCCAGAAGTTCCATGATAAACACAAACAAAACTAAAATAGATATCATTAATTCTATATATTTCAGACTCACATTATAGTTAAAACTTAAAAATAGAAAAGAACGAAATAGTTTAGTTTCGTGACATCGAGATTATTTGGTGGTTCCTTTTTATTTATTTATATAATAAAAATAAGTACCTACAAAGAAAAATACATACAAATATCTCCTTAGGAGATTTCTACCAGCAAAACTGGGAAAGCGATAGGTGAGCAATGAAATATTTTTTTCCATTTTTTCGGTTCATTTTTATATTTTTTATAACTAGCGTAAGCCAATGAATAATCAAATATACCTACATATATTTATAAGTGACTTGGCAGAAGAAACCTACTCTACATCCCGGTACGAGGTCTCATTCGAGGACTACCTATTCTATTTGTGGTCGATACTGCTACAGATGCGGCCAAGTAGATTAGAAAATTCATCAGTGATATCCAAATGAGGTATACATAATAATATAGATTCACCACATCAATTATAACAATAAATTATCTAACAAGACTTACAAGAAATTAAACGCTTCTAGAGATTAAGAAGGTATGTTTTTAGGTGATAAGCACCAGTGAAAGCCCAAGCCTCGATGTAGGTACTCGTATATTGTATCTCCATTGGACCTGTCTTCGGAAGTTGCCAGTCACAAAGGAAGCTTGAACGCTGCAAGTTATAACCCGGCCATAGTCTCTGTCAAGATTGAAAGTGTTATCAAAAATGTTCTGTAAAAACTCGCGCACGTTACAGCCGCGGCACGTCGCACTGCAACAACGCATAATTCCACAACGCAATAATTTAAGTCAGTTAGCTGTTAACATTCAATTCTTCACGTCATCGCGAATAACTCTCGACTTACCTACGTCCCTTAAATGCGCCCGTTCAACGCACATTGAGGCGGGCCGCGTCGCAGCGCATAAATACGGCTGGCAAGTGATCCGCCAGTGCGATGAAACGTTTAGCTAAACAGATTTGTTTTGGCCAGGTCACTGAGTTGCGCCAGTGCTGCACTGGGGTCTACTACTGGGGTTGATAGATTATGTCTCGAAACCTCCCAATGATTACTAGGTTTTATACCCTGTAGTAGGTACAATAGGTTGATGTCGATATTTTTCTACCACATAACAAGGTACAGTTACAATATAACTTGATACACAAAAGCTGAGTTAATGGACTTAGCTGGAACAAACAGTTCTAAGTGGCGGAAGCAGGTCCTTGATAGAGAGGGCCTCGCCACGTGCCACGTCGACACCCCGGGGATGCAATAATAATAGCGGATTTTTTATTGGTAGGATAGTACCTACTTAGATAGTAGTTGTGAACGTTTTTAATTCCAGGGTTAGAAAAAAGAATCTCGTTAATGGAGTTTAGGTACATTTCGATGAAATTCTAAAAATTACACTATACCTACCTCATCCGGTTCTCAAGTATACATGTACCTACCTACCTATATCGGTAACATATTAATGTTTCCGGAAGAATTCCGTTCATAATTTGAGTACATTGCAATAGATTAAATTACTTTGAGTTTTTATCAAATTTCAAATAAAAAAATTACCGAATACAAAGTCCAAATCATAAATCAATTTTTATGGATTTATATTTAGCAAATATTGTATCTATCTATGTTTAAAATTGAGCGAGTGAGAAATAATTTTAAGCCATGATCAAACAAAAATTATGACTAAGACAAAAATATTCTCTAAGAACGTCTGCATCAGTTAGTTTTACATATTTGCCGAGTAAACCATGGAACTTCAGAATAAAAAACAAAATGTCTGCCGGGCGCGGCGGCGCAATCACCCGATTGATCGCTCGAAGCTGAACGGAATTTTAAATGGTTCGATGTGATATTTTTATTATATTAGCCTCTGCTTTAAACCATGATTTGTGGGGAATCATTCATAAAACACTTACAACTTAAGCCGACGTAAAGTTAGGAGGTTTTAGATAAAAATACAAACCATTTTTTCTCATCGTCGAGGTTTTACGGTGCGCTGGTGCCTTTGTTTTTTATACTTATGGTAATGTGGTCATCATCATTTTTATTAGAACTTCTATACTTACTTGCCACTTTTATCAATGGAATATTGTACGTTACTTAAATAAATAAAATTAATGCATACAGGTATGTATTAATTTCATCAACGCAGCTCTGATTAATTATTTGTATAGCTATTATTTGATGATTATTTGAGAAAAAAGGTTTATTGGCGGTTCCAGTTTTCCAAATAAGTATTGAGACTTAATATTTAAAAAAAAAACAGTATATTTTATATTGCTTTAACATAAAAATCAAAGGTTCTACAATATTTAAACAGAATCATGAAACAACGAAATTTTAGTTTAGAAAATCTTAACTAAGGTGGGTGGACCATGGAAGGCCACTCTAACGATTAAACAGTTATTATTCCTTTATTTACTGGATAAATTAAACAAACAAATTATTAAATAACACATTGTTTTATTATGTAACTTATAGTACATTTTTTTTTATTGCAGAGGTAATGGTTATTTATTAAATTTAAGTTTTATTAAACTCTTCCAAACGGCCTTGCAAGGAACAAGGCTCCATACAAGGCCGATACAATAAATCAATCGTCTAACTTAAAACTAACGTTGTGACAATCTAAATTTCTGCTTATACTTAAACTACATAAAAAGGTCTTTCATTAAAATGAAACATTAAATACTTACCATATTAAACTCACATAAAAAATACTCAACGAACATCACTTGAACACTATCGTAAAACTAAGAATGTATTCGTGAAAACGTTTTAAAAATAATTTTAATGAGTATTATATAGATATCAAATAAGTTGCCAATAACCTTTATAATGAAATAAAAAAAAATTATAACCGACCAAAATGGCCTTCTTATGGGTCCGTTCCTTGTAAGGCCAAAATGTTCCAAATAAGGCCAAACAATATAAAATATTATCTATGAAAATTTTTTTTTAATCAACAAAACAATTAGATACTACAGACTACGTACTCTAATCACAACCTTTATAATGGCAGTTAGTCAGTCTTGTAATCTGTTTATAACTTTAAAACTAACGATTCCTATACTTTTCCCAAGTATGGTTTAAAAAACGAAAATAGAACAAAATAATAACTTCAGTTATGAAACAAATTTATAAACTAAGGAGGACAATAATTTTAGTACTTTAATCACAATCTGGACACAAAAATTGTAGGCCATTTTTAGTGAGACCCATACACTCCTCGTGATACCACTTTTGACATTCGCTACATTTCCTCATGTTTTCCATTCTACACTCGCAACATGCGTAACAGTACCATTTCTTTTCTTCGTCTTTCTTCTCGGCCTTTTGCTGTTTTTATTGTTTTGTTTTTGTTGTGCTTTTCTTTTCAGTACTTTTTCAGAATCATTTTTACTATGGATGTCTTTCTTTTCTTGTTCTCGCTTACTTGTGGACTTTCCTTTTTTCTTACTCCTTTTTTGATTCAAATCTTCCTTTTTTTCTTCAGTTTTAAATAAATCCTTAACTATTCTTTGTCCTTTATAATTTATAGATTTTTGCCGTGGACGTGTAGACTTTATCTTAGCGTAATTTGGAGTAGGCAAAAAGGTATGAAACGATGTTTCTTTATCCTGAATTAAGTTAATCAATGGTTCGTCATCATTCGAAGATCTAGTGGAACTTATCTCGTGACTCTTTTGTTGAGCTTTTGTTTTAGGTCTGCTTAATTGTTTTTCTGGAGTTATTTCTCCTTTCTGTTCGGGATATTCATCATGTTACGAAAAAATGTAAAAATCGGAAGTGTGAAGTTTACTGATGTAGTTATTTTTGATAAATGATTCACTGAGATTCAAATCAAGATCAGAGTCAGAGCTAGAATCAACGATATTTTTTTGTAGTCCGGATGTACTTGGAACAGGATTATCGTACAGAGATAGTTGAGGGTCATGATTTATATTTGCGTCGTTGAGCCGGCCTACTGAACTTAGCAGTATATTGCCACGCTGATCATTGATCGTATTGTCTATTTCCATATCTGAAGCATCAGTTAAAGAACTGTAAGGAACAAGAGTTGGTTTTCTTTTTTCTATTGCAGGTGAAAATTCTGATACTTCATATTGACCCCCATGGGTCAAGTCGTGAAAAGATGATGGCGATGATGATACGATCTTCTCTTGATAAGTTACCGGAAAAATTGAAAAGTGAGAAACACGAGCTGACCTTTCATCTATCAGAGACAGAGACGACAATTCTGACACTTCATTAAATTGAGGTGCACGGGGCGAGACTTGAATAGATATAAGCGGTTGTGATTTGGTCTTGTCTTGTAATGTTTCCGGCAAAGGTCTTTCTGTTACAATTGAAGGAGCATAAGCATCTTCTGGAATCACATCATGATCAAGAGGGTATAAGCCAGTAGCTCTGAACCCGTTCATTATATTTGTTTGAGTCATACACTTTGGCCAGGTTCGCGAGAAAATGTGGTTGAATGTAACTTTGTTTAAACTTCTCTTAAGAGAATTGCACAGGTAGTTCAACACCTCTTCATCCCAATGATGTTCGAAAGGCTTATTCACAGATTTATCTAGAGGTTGGAGTTCGTGGGTGGTATTTGAAGGTAAGCAGTATAGCACTATATTATTTTTATCTGCTTCTTCCAGAGCCTCATAAGATAAATGACACTTTGCGCCGTCAAAGATAAGCAGACACTTACCGGGTGCTTTATGTTGCGCTAAATGTTGAATGAACTCTACGAACAAGCTACTGGTCATGCTGCCTTTGGGTGCCATTCGTACTTTTGTTCCAGCTGACAAGTTTTCTCCTAATTCTGATCTGTCTGATGCCCTTAAAAATAATTATGGGCGGTACAGCACAACCCACAGCATTGACGCACATCGCGATGGTGACGTTCTCAGCGTGCTCCGGCGCAACAACATGAACTCTGGTGTTTCCCTTCTCAGCCAAAACTACATTTTGTTTGTGGACCGTGATGCGACACCCCTTCTCATCCATATTATATAATCGTTCTGGATGTGCAATAATGTCCAGCTCTTGATAGAGTTTCTTTACTTCTTCAAAATGGTGTTTCACGATGGGCCTATTCATTTTTTGTGCCCTAGCTGGGTTCATTAATCGGGGTTTTCTTTTCGAAATTGATGGGTTTCGACTAAGAAACATTTTGAGCCATTTACGTCCAGCCATTCTTGTAGACAGATTGAAAGAGTGCTTGATTTTAAACCTCTCACAAAATAAAAAGGCTTGCTTCCGGATAAATTTTGGGGTAAGTGGTATACCCAGTTTGACAAAACGTTTAATTCGCTGAGCTAAGTCTTCTTCTAACTGTTTTGTGAGAACAGTAGTCTTTCCAATAATCATAGTAGTTTTACCGGTTAGTAAATGGTTTCAAAGGGTTCGTCTCGGAATATTGAATTTCAACGCTGCAGTATTCGTATTAAGTTGATTTGTTTGTACCGCTTCCATGGCACACCTTAAACTCTCTTCATCCTATGTACTTCCTCTTTTTCTAGGTTTTGGTCCTGGCATTCTTGAAACCTGGAATTATACCTACACTTAAATTTAACCATCTGTTCAATGACTAACAAATACTAATTACGAGATTTCCAGAAGAAAGCCGCAAAAAAGTGAAACTAGTGGTAGCTATTACATCAGGCCCTATACAGAAGTGTGACTACAAGCAAAATCTATATTTAAATTAAAGCAGTAAAAAAATGACAAATATTGATATTAAATTGTATTTTGTTCTTAACATGCTTATGTAAAGAACAAAAACTTAGTCATAATTTTATTTTTAATAAGTAAGTATAAGTACTCATGAAGTTTTAAAATAAAATTATTTAAAGCATGATTATAAGTAATAATATTACGAACTTATACATTGTTTTACCTTTCCCCATACGTATTTACAACTAAAAACTAGGTATTAATATTTTCTTGATTCCCAGATGTTCCTAGTAAGGCCCTTGTGCCCTAGCAAGGCCAATTGTCAATTTTTTCATCGGCCTTACAAGGAACCATTGGCTTTCCTAGGAACACTACCGATATTTTAACTAAAATGGAAATAAAGTAATTTTTTTTTTCTTTAGTACCATAGCAAATCCTTATATATCAATTCAGCGTAAAAAATTTAAAGAAAATAATAATTTATTTACTTGAAAACTTACGTTTTGTTGTGAGCGCGTATTATAATTTTAACGTCGACAATCGAAGTCAACAAAGCGAGGGACCCCACTGACAAAATAGCGGCGCGAGCGACTCGCCGCCGCGTCTGTGTTCTTGAGTTCGATGGGTGTTAGTGTGAGTAGAAGGAATTTGTCATCGCATGGCAATAACTATGACTTTTCAATAATCGGCCTTACAAAGAGCATGGCCTTCCATGGTCCACCCACCTTAAATGCAATAATTCCATATTACCTGCGTGTTATCAACAATAGCCTCTGCTCAGATAACATAATATATACTCAACATTTCTGATTATTTTATTATTAATTTACGCAGTTTGATTTTTATGCATACAATTTAGTCAATGTCAAAATAACCTAAGTTAGCCACCTAATGATCACAAACATTACTGCACCCTGCAGTCCAAATAAGCTCAATGACGTTAAATGAACAAAACCACAAAATGCGAAAATGGCGCTGGCCGCATCACCATTATATTGATTTCGGCGCCATTAAAACGAACCGGAAATTAAAAAGAAATAAAAACATATTGCTTTCCCGCGCTCCAAACTTCACCCAATTTGTACACGTTTCGTTTTTGAATATCGCGTTTTTTTTACGTCAGTGAAAACATATAGGCAACGACATTGCTTTTGGAAAGCCTACTGTCAGTTGAAATATTAAGGCTTACAATAGATTATAACATTATTGATAAAAGACTTTATTGCATTTTCATTCTACGTGTAATATAGGGTAGGTAGATTTTATTTGGCATGCCATTATTGTCAACGTGATATGATTATTATATTATCGGGCGATAAACGGACATAAAAAAGATATATCGAGGCGAGGCAATCATCTCGAACGAGGATTATGACGTTATTACAATGTTCCATGTGGATTTATAGGGAATGTTCGAGTCTAATTAGATTTAGGAGTGTAGGCACACGGAGTCCATAAATCAGAGTCTACTTATTTAGTAGCGTTAGGATATTCTATTTACTAGGGATTACGTTACATTACAATTATTTTTGGATATTTACGGTGCCTAATTAACCAATAGATTGAACTGAGTAATTTACTCTGCAACCGTTGGATAGCAAATATTTGAGACTGAACCTTCTGGAACCACCTTTCATTGGATTAATTTTTGCGATTATGCAAATAGTCAAGCGTTTTGCAAAAAGGCTTCTTACGATTTTGCAAAAACTCATAAACAATGCGCAATCTCTTACGCAATCATTTAAGGAAGAGTATTGAAACTCTTTTGGGGTGCATTTATAGTAAGAAGGCGAGCATACAGTCCACCTGGTGGTAAGTGGATACTGTCGCCCATGGACATCCGTGGTACATGCCAACATCAGTTCAGAATGACAAACGTTGGCACGCCCCTGTATGCGCTGCCTACTTTTTCAGATGTAGGAATTTATTTGTAGAAAGAGTTGCGAAAATGGGGAGGTATAGGATAGGATGCAATTTGAATGTGCTCTGGCATATATTACTCACTATCAAAACACGTAGGTACGTAGGAAATTCAGCATATTCCAAGGTAGTCTTCTGTGAGAGAGGGGTGGGTAATGTGGCCAGTCGAGTAGACGATTAAAATTATATTGTGCAATGACAGTATTTTATAATTTCATTGTGGGTGTAGGGGTCGCCTTAGAGAATGTTGTCACATGTTTCCGAAAATTACAAAGCCTAACACTTGATATATATTAAGTACTTGCATTTTTATCAGTTATTGGTAAAATTGTTTTGCAATATATTGTCGGCGCCCTGTACTTATCTTCGAGAGCTACACGCGAAACACATTATATGATAATGGGCTATAATGGATAGCAAATACCAACGCGATTAACTCTGGGTTGGATTAACACCGATCGAATAGAAACTATCTACATACAAAACATATAGAAGTTATATATGTTTGCGTAGGCTTCAGAAATTATAGAAATGTCTTTTGAAGTTATAGAAATATCTCCATCTTCTTGAACTGAAGGATTTTTGTAAAGACTTAAAGTATTCAAAGGTAAGTATGTACGTATGTACCTACCTACCAATCTAACTGGCGATGATGATGTCAGTCTTTCTGAACGTCCCCCTGCAGGACACAGACCTCCAATCACTGTGGGGTTTCGAGCCATTAGCCACCATGCGAGCTCCGTGCGGATTGCTGAATATAGGTAGGTACATTCTCCAGTTTTGTTCTAATTCTGGTACCTGCGGGTTTACTCACGATGTTTTCCTTCATCGCCGAACTAGTAATAATTTAAAAAACAAGTCTGTATCTCTTTTGCGCCAACTAACCATGTCTACCGCGATTTATTTTAGTATGGATACTTGAAATAAATTGGTCCTGTTATATAGGTGTCTAAGTAGACTAAGTACTAAGGTAAAGTACTAAGGTAAAGAAATTCAGTGGTAAAGATGAAGTGCTTCACTTTTGTCGGTTGATAACATCTCATCCTGATTCCCTTGAGTCCATGGCAAGTGGTCCCTATTCGACGTATTTGATGACACGTAGATACATAGAGGCGAGCTATAGTTACCAAATTTAATTTATTTTTTGCTAACTAACCGCATTAATCTCTCATCACATAAACGCTTAACAATAACTTCCACTTAGAAATTACCCCCAGAATCGATTATCGACGATCAATATTATTTATGAAATGACGACTTTTATGCAAAATATGAAACTTATGACGACGATTTATGAATATTTGCGTTCATAATTTCCCTCGCAGCAATTAGCGGCCATTGATAACCATAATTCACTTTCAGGCGCGCTTTTTGCAGCATTTCATATGATAATGTTCCCGTTAAATTCAATGCATTTAGCTTATCTACAAAATTGATAATGTTAATTATATGTAGGTGGAATATCCTAAATGCCAGCAGATGCTCTACAAGTAAATATCTATAGGTAGGTATTTGAATACAATAATGAATTTATTTTTATTTTATTTTTTAAATTATACCTAAACAAATAGACAGAAGAGAAAAAAGCACGAAAAAGAAACGAGAGAAATCTAATAGGTACGTTTTTAAAAGATAAAAGTAGTGAGTGACACTTTTGTCAACGGGTCGTACCTAGACATTAAAAAAATAAATATTCTTAACTTATAAATAACTTATAATATAGCCTACCTACTTCTTTTTATTTTATTTTTTTGTATCTGACACTATTAACTGTTTCTGAATTTCTATTAGTAAGTCATTACAAGCTTGATTGAAACATTGTTAAATGGTTGGTAATTAAATTTCATTATTTTTTAATTACGTAGAATGAGATCTCTTACTTCATGCCACCTTCGGTCCCCAGTTGTTCGCGGTCGTCTCTTATTTTTTTCACCTTTGCGACGGTTACACATATTAAATTCATAGATAGGAAAGGAAGAAAAAAAAATAAACAATGGGATTTTTACTAATCAATGTAGTGATAATCTGATTGAGATGAATTTGATCAAAATGAGTACATAGGGCGACATCTATTAAGCAATAGCAGCAATCTACTACTTGTCAATAGATGTCACTGACGACAAAATGTTATTTAATTCAAAGTTGTGCGCCAGTTAACTATTTAATTCAAATAATTTGCAATAGATGTCGCTACATAGGGGGAGGTCATTGAATCATGCAATATACCGTTTTTTTTTTCAGACGCTCCCATACCGCGTTCAACAATAGGCGACTTGACACCTGAGAAACAGGTGTGATTTGTTACTATTACACGTTGCGATATTATTTACATACATTGTGTATTATGTGTTACTAAAAAATAACCATCATTGTTCGGTGTTAAAACTGTGTAAAAATCTGAGTAGCTGGGACAATTTTGCATTGCAAATTGTGACAAAACAATAAATAACTTTCTCGTGTTATCAATTTCGCGGTGTTTTAAAAGTGAATGAAACTGTTGAAAATGAGTTGAATAAACTTTCTTCAAGGAGTTAACTTTAAATATTAAAATTAATAATAACACGTTAAAATGACTACAGACAGGTTTCATAAGTAAGTAGTTGGATTGGGTGGTTTTTATTATCTTGCATTGCAAATTACATTACCGATAAGATTAATCTAGTTCATGTCAATCTAATCATTATTTTCCACGCCCTTGAATCATTAAAATACTTTAATTTAAATAAAGCGGTATATAACGGTGCAAACAATATCTCCGCAAGAGGAATCTAATTAATATCTTTTTAGAGGATCTACTGTAGAATTCGTTGGTTGTATTGCGTGAGTTTTATAATGAGTAGGTAGGTACAAACTACATAGATAGGTTCAATACCTTACTTACCTTACCCATACTTATGTATGCATGTATAATTGGGTGTAATTGGTGTAACATTTATTGGGTGTAAGTTCCATCTAGAAGTAATTAGGTTATACATATGTGCAAAAATTATACCGTATGAAATTCTTAAAAAATACTTTATTAATCTAGAAGTATTTATAATACCTACCTATTATAAGCATCTGTTCACTACAGAAAACTGACATGATTTTTTCAAAAAAATTATGCTACCGTCCTATTACATCAAACTGCAAACCTAGTAACCACGAGGTGGTACAGTCAGCAACACGTCAATGTTTCCAATACCGTTCGATTTTAGTCCTTATTACAAGCTCTTGACGGTACCAGTGGGTATACATAACCTTGTTGCTGATTGTACGTGTGGCAACCCCTCGAAAAGACCAAATTTAAAGTTATGTGAACTAAAAGTAGGTAATAATATAAATTAAATGTAAGGATTCATGTATAATATAATTAACATATGAATTATGTACGTACTCTGAACTGGACTTTTGCACGCCTTATTGAGGAGAAACATAATAAAAAAAATATTCACGACCCCCTAATTAATAATTAGATCCTAGTTATATTTTTACCGGTTATCATTTAATTATAGCCTGACCGAGAAAATAATAAACCTCGCCATGTTGCGTAAAACTAATAGAACTAATATATTCTACTGACAATACTAACTAGCTCTGAAAAAAATAAATGTGGCGCCCACAGAGCAAGTTTTTTATTTTTCTGACCAGGCTTTACCAAAAAGTTTTTCATACATAACTGTGATCAACTGCAACTCCTTGATCCCCAGGTTGAGAAACGATGCCCTAGGCCAGGGGTCCGCAATTAATTTTAAGTTGGCTCCAGATGATTAAAATGTTTCAATCGAGAGTCCAGAAAAAAAAAATTAAAAGCAACTTTGTATGTCAAAAGAGGAACGTGGTCAATAAAAACTATCTATAAATAATTACTTTCATGTTTATTAAAGAAGCCACAATAGACCGTAATTAAATATTGCTCGTATTAATTAATTTACTTATCTACTATTGAAAATGCAGCACATTATGCAGATTGTACAATAGAAATAGATAGAAGGTCCAGTTTTATACCATCCCCGGTCCGGATCCGGCCGCGGTTCGCCAATTGCCGAACCCTGCCCTAGGCTATCCCCGCTTTACCATTTTTTTTCTATTAAGTAGGTACTTTACCTCTTACAAGTAGGTAGGTACTTGTACTTATATCAGTCTATAACGTCCTACTGCAGCGTACAGGCCTCCCCTCGTAAATCACTGGGGGGTTTCGGGCCGTAATCCACAACGCAGGCCCAGTCCGCACTGGGCATTGGTGGATCACATACTCCACATTTTGTTTTTATTTCTGGAGCATCCGGATTTCCTCACGATGTTTTCCCTCCCCGCCGAGCCAGTGACAAGTAGGTAGGTAGGTACTTAGGCTAAAATACGAGTAGTTTTTATCTAATATTCACATTATAGGTAATTTAGTATAGTTTGTGACAAGGTACATCAATTAATTAGTGGTGAACTCCGCGCAGGTCACATAACCTATAAGTCTGTTGACGGTAATCCTATAATGCCAAATGACGTAAAATTCAATACGATTACGGCAAAGGACGCTGAACTGAACATTTGTACAGTATACGAAGTGTATGTCTCCTACTTAATAGGTATTAAGTTTAACCATACAATGAGATCTAGAGGAATCATCAAATCAATCTATGTCAATTTACCAAGAAATACCCCAATAGATCGTTGACATGCACCTATACAAGCACAGGCTTTTAGTAATTGCGAGTAGGATTGTCACAGTAGGAGTAGGAATGTGTAGGTACACATGTAGTGACGGGCTATTGCCTAGGACCTCACGCGGTCTAGAGGTCCCCATCGCGAGAAACTTCGTAGTAGAATAAATAAAATTGAAACGGACCTAAGGGAGGCACCTAAGGGTTTAAGAACTTGAGCTCAATTTTTTGGACGCGTTACACTCGAATGCTCCCAGTTATGTGGTTTCGAGAGCTTGGGTTTATTATCTCTCCAGACGCTAAGCGATTCTACCATACCTTGCCATCAGCCTATATCTCTCCACTGCTGGAGATAGGTCTCTCTCAAGGCTCGCCACCAGACACGGTCTTCCACTCTTCTCATCCAGCTATTACCGGTAAACTTCTTTAAGCCGTCTCGGTCGGTCCATAGGGCCCGCATCCCATGCTGTGCTTCCCGGTATGGGGTCTCCATTCAAGATCTCGTGTACCCCATCGGTTATCGATCCTGTGGCTAATATGACCACCACTTTAGCATACTATTCTACGATCGCTTCTAAACCAATGACAAAATTCCATCTGTTATAAAAATAATCAAGGAGTTTGTACCGTATCGGAAGTTTTCGCCCAAAATTATTACACCACTTCCTGTACCTTCACGGTTGTCGCACATGGCACTGAGGGTAAAAGTCACGGTGACGGAACCACGGAACCCATCAGTCAACTACCGTTTATACAACAAAGAAGATAAAGGTCATATTCACATAGCACAGTGATGTTATCAGTTGATCGATTGTCGAGGTAATGGTACGCAGGTGTCATGTTTCCGTGGTCACCGATGGCTGGGTGCAATACTATAGTGAGGTCGTTGAATCGATGACGTGCTTATGACAATGACATTGTTGATTCGCGAATTCGTAACGCACGTAATTAGTACTAAGATTGTATAATAATTTTTTTATTGCTTTTTGACGTGATTTTATAGTAGTAAGTGGATTGGCTTATGGTGATTCTTATGATAATCTACCTACATTATAATGATTGTGCATGTTTTGTTTTGTAAAAATCCGTATGCCCTAGACCAGGATCATAATAAACATACTATTTTACTACGTAATCAATGCCATCACCTAATGCACGAAGAAATTGAAGAAAAAACTGTAATATACCTAAACCGATTTTAAAATTACAGAATTACCAACATATTATTGCCATTGTAATTAATCCATTTATATAAAAAAAACTGAAGTAAGTATATGTATACGCCATTCCGCACTAGGCCCGCATAGTTTATTATGGCCCGAAACCTAGTAATTTACTAGGACAGACCTGTGTAGGGTTACCAGATGACAGGAATTTTCCTGACATGTCCGGAATTTTAGCCCTCTGTAAGGGAAACAGGGAAAATTTGAAACTGTCAGGAATTTTTAAATAGAAAGAGAAAAAAATATAAGCAATAAAAATTAAAATATTTATTGAGCAGTTTGTTCACAAAAAATAATAATAAAAGAATCAAATTTCAACAATTAAATTAAGTTGCATTCAATCTGATCCGGCTCGTACTTTGTATTGCTGGATATTGCTTTTAGCAACTGCTGGTCTTTCATAACAATTTTATGAAACTCTTCACATGATGTGTTCTTCAGATTGAACTGTGTCAATAGTAAAGCCTTAACACTCCTCCTTTGTCTACTGCGCACCCATTAATGAGAACACTCGCTCTACGTACGCATTTTGTGCTTGAATTGCAAATACAAAACAGCAAATTTTGTTCAGTTCTGCCAGTCTCTCACAGCTTACGGATTTTAAAATCATTTCCCATTGTTTAACGGGCACGCACACGTAGGCTACATGCTACATAGGCGGGTACGCGCATGCGTCAAGCTTACCCGCGAGTTTTTAAAATTAGATATTTTTGCTGCCCCCGGGTGGATACCTACCATTAATATAACATTGACACAAAATGTCAGGAAATTTATTGAAAAGTCAGGGATTGCCAGAAAAACTAATTTTCGGATCTGGTAACCCTAGGCCTGTGTGCCTTAGAGTGCAGTGGGACGTTATAAAATGACATCGATCGATGGAAATTATTGTTACCTCATCGGATTGAATGTGCATGCTCACTCCCTCTTAATATTATCTGCATCTTACGCTAATAGGTACTTAATTGACAAACATGTACAATGTACATACATCATAATTATGTCTGTACATGCATAGAGAACTAACAAAACTACACTACAGAATGCATAATTGTTGACAGAAATAGGGCACTGTAAATAACTATAAGTATTGTAATCGTTTTAATTTGTTTACAATATGATAAATAAAATTCTCATAATGCGATTATGCACGTATTAAGATTGTGACGCGTTTACTTAAATTGATAAAATGGGGCTTGCCCGAGTTTTTAGAAGGTACCTACTCGTGTAACTTCGAACAATTATGTTATCTTAAACGGATCATAAAACAAGGCATGTTCAACTTCAGCAAGCCAAGGTGGCTACAGGCGCATTCAGCTTGATTGGACAGCGTTTGAGTAAATGCGTCAACATCTTATCGCTTATACCACAAAATTTGAAGTCAAAACTATAATCAGTACGTCTCGCAACTTACGACGTACATTCCCGAAACGCGGGAGTCCACGTCAAAGTTAACTGTAGCCCTGATCTATAAGTACAAAGTCGCCCAGTAACCTATGAAGGGAAATATGCCCGGAATTCCTTTGCGGAATAATTCGTCAAAGAGTAAAACTGACCGACATAGCTCATATAATTAGCAAGTTGAAGTGAAAATGGGGAGGCGACTACAGATGTGGTAGAACAGTCCTTGAATGTAGATCACGTATCGGGAAACTGATGACCGGATACCTTCCGGCCTGGTCGGTTGACGACTGTAGAAGTTTGTCGATTTGTAGCTGGTTGAAAGGAAAGGAAACCGAGGACCGTTCCTTCCGCCGGTTCCTTTCCGTTAAGAAATTAACTATTCCTTTCGTTGCTGCCTTTCCTCCAACGGGCCTAAGTGCTTCCGAGGGAGCCCTTTGGCTCTTTGCACCACACACTTTTTTCTGACTGAGCGCCCTTTGCGCTCGCTTTAAACTAATCATGTCCGGTGAGTATTGAAAGGCCATTAGGGCTACAAGAATTTAACCATTCGGAGAAAAAAGAAACATTTCGCTCAGCAGACAGGGTCACTACTCGGTTAAACGGTTACTAATCGCAGGACGCAGATTATTTTTCAATAAAAATCGGTTACATGAAACCCACAACTAGGAGACTTACGTTGTAAGTGTGATTTATTATTGTAATCTCAAATTACCATTACAATCTGTAGCGTAACCTAGGAAGAGCGTTCGTAAAAACTGAACCACATAACACGTATTGCGAGCTATTACGTGGTTACAATGTTACAATAGCTTACTTTCTCCTTCGAGCGGAAAATTGCACGTGCGAGTAGTGTGAATCATCATCAATGAGTGTTTTTTGTCACTATCATCCTACGAAGCATTTACGGCATACGATTGCTTATATCTACTTACCGTCTATGGTAGGTATACTATCTATCAGAGTGTTATAGACCTCTCCCAAACTGGGACCTGCATTCTATTCTATAATTCCATATCAGCCTCAAACGCCCCACCGCGGGCCACAGGTCTTCCATTGCAATCATAAGGAGGTTCGGAACGAAATTCATTCATCACACGGACACAGTGCGAATTGGTAGTATTACACGTGACCTAGATCTTTTTTGTTTCTCGAGAGAGTCTCTCCGGGATGTTTTCCTTTACCGCTGAGCTAGTGATAATTAAAGAATTTGTACTTAAGTAGAAACTTCGTTCAGGACAAGATTCAAACTGCTGTCACCGCTTAACTCTCCTATTCCATCCAACTCCATCTCATCCCACTCAGTGGAAAGGCCCTTATCCTATCACGCTCTCTACTCTCCATTTTATCCCCACCCTCTCCCCTCCCACTAGGAAGGAAGGATAATGTAATAATCCTATTTATTCCTATTATCCTATGAAACTCCTCTTTTCGTTATACACGCATCTTGGGAATATTTCCAACCTTTTTAAATCCACTCCTTAATAAGGAGTGGTCTATGGGCTATGTATAATATACATAGTCTAGCCCTTATGAGACTCGCTGAATATCAAATAAAAATCCATTATAGTTTTTCACTGGAACCTAACTGGAGCCTATATATGTACTTGGCAGAGCGAGTTGCAACCTGTCTATCTCTAAGGCCTACAGCACATCTTCGCTGTGAAATTGACAAACGCGGAATATCGCTTTGCTGTCGAGAAACAACAATTCATTGACATTTATAGAAGTAGAAAAGCGTGCGATCTACGAAAGTTGCTTTCGCAGTATGCTATATAGAGTGTTAAAGCCCTAAATAGGCGACACTTTTTACGATATAATTGTAGCAATAATATGTTGTATAAAATATATCCCTAATTCTATATTATCGATTAACGCGATAAATACATAAAACAAGTACTGCTTACATGTCAATCGATGTCTTACGTTCAATGTCAGTTAATTACGTCTTCAATTATTATTGTCGTCTTTAGAATAATAATTAGAATTAGAATGACTAGTAGTTCTTTATCGGGTCTCTGGAAATCTGGTTCCTGGTTATCACCAGTCTAGGGATATCATCATACTCAGGAGTGGAGGAGTTCTAATCTAATTTTTCAAATATCACCATATCGGGGTTAAATGAAAACATCTTAAAAAGACCCACATCCCCGAGAATTTAAATATGGGTATGTCCTATGATGATGCGCGTTATGCTGAAGGGGATAGAACACAAGGAAGTGAGTGGGCCTGGTCTGAACGAACTTCAGACCGCTGCGAAAGTTCGGACACGACGGGCTCAAACTCAAGAGCAGCTGGAAGTAGAAGCTGAAAACTTATACATTCTAAATGGGGATTTGTTAAGACCTTTTTACATTTTATTACAGAGCAGCCAAGGATGGTCTTCTGGAAGTGTTACGCGAGGCGACGCGGAAAGAGTGCAACAATAAAGACGAATCAGGCATGACTCCTACGCTCTGGGCCGCGTTTGAGGGTCACGTCGAGGCTTTACGCTTGCTTTGTGGGAGAGGGTGAGTTGATCGATATTTCTCCTTTGGAGTGTTACGAGATGCGACGCGGAAAGAGTATCAATAACGTCGAATAAAGGTTTAGATCGAGAGATAGAGGCCTTTTTAGTAGGTCCACAAACAACTTGAAAATATATTGCCTATATCGTATACAACATATATATCGTATATGAGGCACCTTTGCTCGACATTTTGAGAGGGAAAATCACCGAAATTCTTTTAGCCCTTTTGGATATAAGCTTATGAAATCATAAATATTGCACATACAAATTGGCGGACATGGACCTTATGATGTAAGTTTCCTCAAAATTTACTCGACTTTCAGGCTTTCCGCCGGCTATTTATCTTCCACTTGGGTTTCCGCTGCTCTGCGTATAATATAAGAACTGTATTTAGTACTTACCTTCAAATTTTCAACCATACACAGCCGAGTGATTTACAAACCTTCAAGATATTCCGACTCGTCGCTTACGCACATTTTCATCCTCCACATTTCTTTCCGCTGTGCGTTATTTACATTCGATAAAAGACATTCGAACACAACATTTTTCGAGAAATGCTGCTCATGGACCTAGTAAAAAAGGCCTCTATTTATCGGATTGAGCCCCTAGAATTGGGGTCTTGTTTTGTGGTAGAGAATGAGATTAATAAACTCTTTATTAAATGTTTGATGTACACGGCGGTGAGGAGGTACATACCATCACATGACAGATACCCATTTTTTTTATAATATAGCTACACTGGTCTTATCATTCGAGGGCCTTTTAGACTTTGAGCTACCTATTAAACTTGACGTTAATAGGTAGCGTTAGCGCTAACTTAGTGTTAGCGTTTGTGGACTATGAGAAAGCCTTTGATTCGATCGAGACTTGAGCAGTGCTACAGTCCCTCCAGCGGTGCCATATTGACTATCGGTATATCGAAGTGTTGAAGTGTTTGTATAACAACGCCACCATGTCAGTCCGAGTGCAGGAAGGGAGCACGGAGCCGATTCCATTGCAGAGGGGTGTGAGACAAGGAGATGTCATCTCTCCGAAGCTCTTCACCAATGCGATGGAAGACGCTTTCAAGCTCCTGGAATGGAAAGGACTCGGCATCAACGTTGATGGCGAATGCATCACTCACCTTCGATTTGCCGACGATATCGTGGTCATGGCAGAATCTCTGGAGGATCTTAGCACAATGCTCGGAGACCTCAATCGAGTTTCCCAACAGGTGGGCCTTAAAATGAACATGGACAAGACGAAAATCATGTCGAATGTCCATGTCGTGCCCACCCCAGTTTCAGTTGGGAGCTCGATTCTCGAAGTTGTTGACGAGTACGTCTACCTAGGCCAAACGGTCCAACTAGGTAGGTCCAACTTCGAGAAAGAGGTCAATCGACGAATCCAACTCGGCTGGGCAGCGTTCGGGAAGCTACGCAGCGTCTTCTCGTCCAAAATACCTCAGTGCTTGAAGACGAAGGTCTTCGACCAGTGTGTGTTGCCAGTGATGACCTACGTCACCGAGACGTGGTCTCTGACTATGGGCCTCATAAATAAGCTCACTGTCGCACAGCGAGCTATGGAGAGGACTATGCTCGGGGTTTCCCTACGTGATCGAATCAGGAATGAGGAGATCCGTAGACGAACTAAAGTCACCGACATAGCCTCTCGGGTTAGCAAGCTGAAGTGGCAGTGGGCAGGGCACATAGCTCGTAGAACCGATGGCCGATGGGGCAGAAGGGTTCTCGAGTGGAGACCACGTACCGGTAGACGAAGCCGAGGACGTCCATCTGCTAGATGGACAGACGACCTCATAAAGGTTGCGGGCACTCGCTGGATGCAGGTCGCTGCCGATAGGTCTAAATGGCGGACAATGGGGGAGGCCTATGTCCAGCAGTGGACGTCCAAGGGCTGACAAAAAAAAAAAAAAATTAAACTTGAATTCCAACCATCAAGTATGTCACATGTTCGTTTGCCCCATCTACTATAAACAAATAGACTGCTACAAATGTCTCGCTGGCTCGAAGTAGTACTCCAACCATATCCATACCACTGGGAACCAAAACAAATTGGAACAACTGCAACCATCTAATTTGATACCGATTCCCCACAATAATGTAGAAAAAGATAAGTTGCTTGACGCTGTAGTAAGGGAAAAAATAAGTTTTTTCCCTTACTACAGCGTAAAAAAAAATAAGTTCACTATGCGCTTGTTCTTGGTATAAACGTTCTATAGCTCGGCTAAAGCGCGCGCCACGAGCAGGCACGAGCAGAAAGAATTTCGGTCATTATCATACCTATATAATGTGAACGAAAACGATAATCATGTCAACTGTCAACGCCATACAAATCTATCGCTCAACTAGTATCGCTACGTGTTTGCTGGTACGGCTGGTACTGGTATAGTTATTTGTTATTATTGTTTTATTATTGTTAGGTACGTTACCTTTTAATTGTTAAATTTCGTTTTCATTTTGTGCGACTTCATTTTGTAAATCAAAATGGAGTCAACTCCATCTACTTCACTACTGCATTATGCTTTATGAATATAAACAATTTTTTAGATGTTTGTATAATAGCAAAATTATATAACTTTGCACAATTGAAAAATGTTGACAACTGCAGCCAACACTAAGGTCAATGTACGAAATTCTTCAGACTCGTGGCGCGCGCTTTATCTAAAATTAATTTAATATAAAATGCCATTAATATGTTTATGAAACCTTATGCAGTCAATACATGAGATAAACATCACATAGGTAGCCTACATAGTTGTTTTGTGTATAATTTCAGTGGCGAGCCTGATAAAGCAGACTACTTCGGCAACACAGCACTCCATCTGGCAGCAGCCCGGGGCTATAAAGAATGCGTCACATTCCTCGTCAATTTTGGCGCGAATATGTTTGCTATTGATGTAGACGGCCATACTGCTCAGGAACTGGCAGCTATTAATGGAAGAGACGAGATACTGAAGTATTTGGATCAGGCGACCGGAAAACTGGAGAATAGTGATAAGTAAGCATTTTTGGTATAATTATAATTCTAATATAATACTTAATGAAATTTTTACTAAGTTCATTTTTGTACATAATACAATCGGATACTTTCTGAAACACTTCAGGAAGCACGTTATTGTTTTGTAGACAGATATTTATCGAGATAATAAAATAAAACTAATGTTGGAAATGTACCGGACGAATCAAGTACCGGAATGAAGACCACGTAGCAAGCGTAGTGTGAAACTCCCACTGGTCAGGTGGACCGACGATTTGGACAAGTTCGCCGGAGGTGGCTGGATGAGAGGAGCTGAAAATCGTGTGTGGTAGGGGAGACCTATATCCAGCAATGGAGAGATATAAGTTGATGGTATAGTATGGTAATGATGGCGACTGCTACTTTTCTAAATATTACAACCAGTTACCTCAATGATGTTGAGGCTTCGATATACAGAATATGGAACACTTGTGAGTGAGCCCGGCGCCGGTCAAAATGATTTTATGAGTAACAGTTTTAGTTTACGTAACAAGTCTAGTGCTACACTTCTTAATCTGCGTCACTCCCGAACATAATCGCCTCGCGTTCTGTATGCGGACTATTTTTTTCCAACGATCTTTTTAGGAAAAAAGCGAAAGCCCTCAAAGAGAAAGCGAGAAAAGACCACGAGAAGTCCGCCAAACAGTATCAGAAGCGACAGAGTAAAGCGGAGATCATCGCGGAGAAGGAGCTGAAGAAATTGGCTAAGGAGTGGGAGCAAGGTTATGGCGAGGACGTAACCCCGATGCCGCACAGACCCAGCAATGTGCTCATAGCGCTCAAACAGAAGATGACCAGATCTAATAGTCAAGGTTAGTACTGCTATGACCTTGGCTATGAACAATATTAAAAAATATTGATTTTAAAGTGTGTGTGTGTGTGTATGCATGTGTGCGTGCTTATGTACGTGCGTCGCAAAAATTTAATCATATTTTGAAATTACCTTGACACATCCACGGAATATACATAATAGGTAGTCGGAAAAATTAGCGGCCTTTTTGAACGTATGACTTTAGCGTGCTATATTTCTGGCAACACCGATCACGGGCGGGAAAGTGATATACCGTTTGACATCTTTTTATAGAGAAAAGGCGGCAGACGAGCATACAGTCCACCTGATGGTAAGTGAATACTGTCGTCCATAGACATCCGCGATACATATCCATATAAAGGAGGAAATAGAGTACATTTCAAGGTAGTCTTCTGTGAGAGAGCGGTAACGTCGAGTGTGCCTAGGGGCTATGGGAAGGCAACATGCACTCTCCCCCTATTAAAAGACAGTCCTCCTATAAAGACAATCGTTATTAAATGTTTACATTATCTGCTGTCTTTTTGTTATATTATGTACAATAAAATATATGACTCTCTGAGTAATGATACGATTAAATAATTAAATGTACCTATCTACTAGAAATCAATAAATGATATCAAAATAGAAATAATTTCAAACATTACTAAGTTACAAGGAATACTCACAAGTTACGAGTATTGTAATTTAGAAAATCTTAACAGTTTAATCCCCCTTTTAAACAATTTTAAAATGGAAGTTAATAAGGAGAAAATTACATATGTTTTACAATTATTATTGTTTTCGACAAGGGACAATGCTCCTAGTGCTCGAAAAGAGATTTGTTGTGTTTACGGAGAAGATGCTTTATCTAAAACTACTGCAAAAAAATGGTTCAGTCGATTCGGGTAATTTTTCCTCCTTGTTCTTCTAGCTGTTTTCGTCGTATTCTAGCTGTCGCAGATCGACACATAAGCAGTCATCAATTTGCGACAGAGCTTAAAATTAACCACTCGACAGTTTTGGATCATCTGCATTAACTGAATTTTGTAAAAAGCTAGCTAGATGTTTGGTTGCCGCATGATTTAAACGATAGAAACTTGGGAATTACCATATGCGAGATGTTGCTAGAGCGATGAAACAAGCACTTGAAGAAAAACGCCCAGAATTATTAAATAGAAAAGGATACCTTACATCTTTGATGACTAAAATAAAATTGATGGACCTTGGCTGGAAAGTTTTAATGCATCTTCCATACAGTCCAGACATAGCGCCTTCGGATTATCATTTATTTCGCTCTTTACAAAATTCTCTAAATGGAGTAAAATTACATTCAATAGAAGCCTGTATAAACCATTTAAATCAGTTTTTCGCTCAGAAACCCCATAAAATTTATAGCGATAGGATAATGGCTCTGCCAGAAAAATGGCGAAAGATAGTCGAATTGAATGGACAATATTCCGTTCAATAAATATTTGTAATACAAAAAAAGTCTTTATTATTTTCACTATAAAAAGCTGCGAACTTATCCGAGTACCTAATAGAAAATGGGATATCTGCGTTGGCGTGTGCAGTCGAACGGCTTTAATAAAAGCCGACTAAGGGAGAACAAAACCCTAAGGAACTACACCACATGTAAAAGAGTGGTCTCGTTTGACCAGCGTGACGTTTTAAGACCATACATCCAACGTGCACAAGATAATGTGCATGAGAAGGTCCGTGTCCAGCAACGGATAATAAAATGTGGTTGGTTACGGTACAATTGAAATAATGATCACTATTAAAATACTCGACCTACTTCATGCATCGCGCCGCTGCTACCGTGACGTGTGGTTGGTATAAATCATACCGATTATCAGAACGTATAAATCAGATAAATCAAAATAATTCAGAACGATTTTCTTTACACAATCTATACTAATATAATAAAAAGGTAAAATTGTGTGGGTATGTTGGGGGTGATCTCTGGAACTACTGAACCGATTTCAAAAATTCTTTCACAAATAGGAAGCTACATTATCAGTGTCTAATATAGGCTATATTTTATTTTGAAAAAAAAAAAACCAAAGCGAAGCAAGGGCGGGTCGCTAGTATTAACCACCCACCAATGTGAACATGTCTTTACTAATGATTCGTCACTACATTCTTAATGTGAATATATTGTACTTTAGTCCTTAAATTTTAAATTAAATTAATTTTAAATTAAATTTTAAAGGTTGTCTGGATGAGACCACTTTAGCGATAAGGCTTTTATATACCTTTTATATACCTATTTATTTAAACTTTGTGTCACTTTCACTGTATTCTTTGGTGTGCAATAAAGTATTCTTACTTTGTTTTGTTTATATTGGTCCTTTAGGTAACCTCCTAGCGGAAGACCAGCCCCGTCCAACGTACAGCGCTCTAGTGGGCACCGTGAATTCAGGCCCACGAGGCCGCGGTGCCGTCTACAAGAAGGCACTCGCCACCAAAATGCGCAACGGCACTGTAGGGAGAACTGCCAATACTGATGATTTTAAAGTGAGTTGATAGGGTATTATTAGTAGATTGTTAGTGAAAGCTCGGGCAGCCAAGGGGTATCAGGTCTTAGGGGTCTCTCGACTCTCATTCGTGAAGTAAGGATATTTTAATATTTTCTTAGGTTTTCGCGATTACTATACATTGCAATTAAACAACTTTTAACGGTTTAAATCGCGTATATTTGACATGATTTATATCCCGACGTTACACCTACAAACCAGTAAAAAGCGATCCCACGGCCAAAATTGTAACTAAAACTAAAGAAATAATTAGTAAACACTCCGACACACTTGGTTTAGACGTCACGGCACTGGTACCTTCGTGTGTGAAACCACCAAAACTGTATGGATTACCGAAAATACACAAAAATGACGTCTCTTTGCGCCCAATTGTAAGCCAAATTGACTCGCCGACATACAAACTAGCTCAACATCTTGCTAAAATACTGTCTCCACTTCGTGGTCAAACGAGTGCGCATGTCAAGGATTCTTACCATTTTGTCAGCCAAATCAAACATCTACAATTGACTGATGATGAAATAATGGTCAGCTTTGATGTACAATCATTATTTACATGCTTACCTGTACATGATTGCATTGAAATTGTCAAGAGAAAACTAACTGAGCACGACCTACCCATAGAATATGCAGAACTACTAGAACACTGCCTAACATCTGGCTACCTATTCTGGGATAATAAATTCTACATACAGATCGATGGTGTAGCAATGGGCTCTCCAGTCTCCCCCGTTGTCGCCGATATTTTCATGGAAGACTTCGAGGAGAAGGCTTTCACCAGAGCTGTGGCTATGCCGAAGATCTACAAACGGTACGTAGACGATACTTTTGCCGTCCTCCCCAAAAATAATGTTTCTGCATTCCTAAATCATTTAAACTCGTTACATGATAAAATCCAATTTACTATGGAGTCTGAGGTCAATAAATCCTTGGTTTTCCTTGACATTTCAGTCATCAGAAATCCTGACAACTCTCTTGGTCATACTGTGTATAGGAAACCCACCCATACAGATAAATATCTCAATGGTAACTCCCATCACCATCCATGTCAGTTGACTACCGTAGGCAAATCTTTGTTACAGAGAGCACACGGCATCTGTGACACTGACCACCTCGAGGAAGAGCTTCTGCATGTGAAACAAGTACTGCGAAGCAACAATCACAAACTCCCACGAATGCGTCACAGAAGCCGCCCCAAGCCTCCTACAGTTGAGCGACAACCTGCCATCTTACCATACATCAAGGGCATCACTGACAAAATTGGCAATATCTTAAGACGAGCTTCAATTAAAACTTACTTCAAGCCGCACAAGAAGATTAGCCAATTTTTAAGACCGGTCAAGAGCAATATCCCCCTACAAGATGCAGGTGTTTACAAGCTTGATTGTGAATGCGGGTTATCATACATTGGGCAAACAAAGAGGAGCATCGGTATCCGGATAAAAGAACACATAGCTGACATGAAGAACAGACGCTCGACCAAGTCTGCAGTTTGTGAACATGCTCTGGACAAACCCAACCATTACATTCGATTTGATAATCCACAAATCCTCGCTAGAGAGACCCGGTACATGCCAAGAATGTTACGCGAGGCTATTGAAATTAAGAAACACCCAAATTTCAATAGAGAAGATGGTTGGCAAGTACCACCAGCTTGGGATCCAGTCATTAAATTAATTAAATCACAAGGCCAACGCCATACTGCAAGACCTCTGGACACCGTGAGCGAATACTGCGTGCATAGGGAATGTTATGATTAAAAAAATTTCAGACGGTAGTTCAAAAAAAATTTCAGACGGTAGTAATAATTTCTTAATAACTCAAGTGACAAATAAAATCAATTAGTCACCCCGTGACCACGTCCACTGCAAAGTGTTCGAAACGTCGGGATATAAATCATGTCAAATATACGCGATTTAAACCGTTAAAAGTTGTTTAATTGCAAGGATATTTTAAATTTAAAAATTTTTTCTATGTTTTAATAACTATTTTTAATAGGATTTTGCAAAGTAGCGACGTATTCGGCATTTTCACTTTGGTAGACGTTGGCTCACTTTGCCAAACAAGCCAAACAGTAGATTGACGCTTAGTTTCTGGATCACACTAGTAGATCCAAGATTCATCATCTGTGACTATGTCGTAAACGCGCCGAGATGACTTAAATTTTGTTATTAATTATTATATCACGGCACCATTCAACACGAACTTATTTTTGAGCGTCGGTGAGGTTGTTGTGTTTTTGAGCGTCGCGCTGGGTACCCGATACTATCCTCCTGACTCGTAGATGCCCATGTAATATTTCATAAACTCTCCCCGGTCCAATATGCAATCTCTCCAGAATCTCCTTGTATGGAATTCGCCTGTTTTCACAAATTAAATTGTTCATTGCCACTACGTTTTCTACCGTAACAGCCTTTAAAGGGCGACCGCTTCTTTCTTCGTCGGCCAAACTTAGTCGACCCCGCTTAAATTCTTGTACCAACGATACACAATTGCCTTAGGAGGGCACTGGACCGCAAACGCCGTTTGAAGTCTATTAAAAGAATCTTCAGATTTTAAAGAACATATAAAATCATAGCGCGGAAATGTTCCCGTCGATTATCCACTTATGAATGACACGATATTTTGATTCAGCTCGTAAAAAAATATGGAGGGAAATTTGAATTTGGAATCTTTTGCTTTTATATTATAGATAATGATAGTTTTAATCGACATCAAAACTAGCCCGTGTTCCATAGATAAAAACTCTGTCGCAAACTTTCTGAGTAGCCTGGTTCGCAGTGGCATTCGGAAACCCAATTGAGCGTTCTCAAAATTACGCACACTAAAACAATGTACATGTACGAGCACTGCCACTACTAAGCGTAACCCGCCTTCGTGAGATACAAGAACTATACCTTTTTAAAACGTTATTACAGGTAGGTGAGGCGGAGACTACGGGTCGACGGTCAGTGACGTCACTGAGCGGCTTACGCCGCGACTCGGAAGTCATGTACGTGGGCACGTTCGGCGCAGGCCCGCAGCAGCGCGGCAACGTTGCCGACGTGTTCGCCGAAACAGAAGAGGCCAGGAAACCCATACTCACTAGGTTAGACCGGTATAATGGGGCGTATATACGATGCAATAGTCATGGGGCAAACGCTCCGTGATTATGTACAGATACATTACGAAAACATTGGCCATCGGCCAATCCGGAAACACCCGATCGCGTCATCCACGTCTATGCAATAAAGTATCTCGTAATGAAGTATGCAATTAGAGGTATGACGCGTTCGGGTATTTCTTTTTTTTTTATAGAGAAGAGAATTAGCCGGATTCATGTTTTCGTAATGAATCTATAGATAGACAGAGAGAAATTTTATTTCGTACACACAACTGATCGCATACTAATTCTTAATTAAATTACTAATTCAAGGTGTCTTAAACATACGACCGCAAAAAAGAAATAAAAAAAATTAAGGCTATTGCCTCGTTATTTTTTTAAAGTTTAAAAAAATAATCTGATTATTAATCTGAAACTACGTTTAACACGCGCACACTAAGTCATGACGTAATAAACTTAGTGGAGCTGGAAGTTTAGCTAATAGTAATTAAGTGGGATATTTTAGTGCTATCGGAAGTCCGAAGAATAAGATAAAAATAAGATAAGCATAAGATTTTCAACAAACAAAAGTCATTAAACGAACACGTCCCTGGACCGGTCAGCGTCAAGGGAGCATCGCTAGAAGTTGTACACGAATGTCTGCCTTGGACAGTTAATCCAGTTAGACGAGTTCTACTTCAGTCTAAAGACCAATATACGAGTACGTATTCAATTCAGTTGGACAGTATTCATATGTTACCTCTTCTTATCACAATAGTCAGTGCGTACTGCCCATTATGACGTATGGTGCCGAAACGTGACCTCTTACATTAGGCCTGAATTACAAATTCAAAGTTGCTCAGCGACATGATCCAAATACGAAGCGAAAAAATAAAATCCGATACGAAAAAAATCGGGGAGGAACTGAAGTTGTCGACATAGCTCAAAGAATTAGCAAGCTGAAGTGGCAATAACCAGGACATATAAATATGTCAAAAGACTTATAAACGGATTTAATTGAGCTGACCATGATGAGAATGACTTAAAATATATAAAAAAAATGAAAAAATAAGTATAAAGTATCAGTTTTAAAAAATAAAATTTATTTTTTATGTTTCCCTTTTTTATTTTGTGACAAGTTCGGGAGCGTTAATTTAACAACTTAAAGGGTTTATTTAGTAACTTAATACCTGTAGTTATCAGAACCCTATCTCCTATTCCATCACATCCTATCCCATCGAAAGAATAGTGTAATGGAATAAAGTAAGCTCTGTATTGTATTCTTTTGTCTCTTTTACTACAAAAATGCACACCAATTAACCACTGAACGACATTACCAACTTAATATTTATGTTTGGGACCATCAGCCTATAACGTTAAACTGCTAGGCACAGGGCTACCCACCCTAGTAAATCACTGGGGTGTTCCGGGCCGTAATCCACCACGCGGGGCCATGTTTCCCCCACGATGTTTTCCCTCATCGCTGAGCTAGTGACAATTTTTCAAAATCCGTACTTAAGAAGAAACTCAGTGGTACGGGCCGAGGATTTGAACTCACGTTCACGAATGAGTTTGGTACCATATTCTTTGCAAATATTATACCAATGTGTGTAACATATGTGTTACATATGTAAACATATGTAATAAAAAATAATTAATTAAATAATACGACAGGTCGTTAAGTCAGCCGGACTTCGTGGTACCGCCGCGCGAGGAGAGCGGCATCGGGCAGGAGGTGCTGCTGCAGGAGCCCGCCAGCATATTCGACCGGCCCGGCTTCGGGAGTGTCGCCTTCAGGTAAACCTTCAGATATAGGCATATGGCCTTTGTATTTTGTATCGGGTCTGAACGCACCAAATTAAAGGTTTTTGTTTACCCTTTATTTCTACTCGACGTTCCAATTGACATTTTTGCAGGATTTCTTTGTTAACTCGTGACCACGGCTGGTGTAACCCGTGTGAAACGTCCAGTAGAAATAAAAGGTAAACAAAGACCTTTAATTTTGCGCGTTCAGACCCGACTTATTTATTTATGTAATCTACAGCCTTTTATATAACTTTTATATTGTTTAACAATTATGTTGCCAATGCTAATGGCCAATACAGATTACACTGACACTTAATATATTGTGGGCAAGTTAAGAATGATTCCTTATTATTAATAGTGTTTGTGTTGGTGTGTCCGTTTGTGTGTGTTGTGTGTGTACCCAGTGTGAGGGTGTGTAGTGGGTGTGTAGACTTACAATATAAAATCCTGAATGAGTACAAAACGCGAAAATTCAAAAAGTTATATGCCTTTACATTGTCAACCTTTGTAACCATATTACAGTGTACATTGTGAGAAATAAAAACCTGCTAATCTAGTACAATAACGTTTTTAATTTACGTTCTCGTCGGGTCTGCATCGTGTCCACAGTAAATTGGATGTTCCATTTCTAATTGTTTGTTAAGGCTAATTGCTTGTCTAGTTTGGGGTGTAAGAGGCTCATCTACCATCTTTCGAGCCTAAGCCAACCTCACCTACTAGTGGTACACCCTGCTGTTAACTAACGAGGCAATGGCGTTCCCTTTTTTGCGGTGGGAGGGTTACTCCGTCGGCAAAGCTACCACCCTTCTGTCGGAGTCCACCGCCATAATGGTGCCATATTAGCCGCAAGGCCCGAATCGCATAGTAACATCGAGGCCGTCCACTACCACCTTGAGACGGCAAAGCCGACCTTACTTTTCTTAACGGAGACACAGATATCCTGCCCGGCCGATACGTCGTATCTTCATTACCCCGGTTACAAACGGGAGCACTGTTTTGTGCGACGTGCTGGGGTATGCATGTACGTCCGGGAGGATATTTGTTGTCGCCGCCTCAGCCATTTTGAAGACGGGGACCTGTCGATTAGGCGCGTATTGACTACGGAGATGACCACTAAAGATATGGTGTTGCAGGGCATGGAATGTTATATTCCTTGTTCCGTGATACCCGTAGGCGGACGGAGCCAACCTTGGTTTAATCAGTCCTGCAGAGAGGCCCGCCGTAATAAGCGGGCTACATACAGGGCTTGCCTTTACAGGTCTCACAGCGGTGATACGGAGACGACTCGCTTTTTTGAGCGTCTACAAGAGACGACTGATAGCGTGCTCGAGCAGTTCCCCTGCGCGGAAGTGGTAGTCCTCGGTGATTTCAACGCTCACCACGAAGAGTGGTTGGGATCCCGAACTACCGACTGCGCAGGGAGAGCAGCCTATAACTTTGCCCTGGCCTATGGTTTCTCGCAGTTGGTGTCCTCACCCACGAGGATACCTGATATCGAGAGCCATACTCCCTCCTCACTGGACCTCCTGCTGACTACGCGTCCGAATGACTAAAATGTTGTTGTTGATGCTCCGTTAGGATGATCAGACCATTGTATCGTTCGAACTGCTGTGCCAGCTAAACAATCCATGCCGACCCATTCTCAGGGAACGCGTAACGTCTGGCACTACAAGTTTGCAGATTGGGATGGATTGCGCGAATTTTACGCTTCTTATCCCTGGGGCAGCTCTGTTTCTCGTCGGGAGATCCGGATACCTGTGCAGACTCCGTTGCCGACGTGGTGTTGCAGGGCATGGAATGTTATATTCCTTGTTCCGTGATACCCGTAGGCGGACGGAGCCAACCTTGGTTTAATCAGTCCTGCAGAGAGGCCCGCCGTAATAAGCGGGCTACATACAGGGCCTGGGCCAAAGCGCAGGTGTCTGAAGATCCGAATACCACCGACTTGAGGAAGAAATTTAACGCTGCCTCGAGGTGCCGTAAGAGGATCACTGTCAGAGCAAGGAATGAGCACATCCGCAGAATTGGCGATCGACTAGCAAGCTATCCTTCTGGAAGTCGGGCTTTCTGGTCGCTCGCTAAGGCTGCTGAGGGTAACTTCTGTCAGTCGTCACTCCCACCACTGCGGAAACTCGATGGCTCACTGGCCCATGAGGCGAAGGAGAAGGCCGATCTCCTGGGCAGTCTCTTCGCCTCAAACTCGACTCTGGACGATAGAGGTGCCTCACCACCTTCTACTTCGAGGTGCACAAGCTCCATGCCAGAAATTTGTTTAACCCAACATAGAAGAACATAGAACCCACAACATAGAATCTTCTCTAAAAAAAAAGAAAAAAAAAGAAAAGGCTCATTTACATAGAAGGTTTTTCGAACGGGTGTAGAAGTGAAAATCGGTCAAGAATATGCTTGCCTATTGTTATCATCATCTGATCACCTCTATCTCCGAGTTATTATCATCATGTGAACAGTTGCGGGCGACAATCTTATGAAGTTTGGTCGCATATGAGAATCGTATACAATATTCTCACCCGAACTGTTCGAGTAACTCTTCTTGTGTAAATGAGACTTAATGAGCTTTTAGGAGTGGCTCCAGTATACAGAATTGTCAGTGTTTTTTTACGTTAGTAATCTCAGCTCCCTGGTATACGTATTTAAAAATAAAAATTAGAATATAATGGTATGGTTTGTTTGCAGACGATCAATAACGGCAACTTTAGGCGGGATACCGCCCGGCGAGGATCTGTCCATAGGGTCGGCGGGCTCGCTCGCGGCGAGACACGCCTACCAGCCCAACGAGTGGAATTCCACAAGATCCGGTAAACATACTCGTATCAGCCTATAACGTCCCACTGCAGGGCACATGCCTCCCCTAGTAAATCACTGGGAGGTTTCGAGTCATAATCCTTCGCGCGGGCCCCGTGCGGATTGATGAATCACATGCTCCATCACAGATTTGTTTCTTTGGTCGCCACCTCCGATGCTTCCGCCTGGCGGTAGTGCCGCTCTCCATCGTCTGGACCGTTTCAGAGCGCCTCCGCTACGAGCCGAAACGAAAAGTGAGTCGAACTTGGTTTATGCGAGCCGTGCCGTGTTCTCTGGATCAAACTTTACCGCTTGTTAGGTTTCTACATAGCTCTCTTGTGAATCTTGGTTTTGTTATAATACATGACTATTGGAACAACTTTTCCTCTTTACTTTTAGTAGTTTTGTGTGTAACTAACACGGCAGTTTTCGTTTACAGCCAGCGTTGTAAACTGTGATAAACTGTCGTGTAACACCTAGGTACACACAAAATTACTTCAGAGACATTCTGAGACGGTCCGAGTGACGGAGAGCGGCACTACCGCCAGCTGATGCAGTGGCGGTCAGGCGGAATAGGTGGCGCCTAGCAGGAACACTAGCGCCCAGAGAACGCCGAAGCGCTGGCGCCTGAGATTATGTGTCCCAGGACAGGCCCCTGTGGCAACTACTTCTAGACTCCTCGGTAGACGGCAAACAACTCGTCCGGGCGGCCCCATAGATTTTTCTTATTGACGTGACGTCTTGTCAGAATCGTCACTACCTTTTTCAGTTTTCTTTTCTGGTTTTTCGTTACTACAGACGGCGGAGGACGGAACGGACCTCGACTTAGGGCGTTGCTTTGGGAGGGTATCGCGGGATCGCGAGTCGGTAAGAAGCGCCCAGGCACGTACCGATACCTGGTAAAAGTGTTGATTGAAGGCCGGTGTAACACATACCACGGCACGGTGTAGGGAGGGTGACGTCCTCGTCTCCGCAGGCGGGGACGGTGTATATGTGTAGTCTGTGAGTGTAGTATAAGAACCATATTGGCAGCAGTAATTGGGTCGTCCAAGACGTGCCGAGGACGACGACGGCAACGGGCCTATCCGTTGCCGTCATTGTTATCGGGGACATAGGTCAGGCTCTCAACTACTAAGGGTCAAGTAATAGCATCAGGCGGAGACGACAGTAGTATATATTATATGAAATATAGAGATTATAAAAAATACAGAAGTTATAAAGGATGAGGATGGGAGGGGGAGAGTGCACGCTGCAATCCAACAGCCGCTGGGCGCGCTCGACTGGCCACGTTACCCCTCTCTCACAGAAGACTACCTTGAAATGTACTGCATTTCTCACTTTACTATAATTTCCCCGATGTACGTACGTGTTTCGGTAGTGAGTGAGATGTGCCAGAGCCCATTCCCATCCTATCCCTCCCCATTTTCCTAGCCCTTCCTCCAAATCCTATATCTCCTCCATTCCTCCTCTAGGCACCGCATCCGGGGGCGTGCCAACGTTTGTTATTCTGGACTAATGTTGGCGCGGATGTCTATGGGCGACAGTCTCCACTCACCATCAGGTGGACTGTATGCTCGTCTGCCGCCTTCGTACATACAGGATGAGTCATTGGTACAAATGTTACAACAGTGAAATTTAAAAAAATCCGCATATTATTTTTAAAGGACTAGTTTAATAAAACTATATTTTTTATTGTAAAATCTGTGACTATTAGCAGTTATCTTAAAACAAACTGAAACATATTACATGAAAACTTATTAACGAAAACATATGCTACTATTAATTAAGGTAAAATATCTGTAATTGTTAGAAATTAATTTAAAAAAATATTTTTAATAACATCCGAATTACAATACTTTTACTCTGGGGTGACTGGAAACTTGTTAAATATTAAAAAAATCTGTGATTTTCTTTTTAATAATTTTAATTATAAGCGAGTACTTAACTTCGTGATGTTGAAGATGTAAATTAGAAAGAAAAATCTTTTTAAACCCGTAAAACTATCTGTTATTATTATTGTAAGAACTGTGATTAATTAGTATTAAAACTTTAATATAATTTTGGCACCATTTGTACTAACTAGATAGTATTACTATTAATAGTATTACTAGTAGTACTTTTAGTACTAGATAGTATTGTTAGAATATAGTATTGTTATAAATTATAACTTATAATACAAATGTGACAACAAAAAAAAAACACTGATTATTTTTGTATTTTAGGTATTATCTATTCTTTATTTTAAATGAGTCGATTAAAAAAATACATAGGGAAATCATTTGTTTGTTATCTTAAAGTACCTAGTTGATTTTAACATATTTAAATAATATACAGTGATTATTTATTAAATTCATTGCTACCAATGCAAAATTCAATAAATACCAATAATGTCAATTCAATGTATTTATTTCTGTTGACCGTACTTTAAAGTAAAATTAGCAGCGGGACAGGTTGCTACCAATTTGAACAGTTGGGGCACGATGGCACTATTTTAAATAAATATTAAAAATGGACCAGGTTCGAGGGACGGGATGGGAATAGTTTCTAGGAACTATTGCAATAGCTTCTTTATCGATATTATTGGTTAGGTTTATACCGACTCAAAAGTATATTAATTTATGAAATAACGAAGTCTGGTCGTACTTATCCACAGCATTTGTCAAGGGAGCGTTTGTACGATTGAAAACTATTTTGAGTTCGTAAACGATTTATTATGTTGATTTTAAAATTAATTTTCGCTGATCTAACTGAATGAATAACCTTGTTCTACAACGTTATATTTGCGGTTGGCGCCACATTACTAATAATTTGATAATGAGGTGAGCTACAAAGGAGTTTGTTTGTCTTTGTGCGCTAACGGCCACTTGGCCGATACTTTAAACGACTTGTATCGACACTAAGAGTACATGAATGTATGACAAGAGTTATAAAGCCATGAATTTTGTATTAGGTACCTTTTGTACTTTTACATTATTTTTATAGTTATTTCGTGGGTGTAAATAGATATTTTTGTTCTTACAGAGAGCTCAACAATAACCTCAGACGAGGAAAATGAAGCAGAAGAGTCAGGATACGCCTCATTAGAACGATTCCTCACCGCGTGGGGACTCTCGCAGTACGTACAAAAATTCAAGGACGAACAGATAGATCTGGACGCTTTGATGCTTTTGACAGAAACTGACATGAAATCCCTCGGTCTCCCGCTAGGACCCTACAGGAAGTTGGTGACTGCGGTACAAGAAAGGAAACAAGCCTTATCCCACCCAGGGCCAATCATAGACACGCCTATTTAAGGGGCGCGTTGCCATTATCTTTAAATTTTCGAGACACTTTTTTGATATCATTTTTTTTTTTTTTTCTGAAATTTTAATTTATTTATACCAACTATTTTTAAGATTCGTCAAGTCACTGTTAATTTCAGGAGTTTGTTCTAACATTTACTTTTATAATGAATCGAAATTTTATGAATGCATTTGTTTAAAGCATGACTATACCAACTTATTCATTCAAATGCACTTCAGACAAACCTCCGTGTTTTTTTTATTGTATTTGTTAACGAATTTGATAATAAATAGAAAATTGTGAAATCAGCCTTAAAATATTTTAGATTTTTTATGAGATTGCTAATCAAAATAATGAAACGAAAATACCTTTGATATAGGTCTTATTTAGAGATCAAATGGTGATTTTTTTTACAAATTAAACGGTTACAAATTAATTGTTAATCTTTATTGGTACTCGTATTGGTCAATATATCTTATTTATTCCGTGGTTCGCCACTGTTTGTGCCACTGGTGGCACAGATGTGGGAAAAAAATCCGTCTAGTGCCACTGTTCCAATGAAGAGAGGTATACTTCTATTATCAACAATGCATTTGACTGCCCACTTATGACGAAGAGGATTGTATCATTATAATGAAATGATAAATCAATGTTTACAGAAATTTCGCCTTTTACTTACGTTGACAAATGAATATCGTAGACGAAAAATAACTAAAGTAAAAAAAAAGTAAGAAATTCTCCTGTAAATTTTTCAATTAGCAGTTACATTGCTTAGGGACAGATTTACATCATTTATTTTTAAAGTATTGGCCAATCAGGCGTTCGAATAATTACAAATATGTACTTTAGAAGCTCGTTATCAACCTTTTAGATAGGCGGCTATGCAACGCGAGCAGCAAAAACAATGTTGTGCCGATTACAATCTTTTTTTTTTCAATTCGGTTCTCATTAAATACGAATATAAACTTTACCTATTTAACAGTAAATGTTGTAATTATTTGAACGTGTTAAAGTGTTCATATTGTTTGATTAGTTGTGTTCACATTTTCGTGTCAAATAGTAGGTATTTTTTGTGATTTCCTATATTTTTATACTTTATATTCCTATTTTATATTGTGATAATGTGTGAAACGATCATTCCATCCAGTGTATTACGTCCTCTATATCGCCATATTTGATACTTTTGTATAGTCTATTATATTTTGTATTTAAAAATTTGTTTTTTATTTATCAACATTTTCATTCGTTTATTATGAGTTAAGAAAATTTTAAAAATAGTCATTTTACTTCTTACTTATTGCAGGTAAAAGAGATTTCCTATTCATCCTATTTTACCGTGTTTTAATTTTTTCAAATATCTTGTTTTTTTTTTAATTTTCGTAACTCATTCCCCGTTTCCATACAACCACAGTATTATAATCTTAAGTGTTATATGCATACTAACTTACCAACAACACAAAAGAAGAAAACGCGGTCAATTATTCACTAAATTTTTATTTTAAAAAATTTCAATACATTTTCAATATTAGATATATCTAAATCTAGAAATATCTATAATTACCGAATAGCCTAGGTACATCAATAAATTTACAAACGTTCCGCGACTAAACTACATTATAATGGTCCCGTACCTCGACATTTGCTGACTATAAACGTATAAATACAAAAATAAAAATCTCGTGGAAATGTACTAAAAGATATCTAAAGGTAGGTATACGAAAAGGACGGATCTCGATGCTCAGTCGCTTGATTATACAAATATCTAGATTCTACAGTAAAACAAATGTAGCTATATATAATATTATAAATATTTCTTCAGACATTCAGAAATAGCATTCGTCGACATTAACGTATACGGTATACTATTGGCCAATCGGGCGTTCAAACAAATATTCCTTTGCAGCTCATTATCGACTTAATCAATGAGCGGTTAGGTAGTGCCGACCGCAAATATAATTTTGTAGAACAATCTTGTTCATTCAGTTAAAAAAGTTTGAACCCTAAATTCATTGTAATAATAACGCGTTTACGGACGCAAAAAAATGTAATCGTTCGAACACTCAATTGGCCAATGCTTCATATTGAACTACAAAATTATCTAGTCTATCAGATACATTAAGATATGTTCTATCTAACTTTTCAGTAGGTATAAAATGAGCATTCACTTCGTACACCGGAACGCACAATTAACCAATAATCGTAAAGTTATTCTTTGTATTAACATACTATCTTTATGCGAAATTGTTCAGATTTCTAAAAAGATCTTACTCCTAAAACGTTTTGTTTTCGCGAACTTATGGCGGAGTCGTGGACGACCTACTCCTAAATTAAAGTACCTACCGTTCCAATAAGTACACCTTGTATATTATTTATTAACTAAATTCGTAATAGATACGTTTGTTCGAAATGAAACATCACATCGTAGTTTCGAAGAGACAAGTGGTGTCAGAGTTTCGTAAAGCCGTGCTCGTACAGAAGTTTTTTCATGAGTTCCTATTCAGGCATGTATTTAGAGAGGGTTCAGGGAGTCGGGACCCTCGAAACCTTTATTATTTATCTTATGAAGCATTTCGTCAAAATAAAAACGAAACAAGAAGACGAGAAGTCGATATTACAGATTTATAATTCTTCTAGTTTATAAAACGTTCCGTCCTTTTGTTTTTATGAGATATAATGTTTTTGGACCCCTTGAAGCCTGGTCCTAAATACGTGTCTGGTTCTTTCTTAGAAAGTCTAGAACTCATGTAGAAGCCGTAAAAAGTGCCAATAGTAACAGTTTTATTAACTCAATCAACCAGATTCGGGCCACCCATTTATAAAGACAGTGTATGATGTTTTGAAAACAGCAAAGAGCAACCTTTTCACAACGAAAAAACTCATGGGTTGTGGCGTCATACACTGTGACGGCATTCCATCGAAACTCGTAACCATTGCTTCATTGTCATGTCGGTTTGTTCCGCGAACACCCGCGCTGAAGTCAATACATGAACGCCAAATACAAATTGCTTTTGCTTGATAATTTTCTCATTTTCGTGCTGTACTTCCACCGGCAGCGACTTAGTCTGCTGTCCTCCTGATAGTACGTGTATTCTGGATACGGAATGTACGTTCCAGCCATCGGATCCAAAGGCACCATTATCGGCAGATCGCTCGTTGAAACTGGTCTGTCGTAGGACGAGGCAGAGTCGTACCCTTTCGGTTCAGCGTATTGAGGGCTGCTGCTTTCGACCTGGTTTTCTATATCTTGGCTCTGATTGCAGACCGGCACGCTTCGACTTGTATCCGCCGATATGTTAGAGCGCGACCGTAAAATTGGTCGCGTCGATGAGAAATCTGTGGAATGCTGCAGGCTTTTAGACCGCGGCCTGATTTGTTGTGGAGCTTCATCGATGCGTGATAAAGTGTGTCTTCTGACGGGGCGATAGACTTTTCTATCGCCGAGTTTCGGTCGTTTTATTCTGCGGTGCGAGTTGAATGTTTCTAATGAGGATGTTAATGAGAGTTGGTTGGTGGGTGACGTGTTTCGCGCGGGTGCTTGCGGTGCGGGCGCGTTGGCGAAGTGCGCCGCCACGAAGTCCCTCATCTGGTCGCATGATCAGTAGTTGTAGGGCCCGTACTGCGAGCCGTGGTAGTAGGGCCCCGGGTAAGCCTGGGGCGGCGGGTACCCGGCGTAAGCGTATTGCTGCTTTTGCGGGTACACTGCGAGAATTACAGTAGTTATAGATTATGGCCTGAGAGATTTTGCAGCGTGTGGAAAATTTGGGAATTAAATGCTAACTAAGTTTTTCCATTAAGTTACTGATATGGATCATTACGTGGTAAGGTGCTCGATAAGGTGATCATACCGCTTACCATCTGGAGAGCCCGCCCGTCGTTCCTTCTATAAAAACTAGATAATGTGAAAAAGAAGAACATAGAGATTTATAGAGATGAATTAAGCTTTACTATTTGAGTTCTTCTGCACCCGCTTAAATTGTTCACATTTAACCAACGGTCGACTGGCATTAAGGCATTAAGTCCGCCTCTCTACAATATAGTGCATAAAGAGTCAATAAATAAATTAATATATAAAAGAGTAATGAAAGTTTAGGTTTGGGCTAAATTAAATTAATGATGGCTATTATTAAGGTAGGTATGTATTTAAATGTATAAAATGTTATTATTTATAATAAAATATCGGAATCCATCATGCACCCCAGAAGCATAATCCATTTATGGCATTCAAAATTTACAAGTTTTCATTTTGTTCCTCACTTCCTGTAATTGTCCCCTACAAGTGAGTATAGGTACAGTATTAACAGGTAAATTTTCTGCAGATATTGGTATCTTGGTCCATTGATCATTCGAACAGTGCAACCTTTGTGACAAATTCTAATAGCTTTAATTGTGTTTGTATTGAACAATCTTACTTATGATAGAATTCTTAATGCGCCTTTCAAAGCATTTCAGAGTAATTGAACAATTCAGAATAATTCACTGAACCGTTCAGATAACATTTGGACACAAGTGATCTGAAGAGAACTCGTAGTTAAACGGACTTTGTGTTATTTGGACAAATAGGTATACAACAAACATATTGTTTAGCATTTTATAGAACTTTCTACGTGCTTCTATTCAACTACCTACTTCTAAGTCTAAAGCTAATGAGAATGATGTGTGTATACAATAGGAGTGATGTACGCATTTACCGGGCATGAGGTACTGCATGTTCAGCGCCTCCTCGCGCTCGCGCTCGCCGCGCAAGCAAATGGCGGCCGAGGAGAACAAGATGGCGGACAGCAGCGAGAGCCCCACGCCGCACCACGCCACCATGTACGACCAGTCGTACCACACGCGCGCGTTATCTCGCAATATCTGGTTTACACCCGAGGTAAATACCAAGTTTTGGAGGTAATTGTTAGTTTTAACGCGTTTTTAGGGTATTGTGTTTTTTGTTTCCACAAGTTTTTTGATGCGATTGTGGGTTTTGGCCGCGAATTGGTAAATGTTTGCAGTTTTGACAAAGTTGTTTGCAATGATACATTTTTAGATGTATAATTATATTGTATGTTAAAAGGGTTTACAGCGAAATTGTAATGTTTTTGATATGTTTTTATTTCCATGTCGTTATATGTTTCGGTCGTGTTTATTAGCGTCCAGTTTTGACACAATTTTGATGATTACAGGTTAAATAATACATTTTCAACCCGATTTCATGTGTTTTGGAGGACATATTTACAGGTTTGTTTTTACAAGTTGGGTGGTTGGTGTGCAGATGTTGATATGTGATTGTAGAGATATGTACAGAGATATTTTTGGAGTAGTGTTTTATATACAGGATTACATGTTAAGTTATTGTATTTTTTTTTTTAATTTTAAGGTTGTATATTAATTAAAATTATTGTAATTAAGTATGTACAACACCAGAGATTGTTAATGTTTTCGTAAGCGTGTTAGTATTGCGTTTGGCGTAAACCAGATATTAAGAGATAGCGCAATCAATAATGGATTAATTTGGTCGCGATTCCGTCGTACGTTATACGCAGTAGCCAAGTTTCATAGAAACATGAAATGAAAGAGAAAAGCGTTTTGTTAGTATGAGATACTTACATGAATTTCTTAAACTACGTTATGAGTCTTACATGGATGAAATGGAAATAATATACAAAATGTTCTTCCACAAAAAATATAGGTCGTCCGAAACCGCCAAGCGTTAAAACCCCGCGTTCAAGATGGCGCCGGCGTGATGGCGGTCTAACCTGGCATTATGTACTGCACGTTATTCTGTTGTTCTCGCCGCTTTTCCTTGCTGAGGCAAATGGCCGCGGAGAAGAATAGTATGGAACTTCCAAAGGAGACTCCGACTGACAACCAAGCGAGGATGTACGACCAATCGTACCATATCGACGAGTTGTCTTTTAGCACCTGCCGTGGAGCTTGTATCAGTATCGTTTGGCGGGTATAGAAATATTTAGATAACACATCACAGCAATATCCTATTCTTTTTCACTTTAGTAAAACAAAATGAACTTTCGTTGAACCATTTTGACAAAAATAGACTAAACCTTAGCCATCTTTATCTAAGTAATATTGCAAACGCTAAGTGCAAAAATGCGAAACAGTTAAAGGATATCAAAGTAACGGTAACCTATTATACAAAAGGATAAAACAAATTATCTCATTGACACATGACTTCCTGATTAATTATGATTTAATATTACAATACGGTTTTACAACACGCAATCGTGCTGCAAACGCCTTCTATCATACAACATAATATAAAGAGATTTACAAAATACGACTAGTTATATACTCGTAATACTCGAGTGTCGCTACTCTACTCTTTTATGAGAATACAACTGGTACTTACATTGGGCCATTGCTGGTAGTACTCTTCGCCGACTACTTTCTCCTTCTCATAAAATTCCACCCCGTGCCATAATGCCATCGCACCTGCTGATAGTAGACCTAGAAAATCATAATAATCATTGATATATTGATTGAAAATTAACTAATCATTACTACCAGTAACTAGTAGTAACCCTAATAAGAAACTAAGTATTTACTTATTTTTTTTTAATAGAATAGATGTCAGACGAGCGGGCGGGCCACATGATGGTAAGTGGTCTCCGGCGCCCATAACTACACCAGGGGGCTTGCGGGTGCGCTGCCGACCTTGCGGAATCCTGTTCACAGCTCTCTTGCAGAGCCCCATATCGTAGCGTAAGGGAAATCTCAGCTGGCAGTTCAGTCCATAACTTTCGGGTTCGCTGTATAAAGTGTTTTTTTGACCACACTGTACGCAGCGACTCCATGTCAAGGAAGTGCGGATGAACCTCACGACGATGACGAGCGGTGCGATGATAAAAACCCGAAGATATCCTACTAAAATATACTAAGAAATACTAATTTGGACTGGTATATAAACTGCAAAAAACGTGAGTATGGTCAGAAATAATAATTGATGAGATCAGGCGAAAATCTTTTGGTTTTAATTGTAGCAGAAATTATCGTCATCGTGGTGAAGTTGCCTTCCGCCGATCAGGAAGACGAGTAACGCGATGAATAACGCTACTGTTGATCATATGCAGTATACTATCACGGTGCACTTACAAGTGACCAGCATGAGTATCGCCGTCGCGGTGATGTTGCCAGGGCTGCGCTTCCAGCAGCCCACTACGCCCGTCCAGAATGCGATGAATAATGAGAGGAACGCGACGATGAATAATGCCACTGTTGATCGCGCCATGTGCAGTCTGAAAATGGAGAAATAAGAACTTATTTCTTCTACTTGCTATGAGTAACAAATACATTAGGACAAATAAATAACCTTATACCTACTGTATTAACATCAGCTGTAATGATGTATCTATTTAAAATTAACTTATTATAAACTGAAGTATTAAGGAGTAACTTAAAATATAAAATATTTATATGTACCTAGTACCTACATAATATATGTAGTTTGGTTAGATTATTTATTTATATACTAGGTGTGGCCGGCGCGCGTTGCAATGCGTTAGAATTTCTTTTTGTCAGAAACCTTCGCGGGCGCGCGCGCATCAACTCACCAAAGATTCATGGAACTCGTACGGACGGTTTAGGAACGCATAGAAGACGAACAAACAAACATTAATTTTATATATTAGATAGAGGATTTAAACTAATTAATTGCACATGTATTAATTGCAAATGCACATGTACAAATGACGGACTTATCTTATTATAAATTAACTGTGCCCGCGACCTCGTACGCGTGCAATTTTAGTTTTTAAACTCTAAATTGGGATAAGTCTATTCGAAGCGCCAAGCTAAGCTTAATTAACCTGTGGAAACCACGTGAAAATCCGTTCAGTAGTTTTGGAGATTAGCATGTTCGAACAGACAGACAGACAAAAATTTTCAAAATCATCTTTTTGTATTTTGATACTCTTCCATCATCGCCCACAAGCACTTTTTGTTAAATATATTCAATGTACAGACTCGCTGGTTCTATAGTTTTATTATATGTATAGATAAAATTAATAGATTATGAATATGGATTTCAACGTGGGTTTGATGCAATTTTGAATTAGAAAATAGAGAGCAAAAAATTATGTAATATATTCATATATAGTATATAAATATATACACGCATAAATACATACATAAAATGATACATTCACCAAAACTTAACAGAAAACTGAAAGATGATAAACTGAGAAAGTAAGTTTGAACGAAAAATGGGTGTAGATAGGTCCTTAGTAATCGTGTTAGGTAAGTACCATTGTAAGTAGGTAGTAATTTAGCAGAAAGTAAATTAATTACAATAAAAAGGTGATAATTTCTTTTTTAAATGACACCAATTTGGCAGTGAGGGAAAACGTGGCGAGGAAACCCCGCATGCTTTATCCAAAAATAAAAACAAAATCTGCAGTATATGATCCACCAATTCGCACTGGGCCCGTGTGTGGATTACGGCCCGAAACACTCCAGTGATTTGCTAGAGGAGGCCTGTGCCCTGCAGTGGGGCATTAGAGGTTGATAAAAAAAAATACATATAACACGCAGTTCACAAGACATTTTTTCCTAAAAGAATATAGGTATACCCTATTGACGGCGTAATGGATATCAAAATAAACATTATTGTACTTTGTATTTTGAAATACCATAAATATGACGAGACTTTATCTACGCCACTATTATTTCCCACTGTAAAACGATTTCGCAAAATTTACAACAGATCAAAAACCATACAAGCTACTACAACGTATTATAAGTACATATTATACAACGAGCACCAATAGTAACAATCGATTTGTTTTGCATTGATTTTAATCTTTCACTATTGTCCATTGACCCACTTGGACCAATATTTTAGAAGGCCACTTAACTTTTTGATTAGTAGTACCTACATAACTGCTACTTGAGTTAGCTATCGATATAGTGTCATCTTGTCTATTTGCAATTTCTTTAGTTCAACATTTCCTAAACATAATTTAGCTCTTTCTTGGTGGGAAAACAATATGAGATTTTCCAGGGAAACGGACAATTTACTGCAAAATGAAGTGCTGCAAAAAAAAACATTTGCAAACATCATCAAAGGTTTTAAAACTTGTTTCAACTTATTTCTCTAAAAATCTAGTTAAATGGTCTTAATACATGTTTCGAATTACGCATCATACACATACATCATGAATTACTCATCACATCAGTCATCAACTCATCACCGGGGTTTTTTTTAATCCTTCGAAAGTGCAATCCCCCAATGCAACACATTATTACGAGTAACCGGTATTTCCCTGAACTATAAAAAATGTCTTATTTATTTACTTTGTACGAGAAGTATATGTAATTTAGAAAGTTTTTTACGGCAATTACCTATAAAAAAGAATACTTAAAGAAAAAGACAATTTGTGAAAGTCTAGGGGAACCAATGACATTCTAAATTCACATTCACATTCATATGAGGGCGCAATTTCAGGAGTTCTTTACTTTAGATATCGACTGAAAGAAAACATTGTTATGAAACCAGCATGACTGAGAATTGGAAAAAATAACGCAGCGCCTGCATGGCGGACCGTGGCACATAATAACCGCGTGATTATAGCAGGAAATTTATCTCCCACGGCGGCTTTACCTATTAGTGAAAAAATCTGCGTGCCCCAGATTACGGAAATTCAAAACCATTTGTAATTATCGTATTGAATCTGCGTGGTCATCGTATTGAATCTATACTAAAACTTTGTTATTTCAAGGGGAGACAACCAAGTTTCTAAATAGCCTTGAAACAATGGTTACGCGGTCTAAAATATACCACTGCAAAACAAAAGCTTACCCTTTTAATCACGAGAGGATCATAAAGTTATAACTTCTTATAATGCCAGTAGGTACTGGCATTATAAGAAGTTATACTTGTATATAAGAGGTAAATGTAGAAAGTACCAGAACAATCTTGTTTTTATTTTTATTATAGTAAGCTAAACTATGACTATGGGCCTCATAAATAAGCTCACTGTCGCACAGCGAGCTATGGAGAGGGCTATGCTCGGGGTTTCCCTACGTGATCGAATCAGGAATGAGGAGATCCGTAGACGAACTAAAGTCACCGACATAGCTCGAAGAACCGATGGCCGATGGGGCAGTGGGGCAGAAGGGTTCTCGAGTGGAGACCACGTACCGGCAGACGAGGCCGAGGACGTCCATCTGCTAGATGGACAGACGACCTCATAAAGGTTGCGGGCACCCGCTGGATGCAGGTCGCTGCCGATAGGTCTAAATGGCGGACAATGGGGGAGGCCTATGTCCAGCAGTGGACGTCCAAGGGCTGAAATGATGATGATGATGATGAAGCTAAACTAATGTAGATAGACATAGGTTATGTTTGGTTTCCACCTGACCGACACTAGGGCATGCTGCTAATGGTTTATAACACCGAATTTATATCCAAGAAATTAGCGTCTCCTGATTGGCAATTGAGCTCATGCTCGAATTGCCAATCAATTTACGCCGTGAAATGAAACTGCCTCGCAATTTTATATTGTGAATGTATTGCAAGCGATCTTCACAGTGCGCTATTATTCTACCTTAAGGTTTCAGAATTCTAGACTATTAACATAGACTATAGCCCATATATCCCAACATTATTTAAGCTACCGCCCCCTTTCAGAAAAAAACATACTTAGTGCCTCTCGAGACGAGATTGTTTAAGCGAATGAAGGGAAAACCTTTGCTCCCTTTGATCATTTTAAACCCCTGCTACTACCCTCTTTGGAAATCTTCGGCACAGACAGTCAATCAGAAATCGCTCAAATACATAATTAAGCACATAATAACATTAAATAGTACAAATCAGTTTAGAACCGGATACTGAATTGCTTAAAACTTGGATGTTTGGAACTTGATTTGTTTTTATCCACTTCGGAAAGGAGATGAAGAGATGGAGATGAATATAATGAATGTTCAAGTGTAAAAAAAAAAATTCATTACGCACGATGGTGATGGCAGATTGCATTTGATTATTGCAAATTATCTACAAGACTAACATTTTTTTTTGTAATAAATAAATGAGAGAAAGTGTTTGTAAAGTGACGGTCAGCTCAAGTAAACTAAGACCTGTTTGTAGACGTCTTTTAAAATTTTTAATTTCTCATTTAATCGCTTTTAATTTCTATGTAGAAACGCTTGACGCCTTGCGGACTTCCCGGCTCTATTTTGCTACAAGTCAAACTTTTTCGCAGCCGTAAACGTTTTAGTGTTTTAAATGACACCGAGCCAAAACTCACACAGTATTAATATCGGTCACCATCATATCAACTCGCTCCCGCCCACTGCTGGCTGGATATAGGCCCATTCTTTCTCACACCAGAGAGCCACCCTTATCCAATATGTCACTGCTACTCGGGCGATGTCGTCGGCTGTTGGTCTGCCCACTGTTTATCTTGACGCCACTCAGTTATTGTCTTAGACCATCTACCATTCTCCCGCCATGTCCTGCCCATCTCCGTTTCAGACTCGTTGTACCCTTACCGACATCAATAACTTTTGTTTGCCGTCTAATCTAGAGATTAGTTATACGGGCCTGAAGTGACAGGCCTATCGTGGCTCATTCCAAAGCTCGATGTGCGACATTTACTTACTTCAAGATTGCCTTAGTGAACGTCCATGTTTCAGCACCGTAGGTCCGATATAGTACAATACAATTTAAAATGGAAAAGTACCTGTTCATGGCGTCGTCGCTGAGGCCCTTCGTCTCGTTGTTTTCGTCCGGTATGAAGTAGTCCACATTGCTGCAGTGCGTCTCCACCGGTGACAGGTAGATCTCAACTGGAATAAAAAAGGTGTTCTTAATAGGCGATATAATGAAATGTTAAAAGTTTGTTGAAACAAGTACGTAAGGAATACTTTTATGAAAATGTAATAAAGCGTTTTTTATTATACGTACTCCTAGCATTAGATTCGCGGTGCTGTTCAGCTTCCCAGTATTCCGTCTCTTTGTAATAACTTTAAGGTTAACTAAAAGATATTATTACACTTAGTAATAAATCCACCTTTAAACTAATATTTCTTTTGTTTTTTTTTTATAGAAGAAGTTTTAATAAATAATCTTCAAATTGTCCCACCGAGCACATGAATATGTGACGATGAGATTTGAAAGCAGTCAATAACTAGTAGTGAAAAAATACAGGCTAATGGCTCGTTTACACAAGGAGAGATTCTCGAACGGTTCGGGTGAAAATATTGAAAAAACTCGATGTTAACAGGGATAGCAGTGATCAGATGATGATAACAGTTATTTATACTAGCTTTTGACCGATGTTCGAGTAACTCTCCTTGAGTAAATGAGCCATTATAAGATACGATACGAGATAGTGTACATTCCAATAAATAAACAAAACACATAGATACTGCAGTTTAAGTTTTGTTTTTGGTGTCAGAATCTAATATCTATTTAATCTTTACAAAAAAAGCATGTACATACATAAATGAGATATGAAATAAATGAGAGAAAGTGTATGTAAAGTGACAGTCGGCTCAAGTAAACGAAGACCTGTTTGTATACGTATGTACGTATGTTTTATTATATACAGGTATTGTCTGCACATAAGCAATATCAAGCAATGCAACAAGTTTGCTGCTTAAGACACTGAATCAAGAATAACAAGTCTGCGGTAAGCAGATAATAAATGCCAACTGATTGAGTCATCTTATTCGAACAGAATCCGCTTATGACGAAATTAAACAATCGAACGAAACATTAATCCTATGAGACTAAAAATACAATATTTAATCAATCGGACCCCAAACTATAGTAAGTGGCTTGCTAATAGTTTACCTACTTAGCTTGGCTAGGATTAGTTTGCTTATACACACCTAAGGAGTATTTAACATACTCGCTTGGCTAGCCTATAACACTGACTACGCCCGCGTAGATATAGAAATTTCAAGTCCATGGAATAATTTGCAATAAGTGAAAAAAGCATCTATATTCACACCTATGTTTCTCTAGATATGGATATATTAGGGGGTTCTTAGAGACTCGTGACAGGCTATTAAAATCATTCCAATAGATTTGAACGAAACTTGAAGAAACAAAAAATATTGAATATATTGCCTCTACTCATATTGTACTAATAAAGTATCTGAGCAATAACGTTAGTCTAAACCAGTGGACCAACATCAATTATGCATCAGGCACGCGAACAGGCTTGTGAAACCGACCTACACCGTTATTGCTGTTTAAGCCAGACAAAATTCGACTGAAGCAACCCAATTGAGCAAATGTACACGACAAGTATGAACAATGGGTGACCAAGATTGTACGTATCACAAAATACGATTACCTACTGTTTATCAGGTCTAATTTATGACACAATATTGCCTAAAAACGTTGCCTCTCTTTAGCTGTTTTCTGACTAAACTTCTCTTAAGCTGAAGTTGAAAACGAACTAAAGGCCATAAAACCCTTTTCTTTTCTATTAATTTTTCCATCATGCATACCAGATATTACGCAATAGATCTGACTGTCCATTAAAATTTCAACTATGAATTTGATTTTTTTTATTATTTTTTTTTATGACAAACATCTGATAAAAATGTCGAATCTTGACACATTTGCCGATGCGTTCTTATTCGTCTAAAAATAATGAATGTAGGACTGTACGTATATCTTACCGTGTTGAACTTCCTAGTGATTCAATTGTATTAAAAACTAGCGACCTGCCCTCGCTTCGCTTCGGTTTAAAAAAGATATTTTTTTTCCAAAATTTCAAAATAAAATATAGCCTATATTAGACACGGATAATGTAGCTTCCTATTTGTGAAAAAAATTTTGAAATCTGTTCAGTAGTTCCAGAGATTACCCCCAACATACCCACAAACACACAATTTTTCCTCTTTATATATTAGTATAGATAATATTATCTGTCTATCATCTAATATAAACGTATAGTTAGTTAGATATCACAATGAACCAGGAAGACATAGCCGCGGCCGTATTCGTACTAGTGCAAATAAAGCCCACTCACGCGAGCGAAATCCCAGCGGCACTCACGGCCACATTCAACTCTCACGTGCCATTGTTTCACACAGATATTAAGCCTCTTTTACATAAAAATTTCTTTGGAAAACTTGACAGACTGTCCACTACATTCTTTATGTTTGAGATGGTGTCAGGGATGGTCGTAGACCTGTCTCTGTTAGGTGCGATAAAATTACAACGTTACAAATTTCCTCGAATTTACCAATTTTCTCGCAGTCAATTCTGCAAATCAATTTTCTTGCAGATCTAGAGGAATTTCAAATTGAAAATGATTTCTTCGCAATAGACACATATTCTCCATCGGGTCAGATTTCCTTAAATTTCTCTGTAAAGGCTTGCAACTTGTTTTGAGCGCCAACTTAAGAAGACACCGAAGCAAGTTTTTTTTATAGAAAAAAGGCGGCAGACGAGCATACAGTCCACCTGATGGTAAGCGGATACCGCAGCCCATGGACATCCGCGATACATGCCAACTTCAGTGCAGAATGACAAATGATGGCACACCCCCGGATGTGCTGCCTATCTTTGCGGATTAAGGAATGGATTGGAAGAAAGGGTTTTGAAAATGTCGAGGGATAGGATAGGATGGGACGGGAATGGGCTCTGGCATATCTCACTCACTACCGAAACACGTAGGTACATTGGGGAAATACGACAAAGTAGGAAATGCAGTGCATTTCAAGGTAGTCTTCTGTGAAAGAGGGGTAATGTGGCCAGTCGAGTGCGCCCAGCGACTGTGGGGATTCAGCGTGCACTCTCCCCCTAAGTCTACATAAGTCATCAGATTTTAGTAACTAAAAATTAATTCGTCGAAATCAAGTAAGTAACTTAAGAATAATAATTATAAGTTACTTAGAAGTCTTTAACTCTTCTAACAATATCTTGAACAGGACTACAGACTACTATACGTCTGGTATACTACTATATGGTAGGAGTACCTACAAGAACAGCGCGTTGCTAATCGAGCGTTCGCACAAATGCAAACGTCTTTGTAACTCATTATCAATTTATTCAATAAGCGGTTAGGTAGCGCCAACCGCAAATATAACGTTGTAGAACAAACCTATTCATTTTTATTTACTTTTCTTGCACTATATTGTATGGAGGCGTACTTAGTGCCTCCTGGCATTCTCTATCAGTCGACCGTTGGTTATATACGAAAAGATTAAAGCGGCTGTAGTAGTAATTAAACAGTGAACTTAATTAATTCAGTTAGAGAAACGAAAATGAACTTTAAAATCACACTAACTCGTTTATAACTGCAAAAAAGTGTGTAATCCTGCGAGCGCTCGCTTGGCCAATGCTTTAAATTTCTACGATGGATTATTTTAAACTTTCTTGAATGGGGTATGTAGCTTCAATGTAGCTACATACCCCAATGTAGTGGTATGTGGTTTCAATAGTTATTCGTGCCTAGTAAAATGCGAAAATACCTATAGTTTTAAGAACACTAGTAGTCTCTTTGTGTAAAACTACCTTTAGTTAAAGTATTTATTTAGACAAAACTTGACATACAAACGTGCATTCATACAGCATTTATGGAGTTATTCTGGAGTTTCTCTCAACAGATTGCCGGAAACGCCTATAGAAAGTCAAGAAATAACTGGGCTACTCATTGATCTACGATATTACAAATTGTAGATCTAATGATGGAATAAAACATAGGTTATCATAACGTGAAACCGAGTAGTTGTTCTTGTTTAGGAATAATTACTAAAATATGATCTTTTTATAATCTATAATTACTTCGATTCAGCCTATACGGGATCACGATATAGGGTAGGCCAGTGCTCTGCAGTGGGCTAGGGGAAGCCACAATTGAGTTTCGGGTCCACGCACCACCACGCAAAAATGGATTGGTAGATACGCCCCAGACTTTGGTCCTGTGGGCACGAGGATTTCCTCACGATATGTCCTACGAGCTAGTCATAATTGAAAAGTCTATAATTAATAAGAAAGTCAGAGGGTAGTACGGGTCGGGATGCGAACTACTCCTATCCTATTGTTTTGGAATATACTTAGTACCTACTTAGTGTTCTGGTTGTGGATATGGGTAGGCGATATGGTCTTGCATCTCTTGCAATCAGATATCTGACATAGGACCGACAATTGACGGGATAAACAAGTTGCTGAACAGAGGAAGCACAGTGTGTGTAGACCGCTCTCCGGCTACATGGACTTACGACGAATTTATTATTACCGCTATCTATCGCTATCAAAAAACAGGTTAATGGAACTAGGAAGCATTACCAAATTAGTTTCAGATCGTATCCCAAAGACCTAGATTTTTTTACTTGAATAATTAAAAAATAATGCTGCAAAAATTACGCTGATTAAAATCAAGATACAATTATTGTAAGCTGTCCTCGGTTCTCACAGACAAGTTCCACTTAAGTGGTTTTGCCTCTCTTTCCGATTTAAACTAAAGTGTGAATGAAAGCAAGTGACGAATGATGTAACAGCAACGGGGAGTAGTCGACCGCTATCTATTTAATTTCACTAGAAAAGTCATCGTTTTGTAAATATGCGCGTCAATAATTAATAGCGATTTCATATTTGAGTCGGTAAATATCAAACTCCAATATGTCCACCATTTACCAAAAAATGACATTTGTATACCGACGTATAGTAAAAAAAAAGAAGAACAGTCTGACGTATTTCATTTTCCAATAAGTCCACGTTTTTACTACAAAAACATTTGTCAAAAACTTACTTTCATTTCAAAATCTAGTAGGTCCCTAAGCATATTCATATCAAAATCCAACAAGTCCAAACGAACCAATCAGATCTAGCCGTCAGCCATTATGGCGGCCATTAGTGTTTTCATTCCCTGTGAACTTCGACGTCGCTCCCCAAATTAAATTAAATTTAATTGGTTTATATTAATAAAAATGGACTCAAATGTTAAAATTGTCGAACCTGATAAAGCAAGGAAAAGAAGTAGTATAACGACGCAGCAGAAGAGAGCCCAGAAAAAGCAGAAATTGTGAGTTAAAATTTCATAGTATCATTTGGCTAAACTTCCGTTGAGTGTAGGGTTGCCAGAGCGCAACCGATTTGGTATGACTTTGGCGCGCGATTATTTATTTTTGTCTGTTTAAGTTAATGTTTTAAACACTTGAATAAGTTAAGAGGGCATTTACGAAAATTAGTCAAATCATTAATTTTTTAAGAAAAACGTAGAATGCTGTATTCATCATCGAACCGCACCTAAATCTCAAATTTGTTAAGTGAAAGATTAAGTGTATGTGTATAATTATGTTCGTCTACTCCTGTTTTTGTCCTTTTGTTTGTTATTTTAGATTTTACTAACTAATTCTCACTCTCACCCTTAGACCCTGCTAATGCTGTTGCAAACCTGTAATTGGTGCATAAGCAGGAATGTGACTTTCGAATTGTTTAATTTGTTTATAATGAAATTGTTTATGTTACTGTTGGTGTGTCTAATAAATATAAATAAAAAAAATATAATTAAATAAAATGCGTTGCTTTCTTAAAAAGAACTTCATACGTCTTCTATAAAAATGTTCAAGCTACGATTCTAAACTACAAAAATATAATTAAAGATTGGTCCATTTTTAAAAAAATAATTATTTATTAAAATTTTATTTTTACTTAAGTTCATTTATTGAAAACCCGAAACTATGTAAAAATAAAATAGTTTTAATTAATAATATAATAACGCATTTTATTTAATAATATTTTTTTTGTTAAGAAAGTAGTGATTTGACTAATTTTCGTAAATGCCCTTAAATGAATTTAACCCTCAACTGGTATTGCTAATATACGTTACATACTTGGTATTGGGGGTGAAAATTGACCCCACTGGAAAATGCTTAGTAAATCTCAAATAATTCTGATTTTCCTTATATTTTCTATTAAATCTAGTAAAACAACTTATAATCTAAACATCAAACCACATTTATTAGAATTTGAAATATTTCATTGTGCATTTTTTTTATCAGCCAACTACTTAGTTTTATAGGTTAATTTTAAAAGACTTGACTTTAGAAGTCCTTAATTTTAAAAAAAACTTAAAGATAACATAAAAAATCTCCTTATTGACGTTTTTCTTATACAGTCTAAATAACAAAAGAAAGGAGCATGGTTTAAGATCAATGAAAAATGAGAAAATAACGACATGAAATTCTTAGACAAATCACAACTAACTTAAACTTTACTTATAATATCTAAACTAAGTTAGCATTTGGTACACGTAACAGATTTGGCGGTATGGTCTTTAAAAATAAAATAAAAGCACTTGCTACACTTTTTTGTACATTTCTAGTCCTTCTTGCGATCACACAAGGTTGTCTGTAAGCAAATTTTGTTACTGTCCCAATTCCTCTTCTTCATTTTCTTTCAAAAATTTTCTATTTTTTTTAGGTCTATGGAAAAAAATTTATTTTCTTTTTGTCTAGCTTCTACAAATGGTTTTACTAACTTCATTCCAATATTCAGTATGCATTTATTCCTCTTCAAATGCTTTCCTGAATTTGATGCTTTTCACAAAACGTGACCATTAGTCACCGAAATGTTTATTATAACCGAAAATATAACGCAAGGTCAACATTGGGTTCTTCGTGCGACTGAATAATTTGCACATTTTTGATCCAGTGCATCAACACTGCATCAAAAATGTGCAAAAACGCGAATTCTTCCAACGTACGTCAAACCATTTCCTTTCAGTTTATCAAACAAGCTCAATGGATGAAAACCAATTATCACTAGTAATGTTTCTATTAGTCTTCAATATAAGTTCGACGATGATTATTTACTGAAAAAAATGATAGAACATTAAAAACGGATGTTCAATATTATGAACGTTCTTGGTGTCGGGGGTGATTTTTCACCCCTTGAGTGTACGTACCTCCGTTTCCAACAATGTCTCAGTGAGGCACGTTGGTTGCCTGTCGCAATTCACGACGTATTGAGATTACATAGACGCGCAAGAGTGTTGTCCATAGACTACAAAGTAAGGATGATAAATACGTTACAGTGGGGTGTTTTTTGACCCCACGATACCAGTTAAGGGTTCAGGTACGAATTTTGGGGGGGAAGAAATAGTTTCCTAATACAAGAGATGAATCAGCAAGTAGAATGGGATTTGTGGATGTAAGTAGGTAGGAGTTAGTTTTGGTCTATAGGAATTACTAGAAGCTTATTGGGATTGTAGGGATTATAATGGGAAACACTTAAACGTGTATGTTTTATTTTCAAGGTATTCAGCGACGGGATTGCCGAAAAAGCCATCTTGCAGACACAATTCCAAAACTTTTAAATGTATGTTACTCACAAGCAGAGACCTCTTTCACTATCATAAAAAACTTTATGAAAATAAATCGAAAATTGAGCAAGACAATTACATACTTAAATATATTACCGTCAAAAAAGTAAAACGTCTTCGTCCGAGAAAAGGAACCAAAAATCCGAGGGCTTTCGTAGTAAAATTTTATATCCCCAACAGCAATACTAAAGCTCTAATACCAGTATGTAAGAAGACTTTTGTACGAGGATCACGGCTAAAGTCATCTAGGGTAGAGGGTGTAGCTAAAAGACATTATGAATATGGCGGTTTAGCTAAAGAAAACAGAGGAGGCAATAGAAAAAAATTTGCTTTTGCCTCAAAAAGAGAAGCCGTAGAAAAATTTATAAAAAGTTTCACACCACTAGAGAGTCATTATTGTCGAGAACACATAAAAGTGCGGCAATATCTTCACCCCGATTTAAATATTAAAAAAATGTTTGTCATGTACAATGATCAGGCTTTACCAGGATTTGGAGTGCAACAGAGCTTTTTCCGAAAAATATTTAACACCCGTTTTAACATCGGATTTGGTAGCCCGAGGACCGACGTGTGTTCAATTAACTGAAAAAATTAAAGTTGAGACTTCACGAGCCGCAAAACAAGAACTCATAACTCAGCACAGAATTCACAAACTGCGCGCTAAACAGTTTTTCAAAATGTTGCAAGCGGAAGCCCCCGGTCTTCTTATAATGTCTTTTGATTGTGAAAAAAATCTACCACTGCCAAAAATACCTGACCAATCTACGTACTATTCCAGACAACTGTATTTATACAATTTTACAGTCGTTATTGGCACTTCACACGCATCCTTGACGCCTAATAACATCCATGCGTACGTTTGGACAGAAGACGAGGCGGCTAAAGGTTCCAATGAGATCTGTTCAGCTTTGTATCACTGCTTGAATATTGCAGATTTAACTGGTATTAGCAAAATACGACTGGTATCCGATGGCTGCGGCGGACAAAATAAGAATTCTACTATTATCACGATGGTTATGACATGGCTTCTTGAGATAACTACCAATATCAAAGACATTGAAATTGTCTATCCCGTAACAGGGCATTCTTTCTTGCCCGCCGACAGGGTGTTCGCCTTAATTGAAAAAGTTGTAAGGAAAAAAGAGAACATTATTATGCCAAGTGAATATATAAACATTATTGAAGAACACGCAACTATTCACAGATTTGTGACCCAAGTACCTGTATATGACTGGAAAGAAAAAACCAAAGAATTTTTAAAAGGTACTCAGACCTGGCATTTCCAAATCAGTAAATGTAAAAGAATAGTATTCAAAAAAGCTAATTCTAACAAAGTTGTCATTCGCGGTGAAATTTCTTATAGAAATGACACTTGTGATTATAAATCTTTGACAAAACGCGGAAAGAGATTTAATGAGTTAAGATTGAATTCTATACCAGCCGGAGTTCCCGTAAAAGCACCAAAATTGAATGATGTCAACAAACTTTTGACCAAACATTATGGAAATGAATGGCAAAACTTGGAAAAACTATCTTATTATAAAAATGTACTTACCAGGAGAGACATCGTAATGGACAGTGATTGTGAAAGTACAGTACGTCCTGGAGATATAGAGAACGAAGAAGTTCTTGATTTTGTGTGACTAAATTACGTACATAAGTACTTACTATTTTTTTATGTTGAACGCTCTACGTAAATAAATAAACAATTTATCTTTGCAAAAAAATCTTTTTATTAAAATTTTTATTTTATGTAATTATTTTATTTTTCCGTACTAGGTTGGTAACCCTAATGATGACGTCAGTCAATGACGGTTCGAAACAAAATGGAATATGTCCAACCATACATGTTATTCAAAATCAAGTGTGTCCATTGGTTTAATTCAGAATCCAGTATGTCCAAACTATTTTTATCGTGTTTGGCGTATTTTTAAAGGCAACCGTCAAATTTAAATGTTGCCAGGGGTAATAATTACCAAAGTAAAGTATATTGAATTTTATGCTCTAGACAATACCGCCGTTGGTAGGTGCAAACAAAAATACTGCCATACCTCTTTTTTACTTATCAAGGACATATTGGAGTTTGATATTTAGCGACTCATTTGGATAGTAGACTCCTTAATACTCGTAAAAGTCATAATTGGGGTTCTAACACGTACATTTGAACTGTGCAAGTAATAAAAAAAATTATGAACACTTGTAACCGCTTGTTAAATGGTTATAATATGTTTGCTCAGACCTAAACGGTAGCGGGATTCTTAGGAAATAAATGATACCCAGTATTAAAAAAAATAAAAAAAAAACACTGAAACAAATGAAGTTGCTGAAGAAACTGATTTTATAAAAGTAAACAGTGTATGTAAAAAAGGACCTTTTAAAACTACTTCGGTAACCTAATAAGGTGTTTTTTACAAATGTATTGTTATACAGCCGAACTTCAGTAATATGCGAAATTACAAGCGTTTTATGAGATATTCACAAACATATAAGATACAGAAGGCTTTACCGAAATATAATAGGCACATCTTTACAGATCGAAAATTAGACAACAGAATGAAACAAAAAACAAATCGTATCACAGAGTTTGGAGCAAATTTAAATTTAGGTTTTTCATTAGCGGCCAGTTGTTATAATTTAGTAGCAAGAAGTTCGAAAAGGAACAATACTCGAAAGACTGTTGTTACAGTACGTCGTATTTTTGAAACCTGTCTGTACAGATTTCCAAAAAGCCCCGAGGAGTCGCAAGGTATTTATGGAAGTTCCAAAGAAAACACCTTGCTCAGGACATAGACTTTTAATGATATACATTCACGACAGGTCATGTTTTGGCGGCGCATCTTAACACCGTGATCTAGACAGAGTGCACAGCGCCCTCTATTGAGGCGTAAGCAAATTAATTCTTGGTGACTTAACACTGTCAGTCGATCACTTTGGGTCACTGTTTCAATTCTTCTTAATCTGTGCCATAACGTCGAGGAGAGATAAGAGGTAAACAAAAAGCCTTTAATAGTAGGTACCTACGCGTTTAGACGATATCCGATTCACAATATAAAATGTGTACAAAACGTGAAAGTCTATAGCGTTATTACCTATAACTGTTAGATTACTTTAAAGTAATTTAGTCATTTAATTTTTAGTCATTTTGCAACACAATTCAGAGTTTCCAGAATAAGTCAAACGTCTCGCACATTTCGAGGGTTGATGTATCAAATTAGGATTACTCAAGGTAGGTAATTTCGATATAAAATATGAGGAACAAGGAACAATCCATCGCCTAAAACTCTGTACTTCACATCAAAGGACATGAAACAGGTAACACGGGAACGAGATTACGATTTCTTTTTAACTAGTCATGAAAACTGACTTATCGTAACACTCGTAAATTGTGTCTGTTTGCGGCAGTTTGTAGCAACTGTTATAATCTATCAGTATAATTAAGCCATGTCGACACCCGTCGTAAATATTTCGACTAGTAAACTATCACGTGATATATCTACGACAAGGTTGGCCAACCCGTTTGAGAAGTATTAAGCATTAGAACAATTATTTGGTACGAGTGAATATGCAATGAGCATCAATATTAATAAACCATTGGCACATTGTTTCACCCACGTTCAGCGAGTTCAGTATGCTGTGCGCGAGCAGAGTGCCTATCGAACGGACATTTTGTAGGGCTTATGATACGAGAAGAAGTAAAAACGATTGCAGTTTATAGAAAAATGAATGCATAAGGCCACTGATAACCATAATACTACCTAGTTAGTTCGCTGTTTAAAATTGTGAATATTCTACTCGTATATAGGTTTTTCTAGCGCACTAGTATTCAGTATTAACACTTCTAGAATATACCTTATTATTGTGGAATTACTGTCGAAAGTTTCATATATATGTCACCGTCAACGTTAGGCGTGTAGATAAAGCTAGGCATTATCCATATAAGAGCTGTGGATAAATTCAACCGAATAAAGTATAAAGTCCTAAATTCAACAGAATTCTTTCTAACAAAAATCTTTTCTACCCAGAAACGTTTTGGCTCTCCTAGGCTAGAAGTCTCAGGCAATCGCGAAACGTAGCGGAGCTAGATTTATTCACACGCCTAACAGGATTTTTTATGGAAGGGAGAAGGTGCACGCTGAAATCCAACAGCCGTTGGGCGCACTCGACTGGCCAGTTGTTACCCCTCTTTCACCTTGAAATGTACTGCATTCCCCACTTTAACCTATTCCCACGTACGTACCTACGTGTTTTGGTAGTGAGTGACATATGCCAGAGCCCATTCCTATCCTATCCCTCCCAACCCTTTCCCCACCCTTTCTCCAAATCGATTCCTACATCTTTATAGGTAGGCAGCGCCAACGGGTGTATCAACGTTTGTCATTTTGGACTGATATTGGCATGTACCGCGGATGTTGCAGAGCGACGGTGTCCACTTACCACCAGGTGGACTGTATGCTCGTCTGGCGCCTTCTTCCTATAAAAAAAAATAACAACAATAACCGTAACATATATTACCTAAACTAATTCGTAACAATTATATTGGAAATTGCGATTCTAGTCTTTTATCAATAATTAGAATTTATTTCTAAACATTATAAAATACATTGCAATCACAGAACAATTGCAAAATTAATACGTAGTACTTACTACCTGTTGGCACATCATAGAAAGCATACACAAACGCAATAGACTATAAATTACTAGAAATTACTACTCACTGCCCTACATTTTGGGAACATTGAGTTTATTTGATATAAATAATTCATGAAGACAAAATCCACCGTTCGCACAATTACAAACCCGTTTGCAGCTCATTATCAGCTCTTCAAAAGACATTTAGATAATGCTAACCGCAAATATAACGTAGTAAAGCAGAGATAAATTCGTTCACAAAAATAGTCGATTGCTCGGTTCCCCAACAGAGCATTCTCCAGTTTCTCATGCAAAAAAGAAAATTGTATATTTACCCCATATTTTTGGCCACATCTTATTACCTTCCTTCCGATAGTGTCCGCTTTCGCTTTACACTTACGCCCCGTCCAAAATATGCAACAAATGGGTGACCCGGTCTCAGACATTTCAGATGTGGTTGTGTGGTAGGCGCTAGAGAAAGTTTCGGACCGCCGTGTCCTTGCTAAGATTAGTATTTGAGGCAGGTGTATCCAGTACCTATGTCGCAATTATAGGTGCTGGTAACAATTTTGCGGAGAGAGCTAGGTGCGGTTGGATATCTAAGATAACTGTAGTTTTATCAAAGAGCAGGTCTATAGTATCTCGATTCAGCGGTTCTGTTATGTTGCCTACTGACCAATATGTAATGCAAAATATACGAGGCGTGGTTGCATCTTGCACGTAGGAAATAATTACATGCAACGTTATGTAAGGAATAATAAAGCAAAACTCTGTTCACAATCAGATGAAGCCTGCGCCGTTGATGATACCAGTCATTGAAATAACAATAAAACCTGATATGACTTCCTCATTTTACGTCTGATGATCTTATGCAAGGGTTACATAATTTTTAAAAATACATTGAAACAATAGTATTTTAGAATGACGTAATTATGATGTGTAAAAACTCCGAAAAACGTAAATAATTGATCGAGCAAACTGAAGAACTGTTTCTATAGACGAAGGAGTTGAAGAAGTTCACCGATGGTGGCTGGATGAGAAGAACCGAAGATCGTGTGTGGTGGAGATCTTTGGGAGATGCCTTTATCCAGCAATGGGGAAACATAGGCTGATGGTATGGTGTAGTAGGTATTTATTAGTATGCAAAATACTATGATTTTGCTTGCCTCCACATATAAACATTGATACTTAGATGTAGGTAATAATCATATTATAAATATAGTTTTTTATAGTAGTTTATTTAGGTACGTACTATGTCTGTCCATTTCATTGCTTTCCTATCGCTCTCCCAGGTTTGCTGGTAGAAAGAAATATCCTAAGTGGATAAGCACGCCTTGTGTGGGTACCTATGTATTTTCTTTTGTAACAATTTTTATCATTTGTGTGTACAATAAAGCATATTAATAAATAGAGCACCTACTTGGCCGCATTAAATTGAAAATAATTAATTATTGTTAGATAATTTACAATTAAGGTTTTCATGTTTACGCTTATTTTACTGGTAAGTATAAAGTGAGAAGATTATCTGAAACAAAACTATACACAACAATACCAACTAATGACGTTTGAAATGCAACACTATTAATGATATTGAGTAAATATTTCGAGATAAATCATCCTTGAATAAATATTTCAACAACAGAACTAACAAATGGCAGGAAAGAAATTACAAGATGGCGTCGGGTTTCCACAGTTCACTTTTCCCGCCAATTATCGATGGCCAGTTTCGCTTTCACAACAATTTTCCAATGCACTTAGTTGACTAGCAGGTATTAATTTACTATAGGTATATCTTGTTTGGAATGTAAATCTTAAATAGACAGGCGTTTGACCGGGGCGAAGTCCGAAGAAAACTTATCTATGTATAGCCTCATAAATAACATAAGGAAAAGCTAGACAGGAGATAAATAATTACCACTTGATGCGAAATATTTCACAAATTCTACAATCGTTGCTAGATTTTATTAATTGAAGGATTTAAAAAATAATAAGGAAAAGAAACTATATAATATCTTAAGAGGTAGAAAAAGTGTAAGTCACAAAGAATAAAGTTGAAAGACATTGTGCCCGAAGCTAAAGAAAAAAGTGCCTGAACCTATTAAAACCTTTTAATTTTTGGTACCTACACACTAATAACTGAAAACCAAAAGGAAATTAATACTTAATTTCATAAATTTTACTTACTGAGAACAGAACAGAACTGGAAAATAATTAAAGTAATTATTGTGAAAAGTTTTGTTAGGCAGAATTTTAACCAAAAATCAGACGTTTTGCGTCAACACGTCAGCAAATTTGAGCAGATAATTATAATTAAACAATTATTATAAAGTGCGTAATCTACTTAAATTGAATAAAATCGAGTAGCAACAAGAAAATAGATCCAAGATAAATTAAATTAGGTACTCTGAATACATAATATTTTTGTAACTAAAAAAAAAACATTTTTAATAATTAGTAAAAGTTGAATAAATCATAAAAGTTGAACAAATCATAGAATCAAACATGAGCGTGAGTATGATAATTAGAGTAGCACGATTCACTCCACATGTGCACATAAAGTATGGAAGAAGGTCGTACTTGACGTACTTCATTACCAAACGGGCGTTAACTACAAAACAAGTGAGTCGTGGTTTTGTGATTGTCCATCAAAGGCGCTTGCGATGTTCATGTTGAAAAAATGCGTCACGCATTCATTGATACGTAATCGGGTTAGCGTGATCGCGCAGACGGACGCATAGATTGTGGGGCCCAAAATAAAAGTGAACAGCGATTTTGATAATAGTGCAGGAGGAACAGGAGAAACAAAATTATAAGACAGCACACAATTGTCAGAATAAGTCAGACACCATACCGATTTTAATAGTTCACCATATCTCGATCGGCTTATATGCTTGCGAGCGATAAAATCCATAGCTATATAATTCATTAGGAATTCTATTTCATTCGCAAAACACTTCATAAAAGTAAGTTTCAGAGGTTCCGATAAGTGTCTCCAGTACTAAAAAAATTAATTTGTCAAAATAAAACTGTAAAAGAAATCAATCTTTGCGAATCCCTCCGCCCAGGTGGCATATTAAGTACTTTAACTTACAGTTTAGTAATTCATGGCTTATTTTTGTACAATGTTTCGATCAAATAACATCGACGAATATTCGGAAATGTCAATGTGAATCAATGTGTCAATATGAATGTGAATGGGCATATTCCCATAGGGTCATTACGATAATTGTATTGTAGAAACCTTGAAATGACAAGATTATGCAGTTTAATTAATGTCCCTCAATAACGACAACCTGTTTAACAACTAATTTTATGACAAGGCATGTCTATCGCTGTATTCATTATATTTTATATTATAACAGTGAAAATATTTAGATAAACATTCGCTTTCGTCTAAAGTTTGGCCCAATCACCACAAGCATGTGCGCGGTCAAGCAACGGGATTGGACGGTGCACGCATCGCCCGCGCAGGCAGAATATGAAGTGCTAATATTTATCTCGTTACAACGTTTAACTAATGAATGATTGATTAGTACCGTTTCAGCCCTGAATAATGAGTGGAAGAAGAACCTATGATCATCAGTAAAGTATGAATAAAGCGAAGTCGCTTTATTCATAGTTAGCATACTTAGGTAGCATTAGCTGAATAACTATCCCAGACGCACAAGACTTGTTCTCAAAATAATTTATGTATAAAATGACAGTCATAAAAATATTTGAGTGGGCATTTAACTTACTAGACCTACATGTATTGTTTACCTACGTGTATTGTTTACAATAATTATAAACAGTCGTCCGTAACAATGACAAACAAAAGGAAACAAACGCGCAAACAAATCGATGAGTAAAGGACAAATGCAATGAGGTCATACGCTAAGATTAAGCTCCATTCACACCGAATGTGTCCTTTACGATCGATAATTCTTCAAAGTGTGTCAAAGGATATGCTTCCTCCAATCAATGTTGGCCTGATAAATGATCTTGTAGCAGTAACACAACAGTAGTATTTCTAAGATTCAAATGTCTAGACGTACCTACAATGCGGCAAAGAAAATAATGGTCCTTATAATATCTAATATTGCGTTTTTTTTATTGATTGTTGTTGTATAGTACTAAATGGTTAATTTCGCAAGTCCGCCTGCCGCATCTAAACCCATATCTACGAGTGTTGTAAGACTTGCAAGCGTGCACCGGTCCATGACGGAATGTTGACCGAATCATGCATTCTGTAGGATGTGAACACACCGTTTGTTCGGAACCATTAAATCGTCTTAATTGGACTGGTTAGCGTTATAGGTAACCATTGGGGATTTTATTTTTGTAATAAATCCAGAAACTTATTTTGGATATCAAACGTGATAAAATTGCACTGAAATGGAATGTTCGGTATTCGCGTGCCATAGAGGCCTCAGCTAACAGATACTATTCACTACAATCATCCCAAAACCACAAGGGCAGAAAGTACGCGAAAATTCCTCTAACATTACCAGTCCGACCTATGACGGTGACTTGTACCAGTGCAATGGGATAATCAACTAAGGAATCTAAGGCGAAAATCAACATACTTGGGGCCACATCAGTATTATTGCTGTTCACTTAGAAACTACAAGCGAGAGAGATCGTTGGTAAACAGTGCGCCGCCTTTTTATATGAAGACAACCTTAATATTGAATATTTTCTAATCTTCTTCTTTTTCTAAAGAACCTTCCAATATAAAGTGTACAATCACCATGTTAAGTAAGAAACACAGGAGGACGATCCTGCACCCCAGTCGATTAGTAGAGTTACCCTACTATATTTAGGAACATATCTACCGATGTGTTCCGGGAGTGAGTGAGGGTTTTCAGAGCCCATTTCCCTTCCCGTCGCGTTCGGTTTCTCTTTAAGCGGATTGACGGGTAGTCATTTTTGACTAACGTGTTCCAAGAGCGACTATAATTTTCTTTCTATAAAGCACGGTGTTTAAGTTGCTGACAACCCTAGAGGGTTAATGCTAATGCTTCACCGACCGATAAATATTGACTTTTTTTATAGAAAGTAGGTGAGAGACGAGCATACAGTCCATCTGGTGGTAAGCGGAACAGTCAGGTACATCAGTAAAGAATGTCAAACGTTGGCATATTCATTTTTTTTTTGTTAGGAAAGACAATGAAGGAAAATCCTCATGGACACCCGGGAATGGGGCCCAGGTAGTGCGGGACTCGTACCGGCTAAAAAACCTTGATTTGTCTTAACATCGTGAATGTCTAAATTCTTGTGGCCCTAGTGGCCTTTCAAGAGTCACCGGTCGTTTTGATGTGGGGCGAGCGCAGAAGGCGCTCAGCCAGGAACAAAGTGTGTGTTGCAACGAGCCTAAACACTAACTACAAAAGGAACGAACTGACGGAAGGAACGGCGGAAGGAACGGACCTCGGCTTAGGGCCTTGCATTGGGGGGATACCGCGGGTTCGCGAGTCGGCGAGAAGCGCCCAGGCACGTGCTGATACCTAGTAAAAGTGTTGGCTGAGGGCCGGTGTGTGTTAACGGTGTAACGAGGGGGACGTCCACGTCTCCGCCGGCGGGGACAGTGTCTGTGTACTGTGTTTGAGTGCAGTGTGAGAACCCTATTGGCAGAGGTGATCGGGTCGTCGGGATCGTCCAGGATGTGCCGCGGGCGACGATAGCGGGGAGGGGCACTCCTGTCCGATATGTAGGTGAGGGAGGAGACAATCAGAAGGTTGGGATAGTGTGGGATATCGTCATAGTAGCGTCGGGCGGTAAGGCATATTCCCGGACGCGCCGCCTGTCTTTAAAAAGTGGGTAAAAATGTTGGGAAGGGTACCACCGGATGAGTGACTGATTACTAGCTTACAACAGTACAAAATCCAAATGAGATGATCTAGCTTATATTAAACAAGGCGGAAAACCTGGCATAATAAATTACGCATAATCACAGAGATTATGAATAGAGCTTGAGCATCAAGTGAAGCAAACAGTTAAACACATGACATCACCTATAGTCAAAAAACAAACCATAAAAAATAGCTATAAACTCATTAGTTAGTTTCATAAAACGAATTATATTATAGTGTCCGTATCAGACAAAAGATCCCTTAATGTCGATTTAATTCCTGTATGGTTTGGTTAATGGTCTTAATTCCTATATGTCGATTTCATTTTTTGATACGAAGTTTTTACTTCGACATACATTTCTAAAAAAATTTTCATTCCTATAAGGCAAACTGTAGGGTTATTAATAAATAAAAATGTCGTATCATTTTTCAGAGAAATAATTGAACGAGCAGCAAATAAAAATACCGAATGAGCAGCAAGTAGATGGTAATTTAAAGATGGGTTAGGTTTAGGTTTTTTAATGACAATTAAGAGATACCCATGTGTCCTGCGAAGCGGAACTCCGTCGACTTGGTGTTGACATTCTTAGTAATTTAAAAATATTTATTCCAATTATTCAAAAATGGGTTTAAATAGAAGCCATTGAAATATACATTTTTTCTTCATATATGGCAATGGAACAATTACCACATTCCGCTAGCATCAAGTTTTCTTCGTAATAAACAATTTCAAAGTCTAAAACGTATGCTGTCATTGTCCAGTCCCGTCTAAGAAAGTCAGGAGTCGCTCATTTAAACGATAGTAAGTTTACTGAGGACAGAAGAGGACTCCTTGGAAGCACACGAAAAGCGCAATCCCACGCTTTTATTTGATTATCACAAACACCACGCACGAATAACACTTTAAGTTTAATAAACTATCACTATTAACAAAACGCCTAATACACAATTTTTACAATAATCAAACAAAAACTCAACTTCACTTCTCGAGTTCCCGCCAAAAAGTCCATTGAATTATATTGTACTTATACACAAAATATTGACTAGCAATAATAACAAAATAGACTTATCTAATATTAATTATTATTTATGTAGTTTTAGGGATATATGTGCGTAATGGTATACGTAGTTAGACGGCAAGGGATGTAGTTAGTAGTTGGATTGGTTGTAGTTAGTGTTTGTAACTATAACAGTGGTTTTGTCATCCACCTACCTAATTTTTCTACCTGACCGCACTGATCTGTTCGGGTATTTTATTGTAGGGTAAGTTTTACACATAAGTATTTCAACATCTACAAATCTTATTTACAGCTCAGAGAAGTTACATCAAAATCACATTCATGAGAAATGTAGTCATTACAAAAATAACGTTTACCGATATAGAATGAAAGAATAAACTGCTAAGTTAGTGAGACGCTAACGCTTGCAACACCAGCAAAATTATCGAGGCGTTGCGATTTACAAGGCCCTTGTCGCATAAAACCTGCTTTACAATGAAATCATTAATTTGTTTCAATGCAGATGCCAATCAGCGATGATAGTGCTAACCATTGCGTGAAGTTGTAAATGGAAATCCTTTTGAAACCGCGACTCAGAGGTGAAACAAAACAAAAGCAACTCATATCATAATCTATTTATATAAAAATTAAATGCTGTTCTATGGTAAGCGCATCACTTGAGAACGGCTGGACAGATTTGGCTATTTTTTTTAAAACATATTCGTAATAGTCCGAATAAGGTTTTTAGGGAAAGAAAAATTCGTAAAAGTTGCCCGGAAAATTGGAAAATTCGGGAAAAACTGAAAGTGCTTTTTTCTATGGGATATTTGTATGAACTACAGACCATAACTCACGATTCGAACGATGGATATGCGTAATTCTTTTTTGTTTTCTTCATTATGATCCTGGAAAAGCTTTCAGTAAAAAAAAAATATTTATTGTAATTTGAAATTATGGAATTTTTTTATTGAAATTTGGACAGGACAGCGTCTATCGGGTCAGCTAGTTCTTATTAATAACAGTTGAACAATTTGAAGTTTTAGCGGTGATGTCTAGCTACAGGAATATATTCTTTACTCTTATTCATGATGTTGTGACTTCAACTGCTCGGTCCATATCTCTGAGTTTAAACTTAAGTAAGTACAGATTTTTCAAAAGTATCACCAGCTCGCATGTTGCAGAATTAAAAAAAAATCTAGAGCATGGGTATCCATCAATCCGTACTGGGTCCGTGTGTTGAACTGTGGCCCAAAAACTCGCTAGTGAGTTAGGGAGACCTGCAGTGGGACATTAAAAAGGCTGAGGGAAAGAAAAAAAATCGAAGTAATCACAGAGAGAAAGAATATGAAACGTACAGAAGAAAGAATCTTCATATTTTAAATTCACCGGGAGGTGGAATTAGAATGCCATAAATGGTGATTAATAATGACGTTAGACCTAATACTGCAATTATATTTGGAGAAAGCTATATTTCTTAAAATATTGACTAAGTTCTCCCCAAAATGTGCATATCTTATATCATCAGGAAATTACTAAACTTTGACGACCTTAATTTTTTTATACGCGGCATTTTGCTGACAGCGTTGCACAAATTACTGTAGCATGTTTGGCGTGTATTATCGTAGACTTCTTGTGGACTTGTCCACAATTACCTGTTGTTGGGTCATTTATGAATTTGTCATTGTCTATATACGCATGCCGTACTGACCGTATCGAAAGAGTTCAAAAGGAATTTCTGAAAACATTGGACTTCGGATTGCATATACATCATAGCAGTTATGCAGCGTCTTTAAAATACCACCGTCTTCTCTTGTCAAGCGAACGCAGAAATAATTTGATCTTATCAACTTTTTCAAACTAAGGAACAATTATTTTTACTTAACAAAATAAAGTTTAATGTACTCAATTATATACCTACGGCCCCTTCGTGGCACTCAAACGAGACCTTTATTGCAAGTACATTCCAGCAACTATGCTAAACAATCATTTATACCGCACAGCCTTCATTGTTATTTATAATAATCGGTAGCTATATCAGTAGAACATTCACATATTCATATTTTTGAAAAAAGGATCACAATATTCAAATCTTACTTAAACAACTTTTATCTATCTATATAAATAAAAATGTAAATTTTCGTTTTTTTTTAAATCTTAAATCTCTGAAAGTTCTTTACAGATTGCTTTGAAATTTTGGCACAACGTTGCACTCGAATACGCGCGTGTTTTTATATATCTATCACTAGGTAAAAACATGCTTTTTACCCAAAAACAGGGTAAGCGCCATCTGTTGGGCAGGCATAGCAACGCGTGGCCGGGTACAGCTAGCAGTTAATAATAATAACACTTGCTTACTACCTTGCAATTCGCTCTTTTTACGCTATCAGTCAGTCATACAACTGTTTATTTTAAAAAATTAGGAAATGTAGTTCAATAGTTTTAAGTACAATTTTTTACATTACAATTCTTACTTGTAGTGAACGTTTTTTCCAAAATATAGAGAAAAAAAAATGTTAAAAGAATGCGGTTGTGTTTCAATCCCTGCAGAATCCTAAACAACATGTAGTTTTATTTAATATACCTATGCTCATTTTCAATATACCGGCCCTGAAAATTTCTATGGATGCTAGAAACAAATCACACCTTCTCACGAGGGGCAGAACACAATTTTTTATATGAAATTCTCTGAACTTTAAATTAAAACAACAGCTGCAACCACAGATCACAACAATTGTGTGATATGAGGCTGCAACACTAACAAAGTTACAGAGATATTATTATAAGAAAAAATATTTTCCGCTTTTCCTGAAAAGATGTGATTTGTCCCTTACGTCAATTGAGATTTACAGGGTAGAAATATCTTAAATAGTGAAGAAATCTTTTGGTGATTAATATTCAAAAAATCCATGAAATAGGTGTGAACGTTACATACCTTGAGGAACAAATCATGCGGTATAGAATCGCATGAAATCTTTAGAGCTCCACTATTCACTATAATTAATTCTGTTTTATATTAAGCAACGTGACACGAAATAAGATTGACAACACTTGTCGGGAGATGCTTAATCATAGTATGGCGACACGCGCAGGGGGCCGCTGTTGTCTTGAATAGGTAGGAATAATTGTAATGATTGGACAATTAACTCGGAGAACAAAGGACACTGGTGTTCATAGGTAACACATGCATGTACGTTGGTGTAGAGAGACATCAGATACACAAGTATCTCTAAGTGTATCTATACGGCTGTTATGCAGACAATAGGAATCTGAGTGCGGCCATTGCCGTTACTCGATGCGGCAGTGTAGTATAAGGTCTTTAATTATGGTATTGTTTGAAATAATTATGTCACAATAAGGCCGTAAACGATATCCTATCAAAACAACAGACTTGTAACAAAGTTAATGCGGTATAAAGTACATCAATCACGCAGCCATGGTCTGCTACTTCAATAACCTTCATTAATTATATTTTAGAAGGACTAATATGATCGAAGACATAATTCATAAATATAATCATGAAATAACATGGGTAATTCATTACCTATTTTAGGACCTCCTTCATTACTCAACTGAAATTACGAAGTTAATATATAAAGAACAAACGACAACAATTTAGAATATTGTAATTAATTTAAAATGACTACTAAAGTAAAGTGACCGACTTTTATAGAATCCTTAAATCTACATAACAACTGTCGTTACAAAGGCTGAAAATAACTAAGTGTCAAAACTATCATTCAACACACTTAACACAATATAAAAATCTGTAGGCCATAAACCAAGAGCTCGCATATATATTGCCGATATTATGTTGTTACTTTACATACAATGTGTTTACCAAGTACAGTGCGCCGGGGCATTCAGCCTATTACACAGGTACTCCAGGCGTAATGACTAATGACTCAGAACTTATCTCAAGGGAAAACGGCGAGGGACAGCATTCCAAAGCTTTGCGTTGCTAAGTATTCGCACTGTTTAGAAAACAGTAGGATAATTGCAGTAAATACCTGTGCTATCGACTAAATACAGTTAGAAATGCAATTAAATGAATCTTCTTGTAAACATCTATCGATAGGAGGAAATACAATGGAAGTAAATAGTTTTGTCGACGCTGTGAATCTATACGGAGTTATTAGTAAGTGTGTGTGAAAAATCGAAAGCAAAATATGTTTTGAATGTACAATACATTGTAGATGTAGATTATAATCATCGTGACAATGGAATACTTAAACAATTTGTTACTTATTAAACAATGTATGAAATGGTAAAATCATACAAATATTTACAAACTTGTGTCTTATGTAGAAATTTTATAAGATACGAAAAAAAGAAATAATTAAATGAGCAGCAAAAAATACTGAATAGGCAGCAAATCGATAGTAGCAAATTTAAAGGTGGGTTAGGTTTAGGTTGTCTGGTGACCATGAAGAAATAAGAGTCCCGCGCCAACTTGGTGATAGATGAGAACGTTCTTAGTAATTTAAACTGAAGTGCTCAATTTTAAATAGTTGAGCAGTGGGGAATCACATTAAAGTCCTAATGCTCAACTGGTTGAGCACTTCAGTTGAGCAGTGGGGAAAAGGGTTTTTTAGTCGTGTTTTCAAAAAAACTTATGAACATACAAATTTTCGAAATATAAAACTCGTTTGTCGAATCACAGCAACGATAAAACCTATTTTAAGTTGTAGGAAAAATAAAACTGGTCAATAAGCCGTTATTCAAATTCCGTTAAGTTATTCAAAAATAAGTTTTGTTGGTCCCGCTGCCCGTTTAGTATTTACTATTTTTCGTTTAAATACAAGCCATATAGAAATAGTACTTGAACTCAAAAAAAAGATTTACGATGATACAAGACTAAAGTTTGCAAAATCCTCTTTGAGCATCAAATGTTCACAAAACTGTTGTAAAGAAAAAATATCATTAGGCAGACTTATGAATGACCTATAAATTATCGCAGGCACCGCGCAACAACAAAAACTTAATCTAGGCAGTGAATAAATAACCTGACAGACATAAAACTTGTCCCAAGTAACCCAAATGCAGTCTTTCACTTTGTCTTGAAAAAAACCTGTTTTAAAATAAACATCCTCTCTTAAAACCTTTGGCTTTTTTGCTTTCGCGACCTTCTCATATCTCAAGTACACAACGAAAAAAGATGATGGGCATCTCCTTTCATTATAGGAGCATTATGCATATAAGTATGAGGACGAACCGGTTGAAACCAGTTCTCAGTTTGTGGAACGTAGATTTCACCTGCGATGCAATCAGCTTAAATCGATTCATATATCGATTATATTTATGAAAGTGACGTGACGATCTTTAATCGAGATGGTCGAATCTGGTGTAAATTTACAAATAATTGCAATTGATCTTCATGATCGATCGATGGTTGCAAAAGTATTTCAATTTACAAACCATATCGATCTTAGATAAGCCATTGACGTATCATTTGTTACATCGGTAAAAAGTTGTTTTCGACCTAAGTGGTGACCTTAATCTAAGCTCTAATGTTTTTAATAAAAGGTTTCGTTGTTTATATTTTCTAGGTCATAATAGGTAGGCGCTAAGCTTGTTCCTAAGTTCATTGAAAAAATAACTTTATGAAATTTAATAGTTACTAAATAAATAGATTAAATAGACTATTATTATTTAATATATATGTATTATTATTCGTTAGATTCAGATAGCATTGCGCTGATTAGTGTATTTATTGTAAGGGAGTTTTGAGAAACTTCCTCATGAGCCAGGTGAAAAAGGAAAACAAATGTAATCAAAAATATATCTAATTTAATTCATAAATATAGTTTATATAGTCCATGCCAAATAAAAGAAATATTGTCATTACCTATTTTTGAAAGTTAAAAACAACATATGGAATTTACTAAACATTCTGATATTTGCGCACTTTTACTTTTGACTTTGCACAAATATTACAAAGACAACTTTCGCTGGAGCGTCGCGTGCATCGTCGCCATTCACACATTATCATAATATTATGTTTCATTGCTCTTTATTGATTTGAAGAAAATATTACTCTAGCCGACTGTAGCGTAATCGATGCTGTCTTTCTTTACTACACCTTTAGTATGTATTGTATACATGTATTGACATAAGGCATTATTACTACTACTGTATAAACATTGGTATGTCATTCATTAGAAAAAAATGTTCGCATTATTATAAACATGTCAGCATATTTCTAAAGTGAGATCTTTTTCATTTAACTACGCGATTGAATTACACTTTTCAGAGAAAACTCTTCCTAAAGAGAAAACTTTATCTATTTAATTATTTTTTAAAGAAACATCTCTTATAATTTTCTTTAACTCATTGGTTTTAATAGTTTAATGAATACACCGTTTTATATCATAACGATTATGTTTAAATTGATTTATTTTTGTAATTATACTTAGTAATATTTTTTTTCGTTTTACTTAGGTCTATTTGATATAATATTTTTTTTGGATCTTCTAAGTCTTCCGTTTTGAAGACTGGTTCATTTAATATTCAGACACCAGTTATTTATTTATAATGTTATATTTTTTTTATTAAATCCGTGGTGGTTCTCAGCAACGTGCTTTCTGATTCTACTAATAAGATATCTTATACTTCGAGGATGAAGTGAGAACTGCTATTAGAATTTATTTAATGTCCACTTATCACCAGGGTTTGCAATGCGTTTATAATTCAGATTACAACCGTGGTGTCAGGGTCGCGACCTCAGTTCCCGATCAGGCGGTGGGCGACGGCCTCTAAGGTTCTGTTCCTATTGTCTATTCGATACACCAATGTTTCGACATTGACTAATATTTGCTCCGCGATTTCAACTGTAGAAGCTTTACTTGAGGGGAATGCTAATAAGTTATTTGATAATTCGGTATGGTTACACTTCATTGAAAGTAAACCATATATAAAGATGGACTCATTATATTTTTGAGCTGGACAAGGAAAATAATTTCAATATTAAAGCGTATATCAGGTTCGATTCTCAGAACCTAAGAAATTCATAAATTTCCAACCGCCATCCATCGCGACTGGGGAATACCTGAACTACCTAGGCAAAACATTGTAGGTTTTCTAAAATGTTAAAATGATTAACCTAGCACATTTTCAATAAGTTTCTGACAAATTCTTACAATATTTGCCATGCCGTTCGTCACTATGATGGCAATATTGACAATCGTTACGTGATTTATCTACAATTAAGAAACCGTTCAGCCTTGGTATCGTCAGTATGTATGCGCGGCGCTACGTGGAACACGTAGGTATTGTAGTACACGTCTCACGCATGGTGTGCTTGATTGAAGGAATTAACAGCATACAAGTGCCTATATGGTAGAAACACATAACTGTGCCCATGTTACTTTATATTGATCTTGGAACTCGAAATGAAAACAATAATACAAATACTGTATTTGCTGTGTTTTCTATAAACCATACTGAAATTTGAGCTATAATTTAAGTCCTGCGTCGAGGGCAACCTGTGTTATAGGCGCTAGTTCCCTTATCGGAGCTCCTCGTAGCTTTTTTATAACCTTTAATGTAAATGCTATAATTTAAATTTAAATAATTGAATGTAATTTATAAATTTACAGACGAGACCTCTCGCAAACAGATAATTGAAACAATGTCTTGATATTCTTCAGAAATCAATGTGTATGTATTGTTATCGATATGTAGGTACTTTTAGGATTTCCTGCTGGACATGGGTCTCCTCATGTACATTATTGTACGTTGTCTTGTGCATGAAGGATATATGGACTTAAAACGCCACGCTGGCCAAGCGGGTTGACGAGACCACCCTTTTAGATGTGATATCAGGGCTTCATCAGGCTTTCCACATTCCTCAGGGCTTGTGGTAGTCAATTTATTATTAAATCGGTATGTAATTAGATTACAAATAATCCTAATTCTAGTCTATCTTCCAGAGGGGTAAGCAGAGACAACAGAATCAATCTTATCACAATCCTGATATACCCTTTTTCTATGTATCCCAATAAAGATGATAACTCCAAAAAAAATATGTTATCTAATATTCTTATGAGCAGCATTTGTCAGACTTAATCCCTGATAGTCGAGTCAATGCAAAGATATTCATCGAAACATGCCTTGCATTTTATCTATCACACCTAGTCGTACAATGAGATGAACGCTCATAGATCATCTTCAAAAATGTATTTAAAGGGGTCAATAATATCGACTGTATCGTTAAACATATTCTTAATTCGACACATGTGATAAAGACGATGTTTTTGCAGATTTTTTGGCATTATTAATGAGTTTAAACACGGAATAAGATTTCTTTGGTATGGTAAGCATACGAAATCATTAAACTAGTTAGTGACTATAACGATTTGTTACTTACAATAGATATACGTCGCGGAAGTTAAGTGTAATGTTTTTGACTGACCCGACAGAATGAGTAAGTTCACTTTACGAATGTGTTTAAATTCATCTACCTAATTCACAAGTCAAAACATGTGATGAAAACTGTAACTATGGATTTTGTGGCCTTGTTATAGTTAATTAAATAAATTAAAAGTTATAAAACTATAATATACGAAAGCATTTTCATCATCGAATGCTATTAAAATATCCTCAACAAGCATTTGCTACAATTACAGCAAGCAATGCAAATCTTAATCATTTAGGTGCAAGAATTCTTTGTAATTATTCTTTTTCTGTGTCCTACCAAATATTATGATCTGGTAACCACGGCTCTATTATGTTCTCCGGTTGAAAGTACTAAAAGTTCGATAATTATTACGTATGAATAAAAAAAAACTATCTGTTCTGATAGTAAATGCGTATTGTAATATCGCAATCGATTACAGACAGACAGGTTTACCTCCGAACCTCGGAACATGATCATAATTAAAGTTGTAATAACACTCGGAAACAGCTGGTTCAGAATATTGTAGGAAACGATTGAGTAATTTTCCAATCAATAATATAAAACGGCGGAATTTGTAATTAACGAAGTGGCTTAACTAGTAAAACTATTTATATTTATCAATCCTCTAGCCAATAAAGAACTTCTTACAGAAATTATTCTTCTGTTAAACTAGCCCTCCTAGCTCTCCTTAGAAATAAAACGTATACGTGCATTTTGGTGCATTCGAGAAAAATGCAAAAATAAATGGCTAAATTTCCGTTAATATAAAATCTAGCTAGAAATTAGGAGTTTTGGATGAAATAAGAAGAATAAACATTGATTATTCTCTGTGCTTTTTTTCCAAATATAATGTTACTTATGCTTTTTCTTCTTAAGAGGACCGTTGTATTGAATATACTTAGATACTGGAGTTATCACTGTACAAACGACATTTAAAAACCTGCCTCACGATAAAATCGATCTACAAATTGAATAATCAAAAATTTATCACGAGTAACACGTAGAACCTAGACCTTCGATGGTTTGGCATACAAAATAATGAAACTTGGCCCAAATACTTCGCCCAATGACCTGAGATTACTTTTAAGGCGCGTATTACTTGGGCTGAATATATGAAAAGCAATTAAGGCCTTATAACTTTCCAACGTACAACTCGCCGCATATCGAAGTGTTTTAACTAATGAAATAATATATTCAGTATTAGTCTTTATTGATGCGTAATACAAGCTATATTCGTGTGAATAAAATGATATATCATGTTTTAAATAATTGTGTGTGGTGCGGAACTTGAATGATCCAGCGGAAATGCCATCAATAGAGGACATTGAAAGGAGAAGTACTGAATCTATGAGTTCAAGAAACGTTCTGACATGTTATTTACATTGTTGCAATGTATGAATTCTAATTGTTATTTTGATGTGCGGATGATTAGGCTTGTGGTGTCCGGCCGCTGTTTTAGCATCTCTTCCCGTGGATGATCGTAAAAAGCGTCGAAGGGATAACAAAGTCGTTACCACATGCCATAAGGAACTAGATCGTCGCTAAAAGTGTGGACTCGTCCACCCGCTTAGCTAGCGTGGCATTTTAAGGACATTTACATACGATGCACACGATAATGTGCATGGGAGGCCCATATCCAGCAGTGAACTGGTTATGGTTGTGGCAGACGATAATTATAAGACAATTGCCTACTATGTAAGTTTTTAAAAACAAAAAGTTAAAACTTCGAGAACACCGATACGCACGTCTAAAGCAACGACTAAAGATAAATTGGAAAACTAAAAAACGACTAAAGATAAAGTGCTATAGACACAGAGCCAATCAACCAAAGAATTTAACAGTAAATGCAGGTTAATAAACAAATAAAATTTTCAAGAACCGTAGAAACCTATTTTTACACGAAAGTTAGAAAGAGACAATCTATATATTATAATATATCTAGTAATTTCGATTTGAAAATAAACTTGTTCAGTGATCAGCCAATTTTTCTTTTCATTAAAAACCAGCTGGACCAGGGGAGTCGCATGTCTGTAGTAACACAGCAGTTATTTATAAAATAATTTCACCGACATTTTTGGGTGTGATCACGTGACGATTTTATTCATGGTAAAATACATACACATTCTACACAACTTAGATTATCTATGTTGCAATATACCGACCAATTAAACCAATGGTTTATTTGACATTTCTGAATATTTTTAAACGTGTTTTCATCCTTTATCGTTTACTAGGAAAATCCTAAAGTTCACTAAATTTCATTCGCTCACTAAACTTTTGATAGTAAATAACAATTAAGAAAAATCCATGTACATATTTATATGAATAGGACGTACGGTCGGTGGAAAAAAAATATTTATTAAATATATGTAATAGATAGGCACCATTATAATAACTGTTTCATCTGTAAACTGTTCAAAAATTACCTGCTTTGATGACACATGCCTTAAAACCTTTCTAGATAAGATAAGACTAGATAGACAAGAAAATAAATATTTTGAACTGGTTTCCGTTCAAATATCTTTAAAAGTTAAAGAAAAACCAACATTTTATCACAACTTTAGGTAAGCTATGATTTTATAAGTTGTTCAGAAGATTAGGAACATATCTAACTATTAAACATTTACGGCTCATATACTCAAATTAATCTATTGGTCACAACCCGATTCAAACACCCCATCTATCCTTAACTAATTGCTAATTAAACTACCCGCTAGATTCATTAAAAAGACAAAAAATCATATCTATGTTGTTCTAATTGAACAATGCGGTAACGATTAATTTAATCCACTGGAGCGTGTTACCGTGTTATAATTTAGTTACTGGATTATGCGCTCAATAGTTACGAGGATTGTGGTTATTATTAGCTTGAATCAGCAGGTTTGGTCAGTGGCACAGGTGTACCGTATATATCGCAAGTCTAACTGTTGCTAAACAACGAACATATTGGACTAACTGGATGTAAGTGTGTACGAGTAAAACAAGAAGTCGGGCGGGCTCCTTTCGCAAAAAATATTATACCTAAGTAATTATGATTGCACGTTAGATACTGTCAATTGTATCTAACTCCATTATACGTAGATGTACGTACACCTAATTATTTAATTTTATTTATTTATTAGAGAGAAGACGACAGACGAGTGAGTATACAATCCACCTGGCGGTAAGTGCATACTGTCGCTCATGGACACCGGCAGTACATGCCAACATCACTCCAGAATGACAAATGTTGGCACACCCCCGGTTGCACTGCCTACTTTTATAATGTACGAATGGATTTGGAGAAAGGGTTGGGAAAGTATAATGGGCTTTGGCATATCTCACTCACTATCGAAATACGAAACACATTGGGGAATAGGATAAAGTGGGAAATGCAATAAATTTCAAGGTAGTCTCTATGAGAGAGGGTTAACGAGACCAGTCGAATGCGCCCCGCGGGTGTTGGATTGCAGCGTTCACCCTCATAATCCCCAAAAGTAACAAACCGTTAAAGCATAGCGACTTTTTGTACATTATTAATTAATTACTGTCCTGTTGAGTGGAGCGTATAATGGGATATAAAATAATCTTCTTATTTTGTTATTCACTTTACTTTCCATCCCATCCCCTTCGAGGAGGAGGTGGAGTGGGAAATATGAAACCATAGATTCCGTTCATGATTCTGAGTTCGTTAATATGAAAGTGACGAACCTTGTTTCGTAAAAAAAAATTATTTTGTGATTTTCCAAATTTTTCGAATACCTAAGCATAATCCAACGCTTCGGGATAGTTTTGATTATACCTTGTTATACTGAAATTACAGAAAATATTATCGTTGCATTTGCCTTTCATAATACATACGAGTACATATTATAGCAAAACAATAATAGACATTGTGGACTCAAAAATTCACAAAAGGCGGGCGGATCTTATCACAAAAATCAATCTCTGTCAGGCAACATTTGGGTAGAGAGGAAATAAATACCTCGACTACAGGTGCATAGATGGTGAACAGTATACATAACTACGTAATATATAATATACGATATTTCAACATACATCTTAAGTCTTTATACAATATACATACCTAAAATTAATTCACCGGTAAGCACATAAAAAAACCTTGATCAACAAATGATTCATTAGAATTTTCTCCTTACAGCACAGTTTAAAAGAGCATGGTGTAAAGATGTTGAAGCAACTCTGGCAAGGCCTTTAGGCTACGTTTGCTTATAAATTACATATCGTAAAGAGGTCACTCATGTGCGAACTGATTATGATTGATTTCTCTCTATGGGCGTTCTCTAATGTAAGTATAAAACATGTTTTAGAAGAACAAATTACATAGTGCATTTAGGTTCTGCGCACACAGTCGTTTTCTCTTTAGAGATCGCGTATTTCTAATAAACTCTTATGTTAGTCAGTTTGTTAGAAATGAATGAACTTAAAATGCTTCCTAAGGAAATATAGCGAATAATGGTAATACAATTTTCAGAAATGTCTCTTGACTTATGACACAACGTCTTGCAGTCTTGTGGAATACAGTAATTCTCCGATAAATCCAGTAATACTCTCATAAATCCAGTAATATACCGATAAATCCAGTAATAATCCGATAAATCCTGACAAATGTCAATAGAAAATAAGTGGAATTGTTGATATTACTTTCTACAGTAATAGGCATTAGGTATTCGTTATATAGTGACTTACATTTGATAATTGTTTGTCTGTTTTACATGCGAATTAGTAGGAAACACTGTAAAGTCTACGCCGGTAATAAATAGTAACTATAATTTTGGGACAAACTAGACGTAAGTACCTGAATTAACTTCATCTGGCTATAAACTATTACCTAGGAACAATATGCTCCAGCTGTCACTATACAAATGATTAATTTGTCTTAGCAGAATAATTATTTAATATGCAAAATTCCTTTGAAAGGTACTGATAATCTAAATTTCGTAATGGTAATGCGCTAACAATTTCAATGATATCTCATTAAACTACCACATTTTTGAATATTGCTGAGATAAAACTCCTTGAACAATGGCCGTTTCAAAATTTTAAAAATAGTACCCTCATTCTGTATGTAAATCACATACTAGTACTATTGTAGTCAAGTAACTGAACCGTGATTTTACAAACGTTTGAGTATTTAAAGGTCAAGTGTAATTACGGATTGAAAAGTTTGCAACATCATTTTTATTGCTTAGATTTGAAGCAATGCCATTCGAAATAAATCATCTCTAAAGATTAGGTTGAAAAAAAAAATATTTTAACATGACAAAATATTAAACTTTTGGCCACAAATTTTGCTTGATGTTTTAGAAAAAAATATTACTTTTCTCTAGAAAAAGGTTTTGAAGAAACACAGAACAAAACCAGACTATAGATATAATATTGCTTACGTATTGCTTCAGATAGAGATAACCAGCAAAATAATTAAGTATCTACCTGAATGGATCTCAAAGTCAAGAAAAACCTATAAAAGTTTAGTTAAAAATGCTCCCAAACCTGAACAAATCTAAATGTCATTTTGTAATGAAATTTGTAGGAACCCTTTCCTTCGGAAAACAGATGCGAAAGAGTCCTCTCGTCGCGTCGTCGTCGAGAAGCTTGTAGCTGAGACCGTACGCCTGTATTGCGCCTGTTGCCTATAATATTCCACCTTGATTGTACTATTATAAAACATTACTAACCTGTGGGAGGCCTCTCCTTCGGATAGCAGATGCGGAAGAGCCCCCTCGTCCGCGTGTAGAAGTAGTACTTGTTGTTCAGACTGTCCAGTATCACTTGTGAGTTACCCGCCGAATTCTCCGCCGCGTACGACTGAAACAAATAAAATTTTATTTTATTTCTTAAATTGTAAGTTGATTAGGTCCGTTTTACTGGGTATTTGACCAATTAGATAAGGGCCATTTATGTACTGCATTTGCAGAAAAACAGTCTACCTCCTGATAGCGATTTCAAGAGATAGACTGTTTTTCTGTTTCCCAGACTGTGTTTATATTTGTTTTTAGAGAACTTTATTGCAAATATAATGATGTTCCTTTTTTACAGCTTAGCGGAAAATATTTCTTCACCTTCAAACATATTTTTATCACCTCTAAAAAACAAATGTTTGTTAAACCATAGGATATTTAATCTGCATTAAAGTAAATATTTTTTAGCAGTCCAACATTTTCTATTAGGTGGTATTAATTATTTTAAAGGTGCTATTAAGGCCATCTTGACAGAAAGAACAGACTCATCTAAAGACAACATGTCAAGTTAAAGTTCTTCATCAAATATGAATTCACAAAGAAGCACCATTAAATCCAAATTAAGTTCTACTACAATAACATATACAATAGGCCTGTCTGTCGGTAGTCAACAAAGGGTAATTATATAGTAGATAGAACCGGTCCCTTATTCCCGCATTCTTGGGCGATTCTCAGGGACGACGGAACGGATTTGATTACCTTGGACAGACAGACCGAGTTCGTTTACTCGAGGCACCTGAATGTGATATGATATGATATGATCTATGATTCGATCTACAGTTTATATTTTGTTCCCATTTAATTCAATATAATGACTTATACCTTCATTTATTTCGTTGTCTATTTTCGATGTATTTATTTAGAGATCTTGGATTTTTTGTGGTTATATACATGGCGTGTACCGCGTGGTCTCGGCCTGCTATAAAAAAGCAGCACCCCATTTCTTCCCGTGGTTGTCGTAAAAGGCGACTAAGGGACCACCTCTAAAAGAGTGGACTCGCCAACCTTGGCCAGCGTGGTGTTTTAAGGTCTCACATTCCTCACGCACGAGACAATGTGCATGAGAAAGCCCATGTCCAGGAGTGGATACTGAAAGAGCTGGGTGTTATTATGACCAATCGATGTTATAATAAAAAGCTTCATATTCCAACTTATAATTTTTTTTAGATTTTGTATTTTTACTTCTTTACTAACATTTATTTAAAAGTGTTTTTAACTTAGTACAGCGACACCACATCCCGAATTGAACAAGTTTTGATTTGTAACCGGTTTTACTGTTACAATGAACAATCTTGATTTTAGTGAAGTAAATGGAGTCAATGATATCGGTCATTGTGCAAAATCTTCAACAGCTATAGCAACCAAATTACAGAAAAACTATTAAAAAAATACCGAAATTATTAGGTGTCTCGAAGACAATATTAGTGTTTATCGTGGTGATATGAATACTGCACTAGACATGCATATAATGATACCACTATTATAAAAGATCTTAGTATCTATGACATATGTTCAGTATGTAAATTTGTTTTGTAAATTCCTCATTAAGGTGATGAATGATCGAGTTTGACTGAAGTAGACTTCAAAACAATATATTTAGATTTTATCGTTTCTATAATTATGAAACAATAATAAGCATTCACAACAACGAAATAAATAGATTTCAATAGAAGGTACCTAGGAATCCATATTTATGCAGATGATATTTGTTTATATAAAATGATTATAAAGCTAATAATAAATATCAATTTGTTTTTCGACAATTCTATTAATGTTATTGCCTTCAATTCCATTCATAAGGAAAAAAAGTTATTCTAAAAATAGTGACTAATAGTTCATGGAAACGCTACAATCCATGCAGACATAAACAAGGTTTTGTTAACACGCAGACATTAACGAGGTTTTATTAACGTAAACACCTGTTTGTAAAAAGTGATTTCACTACATTTCACTTGTTTGCCGTCCACTTAGGTAAAATGTTTGAGAAAATGATTCGTGTAATTCTTTTGTCATTGAAATATTTTAAGCGGTAATCACCTATTCAATAGATTTATGAAACGTACTTTCCTACTTAATCAATAATTATCTATGAATACTTAATTAGGGTGTTCTCATTAATACAATCCAATTTAATTACAAAGCCATATTTATTACTTATATGTCAAATGGTCTCATGGATGGATGGATATGAATCTGTGACCCTTCTAAGTTTCCCTGTTTAGATTACAGACGTATATATCTATATATAATAATATGTAGAACGATTTCCTTGCATCATTTTTGACTAATTTATTCCATCATTCTGCTCTCTAATCTGTATTTAAATCTACTAAACTTTCTACTTTAGTAACTATCCATTTCATAAACAGCCAAAGCCAAACAGCCAATGCGCTTACCAGATTTCGAAACTATTAATACCGACAAATTACACTTTTTACAAAAAGCGTTAGGTTCTTTTCAGATTGTAATCATCAAAGTACTTAAGTCTCTATTTCCTGCACCAACTTCCTATTACACACAATTGTTTACTTTAATATTCACATAGTCACAACACAAGTACGGATGCATACCATCTATCTCATTTGAACGTGTTTACGCCGCGAATTCCATGAGACCGGTTGTAATGATTTCCCACTGTGGCAAGTGGGGAGAGAGGCCTACCTAGAAAGGAAAGTGGGATTGTAAGGGAAAAGGTGGAGCTCACTTCACCAGTTTTAGGGAACCATGAAATAGTTTACGCCAAGTTGGGAAAAAATATTATTCAATAGACTTATTTTGGTCATTATTGAAGGTTGAAGTTGTTTGTGGCAAACTACGTGGTAAGTCGAGTATACTGTATATGCGGGTCTAGTTCGAACGCCACCCAATTTTGTTACAGACATGAATATCAATTGAACTTCGATATGGATCGTAAGAACGTGAATATTTCGAACATGTTGTGGCGCGTGACGTGACTTTCTGACCATAACGCAACGATGTCACGGTTCGAGACCATATTATACCTACTAGGTACTACTATATTGGCAGTTTTTAAAGTAGCTAGTTTTTTCAAGTTGTATTGCTTTAATGTCGGCACATAATGCAACATCTACAGAAGTTACAACATCACATGAGAATCGATACGACTGTTTCTCTTACAATAAAAAAAATCAGTTCGCATTCCCACGCAATTTACCTAAGTAACAATAATTAGCTATCGATTACAAACCGTATTAAAAGGGCATAAGAACGGGTCCCATTTGTGGTAAAAATTCAATAAAAATAGATAACTGATTAGTGATTAGGCATCGAAGCGAAACGTTCCTTCAACTCGAGTTCGCCGATCGAATCGATTCTATACACTGTGGTACTCGATGGGAAAGTCAATGTAAATTTTACAGCTCATAAATTTATGGGCTTATATTTTGAGGAAGAATCGTATAATATTAGTATATTATTATATATTCGTGTATACCAATGTTTAAAAAGACCATAGTCGAAAGTATTAAGTAGAGTGGATTAACGGCCTCCTGAGATGAGTCCATTTGTAAAGGGCTTTAAGACAACTTCTTCAATAACAGATATACACCCAATTTCGTTTTCCTAAAGCTGCTCTTGAAGTGCACTCGGAAAATGAAAGGTATCCCTTCAATCTTTTTTGTAAAAGAGAACAGGGATACTGTTTTTGTGGGAGCACCTAAATAACGTTTCACCAATTTTCCGCGGTGCGGCACTATTTACTCATTTCTAGGTATCTACTTAATAATAGTCATTCCATCTAGGTATATAATAGCTACCAACTTACCTTACGATGTTTCGGTCACTTTCGCCACATATCCCACGGCATGTGTCGGGCAATTAAGCCTTACCTATTGTCTTTTACTTTCGCTTACTAACTACAAGTAGGTCTTCCGTATATGACACTCTCTTTCTATATAATAATACCTTTGTAAATAATTTCGTACCGTTATACTTGTCGTTCCCCATCCCTTTTTCAATCGCATTCAGGTGCGTGCCAAGTTTTATCATTTTAGACAGATAATGGCATATATCGCAAATGTCCATATACTTACCATACACTGGTATACTAGTATACCATATATTGGTATTGACTTACCACCAGTGGGACTGTCTGCTCGTCTGCAATCTAAATATTTCCACATAGGATTTTTTGCAGTTTATCACCTATTTTGCAATTCATTTGGCAAGGTTCAAGTGGGCTGAAAATACCTAACTACAGAAGCAACAACTCATAAATACTCGCGATTAACGTTAGTAATGTATCTTACATATTATGACATATTTTCTATTGTGCGGGTCCTCGATATGAACCAAACGTACTGCGCAGGCGTCGATTTATGATTGAGCACGTAGGGAGAGATTGTCGTTGGAAAATATACTCGTATATTGCAATAAGACAAGCAAAACACGTGTACCTCGTACCGATATGAAATGGTTTCTGTGACGAGTATACGTATAGTAATTATTTGACGTTTCAATCCTTCCAATTTTTTGTAGATATAAGCAGGCGGGCAACGCTAGTGGGCATACGAGTGCGCTGCCAACCTTGTAGAATCATGTAATTTATATTTACTATTAGGTATAGATATAGTAAGAATCAACCAACTCATTTTAACCAATCATTCTACGAGTAAATATTAGTTTTGTTTGTCACAGTTAGATTTTAAAATTCGTAAGATTATAAATTAGTCTCAAATGAATTATTGTCCGCGTGTAATATTACTGGCAAATTTCAGGAAAATTATACTGTTACCTACTAGGAAAATGTTAGACAATGGTGGATTCAGAAAGGTTCATGGAAGTGAACCAATCGACGCACTCAACACAAATGGCGATATTCAAAATCTTCCCAGGAATAATTTTTGATATTATATTCACATTTCTAATTCTAGAGAGATCTTGAAATACGTCAATAAAATCTGAATAATTCAAAATATTCTATTTTTCTGTAGGAAAATCTGTTTAAAAAGATAATAATTTTATAGAAATTTCGAAATCATCCCATTATTACATACATTACATATACAAACCAACTATTTCATGATTACAATTTTTGTTTCACAGCTTTTGTTTCCTTTTATAATATCAAGGATTGGCTAATTTTTCTTGAATATTGTGAGGGACGATAACAATAATAACGTTTCTCCCACCAATAGGTAAGTGTGTATTTAAAACATATATTTTATGATATTTCAAGATATTTTTAAAAGTTAATGTCAGGTGAATAAAAACCGCACATGTGGTCCTAAATGACTTATTACATGTAAACGGTCATTATTGTCATTATTTACGTCGTAAATGTTCTCTCTTGCTCTTCGCTTCAGGCAAGTTCAAGTTGCGGTTCTACAAACTTGCCAAATAAAAAAAAATACAAATTGATAGATAAAATTGTTCACAAATTGTTGTTTTAGTCTTCAACACGTTCCCAAATTTATTCCATTTTAGCTCGTATTGGGAGCTAATTAAGGTACCCATTGATATAGGTCCGTTTTTGTTGATGCCAGTATCTATATACATACATACGACATACATACATACTACATACATATTATTTCCGTTCCTTCTTCTACCCATGTTTAAAACTGCAATTTTAAGACAATCGTTATATTATAAATTGAGCGTTTAGTTTATTAAAAGCTCTATTTAAAAATGATGTAATTTTGAATGATCCTGTACTTTTCAAACAATTAGAATTTCAAAGAGGTAAAAATAAAATAACAAAGAATTAACATCTTGAATACAGTGTTTATGAGGAAGAGACAGTGTTTTAGAATGTTTAAATTTTATTATTTAGACTTCTTATAAATTATTAAAAAAAAACAACACTACGTATGAAAGTCTGTTCCACGTTGAATATAAATATGTACCTACTGGTAAATAAAATATATCACCAAAAACATTCGCAGAAAACACTTTACCAATAAAAAATGCAGAATCCGGAAAAAAATAAAGTTATATCAAAAATGATAATTATGACTATAAGAAGTATAGAATAAGCTATGAAAATAGATATATCTATTACATAATATTTTATTCTTTTTTATTTATTTTCTTAGTTAGTGAACTTTATTACACATTACCGTATCAAAAGGCATGCTCTATCAATCAACCTTAGAGTTAAATGAAATAAATTAAATTTGGTTAATATGCAGCTGCAAAGGCTCTGATCTCGGGTCATGCACTTGAACGTCCCGTGTGCACCGGTCGGGAGCGGGACCCGTCTCGTTTACCTTGCAATGCCAAGCGCATATTATTCTCCCTATACACACTGGTGGATAGGTGCATACATCACATGTAGGTATGATACGCATAGAGGTATACGGTCAGCGATATGTATGGCATGTCGTAAATGAGAAACCGATTACCTATCCGATTACAGTGGACACATATTTAATGTAAAAAAAGTTATGAATCAGAACACCTCTTACAAGATTTGTATTGTGGAGAAAATCCAATCCAAGATAATCACATTGTGTGTACTTACTAACCATACTGATACACTACAGTCACTGACTACTGTATAAATATAACACTAAAGAGCAACATCCTATAAAAACAGAAAGTGCCATCTTTTAAAATAAGTTATATTAAACAGCAGATGCTTGATCCGTGGTTGTACGGAGACCAGTTGACCTTGATGTACAACATACGCACACGCCTCTACTAGATACAGAATTGAATGGAATGTTAGTTATTGTTTAGTTTTTATTGGACTTTGCGTAGGTACCTGGTAGTCGCAGTACCTGGTAGTTGAGATACAAAGCTGATTACTGGGGCTACTTTTAATTAATTTTGTACTTACATTTAAATTAAATTACTTCATTGAAATGTCAAAAATACGAGACAGATAAAGCAGATAATACAAATAAATCGATATACGTCTTATGCTTCCGTATAACTACCTTATTATACCGGATAGCGTATATATGCTACCTTAAATAAATAGCGGTGCTAAACTATAAGTATCTATTTTCGACTCTCATTCTTAAAGTCATGAATTCTAACCTCAACTATACCATTGGGTTACTAAGTAAGAATTTTTAAAATTATCCCTAAGTAGCTCGCTAGTTACGGAAAACATCGCAAGAAAAACCGCATCCACGAGAATTAAAAAATAAACTGAGCCATTTACGAGTATATCTGCCAATCCACGCTGGGCCCGCGTGAGTGGGTTACGGCTCTGAATTCCCTCGTGATTATTGGGCATGGATATGCCCTGCAGTGGGACGTTATAGGCAGATATCAAATCGAATATACTTGCTAAGTTTTTAGTCTACGCATACGAGATTACATAGGTACAATTTTTTGTCGTTTGTATAATCATAACTTCAATTCACTTCATCAGACGTGAAAATAACATAACAAGTTTAAAACATAATCGTTTGGAATAAATTTACTAAATAATTAAGCATTCATTCGAAAGAACGATTATCAGTATTAGCAGTTAATTGAATGGTGCAGAAAAGACACGCAGAGGTTTCAATTAAGTCCAAAGGCCACACGACAAAGACCAGAATAACCCACACCTGTTGGTATCAAGTATCGTCTCGGTGTCATCTGCTTGTAATTTAATAGCCAACACATTTATGTGCACCTTTCAGGGAATAAAGTCTAAGTTCAGATGTAAGAATTAATTGATGGCATGCGGTTTTAATCGAAATGTCTTGATGAAGACTATGGTATATTTTAATGAAATTTGTAGACTAAACCAACATTTGTATAGGGCATGTGAATTAATTGTTGCTGACATAATCGCAAGATCGACAACGAGTCTTAGAATGGACACCATGTAGGTACAGCAAAACGTAGCGTGGAACGGTGTAAACCAATCAGTGCCTTAACGAAAGCCGTTGGTAGTAGTTGAATGAGAAGAGCATAAGACCGAGTATGGTAGCGGGCCCTGTGGAAGCCTTATCCAGAGCGCGGCGGAAACACAGAAACTTATCGTAGTAGATAGTAGAGATATGTAGATAGAACCAGTTCGTTTATATTTAGAGGAAATCTTTTATCCGTTTTCTCTGTTTATTCATTTGAAACAACAAAAACATTTTTAGGCCATACATCCCTCATGCACAAGACAATGTACATGCTCATGTCCAGCAGTGGATGATAAAAGGGTTGGTTACGGTAATACCTATAGGTTAATTTCTTAAATGAAATGTAAATAAATACCACGTATACAAAAGTGGTCGGATATTCTTTATGGTCAGTTCCCATAAGAAATGTCCCGAAAATAAATATTTGCAGGACTCCGTTGACCATAATATCTTTAAAACCTTTGTGCAACTAAAAATGGCAAATGCTAGAAGACTTATGTATGAGTTATTAACATATTTTATTAGTTATTTTATTATCTACGACTTTATAGGTGTAATAAACAGAATGACAAAGTTTGGTCAACAATCATATCGCTTCTTTCAAATGTCTTCCACAATGCAATAAACGTTTTAGGACATAACTATCGTGTTTTCTTAAATTCAGACACATTTTTTAATTGCTTAATTATAGTTCACTCACGAATACATTTTAATTGTGTGAAATATTTCTGGTGTGGACACGCGAGTTGCCACCTATTATCGACTAATAGGTATTAATACTAATCGGTGTATTTATTTTTACGTCCCTAGTCATTCTAAGATTTTACGACAGTTATATTATTATATTCACAATCCATGTTACGTTAAACTACGTAACTGCCTAATGATAACCTACGTAACTGATTGATGATAAAATTAACCACCACAAGCAAGATTGCTGTGGGGGCCATCATATCCAACTTTCTTGGTAAAAACAGTAGGAAATTACAAATGCACTGCTAATCTTGTCGGTATCGGTGTCCCAAAAGCAGCAAATATCATCGGTTTCAATTAATATTGTTACCTGTCCCTATTCCTACATAGTAAACTGTTTGGTGTATTAAGTACATCTGTGTATTTTTCTCTCCTTTCTCAGCCTAAATAGCGGGTTACCTAAAAATAAAAAGGTTACACATTTGAGCAACAGTCTAGACATCTGTCTATTGCGAAAGTTATACGAAACAGAAAATAACAATTATGAGAAAATCGTGTGTGCTCAGATGAGACATTTGTAATGAAGCGTCTAATTTGTTGAAATAATCACCAGAAATATTTGTCTAAAAGACACAGTAAATAAATTATCAAGTTTAAATTTTATAATTTTATTTACTTAGCTAAATACACAAGTAAGTCAAAGTAAAAATACCTTCTATATTATATACCTACAATAACTGACACCTCTTCGATTTTTACCAGGTATCGGAACGTGCCTGGGCGCTCACCGACTCGCGATCCCGCGGTATCCCCCAATGCAACGCCCTAAGCCAAGGACCGTTCCTTCCACCGGTTTACCGGCGGGGGAGCCCCTAGGCTCGTTGCAACACACATTTTGTTCCAGGCTGAGCGCCTTCTGCGCTCGCCTTAAATTAAACACGACCGGAGACTCTTGAAAGGCCACTAGGGCCACAAGAATTTAGCCATTCCGAAAAAAAGGAAAAACAAGAAAAACCTCTTCGATTACGTAGTCTATGCTAAAAATGATACAATTGACTTGTTTGTAGTAGGTATTATTTTTTTAAAGCTAAAGTGTCCCTTTAGAATATCTCCACCTGGAAGAGCTTTTACAAAAGTCTATCCTGCTTTCAATAGAGCTTTAGATAGGATATATAAACACTATTTAAGGAAATTATATATACTGTTGTTGTTTAAGTTAAACCTATATTTATACTTCTTATCGCACCTACCAATGTATGTATGTATCTCTCTGTTTAACACAAAGGTTCGCTGGTGAGAATACCTTAATAAGGCATTAAGCTTGCCTTTTGTACGATAATATGCAATAAAATTCATTAATAAAAACGTATATTGGTATTTAATAATTAGAATTTTTCATCATGGGATGAAAATCATTGCAACAATGAAATCAAACAATCAAATCGAATTGTTTGAATGAATCTAAACGATGAAAATATATGTGCAGTTACTAAAAGTTGACGTTATCTAAGCAAAGGGGTTGTCGGTATGGACTTGTTAAGTTACGAGTAACATAGGACCTTGGTTAAGATATTCCAACTTAAGATTTTGATGATTCAAAATTCTGTTTAAATAGAAATATACAACTTTTAAGTAAAAAAATAAAAATTTAGATTTTACTTCATTTGGAAAATTAGACCCGACAATGTGATGTGGTCCCTTTTCAAAGACAATGTCACAAAAATAAAATCTTAAAAGAAAGTATTGTTGTATGTACTCTTGTATACGTGTGTCTTTCTCTATCGATACTTTATGTGTCTTAATAGACTAATGTACACCAATGTGTTTCTTATTCTTTTTCTAGTGTTTTTATTAGCTTTAACGTTCATTAGTGATGTTCAGTGAAAGTCCGGAAAACTATAAACTATGGCTGGACTCGTGAAAGGCGATCATAATAATGGTCCGCGGACTGTGGTAGATTAGCAACACTTTCGAGTTATAAGAATACTTTGTTTTGTTTTGCCTATATTTATATAACTGTGGGTAATATAAGGCTAATAGGAATCGTCTAGTGTTAGACAATAAATAATTTGCAATAGTCTATCACAGATTTTGACAGGAGTTGAGTAAGTTCTTGTTAATTGTTTTTTTGTTAGAAGTTTAGATCAGTTGCCAACCTATGAAATTAATTGTTTGGGTGACGGTCCTCAGCATCATTAGAATGTTACCCAGCAGAAGAATCAATGTTATTAGATTTTTCTCAAAAAATGTAAAACAATATATATTTAATAGAATATAGTTACTATATTTTCCTCTTGCAGATATAGAAAGGAGAATACAGTGAAATCAACGAATCATGAGCTTTGTGTTTGCGTGAGTGCACACCGATAGTGTACAAAAGTGCGAACCATTTCGACAATCGGATTGGACAATTCGGTACCCACTCACACAGATGCAAAGCTCATGTCTCGTAAATTTCACTGTACATATATTTATTTATATACATAGGTACTCGTCTTATCTTACTTTCCAAAAATGACTGTTTAATTTCTTCTAAGTGACTTCCCACTTACGTAAATATCAATGACTTCTTTGTTAAATAGGACAGTTTCAAGGAGTGTTCACGTGGGACATATAACTAGGTAGTTAGTTACCTTCCGATTTATTGGAACATAGAGTTTGGGCTGACCATATCAACACTGTTTGTGTTATTTAATAATTATTAAATATGTTGAATTATAACCGAAGTTGTGTTAGGTATATATTTTGGATGATTTAAAGGCGTTCGAACAAATCCAAACTCCTTTACAGCTTGCAGCCCATTATCAACATATTCAATAGGCGCTTAGATGACGCATTTCCGTTAAAAATAAAAACATATTAATAGAAAGCGTAATGGAAGTAATTAAATGAGCAGCAGAAATACTGACAGTGGCATCAAATCGATGGCCGTTCTAAAGGTGGGTTAGGTTTAGGTTCTCTTTAATGGCAATAAAGATATGGAAGTTTGGTGTTTGGATTAATCTTTTGGAGTTGTTTGGATAAATGAACAGTTCTAATACATAGAGGAGAATGATGCTGTATCGCACAGCCGACTGGATGCGGATTGCTCGTGTTATCTCACTCTAACAGAATTTAATTCTTAACGTGTTATCTCGCTCGATCTGGACTGATCTTTCAAAAGTGGTTAAAAGTTTAAAGTCCACAAGTCTCCAAACTACGGCCCGCGGGCCAAAACCGGCCCGCAAGCACCTGCTCTCCGGCCCGCGGCATGCAGCGAGCTGGACGTGCCGGGCATCCGGCCCGCCACGCTTAACTTTATTTTATAATAAAACAAAATAATAATGAGATGTGAGTGATTGTGTTCTCTGAAGAACACAATCACTGTCATACATAATCTAATACTTAAAGTATATCATTAAACATTTTAATGCCATTTATGTAGCTGTAATTTTTCACAGACAATTGTTTGCAGTTGTGGATCAAGTTTACTAGTGTCATTTATCAAAAGAGACTTAAGATGGTCATCGGTTAACTTAGAATTTTTTTGTATTTCATTTTATAGAATGTTTTTTCACACAGATAAGTAGTTCCGAAAGCGGAAAAAGGCCACTAGCAAATTTATGCAACTGATCAAACTGTGTGAGTGGAAGACTTATAAAATTCCAGCAAAGATAAATTACGATATTTTTCGTCAAAAATATTGCTGCAATGAAAATCAATCATTTCCATTTGAAGTTCTGTAGAGGGTTTCTAGGCCCTTAGGACTTTGTGGAACAGTCAGTCTCGCCCCCGGGGCAAGTCCGACCCCGCACCGCCCGTCACTAGTTCAGTCAAATCGTAATGGACTTTATATGAGTTAGTCATAGTCGTCTTAGTCGTCTGTCATAGTCGTAGTGTCTGTGTGAGTGGCCTTTTGTATGTATTCACACAATAGCAAATATATTCGCACAAATAAATGTAATAAGATGACGGTAGTTACTTAAAAAAATGTTGTAATACTACAGTATAAATGTTTTATACGACCATCTCATAGATATCCAACTGCTAAGCTTGCAGCGTACTACGAGTATTCCGCCTTTAAATCATAACGTTCTGCCATACTTCAGAATTCAAAATAAACTGTTGTGACCGTATTGTCCAGGAACGTGTTAAGGGATGAGATGGGTAATCCCATTATACCCCTCACTCGATAGGATGGATATGGGATTGGATGGAAAGGAGCGAGCGCTAATGACTCGAGACTCGAGCTTTAAACGCTCGTGAGCGTTATAGTCCAAGTTTTTAACAATTTTTCAAGTTTTATTTTTATAGACTAGTGGGCGGACGAGCAAGCGGTCCCACGTGATAGTAACACCAGACCTGCAACACCAGAGGATATACGGGCGCGCCGCCGACCTTGCAAAATTCTATTCACAGCTCTCTTGAAGAACCCCATATCGTAGCATAACGGATAGACCTCTTGAGGCAGTTCGTTCCATAGCCTACGGGTTCGCGGTAAAAAATAATTTTTTGACCGAACAGTGCGCGACACCTCCGTATCGAGGAAATGCGGATGGACCGCACTTCTGTGACGGGAGGTGCAGTTGTAGAAACCCGAGGTGGGAATGATGTTAAACAATTCTTCAGAGCATTCCCCATTGTACAGGCGATAGAACACACAAAGTTTAGTGTAGGTACATAGACACAGTATGCAAGAGTAATTACAGAATTAAATGGATTACTAAAGCGATAATAGCCTAGGAATATCTATTCCAGACTCTCATTTGTGAAGCCCTAAGTTCAAATCCTCGGCCCATACCATTAAATCTCTACTTTGGAAACGGGAGGAAACCCCACATGTTCGAGAATAAAAAAATCTGAAGCATGAGTATCCCCCATCCGCACTAGGCGCGAGTGGTGAATTATGTGCCCCAAAACCCTAGCAATATACTAAGAGAGGTTTGTGCTCTGCAGTGGGACTCTAAAGGCTGATATAGATATTGCAACAGAATTTTTCATTATGTATACTGTATCTCTTTTAATAAATATTAAGTGAATCTTTAATACCTACCTACTTACGAGTCTGCTTTACCACAAAACCGTATGGTATCTCCCTAAGATACGTATACTGTCATTAAAAGTTGCAATGACGCTTGACTGTGCAATATCCGTGCAGTCGTAGTATTTTTTTGCAAGTTGTTGCAGTATGTTCCGTTCCGTTAACATCGCGTAAGTACTTGAATGATTTGCCAGTTACCAGGCTCCTCAGAAAGTTTTGCGACAAAGAATTTTTATCTATGAAACACTGGCTGGTTTTGATATCAATTAAAACTATGACTATCTATTACTGAATTACATAAAAACAAAACATTCCAAATACAAATTTTCCTCCATATTTTTTAAGAGCTGAATCAAAATATCGTGTCGCATCAAAAAATGGATATTCGACTGGAATATTTCCGCGCTATGATTTTGTATGATTCTAAATGTTTTTAAAAACCTGCAGATTGTTTTAATAGACTTCAAATGGCGTTTGCACACAAGTTTTTTTTATAGAATGAAGGTGGCAGACGAGCATACAGTCCACCTGGTGGTAAGTGTATACTGTCACTCGTGGACACTCGCGGTACATACATATATTAGGGTACATACATACGTGTACATTGGGGAATAGGGTTAAAGTAGAAAATGCCGTAGGTTCATTTATACATAGATATAACGACCCGAGAATACAAAATAAAAAATAAGAAACAAACAAATTGCACATAACAAGAAAAAAGATGGAAACAAAATTTAAAAAAAAGAAATACTTATTTTATAAGATTAAGATGTGTATTGCGATGTCGGAAACGGTCTCCAACTCAGCATATGTCGCGGACAAACCACAGCACTGGTTTTCAGTGGAGCCATTGAAGATGCACGGACAATGATAAAAAAGGTAGTCTTCTGTGAGAGAGTGATAACGAGGACAGTCGAGTGTGCACAGCGGCTGTTGAATTGCCCCCCAATGCATGCCCCCCCCCCCCCCCCCCCCCATATACAAAGACAAGTACCCTTCTAAGGCAACTGTATGGGCAACTTGATACAATGCATTTAAGCGTGGTTAACTAAGCTTGGCTAACGAAGAAAGAAGCGGTCGCCTTGAAGGGCGACGGCTGTTCGGGAGAAAGCGTTGTGCCAGTGAAAAACTTAATTCGTGGAAATAGGCGAATTACACATGAGGAGACTTAGGTGAGATTGCAGATTGGATCGGGGAGTGTGTATAAAATATTACATGGGCATCCACGAGTCAAGAGGATGGTATCGCGCTGGGTGCGGCACAACATTCGCACAAATCAAAGACAAATTCGTGTCGAATGGTGCCGTGATATGATAACTTGAAGCAGGGTCGTCTTGGCGCGTTTACGATATTGTCACAGGTGACAAATCTCGGAGCTACCAGTACGATAAATTAAGCGTCCATCTAGTGTTCGGCTGTGTCAAAGTGAGCCAACGCCTATCAAAGTAAAAAGAACAAGAAACGCTGGATATAGACAGGCAAGTGGATATAGATACTTTGAAAAATAGTAATAAAAAATTTAATCACGTCTAATATATTTTTCTCTTTCGCAAAAAATTCTGAGTGTCCAACGTATAGTCTAAAAATAGGTGGTACCTCAACATATATATTTTTTTTCAATTTTCAGTCGAATTTATAGTGAATAAAACATCATGATACTTTGCTTTTTTTAATTTATAGACTGTGGGTTTTGTAAGTGTACGGATCACCTAATGAATATCGCAATTGTTAAAAAAGTTCAGGTATAAATTTGGAATAATAAGTATAATAGCTCCTGAATTAAATTAATATTTTAAAAATAAAAGGGTTTTTCAATAGATTTTTCAAATTTTTCACTACTTTCTTAAGCAACGTTTCGTTAGGCACACTTAAATCATTAGTTCTATGTTCATACCATCCGCCTGCGATAGGACTCCTCCAAGACCAATAATTTAAAAAATAATCATAAAGAAAAAAGGCTCGTAGAAAGTAATCATTATGTATTTTTATGTACCTATTCGTCAATTGTCCAGTAGCAATCAATTCGTATTTTTAAATTAAATAAACAAAACTGGCCCCTGCTAGTAGAGTTATAAAAAGAAAACAATTTTCCCGTTTTCTATCGAGCTAAGAAAGCGGAATAGGATAAAAGAGTAATTGTCGGAAGTCGTGAGAAGTGGGTGTTGTCGTGCATGTGCCATGAAAGCACGTTGGCGTGTTTTAATCACCTATTGTTAGTTACGTAGCTCTGGTGACATTGTCGTATCATCAAAATACATAAAAGAATCAGCCATGATATCTAGATTTTACTTAACAGGACCCGTAATTTAATATTAACTAGTAAAAATATCATAAATTTCGTTAACCAACTACAATATATACTGGTTAACTAAATGTAAATATAGTCTGTACACGCTAAATATTTTCCGTCGAATTCACTTTTTACTACCGGTCGTGTTATTGTTAGCGTGATAAACAAACTTTGGCTTCCTGTCCCTTACTTAGCCAGGTAAAATAATAAAACAAACCCCGACACTGTGTTCTTTAATACATTCACTTCCTGTCGAAAGTTGGGAGTTTTATAGCCAGCAGATAGCCAGGAACAAACTTGGGTTTACAATATTTTTGTTTTCACATCAACTCTACTCGTAATTATAGTAATTATACAGCTGTCCCATATCAGAACCTAGTAAGTATTTTTAACAAATTTTACAGAAGAGTCCAAAAACAAGTTAACAAAAGACATAGGAAGTTACAATAAAAACTTTATCGTTATTTATTTCATATAATAAGAAATGATTAAAATATTATAGTAACCTCATATAGCAATATAATTAACATGTAGGTAAATGCTTTTATATGCTTTTAGTAATTTATGAGCATCACGCGATGCACTTACTAAATTTCAAGGCATTCATATTTCCATAAAGACGAAATTTCAATATGAGGGTCTGTGGTTTCCAGTGTAGGTTTCAATTTAAAATTTTGTCAAAAAACATTTCTTTTTCTAAATTTGTTCCTTACTGTGTTTTGATATGGGACCGCAGTACAAGGCGTTATTATAATCCTATAAATGGCATTGGTATTTACAAAATATATTTTTTATACTAGGTTACATAAAAAATACATATTTAAAATTTATTTAAAATTACATAAAACTTTCTTGTTTTTTTGCATAATTTATTCAATGGACAGTGTCCAAATAAGAAATGATATGGTAAATGAAAGTCACGCCGTCATAATAGTCGCCATGAGTACAGTTAAAAAATAGTTACGCATATTAATAACTACTTACTTATACATAATTTTTTTCAAATTATTGTTTTAAATGTAAGTTTGTATTTGTGATGTTACCAGTGTATGCGTGTCCAGGGATAATTTCACAGTTTTAATCACTTTCACATTCGATTTCTCCCAAACTTTCCACTTGATGCCTGTGCCAATATTCAGATCTAATGGGATGATTAAAATAATTAAGTATTCCACGTCTATACTCTTGAATCTAAAGATCCCTGGTAGGCAGGTATATATTCAACATTTAAAAGTATTCAAGGAAAACTTAACAAATCGCTGAGGTAAATTATTTATTTCAAAGAACTATTGATTTGTTTTTACGTATGTTTGCATTAACAGGATTAATTATTATTATTAGAACATTATTAGAATTAGAATTAATATTATACAATGTTTTGGCATTAAATTTTCATGCTTTATTTAGGAAATACTATTTAAGTATTATGATTATGAGATTGCGTTAACCCTACATAACAGTTACGAAAGTGTAAGTATTCAATTTTTGATTGGATAAAAAAGTAATTTACATAAAATGCACCAAAAAGACTAGGAAAGCGGAATTGTAAACGTATTGTAATGTTTTATTACGTAATGTCATAATAACTAGCCTTGAGCCTTTAGGAAATAAGTGAAGTTACGTAAAGGGAACATATACTTCTCGTGAATTGGACCCGCAATATTCAAATCTATTTAATGCGTGCAAAAAGGCCTCAGTCACGTAGGCTCCTTTCGGCGAAGTTATAAGAGCTTCTAAAACCAACCCTTGAGTTAAGAAAAAATATACAAGACAGCAGGTAAAGCGTTCGTTTCAACAATTGACTTGGATCGCAAAAAAATGTGGCCCGACTTGAAAGAAACCAGATTCTGTTGGGTAAAAACATTACACGCAAATTAAGCATGAGATGTTCCAGATTTTTAAATTACGCGTCATTTGAAAAACTTTTAACTGGGCGGTTAGGTAGGCATCTGTTTACTTTTGTTAAATATTTAATATCAGAATTCCACTATTGGACAATATTCAAAGATTAAGGCCACTGTACATTGGTGGTTAATTAATCTTTGATTATCATTTTTTGTCCGTTTTGCATGGGTTAACTCGTGAGCTGAACAGTAGGTAGTTCACCAAAAAAAAAAAAAACAGTTAAACGCTCACATTTGCGCATGCCATTAATACGTGCATATTTATACCTGACACGTATGCTCTAACGGTATCCCAAGACAAGGACAAAAGTATGTAATTCAATATAGTTTTATTGTTAGGTACATACATATTTGTTTAATTAAATAAAAACAATTTTGCAGATGATTGCAGAAAACTTGATTTAATATTTAAAGCTTTTTTTGTTACTTAATTGTTCTATTGAACAAAAAAAGAAATTACAGATGATTAAAAAGTTGGAGATGGCTGACTACTATAGTAAACATTTGAGTTTTCGCGTTGTTTCACACATATTTATCTATTTAGATGGGTCTTAACGCTAATGTTTATCTGATTTTACTCGACATTTCGGTTGGGTTGCATGGTTGGTACAAACCAACCGAAACGTTCATTAAAATAAATAAGATGAACATTCGCATTAAGACCCGTTTAAATAGATAAATACTGTAGTAAATATAAGGTACTACAAATAGCAATAAATAAACAAATTATAGCTGAATGTTTAATCAATTAAATTATGTTTAATTGTTAAACTGGTTATTTTTACAAAACAATTGTCGTAAGATCCGCGGGTTATTTTTTTCAATTTGCAGTCTATTATTTTCATTTGAGGCAAATTATTAGACTTGATCTGGTTGGATTTTGATAGGTAGCAGTCAGAGGAGTGAAGACCATATTCATACGAACTTGTCCATATGTCAGATTAGCAGCAGCGCATGTCAGTGTTATTGAAGCTGTTATGCTGAGGGTAGCTGTAACTTTAAGTACTATACCGAAAATATTGTATTATTTAAAAAATAATTTTATAAAGGCATAGAGAGAGATCAAAAATACATAAATCTATCGCCCACATAATTAAAACTACTTTAATCAATTACCGAATCTTAGCACCTTGTTTTATATTACTTTTTATAGTCTAATTAGCAATAAGCAATAGATTTATAATTGACAAAAAATTAAAACGTAGTTAATTAGCAATATAAAATATGAATTATTTATTAACAATTTAAAGAAATATTTTGAATAAATTCATACCTGTATATTACTGCGCTTCACTTCTATATAAAGCCAGTTATCTGTTGAAAATGCTATTGCCATTAGAGCAGCAGCCACGATTGCTGTAATGGTCGCTATAGACAAAGTTACCGCTGAGCAAGGCATTTTTACAACCTTTGAAAGACAATAAAAAAGATACAAGATATAAAGAATATTCACAATCACAACACTTCGTATATTCGGAAAGTTCACCTATAAAGCATTTTCGTAAACACTAAACGGAACGGAGAACACGACAGCACACTCACAATATAATAAAAACTCATATGAATGCGGTCATCGCCTACAGCGTACAGTTCGCGCGCGCGAGACTTCTTTGCCTACTTAGTTTACTTTGTCTTGCCTCGCCGCTCTCTTGCGGATGTGAAACTTTCGAAAGCGAAGAACTCCTCCAAGTGGCGGGAATGTAAATTAAAAAACTGGTTTGTGATACCAGTGTTAAAAATTAATAAAGATATTTTTTTTTATGAAAAATAGTTACTTTGCGGGCTAGATCATAACGAGTGAACTTTATTGAGCGAAAAAAAAATGTAGAAATTGCGAACTTTTGTTTTTTTTTGCGGGATTTTAAAAAATAATTTGGACATAGGCATAGCCATTGGTCCATACACAGAAAATAAATAATAATAAAACAGAATTGTTTTTACACGCTATTGTCCAGTTTCATTGAAGTATGAAGACTACCAACCAGAAGGCTCGACTGGCTACGTTACCCCTCTCTCACAGAAGACTACCTTGAAATGTACTGCATTTCCCACTTTATCTTATTTTCATAATGTACATACGTGTTTACATGTACATACAAACGTGGGCAGCGTTCGGGAAGCTACGCAGCGTCTTCTCGTCCAAAATACCTCAGTGCTTGAAGACGAAGGTCTTCGACCAGTGTGTGTTGCCAGTGATGACCTACGGCACCGAGACGTGGTCTCTGACTATGGGCCTCATAAATAAGCTCACTGTCGCACAGCGAGCTATGGAGAGGGCTATGCTCGGGGTTTCCCTACGTGATCGAATCAGGAATGAGGAGATCCGTAGACGAACTAAAGTCACCGACATAGCCTCTCGGGTTAGCAAGCTGAAGTGGCAGTGGGCAGGGCACATAGCTCGAAGAACCGATGGCCGATGGGGCAGAAGGGTTCTCGAATGGAGACCACGTACCGGCGGACGAAGCCGAGGACGTCCATCTGCTAGATGGACAGACGACCTCATAAAGGTGGCGGGCACCCGCTGGATGCAGGTCGCTGCCGATAGGTCTAAATGGCGGACAATGGGGGAGGCCTATGTCCAGCAGTGGACGTCTAAAGGCTGAGATGATGATGATGACATACGTGTTTCGGTAGTGAGTGAGATGTATCAGAGCCCATTCCCATTCTATCCTTTCCCAACCCTGTCTCCAAGTCCATTCTCATATCTTCAAAGGTAGGTAGCGTATCCGATGGCGTGCCAACGTTTGTCATTTTGGACTAATGTTGGCATGTATCGCTGATGTCTATGGTCGACAGTATCCACTTACCATCGGGTGGACTGTATGCTCGTCTGCCACCTTCGTCTAGAAATAGAAAAAAATAGTAGGTTTACTGAGGACAGAGTTGGACCAATACCTTTTTGGACTCTTTGGAAGAACACGAAAAATGCTGTCTCACGTTTTTATTTAATCATTACTAATATTATACTCTAATACTGAATACTTTGAAGTTTATTATACTATTATAATTATTAAATCACAAAACTTTAGAAGTGAAGTTGGCGTTTAGGCGTATTAGGCGTTTTGTGTTTTTTTAATAGTTTATTAAACTTCAGTGTTTTTCGTGCGTGGTGTTTTTGATAATCAAATAGAAGCGTGGGACTGCGATTTTCGTGCGCTCCCAAGGTCTCCTTCTGTCCTCAGAAAACCTACTATCGCTTTACTAAGCGATTCTTGACTTACTTCGACGGGACTATAGTCGGAATTATAATTCGATTCCACATTTGACATTAGCTACTGTCATTTTGTAAAATAATGATACCACATATAATAGTGTAGTGATGAACACAAAAATCGATAAACAATCGCGATTTATGTTTATGTAATCATAATATTGGTGTGCCAATTAAAGACTAAATTATTGATTTTTATTTAAATAAATACATAATTATTCATAACAATTATTTATTAATTAGTAACCGCTGCTTTATTTTATAAAAAGTTAATATTTTTGTTTTTTTTTATATTAAAAACAAAACTTATAATAAAAGAGCCTAGATAGTTTTCTGTATTGGCAACCCGTGCGCGCTCGTGCAGCTATCGTCATTTTGTTCATCTTGTCATTCGGCTTCATTCTCCTAGTCTGACTGCACGAATATCTCGTTTCATTGCGAATCGATATTTTGTTATTTTGTTGGGTTTTTGTTAAAGTTTTGTTACGTTGTGTTTGTTGTTACGTTTATAGTTTTTTGTGAACTTTGAGTGAATCTATTTGTTTTGGTTTTCCATCAAAATGGATCCTCCGCCAAGTACATCACAAAAAGACGTGGATGTTTTCTTGTCTCCAAGAAAAAAACGTCCACGAAAAGCTTTCACTGTTACTGAAAAAGTAGTGATCCGCAACGCATATAAGTACGTGAAAAATGAAACTTCTGTGCAATTGGAGGCCTTTGAAGTTGTGGAAGAAAATGAATGTATGAACAAAGTTGCTCACATATTGGGAATAACCTCACGCTCTGTTTGTAACATTTTGAAGGAAGTAAATAAAGGTGCGCCGCCAACTCCCCCTAAAAAAACTGGACCAAAGCGAAGTTTCAAAGATAAAATTGATGAATTTACATTCTCCGCAATACGACGAATAGTTCATCAGTTCTTTTACCGAAATAAACCTCCAACCATTGCAAAGGTTAGTCAATCAGTCAGACAGTATTATTTTATACCTACATCTTTTATATATAAGTAATGATTCCAAACTATTATAAAATGGTCTAAATGCGTATCCCATGTTGTCAAAGAAGAGGAAAAAATGAGTAGGCTAGATATGTTAATTGACAATATCACAGACACATTTATAATAAATGTTACAGAAAGTGACAGCGATAGCGATAGCGATGACGGCGACGATTTATAAAATAAAATATTACCATAATACATCTATTTGTTTTATTTCTCATGTTCCTTCATGATCACATTTATTTATTTATTTCACACACAATTATTAAAGAAAACTCTCAGATCCGTAATAAAATTAATCGTCATAACTAAATTATCCATTCACAAATATTTAATTTCCTGATATACTTAGTTTACGAGAATAAAATTATAAACGAGAAGAATCGATCCGGAAATATTCCATTTCCGTATCGAATAATTTCGCAACGTTACTATTTAGTACTTGTCATAACGTTGCAACACTGAAATTGTCAAATCTGGAATCGAATTAAAATTCCGACAATAGACATTGACAAGATGCGTTATAGACTTTGAAATTATTTATTAAGAAGAAAACTTGACACTGGTAGAATGTGCTAATTGCACCATTGCCACTTATATATATATATATATATATACGTATTTAAAAAAAAAATTGACAATGACATCAAAACAAACCCTCCAAAAATCAAACAAAGCTATATTATTGAAAATTTTCTTAAAGTATTTGTAAACACATTATTAAATCATGTCTGCGAATGATTTTACAAAATACGATAATGTGTTGTCATCGATATTGGTGAACGAAAAGTCTATATTGGGTTTCTTGTCTGCTATTTTCAATTTCTTGGCCAGACGGTAAGCTTTCCTTTTAAATCTAGGATTTTCTAAGATTCTTGGAGTCGGACACTTTCTAAGGAATAATGATAATTTTCTATAACTTATAAAACACGAGTATAGTGTTAAACAAACGCTTCAGCACTCGAGCTATGGCGCCCTATGTTAGTGCTATTGAATCTTAACGGTTTTAGACCAGAACTTTTAACTACAATGGCTTAATACCATGAAACATTAAAAATTTGGATTATAGCACTCATTAGCCTTTAACGTTAGAGTCTTAAAAGTTCATTAGTGCTCTCTTTCAATGCTCGAGCGCTCAACGCTCGTTTTTACAACACGACTAGTATCATATAATTTATAAAACGCTGATCTCAAAATGTATTATAATATACTACTTAATTGATGTGAACGAAGTTCTACAATTGTGTTTTTGATTTGTTTTCACAGGACTGATTTTTATTATGTCCCTGAAGGCTTGTACGAAAACATGGGTTTTCCACCAGGTGTGGCAGAGGAGCTCGTTCTAAAGGTTATACGGAGTTGCGACCCAAAAAATTGGAATGTACCAAATGGAGCCAAACAACCTATAGAAAATACTAACATAAACAATGAAATCATGTGTTCAACTGTAGCTCAGGATGTAGAAGTTGTCGCTGATGATCAGATGATGAATGACAATGAACTATGTGACAGTACAGAGAACACTCAGTTGAACATAGTAAAAACCCAACAACAAAACAAAAAGATAGGATTACAGGGTAATAACAGTACAGTGCCACATAGCAGTATATTTAAACAGAGTATTGATGATACAGAGCAAAGCAAAAATAAAACAGATAGTTCAAAAGAAAAACTAAGTCATCCAGAAGACTATGAGCCCCCAGTGATACCTGTTCAGAAGAATAGTGAAGCTTATAATGGAGCTGTGCGTGATAAATATACATGGTCCCAGACAATTATGGAGTTAGGTAATGTATTTTCTAATCAAATTGCCAACCATTGATTTTTATTGAATAAGATATTTATTGTTGACTAACAAAGTTTGTCCAGTAGTAACTCCGCATGTTCCTCCAGTATTGTGCATTATCTGAGTTGCTACAAATTATATTTTTTACGTTGACCTAACATGGTTTTTTAAGGCTATATTATATCCCTCATGCATAAGGTGATGTGCATAAGGGGGCCTAAATTCAGCAGTGAATGAAAAAGGGCTGGTTACAGTTCTTACAATTATTCAAGTATTGTTTAATTTTGAATCTTATTTTACATTTCATAGATGCTATAATAAAACTTCCGCCTAACACGAAATGCAAGGATCTGAAGGTGACAATCAACCCTGAGGATGTCTATGTATCACATCGCAACGGTGGCATAATCATAAAGGACTCTGTGCCATACAAGGTCAAAACCATTGATAGCTTTTGGAGTATCAGTGAAGGGAGGCTGCTGTTGCATTTGGGTAAATACTATAGATAGATGACAACAAAGTAGAAATGGACACATACAAAATACACGTAACTGTATTATAAGTGTACTGAAGTACACTAATTGTGTGTTTTATTGAGTATATTTTTTTTATGATAGATACTATTATTTGTTATAGGAAAACAACCCATAGTTACCTACACATATTTTAAAATACTAATGACTAGTAATACTATCTATCTAAACATATACTAGACAGTATACTAGTATCTTGACCAAGAATGGTAAACATTTTCAGTGGGGGGCCGAATTTAAAAATGAAAATTTATGGTGGGTCAAAATAAATAAATAAAACAATATTATTAACTTTTTTATTAATCTTTGAATTTTTCAAATTAGATAAAAAGGGCCAGATAGAAAAAGCCGTAGTTCGCCTAACATTGATCTATAGTAATCTAGACTATAGTACGGCTCTGATAATCATTTTAGTATGATTCAGTAGTTTCAATAAAAGTATCAAGGGTTTTCATTCAAACTGCCTTCCTGTAAAATATATTTTTTGTATATGTCAGTTTTAACTTTGCTGCCATTAATATTATACTCCATATGGACAATATCTGACAAAACGGCCCTTATTGTCGGCTCTAGTTTCGCAGAAATCTTTAGAGAATAATATGATTAAGTGACAAACATTATAATATTAGTGGGATATGTTGTTTAGAATTGACTCCATTTAGTTTTACCATAGAAACCATATTCAACGCAGGCAATGCAATCTTTCAATCTAGGCATTTCATCCTAGACAAATTATTTAATTCAACAGAAAAAGTACAAGAGCGTTGGTGGAATAGATTCCTAAAAGACGAGGAACCTATTGATTTGTCTAAAATAGACTGTTCAAGACCCCTAGATGAACTTCCAGAAGACCATATAGCAAAGGTAAACAAAAATATCTTATTTATTAGATTAATCTTTATATAACGAGTCTTTCAAAAAGGACGCTCGATTTTTAAAAGCCTATTGCGGCCCCCCATGGGAATGTCCCTTCTCGTTAACGTCGTCGTCGACGCCCTCGTCCTCACCACGTCCTAGACGACCGTTCCTTACTGTTGCCAATGCGGTTCTTACACTATATTCACTGGCTACACATATACACCGTCCCCGCTGGCGGCGACGAGGACGTCGGATACACCGTGAATACACACTGGCCTTCAGCCAACACTTTTACCAGCTATCGGCACGTGCCTGGGCGCTTCTCACCGACACGTGATCCCGCGGTACTTTCCCAAAGCAACGCTCTAAGCCGAGGTCCGTTCCTTCCGCCGGTCTACCAGCAAGGGAATCCTTAGGCTTGTTGCTGCACACACTTTTTGCTCCTGGCTAAGCGCCTTTTGCGTTCGCCCTAAACCATACATGTCCAGTGAGTCTTGAAAGGCCATTAGGGCCACAAGAATTTTGCAATTCCAAAAAAAAAACCCTTTGCGGCCATCTTTAATATCTGTCATATTTGACAGTAATGTTTATTGAGCTTCACCATTTAATCATGGAAAATTACACAATTTAACAACATATGGAAAATTACACGATTCAACAACATGTGGAAATCATTAAACTTTACTATCAAAATGACTTTGGTTTATGGAACGTTCCGTGCTTTACATGAAATTTATGGTCAGAATAGTCGGTCTATTGAGTCATCAATTCGACGTCTAATCAACAAATTCTAAGAAACCAGGTCAGTTGCCGATCGAACCTCTTGCATGTCAACGAAACCTGAGGTCTATCGAAAACGTTGTTGCTGTTCGGGACAGTGTAAGTGAGAATTCGAGACAGTCAATTTATCGCCGTGCGCAAGAACTTGGTCATTCCTGCGACTTCAACTTGGCGAATTATGCGTCGGGACTTGAGGCTTATCCGAATAAAAATCAATTTACTCATGAACTGAAGCTCAATGACCATAGACAGCGCCGTACATTCACTGACAGGGCTTTGAAGTAATTGAAAGCTATTGGGCGAAAAATAATCTTTAGCGACGAAGCCCATTTTTGGATGAATGGCTTTGTTAACAAGCAAAATTGTCATTTTTGGAGCGATGAGAATCGACGGGAAATTCGAGAGCGTCAAATGCATCCCGAAAAAGTCACTGGTGTGGATTTTGGTCCGGACGCATCATCGGCCCTTACTTTTTCCAAAATGAGCAAGGAGCTGCACTCACTGTCAAGGGCGACAGATATCGAGTGATGATCGAGGTTAGATAATATGGACATTAGCCATATCTGGTTTCAACAAGACGGCGCCACATGCTACACAGCGCACGGAACAATGGACATTCTGCAGGAGAAGTTTGCAGGCTCCATTATCTCGCGAGGCGGCGACAACAACTGGCCACCGAGATCGTGTGATGTAACGCCCTTAGACTTCTTGTGGAGTTACGCTAAATCCCAGGTGTATGCAAATAAAGGCAAACAATTGATGCCTTAAGCCCGATTTATACGATAGAAAGAATCATCGAAAATTTGACCCCCAGAATGCGCGCCACTCAACATAGCCGTGCGGCCATATGTCGGTCGATTGACCTTCCAAATAAAAAAAAATAATTAATTAAAGAATTAAAAGATGATACATAACTATTTTATTATTAATTGCTTATAATTAGTGTTCACAGTATCAAACTAAACACACAAATCTTATATCACCTGAAAATTGATTATTTTTCATCTTCTCAATATGAACATAGACAGTATAGAACACTTTGTATCTCAATATAAGATTAAGATATTTATTTATTTAGAGTACTTATTTTACTTCATTATAATTATAAAGAAATGGACACATTATTCTCTTAAAAGATAACATTATTTACATTTATTGCCATTACATTTCATGTATAATGAAAATTAGCTATGGTGGTCCTGTATGTTGAAGAAACCGCTACGTTTATAGCATTTTTATGAAAGGGATAATAGTTACAGCTCCTAGATGTATGTGTATTTTGAGTCCATTTGCTTATCTAAATATGGACAGTCATACAGATTGTTTAAAATTTTATACAAATTGAAAATATCGAAATGACTCGAGATTAAAATATCAAAATCATGTCTATAAATCACTCATAGGAATACAAGTGTTGTTTATGCATGTCATTGTGCAGATAACACCCATCACATTTTTTATCTTGTTCTCAGATAAGGGAATTACAATGGAACCAAGATAGGAAGTTAAGAAATTTGCCAACTAGTGATGAGATCCGTAATATTGAAATCTTGAAGAAAGCATGGAATGCTGAAGGCTCACCATTCAAAGGAACAAAGTTCAATCCAAATGTACTCAATCCCCAGTGATAAATGAAGCAGCAAGAAACATTTTGTATGTATTCTTTATTGTAACAAAAATAAACATGGTATTGGACAAAAGAGTGTATTATTAAAATCCAGATAAAACTAATTTTCCAATCATATTCTGTTCTTCCATAAGTCTATGAGCTTCTTTTAAATTTGCAGCATTAATTGGTGACAATGTTTTCTTTAAAGTAGTTTTAAGGGTCCCAACTTCAAGCATTTTTGATATTTCCCGTAAGATCTCTTGGTGCCTAAATTTATCTTCCGTGTCATACTTGATTCTTGTTGACATCATTTCTGAAACCAGAGTTATGCTCTTTTCTTTTAAAGGCCTCAAATCAACTAGGCCACTGCTATCGACAATCAAACAAATCTTTCCTTGTGGTTTTATAATTTTCATTAATGTATCCCAGTAAGGGTATGGATCATAATTAACAAGAATGAAGTCCACTCCATTTTTAAATCCCTTAGCTTCTAGTTGAGGTGCTAAATTTTGAGTGTGATTTAAAACAATTTCAGCTCCATTCTGACGTGTAAATGCCTCTGTTTCCGGCCGTGATGCCGTCCCAATGACCTTCAATCCCAAATTTTTTGCTATTTGAGTTGCTACTGACCCAACGCCTCCAGCGCTATTAATAACGAGTAAGGTTTTACCTTTATCCTTTTCAGACAACAATAGACGATCGTAAAGTGATTCGTAAGCCGTCACTGAAGTAAGAGGCATAGCGGCTGCTTGTTCGTAGTTCAAGTTTTTTGGTTTTCGTGTTACTAAGATTTCATCAAGTGCCACATATTGTGCATTTGCGCCATTTCTCCTCAAGTCACCAGTGAAAATCACTTCTTCACCTATGTTTATAGAGGTGTTTTCTCCTTTAGCCACTATAATACCGGAACCGTCGTTACCTAAAATTCGGGGCGATTTTTCAACATTTGCTTTTGGAGCCCTTACCTTAGTGTCGATAGGATTCACTGCAATTGCTTTTACTTCTACCAACACGTCGGTTTTTCGCAAATCTGGTAAACTCACTTCTAAATCAACCAAGCTGTCCGCCTCGGATATCGACAAATATTTGTACAGGCCAACAGCTTTCATATTTTGTGGTAAATTCTTAGCCATCTTAGTTGATAGAGTTATGTTCTGGGTACCACTTACCTTCACCGCACTTGCTATTATGAAGGATAGAAAACGATACGTTAGATAATAATTGTATGTTATATAGATACAATAAAACAAATGTATTTAATCTTATCGCAATTCTGAATTTTGTGTTGATAACAACTTGATATATACTTTTATTGATACCCCTTTGACAGTAGACAGCTGAAAATGGGGGCTCAAATCCGAATCGTTTCAATAATTTCGTCTCATTCTAGATTAAATTTCATTGCTCCATAATGCAATGTTATATATCAATATATAAGAAGTCTGACCCAAAAGTCAATGTATCTTAAATCGTGTCCGTCGAACATTATTGTAACGGTAAAATGCTTCTGAATACTGAAGAGACTGACCTTCGATTATGTAAGCGTCGTAAACGCCATAGATAGACGAGTGACAAACCGTAGATTGAAACTGATATTAAACATGACTCTGCATATACAGTAAGAGACAGCGCACAATATTTTACGTTTAACAGATTCATGTGTACTATTGTCGTACTCTTATATATGATATTTTAATACCAAATGCAATAAATAGTACCTACTTTACGTGATAATAATTTGAGCTAACAGTTAATCCCTCGACGCCATTTTAAACGTCTAGGTTAATATTGTTCTACCTATTGTAAGTGAATGAGACTTCTTGAGCCAGTCCTGTATATTGTTTGAGCATTTTCTCATACAATTTTTCATTGTAATTACTAATTAGTGAAATTAGACATTTATTGTAATGTGGTGATTACGGTTGAATCCTATAATGTGTTATGATAATTTTCTTGCATGTATTGTTTAAATCAGGGGTAGTCAACCATTTTATACCTACCGCCCACTTTTGTATCTCTGTTAGTAGTAAAATTTACTAACCGCCCACCGGTTCCACAGTAATAGTGATTAGGGAAGTAGGGAAGTAAGTTTACTTTATAAAATTTATAAAGCAGAGTTACAGCAAGTTAAAGCATATAATAATAATATTAGGTAAGTACTTACCAAATACTTTATGTCGGACTTTCGCTAAGTTTGACAGAATAAATCTTTATAAAACAACTTGCTGTATTTAAATCTAACTTTTTATTTATACTTTGCATACATAGAAGCATGAAGTCTGATGAAATTAATTAAATTATTATTGAGATCCCTGAGGCTGATGCTGCAAAACTAAATACTGGATATCTGGCTCAATTTTTGTAAGGAACAAACGAAGGACTCCTCTTTCGGAAATATTCAGGCGGTTTCTTTCTTTGGTCATAATATTATTAACAGCACTAAAGCCTGATTCCACAAGATATGAGGTAGGGAAAGGTATCAATAAACTGAGTATCATTTTCCACATATGTATTTGAATATAAGACAGGCATTTTTTTACTTTGCTTACTTTGATTACTTTTTTACTTTGGTTTTCATATCCACCACTATCAAATTTATGTTTACTTTCTTCATCATATCTAATTTCTAACAGTTCTTGGCAAGTTGTATCAGCCTCTTCAATATTTGCGGTAAAAGGATTTTTCATCCAGTCATATACTTTCAATTTTAAAATATCTTCAAATCGTTTTTACATGACCAATTAAGTTCGTTGAGATGGCTACTGAATCTGTCAATATCCTCAGGAGTTACATCGTCTTTTATAGATGATAATAATTCAGGAAAGTGATGAAATTCTCTCTTCAATAGATTATAACGCAGTAGTTAAAGTTTGTCAATAAATAATAATGAATGACAATACTTTGGCAATCTATAAGAGTTTTATTAGCTCCTTGAAACTGCAAATTGACATTATTAAATTTCTTGAAAATATCTGCCAAATAAAAGGCATCATTCTTTACTGTTTTTAACTGTTGACACAGATTGGTCTCATTACTACTTTCAAAAAATTGTATTACACTATCATATAATGCTACAAAACGAGCCAAAGATGTACCCTTTGACAGCCACCGAACTTCTATGTGCAAAAGTAACCTAATAAAATCTTCATTATTGTCCCGGCAAAACTGTCGAAACATTCTATCATTTTTTGAATTGGATTTGATCTTGTTTACGGCTCGAATGATTATAGTTCGAATATAGTTAATGATGAATGGAGACTTGTACTTAGATGTTTTCCTACAAGATGTTGTCTGTGCACCACACAATGAACATATAAAACATTTGACACTTCTTCCTTCAAATAAGCAACAACTCCAGGACCTACCATTGATGGTGCTCCATCAATAGCGCATGCAACAATGTTATTCAAAGGAATATTATGTTTTGTAAAGTATGATTTCACAGTATTACACATAGATAATCCTCCTGTATCTGTAATGAGATTTATTGCGAATAACATTTCTTCTTCGTAATTTGCGAATTTCGTAATGTATTGTTTTCATCAAAATAACATGCATATGCCACCAATAAAGCATTATTATCTGCAATGGTAGACTAGTCCAATTGCATGGAAAATGAACAGTTTTGGAGAATATTTATATTTTTTTCAACATTAACTGCCATTTCTTCAATTCGTCGCTTTACTGTGCTATCGCTTAGAGACAACGTTTTTAAAATTTCAGGTAGGTATGTCCTGATGCATTACTGTTGAGATAAATTCTTTTATAGCCGGTTTTATTACAGTTTCTCCAATATTATAGCTTTTACCACTTTTAGCAATAAAAAGTGTGAAATGCGATCAGCGGCAATTAATCCACCTTCGTTTGCTGCATGTTGTTGCTTAAATGATGCAACGATTGTTGAACGATTTTGAAATTTTTTATATAAATATTTTATATATTTATATTTTATATAAAATATTCAATGGGCTTGTCCTTATAATTTGGATGCTTTGTAGAAAGATGTTCTCGCAATCGACTTTGCTTCATTGCCTCATTGGATAATGTTTTATGACACAATAAACACATTGGATGTCACAGGGAATTTTATGAAAACCATGAAAGCTGGAACGCCCACTAGTGGGCGATAGGGACCAGGTTGACTACCACTGGTTTAAATGATAACATGATTTAGAGTGATTGTAATCTTTATTTTTTTATTCATCCAGAATTATTACCTAAATACTGGTCTTAGTTGTCGGTAGATCAATCTATTTTATTTCAATTATGTTTATTATATTCCTAAGCCCTAGCGTATACATACAATTTTTAGTCGAACAACTGTTTAGTTGTACCTATATCTAAAGTCTATGGCAATGTCCATACATTGCCATAGACTTTAGATATAGGTACAATAAATTTTGTACTAATTTAAATAATTAATTTAATAAGAAATTTTGTATTGATAATTTAATTTTGTACAATTGTATCCCCATGGATACGTACTATACTATCAACTCGATAGTTGTTCGACAAAAAACTCCACAAATCATATTGATTGACTTCAAATCAGTCGAACAACTGTCGATCGACAGCTCTGTGTATTGACGTGCGCATACGCTCGACTAAACAGTCATTACTGCCAGAATCACGTCGATGTAAAATATAAAATTAGCATATTTTTCCATGTCTTCAAAGCACCCCGATTTTATAAGGTATTTCTTTATGGTATTAAAATTAGAAATATGGTACAGATATAAGAGGGTATAATTAAAATCCAGACAGAACTAATTTTCCGACCATACGCTGTTCTTCCATGAGTCTGTGAGCTTCTTTTAGATTTGCAGCATTAATTGGTGACAATGTTTTCGTTAAAGTGATTTTAAGAGTTCCAACTTCAAGCATTTTTACTATTTCCTGTAAAATTTCTTGGAGCCTGTACTTGTCTTCTGTATCATATTTGATTCTTCCTGTCACTGCCTCCGAAACCAGAGTTATGCTCTTCTCTTTTAAAGGTCTCAAATCAACTAGGCCACTGCTATCGACAATCAAACAAATCTTTCCTTGCGGTTTTATAATTTTCATTAATGTATCCCAGTAAGGGTATGGATCATAATTAACAAGAATGAAGTCCACTCCATTTTTAAATCCCTTAGCTTCTAGTTGAGGTGCTAAATTTTGAGTGTGATTCAAAACTATTTCAGCTCCATTCTGACGCGTGAATGCCTCTGTTTCCGGTCGTGAAGCCGTCCCAATGACCTTCAATCCCAAATGTTTTGCTATTTGAGTTGCTACTGACCCAACGCCTCCAGCACTATTAATAACGAGTAAGGTTTTACCTTTATCCTTTTCAGACAACAATAGACGATCGTAAAGTGATACGTAAGCCGTCACTGAAGTAACAGGCATAGCGGCTGCTTGTTCGTAGTTCAAATTTTTTGGTTTTCGAGTAACTAAGATTTCATCAATTGCCACATATTGCGCGTTTGAGCCATTTCTCCTTATGTCACCAATGAAAATCACTTCTTCACCTATTTTTATTGATGCATTTTCTCCTTTGGCTACTACAACACCAGAGCCGTCGAAACCTAAAATTCGAGGCCATTTTTCAACATTTGCTTTCGGAGCCCTTACCTTAGTGTCTATAGGATTTACTGCAATTGCTTTTACTTCTACTAACACATCAGTTTTCCGCAGATCTGGTAAACTCACTTCTAAATCAACCAAGCTGTCCGCGTCCGATATCGGCAAGTATTTGTACAGGCCGATAGCTTTCATACTTTTCGGCAAATTTTTAGCCATTTTGGATGAAAAGGTTATATTTCCGGTACCACTTATCTTCACGACACTTGAAACTATTATGAAGAATAGTAAGCGATGCTTCAGGTAATATTTGTATTTTAGATATAAGACAACAAAATTGTTTTATCTTATCACAATTCTGTGCTTTGTGTTGAGCAATTTCATCTTGATACCCCCTTTATAGTAGACAGACAATTTAAAGATAAATTCCGTGATAAACGTAATAAACCAATCGAAACAAAATAAAGAAAAACAAACAAGGCAAATTCTTTCATTTAAAATATATATCGGTATTTGATCGGGAACTGTACACACAACAAGCAGTATGAACTTTTATTGTCTTCTACTGTATTAGTAGCCTCATTCGAGTAATAATCGTTTGAAAATAAAAATAAGAATCTGCTTTCGTTCAAATATATTCTTTGGTTACCTTATTAATTACGTTTTCATTTCAAATACTGAGCTGACTTTAACGATCCAGTGTGTTGCTTCCAATATCAAAACGATTATTTAAAAAACCGCCTCCTACGTAGTTACAACGGAAGAATTATACCATGAAATAAGACGTGTCATAGGCTGTATCTTCATAAGGATTGAAGTACATTACTCCTTATTACACTAAATATTGAAAGTTTAGTGTAATAAGGAGCTTTAACTGTAACTTTAATCCGTAAGGTTATTAATGTTATTAAACTCATTAAGCTGTGAGTATTATTATTTCATAGGTGTTAGTAACTAACTAGTTACTAACGCTTAAGAAATTAGTAAATAGATATTCCAATGAATATATAACGAATAGTACAGGATATTAATGTTTAAGGTTATTTTTACACAAACTTTAAAATCGGTAACGAAACCTATATTTATTTTTGTAACCTTTTAATTTCTACTACTGGACATGAGCCTCCTCATGCAAATTGTCTTCTTCACGAGGGACATATTGCTTTAAAACGCCACGCTGGCCAAGCGGGTTGGCGAGTCCACTCTTTTACAGGTGTTTTTATTAGTTCTTCAGGGCTTGTGGTAGTCGCTTTGTTATCCTTCAGTCGCTTTTTACGCGCCCACGGGTGGAGATGGGATGGTTTTATTCTAAATTCAGCCGACACGACACGAAAACTGAAGAGGAACTGAAAATTTCTTCCTCTTGTGTTTTGTTAAATCCCGAAATCAGTAAAGGAATTTTTTTATTTCTCCAATATCTGTTTTGGCACATTACTCTAAGTTGATTCAATGAATGACTAATTAAATTATTCTCCCAAGAACGAATTTTCAAGCAATATTTGAAAGCAAGAAATTTTCTTCTCACAAACAGTGGGGAAACACAAAGCTCAATTTCCATTACATGTATTGGGGTGCTCCTGATAAATCCCCCAATAGCCCTTAGAGCCTCATTCTGCACCTTATCCAGTTTGTATAAATGGGTTCTAGCGCTGACGTCATACAAGAAACAACCATAGTCCATCCTACTCCTTACCAGGGAAATATAAATTCTACGCATGTTCTTTGGATGAACCCCCCACGATACGCTTGCTAACACTAAGTAAATTAAGGAAGTTTTGCGACTTTTTAGCTGTTTCATTAATATGTTTACTCCAACGGAGGGTCCTATCTAGCCATAAACCTAAATATTTATAAGATTCTACTGAATTTATTGTGTTATTATTGACACTTACATATATATCCTGAAATCTTCTTCCTCTACTAAAAAGACAACATTTGGTTTTATTTGTAGATAATTCAAGCCCTAAAGAATTCAAAATAATGACTAATCTGTTAAAAGCTCTCTGAATCTCACTTACACTATCTGACACCCTTTTATTCGAACTATAAAGTACAAAATCGTCGGCATATTGGCCTATGAACACGTTTTTAGTTTCTCTAGTAATCTTACTAGTGACAATATTGAAAAGCAAAGGCGAAACTGGATCGCCCTGCGCTAAACTTTTACTTGTGTGTCTTGAAATTAGTTTACTTTTATCAAATTAATTTATTATTTTTAAATGTCTATCTCCTAGAAAATTCCAAAAATATTGGCAAGTCTTTTTCTCTAGTCCAAATTCATCTAAGGTACTAACTAAATTATCGACTAGTATATTATTATAAGCATGGTCTATATCGACAAAGCAAGCTAAAGTTGGAATATTTTTAGAGAAGCCTATTTGTATTTGTGTAACCAATCGAGCTCAACGAGAAGATTGACCTCTTCTAAATCCTGTAGTATACGGCGGTAACAGTTCATTCTTTTCCACTAACCATTCTAGACGTTTTACTAACATTAAATGAAAAAATTTGTAAAGACACGACAATAACGAGATTGGTCTTTCGTTTGAGTCACGCCCTGTACTGGTGGCTTTTGGAATAGGTATCACTTTTATGTCTCTCCATTATATAGGAATACAACCAGAATTAAAAATCAAATTATACAGTTTTAATAGGTATAGCTCTCCATTTATCGGCATGTGGTAAATCATCGAATACGTAGTACCATCGTCTCCCGGAGCAGAATCTTTTTTCTTTAAACTGTTATGAAGTTCCTGTATTGTAAACTGTTCATCCAGTTTGGGATTTATTGTTTTAATTTCTGGTACCCTAGAAGAAACAAAGTCTGGGGCTAGGTTACACAAAAGTTCTTTCTTTTTTCCTTCAGATATATGTATTTTTGGCCGCCTATACCTTTTCATCCAATGCATTCTTGATCACATCTCAGAAGGAAAAACCGACTCGTCAATGCTGTTACAGTATTGTTGCCAGTCAAGTGATTTCGCTTTCTTAATGGTTAATTTAGCTTCTTTTATTTTTTGCTCAAGTAAGCCTAAATTTTAGGGCCTTGGATTCTTCCTAAACTTACTTAATGCAAGTCTCCGTTGAGTCACTACATTTGATAAATTAGGATTCCAATAAGTTCGTGGATTAAATTTAGAATTTGGATTTTTGCATGTTATAATCATGGGGATATTTTCATCTGCTGCCTTATTTATCTTATCAACTAGATTATTATACATACATTGCACACTAACACTACCAATGTTATAAGATAGATATTCATTCAACGAATTACCATATGCCGCCCAATTAGCTAACTTAATGTTTCGTTTGTTAGAAGGACGGAATACTTCACAGAAACACATTTTTATTTTAACGATAAGATGATCGCCACCCATACACTCGCTTAAAATCTGTCAGGAAAAGTCACAAACTATATCCGCTGACGCAAATGTTATGTCTGGAAACGTCTTTTGTAGCACCCCATTAACGGATTTTATTCTAGTAGCCTATCCATTATTTAATGAAACGTCTGAATCTAATGCCGATTGAAATACATTATTCCCTCTGGTATTGTTCTTACTTGACCAATTGGAATGGTGAGCGTAAAAATCCCCAAGAATAATACAATTATTATTAAATTTTGAAAAGAGTGAATCCCAGTCAGCTTGTGAAGTGTGGACGGAGGAAGGGCTATATATCAAAACTATGTTTTGTAGCGGACCGTAATTTATAAGTTTTAAATGTAAACTTTCAATACCTGAATTGTTGACGATCCACGGACTTTCTTCAACTCTTATGGACTTATGAGTGATTATAACTATTCCGACATATGAATCTACCCTATCTTTCCTAAATATATTATATCCGCTTATATTTAACTGGGAATCAGGCTCTAACCATGTTTCACATATTATTGCTATGTGTATCTTTTCCTGTGATTAAATTACGTCTAGTTCAGCCAATTTAGGTCTCAAGCTTTGTGCATTCCACTGAATTCTTCTACAATGTATTTAAGCAACAATTTTATTTTATCTTCTAAACTCACCTGACTAAAACATATATTTTTAATTTTAAGAAAAATACTTTTAATGTCTGTTCCATTTTCTTGTTGTAACACATAAAAAGGTTTTCGCCTCACAGTTTTCATAAACCCTTCCCCTTTCGGGCAAATTTTCCTTTTAGAAGGACACGCTCTTGATAAATGGCCAAATTTCCAGCACACAGAACACTGTGTGACTGGGAAAATGTAAGGTTCCACTTTAAATCTACAGTCATACATGTATACATACGAAGGCAAGGTTATGCTCTTAAAGCATAACCGAATAGTTTCGCTATCTACCCATTTACCCTCCACTAATCTTTTTAGCCTTCTTACTGAAATGATTAAGCAACCCATTATTTCTTTTTCCTCCGTCTCGACATTTTCCGTTTGTTTAATGATTCTATAGACATGGACAATTGAGTCGTATTTTGACATCTGTATCCCATTTCATTAATTATTTTGGAATTAACTAGTTTTTCCGTATTTACTTTATCCCCAAATTCTATTACCACTTTATAAGGATTTTTATATTGTATTTTCAGTATATTGCCTATATCTTAAGACCTTAATAACTTCGCCATCCCAAATTGCTTTATTTGAATTGATTTAGATTTGAATTTTTGATGTAATATAAGCTTCGTTCGCGGTAAGGATTCAGAACTGATTCGGAACTATACGCATGCGCAGTTCAAATAATGCCGTTCGCGGAACACACAATTCAGAATTTCTAGTTACAGTTCTGTGTTCGCGGAACCGTCGAACTCAATTCAGGATCGGTTCAGAATCGGTTCTATCAGTTCTATAACTTTGGCAAGAATCCGTAGTTCCAGACATGCGCAGTTTTTACCTAACGACATTTGACATATATGCTGCGGCTATATTCAGTTGGTTAGAAACTAATAAACTGGTTAAATAGTTAAATAAAATATAAATTTCATTAATTTATTAAGGGTTAAATAAAATATGGTTAGTTTTGTTTGTTGTTTATATAAATAAGTTTATATAATACTCTAATAAGAGTAATGTGTTTTGGTGGGTCCACTTAAATACTTGCCAACTTAGGGGTTTTCCCCCCAAATTTAGGGGGTAAATAAGTGGAATGGGTTTTTTTAGGGGTTTTATATTTTTAGGGGTATTTTTAGGGATTTTTTGACTCTTCATATATTTTTTTGAATATATATTTTTCATATATTATGTGAAAGTATAGGCCCTGGGACAATCCAAACTATAATAGCTAATCATATTTATTTGTTGACCTAGCGACTTAACGACATCTAGTACAAATATATTACAACTACTCTGTGGTGACTGGTGGTTATTGTGCCTATGTATAGGCCTATGTGCCTATACATATGTACGTTGATTATTGTTTACTTGTTTAATTCGATTTTGTTGTTGTACTGCTGTGCCGACAAGCAATTTGTTAATGATGCCTAAAGAAACTAAAAATAAAAAAATGTACAGTCAGAAGTACACGTAGATTTGGGAAACAGATCCATATTTAAAAGGTAAAGAAATTTCATTGCATTTTTGTAATTTATATTTTTTCTTTTATTATATATTTTTTTAGGGGGATTTCTAAGTAATTGGGGCGATTTTGGGGGTTTTTGACTTAAGCTTTAGGGATAAATATTTTTGAGAGTTGGTAACACTGCCGATGACAGTAGATCGTACGCAGTTTGGTTCCGAAATCGTTCGCGGAAATAAAAATCACGAATCGGTCTATAACCGAGCATGCGCTCTACTACGATTCCAAATTAGTTCAGTACTAGTTCCGAATTAGTTCTGAATCCTTACCGCGAACAAAGCTATATACTTCAATTTTTCCACACTGTTCTGTTGCCGTCCTGCTATTGTTATCTCCTCCATCTTCAATGTCCGGTTTCTTGGAAGGATATCTTAACCGTTTAGATGCTCTCGTAACAGTTATGAACCCCTCCTCGTCCTCTCTTTCGTCACTCTCCGAACGCATTCTCTTTTCTGAACCTCGATTCACATCCGGGTCGCTCGCCCGGCTGATGTTTACATCCTCCAACACTAAATTATTTACTCGTTGCTCACCTACTTTATTCACACGGTCATTTTCCCAACTACTACTCCCCTCTCCTCCACTTAACACTGTCTTCTTCAATTTTATTAATATCGTCCATTATTATATGTCTTTATACACAAAAACATGACTTTTATTTAATGAGGGTATTTTTGAAAAAAATATCGTTAAGAATAACTGACTAAGCGCTAAAAATACCCACGTACGCTCGTCGCCTCGCTATTTCGCGGACGAATGACACAAATCTTATAAATGGAAAAAATACATGTGCACACATTCAAGGGATTCACATTTCAAGGGACGCACAGTCTGTCCCTTGAAAATTGATTATTATTCATCTCGTCAATGTAAACATAGACAGTTTACAACACTTTGTATCTCAACATAAGATTGAGATGTTAGTACTTATTTTACTTCATAATTATAAAGAAACTGACACCTTATTCTCTTAAAAGAAAACATTATTTACATTTAAGTATTGCCATTACATTTCAGTACCTAATGAAAATTAGCTATGGCAGTCCTGTATGTTGAAGAAACTGCTGATATGTTTATGGCATTTTTATTAAACGGATAATAGGTAGTTACAGGTATTTTAAAGTCCATTTGCTTATCTAAAGACGGACCTGTATATGTATGGACAGTCATACAGATTGTTTAAAATTTTATACAAAGTTAATATATAGAAATGACTTGTGAGATTAAAATATCAAAATCATGTCTAATACCACTTGTATGAATACAAGTTTTGTTTATTCATGTCAGTGTGCAGATAATACCTATCACACTTCTTATCTGTTTCTCAGATAAGGGAATTACAATGGAACCAAGAGAAGAAATTAAGAAATTTGCCAACTAGTGATGAGATCTGTAACATTGAAATATTGAAGAAAGCATGGAATGCTGAAGGTTCACCTATCAAAGGAACAGAGTTCAAATTCAAATGTACTCAATCCCCAGTGATAAATGAAACGCAAGAAACATTTTGTATGTATTCTTTATTGTAACAAAAATAAACATGGCACTGGATAAAAGAGTATGTTTAAAATCCAGACAAAACTAATTTTCCAACCATACTCTGTTCTTCCATAAGTCTATGAGCTTCTTTTAAATTTGCAGCATTAATTGGTGACAATGTTTTCTTCAAAGTCGTTTTAAGGATCCCAACTTCAAGCATTTTTGATATTTCCCGTAAGATCTCTTGGTGCCTAAATTTATCTTCCGTGTCATACTTGATTCTTGTTGACATCATTTCTGAAACCAGAGTTATGCTCTTTTCTTTTAAAGGCCTCAAATCAACTAGGCCACTGCTATCGACAATCAAACAAATCTTTCCTTGTGGTTTTATAATTTTCATTAATGTATCCCAGTAAGGGTATGGATCATAATTAACAAGAATGAAGTCCACTCCATTTTTAAATCCCTTGGCTTCTAATTGAGGTGCTAAATTTTGAGTGTGATTTAAAACAATTTCAGCTCCATTCTGACGTGTAAATGCCTCTGTTTCCGGCCGTGATGCCGTCCCAATGACCTTCAATCCCAAATGTTTTGCTATTTGAGTTGCTACTGACCCAACGCCTCCAGCGCTATTAATAACGAGTAAGGTTTTACCTTTATCCTTTTCAGACAATAATAGACGATCGTAAAGTGATTCGTAAGCCGTCACTGAAGTAAGAGGCATAGCGGCTGCTTGTTCGTAGTTCAAATTTTTTGGTTTTCGTGTTACTAAGATTTCATCAAGTGCCACATATTGTGCATTTGCGCCATTTCTCCTCAAGTCACCAGTGAAAATCACTTCTTCACCTATGTTTATAGAGGTGTTTTCACCTTTAGCCACTATAATACCGGAACCATCGTTACCTAAAATTCGGGGCGATTTTTCAACATTTGCTTTTGGAGCCCTTACCTTAGTGTCAATAGGATTCACTGCAATTGCTTTTACTTCTACCAACACGTCGGTTTTTCGCAAATCTGGTAAACTCACTTCTAAATCAACCAAGCTGTCCGCCTCGGATATCGGTAAATATTTGTACAGGCCAACAGCTTTCATATTTTGTGGTAAATTCTTAGCCATCTTAGTTGATAGGGTTATGTTTTGGGTACCACTTATCTTCACCGCACTTGATGCTATTATCAATGATAGAAAACGATACATTATAGTCGGAATTTTAATTCGATTCCAGATTTGACAATTTCAGTGTTGCAACGTTATGACAAGTACTAAATAGTAACGTTGCGAAATTATTCGATACGGAAATGGAATATTTCCGGATCGATTCTTCTCGTTTATAATTTTATTCTCGTAAACTAAGTATATCAGGAAATTAAATATTTGTGAACGGATAATTTAGTTATGACGATTAATTTTATTACGGATCTGAGAGTTTTCTTTAATAATTGTGTGTGAAATAAATAAATAAATGTGATCATGAAGGAACATGAGAAATAAAACAAATAGATGTATTATGGTAATATTTTATTTTATAAATCGTCGCCGTCATCGCTATCGCTATCGCTGTCACTTTCTGTAACATTTATTATAAATGTGTCTGTGATATTGTCAATTAACATATCTAGCCTACTCATTTTTTCCTCTTCTTTGACAACATGGGATACGCATTTAGACCATTCGGTGGCCGTAATTTTTTGAATGCCTTCCTCAAATAAATTTCTCACGTCTGTCAATTTGAAGGTTTTATTATTTTGAGCTACATGCCCCTTTACCTGAGCCCATATCAATTCGATAGGGTTCAGCTCGCAATGGTAAGGGGGCAGTCTTAAAACCGTGATCCCATGTTGTGCTGCCATTTCGTCTACAGCGTACTTATTAAAAGACTCGTTATGTGGAATCAGTTCTAAAAGCGTAGCTTTAACCATATCTGGTTCGTAATGAATATTTTTATTTAAAAGCCAGTCTTGAATGGCAGCTTTTTTCCAGCTCATTTTTGGTGCCGTTTCCAATTTTCGGGAGTGGTAAGGTGCATTATCCATCACCACAATTGAGTTTGGTCTTAATTTTGGTAAGACTCCAGCGAACCACTCCTCAAAACAAACTGCATTCATCTCATCATGGTAATCTTCACAATTTTTCTTTGCTTCAAAAATCATGAGCCCCTCTTCCAGGAAGCCTTCTTCACTACCTATATGGCTAATTATGAGACGTTTGCCTTTTCCAGATGGGTTTTTTAATCCAGTGGTCAGTCCCTCCAAAAACGCTTGCCGAGATGATGTGACTTGCTTGTCCACCCAAGTTTTTTTTACAGTATGACCTTAAATCACATATAGTACATGAACATTCAATATTACTATTAAATTTAATGTAAATGTATATTAATTCAAAATGTTAGCCTTACCTGCGTTAACCCAAGTTTCATCTTGATAATATATATGTCTCCCTTCTCGTCGAAACTGACATATAGATCGCAAGTAACGCTGGCGCCATGTTATTATATCATTTCGATCAATAAGTGTGCTCTTGCGTGACCGTGCAACAAATTTAAAATTAAGATGCTTCAATATTTTTCTGAGGGTGTCTTTGGAAACCTTGGGCATTTCTGGATCATCGTTCATCACTTGTAAAATCTGAAATAGTAAATTTTATAATAGTTTGGAATCATTACTTATATATAAAAGATGTAGGTATAAAATAATACTGTCTGACTGATTGACTAACCTTTGCAATGGTTGGAGGTTCATTTCGGTAAAAGAACTGATGAACTATTCGTCGTATTGCGGAGAATGTAAATTCATCAATTTTATCTTTGAAACTTCGCTTTGGTCCAGTTTTTTTAGGGGGAGTTGGCGGCGCACCTTTATTTACTTCCTTCAAAACGTTACAAACAGAGCGTGAGGTTATTCCCAATATGTGAGCAACTTTGTTCATACATTCATTTTCTTCCTTCATTCATTTCATTCATTCATACATAGGTAATAATTGTATGTTATATAGATACAATAAAACAAATGTATTTAATGTTATCACATTTCTGAATTTTCTTTTGCTAGCAAGTTGATATACTATACGTGGTTAATACCCCTTTGAAAGTAGGGTAGGGATGTGCGTTTCAAAAATTCGCTGAAACTAGTTATCGGTCCAGTAGTAACTTTTACGTTTTCGTTGTCAAATGAAACTATTTATTTCTAGAGGTGGTAATAACGGCTGTATTGCAACAACGAATTACAGTGTTGTGTTATTTTCTAATAACTGTTATTGTAAACTGTTGTCTGTTATCCTGTTATATTACTGTTTTGTAAAACGTTGAATGAATTACAATTTTTATGATACGAAGTCACGATTGTTAAGAATAATAACGTAACGATTAATGAACTTCCCTTCATACTTTTCACAAGCTTAGGACTGTCAGGATGAATGTTCTAATTAATATTATTTCGAAAGAGATAATACCTATAATAATATTTTAGCAAATAACATTACGAATTAGGTTCATACTGGCGTATTTAGAAGTTCATTGATACATATCATATGTACATTACATATTCTGATATTTTTACATTATTATTATTTACATTTCTTACAATATAATTTATAGTTTACCTAGGCATGACATAATATTTACAGATTATAATTACTCCAACATTTATTACAATTAAGTACTCGAACAACTGTTTCGAACGCAATGGACAAAATTGTATCGACGCGATTACAGAACGACAACCAATCTGTTACTGACAACAGTCTAAATAGAACAGCAATATAACATAATATTCGGTAACCTGTTGTTAGTAATAACGTAATGATTAGTGCAATCAAAAATTGAATGAATTTTAATTTAATGGAAGAAAGCACAAAATCGTGAATAATGTGTGATTGTGAATAGCCAACAATACAAGCGAATGTAAACTTTATTTCGTTCTATGAAAAAGAAGCAAGTTACGAGAAGCAAGCAATCTGATGATAACTATTGATGACACGCACGCGCTCTCTCTCACACATCTATTGCGTACTCGCTTCTTGCGTACATGCAAGCAAACAGCGGCCAATAGCGCGCGGCCAAAGACTGTCTACGCGTTGTCAATAACGACAGCAGTTTATAATGATAACAGGATCAAAATAAATGCATTACATTATCTGTTATTGTAATAACGGCTATTACTATTTATTTCGAGTAACTGGTGTTATTAGCCGAACGCTAAATAGGGGTCAGTTTACGCGTATAAAGCGTCCGAGATAAGAGTACATTTTGATTTGGCAATATTACAAAGCTGCTTTCTGATTTCGGAAACGTTCGTTTTATGTCGGCGGCGTCGACCGCTGGCACAAGTGGCACGGCCGAAGCGACACATTCTCCATTTCACTCACACATTGTTGCGGAGTTTTTGCATATTGACACTTATTGTCTTTCAAGTGCAAATAATTATTTCCGTAATGATTTCAAAATATCTATATTGTGTTTTTATTCCTCATTCAAAAAACTTTGCTAATTAAGTGGGAGTGTATTATAAACTGTAAATAAGTAAATATTAGTGAATAAACATCACAATAAATACATCACAAACTAGTTCAAAACGAAGCAATAGCGTACCCACAACTCGTTCTCAAACTGCACGATTATTGAGTAACGTATTAAAGACAAATGTGGTCGAAAAAGGCTGGTACTGAAAATAAATAGTTTCAGAAACCGTTATTGGTACTCGAAATCTGCCATCGTTTCGTTTCGGCGAAAACCTGCTACTGCCCCCCTCTATTTGATAGTAGTCAGCTGATAACAGGGGTCAAATAACCATTTCAAAAATTTTGTCGCATCATTCGAGATTAGATTACAATGGTCCATTATACAATATTGTATGTCGTGACTTTGTACTAAAAAGTTAATATATTTTTAATAATGTACGCTACAACAGAGCACAATTATTGTAATAATAGAATGGTTTTGAATACCGGAGGAGCTAACCTTCGTTTACAGTAAATGACAGATAAACAAGTGGCAAACCGTAGATAGAGACTGTTAATAGACTATTACATTGGCGTATACAGTAAGAGACAGTAATAGACTATATTTTACGTACCTCCATTCATTTGTACTATTGTTATTATTGTATATATGTATATGGTATTATAGTACCTAGGTACCAACAACTGTAATAGTTGTTGGTAGATCAATTTATTTGATTTCAATTACCTATATATTTATTGATTTTAAACGTCATGTTGAAAATTCTTTTCATACTATTACTATATTGCTGTGAATGTCTTATTTTATGTTACTCTTAGAGAAACTAGATTTATGATGTCAGTGTCTTATGTAGGTTCCTTTTGTTGTGTATTTTATTTAATTCAACGCCTATCGTCTGGTACAGACCGGAAGTAGGTATGGACATTACTACCAGAAGCATGTCAATGTAAATAACATTATCATATTTTTCCAAGTCTCCAAATGCACCCCGATTTGAGATTGAACGGATAAGGTACCTACCTACCTATTTCTTTATGGTATTAAAACAAACAATATGGCACAGATATAAGAGTGTATAATTAAAATCCAGACAGAACTAATTTTCCGATCATACGCTGTTCTTCCATGAGTCTGTGAGCTTCTTTTAGATTTGCAGCATTAATTGGTGACAATGTTTTCGTTAAAGTGGTTTTAAGGGTCCCAACTTCAAGCATTTTTGCTATTTCCTGTAAAATCTCTTGGAGCCTATACTTGTCTTCCGTATCATATTTGATTCTTACTGTCATTGCCTCCGAAACCAGAGTTATGCTCTTTTCCATTAAAGGCCTCAAATCAACTAGGCCACTGCTATTGACAATCAAACAAATCTTTCCTTGTGGTTTTATAATTTTCATTAATGTACCCCAGTAAGGGTATGGATCATAATTAACAAGAATGAAGTCCACTCCATTTTTAAATCCCTTAGCTTCTAGTTGAGGTGCTAAATTTTGAGTGTGATTTAAAACAATTTCAGCTCCATTCTGACGTGTAAATGCCTCTGTTTCGGGCCGTGATGCTGTCCCAATGACCTTCAATCCCAAATTTTTTGCTATTTGAGTTGCTACTGATCCAACGCCTCCAGCGCTATTAATAACGAGTAAGGTTTTACCTTTATCCTTTTCAGACAACAATAGACGATCGTAAAGTGATTCGTAAGCCGTCACTGAAGTAAGAGGCATAGCGGCTGCTTGTTCGTAGTTCAAATTTTTTGGTTTTCGAGTTACTAAGATTTCATCGAGTGAGCCATTCTCCTTAAGTCACCAGTGAAAATCACTTCTTCTCCTATTTTTATTGAGGCGTTTTCTCCTTTGGCTACTACAACACCAGAGCCATCGAAACCTAAAATTCGAGGCCATTTTTCAACAATTGGTTTGGAAGCCCTTAGCTTAGTGTCCACAGGATTCACTGCAATTGCTTTTACTTCTACCAACACATCGGTTTTCCGCAGATCTGGTAAACTCACTTCTAAATCAACCAAACTGTCCACCTCCGATATCGACAAATATTTATACAGGCCGACAGCTTTCATACTTTTTGGCAAATTTTTAGCCATTTTGGATGAAAAGGTTACATTTTCGGTATCACTTATCTTCACGACACTTGAAGCTAATATAAAGAGTAGAAAGCGATGCATCAGGTATAATTGTATTTTAGATAGACAACTAAATTGTTTTATCTTATCACAATTCTGAACTTTCTGTTAGTAGCAATTTGATATCTTCGTTGATACCCTTTGACAGTAAAAGATAATTTAAATATAATTTCTGTGATAAAGGTAATAAACCAATCCAAACAACATAAAGAAAAATTAACAATAGAAACCAAAAAACCAGTTCGTGTGTATTTATAGCTTTTATAAGCTCTGTTCCAAACCGTGTGACAGTCTAATTACTATATATCTTTAACTATTTTTGTAATAAAAGAAGAGATGCGGGATGGTTAATTGTGTGAATTTCGCACATTTTAAACACAAACCTGCTTGGAAATCGAGTGTATGGGATGTTTATCTCATATATGCGTTACTGTGAATGTCTGAAAAACTGTTTGACGCTCGCCGATTTATATTGGCATTGACCAAACGCGTTGGTGAATGAGGGAAATTCTTTCATTTAAATTAAATTTTGGTCTTTGATCGGGAACTGTCGATATTCTCAACAAGCAGTATGAACTTTTATTGTCTTCTATTGTATTAGTGGCCTCATTCGAACAATAATCGTTTGAAAAGAAAAATATAGGTCAACCAGCGAATGGTTGGGTGGGTCTGAATCTGTTTCCGTTCAAATATATTTTTTGGTTACTTATTTAACTACATTTACATTTGAAATACTAAGCTGATTTTAACGATCTATTGTGTGCTTCTATAAATATCAAAACGATTATTTAAAAAAAACCGGCTCCTACCCTAGTTACAATAGAAGAATTATACTGTGAAATCGGACACGTAATAAATAGGTTGATCTTCTTGTTCAATAAATTTGGATATGTCATGAACAGGATTTGAATATATTGCTCTATAGTTGAGCCTATAGTTGACCAGGCACCGGTTGTTGACCATTTGCGGCATTGAGTGTCAATATTAAGATTTCCCGCCACTATGTGTTTCATTTAATGTTGGCTATATGTTGTCGTTACTAATACAAATCAAGTAATCACATTACGGCTAGAAAGAGACAAACAGTGAACCCTACAATTTCGTTTTATTTTTACTTGTCGCTGACAGTTGCCATTCGGCCGCCATTGCAATAATGAACGAGTTTTGACGAGGTAAGAATATTTTATATTTATTTTGTATTGTTTTGAATGTACTTTGCTCTGATGATTGATTTTTGTAATGATTATATGTTTATTTTGGGGATTTTAATGAATTTGAGGTGCAAATAATATATTTCATGAGTTATTTAACTGGTTAACAAAAGGTACATGATTTGATTAAGTGTTCCTGTGGTTGACCAGTTGGTCAACGACTAGCTCACTGAAGTACTACTTTTTTTTTGCATTTTTTTATCTGTTTCATGTCTATGATATGATTTGTAACTCAACAATCGATTTTAATGGAGTAAATCGCATTGTTTCCTTTAGTTGACCAGTGGTTTGACATTGGTACTGCATACAAAACATAAGCTCCTATGATTGACCACAAGGCCGTAGCCAGGAATTCACTTCGGGGGGGGGGTCGAGCTCTGAACCAGAGACAATAAGTAACAACTTTGTTTTAAAATAAGCATATATTATAATTTTACATAAATACAAATTTAATTAAAAGGCAACCGACGTGGATGATCATCAGAAATAAAGCGCGTGACAACGATCTCTGGATTGATCTCCACATCACGATGAACGCTCATCAAGGCCAATCCAGTCAGTCGTGACTGTCCCATGCTGTTTCTCAAAAATGTTTTCAGCCTCCTCAACGAGGAAAAAGTACGCTCTGGTGTGGCCGTCGACACAGGTAGCGTCACGAGTATTGAGAGTAGCTTGTGAATCATAGGGAACATTACTGCGTTACAGTTGTCCAGCGCTTCTAGTGGTGTAGTAGGCCATTGCGCAGCAACTATTTTTGACCACTTCGCTCGCCACACCGTAAACTCCCCTTCAAAACTTGTTGCGTCACAGAGAAGCGGGCTGTAAAATTGTACTGCGCCATGCAGGTCGCTGGTGTTGGCGGTAAACTTCTGCGGCATCAGTAATGATAGCGACCCTATCATCGACTTGTGATTGACGAAACGTTCTTTTAAATGATTGATTAATAATATGGTCAATAACCGGGATAAATGAAGTGCGTCTGTAACATTCCTCGGGAGTGTTAGCTGCTACATTGCTTCGGTGTTGTTGGCGCCCAACTCGTCGTGGCATAGCTATAGTGAAGTCGTCGCCATTCAGTTGCCTTGCTTGATCCTCAGTTCGTTTATAAAGTAATGAGAAATGTGTCTCTGCTTGTTGTCTCATTTCATTGAGAGCAGTAATTACGTCGTCGACGTGATAACATGCCGTTGCGAGATCACAGCCGACGCCTTGTAAATATTTACAAAGATTGATCGTTATCGAAAACAGTTTGCTGGCAATGTTCAGATTTATGAGAAAATCTTCACATTGAATCGCAAACAGCAATTGGTTAGCCACTTGCGAAGTCTCCCTGTTTCCCGAATCCTTTAACTTTTCTAAAGCATGCGCTACAGGTAAAAGGATTTCATCAAAACGCATCACACTATCGTGTCTTTGGACCCATCGAGTTTCGCACATTGCTATTAATGCCTTGTGTCTAGAATCTGGCATGAGACTTGTGATTGATTCTGTCAGTACCGTCGAACGTAGTGCCGATGCGTGAAAAAAAATTCCGACAGAATTTATAGTACCTAAACAGTTGGACAGGCTCCGTGTTTTGCAAGTGTCTGCAATTGCCAGATTGAGTGAATGGGCACTACAGTTCACGTATAGTGCTAATGGAAATTTTTTTCTTATTACAGCTTGAGCACCGTGGAAACTTCCACTCATCGCTGATGCACCATCATAGCCTTGACCAACAAATCCTTTAGTATCTATTCCATTTATTTCCAACCGGTTCATTATGCATAGTGCGATACCTTCTCCAGTAAGGTCAGAAATAGGGACAAATTCTAAAAAGTCCTCTCGCAAAACCTTGCTATCAGGATCTATATATCTGAGACAAAACGACATTTGTTCAGTTCTAGAGATGTCTGTTGTTTCGTCAATCAGAACTGAAAAAACTGAGGAACGATTGACTTTTTCCACAATGCATTCCTTGACGATGTCTCCGCAGATATTTATGATTTCATTTTGCACAGAAGCGCTGGTGTATTGAGCATTTTTGCTGCCACTTTTCAAATGCGACTTCAGCGTTTCATCTCCTGCGTCGACTCTAAATCTCAAAAGGGCACGAAATGTACCATCATTCACCTTGTTTTCCTCCAAAACATTTCCATGATCAGATGTGCCTCGCAAGGGTACTTCTTGACGACCGCATAAAATAATAGTTTTTGCAATGGAGACTAATTTGGCTCGATTCTCTTGTGATCTCTTTGCAAATTCAGAACTAATTACTTCTTGAATGTTCCGTTTTTTACCATCGTAAATTGAGAGGAAATTTTCAGCCATTTCTGTCGCCTTTAAATGATATTTCAAGGTGGCGTGATATGTAAATGTCTCTTTTGCTTTTTTCCAATTGCGTAATCCTTTCTTGACTAGGAATCCAAGATTTTGATGATTACCTTTTCCTTCGCCTTCCGAGGCAAAAAGTGCACAACATTTACAATATGCACTATCTTCTTTTTTAGAATAAATCAGCCAATTAAAGTGATCGAACCACGCTCTTTGAAATGTGAGATGCCTTTTATCATCAGGTTTAGTTGGGAATCTAAAATCTTTAGCGGGTATCCAAGCCCGTCTTAAAAAATATTCTCTTTGTAAATTGGACAGATTTTTGTCTACGAAGTCAGAAATATCCTTATTTAATTGATAATCGCACGGCGCCTCCTCTTCCTCTGATAAAGTTGCATTTGGTATCGAGCGATTCGATTCCTGTTTTGAGAAAGTGTCGTTGTTAGTAACATGAGTTTGAATGGTATGAATACCATCACCAGATCCAACACCATCTCCATCCAGAATTGAAACGGCCGTCGTGTGGGAGCAAGACTGGGCTGGGTTTGTTGAAGTTGAAGAGTTTGAATTATTTGTTCTTGACATTATATTCCTTATACTATATAAAGCTGGATTTTTTGTAATAAAGTTGGTAAGCGGAATTTGTTTTTCTTTACGCTTCATTTTTAGCACGAAGCAAGATATTTAGCAAGTTATTTAACTAGTAACAACCAATCAACTGCAACAAACAATAAAGTCAATAAACATACAACTTATATACATAAGTAGGTACCTACCCATTAACCCATAATCCTTGGTGAATGACATACATGCATGCAACTTTAAAATTATGTTGAACATAGACGTCTTAATAACTAACTATGTGAGCTCAAGACCACACAACAGAAGTAAAAACTTATACGGCAAAAAAAATTAACAAAACCATCACCACCGTCGGTTTGCTGTCAAAAATAGATAGAATTCCGAAATTACGTACTATAATTACAAAACAATGAAATGACAATATTATATATAATTTCACTCACTAATCAATAGTCCAGTATGCTCAAGGCAAGACAAGAGAATAATCCATCCATCTATCCAATAGTTAATTTGACAAGTTTACCAAACACTCATGAATCCGTATTATTTGTAATGTAAATTAATTGCTAGTTACGAAAAAACGTATTTAACCTGGTACTGACTTGCGATCGACACCAAGGCGGCGTATGATATGAAATGAATCAATGCAAGTTGAGTGAAAGAGATGGATGATCCACAGCAACACTCTCTGGCCTGCTCGCACTTAGTCGTTAACGCGCGCCGCTGATGGCTGACCGGACGGACTCGCGCGGGACACAATCAAGTAGGTAGACAAACTCACAGACAACACGATCGACGCGGCGGAGCGGCAACGTCTCGTCGCGCGCGACGCGTAAGAATGCATTTCGAAGAAAGAGTTTAATGATTCATTTAATTTATTAACAATACATTACATTTCGATTTTACTCGTGCCGAAAAACGTGGAATCCAATTATTGTATTACAGACTCGAAAAAAGAGTCGAAAATATTTTAGTAAGTATGTATAAAACGGTGGGTTGGCTAATAAGACATTTCGGGGGGGGTTTAAACCCCCCAAAACCCCTCCCCTGCCTACGGCCTTGATTGACCAAGCTCTCTAAATATGAGTTTTTTTTGCTTGTTTTAGATTCAATATGCCACCAAAAAAAAAATTCTTTCAGTACAGTGAGGACGATATTTATGAAGCGCTTAAAGAAATACAGTCAGGAAACAAAATCAGAGAAACGTGCCGCAAATATAACATCCCCCATTCTACAATGATTAATAAAATAAAAATGAGACATCCCATTTAACGAAAAATGGGCCCGCCAACAATTTTGACACCTGATGAGGAACGATTGCTATGTCTGTGGATAAATGCAATGGCTAAAAAGGGAATCCCTATTAAAAAAGAGCAGTTAATAGAAACAGTCACTAAAATAATCAAAGCCGACAATCGACCAACTCCATTCAAGGAAGGAATTCCAGGACGGAAATGGTTCGATAATTTCATGAAGAGAAATCCAGATATTGCTAAGCGACATGCAGAAGCTATAAACTCTGCAAGAAGTACAGTAACCGAGGAAGGGTTAAGAAAATGGCATTCAGAATTAGAAGTGTTTCTAAAGACTGAGAACGCACAAGATATTTTAGACGATCCTGATAGGATTTTAAACGCTGACGAATCCGGTTTTCAGGTATGTCCTTCCTCGGGCATTGTACTGGGACCTAGAGGCATGGAAAATCTTTACGAAATTAAAGATAAGGAGAAAGAAAGTATAACAGTGTTAGGAACTTTCACTGCATCTGGTAAAGTTATGCCGGTGATGGTTATTTACCCCTATGAGAGAATACCAGCAGAAATTGCAAGAAATGTTCCCAAAGACTGGTGCCTCGGAAAGTCACCTAAGGGATGGATGACATCTCGTGTGTTCTATGGGTATATAGGCAATTCATTGCTGCCAGCTTTACGTAAGGCAAACGTGAAATTTCCTGTACTTATATTAATCGACGGTCACGAATCACACATTACATACGAAGTGAGCCAGCTGTGCATTGAGAACCAAATTATTTTGTATGCCCTTCATCCCAATGCAACACATATTATACAACCTGCCGATGTCTCTGTGTTTCGTCCACTTAAAAATTCATGGAAAAAGATAGTTCAGAATTGGATAATAACTACAGGAAATAGAGTTGTCACAAGGGCTCAATTTGCACCTCTTTTAAAATCTGCTATAGGGTCTGCTACTGAAGAAATCATTAGAAATGGATTTCGTAAATGTGGTTTGTTTCCTTTTGATGCTAATGTCATTGACTACACCAAATGTATGAATCATGATAGCAGACATACAGTTGTTGATAAACCAACAGAAATAAGTACAGAACACTTACTGTACTTTGAGTCTCTAATGTCTAGAAATAGAATTTTGGAATTCCGCGCCATTCCACATACCGAATCTTGGACTGGAGATGAATCGGCAAAAGAGCTTTTTTATGTCTGGCGCAAAATTTGTAATAAAGTTACTAATGCTTGCAACTCACCAGACCCACCGGAATCAACAGCAAATATACATAATGAACGGGACCTTAATTCTGAAAAAGAATGCACAACGCAATGCAAAGCGTTGGTAAGTCCATCTTTACTGGACGTATTTGAAAAATATGACGAAGAAATATTATCACCCGAGAACGGACCATCGGAGGGACTAGGAACTTCAACTAACTCGACAGTATTACCTTGTTTAACGTCACCGAGTTCCATTTATGAAGAGCCCCTAAAGGAAATAGGGAATGATAAGATTCTAACTCCAGATTCTCCAGAAATTAGCATCGTTCCAAACTCTGCATTAATTCGCCAATCAGAACTTACTTTATCGAAAAAATTATCCGACGAAGAACAACTACCAGGTTCAACCTCACTAAGTTTTGTTACAGACGATTGCAATAGTAAAAATCGAGAAGCAACGCCTACTAAATCTGTTACAATGATAGAGTTTTCAGAACAAAAAACACCTGAACCAGGATCATCCAAAAAACTAAACGACCAAGAAAAGACACCTACTAAATCTGCAAAGTCTAGAGACTTTTTAAAACAAACTACACCCGGATATTCTAAAATTACAGTCAGCCCTGCTTTTGCGTCTTCTTTAGTTTGGCCTACAGAATCGCCACTGAAAAAAGGTTGTAAGAAAAAGCTGAATAGAAAGCGATTGCCGGATGCAGTTACATCAGTAGAGTGGATGCAGTATTGGAATGAAAAAAATAAGGAACTAGAAGAAAAAGAAAATAAGAGATAAGCAAGAGAAGAAAAAAAGAAGTTACAAGAGTTGAACAAAATTGTGAAACCTAAAGCAAAACGAATAAGAAAGAGAGTACAAAATAGGATAGATTCTGATTCAGAAGAGGACAATTTACCATTGGTCTATTACAGTAAGAAAGGTAGATTAGACGACGAAATAGAATTAGGATCATACGTAATAGTAAACTACGAGGGAGAGTATTTTCCTGGGATTGTCAAAAATATTGACAAAGAGAGTAAAGAAGTTAGTACGCTAGTGCTATCAACTCCAAATACTTTTAAATAGCCGGATAAAGAAGATAAAATTTGGTATGCTAATGACAGAATAGTCGAAAAAATAAATGCCCCTGCGTCAATTAATAGTAGAGGTTCATACAAAGTGCCAGAAATGGCCAAATATCTTTTTTGGATCTGATTCCTTTCATCTGCAGTTTTTACTTTTGAGTCATTCCGTGATATTGTTAGAAATTTTATTTAGGTATGTTTGATATTTGATATTAATAATGATTAAACCAAAAACGTAGGTTGCTTATAAAGTTTAAAGTTTAAGTGAAGTTATTATTTGTTATTTTCATGTGGTTTGAAAATGTGCCATTTAGATGTGCTATTGTGATTGTTAAGACTGAAAATAGTAATTTACTTGTTGGTCTCAATTAGCCCTAAGAACAAACCTTAATAAAGTTGATTATAAAAACATCTCCTTTTGTGGAATGTAGATTTTATTTCACTTTGTTTAATGGTCAACCTCTGTTTTTTTTTTTTTTTTTTTGTTTTGTTTTGTTAGGAGAGACAATCAGGAAAATCCTGCATTGGACACCTGGCACCATCTAGTCTAGCTGAAGGCCAGCCTAGGTGGTGCCAGGTAGTCCAACCTCTGGTACAAATCCTGTCAACAACTGGGGCCTGCTGGTCAAAGTAGGGTACATCCCAGTTATATACCGATTATGTTAAATAATAAAAAAAACATAAGGAATTAAGTGTTTCCCTTTTCAATTATAACTCTTAACTAGATAACGTACAATATAAAAAATAAACTAGTAATAAATATCGCAATTAGGTTATATAACAACATTTTAAAGTTAATTTTTTTCCTTCAATGGTTTGAGACCGGTACATCCATCCTATATAATTAACTTAAAAGGTAGTATTCCCAAGCAACCCGCGCGGCGCGTTTCGGCATGACGACACGCGGCGTATCCTTTGCCTACTGCCTACATATATTGTGTCTACAGAGGCTCCCCATACTATATACTATAAATATAATATATATTTTATAGGCAGTGTTGCCGTCCGGCATCAGGCGTTCGAATGTGCTTTTTTTAATTTGAAAATATTTTTTCAAAATGTCGCCTAACAGATTAAAATTCTGTTTTGAAGGAGGAGAAAAATTGGTCGCTAGAAATAAGTCATTGTATGATGCTTCTCTTGCCACTTATAAAGACATCAATTTAAGAGAAAACATTTGGAAAGAAATAGTAGTTCATAATATTAATAAGTAACTCGTCGTCTTCTTCTCCTTCCTTCACTAATTGTAACCGGTTTTTATTATTTATTGTAACACGTGCCTTTTAGTTGAATTGTAAAACACACCACACTTTTTCATATATGGCAATGATGCAATTAACACATTCTGCCAGTATCAAGTTTTCTTCGCAGTAAACAATTTCAATGTCTAAAACGTATCCCATCCATGTCCACTCCATAAGTGGAAGCACATGAAAAACGCAGCCCCACGCCTTTATTTGATTATCACAAACACCACGCACGAAAAACAGTTTCAAGTTTAATTAACTATCACTAATAAACCACAAAACGCCTAATACACAATTTTTACATTAATCTAACAAAAACTCCAACTTCACTTCTCGAGTTCCCGCCAAAAAGTCCTATAGAACACTATTAAAATTTCCTGCATAGTCACTGCAGCCGCTAGCGTCGACAGACGAAAGGCAGCGCGGCGCGATGCGACAAGTCTGGAAAACCGTCCGCGCTGTGTGCTTCGGAATACTACCTTAGGCCTAGTCTGAAACACAAAATTACAAATTGAGCGAGGCAGTACATGAGCGAGGCAGTACATGAGCGAGGCAGTACATGAGCGAGGACCGGTTAACTGTAACTTTTATCTGTAAGGTTATTATTAAACTCATTAAGCGGTTATTATTATGGTGTTATTGTCATTATTCGCCAATCATACGGAAATGGTTTATTTTAGACGCAACTTATAATTTTGGTGTATGTTAACATAAACCGAAGATTTGAATTTTAACAACATACTGTGCTCTTTAACAAGAGCGAAAGATTATTTTCAACATTCACCTGTCGATGTTAGCAATCGCCTAACTTCGGACATTTATAGTAACATAATATGCTACTATCTACATATTACACGATATAATTAGGTATGTGTATTGCTTTTATCGAATTTAACAGTGAATAAGCATAATATAAAAGCAAATATACTTAATAAATAAGCGGTCAGTGGTTGTGGGATGGCAGCGTGCATACACATTACACACTCCCAATTTAACTTTCAACTTAACTACCAAGTTTCATTACAATCTAGTTTGGACAACAAGACTTGACACAAAAGGGCGGCTTCAAAACATTGAGCTGTTAACCCTCATATAGGCAAGACAAAATTAACTTGAACTTTTTAATTTATAAAATTATTAACTTCTCTAATACAATTTCTATTACATTATTCTACGTAGGCGGGATGATAAGTATCTGGCCTAAATTATTTAAAAAGAACATATATTTAAAAAAAATATCTCATTTTACAAAAGAGATTTCTAGCTATCCATATTCTAAATTTGAAATCGACGGCTCCAATACTTTTTAATAATCTGACATTTTAGAAAATCTTGTGTTGAATTTTTCACAAAATGAATATAATTGAACAAAGAGCAGTGATAAAGTTTCTTCATAAGAAGGGTTTCAAAGGATCAACAATTTTTGACGAGTTAAAAAATGTTTTAGGTGAAAGTGCTCTTTCATATGCCACAGTCAAGAACTGGGTTGCCGAATTAAAGCGCGACCGTACAAGCGTCCAAGATGAATCCCGATCCGGACGTCCAAAAAGCGTCACCACCCCAGAAATGATCTCCAAAGTCCATGAGATGGTCTTGGACGATTGAAGATTGAAATTATCCGAAATAGCTGAAAGTGTAAGCATCTCGAAAGAACGGGTACATCACATCCTGAGTGAAGAATTGCATATGAAAAAGCTATCCGCCCGTTGGGTGCCGCGCTTGCTTACTCTCGATCAAAAACGAATTCGTATGCAAGACTCCCAACACTGTTTGAATCGTTTATAAAGTGGATTTTTTGCGAAGATTTGTAACAACAGAAAAAACGTGCGTCCACCACTATACACCTGAATCCAAAATTCAATCAAAGCAGTGGACAGAAGCTAGGTGTTCGGCTTCAAAGAAAGCCAAAGCTGTGAAATCGGCAGGGAAAGTGATGGCATTTGTATTTTGGGATGCGAAGGGAATTTTGATGACAGATTACCTTGCGAAGGGTCATACTATTACCGGCGACTACTATTGTTAAGTCACCAAGAATTAATTTGCTTACGCCTCAATAGAGGGCGCTGTGCACTCTAGACTAGATCACGGTGTTAAGATGCGCCGCCAAAACATGACCTGTCGTGAATGTTTATCATTAAAAGTCTATGTCCTGAGCAAGGTGTTTTCTTTGGAACTTCCATAAATACCTTGCGACTCCTCGGGGCTTTTTGGGAAATCTGTACATGGTCATTCGAGTCGGATGACTGGCGCGCTTGGATTGCACAGTGGTCACTGAGACCACTGAACCCGTACTCGTGAGAAGATCGCTGCAGCGGCGTGAGTACGTGGTAGGATTGGCGTGTTTACCAAGAGTAGTGTTGTGACATGTGTTAGTGTTGTGATGTGTTAGTGTTGGACCAGGAAGTATACCAAGTGATAAAACTGTGAGTACTCTTTATTTATTGACTTAGTTAAAATTCAAGAAATTTAGGACTTAGAATAATTTCTTTAAAAGTGAACAGACGGGGAATCCATGCCGGTTTTCCTACAGAATTAATGCGCAAACACTTAGAAAAATTTGAGAAAAAAGTCCATCAACTTAGATATTTTGCAATATTAAGAAACTTATATTTTTTCTGTTATTGGGCACAATCATTACTTATAAAAATTACAACTATTACTGCAACTAAGGAGATTTAAATTACACATAAAGTTATTAGACTCCAAGATGGAAACATACATTAAGGTTCAAGAAGATACAAAATTAAAAATTCAAAAAGCCAGAGTTAATTTTAAAAAATCTTCCAAGGAAAGAATAACGCAATCGTACGTGGAGACTCGGCTGGAAACACTAGAAAACTATTGGACTTCTTACCGTGACACACATAAAATGATTGTTTCCGAATTTGATAGCAGGGAATTGATGAAGTCTAGTTATTACTCGTCTGATGCATATGAAGAAGCGGAAGAACTATATACAGATTATAAGACGGAATTGAAAGGATGCATGCTTAAGTTTAAGACCGATTCTATTGCTGTAGCATTGTCTGATTCTAAAGTTAATGTATCAAACGTTGGCCAATCCTATGGTGTTAAGTTACCTCAAATTTCGATCCCTGGTTTTAGTGGAAATTATACCGAATGGACTAGTTTTCGGGATTTATTTATATCGTTGATTCACAACAACAAAGGATTGGACGACGTTCAACGGCTACACTACCTTAAAGGTTATTTGTCAGGTGAAGCCGAGCAACTTTTGCGACATATTCCTCTTACGGCCGCTAATTATATGTTAAGTTGGGAACAATTAGAACAACGTTATAATAACAAAAGGCATTTAGCTAATTGTACTTTTAAACGATTCATGAATCAAAGGAACATACAGTCCGAATCTTCTAGTGCAATAAAAGAATTATTAGATACAAGTAATGAATGTTTAAACGCGATTAAAAATTTAAATATAGATATCTCTTCTTGGGATATAATTATAATTTATATTCTAAGTTTAAAGCTTGATACAGAGTCTAGAAAACTATGGGAAATTCAAGTTTGTAAAGTTAAGGAAGAATTACCTAAGTTAAGCGAATTTTTAGAGTTCTTAGATCAGCGCTTCAGGTCACTTGAATTTTTAGATAATAAAATTAATAAGCCAATTAATAGTACTCGCATTTCAAGGGTAATGCATGTTACCTCAGTTGCCACTTGCAATTATTGTTCTGAAAATCATAAATTAATCAATTGCAAGAGATTTGCTAAAGAAGACGTTGACGCACGTCGTGACTTTGTCCGAACTAATAGGTTATGCTTCAATTGTCTTGGTCCAAATCACTTGGTATTATCATGTCGTCAGTCAGCCACTTGTCGTATTTGTAGAAAGAGACACCACTCTCTTATCCACCCAAAATCAGTCCCTAGAAGTGGCAACACTTATAGTGTTCAGAAGGTAGATGGTGCGGATCATTCTTCAACTCCACCATCAACATCACATGACAAAACGTCAAATATTGTATCCTGTTTCTCCAATGTGAACAGCCAAGTATTATTGGCCACTGCTTTAATAAAGGTAGAAGCGAGAACAGGTACTTTCCTATTGAGATCTCTATTAGACCAGGGATCTCAAGCATCTTTTATAACCGAATCAGCGGTTCAGATGCTTGGTCTGAAAAAGATACCGAACAAGAGCTCTATTTCAGGACTTGGCAGTGACCAGAGTGCAACATTGCAGTCAAAATGGTTTGTAACCATCAAGGTTCAGTCACGCCACGATCCCAACTTTATAGTTGATGTCAAGGCTCATGTTCTTAACAAGATAACGTCACTTCTTCCTGAAAGGAAGACAGTTATCAAGGCTTGGTCAGCACAAATTGCGGATTTGAAATTGGCCGATCCTTTGTTTGGGGTACCAAACAAAATTGATATTCTTCTAGGTGCAGAAGTATATTGTCAGATTTTAGCGGAAGGAGTTATCAACGGTCCACCTGGATGTCCTATAGCACAAAATACCAAACTAGGTTGGATCCTCTCTGGCAGTATACATTCACCACGGAACCATAGTACACTGCAACAAGAAAACATGGTTAGCATGCACACGCTAATATCTACTGACGATCTCTTGAAGAAGTTCTGGGAGATAGAGGAGCCTCCTTCTGAGGGCAAGAAGCTTTTATCAGAGGAAGAGCAGTCCTGCGAAGATTTATTTACAAAAACTTTCAAAAGAGATTCGTCAGGGCGCTATGAAGTAAGGTTACCTTTTAAGACAAGTAATCCAGAGTGTCAGTATGGAAATTCCTTCAACATTGCTCGGAAACGGTTTTATTTATTAGAAAAAAGGTTGCATAACAATCCTAAACTTAGGATTCAATATTCGGATGTTATTGAAGAATATTTATCACTGGGACACATGGAGGTAGTTCCAGAAACAGAGATAGCCAAATCTACTGCCGTCTATCTACCACACCATGCGGTAGTTAGAAACGATAAAACCACAACCAAGGTTAGGGTTGTATTCGACGCATCATGTTCCCTAAATAATGGAACATCATTAAATAAGGACATGATGGTTGGCCCAACTCTTCAACCTGATTTGAGGCATATTATCATACGTTGGAGATGTTATCCTATATGCCTTGTTGCCGACATCGTGAAGATGTATAGGCAAGTAAAGGTTTCTGAGGCAGATGTTGATTTTCAACGTCTTTTGTGGCGTAGTGACTCAAATTCAGAACTTCAACATCTAAGGTTGTTACGTGTTACATTTGGTACATCCTCAGCACCTTACTTGGCAGTACGAGCTCTGCAACAGCTAGCGTATGATGAAGGTGATAAATATCCCTTAGCAGCTGACAGAGTTTTAAGGGAGTTCTATATGGATGACCTCATGTCAGGCTGCGAAAGTGTTGAAGAAGGGATGCATGTATATCAGCAGATGAACGAACTTCTTAGTCACGGTGGTTTTGAGCTGCAGAAGTGGTCGTGCAGTAACACTGATTTACGGCAAAAAATAGAGGAAGGCAAACAAGAAAAAAGGGAAAGCTTAGAAATTAAATTAGATACGGTTATAAAAATTCTAGGATTAACGTGGAACCGATCTACTGACGAATTTCAATACACTGTCCAACTTCCTCCGTTTGAACCGCCTGTGACTAAACGTAAGGTGATTTCGGATATTGGAAGATTGTTTGATCCACTCGGTTGGATTGGGCCGGTTATAACAACTGCCAAAACCTTTATTCAGAGAATATGGCTCGCTGGTGTAGGGTGGGATGATGAGATACCATCTGACATACTTAAGGATTGGATTTCATATCGCAAGGATCTTGTTCATCTCACTAGTTATCGCCTACCAAGGTGGATGGGGACAAGCAAAGACGATATTCACATGGAACTACAAGGGTTTTCTGATGCGTCTAACGCAGCGTACGCAGCCGTTGTCTACGTTAGGACAGTAAGCGGTAACGGTGAAGTTCATGTGAATTTGGTCGCCTCTAGATCGAGGATTGCTCCTGTAAAGCAGGTGTCAATACCTCGTTTGGAGCTATGTGGAGCTGTTTTATTAGCGAAACTACTCAAAGAAACATCCGAAGTATTGGCTGTTCCAAAGGGAGACATTCACGCTTGGACTGACTCTAGCGTCGTTCTTGCTTGGTTGAGTAGTCATCCAAGCAAGTGGAAGACCTTCGTGGCAAACAGGGTCTCCGAGATACTGACTATAACAGACAACAGCCAATGGTCGCACGTCAAGTCTGAAGATAATCCAGCAGATTGTGCATCGCGGGGTACAAGCCCCGGTGACATTTCTGAAATTGAAATATGGAGAAAGGGCCCTAAGTGGCTACAAGAAAATACAGTCCATTACAGCAAAGGAAATTTTAAGAAGACAGATTTAGAAGAGAAGAAAAGTAAAGTTTTATGTCACATTACTACTGAGGGTATAGATATAATTTCAAGGTTTTCAAATTTAAAAAGACTACTTAGAGTTATTTCATATTGTAGAAGGTTTCTAGATATAACTAATAGAGCTAATACCAAAACTAACACTACACGTTGGCTAACGTTGAAAGAAATGAATAAATCATTACTTACCTGTATCCGGTTGTGCCAAGGGGAGCATTTCCTGAAGGAGATAGAGAGTTTGCAAGGAATAGGTAAAGTAAACAAAAATAGTAAACTTACCTCGCTTAATCCAATTCTCGACGTCGAAGGAATCCTCAGAGTTGGTGGGCGATTACAGAAAGCTAACGTCATGGAAGATATGAAACATCCGATACTGCTTCCTAACAAATCGCATCTAACAAATTTAATTATTGCAGATGCGCATGAGCGTACTATTCATGGCGGTCCTCAATTAATGCTCAACTATTTGAGAACGCAATATTGGATTGTTAATGCGAAGAATCTCATTAGACAGCATGTTCGTAAATGCGTTGTTTGTGTTCGTCATTCTGCTCAAACGAACCAACAGTTGATGGGTCAATTACCATCCGCCCGTGTCACTGCTTGCCGCCCGTTTCATCAAAGCGGTGTTGATTATGCAGGACCTATCGCTATCAGGCCCACAAGGGGACGCGGTTATCACTCTACTAAGGGCTACATTTGTTTATTCATCTGCATGGCCACTCGTGCAATTCACCTCGAAGTAGTGAGTGAATTGACTTCAGAGGCATTTTTGGCTTCCTTCAAGCGTTTTGTTGCACGCAGAGGGCATTGTGCAGACTTGTGGAGTGATAATGGTACTAACTTTGTTGGAGCGAATAGGGAGCTAAGGGATTTATTCCATCGGGAAGGATCGGTGGTAGCAAGTGACATCGCTAGTTGGTTAGCGACAAATGGCACTAACTGGCACTTCATTCCACCCCACTCTCCAAACTTTGGTGGACTGTGGGAGGCTGGAGTGAAGTCCACAAAACATCACCTTAAAAGAGTGATCGCAAATAGTACTCTCACGTTCGAGGAAATGACTACTCTTTTGTGCCAGATTGAAGCGTGTCTGAACTCACGACCGATTACCCAAATTAGTTCCAACCCAGAAGATCCGTACCCACTTACCCCGGGACATTTCCTTGTGGGTGAACCTTTAGTGCTGGTTCCGGACACTAATTATGAGAAGTCTAATATAAGTACTCTCAGAAGGTGGCACTTTACTCAACGGCTAGTCCAAGATTTTTGGCGTAGATGGTCGCACGAATACTTAACACAACTCCAACACCGTTATAAATGGTCACATACTACTCCTGAGCCTAAGGTAGGAGATATAGTGTTGGTCAAGGAGGATGATCTGCCGCCGGCAAGATGGCTGTATGGCATCATAACGGACAAGCATATTGGTGCGGACAATCTTACGCGCGTCGTTTCGTTAAATTGTAAGGGATCAATAATCAAAAGACCTGTATCAAGGCTTATTACTTTACCGGTGACAACTTAAGATTTAAGATATTAATGTGTATTCAATTTGATGGTTAATGTTAAATATGGTTAAGTTTATTTTAATTTACAATTTTTGTATTTTTTCTTAGGTAGCAGCTTCACTGTTGTCATGGTGGGCGGATTGATTCATGTATAGTGTATAATTTGATTGTATTGTATGGACGCTCTGTCCATGGTGGGCGGAATGTTAAGTCACCAAGAATTAATTTGCTTACGCCTCAATAGAGGGCGCTGTGCACTCTAGACTAGATCACGGTGTTAAGATGCGCCGCCAAAACATGACCTGTCGTGAATGTTTATCATTAAAAGTCTATGTCCTGAGCAAGGTGTTTTCTTTGGAACTTCCATAAATACCTTGCGACTCCTCGGGGCTTTTTGGGAAATCTGTACAACTATGCTGATCTGTTACACAAGTTACAGGAATGTATTCAGCAAAACAGACCAGGTTTGACTCGAAAAAAAAAATCTTTCACCAAGACAACGCAAGGGTTCACACATGCGTTAAGGCAATGGCAAAAATCAACGAATTACACTATGAATTGTTGCCCCATCCACCTTCTTCGCGTGACCTAGCACCGTCGGACTTCCACCTGTTCCCTAAGCTCAAAACTTTTTTAGGCGGACAGAAATTTGAGACTAATGATGCCGTTATAACTGCTGTAGAGGAGTATTTTGCCGGCCTTGAAGAAACGCATTTTATGGAGGGAATAACTGCTTTGGAGCGAAGATGGACTAAGTGCGTAGAGCTTACAGGAGACTATGTCGAAAAATAAAAACTTCGTTACGTTAAACTGAGTATTTCTTTCCTAGGCCAGGTACTTATCATCCCGCCCTCGTAGTTTATACATACCTAATCATTTTCAACAATTTCAACATTTTTTATGTGATCCGTACGTTTACAGACCCACATAATAGATAAAAAAAACAATAAATAGAAGGAAAATATAGTGCGTATACCTACTACAAACTCCACTTATTATTAAATCTTGTTAAATACCTGGATACCAACTAAATAATATCGGCAAAGCAATTTGGGTTTCGTGAGGGTAAATCCACGGAAGAGGCTGTCAATTGTCTCCTTGGCACTGTAACGTCTGCTCTGGATAGACGCAAGCCTTGCATTGGAGTTTTTCTTGATCTGGATAAAGCGTTCGATACAGTTTCCCCGCTTATTCTGTTGTGAAAACTGGAATGCTTGGTTATTAGTGGTATTGCGCTGGATTGGTTCACTAGTTACTTGTCAGAGTGGCAACAGTGTGTTGCTCCGCAGGGCTACACTAGCAGCCTCAGCTCTGTTCACTTCGGGGTCCCTTAGGACAGCATATCGGGCCCTACGTTGTTCAACATATACATTGATAACTTGACTTATATGTTTGACTCGTAGTTAAATGTGGACGTAGTCTGTTATGCGGACGACACTGCAATTATTTTTTATGATACTTCTTGGCCTGGTGTCATTGCCTTGGCGGAGCGTGGATTGTCTGTGGTTGCAGATTGGCTTTCTTGCAATCTTCTAACTTTTAACATGGAGAGAACCAAATACGTGTGCTTCCACAAGCCAAACATATCTGAACCGCCCTCCTCATTGAACGTCAGAATTCATTTTTGTCGTTCCCGTGTCCTTAATCAATACACTGACTGCGAATGCAATATCATTGCCAGGACAAGTAATATCAAATATCTTCTAGATGAGAGACTTACATTTAGGGACCACACCTTTGTCCTCTCCTCCAAAATTCGAAGATTAATCAATGCTATGAAGCTACTTCGCAACGAAACTGACGGGAATGTTCTCTTGTTGGTGTTATGTATTACGTATGTGTGCGTGCACTTGCAGCTGTGCGCCAGTCTCTAATAAACGATTGTACTGGACACACGCCTTTGATTTGCCAGTGGCGACGAGTGATAAAATAATAAGTTTAAAAAGCCGGTTTTACGTAAAACTATACGTTATATTACTTATGCAAGATGTCAATTGGGAAAGTGCGAGAATTTGTAATCAAAACAGGAAATTGGACGGGTTATATCGAAAGATTAGAAATGTACTTTTTGGTGAATAAAGTGTCGGACGATATGAAACTACCTACATTAATTTCCGTAATGGGTGAGGAAGCGTACGAACTGTTATCTACATTGGCGAGTCCTACAAAACCCTCGTTATTAAACTACAAACAAGCCGTGGATCTTCTCACTACCCACCTGCAGCCGAAACCTACAGCATTAGCAGAAAGGTACAAATTTCGCCAGCGTAGGCAGCTTAACAATGAATCTATAAGTGACTACGTTACGGAGTTAAAAAAATTGTCGAAATACTGCGATTTCAAAACAACGCTTGACGAGAATATTCGCGATCAACTGGTCTGTGGTCTAAAAAGCAATATTATCAGACAAAGATTATTTGCGGAAGAAAATTTAGGATATCAACGAGCCATTACATTGGCTTTATCATTAGAGGCCGCAGAGCGGGACGCGAACACCGTGGAGCGCGGCAGTGACAAGTTAACCGAAGATGTTTACAAAATGTATACCGGCGAATGTCCCAGGTGTGGGGACAACAAACATCAAGCGGATGGTTGCTCATATAAAGAGTACGTGTGCAGTGGATGCCATCAAATCGGTCACTTGAGGAGGATGTGTCCAAAACATAGGAGACGGTCTGGACTGGCGGGTTCTGCCAGTAATTATTACGAGCATGATAGGGCGCGGGCGCGCGGTAGCCGCGCGTCGACCTGCGTCGCGGGCGGCGCCGGCGGCGGCCGGCGAGGCACGTGGCGCGGAGGCCAGCGCGGGCAGCGCGCTGCGCGGCGCGGCTGGGGCCGGGACCGGGCCCCTGTATACTCGTTGGAGCAGCAAAACGAAGTCGACGAGCGGGGCTCCGCCGCCGATTATTACACGGAGGAATTGGAAGACAGTGAAGTGGAACTTATGTATCAGATGTCTTTGAGAGATTATAAACCGGTGGGTATAGCGCTTAGGATAGAGAATTGTTTACTTACTATGGAAGTGGATACTGGATCCGCCTTATCGTGCATTAGTAAAAAGGTTTATGAGGAACTGTTTAGTAATTTACCCTTGAATAATTGCCATTTGAATTTAAAGTTTTATGACGGCTCCAGTATCCAACCATTAGGTTTTATCGAAACTGTGGTCAATTATAATGGTATTATTAAAACATTAGATCTGTATGTGATAGATAAAGGAACTACCAACTTGTTGGGGCGGCAATGGTTAGCCGAGTTAAATATACCTATTAAAGTAGCGAAAGTTATCTCACATAGTAACCACATGGGAGAAAACAAATCGGTGCAGCGAAAAGATGTGTTAATTAAGAACATTGTTTCTAGGCATGAACCACTGTTTGATGGCACATTGGGTAGATATATGGGAGGCGAAGCCGAGTTGTGTGTACGCGAGGGCGCCGCGCCCATATACTGCCGCGCGCGACCGCTACCCTACGCGCTGCGCGAGCGCGTGGACGCCGAGCTGGACGCCATGCTGCGCGCCGGCGTCATCGAGCCGGTGGACCACTCCGACTGGGCCACGCCTCTGGTTGTGGTGCGTAAAGCCGACGGAGGTTTGAGAATATGTGCCGACTATAAGATAACCCTCAATCGAGTATTAGCTATCGATAGATTTCCGGTTCCAAAAATGGAAGATTTGTTTAGTAACCTTAGTGGAAATAATTTTTTTACGAAGCTGGATTTATCCCAGGCGTACAATCAGGTGGTTTTATCAGAACGCTCGCGACAATATACGGTTATTAATACGCACAGGGGGTTATTTAAATATTCACGACTTGTTTACGGTTTGTCGTCGAGCCCGGGAATCTTTCAAAAATTAATGATAAATTTGTTTAAAAATATGCCCGACGTAGTTATTTTCTATGATGACATTTTAATTAAAAATAAAGATTTAGCTAGTCATCTAAAGACAATTAAAGACGTATTGGAAATTTTAGAAAAGAATGGTTTGAAAATTAAAAAGAGCAAGTGTGAATTTTTAGCGAAAGAAGTAAAATATTTAGGATTCATTATTAATGAAAACGGTGTTCGAGTGGATCCCGAAAAAGTACAGGCTATTAGGACTATGACCCACCCGAATAATGTTAGTGAATTAAAGTCATTTTTAGGAATGGTAAATTTCTATGGAAAGTTTATTAAAGATTTGAGTTCCTATTTAGCACCTCTTTATGAACTGTTAAAGAAAGGTAAACATTGGAAATGGGGTGCTGAACAAAACGCCGCCTTTATTAGAGTGAAAGGATTACTATGTAGTACGAAAACACTCGTGCACTTCGATATGGAACAAGAGACGGTGTTGACGGTGGACGCCAGTGCGCGGGGGATAGGCGCGGTGCTGGCGCAGCGCGCGGCCGGCGCCGCCGCCGGAGGCCACGGCGAGCGAGTCGTTGCATACGCGTCGCGATCGCTCACTACGCACGAGTTACACTACAGCCAAATACATAAAGAAGCTTTGGCAATCGTTTTTGCTGTAGGAAAGTTCCACCAGTACTTATACGGTAGAAAGTTCATTCTTCGTACCGACCATAAACCTCTAGTTAGTATATTTGGGCCGAATATGGGTATTCCGAGTGCGACAACAAGTCGTCTGCAACGCTGGGCAATTAAATTATCAGCATATGATTTTACAATCGAGTATGTTAAAACTCACCAGAATACTGCAGATGTCCTTTCACGTTTGATCGAGTTACAAAAAAATGACGTAACATCGGAAGAGGTGGACTTACCTGAACAAACTTATTTACATTTTGCAACAGATGCACTATTGCTTGATTACAATATTCTTAAAAAAGAAACTCGTGCTGACCCAATATTGAGTCGCGTATTAAGTTATATAGTAGACGGTTGGCCGGCCGAGATCGAAATTAAACAGCTAAAACCATATCATAATAGGAAAAATGAATTGTACGATGAGCTAGGTTGTGTTATGTGGGGTCATCGTGTAGTTATACCTTCTTCGTGCAGATCAAAGGTGATCTCCGAACTGCATGACCCACATATGGGAATATTTAAAACCAAGTCGCTGGCACGTAGCTACGTATGGTGGCCAGGGATCGACGAGGCCGTGGAAGCAGAGTGCCGCGCGTGCCCCATATGCGCCGCCGTGGCCGACGCGCCGCCAGGCCACGCGCCGTGCTCGTGGCACTGGCCCTCTCGACCATGGTCCAGGCTACATTTAGATTTTTTAGGACCTATTCACGGTTTAACATATTTAGTAATTGTAGATTCATGTTCTAAATGGATAGAAGCGATTAAAATGCAACGAACTACGGCACAGGCTGTTATCACGGTACTTAGGGACCTGTGGGCTAAATTTGGCCTTCCCAAGCAAACGGTCAGTGACAATGGCCCACCATTCGCGAGTGGGGAATTTCAAACTTTCCTTAACCGTAATGGCATAGAACATATTTTTACAGCCCCTTATCATCCGGCTTCTAACGGAGCGGCTGAAAATGCTGTCAAAATATGTAAACGTGTTATTAATAAGGCGTTAAAACAGAAATTAGAGGTAGACATAGCATTAAGTCGATTCCTACTAGCCTATAGAAATACCGAACATGCTACTACCGGCGATAGTCCATCTAAAATATTACAGGGTCGCAGCCTGCGTATGAGGTTGGATAATTTAAAACCTGAAAGGGAATCTCGCGTAGTCACTCGACAGGAGCGTAGTGAGGTAGCCGCGGGCGGGGCGCGACGGCGTTTCGAGCCGGGCGCTCTGGTGTGGTATCGCGATTATAGGGGTTCGGATAAGTGGATAGCGGGGACGATCAAGGAACAGCTAGGTAACACTAATTACGTAGTAAAATCTGTTTTTGGAACCGAAAGTCACAGACACGTGGATCAGCTAAAACAGAGGGTTATTAGCAACAAAGAAAATAGTAGCACTACGTTATTAGCACCAAATATTGTCCTCAGTAAACAATCGGTAGAAAAGCGTAAATCTCTGACATCTCCCATAGCTATAGGCGAGAAAACAGAACAGAGTGCGGACAGTTCGGGGGAGAGTAAACCGCAGAGTGGTTCACCGATACGAGAGACGCAACGGTCGCCTGTACCGTCGCCAAGTAATTCTTCACCAGTACCCATATCTATACCCAATGTGTCGGCAAACACAGAGCCCGCTGTAGAGAACTGTGGGCCCACGGTTAGGGACCGTAAACCACCCAGGCGGTATGGTTTCGAAATAGATTAAGTTTTAGTTTAGTAACTTTTCTTTTAATCATATTTTATTGGTAATTTTATTTTATATTATAAGTAAATAAGAGTGGAGGTGTTATGTATTACGTATGTGTGCGTGCACTTGCAGCTGTGCGCCAGTCTCTAATAAACGATTGTACTGGACACACGCCTTTGATTTGCCAGTTGGCAGGGCCGTCTTTAACCCATTGGAGGCCCTGGGCACTAGGATAATGGGGCCCCTATGACTATGACAGAGGACTATTTTATTAAAACAGGCACGAGGAGCAGATAAGCGAAATTCTAGATTTACTCAACTGTTATTTTTATTTCTTTACAATCACATTAAATGAATAGGTAATTATAATATAATCCGGATAAGTAACTCTTTTAGCATTCACTATACCATACACAGGTTAGTGCTTAAAAATCTATGTTGATTGAAGAGGTACCCTTCTAGCTTTGAGATAAGCAAAATCGTCAATCACTTCTTCAAAGTCGTATGTCTTTGAGCACGTCACATTCTATGGACATCAGCGACAAACTGGTCAATCTTTCTTGAAGCATTGTACTTCTTAATTAATTTTTATTCTTTTCAATTTGGAGAAGGAGCGTTCCCCACTGCAATTAGTTACCATCATGTTTAAAAAGATTCTCAATGCAATTTCTACATTTGGATATGTGTTTTCAATTTTGTTTTCTTTCAAAAGATGATATATTCCTGAGATACTATTAGTTTCTTCATTTTCACTAGACTGGACAATTTTCAAGTTTAAGTTTTCTTTCAAGACAATTTTCTCTTAAATGCAGACATTCCATTTCCAACTCTTGTTCATTAGAATACCGAAAAAGCTAATAAGTAAGTAGGTATTATAGTCAGTAATTATCTGTCATAAATCGTTTGATTTTCGCAAAATAAATATATTTATCGGTAATATCGGTTATCGGTTGGCGATCTGGCAGGAACTAGGGGGCCCCATCGATCGCCCAGAGTGGCCAATGCAAAAGAGGGGGCTGCTTGTTGGTCTACGAAGGTCTATGTCAATCGCTTCTTTTCTACTGCATAACATCATAACTGAGGCAGTGCGGCACAATGTCACTTAATCGTGCTGTATAGAGCTCAGAGATCTGTTCTCAAGGTTATATTTCGTTAGCCCTCTCGGTTCCCCATCCACAACCTTTTTCAGGAAGCTCAGGTCGTAACCGTTCCACAGTTGTATCTGCTGAGAGCCACTCTCGCTTATCATCAGATATTCTAAGGTCCCTCAACTACAGTACTCTTATCGAGAAGAGTTAAGTCTTATAGTACTTAAACCAAAAGTAAGGTCGGTCTTTGATCATCATTTTACATCCTTTTCCCTCCCCTTTATATATAGTCAAGTGGCTAAATACTGTGATTTGAAACGTCTGAACCGTCATCAAATCAAAAATTCTGTCACTCGGTGGCTTCTCAGATTGAATTACACAGACACAGAATCTAATTTGACCACACAGCGTTAATCACATAAAGGTACAAAATATGAATCGCTTGAATTTGTATTTACGTTTTTTTTTAAATCTAGCATAATTATTAATTTCTGATATATCAATTAATTTTCATGGCCTCTATTTTTTCCTTCTTTTCGTCTGAAAAATGTAATGAGGAAAAATATTTAATTAACAACCAACCCTAGATCTTCAATTGTAACTCCACTTAGATCATTCGTAACTTGGATGCCCGCGATACAGGTATATCCTAGTGCGGGGTCCAACAGAAACTTTGTGTACCTACCTTAAGTTAATTTTGGTCAATTTCTTTGTATTAAATTTTCGAATTTATGTGACACGTTTTGTTACCCACACTAGGGGATCACACCTAAACAGAAAATCATATTAAGTAAACAAAAGACTTATTTTGAATGCTCATACATTTATTTATGATAATTAGATATGGCCATTATTTTAGTAATACCTATAATATAATACATAATGTTTTCATACATCTTAATTAACTTTTACACAATATTTTACAAGCAGACCAAGTAGGTATATATCACAGAATACGCATAACAATTCACAATATGCGAAAAATAAATTAAATTTTATACTCTGGTGTACATAGCAATACAATTTTCTAATATAAAATATTCGTATGTATGTAGAAATGCATGGTATAAAGAGAGCTACACTAAAAAGGAATACTGATTATTATATCTAAAGGAACTACGTCGACGATTTTCGCGAATATGAAAGCAGTAATAGGTACATCGATCAATACCACGACATCGATGGTACTTTACATCAAAGAACCTTACCTCGATAAGTTATTCTCATAATGACTATAGGCCAAATAACGCTTTTTTTTACAAACCTGCACAATTACAAACTTTTATGCATAATTTTTCGAGTTATTATGCTGGATTTTAAACTTTATATTCGTTATTCTAATTGAAACTACAGGATCATTCCACAGTGTTGTATTAGAATAAGTTGATAGTTTAATTAAGTATATTCAAACGCTCGATTGGTCAACGGTATACTGCCGTTTGTCCCAACGTTGCCATTTGTTCCAATGTTGCCATCTGGCATTAACAGATAGTTATAATGGGGAATAGTGATGAATATACCGTTTGATTGTTGCTACAATGATACCATCGATACTTCAACCCAACTATTTCGGACTTTGAGGCATGAATACCGTATACCGTGATGTACCTACCTACTCGTACTCTTTTCGATGTTATGACAGTCGATATGTAACTTACGATTTATAACTTTCCAGATCCTATAAGAAGCGCAAAAGTCTATTATTGTTGTACTGAATAAAAATCTGTATAACAATAGTCACAGATGCCTAAAGTGCATGTAGTATATTATTAACAATTTTATATATTACATTAGGTAACATAAACAATAATTTACCACAAGGTACACCCGTTGCTACACCCTTAGCAAGTCAATTAAATCTAATGTTTCAAAACGGAGCTTTAACAAATGAATAACCAATGTTTTAAAAGTAAAAGTAATTTTTGATATGACTATGTACTGCATCTATGTACCTAATAGGTATCAACGCTCCAACATTAAAACAGGTACAACATTTTTAAAGATATTTCACACTAAATTCGTAGATAATAATTTTAAATGCCTTTATTTGCCTACCAATAATAAATATGTTATTAGGTATGCGAATTTAGAACACCCAGGTTTTTATATCATTTACCCATTGATATGTTCTACTTTACAGTGTAATTTTGTTTTAAATGTAACAATAAATGTTTAAATGTATGTTGTTTTAAATGTAATTTTGTACTAATTTTTTGTACAAATTAAATACATTGTTTCTTTTGTTTTTAGTGGTATATATTAAATAGATAACAACCGATTCAAGGACAGTTCCTTAAAATGCACTTCTTATTCCTTCAACAAATTAAAGCCTTCAGTAATTGATTATTATAAACATCAACTTGATTAAAATTAACTGCTACTACACTCAACCCAACCAACGAGACAATCCTTTATTCATATTTCCTTGCACACTACCTTATAGACATACCTTGCACTCCATTTGTTCTAATAAAAACATAAACCTCATCTAGGTACCTTTGCAATCAATAAGTAAAAGACGTATATATAGGAATATAACAGTTGAGATTTTCACTTTTTTAAACACATATTTATCTAAGTCAAGTAAAATAAATAAGGTAAATATTCGCGTTAAGATCCGTTTAAATAAATAAATACGTACAAATGAAAAATTTCAAGAAATTAAAAAGAAATACTTTCCTCATATTGAAAAAAAAGTTATCTCGATGGAGATGATTTTGAATTGAAAAGGATAATTTCTTTTTATCTATAATTATTCCATTCAAGCAAACTGATTACTTGTAAATGTAAGTACCTACTATAAGGGCACTAGGTAAATGTCTAAATGAATAGTAAAGTACTTATCGTAAATTATTAGTACCTAAAGTTTTAGTATTACGGTTTAGTATTTGGTATTACGGTTCAGAACACATTTTTGCATTTCTGTTTACTAAAATTCACCGTTAGTTTCTTTAAATTAATCCAAAAAACATTATCCTACAGTACCCGCTATAATTTCGTTGATAGTACTTGCTTAACACCACGCTTATGTGGATGCATGCTTTGAAATGATTTAGATCGAAGACATAGAAAATAAATAATGCATACTCTTATATGACGCTTCGACCTTAGGTATAAAAGCTAGCTTTGTACGAGTACATTTAGACAGGTAGTAATGCGTGCGTACTCCTCAGGTCCTCTAACAGAAGTTTCTGCTTACAGAGATATTACAGATTAAAAACAAAAAAAAAACGCAACAAGCAATGAAACACGTACAACCAAAAGAAAAACTGTTAAGCCTCTTCTTATTAGTATGTACTTAATTATTAATATCTCAAACTTCCCGACTTTCATAAATGTCATCTCTAAACCCAACTTTTAAATCAACAAAAGCGCCTGAACTAGCATTTTGCAATAGAGAAAATAACAAGTTGTAAGCAATTATAAGCATTTAACAACGATTATCCCAGCCCTGCCGGTTATGTAAAAGGTTTCTGGGCTCCATCCCCGGTCAACCGTAATTTATTTAGAGACGAATGTTAGGGATGGTGTGTAGGGATCTTCGTATGTCTCTGAACCTAACACCTATAATAAGCTTAATATTGAGAAATAATTAAATGAGTCGCAGCAAATACTGAATGGGCAGCAAATCGATGGTAGTAAAGTAACAGGACTCGCCGTCGACTTCTCACATAACATTCTCAGCAAATTAAAATTGTTTACTTTAGTTATTCAGAATTGAGTCGTTGACCACGATTTGCTGCTCATTTAGTATTTTTACTTCTCGTTTAAATAGAAGCCGTTAATATTCATCTCGAATACAACATCAATCTCTTCCTCTGTATAATTGAATGAATGCGTCTCCCAAGCGACCTCAAATATTTAAATTCAATAATAATTATGTTCAGTTTACTGCACAGCAAATTGGCAAAAGTCATGAGCGCCGGTACATTCAACGCTGGGTCTATGAGAGGAGTCCCATATGCCGGGGCCGCAGCGCTGGCACAAGCCAGCTAGTGTGCAGGGAATCCTCACCAGTTGACGGAACTGGTGGAGTAGGCCGCGCGCCTTGCGTAGGATTAACTGCCCGTCCATATACATCGCTGGAAATATTTAAACATAAGTTACAGTTGATGTTACTATTTTCATTTAATGTACAAGTCTCGGAAATCCAATATGATCAAGGAGTGATAGGATATCTCATATCTGATTATCATGATCTACTGCTTGATCTGACAGCGGATATAGCTTCGTTGTATATATCTTTTTTTTTATGTACGAAAGCGGCAGACGAGCATACAGTCCACCTGATGGTAAGTGGTACTGTCGCCCATGGACATCCACGATACATGCCAACATCAGTCCAAAATGACAAACGTTGGCACGCCCCCGGATGCGCTGCCTACCTTTGGAGCTATAGGAATGGATTTGGAGAAAAGGTTGGGAAAATGGGGAGGGTTACGATGGGAATGGGCTCTAGCACATCTCACTCACTACCGAAACACGTACCCTACATTAGGGAAATAAGATAAAGTGGGAAATGTAGTACATTTCAAGGTAGTCTTCTGTGAGAGAGAGGTAACGTGGCCAGTCGAGCTCGCCCAGCGGCTGTTGGATTGCAGCGTGCATTCTCCCCCTCAAAACATTTACGATTCACATTAATGAGATTGTATCACTAGTATCACTAGTCTCTGTTTAACTACGGACTTTGAATTTTCACTAGATCGCCGTTGAAGAAAACATCGTGAAGAAATCCCCAAAAATATAAAGTATCCGATGCATATTATTCACCAATCTATACGGTGGTAGTTTTGGGGTCCAAATTGTAATTGCAAGTGAAGGTCTATGTCTTGCAGTGCAAACTGAGTCTATGCAGGTCTATGCTAACTGAGTTATACTTCATTCAGGGATGGATCTACTGCGGAACCGATTTATTAGCATTATATAAACTTTTTATTGACTTTCACCAAAAACAAACTCCTTTCTTAACTCTCTTTATGAAAGGTTGCTTTGCGAATATTAACTTAATCCATTTGTATTCTATAAACTTTCTAAAGTGTCGACCTAAATAATGTGGTGACATGAATGACTATCAAAAAAATGAGAATAAAAGTTAGCTTTACGAATTATTATCCTGATTTCAGTTCTATCCTCACTTACCTAAAGAGCTGAAGTGCAGCAGCATCTCGTCAGTATTCAGATCTTGTGCGATGACGTCATCCGCGTACACCGCGATAATCGCCAAGCATAGGAACAAATGGAAGTAATCCGTCTGGTAATTCGCCCAGCATGCTTCCCACATCCGCAGTGCCACCGCCTCCGTGAACTCTCGTTTGAAACATCTGATTAATTATTTTGACATTTATTAATAATTGTCTCATCCATAGCTACAATTTCAGGAATCTTGTATTATTTAAGTACGATTGTATTGTATCTTGTATGATTTTATTCTTATTTTACGTATGGCCTGCTAATCATCAGCACGAGGTACCATTTCTCCCAAGATAAATTTTAAATAGCACTAACTAATTTCAAAAGGGTCACGAAGAAAGTTAATTATCGAATGAATCAAGTTTATCGTTAAAGATCGGTTACTAATTGCTACAGCTGACCCGTCGAATGTATTTTTAATAGTAGCGATGAAGAAGTCACGTCACTCACAATAATATCCAACGATGGCAGAAGAGTAGTTCCATCGCATCCACATGTTTCTCAAGATGCTTATAGAAATGTGGTAGCATTATTCGTATAAGCTCGCGTAGATAACTCTGAAAACAATACGTAATCTTCTTGGGTCACTTGTTCTACTTAAGAACTCGATAAAGACTGGACTGGATAACGATTCTCTCAGAATTTGTCCGTATCGTTAATACGACGACAGACTTCTTCAAGTTATACCTTATGCAGTCTATTAAATGAATACTTTTGTTAACAATGCACTTAAACGACATCACGAAATTAGGCCACGCCCCCTAATTTCCAGGCAAACGTCGTCAGTAAAGTAGCAATCTAGGTTGTGCAAATAGCTATCTTTTACTGAAGCATTTTGCACCCGATAGCCAATGAAAAAATGTGTCATTTTTGTACTTATTCTATTTTGTATTATTTCAATATTATTTCTTTGTTATTGTTTTCGTTATACTTTCTTTATTGTTATTATCTCTTTATTATCCCTTTTGATACAAACTTAGAATAAGCTATTGATTAAAAGTAAAATATTAACATTATATACAATTAAACAGTAAATATTAACTTAGTAAGTAAGTTAATAAGAATAAGTACCCATTGTTCTGCCAATTATGTCTACAAAGTTAATAATGTATAAAATCAAAGTAAAGAACAGAACAATGGGAAAAAATGTATAATTAAGAAATTATGTAAAATCCTGTAGCAGGATCCAGCAGAAACATATTAAAGCATTTTTCTCGCCGATTTTTTATTCCCCTGAATATCACATGGAGATGTACTTGCTACAGGAAAGCTCTGCCAACATTTCCTTATCATTTAGATATGGAAATATCCAGTATTATATAAACAAATAAGGTTGTAAGAAAACCCGCGAAAGTTGGCAGATCTTTTAAAAGTGGCAGTAATATACTGTAAAATTGTAAATAAAATATGTAACAATGTAAATAATATGTGTAAAATAATAATAGGAAAAATAAATAAAGACGGTTGAAGGGGGAGGGGTGGTGAAGAGAGACGGGATAACGGTCATTAACGGCTTAACGGAAAAAACCGCCAACGGCTCTCCTTACGGTAACGCCGTAACCCTAATAAGCGGATAGGAAAAAACGGCAAAGATCAGCTACCGGTATAGCCATCGGCAAAGTTACGTGAATCGATCTATACCAAGCCCAACTTTTAAGTCGAGTTTTCTGCGCACTGCTTATCCTTTACTTATAAAGGTTCCACGCAGTACGCCCGTTGCGTCGAGGCTTCTGCTCCCGCATTTCGGTACCACTGTTCATTCGTACGCGGCGTGTTTCACGGGGATTAGCCCGATGGGTTGCCCACGCCGGGAGTGTATACAGTAGTTCCCCTCAATCAAAGTCGGGCCAAAGAAGACAATGGCGGACAGGGGGCGACCCCTAGTCCGTGAAAAGGCGAATCGAAGAAGAGGAGCATCAGCGCCGCGGACAGTTGTGGCCCGCGATCTCTTCGCACCTCATCAGATCCGCCAAGTAGATCCCAACGAACTGGGCCCGCGCGGGTCAACTGACGCGCGCCCAACACCGTCCGCATCCGCCGCCTCCGGTACTCCCTCAGACGGAACTTGTTAGGAAAGCACTTCCAGTACACAGCGCTTCCTGTCTTTTTATATCCTTTACAAAATAACATAAGAATGTTACGTTGCCATGGTTATGTTGGCTGCTATTCTTTTAGACTAAACAAATATACATTTTATAAAGAAACAACTTCTTGTTATTCCTTAATATGGTAGCAGAGCGCGTAGGTCCGTGGTTAAATAGATTAACAATTGTTTATTCGGTGCAATAGTGGACGAAGAACTCGAATATGCAAACGGCAAGCGTAAAAATCGAGATCGGTCGGCTCGACGGCCCCACTAACTGGCATACATGGAGGTACAAGGTAAAACTCTTACTTAAAAGTACTCAGGGTACGCTAGAAGCAGTCGAAGGCAAGTTAACTAAGCCAAAAGATCCAGGAGAAACGGGAAAACCCGAAGATATACAAAAGTATGATCATGAAATGCAATTGTTTCAAAAATGTGACAGTCAGGCGCTTCTTATTCTTACAACCAATATGACTGAAGAAACGTTACAAAAGGTAATGCGATGTCAAACGTCATGTGATATGTGGAAAGAGCTTCATAGGCTTTATGATGGGGCAAAGGAAGACAGGAGCTACGATCTCTGTATGAAGTTCTTCCGCTACCAGAAAAGCAAAGAGCATGATATGGCCACTCATATTTCGACTCTCAAAACTGTATGGTACGACTTGAACAATGAAATTGAAGGAAATGATCTGCCTGAAATTTTATTGATATGTAAAATATTGGATACACTTCCTGAACAATATTTCAGTTTCAAATCAAGCTGGCTATTGATGAATAAAAGTGATCGAAATATAGAAAACTTGACCACACAAGTATGTGCTTACGAAAGATCTCTTCAACAAAAGAATTTAGAAGAAGGCGGAAGTAACAATGAACTTCTTATGCTCAGAGATGAGAAACGGTATGAGAAGCAAGGGCAAAGCAAAAAGAAATGGAAGAAATGCAATTATTGTGGAGAAGGCTTTCATAAAGTCACATCATGCAAGAAGTGGATTGCGGATGGTAAACCTCCCAAACCTCCAAAGCAATCATCAAATATTGGGATGTTGACAGGCCTAGCTTTAACATGCGAGAGTAAGACTGCAGAGAAAGACTCGTTTTATGTGGATAATGGTGCGACAAGCCATGTCACCAATAGAAGAGACATATTCCACATCTTCGAAAACTTTGGCGAACCGCTTAAAGTTATGACAGCTAATGGAAAGATAATCGAAGCCATCGGAAAAGGCTCTATTCAAATTGAAGCTGACATTAACGGCCACAAAGAGTTACTGGTCTTAACAAACGTATGGTACGTTCCAAGCATTGAAAGGAATTTATTTTCTGTGCTAGCCGCACAAGATACGCTAAAGAATAGCATCTTTGAATCAACTGCTGAAAAATGCATTGTGAAGAATGATGGCAAAGTCATTTTAGTAGGGAATCGCGACAAGTACGGTGGTCTATACAAACTTAACGTTAAAGTATTGATGCCTAAGCATGAGATAAACCAACTAACGACGTCACAGAATCTTCAACTCTTCCATGAACGTATAGGACATCAGAACAAAAGACATGTAGCAAAACTGATACAAAAAGAGCTTGGAGTAAAAATAGACTCAAGTTCTGCTGATATCTGTGAAGGTTGCGTCTTCGGCAAGAGCCATAGGCAGAAGTTTGGAAAGAGATTGTTCAAAGATCTTAAAATAAACCTTGACACACCTACTTTGCGCATCGACAATGAATCTGCAATCAAGCTTGCTTATAACCCTCTGTATGAGCAGCACCGTAAAACCAAACACATAAAATTGAAGCACTTCTATGTGAGGCAATGTGTTTCGGAGAAGGACGTAACCATTGAGCAGGTACCGACAGCAGATCAACTTGCTGACATTTTAACAAAGCCAGTTTACAAACCAAGATTGGTAAGACTCGGTGAAGAGTTCGGATTAAAAAGAAGAGGGAATGTTAGGAAAGCACTTCCAGTACACAGCGCTTCCTGTCTTTTTATATCCTTTACAAAATAACATAAGAATGTTACGTTGCCATGGTTATGTTGGCTGCTATTCTTTTAGACTAAACAAATATACATTTTATAAAGAAACAACTTCTTGTTATTCCTTAATAGAACTGAGCCTCCGTTTTCGGGGGAAACCGTGCGGCGAAAGACAGGGCGAGCCGCGGCCAAGTTACGCCGCCCCCCTACGCCGGAATCCGGAGAAGAGGAAGAAGGGGACGAGAAGAGACTGTGCTGCAGCGCAGACTCCCCCCCTTCTCCAGCACCCAGAACCTCACTGGAATCGCAAGTACCACGCCCGCGTATTACCATCTCTGGCGCGGCACCACTTCCTCAGCGCCCCCCTAGGAGGCGACCTGAGTCCACTGAGAGGGAAGTAGAAGTTATCGCTCCTTCTCACACCTCATTGCCTTTAGGGGCACCAACATCGTCCCCCTCATCGGTTATGGAGGAGGAACCCGCTGGCCCCCGTGGATTGGATAGCACTAGCTACGCCACGCTGGGGCCAAATCCACCCGAAATCGAAGTTTCACCGGATGGACAATCACAACCATCCTATGCTGCCGCCGTGGCTTCATCTCCACCACCCTCAATAAAACCTCGCGCAACCGTTGTCCAAGAGACAGCCAGCGGCGAGGATGTGCCCGAGACCGCGTCCACAGCTCAACAAGCACAAGCACGCAGCTATCCGCCGATAGTGGTGGAGCGGTTGCCCAATTGGACGCGCCACTTTGCTGCTATTAAAAATAAACTGGGACACCCCCCCAATGCGAGGCCCTTTGGATCAGGTGTCCGCTTTATCTCGCGAACACCTGAAGAATATCGGACAGTGCAGGCCTACCTCATGGAGCTTGGTGAGAAGGAGCCTGCATTGTCCTGGTACTGCTATGCGCCAGCAGAAGAACTGCCAACTAAAGTGGCTTTGAGAGGACTACCTCATGATACTCCCCCTGAAGAAATCAGGGAGGCGCTAGAACTGCGCGGATATACGGTTCGGCATGTACGCGCCCTTCCACCACGTCGTGGACGACCGGGTTGCATGTTCCACGTGCAGCTGGACCATCTGACGCCACAGGAGCTCTCTCGCCTGTATGCGATCGATGAGCTCCTGTTTATGCCGGGAATAACTATCGAGGCGTGGAGAGGTCGCGGGGGGCCCGCACAATGTCATCGGTGCCAGGCCTTCGGCCACGCCTCGTATAATTGCTACCGACCACAAAAATGTGTTCGCTGCGCGGGGGAGCACCCAGCAGCAGAATGCCCGCGGCCAAGAGACCAGCCGGCAACCTGTGCAAATTGCGCGAAGGATCACGCGGCAAATGACCGTCGCTGTGCCGTATTTCGCCGCGTGGCCCGCAAAATGGGTACCCAAACACATGCACCCCTACCTACCAACCAACCAGCCTCCCAGCGTGTGGGACGTGCGGTACTACAGCATCCTGCGCAACCGGTCTATGTGGCCACTGTCCCGGGTGCGGCTACGTTAGCTGCACCTGCGAATGAGCCAACTGAAAGGGGCGCTCCATTGCAACGCAAGAGAAAAAAACGGGGTGGCCGCAAACACAAAGCGGCTACTGCCCCAACCACCTCCACGCCACAGCCTGCACCGGGGCCGGCGTCTCGGGCTCCAGTAGCGCCAGTGCAGGTGCCAACATGGGCAGTAGTGAACGCACCGGAATCAGCTATTGCTGCGACGTTAGTTCCTACGCCCACTCCCGCGCCACAAGCCGGGTACAGGCCTACGGTCCCAATTCCAGCAGCCGGACAACAGAGAGTTGTCCTACCAACAGGGGAGCCGAACGGGGAGCCGATCAATATGTTGATCGGTGCCTTGGCGGAATTCTTCCTGGCCGCATGCTCCGGCGCCGATTTGGCCACGGCAGCAGCGCGTGGATTGGCACAATTGACACCATTTTATAATGGCCAGCAGAGGCAACCTTAGAATTATATATTGGAATCCGGGGGGTGTCAGGGGACATCTCCACCATCTGAGAACTCTCGTCCAGTCGCAGGACATCCATGTTGTTCTACTGGGCGAGACCAAATTGTCGCCTCAACGTGACCTCCGTCTACCCAACTTCTTCGTGTATCGACGCGACGAGGTATCACCCGAGGGAGTGCCATACAGAGGCACCGCTGCCCTCGTGAGGAGAGACCTAATACACGAAGAGTTGGACCTGCCGCCATTCACCTCTACTCGCTCCATAGGGGTCCGAGTGAATGCCGCCGGCGCGGAACTCCGTTTGTTTGCCGCATACCGACCCCCCGGATCACCATTCCACAAACAGGACATCCGAAAAATACTCGATGGAAGCACGCCTACACTCGTGGCAGGGGACCTTAATGCCAAACACCCGGCTTGGGGTTCCCGTGTGATTAACCCCGCGGGAAGGTGGCTCATCGAGGATTCCGAAAACCAAGGGTACGAGGTGGTGGGCCCGGATGCGCCCACCCATGTGCCCGCCAACCCACGGTATTCCCCGGACGTCCTGGATGTGGCCTTATGTCAGGCCCTCCACTATCCGGTCCATGTCGACGTACTATATGATTTGGATACGCAACATTTGCCCATTCTAATCACGCTTGGCCTCGCGGCGGATTTTACAGCCGCAAGGGCACCCAGAGATAAAACGCACTGGCGCACCTATAGTGGGGCGCTATCCGATCTTTCCCTCCGCGGTACTCTCTCCACGCCGGAGGAGGTGGAAACAGCTGCGTCCTATATCACTACAAGAATCCAAGCCGCGAAGGCCGCAGCTACAACAAAATCCTCCGCGACCTACCGCCGAGAGGAATTGCCGCCACACTTGCGTGCCGACTTACGCCGCAAACGCGCACTACGAAAGCTCTGGGCGCGCTCTCGCTGTCCGCGGGTGAAGCGTGAACTCAACAGCCTGACGGAGCAGCTGTCGAATGCGGTTAAGGCGTTCCGTGGTACCGCCTGGAATGATATCATAGACCGGGCGGCAGAAGACGATGTCAGCCTATACCGCCTCAATCGACAGCTGACTAAAGTTCCAGCCCCCGTTTACCCGCTGCTCAACAGCGCGGGTAAACGTTGTTACGCTGCCATGGACCGGGCTGAAATTCTTGCCAACCACATGGAGGAACAGTTTACTCCTCACTCTGCCGCAGACGCCGCCGCCGATTTCCATAGGCAAGTCGAACGCCGCGTTAGAGAATTCCTGTGTGTTCCGGCGCCTCCGCTCCGGGGAGATGACTTTATCTCCCCGTCAGAGCTGCGCAAGGCAGTTGCTCGCCTGCATAGGCGAAAGGCGCCGGGTCCAGATGACATCTCAACGATGGCGCTAATGCAGCTGCCTAAGAAGGGTCTGGTAGCATTGACCAGACTGTTCAATGGGATCCTCCGCACTGGCTATTTCCCTGCATCGTGGAAGCTGGGTAAAGTCATAGTCCTCCCGAAACCGGGAAAAGACCGCCGTCAGCCCTCGAGCTACCGTCCCATAACTCTGCTATCCCACATTGCTAAGCTGTTCGAGCGTTTGTTGCTGCGACGTCTCCGTCCGCATCTCCCAATCAGGGCGGAGCAATTTGGATTTCGCAGAAACCACTCCACAACGCTCCAGCTTACGCGTGTCCTACATCACCTGGCATCAGAGAACAACCGGGGCCGATACACGGTTGGAGTCTTCTTAGACATTGAGAAGGCCTTTGATCGTGTATGGCACGAGGGGTTGCTCTTCAAACTTTTGGATACCAGGACGCCGCCTGCAATTGTGCGGATAGTAGCGTCCTTCCTCGAGGGTCGAAGTTTCTACGTCTCGGTCGAGGACGTGGCTTCCCAGCCACGCCCCATTACTGCAGGAGTACCACAAGGGAGTTGCCTTTCGCCGTGTCTATATGCGGCGTTCGCTAACGACATCCCCACTCTACATGCCCAGCTGCAGGAGTGGGAGGAAGACGCTGTCTTGGCATTATACGCCGATGACAGCGCATTCTTTACATCTTCACGCAGAGCTAATATTGCTGCCAATAAAATGCAACGTGTCCTGGACCTGCTGCCTGACTGGCTGGATAAGTGGAGAATGGCCGTCAACGTTTCGAAGACGGCCCCCCTGCTTACCGGCCTAAAGCGTACCATGCCGCCACCGCTCAAGTTCCGAGGTCAGGACGTAGGATGGGAGTCCTCTGTCCGTTACCTCGGATGCCACATTGATCGCTCGCTGCGCATGATTCCGCAGGTGGACCAAATGGTCCGCCAGGCGAAGGCTGCACGAGCGACTCTGAGACCTGTGTTGGCATCACGACTGCCTCTCCGAACGCGACTGAGGATCTATAAAGCCTACGTCCGCTCGCGTCTCACATATGCTGCGCCAGCATGGTACGCACTGTGTTCCCAAACACAGCGCAAACGGCTGCAGGTCCAGCAGAACGTTGCTCTGCGTATAATCGTAGGAGCGGGGCGTTACGTACGCAATGACGTCATCGCCCGCGACGTGCAGATGCCTTCGATAGAAGAATTCGTGGTCCAATTGGCGCGGAGCCTTTACAACCGCGCCGATAATGGACCACACACTCACCTAAGAAATTTAGCGCCTCTGCACTCGCGGCCGCCGGACGGACGTCCGCTGCCTCGCGAGCTCCTGCAATCACCAACATAATCTAGTCCAACATATCAAGGCCAACATAAGTTGACACAGGTCAGCAACCAACGACCAGGGGAGCTGTTGCCCCCTGAGATGACGCCCGAGTACGAGGGGTTCCTCACACTCGTACCTGCGCTCGCGCGCTGAAAGCGCGCAAGAGTGCGGAGGACCCGGTTGTTGGTTGTTGTTCGGCAAAGATCAAAAACATCAGAACATCTTCAAACGGCAAACATCAGAACGACAAAAACGGTTCCAAATACGTCACCAGACGTCTTCTAAAGAAGGAAAATAAGGGAAATCCAACACGTCACCAGACGTCTTCTAAGGAAGGAAATTAAGGGAATTCCACTACGTCAACGGACGTCTTCTGTATGAAGCAAAGTTAGCACCGTCTCGAACACCACCGCGAGCCCTCAAGCCAATTTAAGAACACAAGACCTTTTATTCACGTGATCCCATCACCCAGATAGTTCCGGCTCCGCCACTCTACGAGCCCGGTGGATTGAATAGCGCCGTGGAAATTATTTACAAAAATATTTACAACAACTTTCTTCTACCAAAAGGTTAGTTCAAAATACGACTAAGCAAAAAACAGCCATAAACATTATTTATGCGGCTATAACGCTACTTATTTTCCCTTCTAATGTTTTTGCTAAATAAGTATCAATATACTGTACTACTTCTACAATTCAAATACCTACTAGTTACATTGGAATATGTTGATATGCGAGCCTTTAGCACGTATGCTAAAGCACGTATTTGTCGTAACAAATAATAAATTGGAAACCTATCAGAATAAAGTCTCTATCAATTAAGGGCATGTTTGTATTTACTTACTCTATTCGGGACACGCTCTACTTACAAGGTTGTTGTCCATGTCGTTGTCGGTGGGTGTGCATACGAAGATAGCTCTCTGCATAAGTCCAACGAAACACCAGAACGCCTCGGACTCGCACTTTATCTCGCATAGCACCGGCGCCAGTAAGTCGCTCATTCCTTGTGTGTAACTGCAATGGAAAATCGATATCACAATACTTACGTATTATTTAAGGTTCTCTATGATAAGACTTCTACAATATCATTGAATGCGAGTGAGATTTTGCGTTAGATCCGGCCCTTGCATCATCGACTTCCAGATGACTCCAATCATCGACGCCGTTTTAAAACGTCCGCTAAAATCTGACTCAATACATATGATGGTGTTCGGTCTGAGCCGATAACAAACCGACAACTGACTACTGGCGGTTTCGATGTTCGGACTCACTTGAAAGTCGGTGACCTGCCAATTAAACATTACTGGTAAATAGAAATAGAAATCGCAAGCAAGACTCTAACCTCAAAACCGGATTATAAAGAGCATAATTCAGCAAAATATTTTTCATTAACTCTAAATTATAATTGTTGTCTCCAGCGAAAAAAGGGTTTCCTCTGTCAGTCCTAACTACATCCTTTTCAATAACACACTGAACAGTTTTCCAAAAGTTTGCGTGTTGCTCCGGCGTCATCTTTTCGACTCTTCTCTTCGTAATTTCATCGTACTCTCTAGTCCTAATCTGAAGTATTATCTCTCTTTCGTCGTAAGTTGAATTATAAGGGTAACAATGCAGAAGGAAAGGCCATACTTCTCTTCTCAATTCCTTATCGAGTCCTCCGAAAAATACACACTTTCTAAGAAACAGATCGTCTTCTATCATTCCCTTGCCATTCATGACTTTGCCATAAAATAATTCGGGTGTTATTTTGGGCACCTTCCCTTCTTCAGGGTGCTGTTCGGATTTTTGTACTTCTGGGCGGCATACCATGAAGTGACGATATGGCAGGTTTGGTTCTTCCGACCCTGAAACATGCACCATATAAATTATTGTAAATCTATAGTGATTAATATTTTTCTCTCATATATCTAAATTATCTAAATATCTATCTAAAATATCTAAATTTAAAATGTGGCGAAAACTCGTCGTAATTTTTTTTTTATTAGGTACTTTCTTTTTCGTAATGTGTCCGTAGACCGCAGCACATTGTCGCCCATTAGTCTATAAGCGCTTATAAAAACGTAGGTACGAGTAGATGGTTTGCGATGCACTCGCTCTGCATTATCTGCACTTCGACCTATCTGCCTTTCGTCATTGTTGCTAACTTTACCTTATTCTATAATTATCGTATCAATCCGTCTCTATATACTATGACTCTCGCAAGATCCCATATGATCTTCCGCATTTCTCATCAGCTTAATCGTAACCAGCCTTTTTTTTCATCCACTGCTGGACATGGGCCTCCTCGAGCACATTGTCTTGTGCATGAGGGATGTATGACCTGAAAACGCCATGCAGGCCAAGCGGGCTGGCGAGTCCACTCTTTTAGACGTGGTGTAGTTCATCAGGGCTCGTGATGGCAGCTTTGTTATCGCTTAAAAAGAGCTGGGCTCTTTTAACGACACCCACAGAAAGAGATGGGCTCATCAGCTTACCTGGTGTTAATTTGATATTGTGCAGCAGCGAGTGCCACCTGTGCAGTACTTGTGCCAAATGGTCCAGTCCCCCATGATGGAAATGTAAGATCTTGTACTGGGACTCGCGAGACGCCACCACCAGTTGGCCACATGTACAGTTATCGTCGTTGAAGAATAAACGAAGTGACCGCATTTGGCTGAGATCCACCGAAAACCTTCGGAGAATTTAAATTTTCTTGTAGAGCATTTCTAAACATCAGTTTGTGCATTGCTTGTTGACTGAATGTAGACGGCTAAAATGACTTTCAGTAGATAGGTAAATACTATTATGAGTAGGTAGGTTATGTACTTATTATGTGTTAGGACTATGTTCTTGTGAGTTGATAATATCAGTCGTCATTGACTACCAAAAAAATAACACCTAGATACAGATCTAGGTGTGATTTAATATAAGTGCTGGCACAGGCCAGACGTAGAAGTAAAATTTCGAACTGACACCAAATCTGAAAAATACCCGGTTCAGGAATTATGTATGGTGAAAGGAACTCTACGAGTAAATTCTGCAAGCCATTCTAGTTATTTACTTTCAAAATAGTCACATTACTCCGCTCCACGTTTTCGGTTATAAATAGATGAGCAAAGACATACTTAATTACATCATTTGTAACATACCACTCAAACATTTAATATGTACCCACCTATTGGGTATCATTCTTCGGTATTGGGAAAGGTCAAGGGCATGTTGAGGTCCTTTGTGTGCTTAGCATTCAATAGAGGAGAGAAATGAATGAACAAATGGTTCCGGATCGATATTGTCATTCTTTCACGTTCATCCTAAGACTGAAGGAATGCAATAATGGTCATTGCCGCGTTTCACGCTCCCGTTAATACAGACAGCGGCAGATACCAAGTACCTACCTACTCATATAAAATGTATAGATGACAGTGCACACTAATATGTTGTTACGAGAATTTCGTAGCATAATGCTTACTATCGCATAGCACTACAACGTTTTTAATTCATCAATTTCATCATACATGATATATCGCATTATACCTACTTTATTGTTTTTGTTTAGCTCACATCGCAATTTTGCATCTTTGAAAAGAACATGAGTCGTTGACAGTACGACAGTTTTGTTACCATATATTTTATTTTTATTTATTTTTTACAGAGCAGATGGCAGACGAGCGGGCGTGCCACATGATGATAAATGGTCACCGCCTCCCATGGACACCTGCAACACCAGGGGGCTTGCGGGTTCGCTGCCGACCTTGCAGAATCCTGTTCACAACTTTTGGGTACGCGGTATAAAGTGTCTTTTTAACTGCACTGTACGCAGCGACTCTATGTCATGAGCAGTGCGATGGTAAAAACACGAAAATTGCATCAAATTGAACAATTCTTGAAAACATTCCCTATTCTAGAGGCGGTAGAAAACGTAGAGAGACGCAACATCTCTTCGGATGCTGAGCGCTCCTAAACCATCTGTGAGAGTGAGATCGTCGAGGACAGCACGTCGTTGGACGGATTCAAAAGGGTACAACTGGTATTTCGGTGCACCGGCCCAGAGGTGTGAGTAGTACTCCATGTGGGGTTTAACTTGAGCTTTATAAACCAACAAGCGCTGCCCCGGAGTGAAGTTCTGCTTCGCCCTGTTGAGGACACCGAGCTTTTTACTGGCAAGTTTTATCTTGCTCTCCAGATGACTCCGAAACTCAACTAAACTCGGTAAAATAAAGAAGCTCAAAAAGTGGGTACCGTATAAACTGAATGAACGCTAGCTGCAAACACGCAAAAACAGAAAAATGGATCTTGTACGATAATCGTAAACGTTCGTCTCAATTGTTGGATCCAGAAGTTGCAGCTAAATTATACCAAACGAAAGATAAGTCAAATAAAGCTCATGTTGACATTCTGGTGGTCGTGTGCCGGTATAATCCACTATGGCTTCTTGTGGTAGGTACTAAACACAACAGTTAACGCAACCTTAATGGAGAAGTTCGCGATCAAGCGACCAAGATTGGTAAATTGCTCTTCGTCACTGCTTTTGCACGACAACCAGGGCCGTCTTTACCAGGGGGTGCAAGGGGTGCGGTGCACCCCGGGCGCTCACCTTTTAAAGGTAATGAAAAAATATAACGCTATAGTAAACAATTACACAATAGGATATTTGACTGTCATAGGATACACAATAGGATGTTTGACTGTCATAGGATACACAATAGGATGTTTGACTGTCTTAGGATACACTCCCGCACCCCGGCGCAGAATAGACTTAAGACGGCCCTGACGGCAACACACGACCACACACTTCACAGAAAACAGTCACATAGTTGCAGGAGCTGTGGCCGGAGACTCGTCTTCACCCACCCTTTAAGGGCCTACCTGGTGGATTCGCTCGGTGGGTCGTCGAAGACGAAGCGATTCGTAGATTAACGTTATTTGTAGTCGACATCGTCGTTCGCGAAAAGAAACAAAAATAAGTACTATGTACAACTTATTATTCAAAAGGTATGTAGCTTGGTGTAAAACGCCAAGCTACGTACCAACTTCTTTTTAGATGAATTGTTTTGTTTGTACTGACGGTTCCGAAATAAAAAAATACATAATTTTGAAATAAGTCATAATATTCGCGGAAGTGCGATAGTAGGCATTATGCTACGAAACCGTTACGAGTAGCTATGTAGATATATATTTACTAACACAGGCATTAGGTATTACTTAATTAATGCTTATAGCCAGTGTTACGACTGGTGTAAGTAATCTTATTTTATTTTATTTATAAACAAAAAATCCACAGCAAAACAGTAGGTAGGTACCTATATGAACTTATACGGATTATTAAGAACTATTTAATATTCTAGTAATATTCTCATCATAATATTCCCACAATATCTGTATGGAATATTTTTTGAATAATAATTCACTTGAATACTTTTTTTATGATCCCGTGGAATATGCGCTTAGCAATAGGTAAATCATTATTCTTATTGTCGCCATATTGCTGTTATTAAAAATAAATGGTAAACATATCATATCATAGATAAATTCTAATTATCATCGTTATCAATTATGCCTTATTTGTATACTTAATACCAACGTCTGGACCCGACAGTTTACTTTATTTCTTAACTAGCTGTTGCCCGCGGCTTCGCCCGAGTGGAATTCGTGGAAGTCTGTCCCTGGAAAGTACCCTATGTCCGTCCCTGGTTTTCGATCTATCTCCGTACCAAATTTCATCAAAATCGGTTCAGTGGTTTAGCCGTGATAAGGTAACAGAGTTACTTTTTCGCATTTATAATATTAGTAGATATAGATAACGTCTATTAACAATAGATTCTTGTATGTCTGTATTTATGAAACTTGGATGACACATTAATTAAGAATACTTACCGTCGACATTTCATAGGAGCTCTCCTTTGTGGTACTGGCGAGCTTTGAACGCTGTCAGGAAAAACCAAATTATGCTTCAGAGCCAAAAATTCTGGAGTACTCATCCAATTAGGGTTGCCTTCGTCGCACGAACTCATTGAGAGTGACCTAATGAATCTGTCTCCAGATGTGGAGTCCGGGGTCAAATCGATATTCTCTATAGTCGGATTTGCTATAGTTATATTAACAGAGGTCATCGATTGCGACCGCACGTGTCTTTCGTATACAAACACGTCCTCTTTAGATTCATCTTTCTCGAAACTACTAAACACGTTGTCCTTAGTCGAGTCAGCAGACTTTACGGTCGGTTTAGAACTCGACGATAATTCCTCCTGCGTTGTATCATTCTGAGTGTATCGTGTGTCAGTGGATCGAATGCTTTGCTTGTCAGAATTGGAGTTAAGGCTCGTTGTGTCCGATGAATCAGAAAATGCATTCTCGTTGTTAGCATACAACTTAGTTTTGTTGGTGTCATTATGGGATTTTTGGTAAAGTATCTCTTTTGGAGTAGCTGACTGTTTTCCAGAGCTAATTACTTCACTAGGACTAGTCTCTACGCCCGAAGGACACTTCTTTAGCGTCGAATTAGGTATCCAATTAAGGAAAAGAGTGGGTCGTTTAGCGTTGTTATGCTGATCCGTAAACACTTTCGTCGTAACTGTTAAGTATCCAGGGTGATGTACGATGTCCAATTCATGCCTGGCCATTGTCGGTGGATGCACGCATACATTATTCTTGCAAAATAATATTTCGTTGTCAACGTAATCCGGTGGCTCATCGTTCTCGTCCAACTCTAAGCCGAGGAAGTAGCTCGAGGCTCTTTTCAGGAGGTCTGGGAGCGGCATTATCAATGCTTGGAGTGTTCACATTTCCTTATAAATTAATGCAGAGTTAATTGCGACTTGCGTTATCACTCGCGACAACCTCATTCAAGCGGCTCTGTGTGCGTACTACGCGCATAATATAAGCACCTACACAGGCAGCTTGATAACAGTATTGATCCGTCCTTACGAGAATAGCGCCGGCACTCTTGGAGTCAACGCCACAGCTGTGACATAACAACTTGCTCAGTCATTTATGTTGAATATGGGCCCTTTACTAATAAAAATACATGTATATGGATGTATTACATGTATAAAAAACCAAGAAGCACATTTAATGTGTAAATACATGTTGAATCACTAATTAGTTATAACTTCACCTATCGCTTCACCAATTAGATATAGGTACCTATGCCTACAGTACTACCCATGATTAATACGTTTATCTAGCTACATATTTATCAGAATATTTTCTAAACCGGGGAAAACTTTATTTCGATCTGTGGGGAGGATTTTCCCTATCGATATATTATTGTCATTTTAGTTTATTCCAAATTAACAAGTTAGTGTTTAAATAAGTACTTATAGGTATAGGTAGGTACGCTAAATGGGGCGCAGTAACAAAAACATTAGGGATACGTACACTATTTATTAAGACACACTATATGTGATCCACCAATACGCACTGGGCCCACTATATGTTGGATTACGGTCCGAAACCCCCAGTAACCTATTAGGGGAGGCCTGTGCCCTACAGCGGGACGTTATAGGCTGATACAAGTAGGTACAAGTAGTATTTAGGACATGTAGACAATAGTATTTAGGAAATATACTTTACTATAATGCCTTATCTTGAAATATGCCTTGAAATGTAAGAAAATATGCCTTACCTTAATTACTCACGTAATAAAAATTCTTGGCGATTATTGTGAAGTTAAGTTAAGTTAACATTTAGTTAATCTGCGTCTGATTTTTTGGACGAGTTTTGAGATCATTCTTACGATGCCAGTAGTTAATAATACCTAGGTACTGATGATCAGGTCAGATAAATATGAGAAGTACCTATGAAGTGATGAAGTGAAAAGAACATATACAGTAGATACCTATGTTTTGCTATGTCACGCACCCGCCAGCATTTTTAAGACAAATTCATAACAAAAATTCCATTAAGTAGGTAATAATCGTAATGTACGAAAGAGTGCGGAAAATGTTCGACGAATTTAAATAGGTCGAAAAATTCTGTCCTGTTGATTTCCCTGCTTTTCCTACTTTAGTACTTCCGTGGATAGCAGGTCTAGTTTAAGAATGCCTATCATCTTAGATGAACAATTTTTTTCTAACCATAATATAGTATCACTAACTTTGTTAACTAAGTATAATATTCGAAAACAATTCTTAATAAAACTGCATTGTTTGATCACTCAACTGAACTCACCTTTAAGCAATACAAGATGGTTAAAGTATATAAATTTTTCAATAGAATAAAAACAAATACAATTTAAACATAGTAGCCTAATAAAATGGACCCCCAGCGATGAGCAAGTGTTCACAGGCGATACTCAAACACAAAATCAAAACTAGAATAATATGAACTAGCTATCTTGATTTATCAGTAGGTACCTCTCGTAACATAATACTACTTGGACCTACCCTTATAGGTACACTTAGAATAATATGTACCTACCTAGCTCTCAGTCTACCTGGGCAGTACAGTGCGGGTTCTCTAGGAACAGGTATATAGTCATAGGTAAGTGGTACATCTTAGAACGAAACTACCCGGAAAAAATATTTTTCTGTAATCAGTGCTACATATGGATTAGTTTCATATTCTGTGGTGCTTCAATAAAATTATGGTAAAAACAGAAATTTCACCTATATATTTATCTTTCAAAGTTCCAAATGTGAAACAGAAATTTCAAATATAATGGAAGGGGGGTTATGAATATTAAGGGTATTTCACACTTGCGGAATATTTATGTTTCTGACAGCTTATGGAATATGACTTGCACATTTCATCTACTGATATCTACGCTATGACAAGGTTTACTTTTAAGCAAAACTAATTGTGGTAAGGGTACCTATTATAGGTACTACCTATTAGGTACCTATTATACTCCGAAGGTCTTATATACCTATATAGGTAACCTATATAGGTATATAAGACCTTCGGAGTATCAACCTATGTGGTGTCTGTTATTAGTAATTTTGAATGAAAGCACTGTCAGGTTTTTGTTTAGTAAAGCCTAATATTTAAAACGGGTTTTATTACAAACATCACAAATTATGGACAGATATTTACGCCCCCAACGTTTTGACGCCGACCCGTCCGCAATTACGAACCAGTCCCCCGTGTCCCGTGTGGATCGATTGACAAAATACATTCCTAAACTTCCTCGCAGTAACTGAAGATGGTTCACCAAACTCAACAAAATACCAACTACTCGTGAATCATCTTTCTCTAGGTGTGTATAAATAACGGGAAATTTCAATCATTATTCAATATGGATCCCACAATTTTCTGTGAAGATACATCCCCTTATTAGACAAGATAATTTTCCTATAAGTAAAGAAGCTTTGAAAACATTCACGGAGCTGAAATATGAAATAGTAAAGTCCGCCATGAATGCGATCCATGACAAAATGATGTTCAGTGCCGGTATATTATATCAGGAAGGTGGATCTCTAGCCTTCTTTAGCAGAACGTTATCTAATAATGAAAGAAATTACTCAATAATCTAAAAGGAAGCTGCGCCCATTGTAGAATGCATACGGAAGTGGAGGCAATTTCTTATAGGTAGAACCCTTCGATTGTTAACTGATCAAAAATCAGTCTCCTTTATGTTTAATCAAAGCATTTTTCAAGAATAAGGAACGATAAAATTCAGCGATGGAGATTAGAGTTATCAAATTATAACTTCGATATCAGCTACCATCCTGCGAAAGAAAACTTGGCAGTGGATGTCTAGACCATCAGTGACAATAGCTTCGATGATGCCCAAGTTTAATTTCCAAGAACATCACAAAACATTATGTCACCCTGGCTGGAATAACCCTGTATGATTCAATGGATCTGAAGAAAAAATTTGCCATGCAGAAGATGTGAAGCACGTCACAGAAAATTGTGTTATTTGCGCTGAGATTAAACCTAGGTTCTACAAATTTACGGATCAATTAATTAAAGCAACAGTCCCATTCGAGAGAATTTCAATCGATTTTAAGGGACCATTACCTACTGACAGCCCAAGCAACCGTTACATGCTCACAATAATTGACGAATATCCCAGGTTCCCTTTCACTTATGCATGTCCAGCTGTGCAATTCCGTTAAGTAAAATCTTGATCTTGAACTCGACCCTGCTACAACGACGAAACACTGTTACTAAACACGGATAGACGTGTTTTTTAGACACGGATAATGTAGCTTCCTATTTGTGAAAGAATTTTTGAAATCGGTTCAGTAGTTCCAGAGATTACCCCCAATATACCTACAAACACACAATTTTACCTCTTTATTATATTAATATAGATATCACACTAAACATTTTTACCCGAATTTTTATGTCTCCTGTCAAATTCAATGATTTTTTTTTAAATTATAGAGTACTTATAACCTGCACGTGTGTGAAACGCCTCTTATGTATGTTCTTGTGCACGTAAAATTAGTTTGATATAGTTTAAAAAAATCCTAAAATAAATGCACCCGTTTATACTAAGCATATACAGTTCTTTGGCTAAAATATATTATACATAGATTCTAGAAAAGTTTAGGTAATGATTTTATTATTAAACCTGTTAATAACGTTAGTTTTATAACGTGGACAAATAATATTTTACGTGAATTGAAACGTTAATTTTCTTGCGTCAAAGACCACCCGCCCGATGGCGTTTTCGCTGCAAAGTTTGACGCATGCGCCACACATTACAATCAGCTGTCAGAAAGAACAATCACGTAAAAACAAAATTATTTGTGTCTTAGATAAATCCCGTCAACATGGCGGGGCAAAATCCAGGTTCACCGACTGACTTTCAATATTTTTACGAGGATGAAGTGTATAAAATCAACAATCGCGGTCAAGTGGTCTTCGGTCTTGTACTCGAGAACTATGAAGCCAACTCCAGCGATCAGGAGAGTGACATTGAAACACCTATACAAAAAGGCGAAATTCGCGTTGTATGGCATCCTTCCGGTACCGAACGAGTGATATCTGAAAAAACGGTAAGCTTGCAGCGTTTGTAAGAGGCGTTTTTTTTTTTCTATGGTACTTGTCTTTTACATGCACTACGCTGTGTATTGAAAATTCATAAATTAGGTTCTTTAATGAGTACAACAACCCTTAGGTCAATAAGGGTTGAGAACATTTCTTGAATATTGCATATTGTGCCGTGATGGCTTTCTTGTGAGGTTAATGTAGTATCAACATGTCATTTCCAATATCTACTAATACCTTCTTTTTACTTACAATTTTAATGAAAAATCTTACAAGTTAAGTAATGAAATGGAATGTTTTCTATAATGAAAGTATGGTGAGATAATTTCAAAATTTAAGACTGTATTATGTACTTATAGATAACAATATAACTAGAAATTATAAAAAAGCTTTATATATATTTTGTATTTGTTTTAGTTAATTCTTATAGGAAATGACTGAGTTTTACTTACCTTAACTTTATTGGATAATAGGTGATATCATTATGCTGAATATTAAATGGTTGTAATGATACTATGGTGTCAGTGATGCCATTAACACAGTAGTGTAGTGAGCTCTAAGCCTTATATATAACTCTAATTACTGAGTTTGAATTTACAGACTTATTTTTAGTATCTTAACTTATTCAGTTACATAAATTATCTGAATAAAGGATCTAAATATCTAAGGAAAGATACTATACCTACCCTATTGAACATTACTTGTAGAACTATTGTTCAATGAATTGAAGTTAATAACTAGGTTATAGCATTTTTTTTATTTTCTCCAATAATATTAATTAATCAATTTCTTGTTATACTAATACAAAATTATAAATGTATTTCAGTGAAGATCAGTAAGTATCAAAAAGTTTCAATAATGGACTTTTATAAAATCCCATTTAAAAATAAAAAATAAATAAACGCTTCTTTTTTACGCCTTCTAAAATAGGCGTGTGTTAGAGGTTTGCGTTACTATAACATTAACAAGTCACAAGGTCAACACATTTAAGTCTTAAAAAGTAGCAGTAAATTTAAAATCTCCCATCACACATATTAAATAGGTTCAATATTAACATAACTAATGTGAATAAAACAGCATTCTCTGCCTTAGCATGCTATGTTTTTTTTTTATGAATTGTATCACAATTCTGATAAAATAGAGTTATAACTTGAAGAAGTTCAATTTAAGTTATATACAAATGTTTTTAAAATTTTACACACTATCATCCCCAAAAATAATCATATCTGTAGCTTGGTTAGATCACCAAAAGATGGCAGTTGTAACTGTTTAGCACTGTGACCAAATTATTATGAAGTCACTTGTAAGCAATCTCAATGAGTGTGTCATTTCATGTCATGATTATTCATGTGTTATAAAATGTAAAATTTAAGATACTGTCTAAATTAATTGGTAAGTGAATATATATTGTAATCCTACTAACAAAATAGGGTCATAATTTCAAAGTACATGTTTACTTTAAATTGTATCTAATTCATGGTTTTATTCTGAAACATAACTGTATTGAGAAGCCTGGTAATGTAATATACACTTTTTAATGTAATATTTTAAAATGTTACTCTGTTTTATAAAATTACCTTATTTTTCGTGTTAAATTATTTTCTACTTGTCTTCTTTTAAAACTGAAAACTTCTCGAGTGATGCTATAGAATGGATGTTATAAACTTGTTGCGAGTGTTTGTACATTGGCTTGAAGTATTGTAATACAAAAACTGGTGGTCCAATTTCAACGTGGCTTCTTTTTTTCGTTTTATGAATAATATGTTTGCGAGAATGTTTTCAAACATTCTGATTCTCAAACAATCCTTTCATTAATTTTGTGCTGAGTCTTATTTTTTATGATTGCTGTATATCCCTCCATAACCATAGTTATTATGTTATTTAAAAATAACAATTGTTTTACTGACTAAAATGATGGTCTTATCATAAATCTGAACCTCTGAAAGAGAAGGGTTCATAATTAATATTCACAGGAATACAAAATCTTTGTGAAATATTAATTTTACATAATATTAGACAATCCGATAGTAATTCCTTAGCCAAGACATGACTATGAACATTAAAATTATGCTGAATTTAATACATTATGTAAACATTTAAATTTATTACATAAACTTGTTATGTAGGGGGAGAGTGCACGCTGCATTCTCACAGCCGCTGGGCGCACTGGACTGGCCACGTTACCCCTCTCTCACAGAATATTACCTTGAAATTAACTGCATTTCCAATTTTATCGTATTTCCCCAATGTACATAGGTACATGTTTCGGTAGTGAGTGAGATGCCAGAGCCCATTCCCATCACATCCCTCCCCATTTTCCCAATCCTTTCCTTAATCTGCAAAGGTAGGCAGCGCATCCGGGGGCATGCTAACATTTGTCATTCTGGACTGATGTTGACATGTATCTCGGATGTCCATGGGCGACAGTATCCATTTACCATTAGGTGAACTATATGGTCGCCTGTATTCTATAAAAAAAAAAGATTTGCTTAGTACTTCTCGGACAGTCCTGTTAATAGTTCTCAACTTAAAGCATTGATTTACAATTATTCTTTTGTGTTTTTGTTATTTATATTGTATAAGTTTGGCATTTAAAAGTCAAAGACTGCAATAATCCACTAAAAATATTCTATTAATAAAACAAAAACTATTTTTAATTATTTTTTTGGTAATATCTTTATTTTGTGTTTTTTATTTCATAAGAATAAGCATTAAAAATGCTTTAATTACATAGAAATCAAGATTGTTATATCTCAAGATGAATATTTTATTTAATAAAATTCTAAAATGCTGTATGCCTATATCTTGTCTTAGCTAAAGTTCAAGTTTCGCCATATCTGTTCTCTTAGAAGCCATTTTTAGTTTTTTATATATATGAGCTTCATTCTGGTCTGTTTTTGAAAACGTTTATAGTTGATGATTCAATTATTTCTTGTGGTAACTCATACCATACTAGCGAACCCGACCTCGTTTCGCTTCAGTTTCAAAATAACTGTCAATTAGCTTTCAATATAGCCTATATAAGACATGGATACTGTAGCTTCCTATTTGTGAACGAATTTTTGAAATCGGTCCAGTAGTTCCAGAGATTACCCCCAACATACCTACAAACACACAATTTTACCTCTTTATTATATTAGTATAGATATAGATGTCCACATCTGTTACTGCAAATGTTATGGCCTGCTTTTGTATTGGCCAGTGTTTTATCTAATTTAAGACATTTTTAACATTGTCACAGGTGGGTCTTGCAGACCGTTCACTGATGCCAGGTGATGTCGTCCGCCGCCTCATTGCTGGCAAAGATACTCAGCGTGGATATTGCCGAGACATTGTCATGACTGCTGCATTACAGATTGTTGGCACCAAGCATGTGATACCTAGTGTAGCCAGTGAGAGACTCCAACCATTGGAAGAGTTTACACCTGATCTGGCCGTATGCCTTGACTCTTGGGTTGGAACTTCAAAGGTAATTAAATTAATAGATTAAAATTACAAATTACAAAAATGGCAATGAAGGTGTTTTCTATAAATTATTTATTGCTTTGAGTATGAAGTATGATTTATGAGTAAGTTTATTTTGCTCCTCTAGTGAGTGTACCTAGTTATACAATCAAAATGCACAGTTAGCATAAATGCAGCTGCTACCCACACCGCTTAGATTGCATGTCTGTTAGATAAGGCCCCGGGCATAGTAGTAAGAAATAAGAATAAATGAGTCTCATATGTCCATATGAGACTCATTTATTCTTATTTCTTATCAAAATCGTTGCTTTATTATTTTAATATTTTTGTCTTTTTAAAAAGACTTTATCCCACTCCCGCATTTTGATTACTTATTTTTGTTTGTGTCTTGTATCATTACTTTGTTGCAAGACTTCTTGCCTAGGAAAAAATGAATAAGAACCAATAGTAAATTTCAAATGTTATTTAGTAATATGGCTGATAATCAAATTCTACGTACTTCTAGAAATTGTTATGATGAAATAAATAAGTTAAAAAAATAATGAATTGTGATAAAAATAATGATATGTTAGGAGTGGAGTTATGGCTCTATTTATACTAATATCCAAAAGTTACTGACAAATTCATAACTCTAAAATTGCTGATGACTAGCAATGCCCTAGATTCTGGGGATACCTAATTTCGACTCATATATGAACGTAAATGTTCTAATTGTGAGGAATCCCATCGTAGCTAGGGGCTGACGCCAAAGGCGACCGCCGTTTATTGTTTTCTGAGAGTATAAATTTTAAGCTTGCCCGTGGCACTCATGATCCTAACTACGACACTGATCCCATATGCCTGAATTTAAAAATATGAGGATCAATCTGTGCAGTATTAATCAATCTGATTTGCCCTAGCCCTAGTCCGAGGTCCTGTGCCCTGCAGTGGACGTTCTGGACTTATATAAATAGGCTTTGGTAAAACCTAGTTGTCATAATTCTCGTTCCCAGGCCGTCCACAGCATACTTCGTCTAGTATCGGGAGATGGCTCGCGTCTCGAGTACCCCGATCTTGACAGCTGTCCGTTAGAAGACTACTCGATGCGGCGGCGTCGGTCCACACCTTATTCCTCATCAGAATTCTACCCAGGGCAAGTGGTGTATGGACCCCTGGGAGCTCTAGACGGCGCCAACTGGCTCAACGTCACCAAGGAGATGAAGGCAGCGAGGAAACATAAAATGCATGAGCACAAGGTTAGTTTAGATGTAGCTTTACTAAGCTTTGAGAAGTAATTTTCTCATTGTCAGTTTCCTCATTAGGGCTGTATAGGATATTTCCAAATAGTTTGTGAACTAGCCACACAAATAAATCGTTCCCTTTTTTAATAGAAAGAAGATAGCAAATGAGCAGACAGTTCACCCGATGGTAAGTGGATGCTGTCTATATAGGAATAGATTTGGAAGGAGTAGAAAAATGAAGATTAGGAAATATAACAAGATGAGGAAGTTTTAAATGGAATTTTCAAGGAGAATGTTTTTGAATCTTTTTTGTGTTGATAAAGAATTCACAAAGAATTGTCATCCTGAAAGTATTGGTTACAATGGTACTTTCACTAAATATTAGGCGTTAAAGTATGAAATTGCCGATGTGTACTGAAAAATTAAAACTCGTTTTTTTCTAAAATGTAACATATTTATTTAATCAAAATATTTACCCTCATTATCTATACATTGTTGCCATCTAATCGGAACTTCATTTATGCCTTTGCGATAGAACTCTGGTTATGTAGATTCGACAAACTGTGTGAAAGCATTTTGTACTGCCTCTTGGGAAGAAAATTTTTTACCACGTAGAAAATTGTCCAAATTACGAACAAAATGGTAGTCCGTTGGAGCAAGGTCTGGCGAGTACGGAGGATGACGTGTGGTTTCTAACTGCAGCTCCTGTAGAGTTACAACGGTTTCTCGTGCAGTGGGAGGTCTTGCGTTATCATGGAGCAATAATGGTGAAGATCGATCGACGAGTCGGGGCTGTTTCACTGCTAGTTTCGCCATCATTGTTCGAAGTTCGGCACAGTAAACATCTGCTGTTATTGCTTAACCAGACCTGAGAAAGCTATAGTGAATAACACCATGAATAGACCACCAAACAGTTACTATTACCTATTTATTGGTAAGCTTTGCCTTAGGGCACTGTTGCGGCGTTTGACCTGGGGTCAGCCATTGCATTTTTCGCTTTCGGTTATCGTAAAGAATCCACTTTTCGTCACATGTCACAATTCTATCCAATATTCCTTCATTTCTGTACCGATTCAACAAGGCAACGCAAGTTTCAACATGCGTTTCTTTCTGCAGATCAGTCAAATCATGAGGCACCCATTTTTCATATTTTTTTATCTTATTGATTTGATGCAAATGAGTCAATATTGTAGGTAAGGTAACGTTAAACCATGCCGCTAATTCCTGGGTAGTTTGACTCGGATCGGCTTCCATCATCTCCTTCAATTCAGCGTTATTCACCTGTGTGGGCGGTCTTCCACGTGGTTCGTTCTTCAAGTCGAAGTTTCCATTACGAAAGCGTTTAAACCAAAAACGCACGGTTCGTTCATTAGCAGTCTCCTCTCCAAACGCAGCATTGATATTGCGAGCCGGCGTTAGTACCGCGTCGGAACTCGTATTCAAAGATTACTCGGATTTTCGAAGTATCCATCTTTCCCGTCTAAGCTGAATAAAAAAACAATTGAAAGTCGAAAATCGAATGTTGCACATTTTTTAAAACAAGAATCTCATAGGTATCATGTGAAAAAAGTTTCACTCGAAAACTCACACCATGAAGGTTTTATGTCAATTCAAAGTATCTATTACTATAAAACGGCAATTTCATACTTTAACCCCTATTATTTAGTCTTGGAATTTTTGAACTAATAGGGTTATTAGATAATAATTCTTGTTGATAATGATCATAATAATTATTATCGGTTAAATAGGTACCAACCGATCTTTACTTGGTTGAGCATTTGTGCCAACTTCCACGCTAGCGTAGGCAAATGCTACTCTATTAAGAATTTATTAAGAATTTTTGTTTTTTTTTTGTTTTTTTATAATTTCAGAAACTACCCCATCCGATTTTCTTTTACCTTAGGATAATTATTATCTTATACTTGTACACACTGTACACACAATTAATAGAAATAGTTACAAAAGAAATACAAAGGGGTGTTTTGCCCTTTAGGAGATTTCTACCAGCAAACCTGGGAGAGCAATAGGTGAACAATGATCTTGCTGACTTAAATAGGCTATATCGGGATCCTTATTTTGAGGCATTATTTTTATAAAACGCCATAAACACAATATATCAAAGTTGAATAAACCTCACGAGTGAACAATACAAATGACAGATAATACAAAACATAACTCGGGGAAACCCCCGTCATAAACATTTTAATGTTTATGACGGCGCGCATTCCGATATACCTAATCTTTTGAATGCTTCGAATGTGAAAGAGAGATTGACGAGTTACGAAAGAAATATTTTCGACTTTAATTACTTAAATTATCAAGATTATTATCATTGATAATTATCGTTTCGAATCTATTTCACAGTAATTCGCAAGAAAAGTAGTAAAAAGGTTTATTTTGTCTACATATTATGTAACATAAATTGCTGACCGAATATGCCCTTGGTCAGATCGATCGCAGTAAGAAGACCGATCGCCAATTCATACATTTTAAATTGATTATCACATTTGCCCCACAATCCTTTCCTATATCCCTAATAATAACGTTTATTCGAAATGGTTACTATTTGCCAGTTTTCAATTGAAACACTCACCCTTTCCATGATAAAATTGGCACTTGAAAGCAGTTTGAAAGAAGTCTGGAATATTCTTTTCTAGCCACGCCCGTGTTGAGCGAGCCTTATGACTTAGTGCCGAGTCTTGCTAAAAGACAATTCTTGGTTATGGAACAGGGTGTTGTTAAAAGGCTTTACGACCTTCTCAAGAATCGTATCTTAATAAACTGTAGCCGACGTTTGACGTTTTAATAAACCTACCTTTTTCACGAAAATATGGTTCAGTCACTCCTTGTTAGCTAACACCCCCACCAAACCATCACTGAAGCCGAATAATGAACACGTTATACCATACCCTATTGACAAATTGAGCAGATTCTCTAGAGTTAAGTCTCTATAAACTCATCATTCTGCTTGTTAAAATGTTCCTCAATGGTGAATATTTTCTCGTCTGTAAATAAGATTTGTCTGTACCTCCCTTTGCGTACCGCCGAAGAAATTGTTTTGATTTGTCAACCCTATTCTTCTTTAAATTATCAGGTAAGAAATGACTAGTACGTCTAAATCATCTTTTAAAAAACGTGACATAGTTCTGGGTGCTATATTCATCTCTTTGGATAAAATCTTTTGCTTCCAGACGAGATTTCTGCGGATTCTCCCGTTCACAACTTTAATCATCTGTTTAGTACGAATAGTGCATGGACGGCCGTCCACGCAGACCTTTTTCTGTCACAAACAAAGGACGTTTCAATGTACCTATAGCTTGGTACACAAACATTCAGCTAATACCAAGAGGATGGAGAGTTTCAAAAATTGCATTTAGCTCCAAACCTACTTTGTGTAATGCAATTACAGCAATACGGTTTTCGTTATCACCCCCCTCCATTTTAATATTAATACAATATTTAATAATGATTGGCACCAAAATGAGAAAATACAATTATTTTTCACGTGAGAATGACGTATTCGAAATTCAAATGTATTTTTTTTCTGTAACGGTATTTATGGCCAGACTAAGTATAAATTTATTGAAGATTTATTGATTATCACAACCTTTATATTGAACAGGTTTTTAGTTTTACATCTTTATTTGAATTCAACAGTTTACGGTAGAAGCAGTGGTGACCGAAAGCGTGAGCGTCCACTGGCAATGTCGCGCACTTTGCACCATGCCCACTGAAGCGGCTGCGCCGCAGCAACCCAAGTTCCTTGTCGAAGGTACTTATCATTTTCCCTTTTAAAGATTATAAGTCATACTAAGATTTGAAAGACCTAAAAAAGGTTCGCATTTAGAAGGTAAGCAATGGAACAGCTCCCATAGTCTATATGGAACTTTTTTAGCTTGTTTTTCCTATATTTACACAAAATATTCATCCATTTAGATCTATGAGCTTTATTACATAGAAATATTGCTAGGATAACTAAGCTGCATCAATACATCTCATAAGGAAACTTGTAGGTGGTACCATTTAATATACTAGCTTTTGCCCGCGACTTCGTACGCGCCTGTGTTAGTGGGATTACTCTGTATAAATAAAATTCCGTTAAAATACGTTCAACTGTCCGCGAATAATGATAATATAGACATGTGTATAAAAACGTTTAATTTTTATGTTTGCAAACAGATCAATGAAAAAAAATTAAACTGTTTTTGTCGAAGAACAGGTTAATAGAACGCGCGACAATGACCTGACAAAATGTTTTTGCTTCCTGATTTTATTGACGTCTTTCCATTGTGTTATTAGGTTTGCTGACTACCATTATTTCTCTAGACGACACTTTTTTAACTCAGCGCCTCAAGAATAATAATAGGTAAACCTTGTTGCGTCGATGTAAAAATTGGAAATCAAACCAAAAATGTTACCCCAAGATGATCGATAACATTAATACATTAGTATGTTACTGATTGTATGTGTAGATTAATTCATTTTCAATGAGATCTTAAGTATTTCTAAGAGTTTCCTATTACTATACATACTCAAGTCGACATATTTAACTTGAAATGATTTGCCATATAACAAAGCCAAACCGATAAAAATGCTAATTAAATTTAAGAGGCGGCGTTTTTCTGGTGGTTTGTGTGATTCCGCGATTCTAGCAGATGCTAGAATGGATGCATATGCATTTGGACATTAATCATGAAGAGTCATAAAATCCGATTGGCATATTATATCTATAATAATATATAAAGAGGTAAAATTGTGGGTATATTGGGGATAATCTCTGGAACTACTGAACCAATTTCAAACATTCAAATTCAAATTTCTATTCTTTCATTATAGGCCACATTTTATTTTGATTAAAAAAAAACTTATAAACCGAAGCGAAGCGAGGGCGGGTCGCTAGTAACCAATAAAGATGCAACAAGCGGACTAGCAAACCAACCGTTTTCTAGAATGAGCAGATTTCTTGTATTTGACGGTGTCGAATAATGCCGATTAGTCCCGATTGGACTTTATATTAAGCAGCCCTAAATATTGCATAAACAACTATGTGAGACCTTCATGGGTACAATATCGTAACTTGACCATTTCAATCTCATCTGCTATTTTCGTCTTCTGCTAGCGCTTTTCTTTCGAATATAATCAGCGCGTCAACTTTCTCACAATCATGCTTTGAGAGACCAATTTCTACAGCCCTATCTATTTTAGAGCAGTGATCGTCGAGTTTTTATTTCGTTATTTTTTTCTTTTAGTTTTTTTAATACATGGCGATGAAGGAAAACGTAAGAAAACCCACGCGTCCTATAAATAAAAACATATAAGACATGAGTAACTCACCAATATGCATTGAGTCAATGTGATTCATTATGGCCCGAACCCCTCTTGTCATTACGGGGGAGCTTTACAGACTGATATCGTTCGACTATATTTTAATGTCCTGTAATATGTTATAGGTGAGGATTTAAAAAATCTGAAGCTACTGAACGTGTTTGAACCATGCACACTGCAAGTTGGTGACAGGAACTTCCTCACTATTGGTGCCGAAGACACTTTCGTTAGCAAAAAGCAGTGGAGAAAACATCAAAGTGAGTAATTCACATTAGAAGTATGTGGTGTAATAGAGAAAATGAAAACTTCTGAGAGAACCTGTGTGGTTGTGCTAACTACACCAGTTCTCTCCAAAAATGCAAGAGCGTTTTCGACGAGTTACCAACTTATATTCAATTATTTTCATTTCCAGGTAAATACTACAGGAACCTCCGCAAACAAAGCCGACCCAGCAAGAAGCCGTCCAAAACAGACACCAACTCGACGGAACACATGCCGTCCAGGCCTAAGAAACGAGCCTCGTCGCATAGGAAACTTAAGTCTGGCGATGAGGTGAGCGACTTTGTCTATCTATATTATCTTGTAGGGATCACCAATATAAATATTAAGGATTATTGAAACAGGTGGTGGTGCAGTACAGGATGCAAATTCATTCACATGAATTTACTGACGAACCTTTGCAAACTGACGCTGATTCGCGCTAAGCATGTAATAATACTTTTTTAAATATTGTCCTACTAGCTTCTACTTCAAATTCCCTTAAAACGTCAATAGCTGCATTTTCATTCATTTGTTATTTGATCCGTAAAGATGTGCCTACTGTGCTTCACTAAAGCCTTCAGTGTCAATACTACCTGTATTTGTATATTGTATAAATATTGTATATCTCACGGCTTAAGAATTAATTCTATACAAAAACACAGTACATTTCACGGCAGTCTGTGATGGAAATAAAAGTTTCGAATAATACTATTAATTATTGTGTATATAGTTCTTTCATCTCACGAAGGCGGGTAGCGGTAGCGTGTAGTAGTGATTATGCTCGTACATATACATTGTTTTAGTGTGCGTAAACTTGGGAACGCTCGTTGGGTTGCCGATGGCGCGGCGCACACTAAAACAATGTACGTGTACACGAGCACAACCACTACTAATCGTAACTCGCCTTTGTGAGATGAAAGGACTACAACTGATTAATTAAAACAATTCCCAGAATGACATGGAAGTAGACAATTTAGAGGAAAAGTTGGACTCCCTCCAAGAGGCACTAAAAACCCTCGTCAACTGTCCAAGTATCACGGTGGAGTGCACCATCGAGTCTGGTCTACCCGCTTTAAGCAGCCAGGAAGATACCGCTACCGAGGAGAAGAACGACTCTGGGATCAGGTATACTAAATTCCATCTTATTGTAATTAGAATTTTGAAACTTGTGACAATCAATAGTAATTCTATGTTTTTGATTCAATACTTCCAACCGATTGACTGATGGAATGACGCCCCGATAAATGATTCTATCACTCAAAGGATTTCCGTCGGTCTGGCGAACGAACGAACGTTTAGTTTCTGGCAACGAGCGGATGAACGAAGTCTGTGTTACGTTAAGTGTACTGTTCCGAGAACGCTTGGCTTGTAATCGTTCGTTCGTGAATTGATTGACACGCGTCGGCCGGACCACGGAGCGCGGTTAAATGGATAAATACCTAACTAATTTCGATTCAATCAAAACTAATAGAATTACTGTGATGCTGACCAGTATTGAAAAGCATTGTTGATTGATTTGATCTGTGAAAAATGGTGATCGACACATGGACTATCTGAATCGACACTGTAACACAATTGTAGTCCCGAAAAATTAACCAACTTCGTTCTTTGTTACTCGCTCATCGCCTTATCTTTCATTTAACCTTATTCTTGTAGATGACGTTGGCATTAAAGTGACCAAATCAGAAGCTGTGACATGAAAAGCTCCAATGAAATTAGCTTTTTGTATCATATGATTTTGTTAAAGTGACATTTTAAGATCTAGTTTTTTCAAACGATTTTAAAATATCACAGCTTAAGATTTAACCCTTTGAATGACAATATCATCTACGAGCATCAGGTGAAATTATATGCTATTATATGCTGTCGATCATGAGGGAAAAAAATTTTCAATTCAACTCATTAGTGAAAAATTTTACAAAGGAAATCATTTGTTTGTTATATCTGATTCTATATTTATTATGTTAGTGACTTATGAACGTTACAAGCCTGAAATTTACGTAGTTTTGGATTTTAAGGAAGATTAATAATCTGTCACTGTCCCTTTTATTATTTACTGCTAGACTTGGGCCTCCTCGTGTAAATTGTCTTGTGTATAATGCGCGTTAACGAATGCACTCACGTGCGCGATGGCTCTGGGGTTCGGCGAGTCCACTCTTTCAGACATGCTGTAGTTCCTCAGCGGCTTCGTTATCACTTAGTCGCCTTTTACAACACCCACGTGAATAGATGGGGTGGTAGTATTCTAAAGCCGGCCGACACTATACGGCTAATAAAATAAAGCCCAGATAAATAGACGATTCTAAGATCGTGTCGTTGGAAACTAAACTCTATGCAGACTGCATAAGGTGCTGTAATACATGACTGTGACTAGTTCTAACACCGAGAATTGTCGATTTATTCAGACCTAAGAGTGTAAAGAGTGTAAATTTCACGCCTACAGCCCCGAGCCAACGAAGGAAGACGGGTCGCTGTTGAACGGAGACAGCAAGTCGGAAGTGGGTCTCAACGACGACGATTCAGACAACTGGGAGAACACTAGTAGCGATGGCAGTGACACAGATAGGTGAGTTTCATTAACTTACACTTAACATTAATTGCAATTGCATAGAAAGTGAACCATCTAAGGTCGTCTTTATCATTTAGTATTGTTATTTTTATTTTAAAATAAAAAGAACCGTTATTTTGAGAATCGATTTAACTGCTGACACTTTATGAAAGCAACGGTTCGCGGCGCCGCGTTTTCCGCTTCGCGCCCACTCCTTTAAATACGTTAAAATTAATGTTATTTTGTGGTTTGACTTTTTGGTAGGAACTCGAGAAGTGATAGTTAAAAATTATGCATTATGGGTTTTGTCCTTTACTAGTGTTGTTTATTAAACTTCATTATTAAAGTATTAAGCCCAGTGATTGTGCATAATGTTTGTGATAATCAAATAAGATCAAGAGACCGCATTTTTCGTGCGCTTCCAAGGAGTTCATCTCTGGTCCTCAGTAAACCTACTATCACTAGTATCACTTTACTGAGCTACTCCTGACTTGCTTCAACATGACTGGACATTAACAAAATCTGTTTTAAATTGTTTTGACTTTAATTACGAAGTAAAGAAAGAATAAGAAACATAAAAGAAACTCCCAACGTGCCTCCCTGTTCTGCCCAAACAGGGCCTCTGCCCTCTCCTTGACTGGTACAGAATGCCTCCAGGCATCAATCTCGCCTTTTGTACGATTAAGTGCAATAAAGTTTCTTAAATAAATAAATAAAATTTTACACTGGAAGAGTGTGTTAATTGCATCATTATAAAAAACCTTTCACCACCCATGACCCTGCTAACCTTACGGTTATAGGGACCGTATCGTGCGAGATCGCGCCATACTTGCACCATTATTTATTTATTTATTTTGTTACACCAACAATATATATACAAAACATTTTTAACCAAACATAAGTAAATGAAAAACAAAACATTGAAATGTCTGCCCATTTCATTGCTCACCTATCTATCACTCTCCTAGGTTTGCTGGTAGAAAGATTCCTAAGGGAATAACCACGCCTTTTGTATGTATTTTCTTTTGCAACTATTTTTATCATTTGTATGTACGGTATCTTTCAATGGAATTCGGCAATCATGTAAACAAACCAATTAAACACGATTACTCCGTAGTTACTTACATTTGAATATCAATCCTGATCATATTCACATTTCAATGAACCATGCATTGTTCTTACAATAATTGCGACACCAAATAACTTCTTTAGGATAGTTATTTTAATAAAAATACTTGGACGACGAAAATTTCAATAATTTGAAGAACTGTCATAATATTTTTTTACTCATGTCTTTGGAAAGTTAGCGTTGTTCATCGTTTTTACTCACTAATTGATTTTAAAATGATTTAATAATTTGAATCACTGAGTCAGTTCTAAATAAAATAAACTTTAATAGGTTTTTAACTTTAATAATGATGGCTAAATTCGAAGTAGCAGATTGTGTGATTTTTTAAAGGCAAAATAGTCTTGTATCCAGAGCCATAAACGGTAAATGTAAAAAAAAACGTTTGTTCACTGCCCTGAATGTGAGTGGGTATTGTTCCGAGTTCTGTACGTTTTTTCTGTTTCCTTTAATTATCGACGACTGCTTTTTGGTTTTTGGACATTTGCTTTGCGATTTGGTTGGACTTATTCTTGGAACGACGACTACTGCGTGAAATCACGGACTTTGTTTTTGCTTACGATTGGATTTCTTTCTCAAGGAACAATCAGAAGGTAACAATGTTTTTAATCTATTATTTCATTAAGACGTTATAAACAGATACACAGAATCACTTAGAGATGCCGTGGATAAATCCGAGAATAATATACAGAAAGTGTAAAATTATTATGTGGTATTTTTAGGTTATAATGAGTGAGCCGCAACCCAGTACATCGGGGTCGGGGATTCCTCTGCCCGCCAAAAAAGCTGCCACAAGACCGCGCAGGTGCCATGGCCCTGAAACTTATTTAACAATTAATTGAATTGAATTTTTTTTTTTTAAGGGTTTATTTAAGTACTTTTTTTTAAAGAGCCTTGCCCTAAGTTTTGAAATACAAGCCCTTTTATTAATTTCATTTCTGTACTAAACCCACGTTACGTATATTACAACGTATGTTAATGCATATTAGGCAGTAATAATTCTTTGTATAATAATGTATCGTGATCGTGTAAGATGATTGTGCGATTGTTATGGTCCATATGTTTAATGGGAATGTCTAACATTCCCATTAAACATGGACAAAAGTGAAACCTGATTTCATAGAAAAAAATCGATACGTACACAAAAAGTCTAGAATAATAGGTTCTACCTTGATTTGATTTGCTTAATACTTAGGGTGAAGCAGTGAACAGTGAACTATATCTCAATGATCAACGCTCGATCACTCACTTTGACATCAGTATATAGGTACATCACTATGAACATAGACAACCAAGTGTCAATGTAAAAAAAAATATTTGTTTATATGATTGCCGAATTCCATTGAAAGCCATTGATTCCATTGATACCTTACAATAAAGTATGTAAATAAATAAATGAATTTTACAAATCTGATGCATTTTTATGTATAAAGGCATAAAACATAAAAATAATGTATGGTTAAAGAAAAAGTTTTTATGCAGTTTTGAAGCTGACATTCACCATCATTTTAGTGTGGCTATTGTTTTAAATTCGAATTCACGAATTTGAACTACAGAAGAAAAACCAAGTCAGTTCGTTGTTTTGAAAAAATAAGGAAGGAGAAAAGTTTGAATGGGAGCAGTTTTTTATTAATTGAATAGTGTTGTTTTTCAATTAAAGTTTTGTTAATTTGTTTTTCCTGAGATTTGAACCGATTTTGACCTTAAAATTATGGATACTGCGCCTGAAATAACCGCGCAAGATGTGGAAAGACAAGATCGGTTTATCTTCACGACCAGCTTACGAAATCGTCACCTGACTTCAGTACAGATCCAATAATAGCTTTGAGACTTTCATGGAGTGCCTGTTAGCACTCGGACTGTTAGAAGGCGACTCGAAGAACGTGATATAAAACCATATACCCACCCAGTGGGCCCAAGCTGACACAAGCTCACCGAATGGCACGCCTTCAGTTTGCGCACGATCATTTGCCCAATGCAATGCTCAACGTCAATGGAGCCAGGTACTCTTCACTAATGAATCCAAGATTATGCTGTATGGTAATGATGGAAGGAGGAAGGTGTACCGTAGACAGGGAGAGCGTTTTGTGCAGTGTTGTATTGAAGAGAAAGTCAGTCAGAGTCGGGAGGAATTTCCGCGGAAAGCAAAACTGGACTTCATGTTGTGACGGGATCACGGCTGCCACCACTAAATGGTGACTGTTACATTCGTCAATGCCTAGAGACTCGTTTGACGTCATATGCTGAGTTTGTTGGCTAAGATTTCATTTTTATGCATAATGCAAGAGCGCACACTGCAGGAATCGTCAGGGAATGCCTTCATAACGTCAATATCACAGTAATGGAATGGCCAGAAAGAAGCTCAGATATTAATCCCATAGAGCATTTATGGGATGAGCTAAAGAGGCGTTTTCGAGCTCACCACCCAGCTCCGCAGACCTTGCAGGAGCTGAATACTGCCATTGAGGAAGAATTGGAGAACATTCCACAACACGTCATAGTGACGTTGATAGATTTCATGCCAAACCGCATGACGGTTGTCGTAAACGCTCTTGGAGACAATACAAGTTACTGAATAAACCAAATTTTTAGGTAAACCATTGTTTCCTTCACAAATCCAATACAAGTCTTCCGCATGAGAAAGGCGGACACACGACTTGTTACACTTAAACTCAATTTTTTCAGTACTCTGAATTCAAATGGAATTGGAACAATGGCATACTGAAATGATGGTTAGTATGCCAGCTTGAAAACTGCATAAAAACTCTTTGATCCATCAAACATTTTTTTTAAGCTTCAAACCATCAAATCTGAAAATGCAGGGTGGCTCAATTCAGATGTCCCGGAGTGTATATATTAGTAACAAGTATACACAACATTGTTATTCATGTTAAATTACATAGGTAAAAATTTAAACCAAATTATTATAACTAGAAATCCACAGAATAATACAGATATAGTATCTTTATCATTGTGATGTTTGATTTACTAAATTGGAATTAATTTGGGAGACGTCTTTAATGTTCCAATAGAAAAGGGGGAAAGTGCGCCTTACATCCCCGCAACCGTTGGACGCGCTCGACTCTCCACGTTACCGCTCGCTTACAGACGACTACCTAGAAATGTACTGCATTTCCTATTTCCGTAATGTACGTACATGTTTCGGTAGTGAATTAGATACGACAGAGCCCATTCCCATTCCATCGCTCTCCGTTTTCCCAACCTTTTCTTCAAATCCATTCCTATATCTTCAAAGGTAGGCACAGCATCCGGGGCATGCTAACATTTGTAATTCTGGATTGATGTTGCCATGTATTGCGGATGTCTATGGACTACAGTTTTCATTTACCGTCAAGTGAACTGTATACTCGTCGGCCGCTTTTTTCCCCCAAAAAAAATGTGGTTGTTGCGCAGCGGCGCGACGTGGTCGTCCCGCTGCTCTTCGGCGGCGTCGCAGCGTGGCAAGCGATCGCCGCAGCTTGCAGTGCGGCTACTGCGTGGCAAGCGGCTCAAGCGCACCGTACGCCGCGCGCCGCCCGCGCCTCCGCCGCGCCCCGGCGACCGCGTCGTCGTTGAAACGCTACACACCACCAGCCGCGCGAACGTCGTCTGGCAGGCCAGTGTACACACACATATATACATTCCACGTATACTCGTATACGTATACACGTACGCACGAATACAAACACACTTACATGAGCACGCACGAACACACGTCATGCGTGCGTGTTTCGAATGTATAAATTATGAAATTTCGTAAATTTTTCATGTCAAATAACTTACAATCGTGACTGGAATCCATAGTTAAGACTTCTAGACTTCAAGACTAATCGGTTACACCTGTATAACCTGCTTACACTTAAACCGAAAAAGCTGTTAATAATAATATTGTGTTTATTTATTTACAGGATGGGACCATAGAAATGGGCATACCTTCTACCCAGCTGTATCCAATTCACCACCTGGACGGGCAGGAATGTTTCCCGGGGGACTTTGTTGTCAGCGGCGCCGCAAACATCGAGGATAACCAGGCAAATATTACAGGAAACTGACCACTATTTCAATAGGGAACTCACCCCTAAATCGGTTGGGAACATACTCCTTCTTCCTGCCAGGTTCTTTCAACAATTAGTCAAAAGAAGCGACCGTTTTGTGTTAGGGCCATTCCTCGGACATGAACTCCATTCGAGCCACCCCAGCTCCCTCCAGAAGTCGAGTACTCTTCTGGGCTTCCGGTAGTGATCCTGGTTTGCCGAGGATTTTTGCTCGTTGGGAACTTACCTCTCTGTCTATAGGGAACTCGCTTGGTATCGATTTAAGATAGCGCTGGTAGTAATACTCAAAAAATGTCAGATGCGTAGCTCTCTAATTCTTAACAGTGGTCCTTATACGTAGGATCCATTGTTATATAGTATTGCCTACAGATATAGAGGAATAAACAACCCAAGCTGTCCGTAGTTAGCGCAAAACTCCTACTTCTCGCGCTGTCCGTTTAGTCTGTTCCGACCCTTGTCACTAGCAAGTTACAAAACACAAAATGCCTAATTGCGCTATATCAATTTTAAAAATACCTGAAAAGTAAACTGAGTCAAGGGAGATGTACGAACTTGCGTTGTTCGTAAAATTGTTCCTAATTTGCCTATGATATTGCCCAATCGAACATTCGAACTCCTTGGCAGTTCATTATCAACTTCATAAGCAGTTTACTGTAATAAGCGGTTAAGTACACGTACCTAATGCTTACTTAATATTGAACATTGCATGTTATAGTGCCATTTTCAGACGGGTGTTATTATTTCCAGATGAAACACCGCGAGTACGGCGTGGTACAAAGAGTCGACCACCATGGACGCACCGCCATTGTGCACTGGTACCGCACCTACACCAGCGCTGATGAGCCCGTGTGAGTCGCAATTTTTATTATCTCTTAAAATCAGCCATTACAATATATTTTCTAAAAATTGTCCCTAGCTCGGCGGTGACGAAAACATCGTGGTCACGAGTTGACTCGTGACCACGGCTGGTGAAATCCGTGTCGAAACGTCGTGTAGAAATAAAAGGTAAACAAAAACCTTTATTTTTACGCGTTCAGACCCGATTTACAATATAAAATGTGTACAAAACGCGAAAGTTTAAAAAGTTATAATGTTCTTTTTTGTATCAACAGGCCTCAAATGTTATACGAGAGTGAAATGTCCGTCTACGATCTGAAGGACCACCCCGACTTCCAATACCGGCCGGGGACTGTCGTCATCAGGGTTGCCAACTTCACGGGGGAGGACGCCAACTGTACTGCGGGACAGGTTTGCCAATTTCATTTGCCAATTTGCCAAAATAACCCCTTTCATATCTACTGCATGTAATAAAGTCGTAACAGAACCGTGTCTGTACATGAAATATTTTATGAAAAAATCGTTGCAATGCTCTTCGAAGGATACAGAACCCAAAACAACCAATTTTAGAATTTTTGTGTCTTGTCTGTCTGAACGCGCAACACGCGAAAACCACGGGACAAAATTTAATGAGACTTGGCATAGTTATAGGAATGCCATGGAAACTATAGGGACTGTATAAAAAGGACTCTAAATGTTATCCCGGCATATAAACTATAACTATGCGAAGTCTCATTAAAATCAGTCCAGTAGTTTTTGCGTGATGCGCGTTCAGACAGACAAGAAATCTAAAAAAAATGTTTTGGGCTCGTATATCATTCGTAATTTATATTGCAATCATTTTTTTCAAACAATATTTCGAGTACAGACATTGTTGTCACGATTTTATTATATGTATAGATTTATTATAAATTGTGTCTAATAAAAGTATTATTTGCAGGTGATTGACAACTTCCCCTCTGGCCGTGTGAAAGTATGGTGGGTCGACGGACACACTAGTATGTGCTGGCCACAGGATCTTTACAAGGTAACAAACTAAACCTGTTATTAACGCGCTACAATATTATGTAACGTATTTTTCACTTTTTATTTTGCAATTATTACTTAGAATGATTAGGGTGTATGTATTGAGATTAAGAAAAACCGTTTAGTAGCAAAAAGTGCAATTCTCAAAATGGAAAATAGTGAAATCACTTCGAAAATAACTGTTTTGTTGCCGTTTTGAGAATTTACAATTTTGAGCATTGAATATTTTGCAACTAAACGGAAAACTCATCCCTTTATACTCCCCGTTCCGTATACTCCTTTATACTTTAGGCAAATAGTACATCTGCTGAGGTGTTTGTTATTTTTTATTGATGTTTGCATGCATAGCAAATGTCCACGAGCCACAGCATCCATTAATTCATTCATTTTATAACTCGTTTGCCAAGCACTGTTACAGTATTCCGCGCACAATTTATTCTGGCTAGGGCAAAGTCAAACAGATTGATGTCGAGAGTTTAAACTAGACAATATATTGTGCTATGTGCCTGAGGAATGAATGTATGGCTTTAAAAATGGCACGCCGGCGGCAGATTGAGGTCCATTCTTTTAGAGGTGGTGCAGTTCTTGGGCTTGTGGTTTATTTTGTGTGATCGTAGTTCAAGAGTTCAATTTGAAATTCTCTGACTGTACCACTGAGTTTCTTCGTAAGCACAGATTTTTTAAAAAAATGACACTGTTTAAGCGGCGAGGGCAGTCATCGTAAGGAAACCTGTATGCTCAAGAAATAAAAACATCTGGAGAATGTGTACTAATCAATCCGCGTGGTGCATTATAGTCCGAGTAATTTTACTAGAGAAGGCCTGTACTCTGCAGTGCTGTTATCAAAATATTTAAAAAAATCAAATTATGTGTCAGGTGGGCGAATATGACTCTGAAGACGGCGAGCTGTGGGGTTCCGATGGATCTGCATCAGAAGACTCGTGGGAGACGCAAAGCTCCGCGCACGACGCGGATCCGCGCACACCCGACGCAAATGGACCGCCCTCTAACCAACCAGGTACTGTAACAGTAACTTTTAAGAATTTCGCGTTTTTCAGACATATTTATTAAACGAATCCGGTTTTAACGCTATATTTACCGTATTCATTATACTTGACCTTTCAGATAGGTTGCACCAGCCGTTTAGTCTATACATCTATAATAATAAAATCGTAACATAGCCGTGTCTGTACATGAAACGATTTTGAAAAAGTAAAGTAAGATATAGAACTAAAAACATTTTTTTTTTAATTTTTGTCTGTCTATCGTAAAAACTACTAGACGGATTTTAACGAAACTTGGCATAATTATAGTTTAACGGGTTAACATTTAGAGTACTTTTTATCCAGATCCTTTATAGAGTTCCAACGGGAATAACTAACGTTCACGCGAATGAAGTCGCTGGTACCGCTAGTTCTAAATAAAAATTTTAAAACAGACGTGGCAAGTGAAGAAGCAGTAATGGCGGAGCGCGCAACAGAGAGTCCTGCGGCGGGCACGCCGGCGGTTCCGCGGCTACTGGAACCTCGAGTGGCGGCGCATATTGAACGCGGACGCGTCGCCATGCGCCGCCTAGAAGAACTGTTCGCGAAGCACCCCGCGTTGCAGAGCCAGGAGGTACGGCAACAGTTAATTATTGACTAGTTTCTTCTTCCACTACTTGTTTCTTTACTTTGTTTAAATTCTATATTTTTCCCCATTCATTTCCCATATTATGTGTCGTAGTAGGGGAAACAAGGGGATAAATCTCACTATACTCTGTTCGCGTTAAGAATGCAGTGAATCTGATTATTTTACCTCGACTACTATCTGTTCGCGTTAAGACAGATAGTTTAATTATTTATCGTTTAATAAAACATATAAAAGGGAACCAAATGAACGGTAAATGAACATGCGTTCTTAACGCGAACAGATAGTAGTCGAGGTAAAATAATCAGATTCACTGCATTCTTAACGCGAACAGAGTATAGTTTATTTTAACTGTTACTCGTGAGTTTCGTCGATCGGTATTTAGTAAACATTTCTAGCAAAGAATTTAGACGGAGACTGTTGCGTATATCGAGGATGGTGAGTGTACGGGCGCCGGGTGATGAAATAATAACTCGTGAGTCGCAGTGAAAACTACGCCTGAGGAGCTGGCCCGTACTGACGGTACACGAATAACAGTCCGATGCCTCTGGGGTTTTGATCAAGATGCGTAGAAACAGTCGTTGAGACAGTTTTCTTGAGAGTGCGGTTTTCCTTATTGTTCCGAGAGTTGCTAGTAATGAGAGCTGCGGTGATGTGCTGATGACTGACGATTTGCATTTTTTTCGGAATGGCTAAATTCTTGTGGCCCTAGTGGCCTTTCAAGAGTCACGGGTCGTGTTTGATATAGGGCGCGAGCCAGGAACAAAATGTGTATTGCAACGAGCCTAAGCGCTCCCCCGCCGGTAAACCGGCGGAAGGCCAAAGCCGGCCGAACAGACCTCGGCTTTGGGCGTTGCATTGGGGGGATACCGCGGGATCACGAGTCGGTGAGAAGCGCCCAGGCACGTGCCGATACCTGGTAAAAGTGTTGGCTGAGGGCCGGTGTGTGTTGACGGTGTAGTGAGGGGGACGTCCACGTCTCCGCCGGCGGGGACGGTGTATCTGTGTAGTCTGTGAGTGTAAGAATGTAATGTAAGAACTACATTGGCAGCAGTGATTGGGTCGTCAGAGTCGTCGTAAGACGTGCCGTGGACGACGGTAGCGGGGAGGGGCACTCCTATCTGGGACATAGGTGAGAGAGGTAACGATCAGGGGGTTAGGATGATGCGGAATCGCGTCATAGTAACCTCGGACGGTGTCTTTCACGTATTTGACGATGGAGGGAAGTTCCAAGTCCTTATGAAGGTCGACATTGCGTGAGTACCATGGGGCAGTCACGGCCTTACGCACGAATCTATTTTGGAGGGTTTGGAGGATTTTGATGTTGAGGGAGCTGCGCGTGCGAACACAACGCTAGCGTAGGTCATTATACGTCGGACGAGCGTTTTGTATAATGTCAACTTATTTCTAAGCGATATTTTACTTCTCCCGCCTATAAGGGAGTTGAGGCGACCGAGTACGAAGGCGGCTCGGTTCCGGACGGTTTTAATGTGTACTCGGAAGGTCAGTGGTCTAGAGTGACTCCGAGATATTTGGTCTCCCTAATCAGGGGAATGGTTCGACCGAAGAGGGTTATCGGGAGAGCCTAGGATTACGACAGCCATCCCTGGGAAAAGGGAAGCATATGGCTGCACTTTTCGCCGGGTTTATCTCTATCCTCCACCTCACAAACCACTCGCCCAGGGCGGTGATTGCGCGTTGGAGGCGTAGAGAGACCATACGTAGGTTCTTATCTGAGGCGTAGAGGGCGGTATCGTCCGCGAAGAGGGCAAGCTCTATTCCTGGGGTGAAGGGGATGTCGTTAGTGTAGAACGAATAGAACGTGGGTCTAGAACGGAACCCTGGGGGACTCCAGCTCTGATTGGGCGGGGGCTGGATAGAGTGCCTTCGACTCTGTAGCGAAAGGTGCGATTGGTAAGGTAGTCTCTAATGATGAGAATGAGACTTTCGGGCACCTTCAGTTGGTACAGTTTATAAATTAAACCGTTGTGCCATACCTTATCAAAGGTGACGATTTACATACAAAACCGGCCTACTTATATTCCGAATCTAGGTGTCTCAACTAGCTTCCACGCCAGTGAGATGATTCGTGTACCGACCGACTAGGGGGCGCCTGAGGCTATCTTTATTCAGTACACATGTGGGAGCGAGATAGCATACGATAAGGACAGACTATGGTTAGAGAAGGACAACAACCATTGACGGTTACACTCTTGAGTTTCACAACTCGCGTCGTCCTTCGGGGTTAAATTTAATTCGCTGGCGTAATCTTTATTTATACACAAAATACATAATACACAAACTCTTAACTAATAATAACAAGGCATAGAAACTATATTTACAAAGATACATCTTACGTTACTAACTTATTTGAGGCGTCATCGTTAACAGAGACCTTGCGGTCTCCGGGTCAACCTCCACATCACCCCTTATAAACCGGGCCGTTCCCCCTCAAGTCAAAAGATGATAATAGTTAGTACAATCAATAAGCTTATTTGTAAGTATAATCTTTACCAAAGTAACACGGAATACTATAGATCAGTAATTCCAATGACGGGATATAATAACTCACCGTAATTAGTTGTAGGTACACACTTCTGCCTTAAAAACCTGAATGATTTGTGATGGCACTACACATTTGTATATATCCTGGTGGCAATCAATAAGAATATTTGTTGGAATGGTTATTATTATTACAGTTGAATATAAAATTAAATTTACAAACATCAGATTTTTTTTGTAAATAAATTTCATTGTCTTACAGATTATGCGTAAATTGCTCAATCTATATAAAGACTGCCGGTTCCTAGATCGCTTGATGGGCACTTCCTTTTTCCATGAGGATCACTTTTTGGTAAGTTTATTTTTCACATTTCGGTGTTATATTTTTTTTTTATAGAGAAGAGGGCGGACGAGCAAGCGGTCTCACGTAATGGTAAGTGTTACCGCCGCCCATGGACACCTGCAACACCAGGGGGTATGCGGGCGCGCCGCCGACCTTGCAAAATCCTATTCACAGCTTTCTTGAAGAACCCCATATCCTATGTGAATACAAATATTTAAAAAATTAACAGTGAACTCCTAATGTCTAACCCTGAACCGTATACTTTTTTCCAGTGATTACTAATTTAACGGTCAAGGGAAACATTGTGGAAAAACCATATCCGCCAAAAATTAAATAAAATACTGAGGCACGGCGCCCAAAAGAAATTGTGTATTGTAATGTGTAAAAATTTGTAAATGGCTCATGTATTTTAACCTATGATTTATACTTATTGTTTGTAATGGTCAATAGCTTTCCTTTCATTAATAAAATAAAATAAATACAAGTTTGTTCGTAGGGTCTATTAGAGCGTGTAAGAGAGCGCGGTGCAAGTACGCCTCGCGCGGGCGAACGCCGCGTCCACGAGCAACTCGCACGTTTGTTCTCCGCCACGGAACCAACGCCAGCCGACGCGACCGACGACATGATCGTCGAGGACGACGACAAGAACGGACGCGTCCTCATCACCGCTAACGTCACCGTCGAACCGATGGAGGTAAGTCATTATATAGTAGAGAGTCACGTAGTAACCAGTCGCGTGTTTATTGTACACTTTCAGCGACAACAGAAGGGAAGCAATCGCGTCGTCACCGTCGATCTATGGAGGTAATCCGATGTTTATTGCTCACTTTCAACTACGATAAAGAAGTTAACCGGTCGCGTCAGCGATGACTCTGATGACGTCACCGACGAGCCCATGGAAGTGAGTGAATATAGCAGCGATTTCTAAAGCAAATGATATTACTGCATAGATTATTCTATTAAGTTACAATTTATATTTTCTATATCTAGCAGTGCCCATGACTTCGTGCGCGTAGAAAAATAATTTGTTTGTCGTGGGAAGTTTTTAATTTATCTGGATAAAATATGACCTAAACGTCAACCCGGAAAGATACGCTATAGGAACATACCAAGTTTCACCAAAATCCATCCAGTGGTTTTTTTCGAAATGCGCGTTCAGACTGATAGACAAAAATTCCAAATACTGTTATTTTGGACTCTGTATCACTCGCATTTTACACTGCAACGGCCTTTTAAAAAAAATATTAAATGTGCAGTGCTTTGTTACGATTTTATTTTATTATATACGAGTATATTATATAGATTTCATAAACTATATTCGACTGACACTCATTCGGCATAACATGTCCGTCGTAAAAACGATTACGCGAAGTGATTACACGTAAATTTTCTCTGAGCCCATTCCCAATCCCATCCTATTCTATCCCTCACCATTTTTGCAAACCTACAAATCTATTCCTACATCCTCATAGGTAGGCAACACATCCGATGGCGTACCAACGTTTGTCATTTTGGACTGAAGTTGACATGTACCGCGTATGTCCATGGGCGATAATTCCACTTACCACCAGGTAGATCGTATGCACTTCCGATGCCTTTTCTAAAAAAACGAACGAAATTGTTTAAGCGTAACAATTTTTTATCTCATTTACAGGTTGAAGGCACTGTGCTCAAAAAGGTATCGTCAATTGCATCCGAATCATCAAAACCATCAGGATCTGAAACTAATGTGATACAAGATAACGCTACGGGCGAAAACGGTGAGGCAGTTTTTTTTTTATTTTATTTAAATAAGGCCTTACAAAAATGGTGCTAAATATTCTAGTGTGTTATTAAGTATGGGACAAACAATATTAATAAAAAAAAAAACGCGTATACACTAGGTAGCGATACAATGTAAAGGCGGCCGGCTGAGGCGACCAACGTGCCGCGTAATGAATTATGTCAAACGCAAGCGTAATCATTATGTCATCTGCTACGCGAACATCAAAGACACCGCCGCACCATCGTGACTAAGCGCTACCCGTTCGCTATTGCGTCGCGCACGCTCATAACACGTCAGTTGTAAAAACGATTACGCGAAGTGACGACATAAGTTTCCGCGCGCCTTTCCCGAAAAAAGTAAAAAGTCGAATTACGCGTCCTCTAACTATAATTACTTAAACAAGTGCAGGACTACATGTACGGTGACCGGTGGATTGGTTGCGGAAGCCCCGTGGCGTGACCGGTTCGTTCGCCGATCGACTTTCACCTAACGAGTCGAGTTAAAAATCTCTTATCCGGCCACAATGGCCATGCAATATCAGGTGTAACAGCTAACAGTGTATCAAGTATAACAGGTTCAGTGTATCAATAATTGTGTAACAGAATTCTATAAGTAATGGGGAAATTATGAGGAGAGTGCAAGCACACGCGCTAAGACGTGCCTCTCTTTGCATTCAAAAACGCGGGAAGCACTTGTAATAAATGTAACACTTGTAATCTTGTAAATAATGTACATATAAAACCGTAAGTTGATTTTGCAAATTTATTGTAACTTAGATTCTAATTTTAAACGCGCAAAATTTATGTACTTTCTGGTCTACTTATCGCTTACCTACCGACCCATTTAGCAATCTATCAATGAACTGTTAAACAAAATGTTATAGTTAAGTACTCTACATATTTAAACATTTAAGATAAGAAATTACATTAATTTGACAGTCCAAAGCCTGTAAAAGTACGATGGAAAATTAAAATCAAAATCAAACAACCACCTGATTAAAAGTTCAATCTACTAAGTACGCGTTAATTACGTAGACAAAAGAGGGCAGGCTTCTTCAATTCAAAGTAAAAAAAAAATGTAAGCGAGCGAACGTGGCTAGTACGAGTAAATTTATTTTTAATGTAATAAAAAAATCATGACATTCATTTTATTTTTTAATTAGATACCTAGATATAATAGTTTTAGTGTATTGAGTGAAGTGTGTGAAATATTTCACACTATTTTTGTAGGACCTTTATATATTTTAGATATATTCATACTTTTATAATATTGGCCAATTGAGTGTGTGATAGTCTACAAACTTTTTTGCAGCTGCTTATTCAACATATTCAATAGGCGGTCAGATGACGCCGACCGCAAATACCACGTTGTGGAACAACCCTGTATTTTCAGTCATAATATGAACAACGAATGTGAACTCATAATAACTCGTTCAAAAACGCAAAAAGGTTTGTGATCATGCGAACAATTAGGTGTCGAATGTTTGTTATATAAAGAGTATCTCTGTTTTACATTCTTTTTGTTCGTGCTAATCTTGAGATCTACTGGTGGGCTTTTGTAGTCGTTTTCAGTGCTATGATTTTATGTTATTGTAGCAGTTTCAATGGTAAAATAATTTGGAAATCTGGTTCTAAGCGGGCGAAACCGCGGGCAAACGGTAATTTGAATAAATGATTAACATAATTCGTTTTCAGAAGCCTTTTTGACTATGTCTTTGTAAGCTTGTTCCTTATCCGTTATTGTATTCTATTGTCCTTCCAGCGCCCGTGGAACCGGGCGACGTAGATGGGCCAACGCGCAACGTGTGCTATAAACTTTGCTCACTGATACACACACAACTGGTCAAAGCACACGCTGAAGTTAGCCGGTGAGTATGAATATATGTTTTAAAGTCGGCTCTAGGACTCACGCCGTGAAGCCCCACGAACAGCCATAAAACGCTAGTGTGGGTGGTTTTCACGGACTTCGCGGCGTTCACGGCTTGTTTTACGACCGGGAAATAAGCTGCGATATAATAAGACAATAAGAATATAGGACTTATTTACCTATTTCAATCAAGAACCGTTCATCAGTTCGCTAGCTCATTATTTCCACGACTTTGAAGAATTTGTTATGAAAGGTCAACAATTAAATTTGGTGACTACGTGACAATAATTCACCCTTAAACACATTTTATTTCCTGAACGTCTAAAATTATATCTTAAGTGTCAAAATGGCAAGATATATTCTCACAGTGTTATCCAATATGCGTATATTATTTATCTATGTACACATAGAACGCATTACACGTGAAACTCGGTATTGGAAACAATATACAGTATTACGGTAATGATTAGCTGGAAAATGAAACATTTTTGATCGGATTAAAATAATACTGTATTTCACAAAGAAACAACCTATATATATACCTTCTAGATTAAGTGAATCGTTCCCGTAAGCTTTCATGGCTAATAATACATGCGTCAAAAATAGGAATAAAATACTTGTAAATATATTGTAATGTTATTATTATATAACATAACAGATTTGGTTTATTTTTCACAGGAGAAGGCCCCAAGAGCTGGCCGAATTCCTAAACAGCTTAATGAAAAGTCTAAACGTGACAGAAGAGAAGTTACACTACCACTTTTCAGTGTGAGCCTCCATTTTATTTTTTCTTTCCTCATGCACGCTTTGGAATGGAATTCTGTACATGACGTTCTTCTTTGTAATTGATATTGTTTCTGTTTACCTTCTTCAATTATACAATTATTTTTTCAAAATAATATTAAAAATAGAAACTATGGCAAATAGTTGGTCCAGTTTGGATATAAGTGAGTAAAAATCACACACAAAATCGCGAAGATGTGATTTGAAATTAAGAAATGTATTCATTATTGTTATAATTAATAAATAAAAACAGCCACACAAAATTAACACCGATTTTTCTTTTACACCTGTCGGAAATTAAATATTTAAACTCAACATAAAAGACTTAAAAAAAAATGAAATTAAATTGGATTGAAAAAAAAAGCGATAATTTAACAAATTACAAATCTATACTCATATATTCTGTCATATGCATAATGAAAATAATAATTGAAATTGAAGAGATTTTTCAGTAATGCCCAACGTTAGTTCGATTAGGTCAGGTTCATCGACACCTCGAAGGCCTAAATAAATATAATTGAATAATATAATCTAATTGAAATAACTAATTTAATGACATGTACAGATTTCCTTCCTTATACTTCTATTAGTACACTTTTATATTTTTCATCCTTCTTTTCTGCATCGGCCCTTTTCGTTGTTATTGTTTGTTTTTTTTATATAAAAGTGATTTCCTAATGTTTAGTATATTTTTTGAGCCTCTACGCTGTAATAAACCCATATAATATGTGTATATATAAAAGCATAAGATTGCATACTTGTTTATACTAAACTTATATAAATGATAATTATTTTGGCATCACATACATTTTGTATTGCAAACGTTTAGTTTCGTGCAAATATCCTAACAATTTACTCTCGCAACACTTATATTAAACAAAGGATGAGTAAAGAAGTCACTGTAGAAATTTATTTTGTATTGATTTGCATTTTTGTTATTGATTTATAAACATCGTACACTGTAGACATCGAGCTTTTATCAAAACAAACTTACGTAACCAATCTTCTCTGATGTTGTGCTCTAACGATATATTATGATTTTTAACAAATCAAGCAAATGCATGTTGGATACGCATCAAATTAGGATTCCGAAGATGTTTTTAAATTTTTAACCTTAACCTTTTTAATTTTGGAGTTTTTAAGGAGAAATCAATTTTAACTTAATTAATCTGTAATACCTTATAATTTTTATTAAAATTCAGATGTAGGACTCTTGCTACTCGCAAAAATCAACACAACGTGCAAGCGAGAATTTAAACTATAATACCTACACCGCAAGCAAGAACCTGTTTGCGCTGTCCACTCAGAGCCCAGACAAAACGTGTTTTTCGTAAAATTTCATAGTGTTTTAATAGAAACTCTCACGTAGTTTATAACAAATTACGCACAATCAAGTATGAGATTTTGTGTCACGTCCAATTTGGCATTGTGCGTCTTATATGTTTATGTCGAAGGTGCTTATTAAAAAACACATTCAAGATTTTTTTTGATTTTTTTGAAATTAGAAATGAAACTTTAATCTACTTTGCAGGCGCTTTCCTGTAATAAATAAAATACAACAAAATACCAAGACTCGTGTGATTGATTACATTACTTTTTAAGTAAGAAGAGGCAACTTTTTTTTTGTGAATTGTGGACCCTTAGTGGATAAACAAAAAAGATAAATGGAAGCAGTTCTTAGTTTCTTCGGAACTCTACCCTTAGTAGATAAAAACTCATATATTTTATTCATTTTTTTTCTGCAGTGTACGATGAATCACTTTCATTTTTCTTTGCATTTTTAGTTAACTGTAAAAAGTGGTAACTTAATTTCTCTGTTTTCCGAAAAATAGATTTGTAAATATTAAAAAAAACCTTATTGTAACGTAACTTAGTTCCAAATCAACGCGTACGTTCTGTTTGTTTAATGTAAGTTTTGCGTATATCATACAGTATACCTTGTTTTAGTGGTTGATACCCCTCACTAAACTTAGTTGATTTGAACTTACATTGCATGACAGGCCTATATACATACATTCAATGTACAAGTTGGACCAATATTCGTGTTAATCGTAATATTTAAACCCTCTTCTACGATATAATGTTTAAAATTTCTACGTTTTGTACACAGAAACTCATTTGTTTACATATTTTACTGCACTCAACGTTTCAAACAAGTTACACCAACCATGGAGAGGCGGATAATAAAAATTGTAACCTACAAGCAGTTTTTTAACGATTTAATTTGGTCTTTATAATCCGGAAAGCAGTTTACACACAACACTTATCTCAAGCAGTGTCAGACGAGAAATCGCAAGGTTTAACTTAATACATTTATTCCTTACGTTTTTCTTGTCGAGGAAAATTTCTATCCGTTTTTCCAATTGAAATGTTTATATTTTGTCAATATTAATCGCTTCACGCAAGCCTGAAGTTATAACTCCAGGACTCAACGATAGTTTAATGTAACTCAATGGAAAGGATTCTGAACTCTGAAGTTCTATCCAGTGATTAATTCCCTTGTTGACTCATAATCCTGCCGATTTATTCATCAGGCGTTTTTTTAAGGCTACGATATGTTCTTTGACCCTTTCCGGTACGGTACGTTTCCTTTGACCTTTATACGAGCTACCGCTTATCTTACGGACACTTGGCGTCTAGTAGAGGATTATATCCTTCGATGTCTTATTAGGTTTATTGCTAGTGTAACCCAAACGCAACGTCGAGCAAAATAAAATAAGTAAACATAAGATTGTGAATCAAACGATGAAGGCGTAAACAAATTGATTTTTTATTTCTATAATTATAAAACTGCCTAATGTTTTATTTCCTGAAAAGAGATTTTTAAAGAACGTACATTTTGTTTGCTAAATGCTACAACGTTTAAATATTTCTGTTCTACAAGTATATAAACAAGACATAACCGTAGTTACACACTTTTATACAAGTCTTTTTTTCATTTTCGATTATTATTAGTATTCAATTAAGCGTTTTATTAAAGTCCTTTGAAAATATTAATGTTCCAATGTTAGATTTGAAAATGTCAGTCATATATTAAGACAAGACTATCAAGTGTCACTACATTTTTGTTATGCGATTTCGATTTTGTTATGCGTTTCAAGGGCGTAGTCAAGATTTTATCCAGAGTGGGGCAAAGCAACCAATTTTATCCAGGGTGGGGCAAAGCAAATTATTTTCTTATAATTTAAATAGAAATATTGTTATGCAGAAAGTCTGTTATTTATTCTTCTCTATGCCGGGACAAGCGCCCCGACCTGCCTCACCGTGGCTACGCCCATGGTCCGTTTACTTGCAAATGTCAAATACTTAGAGCTGGATAAATAGATGTTTCTCTGCCTGAAAATTAGATCGAGTCGTGTTTGGCCCCTGTGTAATCTGCATAGAACTTAATTTCGGATCCGATCGAAGACATAGAACAGTCTTAGAAATGTCTGTTTTTTTCCGGCGTTAGTAAAGTGCCATCCCATCCCATACGGGATACTATTACAATGATTTGTCATATATACAATGATTACTATTACAATGATTTAGATGGTGGGGAGAGTGCACGAGACCGGCCACGTTACCCCTCTCTCACAGAAGACTACCTTGAAATGTACTGCATTTCCCACTTTATTTATTTCCCTAATGTACGTACTTCATGTCATTCGAACTGTTGTGCCAGCTAAGCAATCCGTGCGGACCCATTCACAGGGAACGCGCAAAGTCTGGCACTACAAGTCAGCAGATTGGGATGGGTTGCGCGAATTTTACGCCTCTTATCCCTGGGGGCAGCTTTGTTTCTCGTCGGGAGATCCGGATACCTGTGCAGACTCCGTTACCGACGTGGTGTTGCAGGGCATGGAATGTTATATTCCTTGCACCGTGATACCGGTAGGCGGACGGAGCCAACCATGGTTTAATCAGTCCTGCAGAGAGGCCCGTCGTAATAAACGGGCAGCATACAGGGCCTGGGCCAGAGCGCAGATGTCCGAAGATCCGAATACCTCCGACTTCAGGAAGAAATTTAACGCTACCTCGAGGTGCAGTAAGAAGATCATTGTCAGAGCAAAGAATGAGCACATCCGCAGAATTGGCGACAGACTAGCTAGCTATCCTTCTGGAAGCCGGGCTTTCTGGTCGCTCGCTAAGGCTGCTGAAGGTAACTTCTGTCAGTCGTCACTCCCTCCACTGCGGAACCTCGATGAGTCACTGGCCCATGGGGCGAAGGAGAAAGCCGATCTCTTGGGCTATCTTTTTGCCTCAAACTCGACACTGGACGATAGAGGTGCCCCACCACCGTCTATCTCAAGGTGCACAAGCTCCATGCTGGAAATCTGTTTCACACAGCGTGAAGTCCGGCAAGCTCTAGCATCTCTTGATATCCGAAAGTCGAGTGGGCCAGATGGTATTCCTGCAGTGGTGCTTAAATTTTGCGCTCCCGAGTTGTCCCCGGTGCTTACGCGACTCTTTAGGCTCTCATACTCTACAAAAAGCTTCCCGTCAACATGGAAGGTAGCTCATGTTCACCCTTTGCCTAAAAAGGGTGACCACACAGACCCGGCCAACTACAGGCCAATAGCGATCACCTCCCTCCTCTCCAAGGTGATGGAGCGTGTCATAAACACACAGCTCCTTGGGTACCTAGAGGATCACCAGCTGATTAGCGACCGTTAATATGGATTTCGCCATAATCGCTCGGCTGGTGATCTTTTAGCGTATTTAACACACCGCTGGGCTGACGCCATTGAGAGTAGAGGCGAGGTTCTGGCTGTAGGCCTAGACACTGCGAAAGCTTTTGACCGGGTATGGCACAAATCGCTGCTTTCCAAGTTACCATCTTTCGGGATACCCGAGGGATTATGCGAATGGGTTGCCAGTTTCCTGACTGGACCGAGCATCAGAGTCGTTATCGATGGTAGCTGCTCCGACACCATGTCTATTAACGCTGGCGTCCCGCAAGGCTCCGTGCTGTCCCCAACTCTGTTCCTTCTGTATATCAACGACCTGTTGCAAATTGGTGACATACGTTGCTATGCAGATGACAGTACTAGAGACGCCTTGTACAGGGGCCGCGCCAACATCCCTCGGGTCGAAGTGGAAGAGAGTCGCACCAGGCTTGTGTCTGAAATCGAAGCAACCCCAGTAAGACGCAAGTCTGTGCATTCACCGCTAAAAAAAAACCCTTTTGTTGTAGCACCTCGCTTTCAGAGCATACCTCTTAAGATCTTGGAGAGTATCGGGATCCTTGGTATCGACATCTCCAGCAAAGTCGAATTTAGGGGTCATCTGGAAAATAAGGCCAAAATGGCCTCCAAAAAGCTCGGTGTGCTGGACAGAGCGAAGCGGTACTTCAAACCTGGGCAACTCCTTATGCTCTACAAAGCGCAGGTGAGGCCCCATATGGAGTACTGCTCTCATCTCTGGGCCGGCGCACCGAAATACCAACTGGACCCATTTGACTCCATCCAACGACGTGCTGTTCGTATTGTCGACGATCCCACTCTCACGAGCGGTTTAGAATCCCTCAGCATTCGGAGAGACGTTGCGTCTCTCTGTGTGTTCTACCGCCTGTACAATGGGGAATGCTCTGAAGAATTGTTTAATATAATTCCCACCTCGGGTTTCTACAACCGTACCTCCCGTCACAGAAGTGCGGTCCATCCGCATTTCCTCGATACGGAGGTGTCGCGCACTGTTCGGTCCAAAAATTATTTTATACCGCGAACCCGTAGGCTGTGGAACGAACTGCCTCAAGAGGTCTTTCCATTGAGCTACGATATGGGGTTCTTCAAGAGAGCTGTGAATAGGATTTTGCAAGGTCAGCGGCGCGCCCGCATACCCCCTGGTATCGCAGGTGTCCACGGGCGGCGGTAACACTTACCATCACGTGGGACCGCTTGCTCGTCCGCCCACTAATCTATAAAAAAAAAAAAAACGTACGTGTTTCGGAAGTGAGTGAGATGTGCCAGAGCCCATTCCCATCCCACCCCTCCCCATTTCCACAACCCTTTCTGCAAATTCATTCCTATATCCAAAGGGAGGCAGCGCATCCGGGGGCGTGCCAACGTTTGTCATTTTGAACTAATGTTGGTATGTATCACGGATGTCTATGGGCTCCAGTATCCACTTAACATCAGGTGGACTGTATGCTCGTCTGCCAACTTCGTCCATAGAAAAAAAAAACAACTTTTAATCAAACTTTTAACATTGATTTATCGTTATAAAATCGTGTCCAGTACAATTCCGATGCCATCCACTCGTTTGGAATGTAGATAAAACGGTTAAGTGAATTTACGAAATGTTTACTCATCGATAATGTTCTGAACGTAACCTTTATTGTAAAAGGTAAATTGTAAAAGAATGTTTGAAAGTCTTGACCCCAGTTATATATATTATGGAAATTGTATAACATTCTTCATAGTGCAACTACCTTTTTGAAACTGTTTAATTATTTTAATTGAAAAGTATTGTAATAAATAAATCGTGGTACAGACAATATGGCGCTCTGGTTGTGAGTCTGGCGGACCAAGAGCAGAAAGCAGTGGAGTCCAAACCGTCCGGAGATTGCTTCAAAGGAGAAACAGAGGCGGAAGGCGAGACGACAGCTAATCCTGGTAAATACTGATTGTTTTTTTAAATTGAATTGAAACTTGTATGTTAGTTTTGCTAAATATCAATACGTACATCAATACAATCAATACGTAAAGTTATATACATATCAATTATATATATGAATGGAATACATTTCAAACTTAGAGAAAGTTTCGAACCATAGATATAGATTATCGGTTTCAAAATACATACTATACTCTGTTCGCGTTAAGAATGCAGTGAATCTGATTATTTTACCTCGACTACTATCTGTTCGCGTTAAGACAGATAGTTTAATTATTTATCGTTTAATAAAACATATAAAAGGGAACCAAATGAACGGTAAATGAACATGCGTTCTTAACGCGAACAGATAGTAGTCGAGGTAAAATAATCAGATTCACTGCATTCTTAACGCGAACAGAGTATAGATATATTGTATAAGCACTGTAGGGCAGGCACGTTAGAATCCAATAGTGTTCTATGTTCAGTAACCCTCGAATCCATTAATTCATGTGCTTTGAAATTGGATCATTAATACGTAGTTTCTTTGAGAACGTATGATGTGTCATCTAATCTATTCCCATATCGATGGTATAGATAGATATCGTGTAATTGTATGGAAACCAAGCGTGTCACTTTAGTGAGTAAATTTTAGTGATAAGAAACCACTCACAGATAAAACTAAATTTATCTTGATTCGATCCCCCTTTTGGTGAATTTTTACAATTGATTAAATTATAGCACAATTTGAATTTTTGTGTTTCGTAACAACGACTTGTTAGCGACACGGATCAGAATAGATTTGTGTTGCTGAACGCATCGCGAGAAGTAAGGGCATAGTACCAACTTCAGGTACGTAGGCGTTATTTATCCCTCTATATCTATGGTTTGGACACTGTATACTGGATATCAAGCCTATAATAATGCTGTTAAAACGAGCACTGGACGCTTCAGCGCTCGCCCGCTGGCGCGTTATGTTGGTGCTATTGGACCTTAACCGTTACAGAACTGAGCTTTTAACTACAAAGGTTTGACACCGTCAAACATTAAACATTTGAACTATAATGCTCTCTAGCCTCTAACCTTTGTGAGCCTCTAAGTATATTTACTTGAGTTAGTGATGGGTAACTCCGGAGTTAATGAATCTAAAGAGTTGAATCCGCGAGCGGAGCAGAATCCCTGACATTTTACGAGATACACAAAAAGAGAATAGAATAGGTGTAGAAACGTTTGCTGTGTTACTGACATGAAAAGGTTTATACTACCTACATAGTTATCGTGATAGTCTTAATCATTACAAAGAGTTGTCACTTCAATCTCGTAAGAGAAGTGATCTTTTGGTTTTATTTACAATAGTTCATAGTTTAGTTGACACTGATACACTATCAACGATTAATTTAAATGTGGGAAACGTGGAAGTAGATCTGCTAGAAACTTCACTATTCCATGTGCTTGTACAAGCATTGTATTTAATTCGCCTATTCGTCGTACGTGTAGAGGGTATAATGATCTAGCTGTAACCAATAAAAGTCTAGATATTTTTCAATAAAACCAACAGTCGACTGGTAGAGAATGCCTTAAACATTAAGTCCGCCTCAGTATAATATAATGCAAAAAGAGTATTTATGGATCAATATCACGATTCCGTAGTCATTCACAAACACTACGCACTAAAACACTTTGAAGTTTAATAAACTATCACTATTAAACCACAATACACAATTTTTATTACAATCAAACAAAAACTCAACCACTTCTCGAGTTCTCGCCAAAAAGTCCTACCTCCTATATTTATTTGCACTTTTTCCAGCATTGGTCCCGGTAGAAGCGCCCCTAGCAACAGCGGAACCGGCAGACGAGCCGGAAACGGAAACTACAAGCGAACCTCCTTCCGATGGCGAGGGCTTTTGTGTACTGGAGTCAGCTCCGGCCGTACACCGCTTCCGGCTGTCGATGCTACAGCCTTCTGAGCCGAGGGTCTTCTACTCGGCCGTCCAACGGGAGATCAAGTTGTTGAAGAGCGACCTTCCCCCCGGGGTAAGTATCTTGTATACCTTTATTTATTTTATTATATGTATGTGGAACACAAGCAGCCATAATAAATAACATTATAAAATGACCATAGTGCAAGGGCATAATAGTTGTTCGAAAATTATGCACTCAACGTAGCCTCGGCAGACATTTTCCCGATATCATATTCAATAATTTATGCTATCGATTGACCTTCCAAAAAAATCGATCGGTATTGTTTTTTGTTTTATTTATATTTAAAACTAGAGCGTACTTATAGAAAGATCCTTTAAAACGTGTCAGCGAAACAACGCAAATCTTGAAACATGTCAACCGATTTAAAATATATATAACCGTTCTAGCGAAAAATAAAATTGTTTTAAGGAATAAATTTAGAGTTACATACATGTAAGGTTTTGTTGTCCTGTCTAAAAGGTTCGTAGCGCGCATTATTTGAACCAGGCGCTCAGGCGGCGCGCGCGACACGGCTCGGGCAAGCGTGTAGAATGAAAAATATATTAGAATTGTATTATAAGCAGAGGTCGGAATTAGGTAGTGTGATTTATGTACTTGCAATGATATCATAGAGCAAAAGAATAATGTGGATATTCCTCAAATCCCGGGATTTCAGTTTAAAGCGTTTTATGCTACCTATATTTAGATTAAATGGAATTGTAGGTTAATGTTTGTAAATATAAAAACTGAAACTGAATGTTAACGTGTGTAAATCCTTAATATATTAAGTACTATTGAATAATTTTGTTTTATTACCTTATTATTTAATATATTAAGTACTTATCTCTGAGATATCGGATACAACCCTAAAAACCATCACGATACCTTAAGATAGTAAATAAATAAACTATTGGCAATAAATTACGGTTCCCGGGATTATTATTCAGAAAATACCAGAAATGTCCATGTTCATATCAACATTTCTTTGCAAGTACATAAATCACACTACCTAATTCCGACCTCTGATTATAAGTCATGGAAAAAAGACCTATTGTAGGTTGAATCGATTCTACTCTCGATACTGAACAACCTATTTTCTGCTTTTGCGTCATTTCACTGTCACGTAGAAAATAAATAGTTTTTTTCATGTATTTCTATGGTCATAATTTTTTTTTTATTTTACTATGTATTACCTCACGGAAACTTTCAAGGTTTACATATAGGTGGCGAGTCGTTATTATTACTTCCGTTAATTAAGTAAGTTAACTAAGTAAACACATGGCGCAGGTGTGGGTGCGCGGTTTCGAGGACCGCATCGACCTGCTCTCAGTAATGATCGCGGGCCCGACAAAGACGCCGTACGAAGGTGGGCTGTTCGTGTTCGATGTGCAGCTCGGCGGCGAGTACCCGCGTGCGCCGCCGCTCTGCCACTACCACTCCTACTGCACCGACCGCCTCAACCCCAATCTATACGAGGACGGCAAGGTATATACATACAACCTTCTACAGGATACTGCACCGACCGGCTCAGCCCCAACGTGTACGAGGACGCTAAGGTATAGGGATAAGACACTTTGGTAGCTCCCACACAGAAGAGACTAATGGAGCTGGTTGGCAATAGAAGCCGTGATAGACGAAAACGCCACCATTTTAAGCCGCTGCGAAGACGGCAAGGTAATGTAATGTATACAGCCTTCATTGCTCCTATTCACTATTCCTACTCACAGCTATCTCGAAGAATCCCGTGTCGTTGCATAAGGGGAATACTTCTAGAGGCAGTTCATTCCACAGCCTACGAGTTTGCAGCAAAAAACGATTTTTGGCCCATACAGTGCGCGACACCTCCGTAGCGAGGAAATGCGGATGCACTTTATCCTATTCTTTCTAGGGATGATTTTCGAATAGAAAATAATCACTATTCGTAATAATTTGCCCCACTATCCGCGAATACGAACACAACCTAACCTACTACGCACGCACTTATAAAATTAGTATGTAATTTGTAGCTCAATTTAAAGTTAGTGCTATAAATATAACTTCAATCAGTAAGTACCTACCTTTTTGGTTTAAGCTAAATCTAAGTACCTACCTAACTTTACATTAAACTAAAACATGAGATTCGTAACTGATTTTCAAATGAATGTTTACTCTTAAAAGTATTTCTTTTTGTAGATAACCTTTTTGTATCTACTATTTACATTGGACTCTTACGATTCGATTAGTATTCGAGTATTCGTTTAGAAAATGGCGGTTACTTCAAAATCGGCGAGTATTCGCCAAAACGAATACGAATATTCGGAAAATCCCTAATGCCTTCCCACTTTCTGAATCCTTTCACCAAATCCTTTTTTAAATCTCCAAAGGTAGACAGCGCATCCGGGGCGTGGCAACGTATGTCATTCTGGACTGATATTGGCATGTATCGCGGATGTCGCAGGTCGATTCACTTACCACCAGGTGGGCTGTTTATCGCCATCTTTCCATAATAAAAATTTCCTTTGCGATTAGCGTCTATAATTATTGTCCTTTATATATTTTTCACGTGTTCTTACATTATGTTCTTATATGTCCTTACAGCGTCGTAGCTAGGGGCTGGCGGCAGGGGCGACTGCCAGGGTCCCAGAACCCAGAATTTAGACTCTTTCCTAGCAACCTTATCAAAAATACCTAGTAAAAATATTCATATAATCTATACTCAATATAAAACTAGGGATAACCTAGGGATATAGGAATTCTGTTTGTAATTTTCGATTTTTAAAGAAAAAAATTTTTTGGGGCGGCGTATTTAATATTAAACTGCGCGCCTATACAAAAATATACAGCACAGGTATTTGATAAAATGGCTCCAGAAAAAGCTAGAAGTGGTTTTTTAATGTAAGTGTCTTAAATCACTAATTTCAGTTGAGGGCGCAAAATTCCATCTTGGCCAGGGCGCTCTTGACCACTGTTCGGAAGCAATAAGACCGGCTGGCTGTATTCTCTTCTCATGTTGTTCCTTATTCCTGTCATAATGTAACAATTGGTATATAAAGTCTTAATTATACAATAAAGGATATTATCTATCTATTTATCTGTGTCAGGTGTGCGTGTCCCTCCTGGGCACGTGGTCCGGCCGCGGTGTAGAAGTATGGGGCAAGGACAGCTCGTTGTTGCAAGTGATCGTGTCCCTTCAAGGTCTCATACTGAACGCGGAGCCCTACTTCAACGAGGCCGGATACGAGAAGCAGAAAGGTCAGTAACATGTTCTGCCAGGATATACTATTTTGAATATCCTTTGATCATTTCGCTGCCTCAGTAAATTACTAAATTTGAAAGAAAGAAAGAAAATCGGAAAAAAAGAAATAATGCGGGTCATATTTCACCACGCGGGCCCAGTACGGATACACATATACCATTTTTTTTATTTCTCGAGCATGCTAGTTTCCTCACGATGTTTTCCCTCACCGAGCTAGTGATAATTTTAAAAATCCGTACTTTCGTAGAAACTAGTGGTAAGGGACGATTTGAACTCACGCCCACCGAATGTGAGCAAAGTATAGATAACCCTCAATAGCGTATCACAACTAATTTACATTTGCTGGTATTCAAATGAACCGCAAAAAATACTAAATACTAAAGTCATGATCATCAAAACAACCTATTTGTGAGTAACTGAATGAAGCAAATAATTTTATATTACTAAGAATGTTATCATCAAGTCGCGGGACTCTTATTGTCCAAAGCCTAACCCACCTTTAAATTTACTAACATCCGTTTGCTGCGTATTCAGTATTATACATGTATGCTTATTAAATATTTCTCTTTAAGGCTTTCAAACGTTTATATTTTTCTGTAATACCCAGTCTGGCCATAAATACCGTTACAATAAAGAATTTGGAATCTGTCATTCTCACGTGAAAAATAAATGTTTTTTTTCTCATTTTAGCGCCAATCATTATTAAATATTTGTACTAATATTAAAATGTAGTAGGGTGATAACGGAAATCGTACTGCTGTAATTGCATTACACAAAGTAGATATGGAGCCAAACCCATCCGCATGGTATTAGCCGAATGTTTGTGTACCGGACTATTGGTAGATACAAATCTTGCACAAAAGCATTGGCCAACATCGAATTCAAAAATATATAGAGCTACTAATACCCCCAAAATATTGTTTTCAATAGATCATAAATTTTATACGTGTATAGGGTGACTAGGTAAATTTTGAGATACTCAAATTTCAGAAAGAGAACTCATTTGAGCTGTACCGTTTTTTAGAAATTCTAATTACGAAAGTCAAAACATAAAAAATGTTTACACATTTTTATTGCATTTCGCGCGCTTTCCTTGCAACAATGGAATTCGAACGAGAACATTTTCGTGCAATGATGTTATACAATTTTAAAGTTAGTTGAAATGAAAGTGAGTGTAAACATAGATTAGTATCAGCTTTTGGAGACCTCGCACCGTCCCGTGCAATAATTTTTAGATGGTTTTCTCAATTTAAACAACGAAAATATTTTCCTTGAAAGCTGATGAGAGAAGTGGCCGTCGTGAGACTTCTGTAACGAATGAAAACATCGCGGCCCTATAGAAATCCGTGCTGACCCATTCACAGGGAACGCCGAACGTCTGCCGAAAGTCTGCAGATTGGGATGGGTTGCGTGAATTTTACGCTTCTTATCCCTGGAGGTAGTTCTGTTTCTCGTCAAGAGATCCGGATACCTGTGCAGACTCTTTTGCCGACGTGGTGTTGCAGAGCATGGAATTTAACATTCCTTGTTATGACTGAAAGGAGTGACTGAACCATATTTTTGTGAAAAAAGTATTAAAACGTCGGCTCATGTGTATCAAGATACGATTCTTGAGAAGGTCGTAAAGCCTCTTAACTACACACTGTTCCAATACCAAGAATGGTCCTTATTGCAAGACTCGGCATAGGGTCATAAGATTTGCTCGACACTGACGTGACTAGAAAGAATATTCCCGACTTCATTAGAACTGAAGACTGGTCGTCATCTAGTCTCGATCTTAGTCCGTTCGATTATGATTTTTATGATCTGTTTTAGAGAGCATGGCATGCTCTACACGGCATGATAATATTGAATACCTAAAACATTCCATAAGGATGGCAGTTGCCAATTTTCCCATGGAAAGGGTGCGTGTTTCAATCGAAAACTGGCCACAATGTTTGAAAAATGCTGACCTATTTAATTTCTAAAGTAACATAAATTCTTCTAATAAAGTTATAATGTGAAAATAAAATATCAATGTTTTCTATGTAACAATATCTATGGCTGGAGGGTATTTGTGTACATGTTTCTGCTGCTCATTTAGCTATGTCTCATTTATATTACAGGTACCCAACAAGGCAAAGAGAACTCGCGCATGTACAATGAAATGGTCCTTTTAAAGCTCGTTCAGTCCATGACAAAAATGCTGTCAGTTCCCCCCGAGCCCTTCCGCGATGAAATCTTACGACATTTGCGCGCCCACACAGCAGGGCTTTGCCACCGGCTCGAGGGCTGGGTAGCCCTTTCTAATGGACAAGCTCCTCCCGACATACAACCCCCAGATTTCCCTCTTATCCCTGCTTCCCGTGGGTTCTGCCTCACCCTTCGCTCCTCGTTAGAGCTGTTCCGCAACGCGCTCCGTCGCAACGATATCACCGTACCCCCATCCACTTTATAGCCAATCTTGTAGCCCACTAGATAGCACCTAATATTTATTTAATATGTATACAATCTCAGCCGCGCCGGGAATAGGTTTGGGCAAAATGTAATTATTCAGACCACTAACTATTAAATTTAGAATCCAATCTAGCGTTATGTAAAATTGAGCACTCGAGCGTCAAGCGCTATTGAACCTTTAAACACTCGAATGTGAAACGCTAGTAAGCGTTATTTTTTTATTTTTCATTTAGTTTTTATTTTAGTTTAACAGTCTAAAAGGTTAAAACTTCGCGTTTAAAAGTCGCGTCAGTTAAGGTTTATTAACACTGACTTTCGTTTTTACAAAACTAATCCCACCCCCCAAGGGGTAATAGGATTAGGAAAACTTCTAGTCCCATTATACTTCCTAATTCTCACCTTTTTCAATTCTTCCTCCAAATGCTTTCCTAAATTAAAATAAGCGGGACATCTGCAGGCGTGACAACGTCTGTCATTGTGGACTGATGTTGACATGTATCATATATGTGTTCATGAATGATATCCACTTACCACCAGGTGGACTGTCTGCTCGCTTGCCATAACAATCATAGTCAGAATTATGTACACATTAATTGCTTACTATTAATTATAGTTCTTGCTAAAGCGTGCGTCAACCTCGCTTGTAAATAAATGTCCGTATGCGAAATGTTACTTTAATATCAATGTATTTGAAGGCATATTATGAAGGATATAAGGTCTGTTTTTACGTGTACGGATACTTACAAATACAAGCAAGTCAGACGTGCGCTCGTGAGTTGCAAGGACCGGGGACCTATTATGAATTCTTATTGTCACTTTACGTCATGAAATAATTGCGTTGCATATTCGTAAACCCATTACACATGGTCTTTGTAGAACACCATTCTATTTATGCGCTGCATTTCAAAACAATAACTATTAAAGGTAGACAATTAAACTAAAAAAGTAACTCAAAAACGAGGTAGTTTAGAGCTATAAATTGAGTGGTTTGGAACTTGGGTGGGTTTAAATAATCGTTCAGGATTATTTATTTTTAAATAATTATTACACTTTTTATTCAAAATGAAATCGTTAATTGTCTGAATAAGTACATTCTGCCCAACTCTGGTCAAATGCGACATTTAAAAATACGAAAACAGTTAATCACCGACAGTCGCACTAGTGGCCACACTGCGACGCGTGTCTCTGACAGTCGAGCTAGTGCCCACACTGCGACGCGTGTCTCCGACAGTCGAGCTAGTGGCCACACTGCGACGCGTGTCTCCGACAGTCGAGCTAGTGGCCACACTGCGACGCGTGTCTCTGACAGTCGAGCTAGTTGCCACACTGCGACGCGTGTCTCCGACAGTCGAGCTAGTGGCCACACTGCGACGTGTGTCTCCGACAGTCGAGCTAATTGCCACACTGCGACGCGTGTTTCCCCACAGTCGAGCTAGTTGCCATACTGCGACGCGTGTCTCCGACAGTCGAGCTAGTTGCCACACTGCGACGCGTGGTTCCCGACAGTCGAGCTAGTGGCCACACTGCGACGCGTGTCTCCGACAGTCGAGCTAGTTGCGACACTGCGACGCGTGTCTCCGACAGTCGAGCTAGTTGCCACACTGCGACGCGTGGTTCCCGACAGTCGAGCTAGTGGCCACACTGCGACGCGTGTCTCCGACAGTCGAGCTAGTTGCCACACTGCGACGCGTGTCTCCGACAGTCGAGCTAGTGGCCACACTGCGACGCGTGTCTCTGACAGTCGAGCTAGTTGCCACACTGCGACGCGTGTCTCCGACAGTCGAGCTAGTGGCCACACTGCGACGTGTGTCTCCGACAGTCGAGCTAATTGCCACACTGCGACGCGTGTTTCCCCACAGTCGAGCTAGTTGCCATACTGCGACGCGTGTCTCCGACAGTCGAGCTAGTTGCCACACTGCGACGCGTGGTTCCCGACAGTCGAGCTAGTGGCCACACTGCGACGCGTGTCTCCGACAGTCGAGCTAGTTGCGACACTGCGACGCGTGTCTCCGACAGTCGAGCTAGTTGCCACACTGCGACGCGTGGTTCCCGACAGTCGAGCTAGTGGCCACACTGCGACGCGTGTCTCCGACAGTCGAGCTAGTTGCCACACTGCGACGCGTGTCTCCGACGGTCGAGCTAGTTGCCACACTGCGACGCGTGTTTCCCGACAGTCGAGCTAGTTGCCACACTGCGACGCGTGTCTCCGACAGTCGAGCTAGTTGCCACACTGCGACGCGTGTCTCCGACAGTCGAGCTAGTTGCCACACTGCGACGCGTGGTTCCCGACAGTCGAGCTAGTGGCCACACTGCGACGCGTGTCTCCGACAGTCGAGCTAGTTGCCACACTGCGACGCGTGTCTCCGACGGTCGAGCTAGTTGCCACACTGCGACGCGTGTTTCCCGACAGTCGAGCTAGTTGCCACACTGCGACGCGTGTCTCCGACAGTCGAGCTAGTTGCCACACTGCGACGCGTGTCTCCGACAGTCGAGCTAGTTGCCACACTGCGACGCGTGGTTCCCGACAGTCGAGCTAGTGGCCACACTGCGACGCGTGTCTCCGACAGTCGAGCTAGTTGCCATACTGCGACGCGTGTTTCCCGACAGTCGAGCTAGTTGCCATACTGCGACGCGTGTCTCCCGACAGTCGCGCTAGTGGCCACACTGCGACGCGTGTTATATGAAAATATTTGTAGTTATAGTATATATTGTGATGTACTTTTCGTTTGGTATATTTTAGATGTTCCAACCGGCGATAGGTCTAGATTATTTCGTTTACAAAAAAATTAAACCAATTCCACTTCTTATCGAGTAGTATCGGATTCATAGAAATTCGGATTTGTCCGTCATATTCGTAGCTAATATGAATGTTTAACAGGTCCTGCAGTTATTGTATTAAATTCTCAAATGTTTGTTCGATCTTATGCGAATACTGTTACTAGATTTAATTATGAATAGAATATAATAACTATTTATTGAAAGTAATCTATTTTTAATTGAACATTCTGCGGTATTTAGATTGTGAGTACTTAGAAATTATTATTAAAGCAAAGCTATGATTTGAATTTGTTATTTAATATAAAACATCAATAAAAACAAATATTTTAGATTTGTCTAGAATATTGTGTTCCTGTTAATTTATAATGTGTATTTGATATTTTCAGTGGGAGCTGCTTTGTTAACTTTAATAATGAATGTACGGACATTTATTTCATGCTGTGCATGTTAACTCGTGTATAATACAACCTCTCGTTTTTATGTAATTATGTTTATTTTTATATAACGCAATCAATATTGTAATAGTTGAATTGTAAAGTGAGAACCGTCCGACCATTTAAACTATTAAGTCGTCGACAGATACATAAAAAAATCTACGCATGTTAAATATTGTCTAACCGAACGTCCGAACAAATACAAACTAATATGCAGCTCATTATTAACATATTCAATAGCCGCCTAAGTCGCGGCAACCGCAAATAAAAACTTTGTAGAACAAACCTGTTCATTCAGTGGAGCAACGAATTTGAACGATAAGGTCACCGTAAGCAAAAAAGTTTGTTATCGTTCAAATGTTCGGTTGGCCGATGCTTTAAAAATATATTTGTGGCAAGTCGGATCAATGCCATCGTCGGTTTGCTAAATTAATACGACATATAGATAGGAATTGCTGGCAAAGTAAATAACAAGCCTCAGAAGTAGATTTTATAAGGGGTAATAGTTTATTCGGATTCCCCTATCATTTTGACCCAATGAGATTTTTCGTGGACCCTCAATCCTATGTACTCTTGTTCCCCAAATATGATATCTACTTTCAAGATATTCGACAGTCGTAGAAGCCTATAATCTTCCGGTATAAATGAATTCTGCATCTCGCGAAATCCTCCCATTCACACAGTATATGCACTACGAACTCTTCTTCCACATTACAGGCTCTGCAGATACTGTTACCGGCTAAATTCCTCCCGTATATGACACTTAGTGAAGTAGCTCGTGAATACTCCGATCAGTCGCCGAAGTATTTGCCGTTGAATAATTTTTTTCCCGTTCAGCCCGGATTTATATCTTTGAGGAACTTTTTCGTATTTTGCTATTTTCAGGAGCCCATTATTGTTGAATTAACCTTTAGAGGCCCCCTAGGTCACTAATATTATATTGTGCGGATTGCGCAATGTTTTTGATCGTTTAGGGATTTTATTGAAACTTGTTTCAGTGCAAAGCGCTATTCAATAATATTGTGCAATGATAGTACAATTTTATTGTGGGTCTAGGAGCTGCTTTACACATTTATTACACATAGAAAAGTTATATGTACAACGTATTTGTAAGTTGACAAACATGGGCGTAGCCACGGTGCGGCAGGTTGAGGCACTTGTCCCGGCATAGAGAAGCACAAGTAACGAGACTTTCTGCATTACACTACTTCTTCTATTTAAATTATAAGAAAATTGTTTGCCTTATAAGAAAGGGTGGGGAGCCTGGATAAAATTGTTTGTTTTGCCCCACCCCGGATAAGATACTACGCCCTTGTTGACAAATTAGATTGATAGGGAATTTTGTTATATTAATTGTAATCCGCCAAGTTATTCTCTCGCGACTTAAATGGTTCGACGGTACCTGCTTCGTCTATTGTGGTCGCGTTCCAAAACGTTTGCGATTATTGCAAATTTTCCTTCATGTAGTTTAAAAACTAACCAGAGAAACCAAGGATAACAGAACAGTTTACGAGAACGTTTCAAAACACTGTGACAATGTAAATTTCACACTGACCGCTGTAAACATTACCCCCCTTTGATATTGACGTTAATTTTAGCTGACACTTGATAGTTCGATCATATTATTATATGAGTAAGCTGTGAATTGTATTGAACTTTTTATTAAAAATAAAATAAAATAAATGTTCCTCGAGTTTCGTCTACTTGTCCTGCAAATTACGCATTCGTAGCGCACACATTGACATTGGGAGCTTGCGTTTCACGACGCTTGCTTATTGTCTAACGCTCGTTGTTCCACACCTGTTTCAAAGTCCAACAAGTCTTCAGAATAATGAAAGACTATCATCTCATTATATTGTTATTCGTTTTCATGAATCAAAAATCACTTGTTTTGGAACGCAGCCAATTTTTATTTAAATAGTCATATTCATATAAACAACTAAAATCTCCTTTTGAAAGTTATCTGTTTCTCATTCTTATATTTAATAAATAAAATACTTTTTGTCGACACGACTTGATAGGTAATTTATAACGGTATTAGTACGAATTTGAAATTGTTTAAATTTATCCCAGTTAATCGAAATTGATCAATTGGCAATCCATTGGTTAGTCGTTAGTATTTAGCCGGTGAGTATAATGCAAGGACGTCCGGCGCGCTGCGCCCACGGCAGCACAAATACAGTGTAACTCCATGCCAAAGTCAATTGAGCTATGAAAGGCTTCTGTCGCTTGTATACGCGATAAGTGACAACTATGTATAATGATAAAATAAATTCTTCAATCTTGTTCTGCTCTTTTTATTTTTACCGTATATAATTTATGGAATTTATTATAATTTAATAAGACCTTTGTGAAATCTCACGGCGCGAGTTCATCTCCCTATTGTGGTTAAGTATGAAACTTTCACAGCTGGTGCATGCTTTCACGTTTATGGCGCCGGATTGGTGTAGTTTATTCAAATTCTTCAGGGATTGTAAATATGTGTGGATTTTACAACTAGTTATGTATCGTGACTTTTTTTTCTTGTGATAGAAAATCAACCAGCGTCTCTAGCGGAATTATGGGGAAAATCCCTTTCATTGATAGAGAAAAAAGAAACGAACCATCTGCGATACTGTTTGCAAACGACCAAAACGTAGGTGTTGGTCGTTTGCATCTGTTTAGCATTCAATCGAATTTAGCTAATGTAATATATTACTCGTGCAATGTGGGAGAAATAAAAATAATATAAAACTTAAATCCCTTTATTTCATATAAAAATAATTTGTACTATTAAAAACAATAATAATAATCAGTCCAACTGTTTATTATCAACAATATTTGGATATTTTTTAAAACTTAAGTAGGTATTAAAATTAATTATCACACAAGACGATTCACAGAGGCATGTACGGTCAGCTACAGAAAACCTATGTATTCCATACATACCTACATACGTTACAATGCAATCGGGGCTTTCAGTATCCACTGGTGGCCAGCCAGGTGCCTTGCGCACGAGGAATGTATGGCCCTATAACACCGCGCTGACCAAGCGGCTTGCAAAACCGCATATAGCTTTACAATCACGCGCTAGATCATACAGGGTTCATCATACCATAATGTTACGTTCATCATCATACCATAACATAATGTTAACCATATCACTAGAGTATAATTACTGGAACTTACGCATACTCATTAAAACATGCTACATTCACGTTTAAATGTTGTGTTGTAGTGATTGTTACAATATTATTGGCAACACAGTGCGGCCGCGAGGGAAGGATTAGAAAGGAATTGTATTATATTGTTCATGTTGTGTTGTGCATCACTGAATTGGAAACGTGCCTTCCCGCGGTTAGCAGTCCCTACTATTGGGAAAGTAGTATCGGATAAAAATTTCAACTCAGAATTTATAACACTGGCCAACAAAAAAAAATTTTTTTTTTTGCTGCCTAGGATATTTTTGCGAATTTATAGTATATCGGGTGTGCTGATTTCAGAAATGACATTAGTTTTCCAGGATTGGCTCTAGTTCTTGAGATACAGGGTGTTCCAGATATACTCTTATACAAATATTTTTTTTAATGCATATATACAGTAATATCGTTTTCATTTCTTTTTAAGGGGCTTACCTTTATATATACTTTGTTTTCTATTTTCAGAACACTATGAGTACTTCACGAAGAGCCTGTTTGAATAACCCCAATGTATTTTGCTATATATGTGGTGAATATTTCCAGGAAAACCAAAGAAGAAATATTCCTGCGTTTGTGAAGCAAGCATATCTGGCATACTTTGGAATGAAACTCGGAGACCAAGATAAGTCTTGGGCTCCCCATATGGTCTGTAAAACGTGTGTCGAAACTCTACGTCAGTGGAAAAATGGACGAAGAAATGGTTTAAAATTTGGTGTACCTATGGTATGGCGGGAGCCAAAGAATCACCACAGTGACTGTTATTTTTGTTTGGTTAATGTGAAAGGTATCAATCGTTACAAGAAACGTAAATTTGAGTATCCTGATTTGGAATCAGCAAGGCGACCTGTACCACACTCCGACGATGTCCCCATTCCAGTGTTCACTACACTCCCAGACCTAGCATTGTCTGATGAAGAACATATCCAGGATTTGGTGTGCACACGTGCAGATAGTGGTAGTGAATATGAAGAAAGTACTTCTACACAGCAACAGTTCTCCCAGGAAGAGATCAATGATTTAGTACAAGACTTAAGTCTCTCCAAGCAAGATTCTGAGCTTTTAGCATCTAGACTAAGTGAAAAGAACAGTCTCAAGGCCGAATGTAAAATAACTTTTTTTCGGACAAGAGAGGTAGCACTTCTTCCATATTTCATTGAAGAAGACGACCTAGTATACTGTAGGAACATCCCTGGACTCCTACTCCAAATGGGGTTACCTGAATACCGACCAGAAGATTGGCGATTGTTTATGGATAGTTCAACGAGAAGCTTGAACGTGTGTTTTATTGCACAATGGCAATAGTTATGCATCGATACCAATAGGTCACTCAACAAAACTGAAAGAGGAATATGAAAATATAAGAATGATCTTGTAGAAGCTTAGATATAATGAGCACCAGTGGTCTATATGCGTTGATTTGAAGATGGTCAACATCATACTTGGGTAGCAAAGCAGATATACTAAGAACCCTTGTTTCATATGCTTGTGGGATAGTAGGGCTAAAGAAGACCACTGGGAAAAAGTTGTATGGCCTGCTAGGGAAAATATGACTGTAGGTGCATCAAATATCATAAACGAACCACTGGTTGACAGGGGAAAAATTATTTTCCCACCACTCCACATCAAACTAGGACTGATGAAGCAATTTGTTAGGGCCCTAGACAAACATGGTCAATGTTTCAAATATATTTGCAGATATTTTCCAGAGTTGAGTATGGAGAAACTCAAAGCTGGAATCTTTAACGGCCCTCAAATTCGCCAAATTATCAAGGATGACAATTTCATAAATTCCATGACTGATATTGAAGCATCTGCCTGGAAAAGTTATGTCTTGGTTGTTCAGAACTTTTTGGGCAACCATAAATCTGCCAACTATGTAGAACTCGTACAGAAAATGCTTTCAGACTTCAAAAATGTGAATGCTAATATGAGGATAAAAGTTCACTTTCTACATAGTCACTTAGATCGGTTTCCGGATAATCTAGGATGTTATAGTGAGGAACAAGGGGAGAGGTTCCATCAAGATATCAAGGTGATGGAAGAAAGATACCAAGGAAGATGGGATACACACATGATGGCTGACTATTGTTGGAGCCTTCAACGTGATTGTCCCCATTCTGCACACAGAAGACAATCATATAGACAGCGATTTTTAATGCATTAATTGTGATTTCATTGTACTGAATTGAATGTTTTGACCTATTAGCAGCATGTTATGTACTTACTCATTAACAATTTGATATATATCTTTCGGTTTTTTTTGTGAATTTCGTTACAACCTAACATAAATTGTTCTTATTAATGTATTTTTGTGACCACCCTGTATCTCAAAAACTAGAGCCAATCTAGGAAAACGGAGGTCATATTCGGAATCAGGGCAACAAGTTACATATAAAATGATCTTCAAATGCTTTGCCGCAAAATCTTTGTTGGCCAGTGTAATCAGTGCCCCACAAACAAACCTGATAGATACCGATTTTCAATCGAATCGGAACATCTTGATGTTTCGGCTTCCATCTTAGATTTGCCTTTAAAAATATTTTTTGCTATGTGTACAATGTGAGTAATTTCATATGTAACTAAGTAGTACGACTATTTCCGGCATCACGGGATTCGATAAAAATAAATAAATATATGCTTCAACAACTCTGTTATTCCTTCTCTCCAACTTTAGGTTTTTTTTTTACGGATTGTCTAAATTCTTGTGGCCCTAATGGCCTTTCAAGAGTCACCGGTCGTGTCCAACTTTAGGTAAATTAGCCCTACCTGTTCCGATCACTGTATATAATCAATCAGATAGAATAGAGATTAAGGATGAAGTAGAATTTTTTTTTATGTTCTAAAAGAGTAAAGCCAAAACCAAAGTGGTTAGACGATTATGCATAAGGGATAGTTCAGGTTGAAGAGAAAGGATGTTGTAGCAGTGATTGTTACAATATTATTGGCAACGTGCTAAGGGCAGTATCTTTCAGATAGTCGAGGTGAGTGTTGGTGGTTCTATAAATTAAGTATAGGTTATAGTATATCAAGTGGTTTAATTAATTATATTAGTACGCCTCCTAAAACATTGTAAAGATGTAATAAGTTTATTAAGGTAAAAAATGTTATTGTACGACACGCATATCTCTAATATAAGTGAAAAGAACAAATATTCGAAAAATTCTAGCGCGAGTAGGTTTCTGAATAGGGTCGGCAAGCAGTATTTTATTCCTATAATTTGTGTGATCTTAATTAGACTGAGATTTAAATGCTTTGAAATATTACTAGCGGTAACAAAAAGATAGGTTCGGTACGTTACGTCCCTTCCGTATTTAAATTACCTAATAGAAAAACGTCCTACGTAAATGTCCTAAAAGCAAAATGACCCACGAGTAATGTACCATCACAAAATGATCTATAAACATCACGTACAACAACAATTAGCACAACTAATTGGGTGGGTAGTAGTGAAATATTACACTACGGGAGAATATGAAAAAGCCATAGTGCATTATATCGTCTACCTCCGTTTCGTAACCTCTTCTTTCGCGCTTACACGAATTGTAATTAGTTGCGTTTGAGACAGTATAGGAGTATTCGAATATTTATATAGAACAGTTATAACATAAATTACAAACATTTACGGATGTTAAAACGAGGAAAATTATTCATTCACAAGCTCGGCAAGTTTCTTTTCCGTCTTGAGGCTAATAAAGAGGCAATTTGAAGAAGATACTGATAGAAGCTGACAATAAAGAAAACTTTACTACATTTAGTACCCCAAAAAAGGGCAGGTCGAAAAAAAAGTTTTTGTTTAGATCTTGTGGGGGTTTAGATCTTAGACTTTGATTGTGGGGTAAAAATAACAATGATTTACGATTCAAAGAACTACCGACCATCAAATCTTTATAAATTAAGTAAATAGATGCACGCTATTAATTTTAAAAGTTCTGTATTTACATTAAGAAAAATTCTTTCGGCAAATGGGGTTTAAGTTCACTAAGGTTGAAGACAATCGAAGCATTTGAATAGTGAAAAGTGACGTACGTTTAAAAAGAATTAAATATTTAGATCAAATAAAAAAGTATAGAGCGGTGGGAAAAATATATACACTAGTCATGCAGAAAATAAAAGTTGGATAGGTCTTTTGAAAAAAGGAGTACGAAAATAAATATCAAAATACATATAAAATAATATTATGCCTGAGCCTTTTTAATGTATAAATCTTCCGATAAAATGAATAACTACCATGCTGAGACGAATGGTGACAATTGTGAAAAATTGCTTCGCAATCAATTAATATCTGATTTGCCAAAAGAATCAGTTTTAGTAAAGACCTCCGAAGTCCAATAGCACCAAACAAACAATGATAAATTGACTCAACAGACACCATATTTAATTTGAAGTCAATTAGAAAAAAACAAATGAAATTATTCTTCAGCATGAAGCAACTCACACCGAATATTCGTAGACGAAATTCTTGTAGAACATGGCCCGTCCGTACCAATCTGATTTTAATCCCATAGAAAATATATGGTCACAAGTCACAACTTAAAGGTTACGTTGCTAAAAAGAATGTTGACATGAATGTGCATCAAAAAATTGTTATTGGAAAAAGAAAAAATATTGGTATATTTATACCAATTTTTTTTTAAGTAGAAGTTTTCTAAGTTCTAAGTAGTATTTTTTCTAGAAGTAGGATATGTTTGTGTATCCCTTTGTTACCTGAAACGGGTGGACCGATTTTGAAGCGGTTTTTTGTAAACGTTAAAAGTAGTAAATAACAAGACCAATTTGTTTTTATTTTAAGTTTTTTCAACCGTCAGGGGATTTATCACATTTTTTTTATTTTGTCTGTGTTTCTGTTTAAAATGGGTGTGAAGAGTCTAAAACCTTTAAATCTCTTATGCCATGTTTAAATTGGCAGAATAACAAGAATTTTCATTATAATAATAATGGATCCATTACAATAAGTTTGAGCGATAATATTACTGTATTTTAACCACTGTCATCTGAAAAATAGTACAAAGGGTCGAATAAATGTTTCACTCAGACAAAGACCGTGTCCTTGGAAACTATCCTGTCCGCAGACTGTATAAGGTGCTACAAAACTCGACTGTGACATTCTAAGACTGAAAATCGTATATTATGTTATACGATTTTCAAATAGGTTTATATTGATAAATAAAGGCTGATAAATAAATAAAATTGATAAATTAATAAATTTGATAAATTAGGCTATCTAAGGCATCACCTTAGATTTATCAAATTACGTAAGACCTATAATATTGGCCAATCGAGAATTTGCGTAATTACAAAAATATTTTGCTTTAGTAAATAAGTTATATATAATATGACTTTAATGTTCACATTCGTTGCTCTAGAGTAAAGCTGAATGAACAGATAGATTCTACAAAATTGTATTTACAATTGGTGTCACCCAGCCGCCTATTGAATAACTTGATAATGAGCTGCAAAAGAAATCGAATTTGTTAAAACGCTTGGACAATACTATACAGTCAAATGCAATATTTATTAATGAGAAGTTCTTTGTTATTTACAAATGTTTTACGTTGTATTTTTTTAGTGTTATATTTGGAAATAAGTCTTTGGAAATAAAGTACTCTTAAACCATAAACTGAACTTCCTATTAATATAAAACATTATAATTCATTAATTATTATTTATCATGAATTTGTCATGAATTGCCAGTATATTTCTGATAATAATTGGTAGGTACAAATTCTGTACCCATGGAAGAACAAAATTGTGTTTTTTTTTTCAATGACAAAATGTTTTCAGTATACATCTTAAAACGATAAATATTTATACACTATCAATCAATATTCATCTTTAAGTATTTATACTGAATTTAAAAAACTCACCAGAACATTTTCTGTAAACTCACCGGCAGATACATTCTCAAATACCCTGCACGGCAATTCTGAATCTATCGTCATGATTTCTTTTCGAAAAAATGTACGGAGACCAATATTATACACATGACTGACCACAACAGTAAAAATACTGCCCACGCCATGTGCGAGAATGGACTTTTATATTTATTTACCACGCCTAAACCCAGCAAATTGGTGCAATGTCGTCTCGCTGACATTACTAGGAAGGTAGGTATGAAATACTGTATGCCGGTACCCGCATACGAGCCTGTGAAACCTATCAAAACGCTTATATCTTCTAGGAAATACGTCAACAACAGCGGTGGTAGCACAGTTATTATAGGAAACAATAGTTTCCTTAGTACAAAATTGTAGGAGTCCAGCCGAGTCGTGTCCAGAAACAAGCTTTGTAAATTGTTCCTTAACGTAATGGCTATTATTGGGAAACTAGTTGAAAGTGTAAATACTGGAAAGAGAGCAAGGAAATACTCGACAATTTCTAAGAACACATTTTCATTGTCTGTCGGTACAAAGTTAAGAGTGTACAGATCGTTTAAATTTGCAAAGGCAAAAGCGCCTGTAAATGCTAGAAGGAGATAGAACACGCTTATAAGTGTATAGTCTAGGAAGAGATGGAGGCCTAGACGGTTCTTGCCTCTGATTGGACTGATGAGTCCAGGGAGGGAATGATGGCACATGAAAGAGTAGACACAAGCTCCGAACAGCGTCGGTAGTCCTGTGAAGTCGAAGGCCGGCGGTTTCCCTTGAGGGCCGTTACTAATCAGCAAGTGTATTGCCATTGATATCATTATTGCGAATGCTGAAACAACAAATAAAATATGTATTAAGTATGGCATAGTATAGTACGTATTGTTTAGTATGCCATAGTATAGTACGTATTGTTTACGTACCTTTAGCCGCTGGGCGCACTCGACTGGCCTCGTTACCCGTCTCTCACAGAATACTACCTTGAAATGTACTGCATTTCCCACTTTATCATATTTCCCAATGTATGTACGTGTTTCAGTAGTGAGTGAGATATGCCAGAGCCCATTCTCATCCTACCCCTTCCCACGTTCCCAACCCTTTCTTCAATCCATTCTTTTATCAACAAAGGTAGGCAGCGCATCCGGGGGCGTGCCAAAGTTTGTAATTTTGGACTAATGTCGGCGTGTATCGCGGATGTCTATGGGCGACAGTATCCACTTATCACCAGGGGGACTGTATGCTCGTTTGCCACTTTCTTACACTCCACTACAGATAATACAGCGCTTGTCTTAAGGTAGAATTATATCTATGATTATACTTTCTACACTACTATAATTATACTTCTACTCTATAATCTATAATACTTTCTACAACTAAACTATATGAATACAACACGTCCCACTCAATTTTGCCGGTGCGCAGAATGCAGGTGCCCTCCCCCAACCACTTACCGCACCGCTGTATGGCCCTCTTATTACCGTCTTCAACGACATCGCGAGCGCGCGTATTTTTAACGTCTGTCTGTTTTTTGATTTGTTATATTTTTCAATTAGTTTTGTTGAGTTTTAATCCTTTAATTGAGTGACAGCACAAGGTCAGTGGCAAATCTGAGTGAAATAGATTGGACATACTCGTACATATACTTTCTATCGGGGTTTGAAATTATCCAGTACTTATCAAATAAATAGGTACCAGCCTTTCTTACTCGGATGAGCTTTTCTATCCACTTACAGGCAAATGCTAGTCCATATTCATATTATAGAGAAGAAACGTTTGTTTTTTTGTTTGTTGTAATCTCAGAAACTACCCAAACCATTTCAAGAATTCTTTCACTGTTGGATCTTACTTCAGCTAGTTTATTAATAGAACATACGCGTACAAAATTTCGTTTCGATACGTCGAATGTGAGTGAGAGATTGACGAATGGTGAATGAAATATTTTCGATTTAAATTATCAAGATAATTATCGTACCGAACTTAGCTTTCTGTGCCTAAACGATTTTATTACGTTATTAACAAATACTTGTATTGTATAGTCAACTCACCTAACCACCTCATTCCTGAAGTAAACAGCTGCAGATATTTCGTCTTCTGCACGTTGAAGAACACAAACGGGCCCATGGCGGCAAGGAACGTCAACAACGCAACGCGATAGCAATCCAGCCGCGTGTACGTGTCGCTGTGGGCGGACATGTTGAAGCAGGGCAGCTGGTCCCAGTCCTGTGGGTTCGTCATGTTCGAAGGGACAGTTGAGCTGAAAGGAAGAAAAGTTGTTTATTAATATTTTATAATAGAATTTATAAACTATCAACATAAAAGATAATAGTTGGAGGTTTTGGTATGGCGAGAAGCTTGCAAGTGAGCAAATTGGTGGTGATAAGTAGTAGTGAGTGGTTTTGGGAGGGGAAGGCTGCAAGATGCAATCCCACAGCCGATGAGAGCCGTCACACCCCAGCATGCGTAGTTTTGGAGCTTTAGGAAGTAGATTAGAGAAAGGATTGGGAATAACGAGTAAAGAGATGAAAGTTTTCCTCATTCTATTCTTCATTCTTCCTCGGGGAGATGGAATGGCGAGTAGAGTATAATGGGATAACGAGTTATCTTTATCTCATTATATCCTCTACTCAATAGGATTGAATGGAATGGAAAGGACGTAATATAATGGGATAGCATGAGACTTCTCATCGCGCTACCAGTCTGTAGAATAGGATGGAAAATGGGCTCTCAAATCTCAACGTTACACCTCAAAGGAATGCGATGAGCATAAGTGGCGATTATATGACATTTACTATTAAAGACGATAGTCACGTATCAAGAATTATGTAAGTAGAATGAAAGTAAAAATATCTGACGATTTTTTACATCCAACAATGTTATTCATAACATATACTGCTTAACTGCACGTATATAAACACGTCATTGTTACAATGGACATATGGAAAATTGACACTTGATCAAATATTTAGACACCAAGTGTGTAATGCCATGGCGACAGGTATGCTAAGCAAACAGTCTCAACTTTATTCTAAAACTAACTTTCTGCCCGCGGATTCGCCCAGGTGGATTTCGTTTTAAAAGTAATGGACTCCCCTGGAAAAAAATGTGCAAGTTCTTCTCCGGATTTCAGGGTACCTTTGGCAACATTTCATTGAAATCGGTGCAGTAATTTAGTCGTGAGACATAATAAACACACTATGGGATATATAATATACCCCGTTTCAACCTTTAGGGGTTGAATTTCGAGAAGTCTTTACAGAGTAAAAAAAGTTCCAATAGTTCAATGAAAAATTTATATTTTCATGTTTCTAGCTGCTAGTTTCAGGGGTTTCGGGTCCCTGTTGATGAGTTCGTTAGTCCATCAGCCAGTCAGGATATTTCTCTTTATATGTATAGAAAAGATAACAATCTGGCCTCAGATGTATTGTTATTGCAAAACAGACCATCAGAAGAAACTGTAGCCTTTTGAAATCAATTGAATACTCAGACTGAATTCGTAGTATCTATTCGTGTTTTTATACAAAGATTCCCCTTTAGGGGTCATCCATAAATTACGTCACACGAATTTCATGTGACTTGAAAAATGCTTGAAAAATTCGACAATGGTCCAGCAAATGCTGTTTATGATATAGTAACAGGTGACGAAGCTGGACCTACTGCTATGAGCCTGAAACTAAGAGGCAATCTGCGCAGTGGGTCTTTACTTTCGAAGAGTTGTCGAAAAAAGTGAAGGGACGAAAAAAAATGAAGACAGGACGGAGTGCTAAAAAAAAGATTATAGCCTCCTTCTTATAGCAGTATAGTTTATTATAGCAGATCGGGCCACTTTGCTACTATAACTTTAGAAAATAAAAGATCAGTAACTGCGGACTCGTATGTGAATAGCTGCTTGCCTTCAGTTATGGAAAAAGTCAAAAACGGCGCCTCCGAAGCAAAATGACCCTCCACCACGACAATGCCCAAGCTCACTCCGCTAGACAAACGAAGCAATTTTTGAGTACTGTAAATGTAGAGTTAATGGGTCATCCGCCATACAGTCCCGACTAAATAAAGGATAAACCCTAAAATTCCCTAAAATTAAGGATAAACTCGGAGGAATACGTTTTAGGAATGCAGGAGAGGCAGTAACGGCCATCCAAACGGCTGTTGAAGAGGTGCCTAAAGAAACTCTGAATGCCGAAGGCTGAATGTTTCACACGATGGTTTCATCGCATGAAAAAGTGTATCGATTGTCGCGGAGAGTATCTTATTTAGATTTTTTGATCCCAAAAACTTTCAATGTCACCCACGTATAACTCAATTATCTTCATTAAATCTTTCTTAATCTTTCTTGATCTTTCTTCGACTACTTCTACCAACGTCATCATCTGTTGAGTGTACAAAATCCCAAACCTACAAGTGTTGAGATAGAAAGTGCGCCATAATAATATAAGCTCGTCTGGCGCACTTTTATTATTCAATATAATGATAAGTGCGCCAACAATGAGATTGACGTTTTGTGATAGGGTGATAGGCTACATAGGGTGACTAAGTAAATATTGAGATACTCAAAGAGAATTCATTTGAGCTGTACCGTTTTTAAAACATCATTTATTTGATATTCGAATTCCGAAAGCCATTTAGTCCAAACGTAAATACTAAAATTGTTGTATTCACTCATTGCATTTCGCGCGCTTTTCTTTACAATAATGGAATTCGAACGAGAACATTTTCGTGCAATGATGTTATACGATTTTAAACTTAGTTTAAATGAAAGTGAGTGTAAAGATAGATTAGTATCAGCTTTTGGAGACCTCGCACCGGGACGGTGCAACAATTTTTAGATGGTTTTCTCAAGTTAAAAAAGGAATATATTTTCCTTGAAAGCTGATGAGAGAAGTGGCCGTCCTGAGACTTCTGTAACGAATGAAACGAATGAATGAATGAAACGTAGATGCGGTAAAGAAAATGTTGCACGAAGACCCAATAATTACCTACAAACAGATAGAGGAGACACTTAAGATTTCATCGCCGGTTATTCATGAAATTTGACACCACCAAATCAAGAAGTTTTGTTCCTCATTCACTGACTGCTGAACAAAACAAGCTCGCGTGACATGGTGCAGGGAAACGATTGTAAAATCCGAAAATAGAGAGGGACGGAATATACTTCACATTACTACTGAAGACGAGAGTTGGAACTATCAGTAAGACCCACCAAATAAGCGACAGTCAACGGTGTGGGTGTTTACAGACGAAGAGCCTACCAGGAAAGTCAAACGTAAGCGCAGTGTGGGCAAAATAATGGTGGCATCATTCTTCTCTGCGGGTGGCCATTTAACGACAATTTCTTTAGACGCTCAAAAAACTGTTAATGCCCAATGATACAGTGATGTACCAACAGTATTCCGTGTGTTAAATCAAAAATGTCTTAAAACAGGATTGAGAGGGCCTTTCTTGAATCATGACAATGTATCATCTCACAAAGCAAAACTGACCCAAGAGGTTTAGAAAATCACCGAGTTCCAAGAATTGAGCTACCCTCGTTATAAACCTGATTTAGTTCCATGCGACTTCTTTCTTTTTCCAAAAGTGAAGCTTGTACTCCATGGCATTCTTTTCGACAGACCTGAGGATGCTTGGAATGGTTTTATGGCAGCTGTTGAGGACCTCGCTAAATAAGAGTATCGCCAGTGCTTTAAATCTTGATATAGACAAACGAATCGCTGTACAGAGACTGATGGAGAGTATTTTGAGAAGTTGTAAACGAAAATATTTTTTTGTATCTCTAATTTTACCTAGTCACCCACGTATAGAGTAGCACCACCCCATCTCTTCCCGTGGGTGTTGCAAAAGGCGACTCGGATAGCAAAGCCGCTACCACAAGCGCTGAGGAACTATGCCACCTCTAAAAGAGTATATTCACTAACCTGCTTGGCCAGGGTGGCGTTTTAATGCTATACATCCCTCATGCACAAAAGAGTGTGCATGAGGTTCATGTTTAGCAATGGATACTGAAAGGGCATGTATAAAATCTAGATAAACATTTATCTATAAATATGATGTTCTTATCTTATTCTTTAAACTTTATCGGTGCGGGAAACCAACCCTGAGACCATTTAGATACGAGAAGTAATTAAATGAACAACAAAAAATACTGAATAAGCAGCTAATCGATGGTAGCAAATTTATGGTATTGATGGTGGGTTAGATTTAGGTTCTTTGGTGACCTAAAGAAATAGGAGTTCCATCTTCATCAATTTAGTTATTGATGAACTATCAACACATATTAATTTAAAATTAATTATGTACTTCATTTATTAAAAAAGTAGATATTTTTGTTGATCATGATTTGCTAATTATTTATTATTTTTTCGCTGCTCATTTAAATACAAGCCTTGTAGAAACCATGCCAGGGCTGGTCAAATGCCCCCTATTTATCTAAAGATGCCTTCTAGCTAAGTTAAGGTAGGAAATTCACATGTTTCTTTAAATAGAGCTGGGTTAAGCAAAAACCAGGTAAAGCATTAACAAATATATAATATAAAAAAAATATGAAAGGTTCATTGCTTTCTTTATATCTTCTGAAACGGAATATCAATCCCCTTATTCCCTAAATAAAATTTACTTACCATATAACATCCATGACGGACTTTGCGACGGCTGCTGAATATATTGACAAATCCCCATACAAATATATGCAGAGTATACAATAAAACATAGTGCGGCCCATTTTGTTCAGGAAAAGATTGGCCATTTCTCCCAACTCGATGCGCCGATCCAAACTGTAATACCGGGAAGGTATTGATGCTCCACAAACTAATGGCTCTTCGAGATCCCCATAAGCTTGGGAAGTTGGCGGTTCTTCATCAGAATCGTGATCTTGAATCTATAATAAAAAAGGTAGGTAATAGTAGTTAATAACAAAAATGAAGTAATTGTTACTTTCTAGAGACGAGTTGCTCACGAGTAACTCACGAGTGAGAGATAAAAATGAGCCAGTTCACATCTAATGAATCGATCTTTATCTCATTGGCTGCTCTTATTATCCCTATAAAAAAATCGGAGTTATTGTTTATCAATAATATAAACAGTGAATGACTAAATAGTTACTATATAGATAGATGGCTATCCCTGTATATAGCCTGATTTTTAAATGCGTCAACCTGAAGATAGCCTTGTTTTTAATTAAATTATAAGGGGGTTTTAAGGGTTAAGTTTAAAGATGGACAGTCCTAAGCCTGTTAAGTATGAAGGGAAATCATGATTAAATTCAATTAAATTGTAATAGTTAATAGGTCGGGGAGAAAGTCTTTTCGTATTTTGTATGTATGAAGTTGTGATCCAATATCTTTGATTGAACTGTTTGTACCTGGCTGGTTATGATACCATTAATAAGGTAACATTTATAAAAAATATATATATATATAAATCTGTTTCCCGCCATTTTTCTATTGTTTTTCTGTCCAAGAAAATGAGTGAATCTAATGAATAAATTCGATACATTTTGCGACACAAGCCGCGAAAAAAATTTGTGCCGTTTATGGACCTAATGCAGTGTCAGTAAGAGTAGCACAAAGTTGGTTTAAGGGTTTACAGTCAAGAAATCTTAATGTTAAAGATGCAGTTCACTCCGGTCTCCGCCCTATTACCGATAAAGTTGATGCCATTTGTGAAAAAGTGCAGCAAGATCGGCATATAAGTAGTTACGACATTGCTGATGAACTGGGCATTGACCACAAAACAGTTTTGACTCATTTGAAAATGTCTGGATTCACAAAAAAGCTCGATATTTGGGTACCACACGAGCTCACTGAAAGAAACCTAATGAACCGTGTACTCGTTTGCAATTCTCTATTAAAACGCAATGAAATCGAACCATTTTTCAAAAGATTGATCACTGGTGATGAGAAGTGGATCACTTACGACAAGAACGTGTGGAAAAGATCATGGTCTAAGCGCGGCCAAGCTCCACAGACTGTGGCCAAACCCAGGATAACGCGCAATAAGGTGATGGTTGTGTGTATGGTGGGATTGGAAGAGCATCGTTCATTATGAGCTTTTACCGTCGAGCAAAACCATCGATTCGGATCTCTACTGCCAACAGCTGATGAGAGAGCAAGAAATTGAGAAATAGCCAGAATTGATCAACAGAAAGGGTGTAGTCTTTCATCGTGATAACGCAGACCACACACATCTATGGCCACTCAGCAAAAATTTAAAGAGCTTGGTTGGGAAGTGTTGATGCACCCACCATATAGCCCTGACCTTGCGCTCACTTCTTCAAATTTCCACTTGTTTCGGTCTCTTCTGAATTCTTTAGCTAGTGCAAAGTTAACATCAAGAGAGGACTGTCAAAACTACTGAGAAAAAAGTCAAGAAATTGAGAAAAAACGCCCAGAATTGATCAACAGAAAGGGTGTAGTCTTTCATCGTGATAACGCAGACCACACACATCTATGGCCACTCAGCAAAAATTGAAAGAGCTTGGTTGGGAAGTGTTGATGCACCCACCATATAGCCCTGACCTTGCGCTCACTTCTTCAAATTTCCACTTGTTTCGGTCTCTTCTGAATTCTTTAGCTAGTGCAAAGTTAACATCAAGAGAGGACTGTCAAAACTACTTGTCGCAATTTTTGGACCAAAAATCCCAAAATTTCTACAGCAACGGGGTCATGTCACTACTTACAAGATGGCAACAAGTTATAGAACAAAACGGCACATATATATTATAATTAAATGTATTAAACTTTTAAAAAAAATGTCTTGACATTGTATATAAAATATGAAGAAATTGTATATAAAATACGAAGAAACTTCTTCCCCGCCCTTATACATTCATAGTTTTATTACTTTAATATCTGCGAACATTATCTTTCTACCAACAGTTCTATTAATCAAACTCACAGTTTCATTTAACAATTTTGACACATTAAAACCACTTACAGAATGAAATTCAGGTCTTTTTTATATACATGATATAAGTACATATATTGTATATTTTGATATTTGTAAATTATAAATATCAGATTTTTTACAAATGCTGCTTTAAATAGGAAAATGTTCTATGGCTCTTTTCTCAATTAATGTCACATAATTGCCCAACTAGTGAGCAACTACTAACTCGCCAGTTCAATTTATTCATAAATGTTACTCTTCAGTGTAGAGTTGATGACCACACAATGACCAACTCTACTTAACAACCTACCATTAATATTGAACTTATATTATTTTAAGGACTTTAATGATGTCTTTTTCTAGTTTACCAATTTAGATAGGTAAGTTGGCCATAATAGGGTAAGTCAACTCTACTAATCTAGAAACAAATAATTAATAGATGGTGCCCTTACATCTGCTATGCTACAATTTTAGGGAAATGTTTAATATAGTGAACAATTATATTCCGATTAATGGGCCAAAAACTCTCAGCAATAAAACCAAAACATACTTACACTATCCCTTTTGATAGATTGCAGTCTTCTCCATTTCAACACAGCATTGGCACACGCCATTGTCTCTATGACATATGTTGCATTCATGAAACTCATGAATGCCAGGAAGACCAGTGAGATGGTGCTGAGGCCCCATCCTGCTCTTGCAAATGCCGCTGGTAGGGTAAGAGCACCTGTGCCCACTATGAGGTTAAAAATGTATATCAAACCCACCTGGAAAAAATAAAGCATGCAGTTTCATCAAGCTGGTCTAGCTTCCAATATTTTTTTCTTATGAATTGTAGAAAATGTGACATCATTACTTAATTTTTGATTACCCATTTAATTTTATCTTGTATAAAATATTACATAAATCCAAATTCAAATCTTAATTACTGTATATAGTTAATTTATTGGTCAGATCAAGGCTGTTTCGATGCATCCTTGGGTATTATATGGACACAATGTCAACACAGTATACACAGAATGGCACAGTATTTTGTATAGTCAGATATTTTACACCACTGTAAGGCCTGTACTCACCAGTTGTCCTCCTCATACACATCATCTTGTGATGGTTCTAAGGTAATATATCCATATTACCTTAGAACTCCACACTGGCCAAGTTGTTTGGAGAGTCAACACTTTTAGAGGTGATGTAATTCCACAGGGTTTGTATTAACTTTATTATCCTTTAGTCGCCTTTTACGACACCCACAGAGAGAGATGGGGTGGTGTTATTCTAAAGCCAGTCAACATCACACTGCCATATCTTACACAAAGTCAAATTAGAAAGTTATAAGTATTTATTTTTTGTTTGTTGACACCCATGTCATCTTTATCACCCACAAATGCACTTGTTAAAAACTTACTTGATTTTTAATAAATACCTAATTTAATAAATTACAATATACTTATTTATAATTGTTATTTCTAACCTTCCATTTACGAAAAGCAAGGTCGAATATAAACAAAAAAAATTATCCTCGTAGGACACCCACATTTATCTAGTATCTACCAAATTCATGTGTAATAACTGGGGTTATAGGATAGTAAAACTATTAATTAAATTTGTCGTACAATATTTTTAATATTAACTTATTTCTTACCCATACAGAATATTGATCCCCAGGTTCCGTAAGAGGCATTCTTATGAGCCTTCTTATAGACCAAAAACGACGCGGAATATCACGACGTTGTTAAACGACATTGCTGCTCGATACTTGACAAAATAGTGAGCAAATGATAATTGCCCTGCTATTATTATTTCCTTCTGATAACAATGACTACATAGTACAAAGACTTCAACTTCAATTTCACCTAAATGGGTTCTAGTACAAAGAGTTAATTGCAATTCGATTCTATCGTTTACTTTATTGATGTGCAATGACGTTTTCCTCTTTGTTTTCTTATTTCCCGATGGTTGACATCAGTGTCAAAATATACCAACCCAAAATATGTCAAGGTGTGAGATAGGATTTTAAAGTTTGGTAGTTTCCAACAAATTCTACTAGACAGACTCTAACATTTAACGCTGCCATAATGTAAAAAGTAAATAAAATATCATTTTGAGAGCTTAAACAGTAACCTGTAATGCCCTCTATTCTCTACTATATTCAATAAATCCATCAAAGGGTACAAAGGTTGGTGAAAAAAAAACAAAGCATTATTATCATTTTCACGGAGATTTGACATAGATTTTGTCGAAACTTCAAAAGTTGGTAGGTAGATTTTTGATGCAAGTAGATTTGAGTAAGACACTAAAAGTTGATAGAGTTGGCAACACTGGTGAACATTTGTAAAGATGGGATTACGTTTTCGACGATAAAATCATAGTGATTAATTATATGGGTAGAGACAAACTGGTCTCACGTATGCAACGTACATGCGATGCAACGTTGGGGCGTTGGTGTGCACACTTGTCCCATGTATGTAACGTGCATTGGCATCAGAGACTCTTGTCACTTCTCAAGGTGCACTAGTATTGGTACAAAAACATGCTTTCTGATTCTGAATGAGTTTGAGAACGATTTATTAAATTTGTTATTTTCAAATGAATATGTTCGCGCCATAAAAACAAAAAAAAGAGTTAAAAACAGAAGATATTGGGTTCATGAGATAAATAAACAAAGAAAAAATTTGGAGTATACCATACGTTAATACAGAAACTGGAATCTAATGAAGAATGATTCTTTATGTACTTCCGCATGTCTAATGTACAGTTTGAGGAGATTCGTAGAATTATTGAATGTGAAATCAAAAAAGAACATACACGTCTTCGGAAACCAATCAATGCCAGAGAAAGACTAGCAGTTTGTGTACGCTATGTATTTTTTATTTAATTTTTATATGTTTTTTCTGGAATATCTTAAATGTAGACACAGCTTTCTTATTTTTTCTACAAATCTAACACTTATAATCTCTATATATATGTATATATATATATTAGTATAAAATTGTAAAAAAGCTGTGTCTATACATTGGAGATATTCCAGAATAAATAATCGGGATAGGGTAGTGGGACGTTTCATTTCAGTTATAACTACGATAGGGTATTGTAAATAAAAGTGGTACAAATAAAAATATATACAGTGATGGTCACATAATTAAAGCATCTGAATCTTCTTTTCAATTACTTGATGAATTGCTCTATACAGATGGCTGAGACACATATGTGTCTATATTTCTGCCTATTATTTTTTGATAGCTCCCACTAGCTAAAAATGACAGCATATACAATATCTGAAACATAATAAACACAAGATTAGAGGTACACGTATTTTATATAGACAATCCATTTGTTTTATTTCCTATTACTAATTGATTCTAAATAGGTAGAAGAATAAATGTAATAACTAATAATAGGTAATAATTATCACTGTTTACAAACAAACCTTAAGTCTTCTATTAGATAAAGCCCCTGAACGACCATATAGAGGTAAATACGTAGTAAGGTCATTTTCTAACATATTAATTAAGTCCTCAGATAATCTATAGTGACTAATGAAGTCTATATCGCGTGAAATAGTTCGTATGTTTCTCAGTTGTTGTGCCTGTAGACGCTTCTTTAAGTAGTCACTTTTTTACCCTCTTCCAGTAAATACAGCATTGTAAACAAACGAGCTGACATTATTTTTTATTAAATGGACATGAAACACTTCAAATTTAAATAAAACTAGAAAATAATGTTTCTTTCATTCAAATCAGTTGTCCTACCAACAGGGGAGCCGAACGGGGAGCCGATCAATATGTTGATCGGTGCCTTGGCGGAATTCTTCCTGGCCGCATGCTCCGGCGCCGATTTGGCCACGGCAGCAGCGCGTGGATTGGCACAACTGACACCATTTTATAATGGCCAGCAGAGGCAACCTTAGAATTATATATTGGAATCCGGGGGGTGTCAGGGGACATCTCCACCATCTGAGAACTCTCGTCCAGTCGCAGGACATCCATGTTGTTCTACTGGGCGAGACCAAATTGTCGCCTCAACGTGACCTCCGTCTACCCAACTTCTTCGTGTATCGACGCGACGAGGTATCACCCGAGGGAGTGCCATACAGAGGCACCGCTGCCCTCGTGAGGAGAGACCTAATACACGAAGAGTTGGACCTGCCGCCATTCACCTCTACTCGCTCCATAGGGGTCCGAGTGAATGCCGCCGGCGCGGAACTCCGTTTGTTTGCCGCATACCGACCCCCCGGATCACCATTCCACAAACAGGACATCCGAAAAATACTCGATGGAAGCACGCCTACACTCGTGGCAGGGGACCTTAATGCCAAACACCCGGCTTGGGGTTCCCGTGTGATTAACCCCGCGGGAAGGTGGCTCATCGAGGATTCCGAAAACCAAGGGTACGAGGTGGTGGGCCCGGATGCGCCCACCCATGTGCCCGCCAACCCACGGTATTCCCCGGACGTCCTGGATGTGGCCTTATGTCAGGCCCTCCACTGTCCGGTCCATGTCGACGTACTATATGATTTGGATACGCAACATTTGCCCATTCTAATCACGCTTGGCCTCGCGGCGGATTTTACAGCCGCAAGGGCACCCAGAGATAAAACGCACTGGCGCACCTATAGTGGGGCGCTATCCGATCTTTCCCTCCGCGGTACTCTCTCCACGCCGGAGGAGGTGGAAACAGCTGCGTCCTATATCACTACAAGAATGCAAGCCGCAAAGGCCGCAGCTACAACAAAATCCTCCGCGACCTACCGCCGAGAGGAATTGCCGCCACACTTGTGTGCCGACTTACGCCGCAAACGCGCACTACGAAAGCTCTGGGCGCGCTCTCGCTGTCCGCGGGTTAAGCGTGAACTCAACAGCCTGACGGAGCAGCTGTCGAATGCGGTTAAGGCGTTCCGTGGTACCGCCTGGAATGATATCATAGACCGGGCGGCAGAAGACGATGTCAGCCTATACCGCCTCAATCGACAGCTGACTAAAGTTCCAGCCCCCGTTTACCCGCTGCTCAACAGCGCGGGTAAACGTTGTTACGCTGCCATGGACCGGGCTGAAATCCTTGCCAACCACATGGAGGAACAGTTTACTCCTCACTCTGCCGCAGACGCCGCCGCCGATTTCCATAGACACGTCGAACGCCGCGTTAGAGAATTCCTGTGTGTTCCGGCGCCTCCGCTCCGGGGAGATGACTTTATCTCCCCGTCAGAGCTCTGCAAGGCAGTTGCTCGCCTGCATAGGCGAAAGGCACCGGGTCCAGATGACATCTCAACGATGGCGCTAATGCAGCTGCCTAAGAAGGGTCTGGCAGCATTGACCAGACTGTTCAATGGGATCCTTCGCACTGGCTATTTCCCTGCATCGTGGAAGCTGGGTAAAGTCATAGTCCTCCCGAAACCGGGAAAAGACCGCCGTCAGCCCTCGAGTTACCGTCCCATAACTCTGCTATCCCACATTGCTAAGCTGTTCGAGCGTTTGTTGCTGCGACGTCTCCGTCCGCATCTCCCAATAAGGGCGGAGCAATTTGGATTTCGCAGCAACCACTCCACAACGCTCCAGCTTACGCGTGTCCTACATCACCTGGCATCAGAGAGCAACCGGGGCCGATGCACGGTTGGAGTCTTCTTAGACATTGAGAAGGCCTTTGATCGTGTATGGCACGAGGGGTTGTTCTTCAAACTTTTGGATACCAGGACGCCGCCTGCAATTGTGCGGATAGTAGCGTCCTTCCTCGAGGGTCGAAGTTTCTACGTCTCGGTCGAGGATGTGGCTTCCCAGCCACGCCCCATTACTGCAGGAGTACCACAAGGAAGTTGCCTTTCGCCGTGTCTATATGCAGCGTTCGCTAACGACATCCCCACTCTACATGCCCAGCTGCAGGAGTGGGAGGAAGACGCTGTCTTGGCATTATACGCCGATGACAGCGCATTCTTTACATCTTCACGCAGAGCTAATATTGCTGCCAATAAAATGCAACGTGTCCTGGACCTGCTGCCAGACTGGCTGGACAAGTGGAGAATGGCCGTCAACGTTTCGAAGACGGCCGCCCTGCTTACTGGCCTAAAACGTACCATGCCGCCACCGCTCAAGTTCCGAGGTCAGGACGTAGGATGGGAGTCCTCTGTCCGTTACCTCGGATGCCACATTGATCGCTCGCTGCGCATGATTCCGCAGGTGGACCAAATGGTCCGCCAGGCGAAGGCTGCACGAGCGACTCTGAGACCTGTGTTGGCATCACGACTGCCTCTCCGAACGCGACTGAGGGTCTATAAAGCCTACGTCCGCTCGCGTCTCACATATGCTGCGCCGGCATGGTACGCGCTGTGTTCGCAAACACAGCGCAAACGGCTGCAGGTCCAGCAGAACGTTGCTCTGCGTATAATCGTAGGAGCGGGGCGTTACGTACGCAATGACGTCATCGCCCGCGACGTGCAGATGCCTTCGATAGAAGAATTCGTGGTCCAATTGGCGCGGAGCCTTTACAACCGCGCCGATAATGGACCACACACTCACCTAAGAAATCTAGCGCCTCTGCACTCGCGGCCGCCGGACGGACGTCCGCTGCCTCGCGAGCTCCTGCAATCACCGCCACCCTAGGGTCAGACAGTACAGGGTGGCGATATTCAAGGCCAACATAAGCTGACACAGGTCAGCAACCAACGACCAGGGGAGCTGTTGCCCCCTGAGATGACGCCCGAGTACGAGGGGTTCCTCACACTCGTACCTGCGCTCGCGCGCTGAAAGCGCGCAAGAGTGCGGAGGACCCGGTTGGTTGGTTGGTTGGAAAGTAAGATCAAAAACATCAGAACATCTTCAAACGGTCATAATACGTCAACAGACGTCTCACAAAAACGGTTCCAAATACGTCACCAGACGTCTTCTAAAGAAGGAAAATAAGGGAAATCCAACACGTCACCAGACGTCTTCTAAGGAAGGAAATTAAGGGAATTCCACTACGTCTACGGACGTCTTCTATATGAAGCAAAGTTAGCACCGTCTCGAACACCACCGCAAGCCCTAAAGCCAATTAAGAAAATCAACACAAGACCTTTTATTCACGTGATCCCACCACCCAGATAGTTCCGGCTCCGCCACTCTACGAGCCCGGTGGATTGAATAGCGCCGTGGAAATTATTTACAACAATATTTACAACAAAAATGATATTAATTTTGAGATAAAGTTAAGCTAGTTTTGGCTTTAAGCGCGTTTCTTGAAAATTCCCGGCAAAATGGAGAAATTAAGAGAGCTATTTTTTTTTAAATTAGGAACATGAAACATAAACTGTCTTTAATTAGGTGGCCAGCAACAAACATATTAAAAAAGTTTATGATTTAGTTAAAAAACAAATAATATCATAACTATGCTAAATACAAGTCTTTATTGTCTTCATTTTAAAAATATGGTGTTAGCATAATGATTAATAGTAATTAAAGTAGAATTAATACTTATCTTCACTACTGATAATACTATCAATAAAGTTGTATGTAACTAAATAGAAGGTGTCTTTAATTATGTGGCCATCACTGTAAGAATGTTTTATTCGGTGTTGATATTTTCGTAATAAACGCGAATATTTTCATCATCATGAGCAGCTTCGGATGAAAATTGGGTATTAGGTAGATCAACTAAATAAGATGGGGAAGAATATGATGTGTGGGTTTGTAAAAATCTACCAGAATTTGCATTATCGCGGCTATGGCTGCTTATCTGACTCCTAATTGTAATCGGTGTTCTCAATATATTTTGTTGTAACTCCGGTTGTTTGAGCTCTGCTTCACTTATAGCTTTATGCAAATCCATTTTAATTCGAATTTGATTCAGTTTTGGGAGTTACTTCAGCATTATACTCATGCTTGAAGAAAAATAGAAATCATCCGGTTCCTCTTTTATTCGTCTCATTTCTTGAGAGGTTTTCATCATTTCAATCATATCAGCCAATGTCGATGTGGGAGTATCGGTGCGGAATGGGGATGGAATGCTTTCATGGGATATTTCACTTTCCGGGGATGCTAGAGGAGAATCTTCATTATGCAGATTATCATCAAGATTTCCTATAGTAGGACGGCTCTCCAAATATGGCTTAAAAAATGACATTTGTTGTTCAAATCACCAAGGCGTAATTATTTTTCCGGCTTATCCACTTTTTTTTGGCGCCGTTTCATAGCGTTGTTATAGCAATTACGTAACTTAAGTATTCCAATTTTCTTTACACTCTGCAACTGTAACAATAGATTTTTTAAACTAGTGTTATTTGTTACAGATCCCTGGCTACGGGCAATTCATTTCGGTCTATCGGATTCAGTTATCGCATGGTATTTTCTACTACCCGTATTATTGTGAAGGAAGTTTGTGAAGCGATTTGGAAACATCTTGACCCTATTATGATGCCGCAATCAACAGCAGTGATGTAGAAATAAATAGCAACTGATTTCAAACACTTTTGGAATTTTCCAAATTGCAGTGCTCTGGGTGGGAAACATGTGAACATAAAGTGTCCAATAAAGGGTGGCTCAGATTATTAGAATTACAAAGGTCAAAATTCGATCGTTCTTCTGGCTTTAGTAGATGCTCGTTGCAAATTTGTAGTGGTAGACGTGAGCTCCTATGGAAGAAATAGTGATGGAGGTATTTTTGAAAAATCGACACTTGGTAAACTATTAGAGCAGAAGAAATTGAACATACCGGAAGATCAACCTCTCATCCCAAGATCAGAACCACTACCGCAGTCGGTGATGAAGCATTCCCGCTTAAACATTATTTACTAAGACCTTACACCAAAAATGCTTTGATTAATAACGAACCGAATAAAATTTTCAATTATCGACTGTCTCGAGCCCGAAGGATTGTAGAAAACGCATTTGGGATATTAGGAGCAAGATGGCGGGTATTACAAGGGCCTATTCAGATACAACTAGAAATGGTGGACAAAATAGTTCTAGCAGCATGCTGCCTTCATAACTATTTGGGCACAACGTTTGAGTTACAAGGTGAACAATCTACAGAACCGACAACGCAACGATCATTAATTGCATTGGATGGCCTTAGAAGGAACCACATGCAATATACGTACAGAGTTAGAGAAACATTCAAAGAATATTTTGTTTCTAGCGAGGGTCCGGTGCCGTGGCAATTAAATATGGTGAGAAGAGGAATGCAGAATACTCAAAATGAAAATACTAGTTGCTAATAAAATAATAAATAATTATTAAATGATTTGTGTTTTTTTTATGTTTGACTTTGAGACGTACTTATTTATAAATAGAGATACCTACTCAGACAGATACAGACAAACAGACAAAAATTCTAAAAACGATTTTATATTTATGGTAGGCACCCACCCGGAGGCAGCGAAAATATCTAATTTTAAAAACTCGCGGGTGAGCTTGACGCATGCGCCTACCCGCCTATATAGCATGTAGCCTATGTGTGCGTGCCCGTTAAACAATGGGAAATGATTTTAAAATCCGTAAGCTGTGAGAGACTGGCAGAACTGAACAAAATTTGCTGTTTTGTATTTGCAATTCAAGCACAAAATGCGGACGAAGAGCTAGTGTTCTCATTAATGGGTGCGCAGTGGACAAAGGACAGAAATAGACTGTATTTTGTTAAGGCTTTACTGTTGACAGTTCAATCTGAAGAAACGTCATGTGAAAATATTCATAAAATTGTTATGAAATACCAGCAGTTGCTGAAAACAATATCCAGCAATACAAAGTACGAGCCAGATCAGATTGAATGAAACTGAATTTAATTGTTGAGATTTGATTCTTTTATTATTATTTTTTGTGAACAAACTGTAGAGGGCTAAAATTCCGGACATGTCAGGAAAATTCCTGTGATCTGGTAACCCTAGTAGCAGGTAGGTACTTACCAGGCTTGCCATGCAGTTTTGCTATCTCTTCCCATGCTGCATTGCTTAATACAGCATCACGATATACAATGCATTTAATATTATAGATTGCCTCATATCGCCTTACCAAATCAATCAGTTGTTCATCTCTCATTTTGGTAACGTACGAGCGACGTTCTATTCGTGACTGACACACTGCGAACGTATGTTCCTAGAAATACACTTGTCTTACGCGTAGGATAGCGTACGACATCACCTCCACCTTCCCACACCGATCTGGAGATACAGATCGAACGTTGCGTGGGACGCGTGTGATAGCGTTGCGTATGATAAGTGTGTCTGTTTTCATGCAAATTCAATAGCCCAGATGCCATAATACGTTCGTTGCATACGTTGCGTACGTGGGACCAGTTTGTCCCTACCTTAATAATTTCTATTTCTGTCATTTCACCATGTGGCTAGGGTTACCAAACGTTAGGATTTGTCCTGACATGTCAGGATTTGAAAGCTCTTGTCAGGATTGCGGCCGGACTTTGTAACTGTCAGGATTTTTCCATTATGTAATAAAATATAGAAACATGGTTATATTTTTTTATTTGAACAAAATCTTATCCTCTTTGGCTTAATTAAGTTAAATAAAAATGTTATATTCTTTGGCATATAACAATCAACATAAATAAAGGGTGGGTCATCTAGTGTTTTTTTTAAATCATATGTACTTTTGACACTGACAACTCTTTCCCGCTCAAAATATTGTCAAAAGATTAGTATCATATTTCCGCGGGACAAAATGAATCGATTTACGCTTGATCGACGTTGAAAAATATTGAAAACTTATCACCCTTAACAACCCTAAATTCGTGCGGTCATATTCTAAAGCCAACCCAATTAAAATATTGCTATATTTACTTGTCAGAAATCTTAGTGTTTCACTACAAAAATAAATTACTAAAATGTTTTCCATCACAGTTCGAGACAACCTTGCAAATCCAAAGATGGCCGTCTGACATTTCTGTCAATTAAAATATCAAAATGAAATGTTGCCATACTAATAAAATACATCAAGGTAGCCATTTTATAAAATTATACTACCAAAGTAGACTAGCGAAAAGAAAAAGAGTCAAGTTTTTTTAAATTAAAATAATGTTCAAAAGGTATTAAATAATATCTAATTAAAGCACAAATAATAATTTGAAACTAGTAGCCTTAACGCTGCAGATTTTTTAGGTCTATAAAAATATTATTATTTGTTAATTGTTAAAAATTTTAGAAGTGTCGTGGAGTCACTGTAATTTATAAATAGAGGACCAAAAAAAAGTTTGCTTTCAGAAGTATAATTTTGAGTTCTACACGAACGTTTATACAAGTTTAATGCTGTAAATTTTATTTAAAATACAAGCACCTAGATAACTGATTAAAATAAAATACAAGGAAATATTATTATTAATGTGTAATTTTGGTTGAAATGAGGAGTCACATATTTTTCTCAAAAAATACCTTTTTACGCTGCTTTATTAGTACATATAGCATGTTAATGGTATGTCATATAGGTAGAGGCATATTAAATAGGTATTTTTCTTGGTAGTTGGTAAGTTCGTTCGATTCAGTTAGTTCGTATCGTTCGGGGACGAGCATTGGCTCCTCGTACCCCAATGTATTGTGCTTAGTGAATGCCTAAAAAATAGACTGGCTTTATCACATTTTTAAACAAAATATGCGACGCAAAAATGTTTCAAAAGTTATCCTATTCTGTCTTCCGTCTACAGCAGTGCATTCGGTAAAATAATTATTTTACAACTAGATTTTACTAGATGCTTCTAATCGTACATACCTACATAGGTTCCTACTCTTATTTTGTCTGAATGTTTTTAGTAAACGTGGAGTAAGGTAAGATTCTAGCTATACATACATTAAAATGTTTAGTACTTAAACATTTAATCCGTTTGACAGTCATAATACTAGATAGATAGGTACATACTCAACAAAGATAGATTGAAGGTGGTTTCTAATTACAATTACGCATTACAAATTACAGAGAGGACCTAAATGACTGTACCGTTTATAATAATAATGTATCGGCCATTTGCAATATTTCATCTTTAGTATTTTGCCATATTGTAAGGTGGCTCTAGTGAATGTGCTGTACAGTGTGCATAAATAAATATATATTCATACGTATAGATGTAAGTATAGATATGAAATAGGTACATGTAGTGTTGCCTAAACATCGATAGTATATGAAAACAATCGATATTCTTCGGACTATCGAAGCAATCGATTATAAAGAAGACTATGGAAAGACGAGCAAACAGTCCACCTGGTGATAAGTGGAATCCTATCAGTCATCCGGGATGGGTAAATACCATTCGGGATATATGCCAACATAAATCCAGAATGACAAATTTTAGCACGTTCTAGATGCATCACCTTTAGAGATTTAGGACTGCATTTGGTAAAAGGGTTGGAAAGAATGGAAAGAAGAAGGGGAATAGGAAGTATAACGGGACTTTAGACTAAAAAAGACTATATTTTTTAGTTTAAGAATGGAAGTATAATTATTTGTTTAGTTAGTTTAAGAAGTTTAGTTACTTTGGGGAGTAAAAAGTATAATAGGATAAGAAGACTCTTTAATCTGGTATATACTATTCTCAATAGTACAGGAGAAGATCAGATGGGATAGGGAGTAGGCAAATATAATGCAGTGAGACCTCATAGTAATAACTCAATGGAATGGAATGAAAAATGGTCGACCATTTCTCATCTTATTTCGTATTACACTTACTTTCGAAACCGTATGTATTATGTTACCCCAGACTTCTGAAGGGTAACTCGCCCAGTTGGGTTCATCCAGCGGCTGTTGAATTGCAAAATGCACTCTACCTTTCAAACGCTAATGAAAAAAAAGAGAAGAATATTGAATAAATTTAAATATCCATTCTACACATACTCGTATAATAAAATCACAACAAAGCTGTGTCTCTACATAAAATCGCACCCTCAGTGAAATAAAACCGTAAGTCGAAAATGATAACTTTTCAGAAGCGTAAACAAACCAAAATGTTAGATAACCTTTTGTATTTTTTATATAAGTAAGTATAATATAATTGAAATAATATCTCCTAATCATTATTATTTTCTGTAAACTGATATTTTTATGCTCATTATTTTTCATGGACTACTTAAAAAAAAGAAAATTTTAGAAAATGACAAACGAATTTTTGGTCTTAATTTTCTTAATTTTGGCGATAAAATTATGGAAAAATGCTCTTTTAAATAATGGTAAACTCTAAATTTCGACATAAGATAACTTACGGCTTTGTTATAATGAGAGTGCGAAATATTTTTTGAAAAAGTCATTACAGTATAAAGTACAAATGATACCGAACCCAAAGTAATTTTTTTTTTAATTTTTACCTCTGACTATCTGAACACGTAATAACGAACGAACACTAGACACAATAACGAAATTCACCAATTTGCATAGTTATAGCTCATGTGCCGGGTTAACATTTGAGCACGTTATATCCAACCATACAGATCCATTATAGTGTCAAGGAAATAACTCCAAAGTTCACCCCAACTATGTCGCTGGCACCGATAGTATCAAAATGTAGGTAGTACAGTAATTCAAAACATTCTTTTTAGGACATAATATCCATATCGAACGCAATAGTCTAACGTACTCGTAGCTTCAAACGTTTAGGTTATTTAATTTTTTCTTGTTATAAACGAAACTTTTTCCCTCCATAAATTACGTTGATCCATTGATTGATTCCATTGATTTCATCCTAGATACGTGTTTAGCAAACATTGCCTGCCTCGTGTTCTTTTACGTTGAGATTATTAATCTGTTCTTGTATTTCATCATTTTGGTATTTTCCTTTCTAATTACGTGTTACCTTTAAAAGGTCTTTTTAGTACGTTACTATCATGTACCAATGTGTGAGTAAGAATTTCCTTGGCGACGAGTGCGAGAACCATTTTATTTTTTATTAAGTCGCACAAAACGCTTACCCACTGTCGATAATTTATTCTAAAAAACTATCGATACTATCGAAAATTCTGTTTTAGATGCAACACTATTTAGATAAAAAACTGTCTGATGTAGGTATAGCTATGTATAACAAATTGCTATTATCCGACCACGTTAAGTCGTATAGCTCAGTGTATGTTTATAACGAATCAACGTACATTCTTAAATTAGCAGCATATTGTACTTCGTGCGAACCCCGACGACGAAATAATTCCATCCAGCCGTCGAAGCTGTGTTCTCGGGCGTTTGAGATTCTAATTTTGTGTAAATCTCTGAAGTAAATGTGCCAACAACTATACAAAAGCAAGGTATGCATCTAATATTTGTTTTTTTGAAAAATAGTGTTTAGTGGAATCGACTATCGCTTTTAGCATTTATGGCATCGCTTTCTCAGGCGTACCTTTTGTCTCGTTCTAATAAACAGAACGTCAGCGACATGTTTAATTTTCTGTCTCATTCTAGTAATATAACACCGTTGTGCTCGGTCGTGTCACGTAAGATTTTTTGTATTTTCTTCTGCAAAAGAGATGATTTTTGGTGAACTTCTTTGTGGTTGTTTGAAATAGTGTTTACTTAGTGAAATCATTAATTGTTTTAGAAATACACATCCAAATAGTGTGATATAGGTCGTGCTAACTTTCACTCTAGATATAGATAGGTATTGAGGTGATATATGTACACGAATCAGTAGATAGATACCTATTCAACATAGTCGCAATCTCAAGGCCGAAATACACAAATATCTGTAGAGCAAGTCTAGTGAAGGAAGAATATCATTTTAGGAAGTTATTAAATATGAAAATTTGATAAGTTATTTATTTTGTTCAATCTCGAACGGTGCTGTAAGTACTTGCGCTTTGGCTATACAGTGTATTATAGACAGCTACAGTTTACAGTTTGACGAGTCGAATGGCGTAACGGCGCACTGTCGTCTACTCCGTGTTAGAATTGATTTGTTTTTGTGGAAATTGGCATTTAATGTTTTCATTTAATAAAACGCAAACATGTGTAATACGAACATAGCTTCGAACCACAATATTTTTTTTGCATTTCGTAAGATAACCTCGAAAATTTGCAAAAACATTTTTGCATACCTATCCATTACAATTTTACCAGCTGGTTTTTCTTTTATGTTCTTTTATGGATTTGTATGTTTTAATTTGCTGCAAATTAGATTGATTATAAAACAGTTTTTGAAATTCATTTCTAATAAGACTGTTTCTATTCTTTTCTTTACAGAGATAATCTGTAACATTTCGAGCCGACTGTTAAGCTGCTATAAGGATCTGCCGAGCCCGCATTATCTGTGATATACAGCTCAGCCTCTCGTCCGTCCTAAAAGGTACGTACATTTTGATATCATTTTGTCCATCCTAATAGGTGTGTACATTTTAATATAATTTTAAATTGCCAATAAGGACACTGCTTTCTACCTAGTTAATTGGTCATTATCTTGATAACTCTTAAGTTGAAGGACTCCTAGCAATCAAACTATGTCACATTGTGCTTGGCTAAGAAAAAAATGATAAGCTTGTTTATATAACCTGCAGTTATGATCATATAAAATTATTTAGACTTGTTTTGTTCAAAATGTAGATCTTATCTTTAGTTTTACTTATCATATTTTAGGACACCATTCGGTGCACAAGTAAACACAATGAAGTAAAATGGAAAATTTTGCTTTTAGTTAACTACTTTTATATAAGGGTTGGATACCATGTGAGGTCATTGGGCTTTAGAGTAACACCACCCTATTTCTTCTTGTGGGTTGTAGTAAAAGGCGACAAGGGATAATAAAGCAGCTACTACAATCCCTTAGAAACTACACTGCCTCTAAAAGAGTAGACTCTCCAAACCTGTTAAGTAGGTAGTGTGGTGTTTCAAGGCCATATATCCCTCATGTCCTATTTTTGAGGGGAGAGTGCATGCTACAATCTAACAGCTGCTGGCTGTGCTCAACTGCCCAACTGGCCACATTACCCCTATCTACCAGAAGACTATCTTGAAATATACTGCATTTCCCACTTTGTCCTATTTCCCCAATGTATGTATGTTAGGCTGTTCTTTTTAAGTCATACTCACTTATCAAAACACAATTCAAATTCCATGTCCTTTGGATTATTGCGAACTGTGTCGACTTGCATCAAAACTTAGGTGAGTGCGTGCTTTCGCATCAACGTGCATGTGATATCCAGTTGTATTGTCAGTAAACTCATTGCGTTTAGTCAATAAACATGTCAGTGGAATTGCGGCGCAGTTCTAAAAAGGGTATATTTTTAGTAGGGTAGGTATAACATCAAATAATGGGGTCAAAAATTCCCTCGAATGGACAAGTACTCACAGTTTTATTTTATAGCATGCATGATGTGAAATTAACTATTAATGAGTGCGCAAATCTCGCTTTTCGCGAGTGTTATATTTTGGGAAAAGGCAGAAATATCTACCAAATCCGAACGAATTTTGTGAAATATCTAGTTTGGCGAGACTTGAAGAAATGGAGTCACTAAGGGATATTGAAGTAGAAAACTGGCGAATGAAATATCTTTCCACATCAACTTCTTAACTTCTTCGGCATCTTATGAACCTGTACAGGATGATTCAGCTTCCAGTTCTGGTGATAATAATGGATTCACAAACTGATTCAGTGCACATAACCTGGGACTGGGACTACTATAATGGTAACAAAGAAAGATTTAATTTCTCCAATATTAGTAGCTGCATTATACAGGTGTCAGTTGAGTATGAGAGACTGTGTTTATTCTTCAAGCTACTATAGAGGCACTTGGACATAATATGGACGAATTTACAATAAGTAAGTCACAAACTGCAACTGCACAAACTCCATGCAACAAATTCATATGGAAAACTAAAGGAATGCGCCAAAGCCATAAAAGTTGATTTCAAATACTTATGATGTACCAGACTTTGTAACTGTTCACTGGGATGGCAGCCTGTTCCCTGCAAGGATTTGGATTTGGGGCATCCAGTCCCAAAATCCAAAGAATGTCTCCCTATAGTAATTTCGTTTGGAAATAGGGATCAACTTATTGTTCTGCCAAAATTGGATAATTCTACTGTCAAAGAGCAGGCACAGGCTGTTTGGAATGTGATCACAGATTGGAATCTCGAAGATAAAGTACAAATTCTCTGTTGTGATACTACAGGTTCTATCAATGGTGCCTGTGTGCTACAGGAAAAACTTGACAGGGAATTGCTAATTTCTCGTGTTATCAACACGTGAACTGATGCTGAAAAGCATATTTCAATTAAAAATCAGTTGATCACTTAATATTCCACTCGTCAAAAAAAATTTAGAGGAAATTGGAAAAGTATCGATTTTGACAAGATACAGTGCTATAGGGAAAATGTGGAAACATACCTTACCGCTTCCGTGCTGAATTGACAAAAGAAATAGAGATGACTATCGCGAGTTGATAGAGCTCTGTCATATTTTTAGATGAAATACAGAAAATTTAAAATTAAACCCACAGGTTCTACGCACCTAGTCTGATGGATGGCGAGAGTGATCTATTCCCTGAAAATATTTTACTAAGTTTTCAGTTGAAAATAATCATTAAGGACAAGGCAGCTCTTCTAGGCGTCTCCTTGTTCCTTGTTTATTGTGACATCCTATGTCAACCCTATGTCCTATGGCTTCAATGCAATTTGGCAGTAAAATCACCTTACCAAGATTTGTGCTTTCTGAAGTCATTAAGCCTTTAATTACGAGAAACTAGACAAAAGTATCTTGAAAGCAGTTCTACAGAAGTTTAGCCAACACTTGTGGTATTTAACTGATGAAGCAGCTATCCTGTCACTAGTTGATGATGAGGTAGACTAAGCAATAAAAGTAAAAATGGTGGTGACCACTGCCAAACGCTACATCCCATCAAAGGAATAACTTTGTGGTTCATTGTACGGTTAGTTTGACAGATAAATGGTGTAGTTGTTTCTTTAGTTTTCTGTCTATCTCATGTAATTTCAAGCAAACTATTTTTATTTCAGAGAAAAACTTCTATGATTTTATATCAGTCAATAGCAAGTATCTGTTCTCTCATCTCAGAATTGATGACAGTTTTCTCCACAAATGTGGGTTCTCCACTTTATGGGAGACTAATGCCTCGTTTCAAGAAGCCAAAAATACTGTGTCAACCCTTAGAGTAGTAAAAGATACAGCCCAAAGGGCTGTAAAGTTGATTCAAGACTCATGGTTTGATTACGATGATGAGGAGGAACAAAATCAATTTTTGTTACGTTATATAAAAGAGCACAGAAAGATCTATCGCGACTGTAAAAAAGAAACTGAAAAGAAAATTGCTCAATAATTTTTTTTTTTTTAATGTACTATAGTAAGATATGGACCAATTGGTGTTTCATTTTCCAAAACTATGTGAATTCTTAAATCAATCCATAGTTTTTTTTTTTCTTTCGAAATGGCTAAATTCTTGTGACCCTAGTGGCTTTTCAAGAATCACCGGTCGTGTTTGATTTAGGGCGAGCGCAGAAGGCGCTCAGCCAGAATCAATCCATAGTAACTCAGTACAAATTCTCAAGTAAGTTTGACATCAAGTCGTCACGGGTTCTCGTTATTCTAAGGCAATAATATTTCATAATCTAGTAATTAGGACCAAATGGGAAAAAAAAAATAGAGGGTATGCGTATCTGATTTCGCTAAAAAAGTACCTCCTTATGTTATGGGACACCCTATAATGTACGTGTTTCAGTAGTGAGTGATATACGCCAGTGCCCATTTCCATCCAGTCCTATTCCTCCCCATTTTCCCAACCCATCAAATGCATTCCTATATCTCCAAAGGTTGAAAGGCTTCCAGGGGTCTGCCAACGTTTGTCATTTTAGACTAATGTTGGCATGTATCATGGATGCCCATGGGCTGCAGTATCCACTTACCATCAGGTGGACTGTATGCACGTCTGCCACCATCGTCAATAAAAAAAAAATTCACAAGACAATGTGCATGAGGAGGCTTGTGGCCAGAAATGGATACTAAAAGTTATTATGATATTTATTATAAGGATAGGTGGTGTCGTGTGGTATGCTGACATGTGTGGTTGTTTGTAGGGCTGGGCCACTCGGGGCTAGGAGGCGAGTCCGCAGCAGCTTGCAGCGGTGATCTCACCCTGCCCTCTGCCACAGAGGCACTAAACACTGCTACCTGCTTAATTGACTGCATCACTACGAACCATTGTTACTTAGTCTATAATGGAAACAATATGAAATCTGTGAAAATAAGTATAACTATAGGTGGTTATTGTATTAAATTATTCTATTAAGGGTATTTATAATTGTCTGATGTTGTCTAATGTTTCTGTAATATTATGTGTTCCACGTCTAATTAAGAATAATTGTTACTCCAATATTGATACTGTTACCGAACCAATGCAATGTAATTACTCACTAACTGTGGTGAACACAAATAAATTTGGTGCTTTTAAGCGAGTCGAGAAGAATGAAAGTCAGCGAGTTAGTGTAAAAATGGTAGATAATAATATTTATAATGTAGAGTTTGTTGATAGTATCCAACAAAACCAAATGATTGGCGATACGCCTAACTACTGCATTCCTTTAACGATTAAAGCCATAACAGTCCAGGGTATCTCATACAGTGACCCATATTTCAGTAGCTTTAACTTAAAGTATAAGATGGGGTCTGGAGCTCCAGAGCATATGGACAAGTCTGATTACGCTTTTAAATCCTCAGTTTGTATTATAAATGATGAGCCTTGCAAGGATAAGACACAACTACTTATAAACGAAAAGTCTGCTCAGAATAAGATATGTAAAACGAGAACTCGAATGATTACCGATGACGACAAGTCAATAAGGATATACCATGACAATAATGTATCGGATGCTGCCAATGATGTATCGATCTCTAAGTCGCCGGCTTTGAAGACGTTTGCAAATGGTGATCTCACGTTCGACGCGATGTTAGAACTAACGAGTAAGGAGGAGCGAATTGTGAAGGAGATGAGGGAACGCGGGGAGGTTGATAGTTGGGGCGTTCCCCGCCGGCTGCGGCTGTGCGGCGGCGGAGAGAGCTCGCTCAACGCCGCCACGGGATGGGGCAGCCCTCCCGTCGCTAACAATAACGGTAAGAACCACACCAAACGCGCCTTTACAACGATACAAACAAATCATTATTGCGTCAATAATTTGTTGGCACTGATCCTTATGTAGAATAAACATTTTTAGCATTGTAGTTACTCGTAATGACGTAATGTGCATTGTCGCGTTTGTATCGTTTTAAGAATGTCGCGAGTGGGTATTTTAGTTTTTAAACATTTGGCAGATAGGTGCATTTATTATCAAGTAAGAAGTGACACAGCAAGCAAGGCTCAGTCGATAATTACAATGATAAAGGACATTGTAGTGATGATTTTAGTGTAAAACACCCCCTTTGATGACCTTTGAAAAACGTTGCTGCTATTTTTTTCTGTCGATTCGTTTTCACTAAATAAATTCATCTACTTATATGGATTATATGGATCTATCTCTGTTCTATCCCATAAATATTGGTAGACTTTTATTTATGTGAGATTGAGCTCCCTAAGGTGACTATGATGTGAACAAGCGTCATAAGTTGAGCTTGTTGAAATGAGACGCTGGCTCAAATCGAGACCTGCCAAATTTGAATATCATTACGTGGCAGGATTGCTCACCCCGTGACTACTACTTATAATGTAGTCCAATCTTCTGCATCTAAAATTGAAGGTTCTTCAAATCATTTTTACATGCATTCTAGTTTCAAAACACAATTAAATGTGCATCTAATTAACAGCACAATTTACAGGTTCAAATTAACAACATTAATGAACAATTGGAAAAGTTTTGATGCAAAATTGCTAAAGCGAACTTTACTGTTTTTCAATTTCCATTGGTACTTAATTGACGCTTTTCCTTCGTCAGCTGCGAATTGGGGCGGTAACTCCGGCGGCCAAGCAAATAATGGGAGTAACAATACTCCACAACAATGGAATAGCACGGCTCAGCGCCCGCCTACTTCCCAAGCGGACAGTAAGTTGTTTTTAAATCAACTAGACAATGACGTAGTCGCGAAGTTTTGTATACGAAATACTTCTAATGATAGAATCATACGTACTCGTAAGGCTAGTCGCGCATTGTGATTGTTTAGCGGTTTATGTTATATAGCGGTGTATCAACAACAAATGTCTAAAGTTTTATTTCGAAAGAAACCAGGCTGAGTAAGTTCTTGTAATAATAATAAACAGTAAGTTTTCCCGCTTAAAAAGGATGACAGTGTAATAGAGACATTCGATTTCAAGTTTAAAAATTGATTAGTTAAATGAATTCAAGAATTTTAGGAATCAAAACATTTGCTTTTTTATAAAAAGTCCACACATTTCAAAGGAATTATTTTAAAATCTATCAAGCACTCATTCAATTTATTGTTATTTATTAATTTTTCCAACAGTACAAGCGTTTTATACTAAAAGCAAGTCCCAATTGATCATGTGTTACAGTAAACACCAACAAAGGAAATGGCAACCAAATGCCACCGACCAGTGCAGCATCTGCCCAGAATTGGCAAAACAACCCTACAAACATGCCAAATTCACAGCCCAACAACAATGGTGCGCCTCAAAGCAATGGTACACAAAACGGCTTTTTATTTATAACTATGATTTTCAAAAATACACATTCTAGTTCTAATAACTTTATATTCCAATTTACTTAAAATTACTCTGATTTTTCTAGGTACAAATAACCCACCCAATGGGAACAATGGAGGTAACAATTCTCCTAATGCTGCCTCAAATACCAATGGACCTTCGACCGGCAATGGTAATAATGGCAACGGTATGAACAATACTTCCTCTGCTAAAATAGAACAGCTCAGTTCCATGAGAGAGGCCTTATATAGCCAAGATGGTTGGGGAGGTGTAAGTATAATAAAAATATTAAAAAAATATTTTTTAGAATATCTTTATGTTAATAATAATGTAAATATAAATTTTCCAGCAACATGTCAACCAAGATACTAACTGGGATGTGCCAGGCTCTCCCGAACCGGGATCGAAAGTGGAACCAACTGCCGGTGCTCAGCCCTCCTGGAAGCCGAATGTTAACAATGGTGCTTTTCTCGGAACTGATCTCTGGGAAGCCAACTTGAGGAACGGTGGGCAGCCACCGCAGCAACCTGCGGCAAAGACACCCTGGGGGCACACGCCCACCACGAACATTGGTGGTACCTGGGGAGAAGATGATGATGCTGGAGAGTCTGCCAATATGTGGACGGGACCACCTCCGCCACAGCAATGGCAGGCCGGCCCTCCACAACATGCGCAACAATGGGGAGTGCCCAAGAAAGACAACTGGGATACTTGGGGCGAACAGCAACACCGACCCACCGATCCGAGACTTGATATCCACCGCAATCCCGACCCACGTCAACTACCCACCGAGCCGCGCCACGACTTGCGAGGGGGAATCTCAGGCAGACTTAATGGCGATATGTGGAATCAGCACCACCAGCACGCTGCTGTACAGAACAAGATGCTGCCCACTGGTGCAGCAAACCAATGGGGAGTCCAGGTAAGGATGTTATACCAACAGATCATAGAAACAGATCGATGTTAATTTTAATATTGTTACTAATATTAGATAATGATACAGGGACCCAAGGACACGATGAAAGCGTCAGGCTGGGAGGAACCCTCTCCGCCAGCCGCTCGACGTACCGGTGGCTTTGATGATGGTACATCTCTATGGGCTCAACGCGGTGGCATGGGCGGTATGGGCGGTCGGGGCGGCCCAGCCGGCCCGCCTGCCCAACCAAGAATCCCACCTACTCCTACAAAACAAGATGCCGTGTGGGGCACCCATGGAGGACAACGCAACGGGTCTTGGGAGGAGCCACATACTCCCGGCTGGCCTGATCGTGAAATGCACGCGTGGGACGGCGGTCCAGGGTTATGGCCCGCGCACAAACCTAAACCAGCCGGCCCGGGCGTCGTATGGCCCGATGACATTGGCGAATGGAGTGGCTCGAAACCCCCGCAAAGCGGGCCGTTCGGCAAGCAGATCCCTAAAGAGATTATTTGGAACAGCAAGCAATTCAGATTCCTTGTCGAACTTGGGTATAAGAAAGAGGAAGTCGAGGCGGCTCTGCGCTCTCGTGATATGAATGCTGAGGAAGCTTTGGAAATCTTGAACGCGGCGCGTGGAGACGGATGGCGTCGCGAAGATAATTTTGCTGGACATCACGGCGGGCCTTTCCAGCCGCCGCCTACTGTGCCGGCGGTAAATCCCGCTGTTGTCCAGAAGTTGCTTAACCAGCCGCCACCGCAAGCTGTACCACATCACCAGTCTTACAATCCTAATAGGTAACTAGAGCATTGTGAAAAAATACAACATAACATTATTATCTTCATGAGTGTATGAATCACTCTCATTCTTCAATGGTATAAAAACTGCTTGTGTGGTTTGTTTTATGAAGATAACATTGATCAACCAAAGTACCTACAGATATGGTAGTATTACGACCCTAAAAAGAAGTCTTGCAAAATGCCTCACTATTTGCAAGACTTCTCAAGTCTGTCAAATGTACCTACTGTCGATTTAGTCCGTCATTTGGCGGCGAAAAAACTACTAGTATTATTGATAGGTGTTTACCTTTTTTTTACAATAACCAATATTTTTGCCAATGTAAAACATAAATATTAAGAAATTTAGAAATAATTGAATATCAAAACTTTGTTCTATATAATCCGAAATAATATTTCTCTGTATTTTCCGAAAGTATTTCCGAAATAGATTTTAAGTAAACAAATAAAGGAAATACTTAAAAATGTAATTATTACTATGCGTCTACTGTGACAGTAAAATTTTATTTATACCTCTGGTATCACTTATTCGCACAGTTTTGTCACAAGGAATTATTCATCTCTGTATTCTCTGTGGTCGATTGATGGGAATTAATGTCTTTTGATGGAATTAATACTATGTCAAATGGAATTGGTCGATTGATGGAATTAAATCTATGTCAAATGGAATTGGTTGATTGATGGAATTAATACTATGTCAAATAAAACTACTTTACTGACTCCATTAAACGTCGCGACGCAGAATGTTCATTATGCAAATTGCTCAATACGCATATTGTCCAATTACGTTAAATGTTCAATACGCAAATCCTTTAAAATGCTATACGTTCGCAACGCAAAATGTTCAATACGTAAAATATTACCTACGTATATTAAATATGAGTAGAACATTATGCGTATTGAATATTATGCGTGTTGGACATTTTGCGTAATTGAATATTTTCGCAAATTGCAGTATCTTGAACATCATGTGGCAATGAATCTTAAATTGTTGAACATGAATTTACCGTGAACTTTTCTTCGTCTTTTTTTATAGCGGCACCGCCAACAGCGGTCAACCTAGCACGGCGCAGCTGCGCATGCTGGTGCAACAGATCCAGATGGCGGTGACGGCCGGCTACCTCAACCACCAGATCCTCAACCAGCCACTCGCGCCGCAAACACTCGTCTTACTCAACCAGTTGTTGCAACAGGTATGTACTTAACCTTAACTAGATATGTTTTACTTTTAAAATAATCATTTATTTATTTTAAAAACATACATTTCATTTTAAAGTGTCAAAATTATATGTATTTATTTATTTACCTCAGTAGGCTTTTTACAGCGTTCATTGTAATAAAATTCATTTGGTCTTTCCTAAATAATGGTTTCCAGTATCCCAGTTTTTATGTGGAGGTTAAAAGAACGTAGTTTTCTAAAATCGACTTTCAGCTTTTGAAAGTTCTCAAGTTAGAGAAAAACCCAAAACCTAAGCAGACCTTATTGTCATAATCATAATAGAAATAATAAAAACAATTTCCTTCCAAATCAAATTATTGTCCTAACCTATAAAACACATTTGACGGCTTCTGACATTACGCGTATCTTTGTTGTCTTTTGAATCATTATTTTGATCTAATTGTATTTTCAAATAATATTCCACGAAAAAAAATTACTTTCTTTGTAAATTCATTCAATAGTTCATTTGATGATTTCGCAACACTAATTGTCTTTGGTTATCAATACGCCATATTTGTTTACATAATAAGACAACGATAGTGACATAAACTAGGTGTCTACACCTTTGGCGATTTGATTTAGAAGCACCTTTATATCCTATTATTATATTATACTTTATTACCAAATTATTTATATTATTATATTAATTTCATGTAAAATACTAATGTTTTATCATATTAGCCGACATTAATTTAACATAGTATTTATGAGGTTGCAGATGGTATAAGCGATGTCATTATTTTCCACAGGAAAAATGTCGGATTTTTTTTTTGGAAATTATCGAAATTCTTTTGAGATTATCGCGCTTTTCACACATATTTATCTATTAAATGGGTATTATACGTCTTATACGCTTCTCTTATCTTTTTTTATTTTCCTCGAGATTTCGGCTAGGTTACACGGTTACAAAACCAGCTCGTAACCATGGTTTCTGTGACCTAACTGAAACAAAGTGAAATAAAAATAAGGTAAACCCAAGCGTTTAATTTAAAGACCCTTTTAATAGATAAATATATTTCGAAATTGTTTTCGACAAATAGATTCATAATGTGTGTTAATTTATGGAGACCTTACATAATGGTAATAACTATCTAATGATGATAATATGATGATTTAGCAATTAAACAACTTTGAACGGTTAAAATCGCGTATATTTAACATTATTTATATCCCGACGTTTCGAACACGTTGCAGTGGACGTGGTCACGGGGTGACTATTGATTTTATTTGTCACTTGAGTTATTAAGAAATTATGTGAACTACCGTCTGAATTTTGTTTAATCATAACATTTCCTATGCACGCAGTATTCGCTCACGGTGTACATAGGTCTTGCAGTATTGGATTGACCTTGGGATTTAATTAATTTAATGACTGGATCCCAAGCCGGTGGTACTTGCTAACCATCTTCACTATTGAAATTTGGATGTTTCTTGATTTCAATAGCCTCGCGTAACATTCTTGGCATGAACCGGGTCTCTCTAGCGAGGATTTGTGGATTATCGAATCGAATGTAATGGTTGGGTTTGTTCAGAACATGTTCACAAACTGCAGACTTGGTTGAGCGTCTGTTCTTCATGTCAGCTATGTGTTCTTTTATCTGGATACCGATGCTCCTCTTTGTTTGCCCAATGTATGATAACCCGCATTCACAATCAAGCTTGTAAACACCTGCATCTTGTAGGGGGATATTGCTCTTGACAGGTCTTAAAAATTGGCTAATCTTATGTGGCTTGAAGTAAGTTTTAATTGAAGCTCGTCTTAAGATATTGCCAATTTTGTCAGTGATGCCCTTGATGTATGGTAAGATGGCAGGTTGTCGCTCAACTGTAGGAGGCTTGGGGCGGCTTTTGTGACGCATTCGTGGGAGTTTGTGATTGTTGCTTCGCAGTACTTGTTTCACATGTAGAAGCTCTTCCTCGAGGTGGTCAGTGTCACAGATGCCGTGTGCTCTCTGTAACAAAGATTTGCCTACGGTAGCCAATTGACATGGATGGTGACATGGATGGATGGTGATGGGAGTTACCATTGAGATATTTATCTCTATGGGTGGGTTTCCTATACTTTTCAGACGGTTCAGAAAAATTTCAGACGGTAGTTCAAATAATTTCTTAATAACTCAAGTGACAAATAAAATCAATTAGTCACCCCGTGACCAGGTCCACTGCAAAGTGTTCGAAACGTCGGGATATAAATAATTTTAAATATACGCGATTTAAACCGTTCAAAGTTGTTTAATTGCTATGTATAGTAATCGCGAAAACTTAAGAAAATATAATATGATGATTTGTTCATTACAGATCAAAGTTCTGCAACAATACGTGCAGCAGCATACTTTCGCTTCAAAGACGAATTCTCCTCTCACAGTGCAGTACTCCATGCACATCAATAAGGCAAAACAACAGATTGCTGCTCTACAAGTAAGTTAATTAATAGAGTTATATATTTCGGTCTTAGAATTCCACATATTCCCGATAAATTCCCTAACTGTTTAAACATATGAAGAGTGGCTTCAGGTAGGTACATAATCTTCCAATATTACATCAGCACTCTGTTCAAAATGATTTAATAGCAACATACCAAGTTACAAAACATACCTAATGCACAAATACAACTGTCGAGACATACCTGATATATTCAAACAAACCTAAGACAAATCAATTTTCTAAACTTAAACGAAACAAAAGCATAAACGGGGGGCGAAGGAAACAGTGCAAGTGCTCGGGATTTCTGTGGTGGCGCCTCTGTCCGGTCAATACGGAGAGGTCCTTGGAGTGACCCTATTGGGTCGTGGTTCCGCCCGCCTTATTATACTTCACGCCGCCTTCGCGGTACTAGCCCACCGGGAGTAGAAACCCAGCTTAGGCGGCGGCAACAAGAAGCTCCATCGGTTGAGGCGCTCTCGTTTTTCACATAGCGTGGCTCACCGACGATGGTACGCAGGGCTACCGACTGCTGTGCTCGCAGCGATTGTTGCTTTCCTGCACCACTGCGTACCATGCCGGTGCAGCGTACGTGAGGCGGGGTCTCAGGTAGGTCTTGTAGACCTCGAGCTTCACACGTAAAGGGAGGCGCTAGGAGAGCACTGGGCGAAGAAGATGCCGCGCGACTCTCAACGAGGTGATCGTGTTTCTCACGTGGGGCTTCATACTCAGGTGGCGGTCTATGGTCACCCTCAGGTATTTCACCGTGGGTGACCAATCGACGTCCTGTCCGTGGAGGTGTAGAGGTAGTGGAAGGCGCGATAGGCCGGTGGTGATGGTCCGCTTTCTCCCGCCATTCACAGCGTGCCGCCATTTGGATAACCATGGTGGCAGGGTGTCGATCGCGCGCTGCATATTATGTGCGACGTGGTCGGCGTTTAATGAACTATATCCTATTCAGGGAAGCAAAAGACTAACAAACAACACCTTCGTTATGATAATTATGAATCAGATAATGATCCAGGGAGTCGAGTAGTGTCCCGTGCGCAGTATACCATTGAAGAGGCACGTCAGCGTCGCGATGGTGCGGGGCGGTGTATGACGCAGCACTGCATTCATGATACGGTCCTCGCCGGGCGCTTTCCTCGGTTTGGCTTTTAGTATTATCCGGCTAACATAGACTCATAACATTTTTGATAACAGTTGCGAACATAAGGAATTATTGAATCTCCAACTATAAACGAGTTTTAAAAACAGATTCGACAAATGGCGTCCATGAGAAGAAACATGGCGAAAAATAATACTAGCTAGTGCAAGATATTGGCCGGCTGGTCACAACAATCATTTTTCAAACACTAAGTAGTCTTTCAGTTCCATTTTTGACTTCAGGTTATAGTTCCAGTGAGAAATTTGACAACTTGCTTGGCCATGTTAATTGCATAGTGTTGAATGAAAGTATACAGGGATTGCCACGAGATAGACAATTAAATTGTTATACTAATATATTTGTTACGATGTCACTCTTTGACCTTTGAATAAAGAAATTCTATTTCATTTTTTTGTTTTTTAATTAAGATACAGGAGTCGTTGTAAATGACGTTACTTCAAGGCCTGATTGAACCCGTCTTCATGCTATACCGGTTCTTTCATGCCAGTTCTTCATGCTATATATACGCTCGCATGAAGTTAGTGTACATATGTACTTCTAAATTTTTGGAATAGGCCAATTTCCTTTAATATTGGAAATAGTCGCCATTTTATACACCTCATTAGTCTATATTATGGCAAACTGACACTGACTGAAACTGACATTGACTTGAAATTTGGCTGCTTTAGTTAGATTGACTGACAAGTTATTTAACAAACAATCCTAAAAATCGAAGCTTTTTTATCAAGAATTTTCTTAGAGTATTTGCCAAGACTCAGTTAATAATTTACTCTGATAAAGTCTATTTTTCAATATGTATTGTCAACAGAACCAGATAACGACCCAGCAAGCATTGTACATGAAGCAGCAAGCTGGTGGCGACCTCTTCAAGCAGAGTCACGACCCTCTTACACAGCTGCAGAACAACTTCACGGACATGAGCATTGGCAAGGACTCCCAGGCCGTGAGTACAGTATGCAATACTTAAGGCTCGTTTTTACACAAGCAGAGTTTCTCAAACAGTTTGGGCAACAATATTGTATACCATTCTCACATGTAACCAAACCACATACAATTCTTGCCTACAACTGTTCACATGATGATAAAACCTCGATGATAACAGCGATAATAGTGATCAGATGATAATAATTTTTTTATATTAGCTATTGGCCGGTCTTCAAGAAACTCCTTGTGTAAAGACCCATTAGGACAAAGAACCTGGAAATGTGAGCTCACTCTGTTTCGCAACCAGCCCTTTTATCGTCCACTGTTGGACGTGGTTGTCCTCCCCATGCACATTGCATGAGTGATGTATGGCCTTATAACGCCTTAATGTCTTTACGACACCCACGAGAAGAGATGGCGTGGTGATATTCTAAAGGCAGCCGACACCACACAGCCTATAGTTATGCTTCACTTGTTGTGTAATGCAGTATCAGAAAGAAATACAGTCTTTGTATTTCTGTTCTAGAATACTAGATAGATAGATTTGATTTAAGTCTAACGGTTGGAGTTGCGTTTTATAGGACCCTATGCAGTATACATAAATATTACTTTGGAACCACTTAATCTAAGACATAAAAACGTCTTAGAAACATCTATTTATTCAGACCTAAGACAGGATTTTTGTACTGACAGGTTGCAAATTAACCTCCAGGCCATAAGGGTTCTGAAATAGGACTAAACCAGATTAAGTTAAAAATTCGTGAGAACGAGCGTCCCATCTCTCTTACTTGTAGTGGAGAATATCCATACGCATAAAAATAACCTTTTCGTACCACTCGCTCAAAAAAGTGACATTCTATGCCACAAAAAGCGAACATAACAATAGTCATTTTTAATCTGTTAAAAACAGGGAAAGAAAATTGTACTGAATTTCATTCACCTCTAGGGGGAGAATGTGATTTAAATTTGGAATACTTACCGAAATGTATACTGAACTACATCTGTGTTTACACCATTGAGTTTGTATATAAAGCATTATACATCATTTTGAAAAAGGAATACGCATTTATTATGCAGTTATGATTATTAAATAAAATTGCGAAAACCGACGAGGCCGTATGAGCTTGATGCCTTTGCTTTTCCGACAAAAAAATATTAGTCTAGGAATTTGCCGCGTTTTTGTTTTCTTCAAATACATAAACACTCTCTCTATCAATAATTGGACCAATGTTTCGAATGTTAACTTTTACTTTTAATTGTCATTATTTTTAATAAATGCTTATCTCATATTATTATTGTGTTAATTTTTTCGCAAATGGTACGAAAAGTAGAGAATTTTCCTCGGTGATAAAGCTGTCTTAGTCTTGGGTGAACTTAAATCCCTCGCTACACTCAGGACTCGCTACGCTCGGGAGTAAACCTCGAGTCCTTCGTTACGCTCGCGATTTAAATCGTCACCCGCGACAGAAAACACTGCTTTATCCCCTTGGTTAATAATCTACTAATATAGTTTTAAATACATTGACGCTATAATTACTTTTCGCATACAGACATGATTCACAAGCAAGGATGACGCTTGCTCGTGAGTTGCAGGAACTATAAAAATCGCATTGACGTGGACTACAAAAAAAAATTGTCATGTATATTTGTACTAAAAGAATGTATTTACTTACAACTTGTCTTCTAATACCTGACTACGCGAGACGATTGAGGTAGCCGTGTAATTGTGTATTACACGGTAATAGTAATTAGGAGATGTATTTGAAGATATCTTCAATCTGTCTACTATGAGAATTGAAACAGTCACAGAACAACAACAAAAGTAATAAAAGAAGTTTTTAACACTGCACCCGCGCGGGCGCTTGTCAGGTACTTGACATATTATTTATTTATTGGTAATCCAATAGTGAATATAAAAACGTTTGGATAAAGTCTTTCCCAAACAGACGCGATAATACGGGTCGGTATTATCGCAACGCGATATTGCGGCATTTGATCTTGAGGCTCTTTAATTTTACAAAATGTACTAAGACCAATAATTGCATTACCGCGTTGCGATATTGCCGGCCGGTATATCGCACTTGTGTGGGAGACATTAAATTAATATTGTAGTTAATATATTAAATTAATATTAATTTAATTAATAAATCTGAAATCAATACAGGATTACACAAATTAATACAAAATTAGTAACTGTGATGTCATTGCCACACAACAGTGTGGTCAGTCACAACAGCAGTCATGTATACCGGGTGCTGCAAGTTCATTTTAACCTGTCATTTAAGCATGGAAAGAACAACCGGGGCAAGCGACTGCTGTTCTTGAATTGTTACGAGATAGATAGATAAAACTTTATTTCACATCAAAACAAAATAAGACTAACGATTATTCTAACACATGCAATGCACAAAAGGCGGTCTTATCGCTACCTCTACCAGACGCTTTCAGAACGTTACATTGTCTTCTTACAATGTTGAATTTTCAAATTGTTATAAATGTCGATTTCCCAGACTCTGGTCAGTCAGCTTATATTTTGTTTAATATTCATCAATTAGCCTTTGGAACATTACAACTTTAATAAAAAGAAGATACCACCTATACACTTCCTCAAAAAAATCAACCATTAAATCTATAAAATTAAAACTAGGTTTTTAGTCATTGTATTAAATTTAATTTTTGTTTTAGGCATGAGCATAATTTTGCGAGAATTCAACATTTTGTCAAGTTAAAATTCAACATTTTGGGAATAGACATTTTGAGAATTCATCATTTTGTTAAGTTAAAATTCAACATTTAGGGAATAGACATTTTAAGAATTCATTATTTTGGGAATTCAACATTTCAAGAAGTCAATATAATCGTCCGAAAGGTCCCAGACAACCTTTGTGTAGAGAGGAAATAAATATTTTAATCACAATTTTATTTTGTTTATTTTGTGCTTATTTTAGTTATTAAATTAGTTAAATTATTTTAGTCACGAGTATAATAACCATATTGTTGATATGACAATGACGGTCGTACAAAACCTATTCTGATCCCTGGTCATAAGTCGAGCATGTTTTAACGTACAGGCGTACGGAACGAGCGGCAACCAGCAGTCGCGGCTCAACCAGTGGAAACTGCCGTCTTTGGACAAAGACGGCGACGGCTCGGAGTTCAGCCGCGCGCCGGGCACTGCCAAGTCCACCACCAGTCCGCAGCTCAACCAGCTGGGCTTGCAGGCTGACTCGTATGTATCTTGGTTTTTAATAGTAAAAAAAAGGGACAGTTGAGCAATTTCTGCAAAAAGTGTCAAATCACAAACAGTGCAGGATTAACGAAAATTAAGGAGCTATAGCCCCGAGACCTCTTCCCAGGGCCCCAAGCACGACCATTTAAAAACTAATATCTAAAATTTATTAAATTGCTCGCCTTAACAGGGCCTCTGCTCTCAATAGCCCCGTGCCCCCAATAATCTCAATCCAACACTGGGCACAAAGAGAGTTTCTCGGACTAGAGAGCGACTAGAGGCGCGAGAATAATGCATACGATTCTCGCATGCAACCAAACTACATACAATTCTCGCCTACAACTGTTGACGTGATGATAACTGTGAACAGATGATGACTGTGAACAGTGAACCGCAGTTGTTTATACTAACTTTTCACGACGTTTGAGAAACTTCTTGAATAAATGAGCCATAACGGATGTTTTTGTAATTGACTACTGATATTAAAGTAATAATAATTGGTAATACCAATAGTAACTAAAGCAATAGCCAACGAAAAATTAGAAACTTCTTGCGTTTGTCGATAAATATAATGATTCTCATACATTTTGTGATAATACAACCTTGAAAGAGCTTCTTTATTTAATATATTTATCCATTCTATCCTTTTAAATATTATTATATTATTATTATATATATTATTATTATATATTATTATTATATATTATTATATACTAGGCGTGTATATAATAATATAGTAACTTGCGAATATCTTTTAAGTATATATTTAAATATGTTACTATATTTTAAATATGATGTATTATAGCTATAAGCTCCCCAAATAAATAAATATAATATTTTATATTATTCACGCCTTGACATACTCATGTTATTTGCAAATTTACTATGGTTTATTAGTAGCTGCAATACTCCGCAAAATTCGCATCTAATATGAATTTAATGAACGCTGGACGTCCCACAAGCGCTGAAGGAGCGCTAAGGACTCGAATGAGCGTTATAGTCCAAGTCAACGTTTGATGGTTAAATAAAAGCTCGAGTCTAAAACGGTTAGGCCGTGGCCGCACTGGTAGGGCGACGGCGACGCGACGGCTATTTCGTTAAAATAAACTCCTATAAACTTATGGCGGTGGCCGCACCACCAAAGCGACGTGCGAAATTTATTTGTTAATGTCGCTCGTAATTTTCAATTCTACTAAAACTAACGAAAGTGTCCACATTGAATAAAATTGTTCTACGACCAGCGACGATATTTGATTTTCGTAAAGCGACGGCGTCTACCCGCGATTTTGGCGCGATTTACAATCAAGTATATGAATACGTATGAATAAGTATATGAAACCAATGCGGCCTGCCATTACGCGATGTAATCGCGATTCGCTGGTTTGTCGCCAATGCGTACACATGTTTTATCGCGTCGACGTCGCTCTACCAGTGCGACCACGACCTTAAGGTTCTTAAGCTTCATTAGCGCTGACTTGGCACTCATTTTTATAACCATTATTCGCATTGTATATGTATATTGTTCTTGCTACTCAATGTATTTAATTTATTTATTTATACTTATTTATGTAGGGGGAGAGTACTCGCTGCATTCCCACAGCCACTGGGCGCACTCGACTGGCCACGTTACCCTCTCTCACAGAAGACTACCTTGAAATGTACTGCATTTCCTACTTTATCGCCCAATGTACGAACGTTTTTCGGTAGTGAGTGAGATATGTCAGAGCCCATTCCCATCCCATCCTATTCTATCCCTCCCCATTTTAGCAACCCTTTCTCCCAATCCATTTCTTAATATGCAAAGGTAAGCAAGCAGCGCATCCGAGGGTGTGCCAACGTTTGTCATTCTGGTCTGATGGAGGCATGTATCGCGGATGTCTATGGACTGTATGCTCGTCTACCGCCTTTTTCTATATATAAAAAAATACTTCTATTGCACATAAATATTTTATAAAAGGCGAACGAACCTATTGCCTTATGGCATTCTCTCCTAGTCGACCTTTGGGCAAACAACACTAGTTTTGTTTTAAGTGTGTCCAAACAGAGCTTTCCATCTTATCCGGTTTTCGACTGCATAAGAAATATTTCTAAATTAGTACTTTTACAATGTCAATTGACAACAATGGTAAGAATAAAAATGGCTTTAATATACAGATTCCAGCATCTGTCTGGTCGTGGGTAACTGGTAACTGTGGTAGCCTGGTCTAAACGCTTAAAAAGACCCTATATATCCTCCATAATATACTTTCAAATACATTGACGCAACATTTTAAAAAAATAAAGTAATAATTTCCAGCACATGGGGAGTGGGTCGTGGCGCCGAAGGTTGGGGCGATACTGGCGCGGATGTGGCTGACGGCAAAGACGCGTGGCCCACACATCCATCCCATCAGCCCGTATACGACTTGGTGCCTGAATTCGAGCCCGGCAAGCCTTGGAAGGTAACTTTATACTGTAGTGTAGCCTTTTGCAGCAAGTTTGGGAGTATTGTCTTCATGAAGCAAACAGCCAACTGCAAGATGGTTGTAATGATTATTTATTTGCTATTGAAAATTCGAACTGAATATTGTCAATTCTAGTATCAATTCTAGTGTCATTTTGGAAGGTATTCCTATTGTGAAGTACAATAGGAATGGTTTTTTTTGAACGTTCTCCATTATTCTTAATCAAAAAAATAAATAAAACAAGCTTTTGGCAAACATCAAAATTAAAGTGGTTAATATGTTTGAGAGTTCAATTGATTAATAGCTTAATTTTACTGAAATCCCGCCGTTTGTTTGCTGCCGCGAACCTAATGTAAGCTAATGTCAAAGAATAGCAGCGCCACCGCGAGGTGTGTTAACGTCCGCAAACAAATACTGGCCGGGCGTAGTTGAGGCGCGTTAATGATGGCCATTTTGACGTAGCCATGTTTTAACCAAAATATAGGCCTAAATCCTACCTACAATATACTGTTGATACCATTACTCGCTGGTGGCGCTAATTTTCGACCAGTAGCTTCTACTGATGACAATCGGGGAGGATGTCATTGTTATTAGTTGAACATTTGTATTTATATCACTCTTCCGTAATATTTTTATTTGCATACAACAATCGCTTCAACAGGGCAATCAAATGAAAACAGTTGAGGATGATCCAGCAATGACTCCGGGGTCAGTCGTGCGTTCACCACTCTCTCTAGCCGTGATCAAGGACACGGACATGTTGGGAGGAAAGTCTTCCCCCCCGGGTGGGGAGAGGTCCCTCTCATCCTCTACCTGGAGCTACGCCCCTCCCGCAGGGGCTACAGCAGGGGCAGGGGTATTGAAGCCTCCGGCCGATGCGTGGGCCGCGAAGCCTCGGTCCGTCCCTCCCCCGGGCCTGAATAAGGCCTGGCCTCAACAACATCATGCTAATTCGCAGCAACGCAGTCTGTCCTCTTGGCAGGGAACTACTTGGCTTCTATTGAAGAACCTTACCACTCAGGTATGTTGTGTTCAGTTTTATTTGATTTTGTAATGAATGTTAATTTATGTAATTTGCAAACATTGTTACTCTCTAACACCGTCGATATTGGTTGGCCAGTCCACTCTCTCAGAGGAGGTGTAGTTCCTTAGGGCTCGTAATAGGGACTTTTTTGCGACATTCATGGGAGGAGATGTGGCGGCGTTATTCTAAAGCCACACGCCGTATTTGTTGTAATGTCACAACTTATTTAACATTAAACCTGAAACATGTCAACCTATTTAAAACATAAAACCGTTTTAGCGAAAAATAAACTCACTTTAAGAGGTAAATCATAATTCATAAATTAGGAATGTAAAATTTTATTGTCGTGTCTAAAACGTTCGTAGCTCCCATTACACAGACACGCGCTCGCGGCTCGAGCGATAAATCATAAAAATACCTATTGTAAAAAATTTGGAATTAATTCTACTCTCGTACTGAGCAACCCATTTTAACTTTGTGTTATTTCAGTAATACATTGTTAATATTAATAGCTACTTCATTGCACCACGTGGCGCCGATAAATGCGTAAAGAGTAAAGCGTCCAGCCCCACTGGTAGCATAGTTATTGACTAGACAAAATTTTATCTAGTGTAGGATAGTCGTTATTTAAACAATGAATATACTTTTCGTCTTATTGCGCATTTATCTAATTCGTCGAATTTAACAATCATAGATAACCAAGCTCTTTTTTTCAAAGGTGATTTTAATGTCTTAGTCTCATTTTGTTCTCTAATTAGTTTACAAACTATAACTTGCATACTCATATTATTAATATCACTTTGTTTACAAGTACATACTTAAAAACATTCTCAATTACTCCTCTATGATCACTCTCCCCACTATGATTTATCGATCCACTTTTATTTTTATGAACAGGCGAAGTAGCTTAAATAAAACAAGTTTATTTTGTGAGAAGCACTCCTTTGAACTGATCACTGTGAAGGATGCTTTCTAATTTACGGTAATCTCATGGCCATGAGGTGGGGCTAGGATAAAGGACGGTGATGAGTTGATGGCTCACTATTTTCTAAACGCGGATGGACTGTAGTTCGATAGTGAGGGAAAACATGGTATGGATGGAAATCTGCTTACTCAAGAAATAAAAAAAACTGTAAAATGAAGTTAATAAGTATATTTTCTATTATACTAGCAAAACTCGCCAGACGTTGTCCTGCCTATGCATATTACCTCTGTATTTCCTCATTTACCTCTGTATTATTTAATCACAAATTATTCTGTTTTGCCGTCGATATGATTTTTGCGATCGATTGAACGATATAGAAGTTGATGTGCTGCAGCACCGCCTAGTGGCGAGTTACAACAAAGTCGATAGCTCGAAAATATTCTAAGTGCTCAAATACCTATGTATACCAATTTTCAAGGCGATCGGTTGAACGATAAAAAAGTTGATTTGCCGCCATCCAGTAGATAGCATAAAAATCTTCTGCATGAAAAAATACATTTATGTGCCAACTTTCATGGTGATCGGTCAAACGGTGTCGAAGTCTATTAATCTCAGATATACCAACACTCATTTTTATTTTTAATATATATACATAAAATATGTTTACGTAATATTTGTATCTCTTGCTCCATAATTTCTGGTATGTCGATAAAATTCAACTGCTTATTGGATTTTTATGGACAAACCCGTTTGTTGCTAGTAAAAGTTTAGGAAACAACAGTGCATTGAACATTAACAATGAAAACATTTATGAAATCTCAGGTTGTGTATTTGTTTGCTACATTGATGATATATATGTAACTATATGATGTAAATTGATGTCTGGAAAATAAATAAACTTAAATTGAAATATCTGTAATGTATCTATAAATAATCCGCACTGCGCCAGCGTGGTGGATTACAGCCTGAAATCTCCAGTAATTTACTAGGGGAGGCCTGTGCTCTGCAGTGGGACGTTATAGGCTGATACAAGTATAAGAACTAGTTGTTAGGTAACAGGCGGTAATGTTGAAATGTGTGTTGTGATTAGATCGACGGGTCGACGCTGAAGACCCTGTGCGTGCAGCATGGCCCGCTGCAGAACTTCCACCTGTATTTGAATCAGGGCGTCGCGCTCGCGCGCTACTCCACGCGTGAGGAGGCCGCTAAGGTAAGCACGATGTCTTGAATGATACAATTTAAATATAAGCAATTTATTTTATTAGCATATAAAGAAAACTCATTTTATCAAATGGAAATTGGGTCCAAAAACCCGTTGGTTTGTCTTCTAGACGCACTTTACATGAGAAAAATACATCGAGTCGAGTAAGATGGGAAAATGAAACCTTTTATCCCCTTTACTGTGTACTCTTCCTTTCATACAATTCTTTCGAGGAAGACTTGGCAAGTATAGTGAATTGAGGGAATCTTGTCCTGTTTGGGCATACCAATGTTTGTCATTTTTGATTTATGGCATAGGCTGTATTTACTTAACACTAGTTAGATTGACAAAATTTTTGCCACCTTCTTTATGTTAAAAAAAAGCGGCAACTCTACAGTATAGAACAGGCTATAAACCTTACAGGCTTTAGAAAAAACTATAATAGTGCCTTTAAAGCCTAAAGTCCGTTCCAATCCAATTTGCCGAAAAGAAAACCAAATCAATAAAATATCGCAACATTTAAGATATAATCTAGAGCAAACTTGCAGTTTCAATGATTATGGTTATGTAAACAACACCACCACCTCACCTCACTATTTCATTTAAGTGTCAGTTACCTCAGTTGGTTACATTTTTGACAAATTGCAATGGTATATAAGTATATGATATAAAATATACTAACTGTATAAAACTAAAACACGATATTTTTTTGGACAGGCCCAGATGGCTCTCAACAACTGCGTTCTCGGCAACACCACGATCTTCGCGGAATCTCCCGCCGAATCGGAAGTTCAGATGATACTGGAGATGAATCTGCGGTCCGCCGCCGGCGGCGGAGGTTGGCGCGGCGGTAAGGATTGGAGCGGCTTCCCTGGTTTATGGCCCGACCAACACGACCAGAGGGCCACGCCCTCATCCCTCAACCTACTCCCGCCAGATCTGCTCGGCGGCGAGTCCATCTAAGCTGGTTATGGTTCAGGCGCTACGCAATACTAACACTGTCGAAACATCCGGCCATTTCAAATTCCAAATCGCGCGGCAATTCTAAATTAAAATATCCATTCCATTTTTGTTCCATTCAGTTTGTGCATATATCCGAACGTTTCGCCTGGCGATTCCAAATTTGAATAGAACCATTATTAATTTGGAATCGCTTGGCTTAACCTTACGTATAAAATTGATCTGGACACTAATGGAACAATTTTTAAATTTAGAAACCCCGGGCGCATTTCGGATAACTACAAACTTGATCGGAACGCAAATGGAATGACTTGAATTCGGAAACTCTTAGCGAAAACGTTCTGATATACGCACAAACTCGAATCGATTTTTAAGTTTGGAATCGCCGGCTGCAATGTTCGTATATACGTCGTATAAACTTAGTGGGGACACAAATGGAATGATCTCTGAATTTGGAATCGCCGAGCGATACGTTCGGATACATTGAGAGATTTTACAAGTCAGCCCGCGGTGATATAGTAAATTGGAACGGGTTGAAATTTCTCAGTTTACATTCTAAATTCAAGACGCCATTTTATCCTTTGTACGAAGTTTGAAGCATAGCGTCTTATAAGGGCAGGTACGGACGATGCGGGCTGTAAGTCTCATATAACGATAATTTTAATAGCTGTTTCAATCTAGGCAGTGATTGTGGACTTGGATATGTATTGTCTAATGTGTTTTAGTCAATGACTAAGACAGTCGGCATCGTCTAAGCCGTCTAAGAACCGGCTTAAAATAGGCCGGTTGCGAGTATCTCTATGTAATTACGCTTGCCGCCCTCTGAGCGGAGTAACGTTTATTCGCTAGTCACGTCGTATCGGACGCGTCACGTCGCCATAAGCGACTTGACGCGCTCACGTAGCCAACTGTCCACAATACTATTATCTACTGTGTTTTAAGTGTTCATGTAGAGTTAGTGTAAATAAGAATTATACATATACAATGGCAAACATATAATGTATCGAAGGTTATATTGTATGAAGTATATTAGCTAGTGATGGGCGATTGCGATGGGTGCTTGTCGATAGGTTTTCCTTATCGATTGTTTCGACTCGTGGAGAACTGCATTAAGAATATGATTACTAACTTGAGTTACCTAAGATTTTCTTAGGTCGTTGTCCAAACCAACGAATTTTAAAATCACAATAAAGTGTATATACGATCTGCACGAGTCCCCTTTCTTGTGTCCCCTCAATTTCAAAACACCTTTTTCAACATTTATATATTAAACTTATTGCCAATAACAGATTCTACTATATATGTATATATATACAGTGCCTAATAAGTGTACTCATTATATAAATGTAATTGATATGTGTTATATATATGTACTTCTATACAATGTGTAACGAACCCAATGTCACTGACATGAAAATATATTTTCTTTTTGCAAAAAACAGTTTAATTGAGCGTTTACCAATTTTTTCATACAAATTTGCTAAATACTAAGCTCAAAAAATTGATAGTTTTTATAAAAAATACGTAACATTGTGTGTCAATTAACTTACGATTGATTATGAACGAAATCTATGGTTTCAGTTACACAAGTATATAATGTATAAAGCTACATAAGGGTTGGAAATCTTCGGCTACATAAAGTTTTTATGGAGAGGTTATCGATAGTTTGCATTAGGCGTAGCAACGGCGGGGCAGAGTGGGGCGTCTTGCCCCCTGGCATAGAAGAATAAGTAACAGACTTTTTGCCTTATACAATCTAATTAAAATTATAAAAAAAATCCTTTGCTTTGCCCCAACTTGGATAAAATCCTGACTACGCCCTTGTTTGTAAAGGTTTATCGATAAGTATTGTTCGCAATTGTCCATCACTACTATGGGCACCTCGCGGGTGGGAAGGACGCGGCCTCCCGCGAGCCCTGTACAGTACCAAATCCCGCGTAGGTCTCGGGGAGGGGGGATGTTGCGGGCCGTGGGCCCTCAGTCACGCCCGCGGCCCACTTCGTATCGTATTTTGTTGGCCCGCTGGCTGTTGCTGTTTCGCCCGCGGGCATAACGTTTCTTTTCGTGTTCGTTTTTTTCTTGTTTGCATAATGTCCATATTTTAATTATTTATTCGATTTTAATTCTCATTCGCGTGAGCCTTCGTTTTCCATTAGTGATATTTTTATTCAGCAATAAATGATTAAGTGCATTTCGCCGTCTAACAAAGTTTTTTATAATTAGTTTGTAATTTTTATAATTGTAACAAAATTTTAAAATTATGAGATTGGAAGTGCATTCTTGTAGTGGTAATTCCTTATCGCCGTATAGTCTGAGACGTTGTAAGGGGCAGTAACGCGATCCAGAAACCCTGTGATGTAAAGTATCTTGCCTAATGTAAGGATATATATTTCGTTGAAGTAGAGTCGCCGGCGGTCGGCCTCCGCCGATGCTACTGTTCCCCCAAATTTTTTCCAGTATTTGTGATTCAAGTGCCACTTTATGTTTAATATATGAAACGATTATCTAGATTATACGATTAAATGTAAGGGTAACCTAATATATTAAATTGAAAATTGTTTTATCATTTTATAATTACATACATTTGTGAGAAGTGTTAATAGAGTACTATAATCGACAGTAATTTAATTATTACACTTTTGTGTATAGGTAAGAATAAAGTTCTAACTTAAATTTAGCCATATCAATATCTATTTAATAAAAGATTTGTGGTATTTTCTATAGGCTCAATTTGAACGTTATTTAAAGTGACATATGCTTTAGATATTCTGTTAATAATATACCTGTAGTGATAGGCGTCGCGGTATTACATCATTGTAGATATAAGTCGTAACGTGTAAGCTCTATCGTAGGTCTCGTTAAGCATACTGCTGATATTCTTCGGCAACGATCCGCATGTGTAAATGATCGTTATGATAAAAGTTTATTTACATTTTTATTTACTATTTAATTTATTGATGGTGTGCCACAGAGATACTCTGCCAAAATATATCATTTACCAATAATGTATGGGCTTAGCTAAGTGGGGGTGGGCCAGGCGGCCGCGGCCCGGCCCGGTGCCCGGCTCCCCTCGGCCCGACGATACTCCGACCGTCGCCGGCGGACCCACCACGCTTACGATCCGACTATCGGTCACAAGCGATTGACTAATAATAATGTACATTGTCTATGTATTTCGAGCATCTTCCAGTGATCTTACGATTAAAAGTACGTTGTAATGCTAAGTTAGGTGTAAGCGATTCACTGTACCTTGTCGGCCCTAGGGTTCGCGAACTCTTCACAAATTAATTAAGTTAGATGAACGCGATGTTGAAAGTATTCGTGCGCAACTCTTGGACCGCTTCGGACCTGTAGTAGAATAGTGTTAAATGTTTCGATGTATGATGTGTTCATTGGAAACAAAGTTAGCATTTCTCATTGATACTCTACCTTTACTATGGGAGCCGACGATCGGTGTTGAATGTCTCTTAATACGAATTGCATATTCTTCATTGCCTTTTTTGCGATAAATTTAGTTATGTGGAGGTCTATTTTTTTACTGACAGTACAAGTAAATGTAACACCAATAATTGTAATATTTCGAAGCCCCTTCACGTAACGACGAATGGAAACAGGGCTGTTGGCAAGGGCAAAGTCTATGCAATCAAATCACAAATTTAATTTCGCCTTTGAAGGGGCCAATCGATGAGGTTTAATGTTAGGTGCCAAAGAGTGAGTATCAAAGATATGTAGCGGTGGCTGGAACAGTTAATAGCATCGCTTTGTTTAGTGACAATTCTTCCAAAAACAAATTAAAATTATATTTGAGTTACGGGTTATTGATCTGATGTTCCTATGTCGTTCATGTTGTATTTCTACGCAACAATAGGGCACATTACTTTAACAGGTCAATGTCTATTTTATTGTTGGAAAGCTCAATTTTATGCGAAAGTATTCTATTTATCGACTAAAGAAAAAAACAATTTATTAATTTTTATCTGATATTGTTCTGTCCACATTCTACACCAATATTTGATGCCTCAAAATCTAATACTAATACAGCAATAAAATTCTGAATTAATTTTTATAAGGATTTTTATATTTTAAAACTTAGACAAGCCGAGTAACGGAAAGTATGTTCCAGTGCCCCGTAGAATATGTTGTCCATAGAATAAAGAGAAAAAAAGTCATGCCTTGAAATTTTTAGTCATTTAAAGTAAACAGTACTTAATAATGTAAAAGAGACATATTGTAATGTAATGCGTAGGCGTTGTGTAGTGGTGTTAGGCGCGTGTGGTGAGCGGGCGCGCGTGCCCAGCGGGCGCGTCTTGTGGTCACGCTACGACCCACGACCGCGATTATCGTGCCGTCTCATGGCGCACGCCCTTACACAGCATAACACTAGTCATGCGCATGCACAATAACGTGCACATGCGGTGAGTTGCGATGCATTAGTTTTGAGACTTCCCTTGTGTGCATGCCATGACTTCAGTTGCGTCGCGTAAGGTAAAAGCTTACTAACGTGCAAATGACATTTGTCGTTTATTTACGTACATATAAAGACGGCACTACATTCACGCTGTGAAGCCCCGCGAACAGCCGTGCCGTGAGTGTGGATGGCTTTCGCGGATTTTGTGTAGCGTTCTTGGGGTGCGCAGTTAATGGACGTGAGTTCTCGTCGCGACTTCACGGCGTAAGTCTACAGCCGTCTTAACAATTTTGGTACGTTAGTTTTGTGATGTGAGACGGTATTTTAATCGTAACGTAGCCGTACCACGAGCGGCCCCGCTGGCCGCGCCGTGTAACTGAATCTCGTTTCGGTTCAACAACTGCATCATTATTTCCTTGCACACAGTTGCGCCACGTGCAATTTAGTCTGTGTTATTATTATGTTGTTGTATATTTATATCTTACATCTATACTGTAATATGTGTATATTGTGGAATTATATTCTTAAAAGATTTAATACGCTTCACGCTTTCACATTTAACATTTTTCGTGACTTGTTTCTGTTATTTAGAATAAATATACGTACCTAAAAGTAATTATAATAATTATCCTAGGTGTAAATGTAAGAAAAAAAGAAAATTAAAAAAAAAAACGAAAAAAAAAGAAAAGCAATGAAAAGAAACCAATGATTGTGCCTCAATGAACTGTGGTACGTTACCGTAACCGATGGCAGGTGTAATCGTTTCCTTCAAGAAGTTTATTATAATGAATTGGGGTGGTGGCCCGGGGCACGTCGCACGCCCGCGGACGCCCACCGCGCCTTGTGTAATCATTAATGAGCTTAGCTATGTTTTACTTTTATTGTAAGTGTTATGTCATCAATCAACATTTTATATCTATACATATGTGTAAATATCTTATATTTTATCTATCTATTTATTTATTTAGTTTACATGAAGTTTTACCGAATTAATGACTTGCTTTATCATCTATTTTAATCTTTTTATATATATTCAATTCTCATCGACACAGAGATATTATTTTTATGTATTCCATAACACTTGAAATGCCAAAGTCGATGTCTAAATGCCATTTGAAACATAACTATGTACCACTGATGTTCTATTCTGAGTGGGATCTCTGACATCACAACAAAACATTGATCGTACAAATGGTAGCCATTTATTGAAAACAGCCGCCGCCGTGGTTGTTATACTATCCAAGCTGCTCTGGTATTATTATAGCTCAAGTATTCAAATAGTTTGCTCATATATTGTTGTTAATTTTAATTTTTTTATATAAATATTGTCTTAATGCTTTTTCTTTAGTGCGGAGTGAAATTCTTAATATTTTGTAATCTCCAGTGTTTAGCTTTTAACGTATTATATTTTAATTGAATGGACCACTTGTGTACTGCATCGTAATCGGCAATGCCGCCTAAACGCATGTAACTCATAGCTAAATTGTACAATTTTTTATTTTACCCGTTATTTTGCGCACCGTTTTGATTTCCCTTGGATTTTTTCCATAGACAGTTCTAACAATGAACGGAAAAAGCAAAACTATGACTCTTAGTTTGGTATATTTGTGGCGATATTTTGTGTGTCTTTTACATCATGTCAGTGAATCGAAAGAATATCGCATATTATTCACATCATATCTCGCGGCCTGTTTGGCGCGAATGGACGACTATGTCGCAACGAAATAACACTTCGTTCTTAAGTGAGAGACCTCAATATACGCCAAAACAATGTTCAAGGGCAACCAGTAACGGTTCGATCGGTCGTTTTAACATGCCACACGTTTGTGCCAGGCGTTTAATATCCTCATATAACACACTTACATATAGGGACCAAATATATATTATATAAATATATATATTATATGTTATATAAATATACATTAGTAACTGCTTTAGTTTCACGCTAACCACCCGCTGAGTATCCACTCGATGCATACTAAAAGACATTCTATTTTCCATGAATCACGTTGTGCAAATCAAAACTCCTTAACGTCTTATGATATATCGTTGTAGTGATAGTGTACAATACAGGAGGGCCTTTTAATTTTAAATAAGGTTAAAGTTTTGCTTGTTATCTTTATTTTATATATATTTTTGTACGTTACGACGACGACGTCCTAATTCAATAGAAACGCATTAGGTGATATCTACAAAGAAACTAGTCTTCCTTATTTACGAGGGATCGTGGTAGTGATGGCGGCACAAGAGGCAATCATTCCTCTAGTCTTGTTACGTGGTGCGAATATGTGAATACCAAATATAATAAAAATAACGAAGGCTTTGACGTAGTGTGTAGCGACTAGCGTTAATGTATAGGTCGGCCGAGCAGCTTGGACCCTGTCGAACGTTACAAGGGAATGGTTGGGTAGTATTATTATAATGCATTTATTTCTCTTTTGTCATAGTCACTCGAGCATATTATAATATTTAATTAATTGAGCTAATGCCTAAAATTGGAATATCAGAGTTTATTTAGGATGTTTCATATTTTACATTTTAGTGTTTAAATATCTAAAATTTACCTTAATTATAGTAAATGGATTTTTGTATTATTGGTATATAGCTGTAAGACAAAGGGTGTTCTCGATAAACACAAACAACTGATAAATACAAAATAATAAAAAAAATGTACTGAGTGACTTTACGTGTAAAACAGAGGGCCATTGATAAAATGTTGAACTAAGCTAAAATTTCTTAAATGTGGTAATTTACTAAATGTGATTGCTGAGAATATTTTTAACTGCTATTATATAGTTATTGTAGATCAATAAGTCGCCATTTATCCGTCAGTTCATTGGACAGTACTCTATCGAGAACGACGTGCACGCCGTTGATCTAAATCAAAGGGAATACATAGCCGTTGTATCAGCTAAGTGTACCACCGCTGTGAAGTGCACACTGATTACTGATGACGATTTGAACGCTTGATTCCCCGTTTTCTGGCACTCCGCCGACAATGAACCTTCTGAACGAATGTTACAGTAATGTTGCATTTTGATTCATTTCTCACGATGGATACATAGCGTTTATTTACATATTTGTATGAAGGCCAACCCTCCCGTGTCCCCACCAGTTAATTGATGCAGTAGACTCTTGTCGCTGCTCGCCAACTACACAAGACACTGCTTCTCTAGTCTCTCTCGCATTCAAACATCGCTTTAAAAATAAGCTTATTGTTATCGAGCATAATTTAACAATAATATCCTATGAAACTAGTTTTATTCGTATTATTCTTTTATTAGATCTCTGTTGTACCTGTGTGAAATTGTTTGTAATCAATATTCATTTGTACTGTAAGAGAACTGTGTAGGTCTCGATTTCTGCTAAGGATATACGTAATAGCTTAGCTCCAACGACCAAACCGTTTGAATGTTCCACATAATAAACGAAACCTCTCAAATTGTCGATATACAAACATTGGCGTCGCTTAACAATACTCTATGGTCTTATTATAGTCATTTTTGTACCTTGATTGTACTTCGTACTTGATTAAAATAACATAAGTGAGGAACGACTAATCCAACTCTGAAATATACTTAATTTAAATTTTGACAGACTGATAGCTGTGATTAAGAAAATATTTTTAATATTATCCAGTGAGTCGGATGAAAATATTTATTTTGTTAGATGTTTCCTACTGCCAGCAACGCATAAATGACGAGACATAACAGCTTCGTATATTTTTTTACTTTAGTGATGTATCGACTTAAATGTATTTGAAAGACCATTACAATAAGAGTGCACCATTACCGTTGTTGGTTTATTCTACGAAATTATGAACAAGCTTAATTAGCGATTTACCCCACCATGTTCAATATGTAGGTGTCGGAATGTATCGGAGTGTTATCTGTGCAGTTGATGAGATGAGGTGATCCACGGAGACTGATGTAACGAGTGTTAGTGTCGATACCACCGATGTCAACTGAAAATTATTTTTCTCTGAAAATTATAGGTTTACCTTTGAACGTTGCATATCGACTACATTTCTAATTCGAATTATTTTGTTGTATTCATATCCGTAATTCCTTCATTACTATGCGTTAAGTTTGATATTAAAAATGAAATCTTAAGTTATCGTAATAACTAAATTGACTGCCTGTAGTAGAGTAGTAGTGAGTGACATCTCTCTAAAATAATAATAATTGGCGTTGTTTTTATAATAAAATTATATATTTTGGTACCACCTTTGAGTTAAAGTACAATATAGTTATAAAGCGTGTTTCAGTGACGTATTTCATGATTACAATATCAGGATATAACACTTTTTGATAGTTTAGTATAGACGTGAGCTCTGTCTCGTCTCAACAGTTATTAAATAATCCTCCTCAATATTTGTATCGGAACACTTATTATAATAGTCACATACTAAATTATGTCGTAATTATATCAATAGGCTAAATTAAAGGTTTTTCTGTGCAAATCTCTGTGATGAGAAAATTTATTCTAAAGATCTAGTATTAACTGAAAACAGTTTCAATGTAACTTTAAAAGTTTAATCTTGTCGGTCTTTTCGCGCAAAGGGTTGTGTATTATTTTTATGTAGTACAAATGTGTTCGCAATTTGATTGCTTCTGTAATTGTTCCTTAAGTTCTTTAACTTTGTTGGTATTTATTTGAAACTTGTATTCTCATTAGACTTCTTCGTAATACAAGGCATACATAAAAAAAGTCGAATAGTAAAATGTATAAACGTCTGCCTTAATAGTAATACTTGTTGTATGTGTAGTGCGTCGATCCAGGCACGTGGTGCGGTCGGCCCACCGCGGCCGGCCGCGCGCTCCTCGTACCAAATACATGGCGGTGCGGCGGCGACGGCGCGCCGTCACGCGCGCCGTCCGCCGCCTCTAGTTCTCTATCTGTATTACCTCATTCATAAACCTCACATAGTGTCCTATACCAGACTATTTATTGACTGTCCGTACTTACCGAGCACTGCACTGTTATTTGGTACACACATTTAAACTTTCCTTTAAGTTATTTTAAGGTGTTTATCATGAATTTTATCAGCGTATTAAATAGTTGATATATTTTACTGTTATTTTTCTGAGACTACCCAAAAGCAATGTATTTTACAAACAAAGCAGGAGAACAATAATTATTATATAAGTGTAACAGTTAGTGAATTTAAGTGTGCTATTTTCCATTCCAGAACTCAACGATATCAATGTTCTTGTAATACTTATGTTCGGGTTTTTAAAGATGTTATTATTCTATAATTAAAACTAAACCTTATGTGATTGAAATGCAATGTTTAGAAGTATTTTATTCTTTATTTTTTACCATTAATAATAGTTAGTAGAGATCTATTTGAGAGTCTAATGTATCAATTATTTGTAAAGTTGGCTGTAACTAATTAGAAGTTACAATAAGTAGGACATATTTTAATATAAACATTTGGAGCAAATTTTATGTAGATGACAAACTAGTTGTGTTGAGCATTATGTGAAGTGTTGTATCGTCTGGTAACGTAATGTATCGTTAGCGCAATGTGTACGCACAGCGGCGGGCGCGCGCGCCGCCGCGCGCCCGCCGTCCACCTGACTGTCACTGCACAGCACTGCTAGACTAATTCAGTTATCGAGTAAGGATATTTTTCTTACATTTCATAAGAGTAATGTTTATAGTATAGGCAATAACGTTTAACAAAAGTCCCTATGTAATCGAACTGACGACAGTAACTCATGTTATATTTGTGGCCTCTTATAAATAAGATCTAAGTTACATGTTAAAGAAAATTAATTTTGCTATGCACAGAAATGATACTCAATTAATTGCCAAAAAGTTATATGTATATTCATAGTTCAACAATATTTCTTTTGGGCATATTTACTTTGAATTTATGCAAAACTTAGATTATGAGTAGGTTGTAGATTATATGTAGAGTGGATGCATATATAATATATCTATATATTTAAAGTAAGGTGAATTTGAGATGTATCAATTTCTTGTATTGCTCGTAAGTTTAGGTAATAAATGGGTTTAGCCATACTTCGGCTGGTTTGATATGTATGTTATCTGATTAATTGTAAAAAATAATAAAAAATCAATAAAATTTGTGGTTTTATTTAACTCCTGATCCCCAAATGTTAAGCCAATTACGATAAGGTACATTTATTATTATATTTATTGAAATAAGCCGTCTAATAGACTAATAGGGCGTAGACTTAAAAGCGTCCCTATTCCCAGCAGGTACATAGTGATTGATGGATTTGAATTCTGATTTAAATTTCTGCTAGGCAACTAAAAAGTCTATAATTAGTCTCAAAAAAACAGAATTAGTTCATCGTAAATACCCACACAAAATCTTTATATTAGGTAGTCTAAGATAAGTTTGCGGCCTTTTTATAGTGAAAATTATAATGGCTTTTTTTGTATTACATAAATATTTATTGGACAGAATATGTTCTATTTAATTCAACTATCTCGCTATTTTTCTGCCAGAGTCGTTATCCAATCATTATACAATTTTAGGGAGTTACTGAGCGAAAAACCGATTTAAATGGTTTTTAAAGGTTTCTCTTGCATGTAATTTTACTCCATTTAGAGAATTTTGTAAAGAGCGGAATAAATGATAATCCGAAGTTATGTTTGGTCTGGACTGGACTGTATTAACATTTCCCACCCAAAGTCCATCAATTGTTGTTTAGTCATATGTATGCGGTCGAGCATTGTCGGGATGGAAAATACAACTTTTTTATTCATTAATTCTGGGCGTTTTTCTTCAAATGCTTGTTTTAGTTTTACTAATTTCTTAAAGTAGACATCAGAATTAATCATTAATTATCAAAAGCTCGTAATACACAATTTCTTTCCAGTCCCACGATACACAACATGACTGTTCGGAGTGGTGTCTGGGACAATTTGTGATTGCTTAGACCAAGATCGTTATCGAAAATTGTTATCGTAGGTGATCCACTTCTCATCGCCCGTTACCAATCTCTTCAGAAATGGATCGATTTCATTTCGTTTTAGCAACATCTCGCATGAAAATTCTATTCACCAAGTTTCTGTCATTTAAATCATGCGGCACCCAAACATCTACCTTTTTTACAAAATTCAGTTTATGCAAGTGATCCAAAACTGGAATGGTGAATGTTAAGCTTTTCCGCAAATTGATGACTGGTTATGTGTATCTGCTTCATGTTTTTTAATGATAACATAACATTTACCTTAATAGCACGACTACAGCGAGGAACATCATTCACATCAAAATTACTGGTAAATTCAGGTCTGGACCTGAATCGACAACCATTTTTTTGAAGTAGTTTTAGATGCATCTTCTCCGTAAACACCATAGATCTCTTTTCGAGCACTAGAAGTATTCATACCCTTGTCGAAAAAAAATTGTAAAGCATCTAAGGTTCCCCTTTAACATCCATTTTAAAATTGTTAAAAAATATGAAAAGATAAAACTATTAATAATTTGTAATTTCAATTTGCCACCATTACAAGAAAGTTGGCTGTCAAATGTTATATCACTTTCCCGCCAGTGAATTCAGTGTTGCCAGAAATATAGCACGCTAAAGTCATACGTTCAAAAAGGCCGCGAACTATTCGGACCTTTAATCAAACAAAAACTCTATTTCACTTCTCTAGTTCCCACCAAAAAGAGTAGGTATATACCACACAAATAGCTCCCCAACTCGAGTTTCAACATAAGGGATTTGAAGAATATCTTATTTCTTTATTTTCAAATAAACCAAAAATTTAAATTCCACCATATTCCAGATTGTTCGTACATAGGTACGAACAATCTGGAATATGGTGGAATTTTTGAGTTTTCTCTGTGCCTGTCAACAGTTGTCTCGGCAATTAGAGTCATATCTTTTTGTTTCGAAAAATTGTAGGGAGGTAGGTACAAGAGAGGGACGTGGGTGAGAGGTGGCGACGAGGAATATTAAATATGCATGGCTTTGAATAATTCAGGCACTCTGCCGCCGTGTGAGGAGTCACGCGCCTCGTAAGGTGCTTTCCTTTGCCGCAGGAAATTGATAAACCCCAGTTCATTCCATACTTAAAATACTAACTAGCCTGTGCACTCGACTTTGTACATTTGGAACCAAACTCCCTGGAAATTGTCTGATTACCTTTTACAAAAACTCGACTCCTTTTTTTGAGAAATAAATTGCAACAGAAAATATTGAATGGCAAATAGATGGCATGCAAATTTAGTAAAAGGTGGGATAGGTTTAGGTTCTCTGGTGAGAAGAATGAATAAGAGAGCTCTCTGCTGGCACTGGCATGGTGATGACATTTTTAATAATTTAAAAAAAAATACTTCAGATATTCAAAATAGATTATTTTGTTGATCGTGATTTGGTGCTCATTTGGATTTCTTTTGACTTTTTTATAGAAGTGAGAAACGGTATGGCGGCCCATTTGATGACAAGTGGTCAACGTCACACGACTACAACAGGTGAAATCCAGATTTGTTACTGACCCTGCAGAATCCCATTTAGAGCTCTCTACTTATATCCTACACAAGAGTCAAAACCATCACAAAATTGGTCTAGTATTTTTTAACATTTGCGCGAACAGTCAGACCCTGTCCTTTATCTATCTACGAGTACCTAGGTATATTAACCAGTCATATATTAAGAATTTTCTTCAAGATTTTGCGTGAAAATCTTATGATTCGCCCATTATATTCCCGCATAGGTACGAGTAGGTATATTAATAACATGCAAAGGTCGCCGTCGCAACAAACTGCACCGATTTTGATGCAACAATATATGTGGGTGAAACTGAATGTTTTTAAAATCTCAAAAATGAAATCATATACTATTGTGTCAAATAAGCTTGGGGATTTTTTTTAATGAAACACAAAATATTGCTTCAATCGTCTAAATTTATTATGTAGCCCTCGAAAGAGGCTCCATTTGACGCAATACACTTTTGCCAGCGAATAATGTATTTGTCGAAACACTTCCTTTTTCCGGTATGGACATTAGCTCCTTTAGCGAATTTTGTTTCATTACGTCAATGGAATTAAAACGTCTGCCAAGAAGTGATAATTTGAGCCTGGGGAATAAGAAAAATCACACGAGACCAAATCTGTCGAATATGGTGCTTGGTCGATGACATTCATTGAATTTTTGGCTAAAATTTCCCGTACGATGAGTGATGCTTAATGCGCCGTGCATTGTCGTGGTGCAGGATCCAAAAATAGTTGTTCCACATATCTGGTCTTTTCCGACAAATATTCTCTCGTAATCGCCTTATGACGCCCAGATGTTTAGTGAATATTTGACCCCCTGGAAGGAATTCTGAGTGGACAACACCATGATAATCAAAGAAAACCGTCAACATGACTTTGAGGTGTTTTTTTCGGTTTCGGTTCGCTATTGAAGCGCCATTCCGAAGCTTGTTGGCTGGTTTGCATGTCAAACTCATAAACCCACGTTTCGTCACTTTTTGAAGAAAATTCAGTTCCTTCGGAACAAGCCGTGCCGCGACGCGTTATAAACTTAAAACATTAACCAAAATTGTGCGAATGAATTCGTGACACATGTCAACTTCTTGAGCTATCTCTCTTAAGCTAGCCCGACGATTTACCATCACCATGTCCTTCACCTTGTTGCTATTTTTTTCAGTCGAAGACTGGTGGTCGACCAGAACGAGGCAAGTCTTCAACCACTTCTCGGCCTTCTTTGAATGCTTTGTATCACTCATATGTTCTTTTTTTGATACAGTCGACTCACCATAGGCCTTCTCTAACATTTTCAATGATTCCGCACAAGAAATATTGTTGGCAACACAAAATTTGAGGCAAATTCTTTGTTCGATATTTTTATCCATTGTAAAATTCGCAAAGTACACTCGAGGTCGTCTAGCAAATATGAAAATTTTCAAACAACTATTTGACTGTACGCGCCAAAACTTTACATGGAAATTAGCTACAATACTGCCAACCTAACAGCAATATATTTTTACACAGGCATTTTACGCGAGCATTCTTTTATCAAAATTCCCGACACTTATTTGACAGTATGTATACCTACCTAAAGATGGATGTTGTTTTATTACTTTTCGAAGTATTTTCCGCGACAAACGATACTTACACTTTTTCATGCGATGACACCATTATGTGAAGCATTCAGCTCACCCTTCTTTAGGCAATAACAGGGCTTCCACAGCCGTTTGGAAGGCCGTTACTGTCTTCTGTATTCATAAAACAAACTCGTCTGAGTTTACCCTTAATTTTAGGGAACAAATAAAAATCACAGGGCGCAAAGTCGGGACTATATAGCGGATGAGCCATTAACTCTACATTTACAGTTGCTACTCAATAATTACTTCGTTTGTATGACGGAGTGAGCCCCAGCATTGTCATGATAGAGGATCAAGCTGCTTCAGCGTCGTTATTTAAGTTTTTCCAAAACGGAAGGCAAACAGCTGTTCACATACCAGTCCGCAGTTACCTACTGTCCTTTTATTTTCTAAAGTTATAGTAGCAAAGTTTGCCAAAGAAGGAGGCTATAATATTTTTTTCAGCACTCTGTCCTTATCGTCGATCATCAAATTACTCATCGAAAAGAGAGACTTAGTTAGTTTCAGGTTCTTAGCAGTAGATCCGGCTTTCATCACCTGTTACTATATCAAACGTTACTATCTGAGTCGCGCGTTTGATCTAGTGAATTATGAAATCCTCTGGAAAAATATGCGTGACTCCCAGGTGCCTAAGGACATGGTAAACCTGTTGAGATACTGGTATGGCAACCAAACTAATATGCGTAAAATGCGGCGACGTGACATCTAAACTTATGTTAGACTGCGGCGTATGTCAACGAGGGCTCACGTCACCGGACCTCTTCAATTTGTATATGAACGATCTGATTGTGGAACTGAGGAGCACTAGAATTGGATGTCACATTGTAAGGGTATGTGTAAACAACCCAAGTTATGCTGATGACATGGTGCTTCTTAGTCCCTCGATCAGTGGACTTAGAAAACTGTTATCAGTCTGTAAGCATTATGTAAATGCTCACGGACTGATATATAATGTAAATAAAACAGAAATGTTGGTTTTTAGAGCTGGAAGGGGTCCGGAAAAAGTCCCGGGGATATTCCTAAATGGTTCGGCAATTCGGGTTGTACGTCAATTTAAATATTTAGGACATATCTTGACGGAGAATCTAAGAGACGATCTGGATATGAAAGGATAAAGGAACCCATGCGTCAGGTGCAACATGGCTCACGTGCACGTTTCGCAGGTGTAGTGGGGAAGTCAAGGGGACATTGTTTACAGCTTTCTGTCAGTCTCTTTACACCTGCCAACTATGGGTGAACAACCTTAAAAGGTCGCACAGCAGCATGAGGATACAGTATAATAATGCATTGCGTCCTGCATGCGGTCCTGCAACGCGTCGGCCATGTTCGCTGAGGCACGAATGCCCGACTATTTTTCTATTATTAGGACGTGCGTAGCGTCTTTCTGGAGTAGACTGCGGGCGATTGAAAATGCCATCCTAAAAACCGTGAGTGGCGGCTTGACTGGCAGAAATTTTAAACATTGGTTGTTCGTCCACCGGGGCGTGAACGTAAAAGAAGTTTTGACGCCAAAGTTATTGTTATAACAATATATCTACTAATTTATAATTATTGTCTTTTTAAGTGCATTTATTTACTGTCCTTGTTTTTTTACCTAGTTTATTGTATATGGATTTCAATGCCTTTAATAAAGAGATTATTATTATTAAAAACAGCATTTTTGCACAGTGGTCAAAACCACTTCTCGAATGTTTCAAGCATTTGGAGACACAGCTGTAAATAATGGTATTTACGCTGATAAATAAGTCTAGCTGGAACCGCTGCGTGAATTTTGATTGAACTTTTTACATTATCTGTGAAGGATTTATGGCATACTTTATTTAAAATTGTTATTGCATTTTGTATTTTATGTTTAGATAAACTAGTACAATCGACCAGTCACACATAAACGTATCCGGCTTGATTTATTGCTAATGGGGTTCGTGATTTACTACACTTTACGGTTATCATAACATTTATATTATGCTGTATGCAATTTATCTATAATTTATTATAATTAAACACATCACATGTATTTCAGGTTGCCTCTTTGAAAATAGAAATATATACAGGAATCGCTGTAATGACTAATGACATTATCTATTTCAAGGGCGATAGAGCCAGTCTTACAGCCGGTTCGCCGTATGTACTGTGCCCCACTGGACGTACCCAATATCAGCTGTTATTGAATTTCGAATGTGTCAATTTTTTTCAAATATGGCAATAGCGCAATTAAAACACAGTGCCAGCGTCAATTTTCGTCAAGTTCGTCAATTATGCCAGTGTCGAGCCTTCTTCGCAATTAATAATTTCGGAATCAAAATTCAAAACACGTCTCGTCAATGTCCCGTCAAAGCAAGTTACAGTAAAGTGATATACTTACGAAGTGATAAGGCATCTACATCTACTGAGGACAGAAGATTTGGACTCTTTGGAAGAATACCAAAAATGCAGTCTTTTGTTTTTATTTTAACAGCTCACGGAGGGTCAGCAGTCTTAAGGAAGCAATATAAGACAGCATGCTGTTAAGGCCAACTATTATAATGAAATACAGGCGACAAACGCAGTAACAGAAGACTAGAGAAGAGGACGTCTAACAATTACAGCTTTATTATACATATATAGTTCACCAAAACACATTTTTTATAGAAAAAAGGCGGCAGACGAGCATACAGTCCACCTGGTGGTAAGTGGATGCTGTCGTCCATGGACATACGCGATACATGCCAACATCAGTCCAGAATGACAAACGTTGGCACGCCCCCGGATGCTCTGCCTACCTTTGCGTATTAAGGAATAGATTGGGAGAAAGGGTTGGGAAAATGGATAGGGATAGGATGGGATGGGAATGGGCTCTGGCATATCTGACTCACTGCCGAAATACGTACGTACATTGGTGAAATACGATAAAGTTTAAATATAATATACAATATAAAAAAGAAGGACTATGAGACGTTTTTCTCAACTCTAGGCAACGGATATTTGGCGACAACACTATTAGAACACTATTACACTATTAGAAGGTGATTAGAATGCACAACACTATTTCTTAATGGAGATCTCGAAAAACTACACCCAAAGGGCATCAATTGTTGTCGGCTATCAATTCGCTAGGACGCAACGTTTTGTCAACTGGAGAGCCAACCTATTGGCCAGCAGACATTAATAAAATTCCAGATTTGATCATATTCAAGCCAAATCTATTTTGGAACTGTCGTCAGATCACTCTCCAGTCCTAGTAATGCTAAATAATGAAGCAGTTAAATGGAAAAATCGTGTAGATTGCACAACAGAAAAATAAACTGGTCCATGTTCCAGGAGCTAATGTCCTCCTGTATTAACACAAAATTGCCTCACCGTGTGATGGCGACATAATTGATGCAGTTGAACATTCCAATCATTGCGCTCAACAATCTCCTGGGGATGCAACAATGCTCTAAACAATAAAGGCACATGTTAGCCGAAAAACGTTTTGCTAGCAAAAAATGGCATAAAACACGATATCCAGGTGATAGCAAGAAATTATTTTTTTTAACCTTATAGCTCAAATATTTACTACACAAGAAAAAAGTTGAGATACCAAAAGATATTTATGCAATCTAAGTGCGACAACTGCAACAGATTATTTACTCTGAAAGGCTGTAAAAAAGCTTAACCTTCCGATAACTTTCAAACCACCAATACGCAAATATGTCAATTCTTGGTAGCGAGTGGTAGTGTATTAATATTTGTGATAATCAAATAAAAGCATGAGACTGCATTGTTCATGTACTTCCAAGGAGTTTAAGTCTGTTCTCAGTAAACCTACTATATATCACTTTACTGAGCGACTCTTGACTTGCTACGACGTGGCTGGACATTGATGAGATGTTTTGACTTACGAAGAAAACTTGATACTGACAGAATGTGCTAATTGTACCAATGCCATATATGAAGAAAAAAAACAATGAAATTTGATGTTTGACAATTTAATGAATTTGAATAAGATTTTCTAACTTTTCAATTATCAATATAATTCATGATGATAACGTCTAATTTATTTACCTAATGATTACCAAATTCCAGGTTACATTCGTCTATATCCGCCTTTACGTTTTCTATCAAGAACGTTTCGTCGATAGTTATAGTACAAGATCCCACCGCGTGGTTTCTATGTTCATCTGTTATTTAATCAAAATACAATTTTTATATATAATTATTAATAGAGGAATATGGTTCTACCGGGTTGCCTATCAAAATATGGCCGTAAGTACTTTTAATTAAAATTTAATTAATTATTTTTTTTCGAACAATTTCGTTCACTTGTTTTGAAGATAAAATATAATCATTTCAAAGAGAGATATGTAAAGAACTTAAAAAGTTTGGGGTGCCGTTCACACGTGGCCGCAACCCTTGTCAGCCAGGTGTAAACACGTATAACTTCGTTAAATTTATACCGACGTTCATAACGTATCTTAATAAATTATATATTAAATTAAAGCTAATTTTCATCTCTACACGATGGGATACGGTTGCTTATGTAAACGTGCCCGCAAATAGGGGATCCAAACTGTTAAAGATACATAAGAGCGAGAGAGAGAGAGCGCATCACATCGTCTATCAGACAAGGACGCAGTGTGCCAGCTGTCCGTCGTTCTAAAACTATTACGCATGCGTCCATAGGTAAGGTGCCCAACTTAAAGCGCAAGCAGTAGGATCGACTTAAAAATACTCTGAATAAAGAAAATACTCCAAAAAAATCATAATTAATAAATAATATTTTCAGTTGTATTCCAAATAATATAATGACAACAAAAAAATATTTTCAAGTCAAATATCGTGTCGCCTTTATCTAGTTACCTATACTTATATACAGTGGTGGTCACATAATTAAAAACACCTTCTGCTTAGGTACATACAACTTTATTGATAGTATTATCAATAGTGAAGATAGGTATTAATTTAAATTGATTAATATTAATCATTACGCTAACACCATATTCTTAAAATGAAGACAATAAAGACTTGTATTTAGCAATAGTTGAGATGTTTTTCGTTTTTTAACTAAATCTCAAACTTTTTTAAAATGCTTGCTACTGGCCACCTAATTAAAGACAGTTTATGTTTCATGTTCTTAATTTAAAACTACAAAAAAACAGCTCTCTTATATTTTCCATTTTGCCGGGAATTTTCAAGAAACGCGCTTAAAGTAAAAACTAGCTTAACTTTATCTCGAAATTAATATCATTTTCATCTCAACGAGCTACTATGGGGAAAAATAAAAGTTGCGATTCCTCGACAAGGAATATCATTCTGATTTTTTATGACAAAGGTTGGTCATACAGGAATATTGCGAATCACTTGCGATGCTCTAAAGATATGGTCATGAATGCTATCACACATTTCGAGAAGTTTAATACAACAGAAAACGTACCTAGGAAACCTAGACCTAAAAAAACAACCCCACGTGAAGACTCCAGAATGATATTGTTACTCAAAAAAGAACCGTTCAAAGGATCAGAGCTTATTCGTTTGGAATTATTTGGTGCAGGAGGGTCGAGAGGTGTGTCGGCAAGAACAATTAGAAGGCGATTATGTGAGGCAAATTTATTTGGAAGAATATCTCTTATGGTGCCAATATTAATATTAATCATATAATATGATTAATTCTGACGGAAAACAATATTTGAGACGTCCTCCGAATAAAGAAATGGATCCAAAGTATACCAAGAAAACAGTCAAACTTGGGGGAGGAAATATCAAATTTTGGGGCTGGTTTTCCGGACATAGTGTTGGGCCTGTCAGGAAAATTGTAGGCAATATGGATAAATTTCAGTACATTAATATTTTAGAGGAAACTATGTTACCCTATGCCGAGGAAAGTTTGCCGGTGGTTTGGACTTTCCAACAAGATAACGATCCAAAACACACCGCAGCAGTGGTTAAAGACTTTCTACGGAGCCAATCAGTAATGGTCTTAGATTGGCTATCGTACAGTCCCGACATCAGCCCTATAGAAAATGTGTGGTACCATGTGAAGAAAATGGTGGCCACAGAACGTACCACTAACATTCATCAACTTTATATGGCTTTTAATTTAAAGAAACATGGGAGCAAATTCCAATATCAACTTGCAATAAATTGATCTCTTCAATGCCAAAGCGATGTCGAGCTATTATTGCTGCTAAAGGACATGCGACAAAATATTGATAACTTTACTATAATGTCATTAAAATATGTCTATAATTAATTATAATAAACTTCATTTTAATATTTACGATATTTCTTTTTTCTTAGTTACTTAGTTAGTGTGTCTTTAATTAGTTGGCCATATCTTTGTTCAATTCATACAGCTTGAAATATAGTTAAACCAAATAAAAATGTAGGTCGTCTCAACTTTATCGAAAATATTTAATTTTAACATCTCAATGCCTATACGAATGATTTAAATATTGTTGCAAGTTCCAAGGTTAGGTTAGGTTAGGTAAATATTGTTTGGTTAGGAATTCCAAATTCAAATTTATTTCAAATTTAGGCTTGTGTATTTGTGTTTCGAATTTAGTAATTCATTTGTTTTCGCGCCGTTTGATTTTTCTTTGACATCGTTCTGTTCACAATATGGAAAACTTAAAATATCGCGTTATTTACGAATACGAGTTTCATTGTGGCACCAGCGCTACAGAAACAGCTCGAAGGATTAATGATGTGTATGGGGAAGCTACTGTAAAAGAAAACACGGTACGTTTTTGGTTCCAACGTTTTCGTTCTGGAAATTTTGACCTACAGAACAAATCTCGTGGACGGCCGAAGACTCTAGTTGACAATGAAGAATTAAAAGTGATCGTGGAAGCGGATCCATCGCAAACCACGTCAGAGTTAGCGGCAGGCTTTGGTGTGAGTGATAAAACAATTTTAATTCACTTGAAACAAATTGGAAAAGTGAAAAAGTTCGAAAAATGGGTACAGCATTAATTGAGTGAAGCAAACCAACAAACACGCATCGAGTGCTGCATTACATTACTCAACCGTCACAATAACGAAAAATTGTAATGAAAAATGGATCCTGTACGATAATTGGAAACGCTCATCACAATGGTTGAACCCGGGAGAACCAGCCAAATCCTGCCCCAAGCGAAAGTTGACTCAGAAAAAGGTACTGGTGAGTATCTGGCGGACCAGTGCTGGTGTCATCCACTACAGCTTCCTAAGGTCTGGCGAGACGATTACGGCAGATCTGTATTGTCAACAATTGCAAACCATTATGGAAAAGCTAGCCGTTAAACAACCGAGACCGGTCAATTGCTCTAGCCTACTGCTGCTTCAGAACAACGCTAGACCACACACTGCACAACAGACGGTCGCTAAATTAGTTGAGCTGAGATTGGAATGTCTCCGACACCCACCATACTCCCTGGACCTTGATCCAACAGATTACCACTTTTACTGGAATTTGGACAATTTCTTGCAAGGAAAAATATCAATTCCGAAGAGACTGTCCATACCGCCTTCAAAGATTTCATTGATTTTTTCTACAATTTTTCCTCCCATAATTTTTTCAGCAAAGGAATAATGACCTACCTATAAAATGGCGAAAGTGCGTAGATGACAATGGTACATACTTTGATTGATTAAATAAATAATTTCATATTTTTTGTTCGTTTTGCTTTTTTCATATAAAACGCCAATATGTATAAAACGCCATATAATTCATATGTAGGGACCTAATATTATATAATATATAAAAATTAATATTTGTTTCTTTGTTTGTTTGTTTGATCTATGCGTTCGTAAACCGTTCATCCGATTTCAATGAAAAATAAAGCTAGCTAGCACCTAAAACCTACCTATTGACGCATGCATAATAATTTTAGAAGAGCGGATAGCTGGCACACTGCGTCCTTGTCTGATAGACGGTGTGGTGCGCTCTCTCTTTCGCTCTTATGTATCTTTAATAGTTGGCAACCCCTATTGGCGGGCACTTTTACATAAGCAACCGTATCCCATCGTGTAGAAATAAAAATTAGCTTTAATTTGATATATAATTTATTAAGATACGTTATGAACGTCGGTATAAATTTAACGAAGTTATACGTGTACCCTGGCTGACAAGGGGTTGCGGCCAAGTGAGAAACGGCAACCCAAACTTTTTAAGTTCTTTACATATCTCTCTTTGAAATGATTATATTTTATCTTCAAAACAAGTGAACTAAATTGTTCGAAAAAAAATAATTAATTAAATTTTAATTAAAAGTATTTACGGCCATATTTTGATAGGCAACCCGGTAGAACCGTATTCCTCTATTAATAATTATCTATAAAAATTGTATTTTGATTAAATAACAGATGAACGTAGAAATCACGCGGTGGGATCTTGGACTATTATAGATGATACACTTTATCGATTTACATTCGAATTTAAATTGCCTCGACGAATCGGATATCAGACCGGTACCTAGGAAGGCGCAAGAAGTTGAACACCATTTATTTTCATATAAAATTTATTGACCATCGTTACTATACGTTCACATCGAGTAATAAATTAACCTACGTTGTACAGATTGTACATAATAACAGGGTACATATTAAAAATTTCATTAGGTACATTTAGAATGTAGTTATTAAACAATATTATTTACAATTCGATATTTTCAATTATTTACATATAAAATGGAAGAAAACATTTATGTGATTTCAATACATATGGTTTGTGCAAGTTTTAATTAACATTTAGTAAATTGTTAATCAATAACTGATGTCAAGTAAATGTTGTGGTCATAGAAATTAATTGTTGAGCCTTTTCTACGACAAACCTTTTGAATTTGTTAAAACAATAAAACTTAAAGTGCAGATTGATGATTGGTGTGTCGTTGTGTATTCAAATACGTCAATAAACGTCACTTGACTAACGACATTTTACAGTAGACTATTTTTGGGGCGCAGAAAACATGACCTTATTATTCTACAATGTCATAGTAATAATTTAAACTTTAGGAGGGTCAACAATTGAATTCCGAGATTCGACGTTGTAAAAACTATGTATACATTTTAAAAAATAACCATTTCTAAATTAAAAATAATTAGGTATAATTGTCTTCCACACGAAAAATTAAAATAGCTCATTAAAATGTTATGTTTCTTTGGAACTGTGTTCTTTATAAATTCGCCCATCATCGTTGGTGTTGTCGTTACCTCGATTCCGATTGGTTCAAAGTTTGGAAAATGTGTTTGTACCAGAAGTCGACTGTCTTCCCCCAGGATCCTAGTGTACTTTCATTCAGTTTCAGCACTTCAATGAACATGGCCACTAACACTCCTTTTAAGTTCTGTAAAAAAAGAAAGCAATTTGTGTAAATGACACAGTAAAACAGCGGCTTTTGATGTCTTCCAGCAACAGTAACCTAGGTGGACTATATGCTCGTCAGCACCTTTTTTCTATAGGAAAATGCGAGTTTCTTTCCACTTATTACCTCTGAATAGATTTTGATGAACTTTCAATATAATTTATTTATCTAATGGTGATAAACTAGGGATATGTGTGCTAAACTCACATTCGTGTGGTCGTGAGTCAGAACCCCGGTCGGTACCACTGAGTTTTTACTTAAGTAGGTACGAGTGCAGGTGCTTAGGAAACCCGCGTGTCTTTTAACAAAAAGTCTAGAGCACGTGTATTATTTGCCAATTTGATCTGGATTCACATGATAGATTATAAACTCGAGACCCTCTTGTGATTGGATGTGTCTTGTGGTTGTGGAACGAACTGCCTTGTGAGGTTTCTCCATTACGCTACGACATGGGGTTCTGACATGGGGGTCGACAGTGTATCCGCATACCACCTGGTGTTGCATGTGTCCATGGGCGGCGGTGACCACTAACCGTCTTGTGGGCTGCTTGCGCCACTGCCTCTTTTTCCAATAAAAATACTTACTTTAAAATCTTCTTGCTTAATTTTTCTTCTCCCATGTGATTCTCCAAGTTTGTTCATCATTACGATAACGATCTCTGGCTGGTGTAGATTGCTTATCGCCATGTTTAGTGAAGACATTAGGTTGATAACATGTGCTTTGAATTGAGCATTTGATGCGAACTGCTCCTCAGGTATGTTCTTGATCATTTTAAAGTATTCTTTGGTTTCTGGGTGGGCGCGGAAAAACCTGTAATGAAAAAATGAATTTATTAATTCAACATTTTCTTTACTGCGAACTACTGTGGCGTGCTACCGGATTTCGGAGTAATTTAAGAAAGGAATTATAAGAACCGAAGTTTAGCTAGCCTATAAGGGGGGAGGGTACACGTTACAATTTCTTATCCGTTGGACGAACTCGACTAGTCAAGTTATGCCTTTTTTACAAAAGATTATTGTAAAATGCACCGTATTTCCCAAGTAATCCTATTACCTCAATGTTTATGTTTCGGTAGTTAACGAGATATGTCAGAATTAATTCCCGGTCAAGTGAAGATGTCAAGTGTATCTTATTCTTCTTCAGCTTCCCAACCTTTTCTTTAAATTAATTCTCTAAAGGTACGAGGGTGTTCAATAATATATCTACCTCAGTGTGAAGCCCAACCCTTAGTAATCAAAACAAATTAATACATGTTGCTATATGCCTTGATGTGTCACGTGTGTAACTTTTCTGTAAGTAGCTTTCCGTGTCTTCCACTACAGGAAGCTACAGTAGGCTAAAGTAAGTCAACATCTTGGCATACCCGCATCACTAACCCATAATCTTGGACTTCTTGGAAAGACACCTCATTCTTAGCGTCATAATCCAACTTTGCTGTACTCGTATAAACATAACCTCAGTTATAAATTAAAGATGTGTGACACCGCACACTTAAATCCACTTTTATTACTCATCCGCATACACTCGACATCTGCTTCTGATCTTTGCATCGTAAAATAAGACAGTTACACGTGGGCAGTGAAATTAAAGGTATCGTAAAGAATTAATCGTTCGTGTAATATAGCGCCAAGATTAAATAATGTTGTGGTAGAGATTAGAGTAGGCCAACTTGCGTAGTCACGAGTGAATAGGTGCACTGAATTTAAACAATGAAGTAGGAACAGAGTGCTGCGATATTTATAGTAGCCGCTGCACTCGACATACCTCTCTGTTATCTCTCTACCTACCTGTTACCCCTCTCTGTTACCTGATGTTACCTCTCTCTCACAGAAGACTACCGTAAAATATACTGTATTTCCCACTTTCTCCTATTCCCCTAATGGGCGTCCGCGTATCGTTAGTTTGTGAGATATGCCAGAACCCATTCCCATCCCATACTATTCCTCTCAATTTTCCTAACCCTTTCTCCAAACCAATTGCTAAATCTCCAAAGGTAGCCAGCACACTCGGGGTGTGCTATTGTTTGTCATTCTGGACTGATGTTGGCTTGAACTGCTGATATATATGGACTACAGTATCCGCTAACTGTATGCTGACTGTAGTATGCTCGTCTGCCGTTTTTTTTCTATAAAAAAATATTATATGGGAATAAACATTATCTCTTGCTCATAAGAATGTAAACATTTATGTACATAAAGTTTGTATGGTAGTAGGTACTCTACATACAAAATCAATGAATAATAAAGCCAGAATAATGCAAGAAACTAATGAGACCACAAAAAATATATTGTCATTTGAAAGACAGTTCAGAGTATCGTATTCTGTGATTATTCAGGAGTACGTATACTTGTATTTTTGCAATAAGCGTATTTTATTTTCTTGTGTTGTACGTGTACGTGTTGTACACACACTACACATAACTACACACTTACGTAACCTCAAGTTAATACTACGTACTTACAATGGACGTCGAAAAAATTGGCAAAACCTATTCTTTTATTATTAAATAAATTCAGTAAATAATTCTAATCACCACTCTTTAAAAGGATGTCCAACAATTTACTTATACAGATACACAATTTTTTTTATAAAAAAATAATGATTTAGACCAATAATTAATTAATTATACGAGTACCAATGCGGTGCTACACTCGTCTATTACGTTGATTTACAAAACGTTTCATTGTATTGTGTACGTATCAGTGTTCATTTTATTCGAGACGAGAAGAGACTCAGCAAATTGAATCACACGTCGGCATTGTCGGTCTCCGAGTTTCATTCAATTGAATATTGTGTGCGTCGATCGTCATTTCTATTCAAATTGACGGAGAGATGTCAATTTGTGTCGTCTCAAGGGCGCAGTGAGGGCAACGCGAGCGACAAAGCTTTGTCTACTTTAATTCTACCAGTGTTTCTTTCTAACGAAAGCGCGCTGAGTTAGCGTTCAAAAGCGCTAGGTTGGCACATGGGCGTAACCACAGTGAGGTAGGTTGGGGCGCTTGGCATAGGGAAGAATAAGTAACAGACTTTCTGCATTATACTACCTCTATTTAAATTATAAGAAAATTGTTTGCTTTGCTCCACCTTGGATAAAATAGTTTGCTTTTACCTCACCCTGGGTAAATGCTGGATAACGGCGATTGTTTTACAAATTGTCCAACTATCTTATGTGTTACATTAATTGAAAATTGTAACTAAACTTAAATTAAGGACTATTTAAGTATTCGTTTGTTTGTTAAATGTCCATTATTATGAATGTGTTTTCCTAATAAAAATAAAAATCTCAATTTCCCGGTTACTTGACTAATTCTCTTAATCCAAACAAACGACAATGCATGCGAGTATGTAATGATCTATGCATAGTATTGCATAGGCATGCTGTAAGTTTGCACCGGTTATAAATTGATGGGATATGTTCAAATTGGCACCATTAATTTTCCAGCAAGGTTTATTGGCGTTATAATAATAGATTCGATCGATTTTAAACTTTACGGCTGTTTGCAGCTAAACAATGTTGTTTAATTTATTTTGGATTTATGGACGCAATAAGTGCGTCGTTTAACTAGAAACAATAGTTTGTAGGTTTAAAAACATAAGCATTGTAAGTAAGCGACATTGTAAGCAGCGACAAAAACGATAGAGGTAGTACAAAAACGTATCAATTTTATAGGTACGAGTATATGTTGACGACTAATTAGCCCAGTTAATGGTGCTCCTACCAGCTGAAAGGTCTCAAATTCGATTTTCTAACAAACATCATGCGTTTAGAGGAAAAATTTTGTCCCATTTGTACATTTCGCCCCGATTTTCCACTTAGGTATTTAAAAAGAAGACTTATTCTTAAGGATAATGATAATAGATCAGGCTAGTTGAGCGTTCGAACAAATATAAGCTCACTTGCATTATCAACTTAATCAATATACGGTTACGACTAGGTGGTGCCAACCGCAAATATAAAGTTGTAGAACATACCTGTATTTGTAGTTAATGTGAACGTTAAAGTTACGGTAATAATTTGTTTACTAACGCAAAGAATGTTTGTAATATTGCATAGGCTCATATGCTTTAAGTGCTTATCCCAAATACCAACAATTACGGCGTTAATTTAACCGTAACTAGCTCTTTTGTCATCCACTACTGGATTTGGGTCTTCTCATGTACATTGTCTTGTGCATGAGGGATGTATGACCTTAAAACGCCACACCGGCCAAGCGGGTTGGCGAGTCCACTCTTATAGAGGTGATGTAGAGGTCGCGGTAGAGAAGAGATGGGGTGGTGATAGTATTAAACTGGCCCACACCCCGCGGTTAATTATTTTAAGGTGACTAAAACAAGCAATTATTTATCAATAATTAATTATTATCAATTATTTTTCAATCAATAATGATTAATTATCAATTATTTATCAATCAATAATGATTATCAATTATTCATCAATCAATAATGATTATTAATTATTTATCAATCAATAATGATTATCAATTTAAAGTAACTAAGGTTAATTAAATAAATACTAGACTGTTAAATAAGATTGTACTGAACTAAACAACTTTGAACGGTTTAAATCGCGTATACGCGATATAATACGCGATTATATGCGATTTAAACCGTTCAAAGTTGTTTAATTACTATGTATAGTAATCGCGAAAACCTAAGAAAATATTATTGTACTGAACTGTTGTTCAGCGTCACGTTACCTCTCATTGAACAAGTTCACAAGGGATTCATAGGGATCGTTCGAATGCCTGAGTGGCCAATAATTTAGGTATATTTCATTAACATAGAAAAGAACAGAAAAACGAGATAATTATGAATAATTAACCAATAACAAACTACATTAGTGACCGAGTGTAAAAACAAGGTAAATATACCACAATGCTGCAAATTAGGATTGCCCGTGTCTTAAAGATCTAGAAATACATATAAAGAGACATACTAACTATAGACACCCAGAAACAAATGTTGGAAGCCGGGAGCTAAGCGAAATTCAACATAAATTATAATTAATGTTTTTAGTTTAGATCTTTTCTCACCTTTTTAATAATTCAGTTCCATTAGGAACAGAGTTCGCGTAGACCGGCGCCCAGGACTTTTGGACTGCGTAGATGTCGCGTCGACTGAGACCTGACGTCGGGTTCTCCTCGTCAGGGTCTCCGCCCCACCAGATGTAGCTCAGCCAACCGCCCATTTTTACCTACAAATAACAGATAAATATTAAAAATGTAGACATTTTAACTTAATTTGCTAGTACGTTAGCGAATGTTGCACAAAACCGGCGCAGTTAAGGATGTTGTTCGCGTAACTGTTTAAGATTTATTACCATTTTTAAATGCACCGGCTTTCACGAATAAGATCTTTTCACCAATGAAACAAAAATAAAGCGTAGTGGATAATTAATTGCACTTGTTATTCTTTCCACCAAGAAATTGGTTATCACCATTTTAAATTAAATTCTGATATACGACCGGCTGCGGGCTGGTGGCACGTTAACGTGGAAACAACAAGGGTTCAATTAGAATGGTATTTATTGTAGTTTAATGTGTTGATAATTGTATCGAATAAGTTCTTTGACAGAACGTCTTCTGTATCAGAATTCCTTCAAGACTATTATTTACGTTCGTTAATGTTCCATTATTTTAGTATTTAATGTCAACTACCTTTCGACTCTTTTTACGTTTCAAAACAACAAACGCCGACAACAAAAGGAATATTGAGCAAAGATAAATGAAAAGTAACATTCTTTGTCGAGTTCAAATCAAAAGTTTAAAGCAACGAACCTCTCTCAACAATTTGCAGAAGCGAAATGATATTTTAGTAAATTTATTAAGACGTTTTAAACAACTTTCGTATACATATTATGGAAGTATACTTGTGACAAAATGAGTGTTCTATATAAATACTCAGTTGTAAACATCGGGTTATCTTTGTGTCACAAGACTGAGAGTAGGTATAAACTGTTTTTTTTAATAAGATTTAGGTAGATAAATAATTAAATTACATAATTGTTGTCGTTGAGGTTCGATTCCAATTATTAAGTATTTGACGCGATTACGATTTACTTGATTACGTGATTTTAAGTATTTTTTTATTATAAAAAGACCAATAGAATCCAATTGTTAGACATGCGAGCAGCAGAAAATAGAGAATTTGTTTTAGTACATTTTAGTTCACAGCTAAGAATATTCTGCTAACGCTGAATAGTTCGGGATATGTGTAACACCGGTGTACCTACCTTAAACAATAAATTAAAATAAAAATGCTGACCCTATTTTAATAGTTCATCCTCATGCGACTATCAACATCGACAGTTAGTTTTCCCTCGAAGTCGCGTCGTCACTCTAAAAGTTTGTTTATTATTTGATATCTGTCACTGAACAATTACCTACATAATCTAAAGTGGTTCGGCAGGGGAGGTTTAGAAGTCGATTAGACGCAAGCGGTCACGTTGTTGAGTCTTCGCATTTTGTACTGATCTGGTGGACGGTGACGCTATGTTCCTTGGTTTAGTGGGTTCTTGCAATAGCACCAGTAGAGTTGGTTCAAGATCTTTCGAGGAGCATAATCTTTCTGGATCACTATTTATTCCCGAGGTTGTCACTGTTCTTCTACTGTTATTTTATTTCGGAGGTTTAAGGATTTTAAAGTATATTTTCATAGTTAGATAAGGTAACCAAATTTAACGTTTAAAAAATGGATGGGTATGCCCATCCATTTTTGGATGGATGGCCTAGGCGAAAGCTGACTCATCAATAAATCAGATAAACCGATAGTGCGGAAATTCAAGCAATAAAAAATGTTATGTAGTTGCAAATTAAGATACTATATAAAATTAGAATACTATAGTAATGTTAATTACTATATACAAATATATATTAAGATTAGAAAAGAAACCTTTCGTGATGAGCCTTGGGAGAAAAGAGGTTTATATGAAACATTGAAGAGATATAGTCGATATGATAGCAGACAGTCCACCTGGTGGATAATGTCCCCAATGAACGATACATGCCAACGCCAGTCCAAAATGGCAAACGTTGGCACATCCCCGGATGCGCTGTTTACTATTGGATATTTAGGAATGAATTTGGAAAGAGGGTTAGGAAGGATGAGGAATATGAAGTATAAAGCGACGAGAAGCCCTGAATATAGTGACCTACTTTCATCGCTTTGCAAAGAAAACAATTCGTGTCTAATACAATATTTAACTAAACCTACGCTAACATACATATACCATGTGACTGTTATCTTACAAGTAGTCACGTGTTAGAGCCAATGAATCCTTTTGTAAATTTGTTCAAAGACTGGCATTGTCGGGCGGATTTTCTTGCTTTATCTTTATTTTCCGAAATCATCATGTGACTTTTCTGACGTGAACCGCTTTAAATGACGAACACGTAGGTTGTGCAACGAGCTGACTTGTGAAATCTTTCAACGCTCTACGACATGAAGTTATTCAAGAAAGCTGTGAATAGGTATATACATAAATAAATTAAATTTTATTTCATTCACACAATAATATCTAAATCTAGCAAGCAAGATAGTGAAAATTTAAAATGGGACACAATTAAATGAGGAACAAAAATACTGAAAGTAGCAGAAAATTTATAGGTGCAAATTTATAGATGAAAATTTATAGGTGCAAATTTTTAGGTGCAAATTTTAAGGTGCACATCTATAGTTGCAAATTTTTAAAAAATAGTCACTAAAATCTTCAAGCTTTATATATCTAAGGCAAGGTTTTAAAAACTTAAATAATCGCATGTAACTTTGATATAATTTCGCTTGTTTTAAAAATCAACACGGTTAAAGGCGTTATTTGCAATTGTTTAAAAGAAGCGTTCATTAAATTAAAAGCTCCGTTGAGTAATGGCTGGTTAATATTCAGAGGGCACTCGGCCATTCATTAATTGATGCCTGGTTAATTAATGGCAGCCAACTTCAACTTCAATAATTGCAGTAGCCCGGCATTGGATAAGTCACCTTTAGTGTCAATTGAATGGGGATAGCAGAGGCGTGTTCGCATACTGGAACTTGTAACGGAACGTGGGTATGTAGACCTACGAAATGATATTATAATTTCAAATATTGTAACGAAATTTTATTGGAAGGTATTATATTGTATGTCGGAGAAATTTCTTCTTGAAGTTTTCTTCAGTTCTTGAAGTTAGAATTTTCTTCTAGATCAGTTCTTGGCGTCGATTTTCTTTAAGTTGTCAGTTTATCTGACCGTTCTTTAAGTGGGTGGAGAGATACTGACCAACCACCGCATCTTTTCCCGTGGGTGTCCTAAAGGCGACTAAAGAATAACAAAACCGCTACCACAAGCCCTGAGGAACTACACCATTTCTAAAAGGGTGGACTCACCAACCCGCTTAGACAACGTGATGTTTTAAGGCGTGACATTTATTGAGGGGGAGAGTGCACGCTGCAATCCAACAGCCGGTTGGCGCGCTCGACTGGCTACGTTACCCCTCTCTCACAGAAGACTACCTTGAAATGTACTACATTTCCCACTTTATCTTATTTCCCTAATGTACGTACGTTTCTGTAGTGAGTGAGATGTACCAGAGCCCATTCCCATCCTATCCCTGCCCATTTTCCCAACTCTTTCTCCAAATCCATTCCTATATCTTCAAAGGTAGGCAGCGCATCCGGGGTCGTGCCAACGTTTGTCATTTTGGACTAATGTTGACATGTTTCGCGGATGTCTATGGGCGACATCCATCAGGTGGAGTGTATGCTCGTCTGCCGCCTTCGTCCATAAAAAAAAATACATTCCTCATGCACAGGCCAATGTGCATGAGTGTCCAGCCAGCCAGCTGTGGACGGAAAAAGGGCTGATTACGGTTTAATTACAAACACAAATTATTAAATTGTTCTCGAACAAACAAAATAAATGAAATGAAATTGGGAATGGAAAAATTGGAAAAACATTTATTATATTAGATTGGTTCATTTTATTTTAAAAAAATGTATACAATCGATAAAAATCCTTACTAACCATTATGTCTATGGCTATAGGCTATGGCTACTAGTTACCGGTTTTAATGACGTTTTTATCAAAACCGGTATATCAAGTGGATGTTGTACGCCATTGTTATGTTTTGTACTTGACTTATAGAAATACTTAGTAAACATTACGAGTATTTGATGACCGGGTATCTCTATTAGATGATAACTAGTAAAATGAGAATTGGCATTCGGAGATATCGAGATATTTTATTTTTCCTTGATTCTTAAGGTTTTCATAAATTTTTAGCACGGCATATATACAAATATTATATAGTCTATTCAAATAATCAGATAATATGTTTTGTTACTAAAGGGACGATATAGCTGTGATGGTTTAAGTAATATATTCGATGATTTCTAGAAGCATCACTAACGATCGTGTGTTGGTTTCTAATGGTACGTTATCATGCAAGGAGTGTATTAAGCGTGAAATACATAATACCACGGGAAAAGTATTACGAACTGTATCAAATCATTTAAATGCTGTAGCAGTACCTACATCCGTAAGTCTCCGTATACGTATTATACAAGGTTTTCATAAATTAGCAGTCTACAGACTGCAACAGTTAGTAGTTCAACAGTTAGTTAGTAATAAGTTTTAGTAGCAACAGTTAGTAACCAGTAACTACTACTACAACAGTTAGTAGTAGTTACTGGTTGTTGCGTGATAGGCCAAACATTTAGAAACACGTTTGTCTTGCCCGTGTAGTGTCAGATACCACCTACTGGTTTAAAATACCACCACCCTATCTCTCGTGGGTGACGTGAATGATGGAGTGGTGCTACTCTTGAGCCGCCCGACACCAAACACCCACATAAAGGATAAAGTTATTCTGCTGTCTTAATAATACATATTGGGACTTATAGCAGTTTGGTATTTATCTGCTGAAATAATTCTTCCACTATTGCCTATTTATTCTACAAGTTTAATTGATATATCTATCCCAGGGACGGAAATTTTCTTTGGGTCTCGCTTCCCTCAGCTCATTCCCACATTTAACACATAAAATGTGTGGCGATGCATCTGCACATAAAATATTTTTTGAAAAAGCGATTGCAATGTTAAAGAGACACACAAAAACTAGTGGACAAATTTTGAAGAAACTTGTCATAGTTATAGCTCATATTAACATTTAGGGTATTTACTTATTATCCTTATCCATAATAAAGTTGCCACGGTAATCATTCTAAATTCACGAGAACGAAGTCGCGGGCTCCTCTAGTTGTAAAATATGATGTTGTTATTTAGCTGACACACGAGCCGCGTGGCGAACTCTTGATTACCATTAGTACAATAGTAGGTATTCTATTCCTCTGAGATTCGAGGGTGTGTTTGCGTTCATTAGGTTGATAACGTTTGAAAATTAATTACACATTAAATTAACAAAATTATATTAAAAGGTAGGACTGGCAAAAGCTTTTGTAGCAGTTCTGTGTTCCAATCTATAAGTTTTCTTTATTATCAAGCTATTATTAACAGTGCACTTATAATTAGTTAAGGCAAACACTACTTACTAAAATTTGCCCATGATTTCGTTCGTTTGGATAACAATTTTGCCCGAGAAATTGTCTTCGCTCTATCATGCAAAACTTCCAAACCTTATATTTTTTGAACTACGGAATCGATTTTAATAACTAGATGTTGAAAGTCAAGGTACGTGATTTATCGCCTATCGTATGCTTGAATATAAAAGCTCGTCTTACATATAAAAGGTCATCTAATCCGAATACCTTGTCATTCCTTGAAAATATCGCCCATAGCAATGTGGCAACATGATAATAAACCATCTTTATTGAGACTGATTTATGTATATAGAGCTTAAAAAGTTATTTTGGATGTATATTTTGGACTAATAAATAATTTTTTAGTCTAAGCTCTATATAAATATGTATCTGTCGCACTAAAGGTGGTTTCTTACCATATCGCAATCTTTATAGATACAATGTGTCATTGAAATAAGGCAAAACCCGATGTTGTCAACTAACTTGAAATATGTAAAACCGTTTTAGCGAATAGTGAAGTTATTTTAGGGATTATTTCAATAGTTACAAACATGTAAAGTTTTGTTGTTCTATCTAAAACGTTCCTAGCGCTCATTACTCAATACAGGGTGCTCAATACCGGGCACCGAGATGGTGCGCGGCACAGGAGGCGGTGGTGGCGCGCCGCGAGCGACGCGTGTAGTATGTAACTGCGCGTAGAATGCAAATGCATGTAGAATAATAGAAATACTAGAAAATAACAATAAGTTATTTTCAACAACAACAACAAAAGAAAACAACAATAAGAAAAAAAATCTATCGTAAAAACGTGTAGATTCGATTCTAACTTCGACAATGAACAAGCTATTTTAATTTTTTGCTTTATTTCAAATGACACGTGTACCTTATATTATCATTAATTTATATTTAGGAACATTTACTTTCGTGTATAAATGGCGAAAAGTGTTTCTTCAACCAAAAATTACCAAAAGTTAATTTTGGAACAGTTTGTCATTATTTTAACGAAATACGTTTGCTGTGGGAACATTTCAATTACACCTAATTAGAAGCAAGACAGAACTATTTGATGTTATTAGAGTTAATTAATACGTATGTTTTATAACAGACTTTAAAACCGGCGTTGGTTCTGTGTCGTTTAGCGAATATACCATAATATCCTTTTTTTTATGTATGAAGGCGGTAGACGTACGTACAGTTCACTTGATGGTAAGTGGATACCGTCGCCCATTGACATCCGCGATACATGCCAACATTAGTGCAAAATGACAAACGTTGGCACGCCCCCGGATGCGCTGCTTATCTTTGGGGATATAGGAATGGATTTGGAGAAAGAGTTGGGAACATGGGGAGGGATAGGATGGGAATGGGCTCCGGCACATCTTACTCAGTACCGAAACACGTACGTACATTAGGGAAATAAGTTAAAGTGGGAGATGAAATACATTTCAAGGTCTGTCTTCCAGTCTTTTGTGAGAGAGCGGTAACGGTAAGAATAATAGTCGAGCGCGCCCAGCGGCTGTTGGATTGCAGCGTGCACTATCGCCCTCAATAAAATATACTATTATTATTATGGTATCAAATTAATTTAGTCTTTAATAAATTGATTACTGATACTTGCATTGCTCAATAGAAGAATATTGGAGTAAAAGTAAGTTATATACAATATTGATACAATATTGTACCGTATACATCAATATTGTTATATTGATGTATACGGAACATGTGTTGATTTGTATGTTTTCATAGTTGGTTCTTATACAGGGTTACTGGTAAATAGAACAGTTCCTTTCAGCGAGTGGTGGTTTAAGGCGTAACGATTATTGTTCACAATTACATACCCTAGCCAAAAGTTGATAGTTTCCGAGATATTGAAGATTTTGCATTTTTCTCAAATAATTCTACCGACTGTAAAATATTTATTTTTAAAAAGTTTCCATTAAAATGTTTTATTATAACATCTGTAGAAAATAATTGTTAGAATATATTTTTTGTTACGTTAACACAAAAAGGCGGGTTTCCGATGTTTTGGCTGGCAAGATAAAAGGAGGAATGTCATGGTGGGAAACAAGACTATAAATTAGTAGGTTATAGGTGATTCGGCCCAGACCGTTTTGTATCTAGTTTGTATTAGAAGCTAGAATATACGAATTTAAAAGCGGAGTTGTGCGTCACTGGATTACTGCGTTCTGCACTACCATCGATAAAACTCAATTATTTTGTTAATTAAAGATTTTCTATTGACTTTTTTGTTTTAAATCTTAGTTCAGTATTGCAGTGAATTGATACGAAAGTAAAACTATCTAGAAGAACTAAGAATAATAGGAGCGACATGAGGGACTAATGAGGGACACTAAAACTAAAAAAATACAATGAAAATTACCAAACATGTGAAAACAAATCGGTTTATTTAAAAAGAAATCTACTACAGTAAGTATAAAAACACAATAAATAACAAGATTAGTTTGTCAGCTAACCGACGAGATACAAATATCAGAGAATTTCCGACAATTTCAGGAAACAGCCGTTTCAAGTACTACGCTCATTATTGTTCTTTTATTTGTGCGGTTGTTATTGGTTTAATGTCTAAGATCACCTTACCAGTAATCTTTTTTAATTTGGTGAAAATATTATTTTTACTGATAAGCCAGCCTGTTTTGAGAATTCGTTGCTCCTGTACGCGTTTGTCTGTCCTTGACCACCGTAAAACCTTATCTCTTATCCGCTGAGTTACGAGTTACGACAGCTACGGCTGTCCTTAGTTCCTCAGTGTTGATTTTGGCGATCTCCTATTATCGAAAACACGGTTTTGCTAATCATGGATTTGATTAGTAATGAAGAGTACGCAGACATTCGGGACGTCGGGAATACGCGATACGCTTTCCTAATCGGAATCTTCCGAATGTGTTCAGTAGAACATAACGTTGTATTCGGCTACATGATAAACCATCTTTATTGCTTTTGATTTACTCGTATGTATATAGAGAGCTTAACAAGGTATTTTGGATCTATATTTTGGACTTAAAAATAACTTTTTAGTCTAAGCTCTATATAAATACATATCTGTCGCACTAAAGATGGTTTATTATCTACCATATCGCAATGTCTATAGATAGGTACAGCGTGTCATTGAAATAAGGCAAAACCTGAATTTATCAACTAACTTGAAATATATAAAACCGTTCTAGCGAAAAGTAAAGTAACCTATTTTAGGGATTACTTAAAAAGTTACAAACATGTAATTGTTGTTCTATCTAATTCTATCAAACTCCTTGAAAGAAACTGTTCTATTTACCAATAACACTGTATATCTATAGCGCACTAAAGTTATCGCCGTAATTTTTCACCAACTATGACGGACGCACTAGAGTTATCTCGCCGTAAACATGAATATTACTTGTTATAATTAACTATATTTAACGAATAAGTGCGCGGTAAACCAAGATGTCGTCTACACATTTATGACATGCAGTTTCTCTACTCACTTTTAGCTATAATTAAGAACGAATTGTATTTAGCTGCGTATTGCTATATGTGCTTCAATAGTTCCTTCTACAATTGTTCCGTTTCTAATCATGGTCATTTTTAATTATTACTATCTATCTGAGCTTGAGTCTTTTGTATCCGAAAATATTACTGAAAAGAAAAATAATAACTATAGGTAGGTACTTCAAAAATTCTAGACCTACAATGTCTTCTCCTTATCTTGGGAAAGGAAACCCTCGACAGGCATAAATAAATAATAATAATACTCGTTGCAAATATTGAACGGGTGTTATAATTGTATAATTGTATAATAATAATTGTATGTACGGGACCTTTGGGTTTTTGGGAAATATTATGTTTGAACAAAACATAGTTTAGTTATGGAAATTTGCAGAAAACTAGAAATTTTCAGCCAAATTCTTCGTTTTGTTTGGAGAAGGTTTTTTGTTGTAATAAATAAAATAAATAATTAATGTTTAGTATGAAATACGAAAAAAAAAAATTACACCGGTTTAATTGGTTTGTATTTTAATATTTTTTTATAGGAGACGTGATCGATGGTAGGTACATATCACCGCAGCACCAAATAAGAAGAAACTGTTTCGAAACTATTGCATCGCTATCATTTAAGCATAAGTACACAAAAGTATCAATTATTTATTTAAATGGTTCGTAAAAATCCAGTATTTATAATAAATATTAAAATATCAGTAATTTGATATATATCAGGTATATATCATGTATAGGTATAAAGAATACGTGAATATCAATCTGGTGGTTCTTTTGTGTCAAAATTGTTAGGCAAATGAAACTTTGAGTTTGATTAATATACTTATATTTATTATAAAACTAAACAAAAAAAATAAGAGTAAAATTAGAATAACAAAAAAATAGAGTCTGAGATTAATAATCAGTCTACTTGCTCAACATTTAACTAAATTATAATTATAGTCTTTAGTGTTGGATCATTGGCAGTGGCAGTGATGATAATTTTATGTCAGTATAAGAATTTAAAAGCGTGAGATCTGCCAAAATTCTAGTTTTGACGATAAATATCAATTGGTGTATATCAATATAAATATCAATTGATATATATCAGCGAACCTTATTTATTTATATGGCTAGTCGTTATCACCACATCCTATTTTCCTGAAGCACTTTATATTATCAACCAGTATTATCAAAGGTGGTTAAGGTTATCGTGTCTGAGCAACACATACGTAAGTGAATCCTCAAATGTAAATAAAGATGCAGTTGTAATAATTATTAGAACAGTTAAGATAACTTATAAATATAAGATATCTATAAATTTTTTTTCGGAATGGCTAAATTCTTGTGGCCCCGTACATGTATGATTTAGAGGGAGCGCAGAAGGCGCAATAAAGACACATGTAATAGTTGCCCAGTAACATAAGAGTTATTTTGCACCAGCACAGCATTAGTAAGACGAGCCCTAGCAGGGATAATTTTCTCAGAAAACATTTAATTGCACTGTCTAATTACATATCCAATCGTTTAATTTGTGTTTATATAAGTGTTTAATGTTTAAAATTATATGCATTATTTAAGTGTTTTATATTTCATTAGGCCTACATTTTTTTTTTATGGAGAAGAGGGCGGACGAGCAAGCGGTCTCACGTGATGGTAAGTGTTACCGCCGCCCATAGACACCTGCAACACCATGCGGGAGCGCCGCCGACCTTGCAAATTCCTATTCACAGCTTTCTTGAAGAATCCCATGTCGTAGTTTAATGGGAAGACCTCTTGAGGCAGTTCATTCCACAGCCTACGGGTTCGCGATATAAAATAATTTTTGGACCGAACAGTACGCGACACCTCCGTATCTAGGAAATGCGGATGGACCGCACTTCTGTGACGGGATGTGCGGTTGTAGAAACCCGAGGTGGGAATTATATTGAACAATTCTTCAGAGCATTCCCCATTGTACAGGCGGTAGAATACACAGAGAGATACGCTGACGATCCCGTGAAAGTGGGATCATTGACAATACGAACAGCACGTCGTTGGATGGAGTCAAATGGGTCCAATTGGTATTTCGGTGCGCCGGCCCAGAGATGTGAGCAATACTCCATATGGGGCCTCACCTGAGCTTTGTTAAGCATTACGAGTTGCCCAGGGGTGAAGTACCGCTTCGCTCTGTTCAGCACACCGAGCTTTTTGGAGGCCATTTTGGTCTTACTTTCCAGATGACCCCTAAATTCGACTTTGCTGGAAATGTCGACACCAAGGATCCCAATACTCTCCGAGATCTTAAGAGGTATGCTCTGAAAGCGAGGTGCTACGACAAAAGGGTTTTTTAGCGGTGAATGCACAGACTTGCGTCTTACTGGGGTTACTTGACTTAATGTTTATATAGTAGTCAAATGTGGAGATTTAATTAACAGCATTTGTTACGTATTATAACATTTGATTTGTCGTTGTACCTAGATTTACCTATATTTCAAATGACTATAAACCTTCCCTAAAAATAAAAAATATTTACTGTTTCATTGTGCAAAAACTAATTATACGTAATTAATTAGGACTTTCGCTGTTGTATAGCTTATTATCCGGAAGGAAATCTGGAATATATGGCATCTCGCTGTGACATTAGGAAACTGACCAGTAGAAAAAGAAATCAAAATTGTAAATAATATTAATATAATTGTAATTCAATGTTTATTTTTGTATGACGGAATAACGCCGAGAAAGTCCCTATACACTTATATTATTTGAAGTCAGTTTAGTATTAAAACAAATAAAATATTTTTTACTATTCGCTAACAGATGGTTCTGATAGGTGCATTTTAGTAATTGAGACTCGAAACGAGCATAAATTTAATGGTTGCAAAAGTTCACTCCTTTGAATTTTAGAGAGAGCTCGGAAAGACGAAAATAAATTGAGGTTATGGTTAACATATCAACACAACACTATTAAATGCCTATTAAGTTTGTCAATAAACTCCTTGGACACCCATTAAAACAAGTAGTTTTTACAACGTTTTTGATCGCCTATGACCTTTGTATTTTTTCAGGAAAATCTCTAAACTTCTGGTCTTTATCTCTTTTTTAACATAGCAAAGTAATCTGTGCACCGGAGTCCGAAGATAATGTCACAATACAGTACACCATTTCCATTTGAATGTATTTTCGTTGTATGACTGAATGATGCTACGGAGATGCCCAAGTCATTTGGATTCGGAGTCAGTTTAGTATTCAATCGTTCAAATAAAATATTTTTTATTTAAATCAACCCATGAGATATTTCGCTAACAACTAGCTCTATTATGTTCATTTTAGTCTACAGATACTCGAAAACAGTACGGATAAACGGATATGCGAAGACTGAATCCTATAAGTTAAAAAGAACACGAGAAGTGATTAAACGCTTCGTAGCACGCAAACCACAAAATGTTCCGCGTGAAGCAGAATGAACAACGAAAGGACCAATCCAGATGCACAGAAATGTACCTAAGCATACTACAGAACAGAACATTATTGGAAAATATTTTACACAGATTACTTGACACTATCTACCTACGATTCATTGTTTTCGGTTCTTTTTAGGAAATGCAGACTAGGATAGACCATGAATAGCACTAAATGTAGTCGCCATGCTTTGGTACTTGGTAGTGAGACAGTCCATTATCTTATAGGAAGAGGCTTATAAAAGATATGGAGTGCTGTTCGCACCTCTGGATCGCTATACCAGAATAATTGTGAACTCATTTGACACCAAGAGATGAGATGAGAAGAGCCAAAGACCGTTTGTGGTGGTGAGCCTTGGGAGAGGCCTGTATACAGCAGCGGAGAGACAGTATGCCTGGATATGATACTCTCACAAGCTGTTTAGAACCCATTAGCATCCGGAGAGACATGGAGTCTTCCCGCGATCTAGGTACTAGATACACAACACAATTGCTGTGCAGAACTATTCGTTGCAACGTCCAACTCGGATTACAATAACCGTGCCTTCCGTCATCAAAGTGCGATCTACTTCCACTCCTTTAATAAGAAGCTGCCGCGAACGTTATGGTATACAAATTGATTTATATCACGTAATTAAATAATGTGGAAAGAACAACAGCCTATAATTATCCGCAGTGCTATAACTTGGACATTTTCATGTCTTTTTTAAACCGGTAACGAGCATGTATAACTTTGGAAGATACCCGATATGGTTGGGAAAATATGCGTGATTACTCGCAATTTAGTATTTATTTAGTACTAACATTTGACATATACTCTAGAAGGCTATGAATATATACGAGAAAAGCGAAAAGATAATGTTGAGGCTAAATGCAAGCGCATTCGTAAGGTCCATCATGCCCGTGTTTTTACAGGTGGTAACAAATCATTTACAGCTGCTTTGTGAACGCGAGCAAAGCCGCGGGTAGAAGCTAGTACGTTATAAAATATAGCTGTTTTTCTAGCTTTTGTAATCCGTATTAGGTACCCATATATCCCAATACTTTTTTTTGAGATATAATTAAATGAACTAGTGAATTAAATAAAATAAAATAGTGAACGAATAGCAAATCGATAGTTTCAAATTTAAAAACGGGTTTAAATTTAGATTCTCAGGTGACAAGTTTTGTGCTAAGTTTTGTCAATCCTGTTTGATGTTGGCATGTATCGCGGATGTGGGCGACAATATGCACTTACCTACTGAACGGTCTAGGAATCATCTTTGTTAAAAAAAATAAGGATTTTTGAAATTAAAATGTACAATTTATTTCAAAGGCAATTGTCGTCAGTCACTTATTCCTTTGTCACCGCCATCTTCCCGGCCTATCGTCGTCTGTCAAAGTTTAAGCGGCCAGTTAGTATTACTAAGGAGGTTGGACGCCGCTACACATACTCCATCATACACATAATAACAAACTGTCTGCTCGCTTGAGTCGCATGCCACATTCTTTCAATATATAAAAGAAATAAATTTACCAATTTTTTTAAGTAGAAGTTTTCTTCATAATTAAAAACTAATTTCTTCATCATTTTATACACAAACAATGAGAATTATTCCGTAAAATGTACAAAATTTCAATGTGGATCCTACAAACTTCACCGAGCAAAGTGAGGCAATGTACTGATCATATAATATAGTTTACTGAGCGTCTGTGCTGTGAAGCATGTCCTAATGTTATTAGTTTGTCATTAGTATTGCCTTTAAGAGGATGGATACTGTGTTAATATCATAATGCTAAACAAGTTATTTAGCACTTATGTGGTAATTAAAAGTATTGTTTTGATGTCAACTCGTCTCAGCACAAATTAGATAGTATTATGATGACATACTCGTACTGGATAATAATAACACATCGTTACCGTAAACGATTCCTACTGCGGTCACGGACCATGTGAAATTCTGAGACACGATTATAGTGATTGCCATGCTATGCTAATGGCCGGTGATGGACTAGCGATATTCTAGACTTTTATATGTGAGATTGTGAGTTCAAATCCTTGGCCTCTTGATCGACGATTTCATACAAATCTCTTTTCTGGGACGGACTGATCTCTTGTCATTGACGGAAATTCTTCCTTTATGGTGGGGGAAGTTACGAGCGATCGCTAGTATTGTTAATGCTCCTCACGTTCAGTCGCTGAAAAAAACAATTTTTATACATACCTATACGTGAATGCAGCCACTACCGTTTATCTAGTTTCAAAACCAATGCACGTTATTGCATTCATATCACCAAATACGGGTACCACATGTACTTTATGAGTAAGTGCAGCATAGCTTAAAATTACCAACGATTAATTCAAGCGAGTGAAATTATTTGTAATTTTTAAATTGTTTTTCTTTACATATTAGTTTTAATTATCGTCGTGATGAGCATAATTAAACCTAGCAAATATATTTATTAATATATGCTCAGATTATTTACTAACACAGCATAAATAATGACAATGGATACATGCAAATTAGTTGGCCGTGTGGTTAACACCACGTGTGGTTATCGACTTTAGAATAGCACCAGTCCATCTCCCGCGGGTGTCGTGTCGTGGCCACTGAGGGATAACAAAGCGGCTGCCACGAGCTCCTCAGCTACACCACCTCTGAAGGTGTGGACTTGCCAACCCTAGCGTGGCTTAGCTTGGCTAGGCTAGGCTTAATTTGCTTTTATGCAAATGTGTTAACTACATAAATGACTTTTTAATTAACCTCTCACTCTCACTTCAATTAACTCTAATTTAAGCTATGTGACCATTGACCTTCAATTATTTTCAATTGTATTGATTATTGTAAAAATTGTGTATTAGACGTTCTGTTGTTTAAATAGTGATAATTTATTGAACTTCAAAATGTTTTTCGTGCGCGGTGTTTGTGATAATCAAATAAAAGCGTGGGGCTGCGTTTCTCGTGTGCTTCCAAGGAGTCCTCTTCTGTTCTCAGTAAACCTACTATCGCTTTACTGAGCCACTCCTGACTTACTTCCACGGCACTGGACATTGACAGGATACGTTTTAAACTTTGAAATTATTTATTACGAAGAAAACTTGATAGTGGCAGAATGTGCTAATTGAACCATTGCATATGTAAAGAAAAAAACTATAAATGGTTAGCAGATTCGGTTTTAGTTCAAAAGTTTTAGTTTTGTCGTCAAAAAATTAGCCACAGTTTAATTTCATGTCGGCTTGAAAAAAGTAGGTTAAACTTACCTTTGCAATGTTTAAATGGAAACTGTTGAAATAGAAACCAATTAACATCATTGTCGCTTTGTTTTCGAGTATTGTTTAAAATTGATGTTTCCTCGAGACTTGGACTGAGGCCAACCCCTTAGCTAAATGTTTCTTTGGCATACTAATGAAACACTAATTATTCAATTTTTTGGCTGATTTTTATAGTGTCACTCAAAAGCAACGAGAAGCTATTTACTTTAATGTTCAACTTCAGAACTACAATGCAGTGATTGTGCAGTGGCATTTGTGGTGATATAATGACAGAACTTAAGGCAGAATATTAGTTCTGTTTTCATCGTACGAGGTTGTGCAGTAGTTTTTTGAAGCGCATAATAATTATTACTTCATTAATTTATAAATTATTTACCTATATTATGTTAGGCTGGGGATCCAAGTGGTTGATGTGTCGATGTGTCGCAGTGGCACAATTTGTTCCGTGTAGTTGATAATACGCTACGAGTACTTTACAAATTCATGCCCGCCCATAGACAACAATTAGGAGTTTATTGCAAATGAAACCAGCCCTTTTAGTATTCACTGATGGAGGTGGATGCAGGATGGGGATGGATGCTGGATGCAGGTCGCTGCCGATAGGTCTAAATGGCGGACAATGGGGGAGGCCTATGTCCAGCAGTGGACGTCCAAGGGCTGAGATGATGATGATGATGATGATGATGGAGATGGGCCCCCTCATGCACATTGACTTGTGCATGAGGGATGTATAGCCTTCAAACGGCGCGCTGGCCAAGCGCGTTGGCGAGTCCACTCTTTTAGATGTGGTGTAATTCCTCAGCGCTTGTGGTAGCGGCTTATCCCTTAGTCGCCTTTTATGGTTTATGGGCTGGTGTTATTCTGCCGACACCACCAGGCATTATAATAAAGTATCTATTATGAGCTGTTATTACCAGTCACTTTACGCCGTGAAATTGCCTTTCAGTTTGGTATCGTGAATGCATTATTGACGATATTTGTAGAATGCCATCCCCTTTGAACTCTTGAATATTAACCATCGACAAACAAATCAAGCTCCAGCCGCTCAGTTAATTGATCCTTATAATATGAACAAAGACAAGGCAGTTTACAGCTATACACTGACTTTCCTACTTGAAACTTGATTGACTTTTATAAGTTTAGTTCTGAAGTGATTGTGTTGTAGTTCTGAAATGATTTACGGAACTTTATATATATATATCTGTTGTGACTTAACTAGGTTTGTTAATTTTACATTTTTAATCAGCATAAAAACTCTCATTAATTCTTGAGTGGGGTAAAATGTAATTGAAAAAGAAATATCACGTCTCCACCAATGTCGGGCTATTGTTTAAGAAGAAACTAAGTACCAAAATAATATCAATATATGACGTATAAATAACAAATGGTCAGAGGTTATCAGTGTTTATAGTTCCTTACTACGTAATAATTACATACCATCAAAAGTAGGAACGATAAATAAATTTATCATACTCAAAATGTGTTATTGTAAGGTTATGATCATCAATTAAATTTTGTGTTCTACCTACGCGTATAGTAGAACACAAAATGTACAGTATAGTATAGTATGTAATAGAAAATTGTACTACGACATATTGTATATATTTACTCTAAAAACGAACGTATCGTGTGTGTTCATATAAATTTCGTTATACCTAATGACAGTGACACAACCTGTGTGTTCTGCGTGATACATCAAAATATTAGGTACAATGATTAAGTGAAACAGCACATTCTTGTAATGTAACGTTCGAAGTCGATGTGTTTGGCGAATGCTTCCGGTCAATATTCAGTTCAATCGTTGCACAATGCTCCACATATCATGCAATATTTAGAAGTAACTTAAGTTTACAAATATTGCAGTACATACTTATTTCCGTTTGGTGACAAACGTTATATCAAAAGTCATTTGCACTTAACATAGCGTGAAAATGAGCTCAGGACAGTGGTCCCCTTGTGAAAACGAGATGTGATGCTCAATGTTTTGATGGGTCCTATTTATTTAAAGGCCAAAGTGTTAAACTGGTGTTTTTTTGATTTTTGGAAATTGTATAAAAAACATTATTTAATATTCATGTGTTAAAACATATAAAATAACTTTTCTAGGATTTCTAATGAAGTATAAATACTTATAACTGATATCACAAGTTTTTATAGCACACCTTCAATCGTCTGTACTGAAAAATTAAAAATTTTAAGTTAGGGCCGTGGATTTTACAACATCGTCTTTATATTCCAAATTACATTTATTAATTGCTAATAAATAATAGTTAATAGTTTAACAACAGTACAGTGCAATATTATTGCATATTATTGCATATATTGCAATATTATTTCATTAGAAAGTAACGATAATAAAAGTAATAATGAAAATAACGAAATGAAAGAACTACAGGCAATTCTGCAAAGCAGACTTTATATTATGTGAGGTTATCTGAACACAGGGACCTTATTTTTGGTATAATTTTTTTTTCTTCATTTACGACAATGATGCAATTAGCACATTCTGTTAGTGTCAAGTTTTCTTCGCAAAGTTGAAACTATTAAAAACACATACTGTCAATGTTCAGTCCTGTCGAAATAGGTAAGTCAGGAGTCGTTCAGTAAAGTGATAGTAGAAAAACATTTATTTGTACACACCAAACACCATAATACCTCCTTGAACTAGACTCTTTGAAAGCACACGCAAAACGCAGTCCTATGCTTTTATTTGATTATCACAACCATTACGCACAAAAAACACTAATTTTCACTATTAAACCACAAAATGTACAGTACACAATTTTTACAATTAGTCAAACAAAAACTTCACTACACTTCTCGAGTTCCCGCCAAAAAATCCCATAACTTTGGATAAGATTTTCTAAGTTAAAATTTCGTTTCTTCAAGATTTTGTTTAACTAACATTGCACATTTAAGGCAAAGCAATAAAAAATATGTTATTTTTCATACCACTAAAGTCTCCATATCTGGAAAACTAGAATCGACAATAAGATCCCCTTTGTCAATAATATCACATATACACTTGACCAAGCTTGAAAGAACAATAATACATGTATTCCTTGTCTAAATAAAAAATCTAACAGGAGTGCAGCTAGACAAAGGAGAACTGTTTTACTTTTTGTTTATTTATATTTTAAATAAAAAACTATACTTAAAGGCATGTTTCGAATAGCGAAAAACACTATTCACGAATACAAACACGCATCCGAATAATTTGCCTCACTATTCGCGGATACGAATAGTATCTAATCTACTATGCATGCACTTGTAAAGTTAGTAAGTGACAAAGTTAGGTACGTATCTGACTTTCAAATAAACGTTGATCCTTAAAGTATTTTTTTTTATTATAAAATTGCCAATGACCAATGTTATCTGAGCCACGTTCTATCTCTCGTAAACTTTAAAATTCGTCTTGTATCCTGATTCCTGCTGCACCTACTGATAAAAATTGATTTGTTTTATTGTAACATCTACGTCATTATTATCTGTTAATACTTTTTATTATAATAACACTCTGACTATTTGTTTCCAAAATAAAGTAAAATAAATAAAATAAAAATCTCTTTCACCATCACGTTGGGCTTTTACTATTCGATTAATATTCCAGTAATTGTTTAGAAAATGGCGAATATACGAATACATGAAAATTGGCCAGTATTCGCCGAATCGAATACGAATACCATCTCATTCGGACCATCTCAATAGGTAGGTACTGACTTAAAAACTAACGTATTAACGTATCATTCGGACCATCTCAATAGGTAGGTACTGACTTAAAAACTAACGTATTAACGTATCATTCGGACCATCTCAATAGGTAGGTACTGACTTAAAAACTAACGTATTAACGTATCATTCGGACCATCTCAATAGGTAGGTACTGACTTAAAAACTAACATATTAACGTATCATTCGGACCATCTCAACAGGTAGGTACTGACTTAAAAACTAACATATTAACGTATCATTCGAACCGTCTCAATAGGTAGGTACTGACTTAAAAACTAACGTATTAACGTATCATTCGGACCATCTCAATAGGTAGGTACTGACTTAAAAACTAACGTATTAACGTATCATTCGGACCATCTCAATAGGTAGGTACTGACTTAAAAACTAACGTATTAACGTATCATTCGGACCATCTCAACAGGTAGGTACTGACTTAAAAACTAACATATTAACGTATCATTCGGACCATCTCAACAGGTAGGTACTGACTTAAAAACTAACATATTAACGTATCATTCGAACCGTCTCAATAGGTAGGTACTGACTTAAAAACTAACGTATTAACGTATCATTCGGACCATCTCAATAGGTAGGTACTGACTTAAAAACTAACGTATTAACGTATCATTCGGACCATCTCAATAGGTAGGTACTGACTTAAAAACTAACGTATTAACGTATCATTCGGACCATCTCAATAGGTAGGTACTGACTTAAAAACTAACATATTAACGTATCATTCGGACCATCTCAACAGGTAGGTACTGACTTAAAAACTAACATATTAACGTATCATTCGAACCGTCTCAATAGGTAGGTACTGACTTAAAAACTAACGTATTAACGTATCATTCGGACCATCTCAATAGGTAGGTACTGACTTAAAAACTAACGTATTAACGTATCATTCGGACCATCTCAATAGGTAGGTACTGACTTAAAAACTAACGTATTAACGTATCATTCGGACCATCTCAATAGGTAGGTACTGACTTAAAAACTAACGTATTAACGTATCATTCGGACCATCTCAACAGGTAGGTACTGACTTAATAACTAACGTATTAACTAATCTAACTAAATATGTAGAATTTATTTTACACAGTAATATTTTATTGGTAGTGCCAAATAACAGGGCAACAAAAATAATTTTGTATAAAAATACAACTATTCGTTTGAAAGTGTTACCATAGTATATATATATATATATATATATATATATATATGATAATATTTTAAATTCATAGTTTATTATCATATTAGGCTATTTTGTGAATAATATATGTTTTATTACCTTGGATTTCACTTCTCCCTTCTAACAAAATAATGTCGTACTTATGTGTATTAATTACGTTTACAGTAGCCCCTTAGAATGATACGGGTAAGTTTTATTACACTTTATATTATCAGATACTCTACAACTAAATAAATACATGGAAACGCATCTTTAGCTGGCTTAAAATTGGTAGCAAGTGAAACTGATGGCGCGCGGTCTGAGTTGAAAATTAAAGAAAACTCGTGAAATGATTAAGTACGTCTGTTAAGAAACACTATAGTTAAGAAACAATGTAGTTTGGGAAGACCCAAAATACATTCTCCTTCTCGATTATTATAATTAAACGTAGGAAATAAATTATACAAAAACTCAATAATATACAATAATATTATTACGATGGCAATTAAACAACTTTGAACGGTTTAAATCGCGTATATTTGACATTGTTTATATCCCGACGTTTCGAACACTTTGCAGTGGACGTGGTCACCCCGTGACCACGTCCACTGCAAAGTGTTTACGCGATTTAAACCGTTCAAAGTTGTTTATTGCTATGTATAGTAATCGCGAAAACCTAAGAAAATATTAATATTACTACGACCCTGTCTGTTTTCTACTTCTGTGTAAAGGTACTTACGTAAGTACTCGTAGGTACATGTAAGTACGAGTGTATTATTTTTTCGCGAAAACAGTGCGCTTAACAGAGTAACTTACTTATTATTCTTAAATGCCAAGGTCTCGCGGAAGTGTCAGGTACATCACACAAAATTTTAAACTTTAGGGGAAACCCTCACGGTGGGGTAAATGTACCAGTAGTTGCCTCTATAGTAAAAGAAAAAACTGACGTTCTTAGAAAACATCTTTATTTGCTTTGTAAAGAGAAAAGGAATTATAAACATATATAGAATAGTCGTCTACTGATCTCATGTTATACTATTTACGCGAGAAGATTTAGTGTTTTTTAAAAAAATATCGATTTTTATAACCACTAAGTTGACTATGAATTTTTGAGATCAGTGTACGAGTAATAGACAGTCTAGGAACTATAAAAAATCAGCATCAAATACGAATATGGAATATAAAAACAGTTATAGAAATCTTCTAGAAACTATAAAAGTACCAACGATTAATAATTATTTAAAACTTTTCAGTTTTCCTTTTTTTCGTAACTTTGTTCTTTTCTTGTGGCCAGAATGAATTTGGAATATTTGATCTTGCGATGCTAATAGAAGGTAGCTGCGTGTATGATTTTCAACATTACTTTCTTTTTTGTAACCTACAGTTCACAATAGTTACAATGGTTCATAATAGCTCACACCAATTACTTGACAGAAGTAACGTAGAATACTAATATTTTTAACACATCAAAAGTAAGCTTAACATATTGGAAATAAGATCTTTTGTATTTTTTTCCAAATTGAACAAGTAATATGTAAATTAATTGTACAAGGTATGTCAACTATTACGATTTCGGATGAATTTTGTACTAGTGTTTGACACCTTTCTTAAAACAAAAAGTAATTATCAAAATAACCAAAATACAACAAAAATACTAAATTTGTCTCATAAAACAAAAAACTAAATAAAATACAAATTATCAATATTTTTTTATCAGATTCTACTTAAACAGTAGAATTATACAAAGATCTTACTGAGATAATTATTAAAATTACTCAGAAGGCGTTCATCATATACATGTTATAAGTTTGCAAACAATGGTAGCTATTACTTTGTTCAGTGACATTTATATTATTATTCTTCATACCGCTCCCAGATGCACTGTTAGTAAATTAAAGTAATAATCTGTGTAAAATTTTCAACGGATTTCTTATTATTTTGCGATAAAGGCGAGAGTGTCAATTACTCGGACGATGTCAAGTACTGGTGCATTTATCCTATAGGTACATAACATTTTGCTGAGTACTTATTTGGGGTAAAATACCTCGTTAATTAGCTTCGTCACCTATTTTGCTTCATTTTTATAAACAGTCACATATTATTATTACAGTATTATTATCACATATTACAGTCACATTGATGATAGAGCGGTAAAGGTTTATGGTTTTAGGGTTAACTGTTTTTGGTTAACATTTCTGAGGTAGTGAATTTGCATCCTGACCACTGCCGAGTTTGTATTTACATATTGTAAATCTTAAGTATTGTTAAGTATACTACTCTCGTGTATAAATACAAAATGTTCGTGTTATTGTGAATGTACGAAATTGGTGATTATTAACATCTGTCAGTGAAAGTTGACAATCACCACTAGCGCTGGATAGGTATCGTAGTATTGCCTTGAAAATTTTAATATTTAATCACATCTTAAAGCATAATAGAAGTTTAATCACATGTGTGCCTTTGTCTGAGCTAATGGCCGGGCCCTGACTTTGGTTAAGATTCCCTAGTTTACAATTTTTCTTAAAATTTCGTGGTTTCAAGATTATGTTTAAAATACAAACATGTCGTAACATCTGATTTTTAAAATATAGCAATAGAAATTATGTTATTTTCTGGAAAACCAGAACCGACAATAAGGGTCATCTTAATAAAGGATTTTTTCAAATAATGTTACATAATATAACCGTTAATGTTGACGTATGTTTTAGATAAAGTGTGATTGGCGATCGTCATTATTCGGAGTATATTTGATAGAAATAGCCGAGATAAAATATATTTTCTCTTCTAACATATAGAAATAACTGAGATAAACACATTCGTGGTTCAGTCCATTCAATTCATGTGTAGCGCCGTCTTAATTTCTTTAATAACACTAACTGGCAACTTGGACGTTATAACAGAGACGACGATAGATTAGACAACAGACAAACATATGAATACTAGTAATATTGCAAATCCGAAATTTTCTTTGTATTCTGTTTATTAGTTATGTCTTCACGACTAAATTACCGAACTGATTTCAGTGAAATTTGGTGCATAGGTCGTCTAAAATGTGGAGAAAGATACAAAATAGGTAAGATTTCGAAATATTGATAAGTTTTCCAGGGGAAACTAATTACTTTTAAAACATAATTCAGGCGAGCGAAGTGGCAGACAGAAGCTAGTAAAATATTATAATTTCAGCGCATGTGGTTGTATGGGCGGCATATGCTCTTTTCGTTGACATAACAATTGTTTATTACGCACAATAACATATCCGACCGCATTCAGACGCTAACACATCACAATGTGCTTACGTTCACCGAAATATATTTTAAATAAAAATATTCGATCTTTAACCAATGCGTTTGATCAATATCAATACCGGTGAGTGTCGATATTGGCAGCATTTCGGATATTCACAGTAACATAATATCCATAAACGAAAATTGTTTGAAGAAACAAATCGATGTTTGATAAGTGCTGCAGTGCTATCACTTTATCGCTTATTAATTAAACACGTGACGTGGATTTCTGTGAAAATTAGTCAGTACGATTGTATAGAAATGTGACATGAAAGTTGTGGATTCGATGCTTGTAGTTGGGGTTAAATATTAAAGAACGTTAGAAGGTTAATTGATTATATATGACGTTATTTAAATAAAGGAATATGATTTTCAGTATGGACTTATTGACATTGTTCAAAATTTTCTAATTTAAAAATTTCATTGCTTACGATTTTTTTTAGAAGATTATATTCTCAAACCCTGGGAAAGTAGAATTGAAAATTAGGTTATTTTTCTCAGATAATGTCACATTTATAAATATAAATTATATATAAAGTAATTAAATACTGGCACGAAACATATCTCTTCTACTTTTGCGTTCCCTTCCTCCGTCCTTTTGATAATTAAAGAAAAATTCAAACTCCAGCCAGTGTGGATGGTGTTTTCTGTGGTAGATAGCTAGATAAATAGATAGATATAATCTCTTGGTGTGCTTTGTAAAGCAAAACAGAGATCGTAAACTTAACATGCACAAAAGGCGTTCAAAAGTTGTTAGTGCGATATTAGAAAAACAGCTGTTTGTATAAACGAGATTACATCCATTTCTGCAAGTTTTAATACATATGCCGTGTATTAACTAATAAAAGAATACAATAAAGACCCTATTTTCATTTATGTATTACGTATCTAACAAATACACTATTTTATAAACAAAACAATAGAATTGATTGAACTGATTGAGGTTGATGATACGTAATGGATGTCATCGTAACAAATGCAAAGAAATTGATTGAATATGATTTCAGTGACTTATGAGACTTTCAATCGCTATTAAATTTTCGCGCCGTGAAGACTTCGAACTTCGAGCAGCAATTTCCTTCGACATAAGTTACTTAACATTGAAGTCTGTAACTGACACTTCAAAGTACAGGAGAAGAAAGTACTTACGAGTCACGATTGTAAATTGGTGGGGATGGAACTTTGTTGAAATTTTAAACTTTTATTTCCCGGTTTATTTGTTTTTACCGTATGTAGCAGTGTGGTTTGCCCGTGACGGCACGCGCGCTACGGGCCAAGTGTGAATCAGCACTAAACGTGGTAGAGTGTATGTGTTTACTACGGCCGCCCGCCGCGCGCCCGCCCTACGATAGGAAGCCCTATCACAATAGTAGCGTGGGAATACGTGACACTGTTGATCGTGAGTCTGCTGTATCTATTATAATCGTTTATGATATCTACACAGAGAGATAATTATATTTATACGTATTATACGTAAGAGTAGTTATAACCTTGTTTATATTTAGTAAATTGTCTATACTTTAGTTAAGTATTACTATTATTAGTACTCATTTACTAAGATCTTATTTTTTTATACTTACTGAACATGCCCAGTGTTAACTGGATCAGAACCACCGGTAGTAGTGGCTTATCTATGGGTGTATTATTAACATTTAAAAGACCATTCAAGTTCCAAGCAAGTCAGTTTTGTATTTAGGTTCAAAATAATTCAATTGCTTAATAGTCAAGAGTTTTAAAATCAAGTGTTTGCAAGGCAAGTTCATTTTATGGCGTAAAGTGACTGGTAATAATAAACTGCATATTTTTTTTTTAAAATTCCGATATCAGCCTTTAACGTCCTACTGCAGGATGTTATCCTACTGCTAGTAAATCATTGGAGGTTTCGGGCCACAATTCACCACATGGGCTCATTGCGGATTGGTCCAGAGTTTTTAATCTTGATCATGCAGATTTTCTCACAACGTTTTCCCTCAGCGCCGAACTAGTCATAATTTAAAAAAAAATATTAGTCGGTCTTAATTTCCACGTGGAAATTATGATGAGACACCAATGGGGGAGGCGAATCCTCGAATGGAGAATGGAGTGGGACGCCCTCCGGCCGGGGTGGACTGACGACTTGCAGAACGCCGCCGGAAGTGGCTGGATGAGAAGAGCTGATGACCGTGTGCGGTGGCGGCTCTCTCTGGCTTCCCTTATTATAAATTATTTTTTCTTTGTATCAGTTATCGTTTTACGAATTCACGATGACCAGTAGAAAGAAAAACAATTGTATATATACAAATGTAGCGTTTTATATATTACACAAATGCGTAAATTGATACTCCAAAGTATAGTTATGGAGACCCATTTACGCATTTGTGTAATATATAAAACGCACTCGATGTTGTTTTCATCAAAAGACAACGTGTTATGAATAATGCAGAAACCGAAGAGGTCATACAATTCATAATATGAAAACAATATAGATACAAGGTAGGTATCTCAATAAAATCAATCAATGTCTTCCTGAAGCCAGACAAAATAAATAAGAAGACGTCGATAATTCTAAAGGTTTTACCGGAGTAATGTCAATTATGTAATGCATCATGCAATTTACTGTAAACTAATTATCGTGGTGTGTCCACCCCATATCTTCCCGTGGGTGCAGGTGGGTGATAAGGTTAACAATGCGGCTATCACAAGCCCCGAGGAACTACGTCACCTCTAAAAGAGTGGATTCGCCAACTCGCTTGACCAGCGTGACGTTTTAAGGCCATACATCCATCATGCACGAGACAATGTACATGAGGAGGCCAGGTCCGGCAGTGAAAGATAAAAGGTTTGGAGACTGTGACAGTGCTACCAAGACTTGTATATGAGCGACATTTCTTGACAGTATTATTATTTCATTAAGCTGTTAAAAAAGGAGGACAAGGAGGCAGACAAGCAAACAGTCCACTTCGTGGTAAGTGGACATGGTCGTCCATGGACGTCGGCGATACATGCCAACATCAGTCTTTTGTTGGCATGCTCCCGGATCCGCCGCTTATGTTTGAACATTTAGGAAAGAATTCGGAAAAGCGTGTTCGGAAGGATGAAGGATAGGGAGTATAATGGAACGAGGAGATGTTCTCGTACCATTACACTCTCCACCCCTCATGGGGAAATCCATGAGGAGTATTTATTGGGTATGACGGAATAAGATTTTTTTTATATGATTATAACCTATCTCTGTTCGATGAGACAGAACGGATGGGATGGGATGGGAAATGTTTGTTTTTTGTATAGATAGTCTAATATAGTGCATTGACGAGTGTATTATATATTAGTTCTGGCTAGTCACGAAGTCTTAATGCAGTAATATGCAGTGTAAATCTCAGCTTAACGTAGTGTACAGGTCAAAACGCATTAGCGCTGAGCCGCACGATGCGGCGCTTAACTGCACTGCGCTGTAACGGCTAGTCCTAAAGCACACTGTATCAGCCGTCAACTGCAAACACGTCTCGGTTTTCTCTAGTTTTCGATCCGCGGCGCTACGCCCACTCGCGGCAGTTGAGGCGCTCCTGTGTGTATTGCTGCATACAAACTCGTATAAAGAATATTTTGTCGACCGTGCAGCGCCGCGCCGAGTCGCGCAGCGCAGCGTCAATGCGTTTGGACCTTTATAGTGCAATAGAACACTCTCAGTCACTTACCACCCAGTCCACCTTAATATCTAATTGAAATACTGAACATGAACTAAAGTTACACGTCTAGAATTAATTACATTTAATAGTAGTATATTAAAATCTAATAAGTATTCTTACTGAGACACCTACTTGCAGAACCATTCGATGATAAATATCTACTAATGATCTATTGTTCAAAACTCCAAAGGTAGGTTTTGACATAATTAACTACCAGAAGTCTCGTAGTTAATCTATGACATCTATCCATTGTAAATCAATCAGACTAATTTATTTGCATGTAAGATATTATGCAGGCTGCATACGGAAAAAAATATAAATATATATGTGAATTTTGGACGTAGTTCTGGCGAATCTTGCATTATTATTTTTTCATACAACTGCTCAGGCAGGCAATGACAGATCTAGTGGACCAGGCCTATTATATGGAGCGTATTCTATATTTTTTTCCTGCCCCTTTATATTTAAGAAAAAAGAAACGTTCAAATACCAGGGTCTGTACCTGGTCTGTATACCATTTTACCAGAATTTTACCATTTTAGGGAGCCAAATAATTAATTATTAATTAGGGAAGTCATCAAAAAAATAAAATCATTATATTTATAGTGTGCTATCGGATTAAGAGGATTAACTTTACTAAAAATAAGCATCTATAATGCTAATCTTTAGATCTTTTTTTTTTAATTTGTCCAGAAAATAATTTGAATTAGTAAAGTCAAATTAAGACTCTACTCAACCACATTTCTTAATATCAATGAAAACATTTGAGATTATCGCGTTTTACACACATATTTATCTATTTAAACGGGTCTTAATAAATATGGTAAACATTCGCGTTAAGACCCGTTTTTTATAAATAAATATTAATCAAATGGTGTCAGAAAGTATTAAATGAGCAGTAAATTATGATCAACACAATACAACCTATTTTTGAATAACTGAAGTAAATTACCTACTCTACTATACTCTCCGCTCCACTACTCTACTCTAAGAATGACATCACAAAGTTGACGGAATGTGAATTGTCATAAGTCCTATTTCTATTGTCCCATTTCTACATTGTCACAAAAGAGCTTAAACACGACCCACCTTTTGCTATTATACATTTTCTGCTTATTCAGTATAGAAAATACTGTTATTTAGTATAGTTGCTCATTTAAATTCGTTGCTCACTAAATCAGATGCCCAGATATAAAAACTACAACTTTATCCATTGTTTCAAAATCCTAACAAAATTTTAATATTTCCCATTATGTTGCCAGAAATATACATTTGAACTGAAAGCAAATGAAAGGCATAAATAGAAATAATGCAGTAAAGTATATTTGCTGCCAATTCATGGTATTGCTGGCAAGTCATATTTTTAAAAAATAACATTAATAGGTGATCTAACCGTTAAAACTAACGAGCCATAGCCATGTGGTATTGGCTGGATATATAGGCTTACCGTGGGTGTCATACGAGCCCTGAGGAAGTACACCACCTTTAAAAGAGTGAACTTGCCAATCCGTTTGGCAAGAGTGGCGTTTCATGGTCTTACATTCATCAAGCACAAGGCAATGGCCCCGTGTCCAACAATGGATACTGGTGATACGTATATGAAATTTGGTATATATCTATACTTTTCTTTTCCGATTATTCTGCAGCTAACGAGATGCATAGCGGACTGTTATTAAATTTCCTTGTTGACTGGTCATTTTAATTGAGTCCAGTATTTTGTTGATCAATCATTTATCTGCTGCCTTATATATATATATATATCCCATATTCATTTACCTACTTTATTATTTCTATAAAATATAAAGTGTATTAGATTTTAAAATAATGTATGTTACCTTATTTTAAAGTACAAGTGGCTTATGGCTGTATTTTGCTTAAACTTTTGTAAACAAATGCGTAGACGTTGTGCGTATTGCGTTGAAGGTAGACTCAAAGGTCGTGGATTAGAATACATACGAGGATATCCTTTTGTCCTGTAGGTACTTAACACTAGAGCAGTCACGTCCCGCTAAAGGGAACATGTCGTCATCTCTCCGTATTCGTCAGGTGTTTTATGACAACTAGCTATTACTTACATATTCTATCAAATACGCCACAAAGAAATAATTTCATACGATTACAGACTAGTAATGCTGGTCTAGTAACGTACAGGATTAGTGCCCTTGGGTCCATTTGCTGCAGTGTCCTAGAAAACTGCATAAGTTGTCTATCCACAGAAGAGTGTATTTTTTTCAAAGAATAAGTAAAGACTGGATAATTGATAATGATGGTATTTATAACATTGTCAATTGGGCACTCTTGAGATGATGTTTTCATTGGCCCTGTGGTGTCAGCCGACCTTAGAATAGCACCACCCGATATCTTCGCATGGGTGTCGTAGAAGGTAAGTAAGGAAGGGATAAAAAAGGGCTAACAAAAGTCCTGAGGGATACCTCTAAAATAGTGGACACCAGCACTAAAATAGTGGACACCACCACTAAAATAGTGGACACCACCTCTAAAATAGTAGACACCACCTCTAAAATAGTGGACACCACCTCTAAAATAGTAGACACCACCTCCAAAATAGTAGACACCACCTCTAAAATAGTGGACACCACCTCTAAAATAGTAGACACCACCTCTAAAATAGTAGACACCACCTCTAAAATAGTAGACACCACCTCTAAAATAGTAAACACCACCTCTAAAATAGTAGACTCGTCAACCCGCTTTGTCAATGTGGCGTTATAAGACGATACATCCCTCATACACAAGACAATGTGTATAAAGACCACGTAGAGCAGTCGACAAAATGGAAGGGCTGTTTACGCCTTTTTTATTATTCATTTTTTTTTATTTTGTTATTTTATTATTTTAAAAGCTTGAGGCCGTGTTGCTAATCTAAATTATTATACACTGTTCAAGTTAAGAAAAAGTACGACTAACTCATTACTGTCAGTCACTTCATTCAGTGGTAACAAGGGGCTATTTCTTCATTGACCAATTACACGAAGAGATGAATCTAAAACTACCGGTAGTTCTCAACCTATTTTTAGCCATGCCCTACCGAATCACCTTTAATAAACTGACATTCCCCTCATTAATTCATAGGTATTAATCATAGGTAGGTATCTCATAGGTATTTCTATCAAACAGTGAGTATTTATGTGGAGGAAGCTTAAATAACTCGTTATCGAACTGCTGTCCTTAAAAAATTATGGGTCCACCGTGGGAATCACTGATCCAAACTGACGTTGAACCTTTTCTACATTAGGGTCATAAACCTTAACTTTCGTTTTCATTTTTTCACTTTTTTCTTAACTTGAAAAGAATCGTTTTATAATCGTTTTACTTTCACATTTAAACACAGGGAGCTGTAGTCAGCTTGGACTATGGAAGCCTATAGAGAGAACTATGTAAGGGGGCAACAGAGATGGAGTAGGTAATAATGTTCTTCTATATCTTTTTAAACTTTCGCGTTATATACACATTTTATTTAGTAAATCTGGTCTGAATGTGTATAACACCGGGAAGGGTAGATAGAGAGGTTGTTTAACTTTTATATCTACTCGACGTGTGGGCACGGGTTACAGCAGACGTGGTCACAAGTTGACAATACAATTTACAATATAAAATATTGTTCTCCTATCTAAAATAGCACGCACCCACTGCAGTCATTCGTAATCTTATCAGTTTCAAGAAATAATTCGTCATTAAATCATTCGTCTCTTTACTTTCCTGTGTGTACATAGTCTCTAATACAGGAAAACTGGTGGGAGCCTAGGGGTACCCATCAGGGCCGTCTTAAGTCTATTCTGCGCCGGGGTGCGGGAGTGTATCCTAAGACAGTCAAACATCCTATTGTGTGTCCTATGACAGTCAAATATCCTATTGTGTATCCTATGACAGTCAAATATCCTATTGTGTATCCTATGACAGTCAAATATCCTATTGTGTAATTGTTTACTATAGCGTTATATTTTTTCATTACCTTTAAAAGGTGAGCGCCCGGGGTGCACCGCACCCCTTGCACCCCCTGGTAAAGACGGCCCTGGTACCCATACTCGACTCACATTCGTGTGATGGTGAGTTCGAATGTTCGGCCCGTATCATTAAGTTTCTACTTATGTACGGGTTTTTGAAAAATTAACACGGACTCGGCGGCGAGGGAATACATGATACACAAATAAAAAAAAAATCTGGAGTATGTGATCCACCAATTTGCACTGGGCCCGCGGGATAGATTACGGTCCGGAGCCACCCAGTGATTTACTAGGGGAGGCCTGTGCTCTGAAATAGGACGTTTCAGGCTGAGACTAGTAATAAAGGAAAAACCTTGACATTTATAATTGTTTTAGTTACTGAGAATTTCAATAGTCAACTGTCAAATAGTAAGAATAAATATCGAACTAACGGTGTGAAATAATAATAGGTAGGTAGGTAGGTAATTAACGGTGGCGTTCGCGGTGCCAGTATGGAGATCGCTATCGACGATTTGAGCACCACTGATCTAGGTCTTCCAACCACTTGCGCCCACTTGCTGGTGTACCAGTACGACGGTGGCCACTTATTATGACGTGGACTATCCGCGCCCGTCCGTCTGTCGTCTCCACTATAAAAAAATCCCACTATATCTTTGCTGATGTCATCTTATAGGGCAACCATTTGATAACCATTTTTGCAAATTTTATTTATTAAAGTCCAATTAGTGTTACCTCTCATAGGTAGGTATCAATTGGGTGAAACAGGTGAAACTATAAACGTCTTTTACATTCTAACTTTCACTGGTTCGGTTGATAAACAATTAAGTAATCAAACATTGGCACGTAAAGAGGGTATAGACACAGAATTTTGATGCATTTATTTAAGTCGAGTGTACTTGCCATGAAGCATATAAGTGTAGATAGAGAGATTAAAAATGTATTTCCCTGGTCAAAACTCGACACTGTTAGGATAGGATAGAACGAGATAGGAGGGGATAAGATAGGATAAGGAGGGATTAGGCGGAATAGGACGGGATATTATGGGATAGGGTGGGGTGGGATAGGATGGAATGGAATAGGATGAGATATGATAGGATAAGATGGGATAGGGTGGGGTGGTATGGGATAATATGGGGATAAGATAGGGTGGGGTAGAATGGGATAGGATAGGCTGGGATAGGGTAGGGACAGGATAGGGTAGGGTAGGATAGGATAGTTTTATTTAATAAAAGTATCTTTTTTCATTTTGTTTAGTTGCACAAATTACCCACACATTGTGTTTCTCTAGTGCTGATATTCTTTGTTGTATACAATTGCAATTAGACAAGAAAATACAATGTCTGACGCGTATCGCAGATGTCTGTGGACAAAAGTATTCACTTACCACTGGACTGTCTGGTCCTTTGCCACCAGGTTTCAACAAAACATAATAAAAAACAAGAGGTTACAACCAGGCGGTCTTTTTACATTATAATAATTGCTTGTAGACAGTATTCAACGGAGAATTATTATTGTGACATAATATTGGAGAAGAGTGAAATATTTTGAAATAAGTAAGAGAAGAGAGCGCTATAGCAATAAAATCCTAAACAAATGCTTTGCCCACTCTACCTAGATTATATCTGTCCGCTGTGTTACCTCTTTAAGTAGTATGTGTTTGTCTCTTTAGTATTCAGGTGGCGAGTAGCTAACGCCTGCTGATTATGCAAACCCGTGCCCCCGGGGAATACAAACCAAACCCCTCACGTAGAACAACATCCGTACAAATAGAATTTGTATCAGTAGTGTGTACACGTAAACAACTCATTCCTTTTGAAAAATCTCAGGGAATTAATTAATGAGGGAATAGTGAACAGAGAGGTGATATACTCCGCCTCCACATCCTTGTGTCTTCCTCCTCACAGCTCCTCACAGCTCAAGGCCGTGGGCACGTCTTTTCCTAAATAGTGTTCTTGCATAGTCTATACCGTCCCACTGTAGGGCACAGGATTCCTCTAGTAAATCACTGGGTGGTTTCGGGCCGTAAGCCACCTAACCGGTCCTGTGCGGATTGGTGGAGCACATACTCCAAGATTTTTTTATTTCTGGAGCATGTGGATTTTCCTCGCGATGTTTCCACTCACCGCCGAGCAAGTGATTTTTTTTAAGATCCACACTCAAGTAGAAACTCAGTGGAGTCGAGTACAGACACCTCTAGTCTATCACCGCTCTTGTTCATAAAATTAAGATTTTTTTACTTAATTTTAAATTTGTATATTCTAGCCTCAAACACGAATTAGGTACAATAGGTCTGGCACAAGAATCACATATAATATCTTATTTTTGTAATCTTATTTCTAACAATGCTATCTGTACAGAATGACATGTCTTTTCTCTTTTTTTGACAGCCAAACATCGGAAATCCGCCTTAATTCAGTGTTGTCATAACAAAATATAATCTAACAATAATTATTTTCCACATATATTATAATAAAACATTTCGGTGGATTTTTTATTAAATGTTATATTTTAATTGTAAAGTTACACTACTTACTCACTTACATTACTTACTTACGCTCGGTTGTAAAGGAAAATATTATAGTAATAATACCTAATATTAAAGAATTTATTTCAAGTATATACAGAAAAATATATATAAACAATAAAAATACAAACCATTAAAAAAGAAATTCATATACAGAGAGACTACACAACGGCACTGATATGTGCGCCCCTGTTCAGTGACTCGGTATAGGGCAGTCCACCCTCTCTGCCAATGTCGCATGTCGCACGGAGGAAAGTGTGCATTAGAATTTAAAATATTGTGAGGCATGTGGAATATCCACCAATCATTGTTTTCCTTTTTGTGAAACGTATTTGGTAATTACAGCCATATAATAATTTAACTATATATATGATAATATAAAATGCAATAATATTATTTCAATATGTATAAATCAATACAGACATAACTTTAGAAAAATTCCCCAGTCAGTAAACTCTGGAAATTTCTTTGTTTTTTATGGTAATAATAATTTACCATTGTGAAAATTAAACTTAAGTATATTTATTTAACAAATTAGTTTGCAAATACATTTTTTTGTTTGTCTTTTGGGTTGGATTTTTTCAAAATCTGAAAGAATGTCAGTAAATTTCAGTAAAAACTGACAGTTTTAACGGATCATGTGTGGCGGCATTATGATTTCAGAAGTGTGCACTCGTTTGTTTAGCCCTAATTTGTAACAAAATATGCTTATAAATAAAAATAACGAATTTCGTCCAGGACTCTAAAGTTGTTTTGTCTAAACGTAAGTCATTCTGAAGAAAATTGACTAATACATCCTTCAGCACCTGAAAATATAAAAATATTGTCTCTTAAGATATTTTCAAAATTAAATATTTTCAAAATGGATGTTATTACTCGAATAACTTTATACATTTTTCCCGGTTGGCCCTTCATTTGTTTAAAGACAAATGTTTGTTCGGGTCTGGGTGTGCGTTTGTCTTTGTGTGTGTTTTGGACTTACGACACAGGTAATTCTAGTGTGAGCCATTAAGTATGGCCTTATTTATTTACTAGCGGTACCAGCGATTTCGTTCGCGTGAACTACTGAGTGATTCCCGTGGGAACCTCTATAAAGGACCTGGATAAAAAGTACCCTAAATGTTATTCCGGCACATAAGCTACAACTATGCCAAGTTTCAGTAAAATCAGTCCAGTAGTTTTTGCGTGATAATCTTTCCAAAATTTTTTATTAAAAAACATTGTTATTTTTAAATATGTGACAAAAACTTACATCAAAATGTTTTTTCTGGATATGGTTCCTGTTATGTGACTGTCCAAGTTTCTCCATCATGGCGACGACTACCTCTGGATTTTTCAGGGTGACAATCACCATGTTAAAAGTTGACATGAAGTTGATAGCGTGTGCCTTGAATTTGTTGTTGTTGGAAAACTGCTCTTCGCTCATATTGCTTATCAACTTAAAGAACAGCTTTGTTGTTGGGTCCTGGCGAAATAATCTGGGAAAGAGAAATTATGAATTATTAGTAAGAATCGTACAATATTATGTGATTTTATCTGTTTCTAGAGAAAGTGGCAAGTGGTAGGTGTACTAACCAGCTAGATGGTAATCAGCAATTGTGTTTTCACTGCTGGATTTTCGCATCATAAGAGTATTGTTAAATTCTTTGATCTTAAATTTAAAAAACATATTTTATACGTTAAACAATACTTTTGATACGTTTTCAGAGCTTTACGTAGACAATTTCTTATCGATCTGAAAGTAAACTGTAAGGGTAGTAAGTAAGTAGTTAGTAGGTACGAGTAGTAGGTAGTAACGGAATTCCTGCAATTACTAGTATAAACTGTAATTTATTATACCAAATTATACCATTATACCAGATGATACCAAACCCGTATAATTTGCTTAAACCGATGTATCTTTGGTGCTATTTATGAACTATGTAATTGCGCAGATATTCCCTTAAAGAGGTTTACAGGATGCTTGGTTTATTAAAAAGTAATTGGTTGTCCACTTGGCAACTAAGTGACGTCATCACCCTTCTAAAAACTCTATTTTCACAGAGGTATCATGCCTTGTAGTGCAAATAGAAATTACTCGTACCTTTTGTTGTTGTATTACTTTCTTTATTATACAGCGAATCACTATTATACAGCGGATCACATCCGCTCACCAGGCCATTAATCGAGAATGCACGATTGCACGTGGCATGCATGTAAAATAATTGGCATTTGAGTGCATTGGAAATATAAAGATCTTCACGATTCTCGGAGTCACCACACAGACGATTATCACATACCTACTTTATAGTATTAATAATAATAATATTAATTTTAAAATAACAAGAATAAATGTATCATCACACCACACATAGAGTCAAGCGAGTCCAACTTGGCAGGCGTGGCTTTTTGCGGTTTAAGAATCTTTATTGTCATTAGAACATATTCACTAACAATGAAATAAAAAAGTAATTAATTAACATTTCATTCTTTTTACATTGAGCAGACAATATGCATCAAACTATATAGAGAACACAAGCTTGGGGTGTTAATTCTACAAGAAGGAACAGTTGCTAAGGATGTGTTTTTTAAATATTTTATGTGACTGTGCCTCTCTTATTTCGGATCATCATCATCACTTGCACTTACTTTTGTCTTGTTGAAGATAGTAAATATCACCATAATCACCAAAAACACGAACAAAAACAAACACTTGGTGCACTTGTGTGACGTCACAACCACAGACCGACTTTGATTTCGTCTTGCTCTTAAATAGTTGTGCTCCGGGCTCCCTCATATAATATGTTTTTCTAGCCATATCCCGTTCTAGGACATCGTAAGCTTAGATCGTTGGCATTTCCTGTGCCAATTTTGTGATTTTCTTTAGGACCTAAAGAAAATCACAAAATCCACACCATAAGGAAATGTTTTAAGGCCATACATCCCTCATGCACAAGAAAGCCATGAGGCATTTCTCGTGTCCAGCAGTGAATACTAAAAGGGCTAGTAGCGGTACGGTAAGTGTAACATTGGACGCCCTTCGATTAGCCGACGATGTCAAGAATATTACCAGTATTGGTTAGGTAAGGAGGGCGGCGGTAATGTATACGTGTAGGATCACAAGGGAGGCCATATCCAGCAGCTGGGAGACACGAGTCGTTGGTATTTTAAACCACAACGCCGAGGTAAAGAGTTCAAACTCTCAAGCGAGACTCTGGATCTCATCGAACAAAGCAGAGAGAGAGCTACGCTTACCACATCGTCAGATGGCCAACTTAATAAAAAAGTTCGTATGTAACCTTCGTAGCTTCAATACTAAACGAATTGAAGTGACGATAGAACGCACATCTTGTACGCAGTCATCTGGCGTTGTTCAAAAGCGATAGTGGGCAAACTCTTTCTTCCAAACCAGAGATATATCTACTAATATATATATATATGTATGTATTTTAGGACTTAGCAGGTTTACGAATATTTATGATAAAACAGGCTTTTAATATTTGCGCAAGATGCGGTTGAATCTTGAATTTAAATCAGTTTAATACAACATATTTGATTAATATTTATATCAATATGATTTACATTGCAAGTTCTTGATGACCAATTATTTGAAAAATTGTAATGCATGGATTTTTAAAACTTCTATATATACATATATAGACCTCAAGCGGTGGACATTCCACCACAAGCAAAGCTAAGCTAGTACTAAGTTCTTTAGCTTAGCTCATTTAGCTAATAGGAATGCCATACTCTCGTATCTATTGTTAGCATCTCTATGCCAACGATACTCTTACTACTTACATACTGCTTAGCGAAGTACTTCCCGTACTATACGATGTCGCGGTTATTGTCAACAAAGTTAAGCTTACCAGTCTTTGTCCTCAGTCTGTCATGGCACGATTCACCGAGTCTATTTCGAAATTTCCTTGTTTATTGGAATTGGATTGGACGAATCTTATCAATTACGCTTCTTATCCCTGGGGGCAGCTCTGTATATCGTCGGGAGATCCAGATACCCGTGCAAACCTGTGTTGCCGACGTGGTGTCGCGGGGCATGGAATGTTATAGTCCTTGCTCCGTGATACACGGGTATCACGGCGGATGGAGCCAACCTTGGTTTAATCAGTCCTGCAGAGCCCGTCGTAATAAACGGGCTGCATACAGGGCCTGGGCCAATGCACAGGTGTCCGAAGATCCGAATACCATCGACTTGAGGAAGAAATTTAACGCTGCCTCGAGGTGCAGTAAGAGGATCACTGTCAGAGCAAGGAGCACATCCGCAGAATTGGCGATCGACTAGCAAGCTATCCTTCTGGAAGCCGGGCTTTCTGGTCGCTCGCTAAGGCTGCTGAAGGTAACTTCTGTCAGTCGTCACTCCCACCACTGCGGAAACTCGATGGCTCACTGGTCCATGGGGCGAAGGAGAAAGCCGATCTTCTGGGCTTACCACGACGATAGAGGTGCCTTACCACCGTCTATCTCGAGGTGCACAAGCTCCATACCGGAAATCTGTTTCACACAACGTGAAGTCCGGCCAACTCTAGCATCTCTTGATATCCGAGTGGGCCAGATGGTATTCCTGCAGTGGTGCTCAAATTTTGCGCTCCCGAGTTGTCTCCGGAGCTTACGCATGGAAGGTAGCTCTTGTTCACCCTTTGCCTAAAAAGGGTGACCGCACAGACTCAGCCAACTACAGGCCAATAGCGATCACCTCTCTCCTCTCCAAGGTGATGAAGCGTGTCATAAACACACAGCTCCTTGGGTACCCAAAGGATTACCAGTCGACATGTCTTTAAATGATTAGCGACAGTCAATATGGATTTTTTAGCCTATTTAACACACCGCTGGGCTTACGCCATTGAGAGTAGAGGCGAGGCTCTGGCTGTAGGCTTAGACATTGCGAAAGCTTTTGACCGGGTATGGCACAAATCGCTGCTTTCCAAGTTATCATCTTTCGGGATACCCTAGGGATTATGCGAATGGGTTGCCAGTTTCCTGACTGGACGGAGCATCAGAGTTTCGTTATCGATGGTAGCTGCTCCGACACCATGTCCATTAACGTGGCTCCGCAAGGCTCCGTGCTGTCCCCAACTCTGATCCTTCTGCATATCAACGACTTGTTGCAAATTGGTGACATACGTTGCTATGCAGATGACAGTACTGGAGACGCCTTGTACAGGGGCCGCGCCAACATCCCTCGGGTCGAAGTGGAAGAGAGTCGCGTCAGGCTTGTGTCTAAAATCTAAGACTCTTTAGATCTAGTCTCGATTTGGGGTTCTCTGCACCTAGTGGATTTCAACCCCAGTAAGACGCAAGCCTGTGCATTCACCGCTAAAAAAACCCTTTTGTCATAGCACCTCGCTTTCAGAGCACACCTCTTAAGATCTCGGAGAGTATCGGGATCCTCGGTGTCGACATCTCCAGCAAAGTCGAATTTAGGGGCATCCGGAAAATAAGGCCAAAATGGCTTCCAAAAAGCTCGGTGTGCTGAACAGAGCGAAGTGGTACTTGACTCCTGGGCAACTGAGCTTTACAAAGTTCAGATGAGGCCCCAAATGGAGTATTGCTCTCATCTCTGGGCCGGCGCACCGAAATACCAATTCGATCCATTTGATTCTATCTAACGACGTGCTGTTCGTATTGTCGACGATCGCACTCTCACGGGCGGTTTAGAATCCCTTAGCATTCGGAGAGACGTTGCGTCTCTCTGTGTGTTCTACCGCCTGTACAATGGGGAATGCTCTGAAGAATTGTTTAATATAATGCCCACCTCGGGTTTCTACAATCGCACCTCCCGTCACAGAAGCGTGGTCCATCCGCATTTCCTCGATACGGAGGTGTCGCGCACTGTTCGGTCTAAAAAATATTTTATACCGCGAACCCGTAGGATGTGGAACGAACTGCCTCAAGAAGTCTTTCCATTAAGATACGACATGGGGTTCTTCAAGAAAGCTGTTAATAGGATTTTGCAAGGTCGGCGGCGCGCCCGCATACCCCCCCTGGTGTTGCAGGTGTCCATGGGCGGCGGTAACACTTACCATCGCGTGGGACCACTTCCTCGTCCGCCCTCTTTTTTATATAAAAATAAAATTAGGTTAAAAAAAATCAGTGTTAGTATGATTAAAGTTAATCTATTGTTTATTGTGAGAACAAAAAGATGTATAATCAATACTTTATAAGTTTGTTTCAAATTGTAAGTTTATATATTGTAAGTAAAATAAAATAAAAATAATTTACTACAATTCAGTTTAAAAAAGTTAGCGTATGATTAATCTAATAGTAGCGTAAAGATGTATCTTCGATACCTTCTATAATTTCTATCTTATAGATTTATAATATAAATATTGATAACTAAAGTAATTAACATTACTTATTTATCAAACCTATGGTTTGTTTGATACGAAACGGTAGTAGCACATATTGATATTGATACGGTCCGGTTATCATAGGAAGAGCGTTCTGTTTTTAATTCATTTTATGTAAATACAGTTTCTTTCTTAAGTTATAATTATAACATAACCAATAAAATAAAATAAAAAAAATCTTAAAGGACAAATTAGTTGTAAAATGATTTTAGTACATGTTAAATATTTATGTTAAGATTTATGTCAGCTGTCGGAGCTCTTCCTATAATAACCAGACCCAACACATTGATACAAAAAAATAAGAGATGAATTACAGTGCGCGCATTCAAAAGTAACAGAGAAAGGTTTCAAATGCATCATTCAGTATTGACACTTAAAAATGAATCAACCATATCGTGAAAAGGATGTGAAATTACATATATTGTATAAACGAATTCTTAATAGTTTTTTTTTTAAACGAACTGTGAATGTAGTATTATTTTATTAATGTAGGTATCAAATCTACAACATTAAAAGCTGGTAAGTACGAATTGGATTCGCCCACTTAGGAGTCACAGCAACGGTGTCATTTAAAGTAACTTCGCCGACGTGCACTCAAGTTGGAATAAGCGGGCCCGTTGCAACACAGATCATGCAAATATATTTTTTATCGAGATGCGGAATCAAAAAATGTTAAAATGAAATAGAGAGTTGGCTAACTGTTCTAAAAGATCATACCTTCTAAAAAGTTCCAGTCCATATTTTTCTGCTTCTGCATACACCGGTGTCCATGATTTCTGTATTGCGTAGATATCTCTCAAGGTGAGTCCCGAAATGGGGTTTGCTTTATCAGGATCACCGCCCCACCAGACTTTGGATATCCAAGCACCCATCACGATTCACCTGCATTTTTAAACGTTTCGTTAGTAGAACTCGTGGTAATACTTATCAATCCAAAAAGTACTTTTGATAAATTTATTTTTGCTATTTACCGAAAACTCACCAAGTCGCTAATAGTAACAATAAAATAGTGCCACACGCGCGATATGGGCGCGCAATTTGACCACACTGCGGCCAGCTGGCCATATATGAAATCTTAGTTTGGGTGGCGGCTATCCTCAAGAAAAGAAAAATAAATAAAAACAACATTTATTGCTCTGGTCGTGTTCCTGGGAAATATAATTTTTGAAGTGATCTCAAAAGACGCACAAACACGGAATGGTCGATCCCGTGTTTGTTGTGTAGCGGCCACCATGTGAATGTAGTTTTACTGGTTTTGTAAAAGATGTCAAAGAATTTGCATCATCGTTTGTTGCCTAAATATAAAAATGTTAATAAAGTTAAGCTATCATCATATCTCTTTATGTCTATAGATAAACATAAAGCGGAATGTCAGTAGTCTGTCTGTCTGTTTAGGTTACCTAATATCGGCAATTACTGTTTTTAATTTGTTGTGGTTTACTTAATTGTAAAGGGCACCTATTTAATTTTATTTATTTATGGTTGAGATTTTTCGTAGTAAGAAATGATAAGTAAGATACTAGATAATAATAATATAAGACTTGCGAGATTTTAATACATTTTGTGGGCTCTATAAGATTTTTATAGAGCGATGTGATCTCTATAAAATCTAATTGTGGATTCGCCCTTGTTTCATGGTTTAGTTGCACATAAACTGAGACAACTTGTATTAACGTAATTAATTATAAATCATTGAATTCATTAGGTACCTACATTTTTTTTTTATTTTTATTAGTAGGTACTATCGTTTATCGATTTAAGTGTATGCTTATTGCTCTACCAATAGATATCATTTAGGCATCTACCGACTTACTGACATTTATATCATAATGTACCGCAACTATTTGGTTTCGTCAATAATTCTCATATTCCTGCCAGTTACATATTTTCAAGAAAAAATTGAGAAAAAAATACGAGGTACCAGATAAATCACCATACGTTTCTTTGCCTTAGAACAGCTAGTCTGAGTTGTGTTTTATAAGATTTTATACAATCTGAATAGAGGCCTTAGCCCTAGGCCTACGTGTTCCGGCAGTAAGAGAGATATGCCAGAGGCCATTCCGATTCCATTCTATTCTATTCCTCCCCATTTTTCCAACCCTTTCTCCAAATCCATTCCTAAATGTCCAAAGGTAACGCATCCGCGGGCGTGATAACGTTCGTCAATGTGAATGGTTGCATGTATCGCAGACGTTCATGGGCGACAGCATCCATTTACCACCAGTTAGAATGTCTGTTCCTTTGCCTTTTTCTATAAAAAAAGCCTAATTCAAACTACTGGAGCTATGTTTTAAACTCGACAAGTTTAAAGATAGTCTAAAAACAGAACGGTTTATTCAACACGCTCTACGTACTTTATACAGGCCCGAAATTAGGCTTGATTACTTTAATGTCAACAAGAAAATTTTGCTAAATCACTGAACGAGACAACACAAGCGACAAAAGATAACTAACAAACCTTCACAAATAGCTTACATGTAAACCAATGACAGATTGAGTAACCATGTAATTTTGATAGAGTCGTTACGGTATAGTTGTTTGTTGTGCCTCCAAAAAAGTCATTATAGACGAAACAGGTTTCTTTATTATTATTGTAAAAAACAGGTAAATAATAAGACCTCGCAGTAATCAACGCATGAACACCGAGCGAGTTATCGCGATAAACTAATATAGGTATCTATAGGTATCTATAGGTATCTAGTGGTTGGATTGGGTGTTCGACAACTTATAATTTTCTCAAGTTCAGCTTTTATTACACAGTGCTAAAAAATAAACATTAATAATTATGAAGATATCATTTATAATTAATAATAGTCTTGAAAAATTGGTTTCTTGGTAATTCATGTAGGGGAGAGCGCACTCTGCAAATCCACAACCGCTGGGCGCACACGACTGGCCACATTACCCCTCTCTCACAGAAGACTACCTTGGAACGTACTGCATTTCCTATTTTATCGTATTTCTCCAATGTTTTTTTTTTTTTTTTTTTTTTATGTTAGGAGAGACAATCAGGAAAATCCTGCATGGGACACCTGGCACCATCTAGTCTAGCTGAAGGCCAGCCTAGGTGGTGCCAGGTAGTGTCGGACTCCTACCGACTAAAAACCTGATTGCCTCAACATCGTGTATGTCTAAGTTCTTGTGGCCCTAGTGGCCTTTCAAGAGTCACATTTCTCCAATGTATGTACGTATTTCGGTAGTGAGTGAGATATTCCAGAGCCCATTTCCATCCCACGCTGGCCAAGCGAGTTGACGACTCCACTCTTTTAGAGGTGGTGTAGAGCGCTTGTGGTAGCGGCTTTGTTATCTCCACGGGTCCTAATATCCTCGCGGTCGCGTTATCCCTGAGTCGCTTTTTACGACACTCAGGGTGCTGTTAGAGATGGGGTGGTGGTGTCCTAAAGCGGGTCGACACCACACGGTTAAGGTTGCTTTACATTACCTTAAGTCACTAAATTAATTGCAAGCAAGAATAGACTTTCTCTCTTGACATATATTACACTTTCCCGGGTCTGCTGGAAGAAATCTTCCCAGGAGATAAGCTTGACTTTTGTACATCTTTCCCTTTTCTTCCTTTTTATTTATTTCGTGTTCTATGTGTACAATAAATTATTAAGTAAATAAATGGATTAATGCCTCACAGCTTTATCTAAAATGTTTGTACATCTTTGTGTATCATATTTCTTGATGCTGGTGGCTCAGAGGACGTGTCTCTCTATTTGAAGCCATTGGGCATTGCGTATCGTTTTCATTTGCATGACACAACTGAGACTGTATCCTCGCTCCGTCGAGTCGAGTCGAGTACGCGTCGCATCGAGCCTGGAGGATGCGCGTTGTCCTGCGTGGGCGTCGTGGACGCGCGATTGCTGTCAGTACTATTTTAGAAAGGCAATTTTAATATGACAACACATAAATTGAACTTAAAGTACTTATATTTAGAAAGGCAAGGAGCAATGTAAGTCGTAAAAGGAACGCGCGTCGAGCGCGCGAATGAGTCGCAACGCTCTAGCAGACTCTAGCGCCTCTGGCTAGACGCATTGCCCACGCTCCTCTCGCAGGACCTAATATGTGTGGGCAGCGAATGTTTGACATTTCCGGGAAGCAACGCTCGATGCGACATGCCTCCGCTTAGCGCCGCCTAGCAGAACATGGGGTAAGCGCTATTCGAATTAGGGTGCGTTTAATTAATAGCGCGCCGAGCTGCAAATAAGGTAGCAGTTACAGTCAGCACAAATACCAATGAAATTTACAGAATTTTAATCAAAGATCGGTAACCTTTTTTTTATTCATTCACGGCTACAATTTAAGTACCTAACATTAGTTTAACAATGTTACTAAGTTTTAGGTCCATTACGAACTAATACTATAAAAAACAATTAATACAAGTGTGTCGGCGTACCTATGTGTTGTTTGAGCAATGTGTAGTGTAAGTAGTTATGTGTGATTAATTACAGGCTTAAAGTCTGTTGTGTGTGTACTTAATTCATTGTGATTGCAGTTTGAGAGAAAGAAATATTTGTTCATACCTTTACAAATATCATACAGCATCATCATGTCGAGCAATATGCGTCGGTTTTTAAGACTCATTAGGTTGTGATGATTACAAGAAGACGGTAATCAGCAAAATTATTTTTAGTACGAAAATTAATATGGTTTATAAATATTTGTTAAATACATTCAATTGAGTGCTCGTAAGTCACATATAACGGGTTCCAAATTTGGCAACAGTATTATAGTTAGTATACTTCTTACGTAGGTGTAATATAATATTTTAATAATAGGGGTTAAAGTATGAAATTGCCGTTTTATAGTAATAGATACTCTGAATTGACATAAAACCTTCATGGTGTGAGATTTTCGAGTGAAACTTTTTTCACATGATACCTATGAGGTTCTTGTTTTAAAAAATGTGCAACGTTCGATTTTCGACTTTCAATTGTTTTTTTATTCAGCTTAGACGGGAAAGATGGATACTTCGAAAATCCGAGTAATCTTTGAATACTAGTTCCGACGCGGAACTAACGCTGCAGAAACGGCTCGCAATATCAATGCTGCGTTTGGAGAGGAGACTGCTAATGAACGAACCGTGCGTTTTTGGTTTAAACGATTTCGTAATGGAAACTTCGACTTGAAGAACGAACCACGTGGAAGACCGCCCACACAGGTGAATAACGCTGAATTGAAGGAGATGGTGGAAGCCGATCCGAGTCAAACTACCCAGGAATTAGCGGCATGGTTTATCGTTACCTTACCTACAATATTGACTCATTTGCATCAAATCAATAAGATAAAAAAATATGAAAAATGGGTGCCTCATGATTTGACTGATCTGCAGAAAGAAACGCGTGTTGAAACTTGCGTTGCCTTGTTGAATCGGTACAGAAATGAAGGAATATTGGATCGAATTGTGACATGTGACGAAAAGTGGATTCTTTACGATAACCGAAAGCGAAAAATGCAATGGCTGACCCCAGGTCAAACGCCGCAACAGTGCCCTAAGGCAAAGCTTACCAATAAAAAGGTAATGGTAACTGTTTGGTGGTCTATTCATGGTGTTATTCACTATAGCTTTCTCAGGTCTGGTCAAGCAATAACAGCAGATGTTTACTGTGCCGAACTTCGAACAATGATGGCGAAACTAGCAGTGAAACAGCCCCGACTCGTGAATCGATATTCACCATTATTGCTCCATGATAACGCAAGACCTCACACTGCACGAGAAACCGTTGTAACTCTACAGGAGCTGCAGTTAGAAACCATACGCCATCCTCCGTACTCGGCAGACCTTGCTCCAACGGACTACCATTTTTTTCGTGATTTGGACAATTTTCTACGTGGTAAAAAATTTTCTTCCCAAGAGGCAATACAAAATGCTTTCACACAGTTTGTCGAATCTACATCCCCAGAGTTCTATCGCAAAGGCATAAATGAACTTCCGATTAGATGGCAACAGTAATGATAAATATGATAATTATCAGAGATAATAATGATAAATATGATAACAGATAATGAGGGTAAATATTTTGATTAAATAAATATGTTACATTTTAGAAAAAAACGAGTTATAATTTTTCAGTACAAATTGGCAATTTCATACTTTAACCCCTAATACGAGTACATCCAACATCATAAAAAGGTTTGCTATCTTTTAAAAGGAAGCCAAGGCTTTTGTAGACTCTTTTGGTGATAGAATCAATATGGTTCTGAAAAGTAAGCTTGGAGTCCAATAGATCACCGAGATCGCGGAATAATTAAACTCCAGTTAATTTGATGTTGCTCATATAATATTAAAAAATATGGGTTTACTACTTCTGCTGAAAGTTATAATATTACATTTAGTTATATACACAGTAGTCTTGTTGGTCTTATAATACAGATTGAGGTGTTCTAAAGCTTCCTGTAAACGGTAACAATCAAATAAAAGAGTTAATTGTAATGAATGAAAGTATTTAGCGATATCGAAAATAAATGCTACGTATAAAAGGGAGTCCAGTAGTACACCTTGTGGTACACCCGAGGGCACAGCGATACATTCAGATTTGCATCCGTCAATTACACAAATCTGACTACGATTCCTTATATAGGACTTAAGCCATCGTAAGACGTTTTCATGGATGCCAAGAGCAGAGAGTTTCTTTATCGGGATGACGTGTTCAACACGGTCAAAGGCTTCCTCAAAGTCCGTGTAGACTACGTCAACCCGACAGCCACGTCTATGTCGTTGAGGACGCTATCAATAAAGACAGCTAAGTAAGTAGTAATAAAACTAGTAAGTTTTACACATGTCTTTAAAAAAAACATGTTGTTCCGCAGGGATCTTTGATCTTGTTTGACTTAATTATGATATATGCTACCATAAACAATTTTTCCAATGGTTTTGCCAAAGACAGGTAATATATAAAACAGTTTTATATATCGGGACAATGTTCGCGGCTTTAAAGGATAAAAGGAAGATGCTGCTCTCTTTCAATGATCTGTAGCAGACATAAATTTTTAGAATTTAGCAGACAGGCTTAGAATTTGCGTAACTAACGACATAAATTGGAGGTATGCCGTTATTTTTATCAAAGCCCCTTCTACAATTCTTAGATCCTGTCTGTCTTGAATAAGTAACTGATAATCACTTTATAAAACATGATCTAACACAGTCCGTATGTAAAGAAGCGTCATTGCAAACTTATGTGGGAGACGGGACGAACGAGTCTCGTGCCGTATCTTTGAGTATTTTCTTTTAAGTTCGTGACAATGCTGCTAGTGTTTAGCAAATGAAAATTGAGATTGGTGAAAATAAAAAAAAAATATCCTAAGAATTAAATTAAAAAAAAAAAAACAATTTTTCCAACCATTTTTAGTGATGTGATAACCTATTTTTTCTTGTGAATTTGCAGCGCTTTTCTAGTATCAGTTTCCATTTTGCCAGTCCCAGTACAAGAAGTATTTCCAGTCCCATATGACTGGACTTTCGCATCATCCCACTCTATTAACACTGGATGCGAGAAATTGAATTGGAACAAATTATTAACAATTAAGGTATTAAATTTTTTAGGTATAATGCAATTAATGGTAGGTTTGATATAACTAACAGTGCTTTTTAGCGCTTATTTGTACTAACTTTTAGGATTTTTTAATAATAATAATTTTCAGACTAATTTTGGTCCATACAACAGAGGTAAGTCAACATAAAAACTCATATCTAGTGTTAGTAGGTATATATTAAATATAAAAAACAACAGTGAATTAAAAAAGAAAGTAATAATTGATTACTTCAGGACAAATTGCAAAGGGGACTCCCACTGCGCTCGACTCGTCTGCGCTCAGGATAGTGTTGTAGAGGCGCGAAATCGGTACAGCAAAGAGGCGCTTCTTTTATGTATGATGGAGTGAAAGACATCTGTGTGCGCTTCAGAGAACATTGCCACAGCACTACAAAATCGCATCTGTCCCAACACCATCCTGAACGCATTATACTTATATGTTCTATTATACTGGACACACAGGGCGCTGAATTCTCCCGTGTGTAGCTGACCCACAGGATGCACGTTTAAAAGAATTGCTACGAGTAAGACCAACGATCAGTCGATTAATATAGTGCACACCCAACCTGTACTGTTCAGATAGGTTATTAGCCCACTTCACACAATTTGTTTGATTACTATACCAAAATCTAAACAAACAACTAATTTCCCTGAAAACCTCAGTTTCACTCTCCTACAGATATTTTTGCAAGCACTTGATCTGTTAAACGCATTTTATGACAGCATTTATGACTCAGCTGAGATTTTGACATTTGACATTTCAATTAAATAATTCTCTTGTCTAACCACGTTTCTAATATTTATTTTTTAGAAATATTGTTATTTTGAAGAAAAAAAATGTTGAACATCACTGAGATAGCAGTGAAGGACATTGGGAAAGTCTTAAACGACCCAAGACGACCTATGAAGGAGCGATTTCGAGCCCTTTTCACACTCCGGAATCTAGGCGGCGAAGCTTCTATTCAATATATCAACGAATGCTTCAAAGATGAATCTGTGTTGCTAAAGCATGAATTGGCTTATTGTTTAGGACAAATGCAAGATAAACGGGCCATTCCATTGTTAAGGAACGTTTTAGAAGACAATAAACAGGATCCCATCGTTCGCCATGAAGCAGGTTAGTTATTAAACCGTTATCGAGGATTTCTGCACGTACACGACAAGCTTAGATAATAGTACATTTATAGAGGGTTTCTCGAACGGTTTGGACGAGAATATTGTACACGATTCTCATATATGACGAAACTTCATATGTTTCTTACTTGCAACTGTTCAGATGATAATAGCTCGACGATAACAGTGATCACAGTTGTTTTTACTAGGCAACTATATTCTTGATCAATTTTCTTTCATGTATCCACTTCATGCAAATTGACTTGTGCATGAGGAATGTATGGCCTTAAAATGCATAAACACAAAGGTTAATAATATTATATCCAAATAAATAGAACAATTCAGTTAACAGTTTGTTAAATAAATTTCAGGTGAAGCTCTTGGTGCTATAGGTGATCCTCTTCTCTGTCAAATACTGGAGAAGTACCAGCACGATTCTGCAATAGAAGTGGCTGAAACATGTCAAATAGGTTTGTTTTCAATTTTCACATTGTGTTATTACATGCACTATGATGGATACATGCTGTCAGCCAGTGTACTTTCCTTTTGAGCCATATGAAAAATTCCAAACCAGTCAATTTTCTCCAATGTGCAAATGAATAAATATGACATCTACGATACATGCCAATATCAGTCCTGAATGACAAATGTTGGTACATCCATGTATATTTTGGCTGCTTGGAGATTTAGGTATGGAATTAGGGATAGGATTGGGAAAATGGAAAGGGATAGGATGGAATGGGCTCTGGCATATCTCACTCACTACCAAAACTGTAGTCTTCTGTGTGAGAGGTAATGTGGGCTGTGGGATTGTGTCTGTGTACACAAATGTCTGCACACACTTGCTTCTCCCTCCCCCAAGATGTCCTAAGTTTCCAAGATATTTGTATTTTTAGTAATTACAAATATCTTAGTACAATTTTCTGTTTTTGAATTTATGCATCTAAAGTTCCCCTACCACAATCATTGTGTTGTTTTAAACTACAAAACTTTTGATCTTTTTTTAGAAATAGGAGGAAATGTCGGCTTTGCAGGTGTTGCAGGTGTCCATGGGCGGCGGTAACACTTACCATCATGTGGGACCGCTTGCTCATCAGCCCACTTGTCTAAGAAGAAAAAGAAAAGAAATGTCTAAATATATGCAGGATATTGTTTCATACATATTTCTTGACTCACTTTCATTTTTTAAGCCCACAATAATGATTAGAAATTATAATTCTAAATAGTTTTCTTTGAAAATTACTTAGTTACAATAATAATAATAACTAATCCCGCTAACCTTAGTTTAAATTCTTGTTTGTCACATGTGTTGTCTTAATATGTGACATAATTTATATGTTTCACTGTCTTATCCAATAGCATGCATTGGTTTTGAAACTACGTAAACAGTACAGTACAGCCAAAGGACAATATAACATTTACAAATACTTTGAATTTAGTACTGCCGATGGTTCACTCACATTAGCATAGGTATAGTATAGGTAGATAATTAGTAATTAAATTATAAGCTTTGCATTTGTGTTTGTATGAAATACACATCCGTGGTGTTAACCAATTAATGAATGAATGATTGATGAACTAAAATTAATGAAGGAAAATCCATTTTACAGCATTACAGAGAATCAATTGGGTAGCAAATGGGAGTTCGAAAGGTGAGAAGCTAACAAAAAGTCCATATTCATCTGTGGACCCAGCACCACCTAGTCCAGAAGAAAATATTGGGATACTGAGCAAAATATTATTGGATGAGAGCAAGCCATTGTTTGAGAGATACAGAGCAATGTTCACTTTGAGAAATCTGGCAACTACTGAGAGTATTAATGCACTTGGGGAAGGTAAGAATCTCCTTTTTATTTCATGTTAATACTACCTACAGTTGTGATTAGGATTCTGTAAGATTGACAGTGTATCTGTATCTTCTCTGGTGTTACGGATGTCATGGGTGCTAGAGACCACATACATATTATCAGGTGGGTTACTCACCCACCTTCTTTTGTATAAAAGGAAGCTGCTGTCATTAGTATTAGGGGACTTTAATTCTAATGACTTGAAGAAAGGTGAGAAGAGCTGTAGATCATTTGTGGTAACGGTCATTGAAAGAGGCCTATATCTGGCAGTGCAGAAACATATGCTGATGTATAGTACATATTTTAGGAAATTAAAGATTTTAAGGGGTATTCTTTGGATTTTGTGTCCAAAATATATCTTGACCTAATGTCTAGTGTCTGTTTAGTTAAAATTATGTATATACCTGCTTGAACTTTCTATAACAGTATGACAAGGATTTAATTTAATATGAGGGAGGGATTTGTAACTGTTAATTATGGCGTCAACTACACGAGCGAGTCTCGCGGCGATAATTTCGCCGTGCCATTAATTTCAATAGTAACTATATGAGCTAATCGATAACACACGGCGTAAGCGCGGCGATATCGCTGCGAGAGACTCGCTCATGTAGTTGGCGCCTAAGGTTTGCCAGTAAATGATTAAACAAAACCCATATATTAAAAATAAATGATAAACTGACAAGTTCTTTTGGAATGACTGAGTGAATTGATATACAATATTTCAAGATGGCCGTCATTACTTCCTGTTTCGTTATCTTTATTTCAATACTTCTTACACTATACCAATATTAGGTACTAGGTATTATCTATTTGGCCGACTTTAGAATAGCAGCACCATATCACTTCCAATGGTTGTCGTGTCGTAAAAGGTTATTAAGGGATAACAAAGCGGCTACTGCAAGCTCTGAGGCATTACACAACCTCTAAAAGAATGGACTCACCAACCCCCTTGGCGAGCATGTCCTTTTAAGCCCATAGATCTCTCATGAACAAGATAATGTGCTTGAGGAGCACCATATCCAGCAGTGGATGAAAAAAGGAGCTGATTATAGTTACTATGTCTATTAATTACATCATTTTAAACACATTTCAGGTCTTAAAGCCAGCAGCGCCCTCTTTCGACACGAGGTGGCATTTGTCTTTGGTCAAATGCAGGATGAGCGCAGTGTTCCATTTCTCAAGAAAACCTTAGAAGACACTTCAGAACACGAGATGGTGCGACACGAAGCTGCTGAGGCATTAGGATCTATCGCCACTGATGAATGCATTGAGGTTTTGAAACGGTAAAATTGATTTATTTAAATATATATTACGCATTCAATTACGCAGTATGTAATTGATCAAAATATTAAATTGTTACAATAATTACTCAAGTGCATTTTGTGGAAACTACTTTGGAGTTTTTGTATTTTTTTAGATAGATAAAACATTTATTCAGAAAACAGATACAAGATACTACGGTTACAAAAGAAAATACAAATTTACATTTTTACCATTGAGGGGGAGAGTGCACGCTGCAACAGCCGCTGGGCGTGCTCGACTAGCTACATTACCTCTCTCCCACAGAAGACTACCTTGAAATGTACTGTATTTTCCTCTTTATCGTATTTCCCTAATGTAGGATACGTGTTTCTGTAGTGAGTGAGATGTGCCAGAGCCCATTCCCATCCTATCCCTCCCCATTTTCCCAACCCTTTCTCCAAACGTTTGTCATTTTGGACTAATGTTGGCATGTATTGCAGATGTCTATGGGCGACAGGTCTATATCCGCTTATCATCAGGTGGACTGTTTGCTCGTCTGCCGCCTTCATACATATATATATATATATATATATAAATTTTATTATATATATATATATATATATATTATATATATATATATATATATATATATATATATATATATATATATATATATATAATAAGAGAGAAATTTTCAGAAAATGAATAGCATAGTTTGGTGTCCATGTGTCCTGTGACTGCCCTGAATGGGCATCAAGCTCAGCTTTAGCTGTGTGTCTGTGATGCTAATGTTCTGTTATTCTAAATACAGAAGCGATCATCTGCTTTGGGGCACTTTGCACACGCGCCATTTTGGTGGGGTTCGGCTCATCTTGAAAGACCCAAATGGTCGATTGCTGCTTTGTTTCGGGGTCGTAGCTGTAAATCCATGTTTCGTTACCTGTTACTATGTTCCACACCACATTTGATGCCCCTTTGTTGAATCTGGTAAGCATGGCACTGCGCATGGAATTTTTCAGTGTGACCTATGTATTTTATAAAATATAACCTACAAAATATTTCAGCTTTTAAGTGAACAATTTACATTCTGTGTATGGTTATATTCTATGGGACCTGTCACCCGCACCATGCTTCGTGAAACATTGTATATATTCCTGTGTCTAAGTAAATCAATGTAAGTGTACATACTGTTACACCCTACTTTTTCGCTTAATAAAAAGTAGGGTACGTGATGTAAGTGATGTGCAGAGCTCCTTAAGATGTTTTTTTTAAAACGTTTTCAAGCTATAATTATTATTTTATAACATTTCAGGTACTTGAACGATCCCCGGCCAGTAGTGAGAGAGAGCTGCGAGGTCGCTCTAGACATGTCTGAATACGAGAATAGTCCGGAGTTCCAGTATGCTAACACATTACTTACTGTGCAGAGCTAATTGAGAATGTGTGAGGTGTATGATAAAACTCATTATGTGGTTTCATCACTTAGCACTCCATAGTTTATATGTGCAGTTTTGACTTAAAATTGACAGCAAGTGATATAAGGGAAGGTGCAGTTGTAAATTAAAAAAAACTTCACGTAACTAAATAATATTTTGGTTTTTGTCCTAAAGTAGTTTCATTCTCTTTCATCACTGGTATAATTAAACCAAACAAATTAATTCGTCCATTGAACAAACTCTCGGTTAATGCTGGACCGACTGAACCCGATAGACCCAGTGGCTATATATTTTTTTTACTGATTCTGATATATTTGTGCTGCACGTATTTACTTGTATATTGTCCTCCTTAGAGACAAAACCAATTAATTATTCGATAATTTTCTCAAAATTTATTAATTATACGAAAATATTTAGCCTTTTGAGCTCTTTCCACTGGTACAATCGGTTTTCTGCTACGATGGTCCGTTTCTGAGATATTGAGAGAAAAAATCGATTAAATTCTATTATGTTCAGTTGATCCTTAAATTTTTAGTATGATATACAAAAAAATATTAATATTTAATTTATTAATTTAGTTTTCTTTACATTAAGTGGTCAGATATATACAGTAATCCCCCCTATAACACGGTATTCTTATAACGCATTTTCATATTACGCGATTTCAATCCCCCCCGTATAACACGGGCATTCCCCCATATTTTCCCACATTTCCCACATTATATTTCTGTATGTACTGTGAAATTTATAATGATAGTGTAATTTATTTGAAATTAACTGTTTTTTTAGTTCACATGCATAAGTTTTTTATTTAAAATGTTCTTAGTTAGGTTTGATTTTAATAAAACGTACATACTAGTATTTCGTTCATAATATAGTTTTTTCTTAATATTGGATTTAAACCCCCTTTAGCCAGAAAAGTTAAACGTGAATAATTTATACGTAACGCGTTATACGGGGTCGTAAAAACGCGTTATACGGGAATACTCCTACAACACGTTTTCCTATAACGCGGAACCATCTACCGTGTTATAGGGGGGATTACTGTATTCTTATTTCTAAATCTGCAATACCACCTATCTGGACCCTTTTCACATGGACGTCCACATAAAATTAAAATATGTATATTTCAGTATTTTTGTAAATAAATTGTAAGGTTAGTTTATTTCTTGTTTTATTTTTATTACATTACATTTTTATTGCGGCTTCATGGATTGGATTAATCGTATGTACTGGGGATGTTCCCAATATTCGTATTCGTTTTGACGAATACTCGCCAATTTTCAAGTATTCGTATTCGTACTCGCCATTTTATAAACGAATACTAATCGAATAGTAGAAGTCAAATGTAAATAGTAGATAAAATATATTTTCTACAAAAATAAATACTTTTGAGAGTAAACATTCATTCGAAGATCAGTTACGTTTACTTAACTTTAGATATTTTTTTTATATTAGTGGGCCGACGAGCAAGCGGTCCCACGTGATGGTAAGTGTTATTTTTACTTAACTTTAGATTATTACTTAACTTTAGATTATTACTTAACTTTAGATTATTATTTAACTTTAGATTAAACCAAAAACGTACTTACTGATTGAACTAAAAAAATATTTATTACACTAACTTTAAATTGAACTATAATACAAATTCCTACCTACTACTTTTCCAAATCCGTGCGTCGGTATCGTAATCGTATTCGCGAATAGTTGGGCACATTATTCGTATTTGTATTCGCGAATAGTGACTTTTTGATATTCGAAACATCCCTAGTATGTACCAACGATAAATATTCACGCGAAAAATAGAGCATTTTTTCAATCCATAGTCGTAAAACTATTACATATGGTAACAGTGATTATGTAAAACTTCGCGATGAATTTGTTTCTGAGAACAATTATACTTTTTGGTATTTGTGTTTCATTAATTTTCATGGTAAGTATGCTCGGAGTCTGTTGGACAAGATCCGTAAGGAGGAAATTCGACGATGAAGCCGACGACGTAGCTCAAAGAATTAGCAAACCGAAGTGGCAGAGGGCGGGCCATGTCTGTCGCTGGATTAACCAATAGGGTAGATAAAAGTCCTCGAATTGAGACCACGTACCGGGAACCATAGCTTGGGACGCCCTCCAGCGAGGTCAATGGTAATGGCTGCATGAGGGCATGAGGAGAGCAGAAGACCTTGTGTGGTGGCGGATATTGGGTGAGGTCGACATTCGGCAGCGGAGAGACAGGCCGATGCTACGGTATGGTGAGGTATACTTACAACATTAATCCGACAATTTCGATATTATTACTTTCGATATTATTATTACTTTTGCAATCACAGGGAAGTTTAATATAATATAGACGTGGGTTTTATCAAAAAAGATGTGAATAGGATTTTGCAAGTTACAACGACGCATGATGGTAAAGTGCCATCATGTGAGCCGCTTACCAAAAATCTACTCTCGACTATTCCGTTTATTTTATTCTAGATTAACTATGTATTTATTTATTTTGGTGACAGTTTTTACAACATAATATCTATTAGGTATATTTAAAATATCCTAAACCAGTAGTTATCTCCATTCGCGAGCACCGAACGCTAAGTACGGATTTTCATATAACAGATTTTTATTTCTTATGCAAAAGTTTATGCTGTCTCCATAACAGATCGTTCAATATGTGCAGTATTGTCCAGCCAGTGTATTTGCACTTTTTTACGTCACCAGTCAAAATCACCCAAAATGCGAAAGTTTACAATAGGTATGCTAACAAATACGAAACGGAGGTGTCGCGCACTGTTCGGTCCAGAAACTATTTTAAACCGCGAACCCGTAGGCTGTGGAACGAACTGCCTCAAGAGGTCTTTCCATTGAGCTATGATATGGGGTTCTTCAAGAGAGCTGTGAATAGGATTTTGCAAGGTCGGCGGCGCGCCCGCATACCTCCTGGTGTTGCAGGTGCCCATGGGCGGCGGTAACACTTACCATCACGTGGGACCGCTTGCTCGTCCGCCCACTAGCCTATAAAAAAAAAAAAAAATCCGACCAATATATGATTATATCTAGTCTAGCCATAAATAATGTTACAACGAAAACACTGATCTTTTTAATTTTACATTATGATTTTATTAGAAGAATTTGTTATTTTAGAAATAAATAGGTAAGCGTTTTAATAATATAACGTTTATTCGAAATGGTCACCATTTGCTTTTATACAATCATTCAAATCTTGGTGGGCAGTTTTTGAATGAAACGCGCATCCCAAATTGGCAACTGCCATCCTTATAGAATGTTTTAGGGACTCAACATTGTCATGGCTTTTAGAGCATGCTAGGCTCTCTAAAACAGACCATAAATCATAATCGAGCGGATTAGGATCGGCCCTAGATGACCGCCCGTCTTCAGCTCCATAATCATTCTTGGTTATGGAACAGGGTGTTTTTAAGAGGCTTTACGACTTCAAGAATCGTATCTTGATGCACTTGAGCCGACGTTTTAATACCTTTTTCACAAAAATATGGTTCAGTTTTTTGTGAAAAAGGTAGTTGTTAGCTAACATCCCACCAAACCGTCACTGAATCACGTTGCACCCTATTGACCAATTGAGCAGCTTCTCTAGTTATGAGCATAAACTCGATCATTCTGCTTGGTAAAATGTTCCTCAATGTTGAACATTTTGTCGTCCGTAAATAGGATTTTTCTCTGAGCTTCCATTGCGTATCGCTGAAGAAGTCGTTTTGATTTGTCAACCCTATTCGTCTTTTTACATTATCGGTTAAGAAGTGACCAGTACGTCTTTTGAAGTAGCAAGTCCTAAATCATCTTTTAAAACACGTGACATGATTCTGGATGCTATATTCATCTCTTTGAATAAAATCCTTTTCTTCCGGACGGGATTTCTTCGAATTCACTCCTCCTCAACTTTAATCGTCTGTTTAGTACCTACGAATAGTGCGTGGACGGTCAGACTTTTTTCTGTCACAAACAGAGGATGTTTCAATGTACCTACCAATAGCCCAATACACATAGTTCGGCTAATAACAAGCGGATGCAGAGTTTTAAATACTGATTTTGGCTCCATGTCTACTTTTTGTAATGCAATTACAGTAATACGGTCTTCGTTATCACCCCACTCCATTTTAATATTTTAATAATGATTGACGCCAACATGAGAAAAATAATTTATTTTTTACGTGAGAATGACAGATTCCAAATCTAAATATACTTTTTTTTATCGAAACAATATTTATAGCCCGACTAAGTATTTACTTTCTACGAAGACGCTCACACGACAGTGTCACTATACTATTTCCATTTCTTTATTTTCTCGATGACAGTTCTAATTTGATAGTTGTAGTGTTGTGACCAAATAAGTAATGATATCGATCGCATATATTTATTATATTTTGAACAAAGACAAATACAACAGAAATGTTCAAATATATTTTTTCAAGGTGGGAACACTCAATGGCCCACCGCCATTTTGTGTTTGTTTTAATCTGTCACTCGCAACAAGACGGTCGTGCTAGTCACTACATTTCTGTTCGCTGAGTTTTTCACATTATCCATACGTTACGTTGTGTATTTTGTGTTCCTCCGTGTTGATTGCTGCCCAGCTGTCAAATATCAAAATGCCGAAAGGATCTGTTCTGAAAAGGCAGGCGAGAGAACTGGTGATCAAGGTTCGTAATTACTTTGAAGCAGAGTATCAAAATGGTGGCCCGCTATTACCACTGTCGCAAGTGCGAGAGCGTGTTGCGGCCGCATTAGGAATTAGTGGACCTACTGTTTCAAAAATTACTACCGAAGCTTACGGTACAAGCGGCATGCAGGAAAATAAGCTTCGTACGCCGAAGAAAAAACGCCAACCACGTCGTGTGACATCGGTTGACAACTTCGACGCTGACGCTATTCGCCGTCATATATATGACTATTACTTGCGCAAAGAAATTCCAACACTTAAAAAACTTGTTGTTTCTTTACGTGAATGTGGTTTGTTCCATGGCCAAAAATCGTCATTAAGCTTGGTTTTGAAAGAAATTGGATTTTCTTATAAAAAATCGGACAAACGTAAAATATTGATGGAGCGTCACGACGTTGCTATGGCTCGCTGCGAATTTTTGAGCGAAGCCAAAAAGATATCAGATTGGTCAAATGTTATTTTCACTGACGAGACTTGGTTAAATGCAAACCACACAGTATCTAAGAACTGGACTGACGACACCGTCGCTTCCACTAGTTCAGTGCCAATGGGAAAAGGTGAACGCCTCATCATATGCCATGCAGGGTCTACGAAAGGATTCATGTCAGATGCTTTACTGGCCTTTAAATCCAAGAAAGCAGTGGACTACCACGAAGAAATGAACGCGGAGATTTACGAAGGATGGTTTAAAGAAATGGTGCAATCTCTGGAAGAACCGTCGATAATTATTATGGACAACGCTACATATCACTCCAGACAAATTGATAAAATGCCGACGCAGGCCAATAAAAAACAAGAGATAATTGACTGGCTCCAACGTCATGGCGAAAATGTGGATAATACTTTATTAAAAGTACAATTAGTGAATATTTTAAAATCGAAAAAAAGCCTCCCTAAAAGATATGTTATCGACGAAATAGCTGCCGAATGTGGTCATTGGGTTCTTCGACTTCCGCCGTATCATTGCCAGTACAATGCTATAGAACTAATATGGGCACAAATCAAAGGACACGCCGCTCGAAACAATACCCATCCCCCTTTTACGGCAAACAAGATGTTAGATTTATTAAAAAATGCATGTGCGGAAGTAACTGCCGAAAACTGGGAAAAATTGTGAGAAGAACCCAAAACATTATAGCGTCGGATTGGGAAATTCATGTGGCATTCGATAATATAGAAGTACAGGAACTTATAATAAATGTTGGGGAGAGCTCATCGAGTGACAGTGACGATTCATCAGATTTTGATTAAAATAAATAAATAAAGATTACCTGTCATTATAATTATTTCGTTTCATTGTCGAGTACCTACCTATACCTACTTATTTTACAACAGCTTCGAAAATTTTAAAGAAGTTGGCATTATCAATCAAGAATTAACACGTGTAACATCTTGTAATGAAATATAATATTAGTTAATAAATTTGTACAAAAGTATCCGGCAGTAGTTTAGTTTCTTACATTTTGTAAAAAAATATCGGATCTGTTATCGTGTTACGTTTATCGATAGGTCATGATATATATATAAATATATATATATCATGATTTTATGTGGAATTATGAAACAAGATGACTGTATTTTCATTACAATAAATGAAAACTAATTTAATAGTAATAAAAACCGCCAGTAATGTAATGATTAAAAAAAATCGTATGTTCTAGTAGTCGATTTTGATTGTAACATTTCCAAGTTATTATAATAAAAACACAGTCGATCGACTAACTACATCCCTAAAATTGCTTTCTGGCTGACGTGACCTTGTTAATGAAATATGACGTCTTGGTGCCTAATTTTTGTTCGGAGTTTTAGGCATTGACGCTAGAACAAAGTTATATCGACCACTGTGTGTGAGCTGTCATCGAGAAAATAAAGCAATGGAAATAGTATAGCATGTTATAGCCAAATACTGCATTGCCTTTATAACTAGCTTAATCAGTTAAGGTCTAATTATAATCAAATTATGTCCATATGGTTATCATTAGTTATCAATTAACCAACACTTAGCATGTTTTGTATCATTAGTAGTTTCTCCCATAAACGATTAGGCTCTTCAATCTCTGTCTAGGTGACTATTTCTTTTGAAACACTTTTTAGGTGTCAGCATCCGTTACTGCTCTAGATGTGGAACGTTCTGCGTTCTTCGGACTGACACAAGTAGTGACCCTAAGCAGCAGCTCGTGGGAACTGGTACAAGAGTTACACGAAGCAGTGATGGAAAAAATTGGTGAACGGCGTGTAAGGCGGTACTTCGATTCATATAGTACGCCGTTCGTGACAAACAACAAAAGGAGATTTTAACATGTAATGTTGTGGTCAAGTCTTATGACTTATTTTGTGGTATTTAGTCTGTTTGTAGTAATGTGTAGTAATGGTAATAAATTAGCGTTAATAAAATTACAATCTCGATCGATATCCTTATGAATCCAAAAAGTCCTATGCGTGTACACTGATGGCCCTTCACTTATAGAGTGGTATATACGAGGGGGTATAAAGGTCCTGTTGGTCATTATGAGTTGGCGAATCCACTGTTTTTGGAATAATTTCGGCCTCACAGTTTGTAGTAGCCGCCCTAACAAGCCTGTGGTTCGTGTTATTAGCCCTCTATATAGTTGATTACCAGAATTCGTAGCGTGAAAGAGAGCCTGCGTTAAAATATGTATGTTTTAGAAATTTAGCTACATTACCAACTTAAAGGCTTCAATACAATTGCAATTCCAATTGGTATATACTCGTATATCATGTAGCTATTTAAAGATGTCATTATTTTTTACAATACACTTATGTAGTTACGACTATATTTTGTCAGTATTTGCTTTAAACTTAGTTATATAACAAATTTTAATAGAAAGTATTTATGTAAAATTAATAAGTAGGTATGGGAGAATATGAAAAAGCCCTCGTGTAATGAGACGAGACAGCAGTTTCCCTCGTTTATTCACAAACACATAATAAATGAAAGAAACATCTTAAAAACACTATTTAAATTATGGAATAAATACTTTATAACAACAGGAATAAAGTTCAGAATTGTTATGTCACATTTAACACTTATTATCGTTGATTGTGAATAAATAAAGTTTATAGAACATTATTTGAATCGATATTCTAAATTCAAACTAAACATGAATTTGCGTTAATTTATACGAGTATAATACTTAGAAGCAATTACAAGTGTGACAATAAACACAAGCGATCAACACAGTGTGACAATGAAATCTAATAAGAGTACTTAATAGTAATTTATAGCGTGAATTTCCATTCTTTATTATTCGTGAAAGATATATACCTAGATGGATTTTTCAATATATTACTTTATTAAAAGATATTTCTTTTTTATTTTAAGATTACTTTATTAAAAAGATATTTCTTTTTTTATTTTAAGAAAACTTCTTTAAATTACGGCAAATTAATTTTAAGAGTATAATTAATTTTAAACTGACCGACTGACTGATTCATCGTCACTGAGCCGTAACCGCTGAAGATAGATACTTGAAATTTGCACAGTAGATATATTTTATAACATACGGATCCAATAAGGAAATATTTTAAAATCAAATGTTGTTATAACTGCTCTATGTAAATATTCTAATTGAACACAAGGTACTCCTATGCTGTTTCAAACGCGACTAATTACGATACGTGTAAGTGCGAAAAAAGAGATTACGAAACGAAAGTAGACGATGGTGCACGATGGATTTTCCATATTCTCCCACAGTGTACCTAAATGTTGATATTTTGCTTCAAGTACCTAATAAATCTTTCTAATGTTTATCATCTAAACAAGAAAGCTTTGTGAAACGTGTTTCGAGATTTAATAAGTTAACATTTAACATCAGGAGAGAATAATTAACAAAGATCTTATTTGCTCCTCCCTTTAAATAACGGGTTGAAAATAAGTACATACTCGTAGTCTCTTTGTACAATTTTAATGTGTTGACTCAGTCACGATTTGCTGATAATTAGATTTCTTTGAAACTCGATTTTATGAAATTTCTAGATATTCTCTATATTTCACTGTAAATAAATCCTTGAATGGCTAATGCCATTATTTATTTAAAGTACCTACCTACTATGCTTCGATTTACTTTCCTGGAAAATTTCCCCTCCTTATAACAAAGTCGAATCCGCCAAAGTGCTAACTTTTCAAGTGTTTGAAATGTGTATAAATTAATTTATTAGATAAAATGGATATTGTTTAAACTTGTATTAGTAAGAAATAATGAAAATATCAATATTCTGATTAGATGATTATTATGAAAAAATTAAAACAAAAACGAAAGGTCCATCATACCAGCTCCCTCTGACTAATTCATGAGTATAAATAAATTATTATGAGTATGAGTATTTTTATTTTTTGTTTGCCTTCGTTTATATATGTTTAAGACATCTTAGTATTAGAAATTGTAATGTATGCAATCACTTGTGTGTACGAAATAAAATTTCTACCTATCTATAAAGGCTTAAATAATAAAACTGTAGAACCAGCGTGTCTGTACATTGAATATAATATATTTACCAAAAACTGATTGGGGGCGATGAAGGAAGAGTATCAAAATACAAAAAGACGGTTTTGAAAATTTTTGTCCGTCTGTCTGTTTGTCTGTTTGAACACGCTAATCTCCAAAACTACTGAACGGATTTTCATGGGGTTTCCACAGGTCAATTAAGCTTAGCTTGGCACTTCGAATAGGCTTTGTTTCATCGAAATCGGCTGACGGGAAGAAAAGATGCTGTATACCAAAGCTATATAAATCAAACTAAAATTCCACACGTACGAAGTCGCGGGCACAGCTAGTCTATCTAGGCTTATTTATACAAGGAGTTTCTCGAACGCGTGCAGGAGAGGTAATCGGTTAAGAATATGATTGCCTATGAATAACTGTTATCATCATCTGATCACTGTTATCAAGTTATCGTCGAGTTTTTTTTAATACCATGTGAACTGTAGGCGCGAATCGTATGTAGTTTTGGCCATATATGAGAATCGTATATAACATTCTCGCCCAAACCGTTCCAGAAACTCTCCCCGTGTAAAAGAGCCTTAAGACTCCTTTTTCCCACGTGACTTACATCATATGAGGAGTGATCCTGCAAAACCAGACAAGTCCGGTTAATAAAAAAGTTTGAAAAATAACAAAATATTTTTATAAGTTTGATTTTGCATGATTCATTAATTTTCTAGTAGTCGCAGCATGAGGACTTGTATGAATTTGCACGTTCTATGACTGTTACACGACGTAGCGATAGCTATGCATTAGAATATAGGCTTAAAGCTGAAATTTTCAAAAAATGTGACTTGTCTGGTTTTGCAGGATCACTCCTCATATAACAGACTTAAGCCGTGTTTGTTTAATCGTCGATGTCGGCTGTTCGGGTAATGATATGGAAACTTTTTGGTGAAGTCCAAGAATGCTATATTAAATTTACTAAATAGATTTGTAGTAGAGTAAACGCCTTGTATTGTCGTAGTAGGTATTATGGAGTATACAAATGAATAGCTGTATATTCCCTGTACTCTACGAAGAAAACGGTTGGTTTTATAAAAAAATATGTATAGGAAATATTCTGATCTATATTTTTTGTAATAACCTCCATTGACCTCTGAGGTATAGAAAGCGAGATTTTCACGAGAAACAGTATTTCTTGACCCTTGACCATGAATATCTCAAAACGCACACGCGATATCAATGTCGATTTTTGATATGTTGTTTAGAAACACTATAAGTTACAAAGGCGTATTGTATGCCAGAATTCAGCTAACTGAGATGTTTTGGGAAGACTCACGACAAGACAGGACAAGGCTCACGGATTCGTATCACGTTTTACGAAATAAAAACCTTCAAAGTTAAAATTATAAAACATAATTTCTGATGTAGGTATACCTATACGTTCAGTGCATTCAGCGTTCATTGCCATCAAATATGCATTAGTCGTACCGAGGTAGATATAGATAGACACTGTTTACGAATATACGAACCGCTCCTACACGTAACGCAGCAGGTCTGTTGGTGCTTGGCAAGCGACCGAGGTCTAATAGTTTTGAGGCCAATAACTCTCCGAGACATTACATACCCCGCCGAGCCATAATATATCTTCATAATTACAATAGACGGACAAAAGGGTCTGAACAAATATTTTATGTCGTCTTAGTTCTAAGACTGATTGTTGAATGTCTATTGAATGTTGAATTTCTTCTATTTTTTTTATAGCAAAGGATTATAGCTCCCCTCCCATGATGGTAAAAATACGTAAAATTTTTAGGTCATTTAATTCTGAATCTTGAAGGGAATCCTTGGTTTCTATCTTCGCCAATACTTATACCTAACCTTATACCTATGTTCCATAACATACATATAGAGGTAGGTATATGTTTGTTATCGTCATAGTGTCATAGACTGTAATAATGGCACTATTACAATAAACTACAATAAATAATACAATAAACAACCTTTCATTTCGCATAACCTGGATGCGAAATATGAAGTGTCACCGGTTTATTTCGAAGAACATATTCCATTGCAACTTGCGCTACAGAGAAATGCTTTCAATTTATTCATATTTCACGTACCGGATTCAAATATGTATTCTAATGTATAGTATTCAGCAATATATCTTATATATGCCATGGCACCAGATGAATGGTGCCATGGCAATTCTCACACGAGAGACTGTTGCCCGGAATAAAGACTTTTATTCCGGGCGCGGAATAAAATCATTTTGAGGAAGGAGGCAGGACACAGGACCGATAACCGATGAGATAGATGAGTCCTTGAATGGAGGGCTACCTACCGGGAGGGTAGTCAGGTGGACGATTTGAAGTAGTTCGCCGGCGGTGGCTGGATGAGAAGAGCCGAGCGGTGTGGTGGCGAGCTTTGAGAGAGGAGTATATACAGCAGTGGAGAGACATAGACTGATGGTATGGCATGGCAATTATACCAATCCATTTCCTATGATTTCTGAGCCAAGATGTCGGTCTTCTGCCAGGTTCACAGCGACGGTGTACCTGTCTTATCCAGCAAGTAAACATTTCGGTACATAAATGTCTTGCCCTTTCCAGGATAAATAAGTAGGTAAGTACTTTGTAATGTAGAAACCATATTTACGAGTATACATCGTATTATTTAGTTCAAATAAAGATAATTTGAATTCTCCAAATGTCACCTTTATCACCGGTACTGTACTGGAATGCTTTGTGATATAAAATCGAGATATTTCGTTTCATGAAATAAATAAGAATGCTTGGTGACAGAAGTAGATGCTTGTTTTATGAAGTTTGCTGTTTGCTGTTTGTTTTATCTTTACCTGTTTGAGATAAATCTTGGGTGTGAAATAGCGTGTTCCATCTTGGCCCGGCCACAGCTTCCGTCAAGATTGAAAGTGCTATAAAAATGCACTTTAAATGTACTATTAGTATCTACAATAAAATTAATGCAACCTCAATTGATCTTTTTTGTGGCCGGGCTGCGCCGTATACATTGCAGTCCGGCCACAGAAAAAAAATCCTTACTATCTAATGTTGAAATATATAAACAAAGAAAATGTACCATAATTGTATTTTATGGCACATTCAATTTACTTGCAAAAAATATCGAATTATTAAATATTATCAATTGAGGTACAATTAATTTTATAGTAGATATTAAGAGTAGGTACATTTAAAGTACATTTTTTCATAACACTCCATCTTGACGGAGTCTGTGGCCAGGAGCCAGAACGAAACACGGGTGAAATAGGCTAAAATTCTGTCGAGATTTTGGACATAGACCCAACTCGTCCTGTGGGTGTTACGACATCACTAATGGACTATAGCGACTAAGGGACAACAAAGCCGCTGCCACAAACCCTGAGGAACTACACCATCTGTAAATAACTGGGCTGGTCAACCCGCTTGACCAGCGTGACCCGGTGTTGCAAGTGCTCATGGGCGGCGGGTAAAACTTACCATGATGTGGGACCGCTTGTTCGTTCGCCTGCTTCCCTATAAAAAAAACGAAATAAATAAAATAAAAGAGTAACAAATTATGATCAACAAAACAAAATAACTGAATATTGTAGTTCATTCAGTATTATTTGCCGCTCATTTGATTATTGCTCTTAAATAAATAAACAGTGCTTAACAATAACGATATACTGTGCAACTGAAAGTTTTCCTTGCTGGTGAACCTGCCCACAAAAACTTACCTACATAAATAAATTTGGACCATAGCTAGAGGTCGCTTTTCATTGTTCGTTTAAATCTGTCAATGTCATTCATGACTGAAATAGGGTAATCTTTGGAATTCCGATCAAAGGTCGAATTACATATACCTAATAAGCACCGGTTTCAAGTAGACTCAAGACAAAGTGGGACGAACGTATATTTTAAGCAAGGTGCCTTTGTCGTCTACGACCTTGTGAAACGACTAAATATTTAAGGCAGTTTATTAGGCGAAAGTAGCCTCTAAATTTGTCTCCAATTGTTTATCTTATTATATTAATGATTTTCTAGATATGAAAAATTTGATAATGATAATGGTATTTGGATATAATATATATATGATTTTTAGATTGTAATAAGATATAAGACCACTTAAATTTCTAGACCGGGTAGGAGCAAGTTATTGTGGACCTATTTATAAGTTTTGTAAAACATCTTTTTATTGTCCCATAGCTCAGCTATAAATGATTTGAATTTGAATAAGTATTCATAGTATGTAGGCGGGAGAGCGTGGGAGTTTAAATGAATATTGTCGGGTTTGTAATATGTCGTCACATATGTACCTGTAAATGTTGTATAGAACATGTCACCGAAATAATGCAAAACCCGAAGCACTCAAAATATATGAAAATGTTCTAGCAAAAAGTAAAATTATTTTAAGGGATATATTAACAGTTACAAACATGTACGGGCTAAAACGTATGTAGTGATCATTACTCAGTCTGGGCGTCTACAGTTTTTTAAATCTAGCTTGATTAGAATGACAGCTGTCATAGTGCTCTATAAAAATAATTCATCTATAAAAACCTAAAAATCACAGGTTTTTGCCACAGGCACGTATTTTTTTATTTGTTCTTAACATTCGGTTGATAAATAAACACATTATCTCGATTTGATCGTTATTGCCTCAATACTATTCGAGGCAGTTTGACAGCTACTGACACCAATCAAGCTAATCAAGCAACATTTAAAAGACTGTAGGCGGTGCACGCCGGCGATTCGGGTGACGCGCTTAGAATAAAAGACTAGAATTGTAGGTACTATAAATCAAGAAAAAAAGAACCTGTTGTAAAAACTGATAGAATCAATTCTATTCTCGATACCGAACAACCAGGTTCCAACTTTTGCGTTATTTCATTGTCCCATTGTATATCTTTTCTTCTTAGTTGTATATTCTGTGGTAACCACGTCGAAACCATGTTTCATATTTTAGTTATTCTGTATAAAATTTAATAAAAATTCGAAACTAATCCCAGCCAGCGCCTGCAAATATTTGACTGGCGAAGTAAAACGAAGAGGAAAAGTTAGATAGAGCTTCTAACTATATGGTAATGTAGTTTAGTAGGTAACAAACTTCCAATCTTTCCCTCGGGATTAAACTGCGCTGCACTAAAAAGGAAACCTTAACCGTATAAAAACGTTTAAAAGCTTTTTACAGCGCTTTAAATACTTTAGTAGTGTAATTACCTTCTGATACTTGTTATTTTGTTCATTATGTTGCAGTTTCTTTTTCAAAAGACAAGGAAATGATCTATTTTATGGATTTAGCCCTGGAATATCTATTTTCGACCCTTATTCGTGACTTAACACTGAGGAAACCCGCATGTTCCTCACGCATAGTGAGGAAATTTAAAAGACCTGGGGCATGTGTATCCACCAATCCGTACTAGGCACGTGTGTAGATTATGGCCTGAAACGCCCTAGTGATTTAATAGGGGAGGCTTGTCTTTTGCAGCGGGATGTTTAAAAGGAAGCAGTGACAGTAAATGTTTTTAACCAATTGGAAAATGAATTCGAAAGACAGTAGGTAGGTATAGTATGCTATGACAGTTACATACGTAAAATATCAGAAAATCTATAAAATTATATAAATACTAAATTACCACAACATTTTACACGTTTCGACCTACCTTATTAGCCTGTTCGCGCCATGCACGTTACACGTGCAAGGTAAACATCAACATAGAGCTACCTGTGAATTAATTTATTCCGCAAGGTAAGTAAACTCTCGCGATAATGGTTCAGCGTTCAGCCACTCGGAATACCGTAACCATGAACACAGTTGAACTGTAATGTATTACACATTACAGTATTTCACTTCAATGCCTCTTGTATTCTCATCATACGAATGTAAGGCTTGATGTTGAAGGCATAAAAATTACATTTCTACTATATTTAGATTTAAAAAAAATATCATTTTAATTTCCCCTTTCTTCAAATCCATTCCTAAATCTCCAAAAGGTAAGCAAATTATCCGGGGGCGTTTGTCAATCTGGACTGTATCGCGGATTTCAATGAACGACAACATCCACTACCCATCAGGTGGACTATATGCTCGTCTGCCGCCATCTTTATATAAAAAAAAAAAACTTAGCGGGTTTCGTGTTAACGACGCTATCACCCTAGACTATTACAACAATAAAGATACTTCCTAGTAAAACCGGGTATCAACAATAGTTAGTAACTAAACCCGGTTTTCATCAGTCGCACTGCTTGCCTGTCTATTATCTCTTCCGCAAATAATCCGTAAACAGAATAAAACACAGCCTCCGTTAACATATTGCCGATATTTTGAATCACTGGGTCGAAAGGAATAGGCTAAATAACCTCTCATTGTAGCGAGGGATTCAATTGGTTGACAATATATTACAGATCGATACGCGCGAAATGTGGATGGGAAATTGTATTCAGAGTTGCGGTTCAAGCGTAGTTACGTGTCTTGCTCATATTTGTTCCTTAAAAAGGCAATCAGATAATGTCAGTGTAATGGAATTACTTTTGATTTTCTTAAAAATTAAATCCATTTCAGATATCCGCGATTTATCTTCTTTGCTTCCTGATCCTATATTGGATTACCCAACTTTTCAGTTAAGGGATGCCCACGACCGGTGGTACTGGTCCTGAAAGGTTGAGTATAAATAAAAGATAAACAAAAGCTTTTAAATATGTTTAAGACCTGACTTACAACATAAAATTAAATCCTTGACAGTATTTTCAAGTCACTTGGATATGTGGCCGTGAAAAGTGTGATATGTGAAAGGCTTTAGAATAGTACCATCCTATCTCTTCCCATGGATGTTGTAAAAGGCGATTAAGGGACAACAAAGCCGCTACCACAAACCCTGAGCAACTGCACTATCTCTAAAATAATGGATTCGCCAACCCGCTGGGCCAGCGTGGCGTTCTAAGCCCTTACATCCCTCATGGACAAGATAATATACATGAGGAGGATCGTGTCCAGAAGTGGATTATAAAAGGGCTGGTTACTGTTTACTGTTACAGTTACTTCGATATGGTTTTTGAGAATACCACTGTCATATTACACAGTAATGTTCTCGATTGAAATTATTTTAAATATTTGAATTGTTATGACAATTAAAACGGATGTTTTTTGGTTGTTATTAACGTTTTTGAAAATTCCTAAAAGTAGTAGAACAAATGGCACTTGTGTAGAGTCGCGTACCCATAAACCAAATGTGAGAAACCCAAATGGGTTTCTCACAGTAACCGCACGATCTCGGTGACTGTAATAATTTCAATGGCTTCTACATGACCTAATTATACATTATTTACGTCAGAACAACAATAAATCTTTGCGAGGACACAATAAATTTGCTGAAGTTGTCAATGGAAGCGCGAGGGCGGCACAAAGGAAATTGTTAACGGAATTCCCGCGGCATCATCTTTCAAATTACTTCAATTTAAATGAACCATGAAACTTGCCGGCGATCCCCTGGGCAATTTAATTCGAATTTTGGGCCGTCATGCGTTTATTGTATTTCGTCTGTAGCACGTTTATTTAATGGTGTATTTTGGGTTTCAAGGGAAATTGCTGGCGATTTCCTGCGCGAAATAAGCAGATGGATCCCGAGCGAGTAAGTGATACTAATTTCATTCAAAAAGAAAGCAAATACAATTGGACCTAGATTTTTATTAGTGAACTATTCGGAGTAAAATTTATCCAGACTATTCGAATCTGAAATGCAAGATCATTTCCGTTTGATCTCAATTCTCGAGACTATTTAACAAAAAAAAGCCTATAAACACGATTATTAAAGAAAATGAAATAAAAAATAAATATTTTTTTTTGTAAATCACAAACGGACGGATCAAACTTCTCCACGACTAAGGCTTTAGTTTAGCTATTGGCGCAAGGTTGACTTTATTTGCTGAGAACTTTGAGGAGTTGGTTTAACACTCAAAGGGTTTAGAAGCGTGGGTTCCAGCGTGATTGTGAAAATGACAGTATGTACTAGTAGTTTAACAAAGTTATAGTCGGAGAAGCCTGGTGTAATGTATGTCGACAGAAATATTATTTTTGCTGTGTATAATATTAATTTTATTTTGTAATTTTTTGGAAGGAAACGAATAGTATCAGTGGGTAAACATTTTGTTTGTTCGTCGACTAGACGTTATTACAATTTACAATTCTAGAAACAATTTATAAATTTATTTCCATATAAGTTGGTTCAGTATCTCCTAATCAATTTGTTAAATCTCATCAATTTTTCTTTGAACTCTTCTTTTATTATATATTGTTTCTTTTTTTAACCTTTTTAACGTCTCACTGCAGACACAGGACTTCCTAGTAAGTCACTAGGGAGTATCGGACTATATTCCACCACGCAGGCTCAGTGCCGATAATCCTCCTTGGCGGGATGGGGTAGGATGGGAAGTCAAGAGAATAATGGAATAAGGAATTAATTTTATTCTATTATATACCATACCTTTATTATTATCAATCTTTTTTAAAGAAAAATAAAAAAATACGTTCTTTGGCATTTCCATTTTTCCACGATCCGTGGACTACGTATCTGGTACGGAGAAGCTCGTAATTACGATGTAATCCTGTAATAAAGACGACGGCAAATTCGCTGACTGTGCCACACTGATAACCGAAACACCATGTGCAAGTGACTCTGGTCTATATCCATCTCTTTCTCTTCCGTTCAATTATGTATAGGAATGTCTCAGTCTAGTATAATATGCGAGTTTTCGTATTAACAAAAGGTGTATGGAAGAATTTAGGGCTGTCGTTCTAGGTTAATGATGACGCAATAATAATTATTTATGGCTAAATAGTGCTTATGAGTATAATTTTATTATCCTCAAACTAGCTACTTATTAATTACTTTCATATTAAGAAAAATACTAGATGGATGATTAAGTAAAAACAAAATATACCTAACTAACCTAACTAGCCGCGTTCGATATACCCTAAATCCGGAGATTAAAAAAATTGGGACAAAAACAAAGTAGGAAAGGACATAATTATTTCTCCATAAAAGTCTGGCAATGTTTTTTTTAATGCGGCCGGCAATTATATTTGGAGGATCGAAAGACTATCGATTTTTTTATTTTAGGTAAATTAAGAGTTATATTGACTTTTTTATTTTAGGTAAATAAGAGTTATATTGACTTTTTTATTTTAGGTTAAATAAGAGTTATATTGACTTTTTTATTTTAGGTTAAATAAGAGTTATATTGACTTTTTTATTTTAGGTAAAATAGGAGTTACATTGATTAAAAACCAATAAATTTCATAGAAGGCTACGGAACGCTATTAATCCGTCTCCGACACACTCTTGGCCAGTTATTTAATTATTTCAAAATCATACTCCAATCTACAGTCCAGTACTTGTTTTTAAGAATCGATATAAATCTTGTGTTATCTAAACAACGAAGTCATATATGTATGCTTACAGAAATGGATGTAACTCTGTTACCTAAAATAAAAAAATAATTTGTATACCATTAGAATAGGTTTCACATAGTCTTTCGACCGTCCAAATATAATAGCCGGCAGTCTCCAAAAAAAAAATGGTGCCAGATAGTATCCAAAATGATGTCCTTTAATAGCAAAGTTGTAATTTAAAGTTATACTGTTATAATATTTATAACATAATATTAATAACTTAATAATAAAATATTTAATAATAATTAACACAGGATAAAGTTATGTTTTTTTGGTTCACAGAGTTTGTCTTTAAATTATACCTTTGCAATGATAACAATAACATTTAAAAGGTTATCAATTATATTAGATTATTGTTATAATAGTATTAATGGTTACTAGAGCCAGTTTGATATTAAAATCATAAATCTCCTTTTTTTCTCCTTTTTTTGAGATTTTAAAATGTTCGACTTCATAGCCGCGTCTACCGGAGATTTACGATATTAACCCATAGCCCCGACAAGCATGCTCAGATATGTCAGAGCATACTTTCCGTCTCATCCTATAATTTAGATGAGGGGGAGAGTGTACGCTGCAATCCAACACCCGCTGGGCGCACTCGACTGGCCACGTTACCCCTCTCTCACAGAAGACTACCTTGAAATGTACTGCATTTCCCACTTAATCTTATTTCCCTAATGTACGTACGTGTTTCGGTAGTGAGTGAGATGTGTCAGAGCCCATTCCCATCCTATCCCTCCCCATTTCCCCAACCCTTTCTCCAAATCCAGTCCTATATCCAAAGGTAGGCAGCGCATCCGGGGGCGTGCCAACGTTTGTCATTTTGGACTAATGTTGGCATGTATCACGAATGTCTATGGGCTACAGTATCCACTTACAATCAGGTGGACTGTATGCTCGTCTGCCACCTTCGTCCGTAAAAAAAAAATCCATCAAATGGATAATATAATGGATTAAAAGAAACCCTTTATCCTATTATATTTATTGACTTCCCATCCAACCGCTTCTCCCCATACCTGTCCCATCCAACCGCATCTCCGTATATCGGGTCTACTCTGGATAGCTACCACGAAAACGTTCACTACGATATATCGGCGCGTACGAACTTCATTTGACATTTGAAACTACTGCGATCGCACCAGACAACGATTGAAATATTGATTTTGACAAGAGATACTTGGAGATAAAATGTCGAATTTTGCAATAACAATATCTCACCTTTTAAATGATATATTATAGAGCTTCGAACGAGGATAGTCGGATGAGGATGAGTAGGGTTAGGTAGAGCACTTTTTTCGTTCGAACTTCGGTTGGGCCCGAAACTTCGGAACATAAAATCAGAGTAGACCCCCTGATTTTACGCTTTCGAAGTTACGGGCCCAACCGAGATTCGAACGCTGCAACCCTACTACGACTTTCCATCATTCGCGGCTCTATATATCGAGTATCTCCGATTATTCAAAAGGTGAGATATTGTTATCGTGAAATTTGACCTTCGATCCCCAAGTATCTCTTGTGTCAAAAACTACATTTCGATATAGTTTTATTGTTCGTTCGATAAATCGTTCGATCGTTGTCTCGTGCGATCGGAGTAGTTTTAAATGTCAAATGAATTTCGTTCGAGTCGATATATCGTAGTGTTAGAACGTTTTCGTGGTAGAAATGTACCGAATTACCGGCCGAACCTTTGTTTTTCGTGTTTTCTGAGTAGACCCCCTGCATACGGCCTTTTATCAAGTTTCAATGTTAATGTACGCCGCTGGCTATGGTATATTTGACAAGTGTATGCAAGATTGGTTTGATATCTTGTGCGGTCCGCCTAAAGTAAACAAAACTATTGACCGAAATAGATAAGTATCAACGTTACTCCATTGTTCGAAGAAACGACACAAACAATGATTTTGCTTTAATCTCGGGAAGGACGCAAAAAAAAATCTTGTAAAGAATTTTCCCCGAAGATAATAAGATTGAAAGTACTTTTTTGTTTGAATATCTGTGGAAAAAACATAAAAAAAGTATAGTAGAGGAAAATCTAAAAATACGTTATGTGGTATCAGGATTTTTAATGGCAGTCGACAGTACCCTGATCTCTTTATTCGTCTTTCTTCATTCATTCTAATCCTATTAATAAATGCCGGGCACTGTAGGAATAACTTGATGATTTCTACCTACACAAAATTTTATCTACCTTTTTATCTATCATTTTCGATTAGCAAATATGGGAATATAAAAAAAAACTGCTCTTGTAACATTCCTTTTGTAACCATTTACGTCTAAGTAATATAATCGCTACCATTCGTGGATACAAGTATATATAGGTAGGTATAGTATAATAGTAAGAATTAAATATATCTTTTACCGATGTATATTTTTGGTATGTAAGTATGGTATGGTATGGTATTTGGTATATTAATAGTAGTATAGTTTGAGAATTAATATAAGAAAAATTAACCCCCTATACAAAAATGTTACGAATCATTATTGTTGATTTCATATACAAGATGTGTCCGCAGCCCGAAACCATTGATTCTGCTCTTATATGAGCGAGAGCTCTGAGTTAATTCTGACTACTGAGTTACTTCTACTAGCTAGTACTACTACTGAGCTACTAGCTACTCTAGCTCTAGCTACTACTGAGTTAATATTACTTCTGAGTTAATTGTCATATTATAATTATGTGTTTTTGTAAAAATATAATATAATATTTTCTAGCTTCGTGTTTAGAGTAAATTTGTACGAAAAATGTGGTAGAAAGTAAAAAATATTTTTTTGTCAATACATGAACGGAATCCGTATTTTCGGGCTTCGAGAACAGATCGAGCGCACCCTATATTGTATGTTATCGAAATCCTTGGACATCATAAACATGGTCTAGTTTCTAACTGCTTCCAGCTCTATACAATCTGATATCACCCATCAGATTACATAGAAAAACAATCGCAGGTGTGAATACAGAAAGCACATACTATTATATAATAATGTAATATATACTTACGAGTACATACACATTATTTATTGTTTATTACATATACCTACATACTCGATATTATTTATTACTTGAAGGGTATAAGGGTATTGAAGGTATTGTAGGGTACAAACTGAAAAAGGAAAAGAAATTATTTTAGGGATAACAAAATCCCCGATGAATTTTGGAATAGTATACTAAGCATAGCTGAATTAAGCCACTTTTAATAATGTGCACTTAATTATTTATAACGGCCCATTCTGATATTTAGCTGTTATCAAAATAAAGCCTTGGGGGGGTATTAAAGTCGCGTATTGTAAAATATTAAGGATCCCGAACATTATAAAGGCGATCGTTGGACCAGAGGATCGCAATCATTTCGGTTATTAAGTTCTCGAATGCTGTAATCTTGTTAAACGGTATAACATACTTGTGAACGTAGGTAGCTATCAAAATGTAAGTCAGAATAAATTCCATGACCCTCGGTACTGTAATTAAGACGGTCTGACCCTTTTATTACAGGCCCTTTTCCTATAGGTAGACAAAGAGTATTCTCGGGTAACTCGTAGAGGATGTTATATTGGGAAATACATCGAATAGTTACCTAAAATTCTTTAGACGTGAATGAAGGGTTTGTAGAGGGATTGTTCTTAAGAAGACATGAGGCCCTCAATTGGACATATTTCGATCGTGTGTGTTTACTCCATAAACATAAAATGACAAGACACAATGTCAAATTCGCGTTGCACAGAAAATCTCCTATTTGACCGTGGATAAATGTTAGGTATTAGGTGTTTATTTTTAATATTGTGTTCGATAAATCGATGGGTCATATTTAACATGACAATCACATGGTACTTGTACTATAAGCCAGCCAGCTAATTTTCATTCTTCAAACAAACCATCCAGTAGGGAGAATCCCAGGTAGGTACACTCGAACGCGTCATCCACGTCTATGCAATAAAGTATCTCGTAATAAAGTATACAATTAGAGGTACGGTAATTCATAGACGTGGATGGCGCGTTCGGGTGTTTCCGTATTAGCCGATGGCCAATGTTTTCGTCATGTATCTGTCTGTACCTTTGTTTCGCAGAATATTGAAAAAAGTATTCTTGTTTACTGTTAATAAAATTGCCTTGTTTGCCTTAATAAAATATAAGTATCTACAGGAAGTGATTTCATATTGGTTTTATGATGCGAGAACAGAAGGCTATTTGTTAAATAAACCTTAAAAGTTACAAGTGGGTGCAGGAATTTGAAAAGCAATGATGTTGCATTTTACATCAGCTACCAATTGGTGGAGCTCGTGTTTATCGAGTATTTTTGCTTCAAGCGTGACTGCGTCTTACACCGGTATGTAACAACTAGCAAGTAACACTTTTTTTTTAAGAAAGAAGGTGTCAAACGAGCATACCACCTGGTGGTAAGTGGATACTGTCGCCCGTGGACACCCGCGGTACATGCCAACATCAGTACAGAATGACAAACATTGGCACGCCCCCGGATACGCTGCCCGCCTTTGGATATTTAGGAATGGTTTTGGAGAAAGGAGTGGGAAAGGAAAGCTAAGATAGGGTGGGATAGGAATGGGCTGGTATATATCACTCTCTATCGAAACACGTAGGTACATACAGGGGGAAATTTAAATACATTCTGTATTATGTACTGGCCACTACTGGCTTATGATGGACCCTGGTATAATATTATTTTTTTTTTATAATAATAATAATAAAACTTTTCATTGTATAAAACAATTCCATATTTTAAATCGAAACAAAATAATACTTAAAAAAAAAATCATTATGAATCAATAATATAACATTATTTTTACATAACATATTAAATTAAATCAAGTTAAAAATAAATAACTAATTAACATTAAAAGTAAGATTCATTTTTGTTTTTGTTTTATTATTCATTTTTGAGCCTAGCAAATACAAGGCTATGAAATACATGTTATTGAAATCAAGTATCAAAAACTATTTTAGTGATAAAAAGTTTTTCAAGTCTCAACTTTCATTTGCCAGACTATCTATTTTCTATACGATATACGATTATATGGAAAATCACTCACAACATTCATACATTATATATATAGGATATATATATTATATGCAACATTTATATTTATATATATAATATTTAAGCCTATTTATCATCTATCTAATTTTAATTGAATCAGCAACTTGAATTGCAATTTCACTACAAACATAGTCAAGACTACGTTCGTAGTGTGACAAAACCCTGCTTTGTTAAGACCAGTACCAGTACATCGAACGACTGTCTGCTGCTTCAAGTAGGGTCCACATAAATAAAAGATTGGATTAAGCCAAGACCCGACGCTAAAACCTCCCGCTATATTTGAAAATGTTACATAAAATTGTTATTTTCTCCGGAACAGCAAGTTTGAAAGTAAAACTAAACAATCTTTTCGGGATATTTTCCACGAATATGCTGAATAATTTATATAATAACTTCGTACATACAATGAGTATTTCATTATTTTTGAATATATTTACTATATTATAGCGAAGATTTTTGTTGAAACATAGAGATTGAAAAACTATTCGATTTTCCGTCTTTGTGCATTTTATTATCATCGGGGTCTAATCTCTCAGGTACCGTTAATCAGTTTATTAACGGTACCCAGTTTAGACACCTATTTACTTCACTTTTATATTTTGAGAGGGAGAGTGCACACTGCAATCCAATAGCCGCTGGGCGCATATGCTTATGGACTGTATGCTCATCTGCCGCTTTCCTCCATAAAAAAATTACAACAATGCAATGCAACCAGCCCTTTCAGAAACCACTTCCTCATGCAAATTGTCTTATACATGAAGGATGTGTCCTTAAAATGCCACGCTGGCATGTTGATGTGAATAAAATAATTTTATTTTGTGCTTTTTTTATAGTTAACTATAGTTGTATGAGCAGTGCAAATGTGGTGTGGGCTGGTTATCTATGAGCACGGAGAATATTTTCGAGCTATCGACTTTGTTGTAAATCGCCACTAGATGGCGCTGCAGCACATCAACTTCTATACCGTTCAATCGATCGCAAAAATCATATCGACGGCAAAATAGAATAATTTGTGATTTTATATACAGAGGCAAATAAATATACATAGGCAGGACAACGTCTGCCGGGTTTTTCTAGTAGAATGACACCGAACCACCGACGACCCCATCGTGCGTAAAAGGCGACGATTCTTTTACGATTCAAATTTTTACTAAATTTAAATTTTTCGATTCTTTTTTGTGTCATAAAGTCACAATATAGCCATCCATTCCATAAGTTTCCATCCATGTTGTGCACGTCTTTAATTGGGATACATACTGTACTTTAGTCTTTTGTTAATTGTATAGGTATACTTTTAATCATATTTTGTGTGTTTGACGTTGCCGTGCCTAAATAAATACATGAACAAATAAGGCACGTACAGGAAGAGAACATATTTGTATAAGGTTATAAGTCGCAGAGAGTTGCAATATCGAATTAGAATACGAAATGCAATCTCGCTAATGCACCCGGGGATTTTGCGGCTGCGTCCCGGCCCAGACGGAGTGATGTGGAAAAATTGACAAACGATTCGAATGATATTAAAATGAATGATCGATCTACAAATTTCAATACTAGTTTCTTTGGAGTAGTGCTATTCGGAATGGAATTCAATGTTGTTATTATTAGAGACTTATTTTAGGAACTTTCTGTTTGGTTTTATTTGATATAGTTTTATATTTCACCAGAGATCTATCTATCCTGGTTTGGTTCAGATGGCATAACGTGTTATAACAATAACGAAATATAGTTTAGTTGCCTAAACGTGAAAGATTTATGGATACTTGTCTAGTAGTTTTTGAGTCTGCCTTTTGTTACGTTGTAACAAAGTTCTAAAAATATAAAATAAAAAAAATCATTACACACAAACAAACAAAATAACTAATTGTTACAATAGAATGGAAACCGCGCGCTTTAACTAGTGATATCATCATAACGGCCATATAAGGTATTCGTTGCTATCGGAAATCAAATTCTTTCTAGACCATCTGATAACAAAAGCCCACAACATAGGTACGTAGAAATATCGAGAAAAAAATACAATAGCGAACAACGGGTCAACTACCTGGGAATGTTTCCATCTCGCTCGGTTCGATTATTGCTATCTCAGTACCACAAGAATTTTCTAGAATATAGACAATAGTTTAGGGCGTGACTTGCTTCGGTTGAACCGTTCCTTCCATATCTCTATCTCGTCTCATACGGAAAGATCTAGAAATCTGGCAGTACGCATGGCCGCCTCAGGGAGGAAGTAAGCCGTCCCGATATAAGTATATAAAAACGAATTCGCAGGGGGCAAAAGAAATTTCGACGCCGGAGAGTTCGCACGACGACTATATGTGATTAATATTCGTGGTTATTGTCTAAAGTTTCAAAAGTGGTAAAATCAGTGCTATACTGAAAATAAGGAAGAAAATTAAAAGTGGATTGCAACATTTTTCAACCCCCTTGGTAAGTTTAATATAATTAATTCCAATAGGTTTGGTTGCTGTTAACTAATTTTCGTGTCTGGTTTAATTCGATTACTATTCAACAAGTGATTTATTCAACCTTTTAATAGTGTAAAAAATTGCTATGGCTTTATATTTCTTAATAGTGGTATAACAACGTAACGAAGTGTGACAGTGGGTATCTTAAAATTAGTAAAGTATAACCTTATCTATTTAATCGTTCCGATAAGTTTTAAATATGTTGCACCGCGGTATTTTTCTTCATTAACATTCTATTATCATATTAATTTAGTCCAAATCAGTCCTGCTTCCACAAGAAACCAGGGGAGATATGGCCGCGAAAATTAATTACCACTGTGTATTCCACGCGTGTGTTGTTAACATCGGTGGCTTGTGGGTATCTTAATAAGAACCTATTATTCTAAAATATTTATTTTGTTAAAAATCCATAAATGATAAATTTCAATACATACTTGAAATAATAAGCTTTTGGTTTTTGTAGTCAGTAGTCTATTAAAAATTGCCACCGAAAAATTGTATACAAGATTGTTCATATGAATAATAAATTCGTAGTAATGTAATTAAAATGTTTGCATTGACACATATCTTAATTTCGTTCAGGTTTTAAAGCCAATTGTATAATAGTTGGAATGTTATACATAAACTATACTTCCTCGTATTAGTTCATATAATGTAGCACAGACACATAGCTGGGAGATTTATTTGCTAGATCAGCGTGATGTTATGATAAGAGGGATTTCTCGATGTACCGGCGAAATAAATATCAAAGGTCTTTGTTTCACTCGATATATTTATTGGTAACTACCTGTATTTGCGTATAAGTTAAAATGTAATCTTTTCTTTTGTACCTCATGGCGTGGTGGAATGGTGATCGTCCGGCATATAAACAGTTGGGGTTTGATTCTGGGTTGGGTAATTGTATTTCATTTAAATATTTGATTTTCTTTGAATTGTATTTCAACCGGACCTAAATGTCGCCACTCCATTCCGTGTAATTTTTAATTACTTCGCGAAAGATGCCGACACCCACTCCTGGTCTCACCTAGTGCCTGGGTATCGGATCTTTCGCGCTACAAGTGTCATTTCGACGCGTTCCAGGAAACTGGGGGTTCTCCGTACGGATTGAGAATTAAGGGCTGCTCGTCCACCGTACGGATAGTAAACTACGGGCTGTACGTCCAAGGACGAATCGTGAACCGGCAGGCAACTCTTCTGGCCGTCGACTCCAGCTGGCCTCTGCGGCCGCAGGGCACCTTCGAGTTCCCCACTGAGCCAGTGGAAGCATCCTCGCCGAGGCCCCCCACGCGTCACGGGATCGCAAAGACCGAAGATAAGTCCCCAGCGCACATAGGGTTTTTATTAAAGACCGGAAAGCTTCCCTGTGCCGCGAATCCACACGCCGGGTGTAGTCCTCGCTAAAGACTTAGTGCTCGTTATAAATTATCTAATTCCATTTATTTTTTTTTATTTTTTTTTTTATTGTTTTTCTTATTTTACAATATACCTTTGTAACAATTGTAGTTGTGTTTTTATTTGTACCCGCCGTCAGGCGGACTTAACACTTTATAATTAAGTTTATTCGGCGCATATTACACTAAACCTTTAATTGCACTCTCCAATTATCCAATTGTTTAATTAATGTTTGTATAAGTGTTTTTTGTTTAAAATCTTATGCTTTAGTTAAGTGTTTTTATATTTCATTAGGCCTAAATGTTTATTTACATAGTAGTCAAATGTGGAGATTTAATTAACAGCATTTGTTACGTAAGTATTATATATAACATTTGTATTTGTCATTGTACCCAGATTTATATTTCAAATGACTGTAAATGTTCTATAAAAAACAATAAATAAATATTTTTACAACTATGCTAAGCAAAGGACATAATTATGTTATACACATAATGTCTCAACTTTGTAGAAAAAATCGGTAGTTTCTGTTAGAGAAACGAATGACATTGTCATTATAGCAATTCGTTCACGAACGCTAAAAAAACAAGGAGAGCAGAAAATCGTATAATATAATGAAAGTAAAATATATTTTGAAAAAAAAAAAAAACGTTGCAGCGTAATGTGCGAGTGATACACAGCCCAATACAACAAAAATTTGGAATTTTTGTTTGTCTGTCCGTCCGTCTGTATGTCTGAACGCGCATCAAGTAAAAACTACTCGACGGATTTTAATGAAATTTGGCATAGTTACAACTTATGTGCCGGCTTAACATTTAGAATACTTTTATCCAGATTATTTATAGAGTTCCCGTAGGAATCACAACAAAAGTTCACGCCAACGAAGTCTCTAGCATCGCTAAGTATTATAAGACGAAGGTTTTTGAATAGTTTGAAATGTAGAAGTTTATAAATTGCATCGAAATGCGCCGCGAACAATCGTGCACGCCCATCTCTATGTCAATGCCCGTATGATGTTGACGAAAACTTTTATATAAGGAAAGATTTAAGTTTTAACCGCTAGAACGATATAGCTCAGGAAAACACGCAGCGAGAAAAGGTCTTAAACAGATTTAAAGCGCACTCAACAACGCGTTCGCTGTCGACTTTATTTACAACTGATATCCTCATCCATACTAAAAGTAATGATTAATTATTTATTTTTAAGGTTTTTACCAAATGTTACCACATGGTAAGTTTGTTTATATACACTCTTTAAAATGGCACGCTGGCGAGTCCAATATTTTAGAAGTGGTGTAGTTCCTCAGGGCTTGTTGTAGCGATAACAATATGTTTTAACCAATTGTTATTTGGTACGGCATGTTGAAAATACAATTAAGTACTTATAATTAATTGATCATTCCTTTTTAAGTACTATCAAATTCGGTGCTCCTTTAAGGACCTAAGCAGGTAACTAGTCTTCATTATGGACCCTTCTCGTAACTATTGAAAAAACGAGAAGAAACTTAGAAGTGTATTACGTTAATTAGCGAACGGAAAAAACTTGCGAAACGAATAGGGATGTGAGATAATTAAAAAAAATGTACCAATTATGTTAAAAATTTGGTATACTGGAGGAGAAATTGATACGTAGATGTATTGTACAGATTATATTACATTACAGAAACCGGGATGTTCATTTCTAATATCGCTCAAACATTTTTAGTGTAGATCCCAATTTATAAAAATGGGTCAACTACATATCATAAAATGGGATTTTACATGGTTATTAAAAGTATCAGCAACTTCTCGACACTGATTTTCTATCCCGAAAACTATAAACTTTTGTTCGGCGACTTATTTTTATCTATTAGTTACTTACTAGTTTACTTACTTATTTTAACCGCAAATGGTTATAATCAGTTTATGCAATAAGTACATGCTAAGTTGCGGCCCGTGAGAGGGGTGGCAAACCACACTTATATAAATTAGGTTTTCTATAGTATAAGTAGTCAGTTATGTTAATTTCATGTGTTTTTGTTATTAGTGTGTATGAAATTAACATTAATAAATAATTAACCTATGACATTAACCACTAGTTAAGGAGATTAGATGAACAATTTTGTAAGAAAAATCACTCTAACTCAACCCATACCTACACTTTAGTTCATTACATTAACAATCGTATGACAAGTAATTAAACTTAAGAACGCAACACGGAAATATGATAATTGGTACGTGTACCAGAAAATTTCGTTCAAATCACATTCCTGCGAGCGATTAATCTTGTTTAATGATGCAATGGTTTCGGATTTGTATCTTCGTTTTATTCGCTTCTTTCTCCTAAATTTCCCGCGGCGAAATCGTAAAAAGCATTACCGTATTTCATGTTGACACGAAGTAAATGAGGGCTAACCTTGGTTGAGCCGCGGAAGGACTCTCAAATGAGAGCTCTTATCCGGGTTTATATAATTCACGGTGATGACATCGTCTAAACACTCGGCATTGTCCGAGACGCGAAACAACGTTTGCATAATCTTGACAACGTTATGTGAGATTTTAGCATATTTACGAACTCTTTCCGGTGGAGTCAACTCCGTTGAAACATTTGGTACGAATTTCCATGAGTAGTTTTATTTCTGTTGGATTTCCAGCTAATGACTCGCATCATCATCAGTCCGAATCGATCCATTTAAATATAGGCATCTGTCACGGTTCACTATAATAATAATCGGGTATTCAATTCTCTAAACCAACCAATAACTGTCATTTTTTTAAGTCTTCGGTCCAAGGACTGATGATTTTGTTTAAACTTTCACGTGTAATGATTTAACAATATTATGTTTGTTTAGCCCCACTATACAGGGCACGTTCGATAGTTTCCTGAAGCCTCTGAAACCATTGAATTTCGTTTATGATTCTGAATTTATTAACATAAAAATTGAGCGCATATTTTCTAGTTTAGTATTACCAATTAGTATTTTAGTTTTTAGGTAAAACTAATATTACCAATATTAGTTTTACCAAAATTTTCATAGAAGTTTGTTAAATTAAAAGTATAATATTTTTTTATTTTGACAGAAAATACATAACATTGTCAATCAATTCAGAATCATGTCAAAATCCACGGTTTTTGGCTTCGGGAAATGATCAGATATAAGTACTGTATACATATAAGTATATGTTAAATAAGTCTATTTTAAAAGTTGTATATTACATAAATAAAAAAATGAAATGAAATTGAATGAAACGGATGAAACGATATGAAATGGGAATAAATGAAGTGAAGTAAAACAAAATACAATAAAAAAAACATCATAAACGATTCAGTAGATTACACTGTTTAATTGTTAATTAAATCAATACACACGAGGTTTGAAAATATTAAAAGAAAACACAAAAATTCTAGTAGTTATTAAATGCAAAAGTATAATATTAAATAGTATAATATTCAAATTATTCAGACTTCCAGCCAGAACAGATAAAGCCCGACTCTTTTGAGGAGTATGAAACTGTAAATATCCTTAACAAGTTGAGCGCGGAGCCAACTTCCACTCGGAACTAGTTTGAAATTTAAATACCCGACTTAAAAATTTCGTGTTAAATGTGAATTGTCAACTTGTCAACGTGTCAACTTTTAACAATTTCAGTAGAATTTTTTTTTTTTTTATAGAGAACGGGCGGACGAGCAAGCGGTCTCACGTGATGGTAAGTGTTACCGCCGCCCATGGACACCTGCAACACCAGGGGGTATGCGGACGCGCCGCCGACCTTGCAAAATCCTATTCACAGCTCTCTTGAAGAACCCCATGTTGTAGTTTAATGGGAAGACCTCTTGAGGCAGTTCGTTCCACAGCCTACGGGTTCGCGATATAAAATAATTTTTGGACCGAACAGTACGCGACACCTCCGTATCTAGGAAATGCGGATGGACCGCACTTCTGTGACGGGAGGTGCGGTGATCTCCTTAAAGTAAGCTTTTCTCTGTTATTCTAAGTTATTCCATAAACACGTTTAATTTTTGTAAACCATTAAACGTAAATACAGTTATAAGTCTATACGTAGCTTCAAATTGCTAACTGATGTTGAATACATGTGTGTTTGTAAAGCGCGCGTCACGAGCAGGAAGTAGTACTTCGGTCATTGGCATGAGGTCAGCCAAGACTGGACTATAAAGATATTTGAATGAAAAGAGATTTGTCGATCACCGACCACTTTACTAGACACCTCATATTAAGGTTCAAATAATATGAGGGGCCTAGTAAAGTGGTCGGAGATCGACGATTTCATACAAATCTCTGTGCCGTCCCGTCTTGGCTTATTTCATGTAAATGACCGAAATTCTTCGTGATCGTGGCGCGCGTTTTACTTTACTTTACGAGCTGTGTGTAATAGATTTATTTGTAGTACGTGTAGTATATTTACATAATTTTGTATATTACACTGGAAATTTTAATTTTGGTAGGAATACTTTCATGAGCACATACACAATTTATATGTGATACCTCGCAACACCAGGGGTATGAGGGTGCACTGCCAACCATGCAGTATCTTATGTACAGTTTTCTTGAAGGAGCCAATTTCGTAGCATAAAGGTAATAATAACCTCTTAAGGTGTCAGTCCGTTATACAACCTACGGGTTCGGGGCAAAATAGGATTTTTGAATCATACAGTGCGCGACACCTCCGAATCGAAGAAATGCGAAGGACATTTAGGAGAAAGTTTTAATTACTGCGATTTAGATAAAAATGTTAACATTATTAAATAATCAAGCTACCAATTCGTGAAATTCCCAACAAAATCTATCCAACAGGTAAATATTCAGAATGCGCTTCCTTACACTTATCGAATTCATAATTTTGTTTTCAAAATGTTCAGTGTACAAATAGCTCCATACGACTTTATATTTTTGCCAAATAAGATATTTGAGTACCTCCAAGGTACGTAATCGGCGACCCTCCTTTGATGCAGATTCGTACGTATCTTCAAGATCAAAGGTTAAATATATGCAAATTTCGTTCTCTCAGATTCTTCTCTCCGTTTGTCGTTTTATTACGCAGACGGCCAAAAATATGCTATTTATTTTTGTATTTGTTTATTAATTGATTTGCAAGTAACAAGACTCATTATGGTTAATAAGATAAGTTAAAAACTATGTTAGTACCTATAGTTGTTTCAACTCACGAAGACGGGTTACGCTTAAAAATGGTTGTGCTCGTACATATAGTATGTATATTATTTTAGTGTGCGACACTGCGACGCAGCGACGCAGCGACGCGGCGTCGCGGCGTCGCGGCGTCGCGGCGTTCCAACTGAGCATTGTGTCAAGTTTACGGACACTAAAACAATTTTCATATTGCAAACAAAATGTGTCAATCATTCCCGAAGTGTTCACGTGTAGAGCTTCAACAGTTAAAACAGTTATTCACATACAAGCTGTCCAGGCTGCTCGCGAATATGCTTAAAGTAGAGTCAATGTAATAGGCCACTTTTGACAAGTGTCAAAGTGGATGTCATAGTGTGGTAATCTAACAGCAATTATCGATTAAAAACAAAAATCGATATATAAGTCATATATTAGTGAATCGATTGTAGTGTTCATAAAAAAATAATTCTGCAATAATATTTTTGAAGCATACACAGCATTGGAAACCTTCTACGTATGCCACATGACCTCAAAGTTAATCGTAATTAAGGGAATTATAATCAAATCAGTTTATATACGTATTAAATTATTATTTATTAGTTGGAACTATCAGATTCGTTGAAACTGCTATCGTTGCTATTATCAATTCTTAAATCACGTAAATTATCATCTTTTTGTATTTTCTACCTCTTTCTTCCAATCATCTATGGAAACATTTGTACACGCAATTTTTATTAAAGATGATAATCCACCAGAAAATAAGCCTGCTTCTTTTAATAAACATAAATGTTTTTTTCTGGATGGATACTCTTTTCTCATGTAATAAATAACCATAAATGTGGTTGCAAATTACATCGGCATTAATACTATCGATCGGCATTATACTATTTTCGTTTTATTCGCCGTATGTAAAATAGCCAGATAGGTCGTACTTTTTCTTTTTTAATTTCAGATATAGTTTTAATATATTAATATATTAAATGAGGTTTAATTAAATTAAATATTAAATTAAGTTTAATTAAAATAATATATTAAATATTTATTTAATTACATATTTTTTAATGTATTTATTAATTTTTAAATATATTTTTTTAAATTATGGTGTCAATTATTTGATAATTTTATTGTTCTCTTAATTTGTTTCTTTATCGTAACGGTAACTTTTTTCGATATTCCTTTCTCTGTACAAGTTACTTCGATTATAGAGATCACATCCCTATTATTAAAAATGAAACAATGTGCACAGGCGTAACCTTATAGTAGGGTTCAAATTTCTTGAAATATAAATTGATAATGATGTTTAGCAACTAAATTAACCGTCGAACTTATTCAATTTGATATAAAAAGACAAGTTATTATTTTTTATTAAAAAAAGTTACATATTTTTAGTGTTCAGTAATTAATATATAAAGGATTTATGGAACCAATGCAAAGTTATATCGTCATAAAGTCAATGAAATGTCAAAAGTGGCCTATTACATTGACTCTACTGTAGTAGGTACTCTGTTGGAGCTGCCTCGTACTCTGCGTACTAATCAACTCGATATTCCGCGAAAATCCCTGACGTGCCAGAAAACGTGGCAACCCCAACAGAACCTTGAACGTGTTGTTATATTGACACGGAGGTCGGAGAGCGCTGTACGATTTTTGAGCATAGAGAGCTCACAGGTTGCACTTGTAAAAATATGTATAAAAATTTGTTCCAGAAAGTAATTTTGAGAAATTCAATGTTCCCCCTTCAGACGCGCTCAGTAATAAAAATTAAAGATGTACTATGTTTTTCTAATAGACTGATTAATTTTAATTTTCATTCAGATTAATTGAATTAATTGTGTTTAACACTTTCTTATGGGCTGTGAATCTAAAGATAAAAAAATTACTTAATCTATTTTGAATTTCGTGCGCCATTCAAAAATATTGTTGACATAGAAAGAGCACTATATAGTAATAGGACATACATTTATGTAATAATTATAGTGTTTAATTTACTTTTAGTAATAGTTACTTTTAGTAATAGTTTTACTCCTAATGCTTTACAAAGCTCAGGTGAGGCCCCATATGGAGTATTGCTCACATCTCTGGGCCGGCGCACCGAAATACCGTTCGTATTGTCAACGATCCCACTCTCACGGGCAGTTTAGAACCCCTCAGCGTTCGGAGAGACGTTGCATCTCTCTGTGTGTTCTACCGCCTGTACAATGGGGAATGCTCTGAAGAATTGTTCAATATAATTCCCACCTCGGGTTTCTACAACTGCACCTCCCGTCACAGAAGTGCGGTCCATCCGATTCGGAATGGAGATTCGATAGATTCCTAGATTCGGAGGTGTCGCGTACTGTTCGGTCCAAAAATTATTTTATATCGCGAACCCGTAGGCTGTGGAACGAACTACCTCAAGAGGTCTTCCCATTAAACTACGACATGGGGTTCTTCAAGAAAGCTGGGAATAGGATTTTGCAAGGTCGGCGGCGCGCCCGCATACCCCCTGGTGTTGCAGGTGTCCATGGGCGGCGGTAACACTTACCATCACGTGAGACCGCTTGCTCGTCCGCCCTCTTCTCTATAAAAAAAAAGTTAATTGACTACCACAAGTCTTGAGAAACTACACCACCTCTAAAAGAGTGGACTCCCCAATCCGCTTGGGGAGCGTGGCGTCTTTATACATCCCAGCACAAGACAATACTCATGCCCAATAGTGAATACAACAATTGCTGGCTGCATTGCAATCTTTAATTATTTACAATATGCATTACAAATATACAAATATACCTATAATTATTTTTATTAAAAAGTGACAAGCTATCGGGGTATATGACCTTTATTAATTGTTCACTTTTATATCAGTGGTTCTGTTGGGTTTTGCAGCGTTGGACTCAATGACTTGATTCTTTCACTTTTATTTAGTCAGTAATTGAAAAGAATAAGTTTTATTTTTCAGAGAGCTCTTAAACTGATATAGATGGGCACGTAAACCCTTCCCAACCTACTTCAATTGAGCTATACAGGTCCGTAGCGAACTAACTTGTCCCTTGAGTTCTCTGTTCTTGAGTTCTCAAAGCGGACCATAGGGAATGCCAAAAATCCGGAGCTATTGCTTTTTTCGCGGAGTTCTGAGTCATACATTTACAATAGTAATTGTAGGAGTTAGCGATTATCTGGGAGCATTGAGTGTGATCAGTTCAATCACTTCAATCAGCCGTTATGGTACCCAAGTGAGCATTCAGGGGACCACCTGCGGCCCGCTTCATTTATTTTATACGTTTCCTTAATAAAATACACACAGAGATCAACTGTAATAATGGTCGTTCTTGGCAATCTCTCGATGTAATCTCGGACAAAAGGCCTTTGAAAAATACGTTTTTGTTACAGTTTTGAACTGGAATTGGATTTCGAATTAATTTAAAACTTAATGGGTATCTTCTTTCAAAGTCTGCGTGGGAAAAATAGAAAATGTATAGCAACTTGTGTAAAGGTGACGTTAATATTCTCACATTTTCTTCACATTTTGGTTGGTGTTCATTTTCTTAGTATTCTCGATATTTTCTTCATACTGAAATAATCTTTAAAATTCATAAAATTTTTGTGTGAACATAAAATAAGGATATTATTATTTAAATACCTATACTGTGATTTAAATACCTTTTATTGTTTAATGACTTCTAATAACATTCATATAAGACATTAATAAAGAACTGTAAGAAAATATTCTGTACACTTTTATACTAGGGAATGTACGGCACGGATCAGAGGCTCGTAAAAAATATAGTTTTTACGGTTATATATACGAACGCACCTACATAAATAATAACGACACTGTAAAATCTTTACGGTTAGTCGACGTCATTTCCAGAATTTCGATCTTTTTATCGAACGTGTTTGCTTCTAAGTTACATTACTAAATGTAAAATAATATATCTATCTATCTATCTATCTATATATATATATATATATATATATATATATATATCAATGTGTAAAATTGAATGTCGAGATTTTGTTAATTTTGTAAATGAACATATTGATGTTCCTTTATATAATTAACCAAATAGTTGGACTGGATATAATAGAATTTTAGCGGTTATACCGGTAGTTATATCGGTACATGCAGGTAAACGGTAACGTGAATATACCGGTAAACGTAGCGTGGGACATGTAGCCGGTACATGTCACGGTAAGCGTGAATATACCGGTAAACGTAGCGTGCGACATGTAGCCGGTACATGTCACGGTAAGCGTGAATATACCGGTAAACGTAGCGTGCGACATGTAGCCGGTACATGCCACGGTAAGCGTGAATATACCGGTAAACGTAGCGTGCGACATGTAGCCGGTACATGTCACGGTAAGCGTGAATATACCGGTAAACGTAGCGTGCGACATGTAGCCGGTACATGTCACGGTAAGCGTGAATATACCGGTAAACGTAGCGTGCGACATGTAGCCGGTACATGCCACGGTAAGCGTGAATATACCGGTAAACGTAGCGTGCGACATGTAGCCGGTACATGTCACGGTAAGCGTGAATATACCGGTAAACGTAGCGTGCGACATGTAGCCGGTACATGTCACGGTAAGCGTGAATATACCGGTAAACGTAGCGTGCGACATGTAGCCGGTACATGTCACGGTAAGCGTGAATATACCGGTAAACGTAGAGTGCGACATGTAGCCGGTACATGTCACGGTAAGCGTGAATATACCGGTAAACGTAGCGTGCGACATGTAGCCGGTACATGTCACGGTAAGCGTGAATATACCGGTAAACGTAGCGTGCGACATGTAGCCGGTACATGTCACGGTAAGCGTGAATATACCGGTAAACGTAGAGTGCGACATGTAGCCGGTACATGTCACGGTAAGCGTGAATATACCGGTAAACGTATCGTGCGACATGTAGCCGATACATGTCACGGTAAGCGTGAATATACCGGTAAACGTAGCGTGCGACATGTAGCCGGTACATGTCACGGTTAGCGTGAATATACCGGTAAACGTAGCGTGCGACATGTATCGATAAAAGTAGCGTGGGTCGTCCTCCCTCCCATCAGGTGAATAAGATTGATAATATGTAATAATATAATTACTCGATATCTAACGAGCTAAGTTGTCCTGAGATAAAAAAATTTCTAATCCGTACAATAACCATAATAAATGTTTTTTTTTTAATATTCAGAATTCTAGGTATTACAAAATACTAAGCTTTTTACATATAAAACGTGACCAATGAAAATATTTTTTTATATAGCAAAATGGACATAAACTGATTCGTTTTTCTGGATTCTCGCATGAATTCTCATTACACGGCACGGCGTATTATATGCATGAATTGCCCATATAGGCCTATGAATATAAATGAGATTAAAAAAGTTTTTGTATTAAGGTCTAGTGCATTATGTACCTTTGTGGGAAGTTTGATATTTAGTGCCTTGTTTGTGAAAAGGGTGCTTTATCCAGATCCATTCTTTACTATTTTTCCTTATTGTTTCTTTGTAATAAGCCCATATCTTGTTGTCAATATGGAATTATTGAATTTGGTAAAGATTTGTTAATTTAAAATTTGGGGAATAATTAAATTAGCACCAGAAATACTGAGTGGCAGCAAATTTAAAGGTGAGTGAGGTTTAAGTTCTCTGTTGACATTAAAGATAAGAGAAGTTTCAGCTGTTGACATATTTTTTTCTTTTTTATTGAAAAAAAAAGGCGGCAGACTAGCATACAGTTCACCTGATGGTAAGTGGATACTGCCGTTCATAGATATCTGAGATACATGTCAACATCAGTCCAGAATGACAAACGTTGGCAAGCTCCGGGATGCGCTGCCCACCTTTGCAGGTTAAGAAATGGATTGGGAGAAAGGATTGGGAAAATGGGGAGGGATGGGATGGTAATGGGTTCTGGCATATCTCACTCACTACCGAAACACGTGCGTACTTTGGGAAATACGATAAAGTAGGAAATGCACTACATTTCGAGGTAGTCTTCTGTGAGAGAGATGTAACGTGGCCAGCGGCTGTTGGAATGCAGATTGCATTCTCCCCCTACAACTTAGTAATTTAAATTAAATTAAATTAAACTTAGTGACATTCTTAGTAATTAAAAATTGTTTATTTCAGTAATTCAAAAATACTTTGTTTGTTTTGCTGCTCGTTTAAACACAAACCTTAAAATTTCATTGTTTCAAGATTCTGTTTAAATAGAAACGTGCTCATTTTAAGATGAAGTCGACTGGCCACGTTACACTTCTCTCACAGAAAACTACATTGAAATGTACTGCATTTCCTATTATATCGTATTTCCCCAATACTTGTTTCGGTAATGAGTGAGATATGTCAGAGCCCATTCCCATCCTATCCTATCCCTCCCCATTTTCTCAATCCATTCCTTAATCTGTAAGGGTAGGCAGTTCATCCGGGGCGTGACACCGTTCGTCATTTTGGACTGATGTTGGCATGTTTCGCTAATGTCTATGGAAGGCAGTACAGGTGAACTGTAGGTTCGACTGCCGCCTCTTTGCTATAAAAAAAAAACGTCAGATTTTAAGATGAAGCAATAAAGATATATTATTTTTAAATATTTAAATAAACTTCAATTACATTTAAAGTTAAAAGTAAAGTTAAAGTTTAATTTAAAGTTACATTTTAATTATAGTTTAATTTTACATTTAAAGTTAAAATAAAAAAAATACATATAAATTTCTTTTACATTCGATAAATTATCGTTTCGAGCCTTTCCATCGATTTGAGAACTGCATTTCCTACTTTATCGTATTTCCCCAATGTACGTACGTGTTTTGGTAGTGAATGAGATATGCCAGAGTCCATTCCCATCCCATCCTCCTCAATTCCTCAATCCATTCCTTAATCTGCAAAGGTAGGCAGCGCATCCGGGGGCGTGTCAACGTTTGTCATTCTGGACTGATGTTGGCATGTATCGCCGATGTCCGTGGACGACAGTATCCACTTACCATTAGGTGGACGGTATGCTTGTCTGCCGCCTTTTTCTATAAAAAAGTGAGCCTTTTGAACTCGTCCAACATGTGTCAAACAGCGATACCGTGTCGTGTGCCCGACGCTTAACTGCAGTGTGTAGCGTCATTTGAGAATAGGTCTCGGTTCTTGCGCAATCTCGGTTCACCATTTCCACTAACTATTTGTAATTTCCATTGTTCCTCGGTCCCGTTGTTTGCTGTAACTTAGTTACGCATAATGTACCACCGCTTGCACAGAATAAACTGAAAATTTGAGCGTATTCACGGATCATTGTGTACTCAGCTCAAAATGGGAATTAAGCGAGTACACCTCGATGGAACAGCAATTATGCTAGTATATTCCATGTTGCGTAAAGTAGAATGCATAAATTCTAGAATGCTTCTATTTTCACCATTTTTCTAGTGTTTTAAATGGACATCCTGCGTTCTTGTGCAGACTAGCTTCATGTTCCGGCGGTAAACTTTATCTGTAAGTTAAAAAACTTGGCATAAATTCACGTGAATTCGTTTGAATATAAGCACATGCTTATAACACCGATCGATATTTAAAAAAGAAGCTTCGCTGGATATATTTAATGCAGAAGGCGGGCTAAATTCTTTTGGTCACTAAAACTGTCAAGTTTTAACCGTATGTAGCATGAAAACTGTCCGTTGTTCATACTAGGTCAGATTAACATCAGTTAATCTGACCTAGTGGTCCGTTGTCAGATTAACTGATGTTAATCTGACCTAGTATGAACAACGGACAGTGATTAGTGTCCACTATCAAGTGAACACTATCAAGTGATTAGTGGTATTCATTAGTGGTGCTCAGTGGATGGTGCATCACTGAGTCCTCGTATGCATAAAATGCATAAAAACAGAACATAATAAATACTTTATATAATGTACCTATAGTAAATAATATATACACGAATAAATATATAGATAAACATACACATAAATCGATATAATACGTAGACATGACTTTTCACTTTATTATACACAGGTAGCCCTATCTGAATAGTGAATAATAAAGATTTTCCTTTTCCTAGCAGGAGGGGGGTTAAGATCACAGAACAGAGAATATTTGTTATTCCGTGGTTAAGACCATATTTTTGTATTAATACTTACTTATTATACCGTTAACCACTGGCGGAGACGAGTTCTCGAATGGAGACCACGTATTGGGAAACGTAGCGTGCGACAGACACCCTGGCGTCACAGCCAGGTGGAGTGACGACTTGAGGAATGTCGCCGGTAGTGGCTGGATGAGAAGAGCATCGGGTTTGTGATGGTCCTTGGGAGAGGCTTATATCCAGCAAAAGATACGGTACGGTACGGTACGGCACGGCACGGTACGCTACAGTACGGTACGGTACTGCACGGTACGGTGTGGTATCTTATATCCATATTCTGCAAATAAATTTACGCGTACGTAGACATGTACAGTGTATTTTTTTATCATTTATGTCGAATGTGAGTTGACATTATTATTATAATAAGCGAGTACGCGTAAACAAGATTACATAAGAACTACCCGAACCCTCTCAAAATTGAATTACTTTCATGAAAGAAATAATAACAATTTTTGTTTTGAGATTTTCTAAGATTCAGCATTTTTTTCACACTCAAAAGCGTATAACCGTATTTTAAAATTGTAGTTATTGAATCTCAATTTCATATGAAGTTAAATATTAAAATTAGTTGCTGTTTATTTTTCCTTTAAATATGTTGTTAATTTTGCTGACATTCTGAGTTGATTTCAATTTCGTAAATTGTAGTAGATGTTTGCTCAAGAGAGCTGTTTGCGAATAGTAATTAGCTACCGTTTTTATTTTGCAAAAAAATCATTTCAATGTAAGTTCTAAGCTTATTTCTTGTTTACAAAAGAAACGTTGCATGAATTGGATGAAAATTAATGTTTCATTTATAGTACAAAAGGTAGGGGCTTTCGTAAAAAAAAATCACTTGTAACACAAAAAATGTAACATATTATTAGGAAAATAAACTATAATATATTGTTTTATATTGGTCTGTTGTTTTTAATTACGGTATTTAAAAACCTGTTATGGTGTTTTTCATAAATTTAACACTATAGAGAACGTTCTTTTATAGGAAGAAGGAAATTCGTTCTTTAGCTTATGTGAATCAAATTTGTACGGGAAGTCCAATAATAGTTGTTCTCCAAAACATCAAATTTTCAAAATTTTTTCATCATGTAAGTCGAGTTACCAATTTTGTCTACAAATTTCGGTACAAACGTTCGGTCAATGTTAGACAACTTGACGACATTTCATGAAGAATCTTTTCACTTTGTTAATTTTCCCGCTCGTTTTCATATTTCTTAGCTTATTTCAATTTCTTATTGGGAAATCGGGAGTAGTAGACTCCTGTCAGAATCGACAGCGACCACAGAAAGCCGCTCGAGTAGAAGCCGCCTCGGGGGAAATCTATGGCTGTCTAGAAAACCGCAGCAAACTTAATTCAGTCACAAATAGATGGAGCGGCACGAGACATTACGTTTCTACTTAATATCTCCTTTTGAGTGTTACTTATAACAACATAAACTCTTTTTTATTCTAATAATCTTACATTATGATAGTAGTATTAGAAGATAGTAGACAGATATACTTTATTTTACACCAAAAACATATAGAGAAATACAAGGTCCAAGTAATTAGAAATACAACCTGTTCACTATGGATAACAAGTGTCACTCTCTGGTCAAAAATCTATAACTTTCTGTTTTTATAGATATACCTATAAAATTTTGCATAAACATAGTACAATATATAAGATATGAAACTAGTATAAACTCATTCTTGTTCTGTAATTAGTGTTCGAGAAATAAATATATATGTAGTATTTTTTTTCATTTTTAAGTTGAATTGTTTATTCATTAATGTTTTATTCATGCGTAAACAGTTTATTTATTTATATTAGTTGAACATACATACACTTTTTTCAATTACCTGACAATTTTACCTATATTACTGCTTACCTACTGCAGAATTTAACTTTAACTAAATTATATTCACAAGCGTATTGTAATTAACGTATGTAATTAATTTAGTATTCTAATTGTAATAAAATATCAATCATATACAATATTAAAACGTCATGAAATTAGAATTGTACGTAATAAATGAAATTATACATTAGTCAACTTGGATAGTTCAGTAATTAATTGATGCGGTTTCAAAAGATTTAGGATTAATTCATCTAGTCCCTTTACATTTTTCACATATGGTTTTCTGATACTCGTTATGTATGGATCTGATGAGTAAAGTAGTGTGTGAAATACGGGTAAATCGTTGGTCGCAGATCTGGAACATTTTCTTGCATGATGTATGTATATCTAAAACTCTCTCCGCTAATATTTGTTTTATTAATTGAAGATGGCATATAACACCAATTGTAATTATTGATGTAGATCGTTGCAGTTTCCAAAGCATATTCACCAAACTTTTGAGAATCGATAATAATACCCCATGATAAAGCCTGAATAATTATTGTATTTATATATAAAACAGTTTAATTAACCCTTCATCTTGTCTAGCTACTATCTTGTCTATCTTGTCTATTTTTACGTGTCTTACTATTAATTTAATTACATAACGTTCAAAATTTATATAATATCATTAAATAAAATATCAATAGTTATTTTCAAATCTATACTAATATAATAAAGAGAGAGTGCGAATTTTGTGAGTTTGTGTGTATGCGGAGGGTAATCTCCGGAATCACAGCATCTATTTGAAAAATTCTTTGACCATTTGAAAGGTACATTATTCTAGATGGACATAGGCTATATATTATGTGCAAAAAAATTGCCGGGCATGCAACACACGCTGGGCATGCAGCATGCCGGGTACAGCTGGTCTTACAATAAATGTACTTTCTTGGATTATACTCGTAAATGAATAAGTACTTCTTTGGTCAAAAATTAAAGAAAACAGGCCATGGATGTTACAGAGTTAAGTACAAATATGAAGCAAGGTTGCGTTAATATATTTTTTAAAATTTTTATGGACAAGTATCACATAAAATGCACCCTAAACATTAAAATATAACATTTCAACTATTCAATAAAAATGATGGTGTGCCTCAAATATTTTTGTAAAAGGCATTTAAGATCTGATCTTCTTCTATCATTTTCCATAGTGCGGTGGTCTTGTCGCTAAAGCGATTTCTTCCAGGCAACCTTAAGATGGTAAGGAGAGGCCTGTAGACGAAATAGAGATAGATGGTGCAATAAAGAAATAATGTCTTTATATACATACATAGATAAATACACACATGTATGCATACATGCATAAATATGCTCATATATATATATATGTATGTATACACTCATATATGCATGCATAACACATATATACCTGCATACATACATACATACTCATATACATAGAATAAGATCAAAGGAAATAGATGATAAAGAAAAAGAATTTGGTCATAAGCAAACTTATAGCACCTGGGCCATTTGAAAAGTTTCCGGCCTCATTGACTTGAAAAGTTTCAGGGTAAGTGTAGAAAGAAAATTCTTTCGCCGTCCGATAGATGGCCTTGACAAATATAAACCGTAAAAATTTCAAATCATTCTGATCATTACTTTGTGTATGGCACTCTTCCAAAATTGTTAGCTGACATTGTCTGTCAACAATGGAGAAAATTCCTTCATTCCAAAGGGAAAAAGACTCAGGAAATAAAAGATGAGTTAGACTCTGTAGATGTACTTTCTGTGACTCTGTAGACTCTGCCTCCCCTTTATTTACAACGTGACGGTCAAACATTGGATGGCCGAGTACAAACGTGGTCCTGCGAGCATTTTAGACGAGGAACGTTCCAGGCGCCCGAAAACCGCTACAACTGACGAAATGGTCGATTTAGTGCATCAAACTGTGATGGAAGATCGTCGATTGACTGTTAAGGATATTGCTGAGGCATGTAGGATATCATCTGAACGGGTGCACAAGATTTTACATCAAGATTTGGATACGAGAAAATTATCCGCGCACTGGGTGCCGCGCTTGTGAACGATCGACCAAAAGCGCATACGGACGGACATGCCGCGCGAGTGTCTTTGCCTGTATCAAAAAAATCCAGCGGATTTTTTGCGGTGACTGATAACCGTCGATAAAACTTGGGTACACCACCATACGCCTGAGACCAAACAACAGTCAATGCAGTGGAATGCGGTGGGGGAACCAACTCCAAAGAAGGCAAAGGTCGTTCTCTCTGCGGGAAAAGTGATGGCGACAGTTTTATGAGATAGCCGTGGAATAATTCTTATCTATTAACTTGAAAAGGGTGAAACAATCAACGGACAGTACTACGTTGCATTGCTGGATAAATTGAAGGCCACAATTAAGAAAAAACGACCGCATTTGGCCAAGAAAAAAATCCCGTTCCACCAGGATAACACTCAGGTTCACACGTGCATGGCTGCAATGTCAAAATTTAACGAATTGAAGTTTGAATTGCTTCCGCACCCATCCTATTCGCCATTTCTAGCTCCCAGCGACATTTTCCTGTTTCCTAATTTGAAAAGATATCTCGGGGGAAAAAAATATAAGTCAAATGCTGAGGTGGAAAACGCTGTAAACCAGTATTTTTCAGGTACAATCATTTTTTTTCTGACGGTTTAAAAGGATGGGAGAAACGTTGGACCAAATGTATCGAGTTGCAGGGAGACTACGTTGAGAAATAAGTTTTGTTTTGCTTCGAAATATGTGTTTTTCTTAAAAAGGTCGGAAACTTTTCAAATAGCCCTTTCTTCTTCTGAGTTCAAATTCTCGGCTCTGACTTTCTACCCTTGAGTTTCTAGTTTAGTACATTTTTTTAAAAATGATCACCAGCTCTACGTTGAAGAATACATCGTGAGGATAACAGAATGCTTAAAAACAAGTATCGTGAGTATGTGTATCTACCAACACGCACCGAGCTCGCGTCGTGGATTAATATTAAAAATTACTTACCAATATAAAATTATTTAATAAAATATATCATATAAAGTTTAAAATATTTTAAAGTTTATTGCACCGATTCATAAACTTCTTCATCAGAAACTGCCTTGGGATTTCGAAATAGCTATAAATGGTTAATTATAAAGATGATAATTATAATAATGATTATCATCTAGGCGAGGCCGTAGTTAGAAGCTAGTCAAAAATAATTTATGACGTCTGTGACTTCATTAGCAAAATCTAGAGTTCATTAGCGACGCGCGGACTGAGTTTTAACTTCAAATGGTATATTTTTTAAAATTCTTTTTTCAATGGAAATATTCTACGTCGAGACTACATTTTTTATGCAATTTCAATTTACTTAAAACAAGTTCATTAATTTGTTGGGGTTTAAAACTGAAATAAAGTGTTTTATTTTGAGTAGTGTTCCTAAGTACGAGTATGTTTGTAGTATAGTAGTACCGTAACAAGCTTATTTATAGTCCATGGCCGGATATGGGCCTTCTCACGTCTACTGTCTTTTGCATTAGGGGTGTATGGCTTTAAAACGCCACGCTGGCCATTCGAACTGGCGAGTCCACTCTTTTAAAGGTGGTGTAATTCCTCAGGGCTTTTGGTAGCAGCTTCCTTATCTCCTACGCTACGGCAACACTGTCGGGCTTCCGTGAAGGTTCACGCTATCGCGATAGGTATGGCCAAAACGTTCTTTGAACGGCCAAACGTCAATACACAAATTTTCTCTGATTTCGTTTATTTTAAACTATTATTTCACTAATTATTCGCTTGGTGTAGGATACGCACATGTCAAATTATTCAGTTTATACTTAACGAAACGACGCGATTTGACTGGCGCCTAGTGTAGGCCTATCGACCTGGAGTTTGGGTGCCAATTCAAACTAGTTTTTTCGCTGAAGGCCAGCCGGAAAGCCTTGTCTGTAGGTGGGCAGCATTCGTCTAGTCCAGATGGTACCTAACTAAACGAAAACATGAAACACATGAACTTTTATAGCAATAATAAGCTGACTCCGACAAATAAAACTTGCATTAATGCGTAAACATATTGATGCCAGCATACTAAGGGAAAAGGAGGGTGTAATTGTTCGTCACATTTCCCGAAGAAATACGAATACTTCGTAATGTCGCGACTTCACGCCACGAATGTTCGTCCGCAGTGTGGCCGTAGCATTAGCCGCCTTTTACAACACCCACGAAAAGGATGGGAAGTTGCTATTCTAAAGCCGCCTGACACCACACGGCCAGCTGGCCAACATCACACGGACAGCCGGCCAACATCACATGGCCAGCTGGCCAACACCACACGGTCAGCCGGCCAACACCACACGGCCAGCTGGCCAACACCACACGGACAGCCATCCAACACCACATGGACAGCTGGCCAACACCACACGGTCAGCCGGCCAACACCACACGGCCAGCTGGCCAACACCACACGGACAGCCATCCAACACCACACGGACAGCTGGCCAACACCACACGGTCAGCCGGCCAACACCACACGGCTAAGGTTTGTTGTAGTAGTGAATAGAAATGACGTAATGTAATTATAGTTAGATTCTCGATTCACATGAAGTCATGAGTTTGCACCACAGCCCTAACGGTTAGGCTTACGGGATTAGAACTCTAGAATTTTAAAGCTGTAAGCAACGGGCATTAAAAATATAGAATTTAAATCTACCAGAATCATGTAACGTTGGTGGTAAGTTGTCGATAGTACCCTTTATAAGATTTTTGTTTTGCTTTTATGTTAAATATTTATGTCGTTAAATATATAAGTATTTTTGTTAAACACAAACTGATCTTTGTTATTTCAAAGCAAACATAAGTTGCTGATATCATCTTTTTTTTTAAATATTTATATTTGCGTTTTAAGTCAATGTCATTTGCCTTCGACATTAAAGGCAAAATATAAAATTTCTAAAGGAAAGTAAGTAAAATAAAAGTAAAGTTTAAAAAAATGTTCATTGCATATTTTAAAACTGATCCGATTATGATGTTATCCATTGGAGATCTCTTGATCTGACATACTCGTATTTCGCAACGTATAAAAATAAAGCTTTCGCGTAATTTTCCTTTGTTTATTTGGTGATAGCTCTCACGGTGGTACCGTAGGCAAATCTTTGTTACAGAGAGCACACGGCATCTGTGACACTGACCACCTCGAGGAAGAGCTTCTGCATGTGAAACAAGTACTGCGAAGCAACAATCACAAACTCCCACGAATGCGTCACAGAAGCCGCCTCAAGCCTCCTACAGTTGAGCGACAACCTGCCATCTTACCATACATCAAGGGCATCACTGACAAAATTGGCAATATCTTAAGACGAGCTTCAATTAAAACTTACTTCAAGCCGCACAAGAAGATTAGCCAATTTTTAAGACCGGTCAAGAGCAATATCCCCCTACAAGATGCAGGTGTTTACAAGCTTGATTGTGAATGCGGGTTATCATACATTGGGCAAACAAAGAGGAGCATCGGTATCCGGATAAAAGAACACATAGCTGACATGAAGAACAGACGCTCGACCAAGTCTGCAGTTTGTGAACATGCTCTGGACAAACCCAACCATTACATTCAATTTGATAATCCACAAAGCCTCGCTAGAGAGACCCGATTCATGCCAAGAATGTTACGCGAGGCTATTGAAATCAAGAAACACCCAAATTTCAATAGAGAAGATGGTTGGCAAGTACCACCGGCTTGGGATCCAGTCATTAGATTAATTAAATCCCAAGGCCAACGCAATACTGCAAGACCTCTGGACACCGTGAGTGAATACTGCGTGCATAGGGAATGTTATGATTAAAAAATCCAGACGGTAGTTCAAAAAAAAAAAAAAAAATTCATACGGTAGTCCAAATAATTTCTTAATAACTCAAGTGACAAATAAAATCAATTAGTCACCCCGTGACCACGTCCACTGCAAAGTGTTCGAAACGTCGGGATATAAATAATGTCAAATATACGCTATTTAAACCGTTCAAAGTTGTTTAATTGCTATACTTTACAATGAATTTAAATGTAAATTAAATATAATTATATAAATAATACCACACTCAATGGACCGAGCGGTGATAGAGGTTTATACTTAACGGTGTAGCCTGGATAATAGCCTAGCCTAGTCTACCACTGGTTTCTACATAAGTAGGATTTTTAAATTATCACTTGCTCAGCGGTGAAGGAAAACATTGTGATGAAGGTCACATTAAAAATTCCGAAAATATCTAGAGTATGCGTATCCACTAATAAAGCTGCGGGGCCGGAGCGTGGAATCGAATGGCCACAAGGATTCTCTGCGTCATGGGTCTAGAGACAAAGGAGAATCCTTTGAATAGTCTGTCTTCAAAATCTTAAATATGTTGTGTCTTTTGTGCACTGGTTGCTATGTAGGGTAAATACTTCTTTTGCAATCACGAAATAGTTGCCTTGGTTCTTATAGTTCCTTTTTTTTATAAACTAGTGGGCGGACGAGCAAGCGGTCCCACGTGATGGTAAGTGTTACCGCCGCCCATGGACACCTGCAACATAATTTTTGGACCGAACAGTGCGCGACACCTCCGTATTGAGGAAATGCGGATGGACCGCACTTCTGTGACGGGAGGTGCGGTTGTAGAAACTCGAGGCGGGAATTATATTAAACAATTCTTCAGAGCATTCTCCATTGTACAAGCGGTTCTTAATTAAAAATTACACAACAGCGGTTTTATAGTACTTATATTCTATTCTAATCCAATCTAAATGGCGGCCTGACGCGACCTGACACGGCCTTAAATTAAGTAGTGAGGTGATAATTGTTTACATATCCATGATTTGATTCACGGATACTGCAACTTTGCCCTAGATTTAAAACTAAATGTTGAGATATTTAAGTATAATTAGATATTTAACTAATTTAAGTACGGATCATACATGTAAAAAATTTGAACTTTCAAACATAACTTACCATAAACTCTAAACTGTCTTATTGATAAACTTATTTATAAACTACTTAACACTTTATATTTATTTTTGCATTAATATAAATATGTAGTTAGATGAGAAATAAACGTTTAGTCTACAGCTCAAAATATATGATTTTTCATGTTATTCTTTATTCAGAGAAGATCACTGGCGCCTGGTAATGACTGTATTAACTAAAGATAAAACGCACGTGTAACAGCCGCGTGCAGTAAACGCGTCGTTTCATCCCTCTAATATGTACAAATAGCTATCACGTACGTACGTTATTATTATTCAGATCGGGCGCCCTCAACTTATTTCCTTTCGCCGTGTATCTGTTAGCAGTAGTGCTGCGAGTCCCATTTTAACTCGTCTTAATTGAGGACCTCATATGACTCGCCTTCCAACGTTTCAGGAAATGATTTTTTTTTCTTGTTGTTGTTTTATGGTTGAAGTTATTTAGTATTGTTTTAATTTATACGCAGACTGCAAAGGTTTGTATAAATTTTCTCAGTGGGCTATAAGGATTCCATAAGAACTTGTTTTCTACTATAATCTACTCGTATATACATTCTATTGATAACTATTTTATTCTATTGGCAAGATCTTCGGAAAGAGGCGTGTTGATCCCAGGAAAAAGTGGTGGTTACGTAACATACGAGAGTGGACTGGCATCGCGAGTGCTGCGGAAAAGTCTCGCCTCGAGGGATAGGTCAAAATACTCGGAGCTGATTGCCAAACACCATTAGAGAGGTAAAGAAGAAAGATTTCTTAAAAAAGAAAGAATGTAGATACATTCTACACTAAATTACAAATACGGTTTCCTTGTTAAAAAAAATATCTAGCGTGATATTTCATCGTTTATCATTTTAGGCTTGTAAATATTCGTACAAAGTATATTTTCTCATAATGTATCTTTATGAGAAAATTCTCAATGTTTGTTTAATTTTATTTAACATTCAAAACAATTGATACGCATTAACCTTGTAAGTAAATGATCGCCTTGATCGAGCCACGAATAATAGGCGGAAAACACAGGAAGGGAAGCGAGTAACTGTTGAGTGACGTTCGTCAGAACATAGCATTTCCAGTGAAAATTTTATCTTGAACATTCTGTGCTAAATGTTAGATATTTACTTTACACTACAGAATTTTTAATGTTCTGTTACAGATGAAAGTTTTTACGCACTTTATACAAGCGAATAGTTTAGTTAGTTTACCAAATGTCAAGCAAATACAGTAACTATTTCATTATCAATTTAAAATCAAAATTTGAATTTATAAATCTTAGCGTCGATTTCAATCCTGTCATATTTTTGTACCCTTTTTTACGGCAACGTCTCAAATTTGCGACGTGTGTAGCCTCAACGAGGCTTGCCTCAATTCAAATTGATCTTTAACCAAACACTATCCTCTTTCACCAAATTACTTTAGACGATCCCGCCCGTTTGGAGTTCACCATTTTTTCTCATGCCTAACCAAAAAGTTTTGAGTCATTAGCCTTCAATGAAAACGTTTTTTAAAAGTTACCCTTGTTGAAGAGGGGGATGAAGAAAATGCCATTGTTTGGTGGATTTTTAACGAGTATTTAGGAGTTTTATCAATTTCATATTGAGGAATGAATGAAATGAAATTTGTGGATTGTTTGATACTTGAAAAGTAATCGATATTTCTAAAATGAAGTTACTTGTGAATAATGTTATGAAGATAACATGAGATATTAATATCTGAAGATATTAATGAGACATATTCTGAATCAAATACTTCGCTGAATATTTTATTGTAATGAACTTTCATATCGGCGCGTTAGACACGCAAGGCAAATTTAGCAATGTTCACAATTTGTATAATTAACTAATTAACAGTTCTTACATACCTTTCTTATTTTAGTCGATATCAAGACCCGTTTAATCTATACACATAATAAAATCGTGACAAAGCAGTGTCTGTACGTTTAATATTTTTAAAACAATCGTTATATTGCAAAGTACGAATGATACAGAGCTCAAAACAACGATGTATGGATTTTTTCTGACTGTCTGTCTGAATGCGCATCACACAAACACTATCGGACAACTACTGCAATGAAACTTCGCATTGTTATAACTTATGTACCGGGTTAACATTATAACAACTATTTTTTATCCAGACCAAATTATAAAGTTCCCAAGGGAATCAAGCTAACCACACAAATTAACGTCTACGCGAACGAAGTCACGAGCACTGCCAGTAGGTAAATATGTCTCAACAACACGAAAATAAAAAAATAAAAATTAGCCAATATTGTTGAAACACGCACCTTAATTGCCAAAATTTTTTTTTAGACTATTTTTGTATTGACAATTCTTTAAACGTTGTTGAAAAAACGTAAATGTTTAAAAAGATTTTGAATTACGCTGTATGTCGTTAGCCGTTCCCGAGGTCCTTCACTAGACATGAACTACCGCTTTTCTATATACGAGTAGTCTGCGTATGCATGACCATATAAATCTCCATCGATGTCACCGATGCAATTTGAACGTGATCTGATCTTTTTTCACGAGTTCGGTTTTTAACAAGTTGCGTTAGAGTTTTGTAAATAGATATTAAATTTTTTTGCAAAAGAAACCGAACCGAACAGACCGAATCACGATTAGCAACTATTCGATGGTGGTTTGTGGTCAGTGTATTAATTACAGCGTTAACTTATGTGAAGGTATCAAGAATAACATGGTGTCATGAAAATAAATAATAGGTAAGTAGGTACCTAGGTAAAAGGGATATTTTTATTTTTAGGCAAAAAATTTGTCTTTCTAGCTTTCTTTTACAAATATGTCACGAAAACACCCAAAACGCCCGGATTAAAGCCATTGTAAAATTCGTACAGTGCTTGTTTTTATTGTTTCATATTTTCATGTGCCGTAAAATTCAACCTTTGATTCAGAAAATTGGAGCTTCGAGTCAAGCAAGACTTTACCAAAAAGACCTTTTGAAAACCCTTTGCCTGCCTTTGGTAAAAGTAAACGATCGCAATGGCGGTTTTACTTCTCGGCTGGTTTAGACTCTATATAATTCATGACGTTGGCGCGTACGAATGTTAGCTTGAATTGCTTCATAGAAGCCTATGTTCCTCAATATTTATTCATTTTCTTATAGATGGAAAACAATATATATTTTATAACGTTATAAACGAACTTAAAACGAATAATCATAAAAAAATATGAGAAACGTTTAGTGCTGGAAATTATATAGATTGTGCGAAAATATTGTACATATATTGAGTACGTTTTACAATGTTGCCCCATGTGGCAAGGTATGTCTTACTGGCATTACCTCGCGGGATTGCCAAGCGTTGCGCGAGACAATGAGTAACGTAATATATTGTTATTATGTATAGAGGTAATTAATACAAATTTGCCATTTACAAAATCCGACCACAACGAGTGAGTTATCAAGATTATTTTTAAAACAATTATTGATGAGAAGGTTTTGAAAGAAAATACAATACAAAACATTTATAACAACTGTTATAAGAAAATAACTTATAAGAACTACAAATCGCTGAGTAAGAAAAAATATAATGAAACTCAATGATGGATTGGGCAAAATACCAAAACTTTTGCAACTCGGTCAAGGAGATCGTCTCAATAGTATTTTACAAGTCAAAAGGCTAAAGTTTCGTACAAAAAATAACTTCTGTCAAGATTCCGTCATCAATTTTGTACAATTGCACACACTTTTTTATATTCAGTTAGCGGATGTGTTAGGAAGTTAGCGGGTATAAAAACAAATAAAACAGCCGTACAAGGAAAATATTTACGAGTTTGTTAGCGATATACTTTCTGTGAGTTATGTTATCTGTGGTTCAAGTTTGTTATAATGTTCTCGCATTAGTAGATACGTTATACGTATAAGGGGTGTTTCACATAAAGACTGTTTGAAACTACTTGTAATTGACAGTAATCGGTTCGACTATAGCGGTGATAGCCTAGGTGTCTACACCACTATAAGTGATAGCCTAGATAGGGCTAGGGCGGTGATAGGCTAGGAATATAGAAGGGATAACCTAAGGCTTAGGTGGCAACTAAGCCGCGGGCGAGTTTACGAATTTTTTTGAATTGAATGAATTGAAATTTTTGAAATTGCAATGAACTGGCCCGGAAGAAATTTAAGAAGTGGGTCAGTTTACTAGTTTACTGGGGAGGGGGGGGGGGGGACTAGTAAACAGGAAACTAGATGCTTCATGTAGTCTTAAAAAGGAACAAGTGTAAGAGTAAAATCTTTAGAAGTGGTTGGGACTCGTTTCCCTCCTATTTGTTTTGTAACTAGTAAATTGTCCCACTTTTTAAATTGCTTCCCAGTCAGTTGACCGCAGCAACCGGTTAGCAATTTTAAAAAGTGGTAAACTCGCCTGCGGCCCAGTTTTTAAGCGGGCTAGTTGCCACGTAAGCGTAACCTAAGTAAGTCTAGGTAGGTAATATGTTAAAGGGCTGTTGCATATACAGTCGGTTTCAAACTAAATGACAGTAATCGATTCGGCTGGAGTGGTGGTAGCTTAGGGTATTTACTCCCAACTCCCATTCGTGAGGTTCTAAGTTTAAATCCTAGGTACGTGTAACTGAATTTCAACATAAAGACGCATTTTTAATTTAAGAAATTGGTAAAAAGCTTGGTAAGAGATTTATGAGTAATTTACTAGGGGAGACCTGTGGCACTACTGGGCACAGGTCTCCCCTGGACTGGACTAAACTGGACTCGACTCCCCTGTCCTACTGGACATTAAAGGATTTCGTTACTTAAATCCTAACTAAGTAATCTTCTCATTTGTGCTTAATTTAACGTATTAAATTCTTTTTCATAAGTCTTGTAACTCATACGAAACATCGTTTATAGTTAGAACCTGTTATTGGGTTTAAAATATTAGATAACTAAGAATTTTATAGTGTGCTTAGATGGTTCTAGTAAAGCAAAATAAACAAATATACGTGTTATCGAAATAACGGAAAATCTGAAATATTTCAACTAATTTAAAATGTAGGTATAGGATCGTTATAGCGAAAAATAAAATTATTTTAGGGAATAAGTCAAAAGTTACAAACATGCAAAGTTTTGTTGTTCTATTTAAAACGTTCGTAGCTCATTACTCAATACAGGATAATGACCGGGTAACGCTAATAAATAAAAAGGGCTGCGCCGCGACGCAGCACACCCAACGCTTCGGTATTCTATATTTCGCTAGGTTTTTATGAATGGGTGGACGATCGTCATGAATAAGAACCCACATAGCTATAACATTAAAATGAAAAATAATTGAACTTAATTCCATATTGTTATTAGGTTAACTTTCCTTTGTTCAAAATTAATTCTGAAGTTAGCTACACGTCAGGTTATTCAATATTCACATCACCACAATAACAGGCTAGAGGGCTAGTAGAGTCCAATGCTCTTGTGTAACTGGACGCGATGTCGAATGTACATAACATTTTAGCCCGTTCCTTGTCGGCTTCAATTTAGTTAGACTCATTTGTTCGGTGTTAATATGAAACTTGAAATTGACTGAACAGTCTGAAGGAAACTAGTGGGATTCAATTTATTAATACTGTGTAATATGAAGTGGAACCATATGACATTAATCATTGTCTGTAACAACATGGTTCATGCTTCCCCCAGCAAATCGCTAGAAGTTTTCGGACCATAATCCTCAATGCTTCAGATTATTTTTTTATTTTTCAATATGGTTTCTTTCAGCGCCGAGCTAGTGATATCTTTAAAAATAAAATCGTTAATTAGAAACTTAGTGGTACGGGCTAAGGCTTTGATCTCAAAACTTCACGAATTAGAGACGAGAATAGGTACCCCTAGGCTATCACGCGGAGCGCTCTAAAGGCATCTATGACATCCATATTTTAAAATACGTTATTAAGTTTACACTTTTAGCAATATTTAAAAAATCTTACTTAGTACTATTTCTGGAACATGCCCTGGGATTCATATTCACACAAACCGATTAGTTTTACGATCGATTAGTCTTCCTATAAGGGCCCAACTTGAAATGGTTAACTTCGCATAATTAAATTAAAAATTACTGATTAAAATACTGATTAAAAATAGTTAAATAAGCCATGATACTTTTTAAAAAGCCTTCAATTATTTAGAAAATAAACATTTCATTACTTTCTCTTCTGTAAGAGAGGGATAACGAGGCCAGTAGAGTGCACCCAGCGGCCGATGGAATTCTTTACATTTGTCGTGGATATTCACGACTCCTCGGAGTGTTTCAGCTCACTTAATCCGACTCCGCTCGCGGATCCGACTCGTCTTAACGATTCCTTAACTCCTTTGATTCACCTACTTATATTTTATAAGAGCCTAAAAGCGACTCATTCGCTTTGCATCATGTTCGTTCATGTAACTCAGAAATCAAAAAATGAAAGGAATAAATAACTCCTCGAAATCGATAACAGTTAGCCGGAATCATTAATGGTTTCGGCTCTGCTCGCGTTTTTGGATCTTTTGATTCATTGAATCCGGAGTTACCCATCGCTACTTTACATAGCTCTGGAAATGAAAATCAGAAAAATACCAAATTGACACTTTAGTCTTTATACGTAATGTGAGTGGAGAAACATATAAGGACAAAAATAGAAAAAAAATCATATTCTAGTTTAAGGAGGACAAGCATCGAACTCACTAACCCATGAATGTGAGTCGAGAGTAGCTATAGGTTGTCCATCGTTCACGAGACTTCCTTTACTTATTTTATACAGGAAACTCTTCCTGTTTTAGATCCCGGATCACTATCTATGAGATATGCATCCGTGAGATCAATGCCTGATATTTCTGCTATTTCTAAAATCCGGACAGTATTTTAATTCTACTAAAAATGTACACACATAAAAAGGGAATGCCCATCCTACCCGGTATATCAATTTCATAACGAAATTAAAAAGCAACGAAATAAATTTCAGTGCGATATTAAACCCAGGGACATGAATTACAAGGTGCTAAAATACGGAGCGAGAGCGTCTCCCGGGATGAATTCCTCCATGAAATGAAGTGGGGGAAACCGCTGCGATTTAGGCCTTTTCACATTAAGTCTTTTTTTAGAGAAAGAAAAAATATTCATTCACATCGGTAGAGTACAGACAAGAGTTGAAAGGAAAAAGGATATACACGTGACAAGGAGAATTATTTCAAGTCTCGTAGAAGCACAGGAGAAGATCTACTTCGAAATCACAAAAAAAGAAGTTTCGGTCCATATTTCGGGCGATTCATACCACGAAAATGTTAAATCCGATATAGCGGCTCTAACGAATTTCATTGACATTGTTGTGTAATGAAACTTTACTCGGAAATGGAAGGTCAATGGAAGAGACAACGATAGAAATGCAGATTTTCATACGAGATACTTCGGGATTAAAGGTCAAATCTCACTATGACATGATACTTATTAGGGGTCCCTAGGATTAAGTATATAACTACACTGGGCCACAAAGAAACCGGGTCGGTTGCAAAAACTTTGACAACTTTCAAAATATTGGAGCTAGCTTCATGATATAAAGGCTGTTTTATAGACTGTTTTAAAGTGCTTAAATAAAAGTCATAAAATTTTAAGTTTATTCATTTTATTTTTCATAAAAGTGAATTTAATAAAAATGCATATTTTTTCACTACATTTCACTAAATGACCTACAAGTATCATTTGAATCAGGTATGCATTTTTACACATTTTAGTTTTTCGTATTACCTCTGCGAGCTGTTAATACAGCTGTTATGCGATTTGACATGCTTTTCACCAGGTTTCTGAGCCTATTCCTCAGCATATTCTCCCATTCCCCTATCAGTGCTTCTTTCATTTCACGAAATGTGATTGGTGGGGGATTTCGATTGCGTACGCATCGTCCGAGTTCGTCCCAGGCATGCTCGATGGGGTTCAAGTCGGGGCTGCGTGCTGGCCACTCCATGCGTGTGATACCGACCTTTTGAAGGTAGCCAAGCATTATTACAGCATTATGGGGACGAGCGTTATCTAGCATAAAAATGGTATTCTCGCCCATATTGACTAAAAATGGATCAACGTACTCATTTAAGATTTCATTTACGTATCTTTCGGAATTTAGAGTACCATTTTCTATCACCACTAGCTCGATGTGGCTTTTGGAAGAAATCTCAGCCCACAAGTGTACGGAGCCTCCGCCGTATGGTAACTTTCCTTCAATATAGGCTTGGTTATAGCGCTCTCCTGGTCTTCTGTAGACTCTTTGCGCCCCGTCGTGCTTGTACAGATTGAATCTGGACTCGTCTGAGAACATTACTCTTGACTAGTCACCGAGAGTCCAGTTCATATGTTCTCGCGCGTATCTAAGCCTTGCGTTTCGATGCTGCCTTTCCAGTTTTGGACCATTTGCTGGTATTAATGGCTTCAAATTAGCTTCAGCAAGGCGCCACCTTATAGTGCATATGCTTGGAGTGCTTCCTCCAACGCGTAGAAGGTGATTCTTTACTTCAACAGCAGTAAGAAAACGATTTCTCATAATTGTTGACACCAAATAGCGATCTTCCCGCGCCGTCGTGCACCTCGTTCGGGCTGTTCCTGGTCTATGAAGATTGGATCCAGTCTCATGGAAGCGCTGGAGCACCCGCTGAACTATTGACAGTGATACACCAACCGTCCTCGCTGTATCACCCTGACTGCGCCCGTCTTCAAGCATTGTGAGAATTTTGGTACACTCTTCAGGGGTTAGCGGCATGTTTTTCATTAGAATGATGAATGTTATACACCAGGAACACCATATTTATAGCATTTTTTATGACAAAACAGAAACAAAAGTAAAACAAATGGTTTTGAATTTCTGAATCTAACTTCAAAAACCATCTTTGTATTTTTTATTTTTGTTTTTTTAATACCATTACCAAGAAGAAGTTTAGAGGTATTATATATTTTTATATTTATTATTAAATAAAATTTAATTCAGTTTTAATTTTATGAAGATTGCTTCAATATTTTAAAAGTTATCACGGTTTTTATAACTGACCCGGTTTCTTTGCGGCCCAGTATATTGAAGAACAACGCTGATTTTCAGACACTGCCGCTCGATGAAAATATATTTAATACAAATGCAGGGAACAATTTAATAAATAATCATTTAAAAGTCACTGGAAATTCAGTACAATAATTATTATTAATCCGTTCATCAGTTTAATATATATTGATGAAAAAAGAATTTTAATGAAAAGAAAACAGGTCGTTGTCTGAGTGGATTCAACCATTATTAAGTACACGCTAATGACAACACCCAAAAACCACTGATAGATATTATGGTAGTAGATAATAGTTTTGGAGTATCACGGAAGACACTTTTATCCTGATTCGTTAATAGATAGGATTGGATGGGATTCTATGGAATGGGATAGAATAGTTTCTAGCTCTAGCAACTTACTCCTAAAACACGTTGAATGGTTTTATGGTGGCCTTCTGTTAGAGCGCGTCCGAAATGTTAATTAATGTATTTACAATACAAAAAACTAACCAAACATACCACCAACGAAGTTGTCAGACTTTAGCATATACGCGCATTTGAAATACAAGATTTTTTTGTTGTTGTAGCGCGTTATTGCTAAAATATAGCGTGTGGAACTCCCCTCAAGTCCCAGCCGCAAGCATTTATGGGAATTTTCCTTAATTTGAATTTCCTTTGAAGCGCACCGTTTAAGAAAAGTTTTTTAAATCTCTCAAAGACTTGATTATGTATTAAATTGTGATTTGTAATTTCTTAGCCGAGTTTAAAAATTAGCCATAATTTTTTGCTACAATTCCTGTTTGTGTAAAATATGGTTAGTGAAACGAAGTCGTGTTTTCGCAAAAGTGAAACGTGGTTTTGTGTTGAAATTAAACAGAAACAACTCGGCAGCACACTTTTGTTTACTTTATAGCATACTTTTGACACAAGAATTTCTGTAAGTTTTATTTTACAACTCTATTCGGGGCAACCCTCATAAATTTTCTTTTTCATGTTCAGGAGGAAATTTTAAGACAGAATTTTGTTTAAGTAGGTATTACAGAAAATGTTTCAGTTTACGTTATTTCATTCGTATAAAGTAAAATAAGATACAGTTTGTTAAGTTCCCCTATTCGTAGCAGCCCTATTTTAAGTACAACGGTTGCCATTTCCATAATTCAATACGAAGCACAATAAATATTATTTAGTTAATATCTTTTCTGTGTAATCAGCAATGCTGCTCTTCGTTTTAAAATTGTTTTTTTTTATAAAAAAACGGTATCAGAGGAGCAGACAGTCAACTTGGTGGTAAGTGGATACTCTCGCCAGTGGACACCCGCGATACATTTTTTTTTATGTACGAAGGAGGCAGACGAGCATACAGTCCACCTGATGGTAAGTGGATACTGTCGTCCATAGACATCCGCGATACATGCCAACATTAGTCCAAAATGACAAACGCTGGCACGCCCCCGGATGCGCTGCCTACCTTTGGAGATAAGGAATGGATTTGGAGAAAGGATTGGGGAAATGGGGAGGGATTGGATGGCAATGGGCTCTGGCACATCTCACTCATTACCGAAACACGTACGTACATTAGGGAAATAATATAAAGTGGAAAATGCAGTACATTTCAAGGTAGTCTTCTGTGAGACAGGGGTAACGTGGCCAGTCAAGCGCGCCCAGTGGCTGTTGGATTGCAGCGTGCACTCTCCTCCTCAACAACAACATGCCAACATCAGACAAACGTTGAATGACAAAACCTTGGCACGCCTCCGGAAGCGCTGCTTACCTTTTGGAGATATACGAATAGATTCAGAAAAAGGGTTCGGAAAATGAGGAATAGGAAAATTATGGGACGAGGAGTTTTCCTCATGCCCTTATACCTTCCAATCCTCACTAGGGATTGAAGTGGCATGAGGATTCAAGAGTATAATTGAGTAAGGAGTTTCTCTTATTCCATTATACTCTCCATTTATGCCTTTTGTGCATTTCATATGTTACAATGTCTGTTACTGTGTTGTTTTGTTTTGGTGGGCAATAAAGAGTTTAATCTATCTATCTGTCTATCTCTCCATTCGGTCTCCACAGTAGAGGATAGAATGGGATGGAATGGGAAATGAGCTCAGCCCATCGACATCAGAAAATACATATAGCAAAGACCTACCGAAACCGAAACACGCACGTAAAATGGAGAACTAGAGATGGAAAATGTTGTAAATTTTACGGCAGTATTCTGTGAGGTCGGGGTACTTGGCCAGTAGAGCGCGTCTAGCGGCTGCGGGACTGCAGCGTGCACACTTTCTCTTCTAAAAAGGGCCAAATTCAAAGTATACACACATGAAGATTCACCTGATCCTGTTCCTGTAGAAAATGAATATACTGTAGTAGCAACTTACTTACAGGTGGGCTGATTTTTATATCTAGAAATGAAATATTAGTCTCAATTTGTCGCCGGGTGTAAGCTCATCCTTAACAGGCATCCTGAGCTTGACCCTGTTACAAGGATAAATATCTCATTTCTCTTCCCGAAATTAGTTTATGCGTAATAAAATGTCGCGCATCAATTTTATCTCGTTCCGGCAGGAATATGTGCTTCTTTGTCGTGTTTTTGTGCAATTTATCAACAATATGAAGGTTATTGTGAATGGTCATTTTGATATCTTTAAATCGAATTTAGTGAATCTAATTAAACAATACATAACGATGCAGATATTAAAGAAATATTAAAAAAATAGGACAACTTATTCTTGTACATACAATAGACATACAATACAATAGACGTACAATATGCGAATAAAATCTTCTCTTGAGACAACAAAACAAATTGCATTACACTAAATGGAAAGGCAGAAATCTGTTAACGAAGACACTAATTCACTTACAATTGGGTATAACTTTTAGGGACGATATTACGTCACCTGACGCCAAACCTCCTACTAATATTGGAAGTCCTTTCAAATACCCCGGTATTAATGGGAAAGTATTACCTAAGGTTTTACGACATTTTTTGTGGGCCATAAAATGGGAGACAAGGTAAACAAACACGTAACTCAGTATAGGACCTCGCGGGAATCCAATGAAATGTATTGCGTTGTAAAGATCAGTTAATTCATTGGGCAGTTTCTCATTGACAGGTACGGGTACCGCCCCGAGATTAATTTGGCAAAATCAAAAGTTTTGTTAATGTATGTATGTACTCGTGAGTAAATACTAGATATTAGACCGCAACGTCCCACCGGAGGGCACGGGTCTCAATTAGTAAATCACTAGGAAGGTTTGAAATAAAATACAAAATTTATTTATTGTGTTGAACCTCGCACTAGAATATATATACCTGCGCAGCGGGCATTCTAATTATAAAATGTTCTAAATGGAATTACGATTGCAGGTTTAGGGTTGGTTGTTAAATGTTTATTACAATTTTGAAGAAAAAAAAGCAGAGGTCTTGAAAATTAATTGTTTCGGGCCAGAATCCAGAAACGTGGGTCCAGTGCGTATCGGTGTATACATATGCTCCACTTTTTAAAATCTGAAACATTCGCGTTTCCTTGCGATGTTTTCCCTCACTGCCAAGCCAGTGATAATTATATCCTTAAGTTGAAATTCAATGTTATACGGGCTGAGCATTTGAGCTCAATATCTCAAGAATGAGGGTCAGGAGTTGATACCTCTGGGCTACCGCTCTTAGTTAATTGCTATTTGGCAGATATTCTGTACCAGTGTATTGAACGTATTTATGTGGGTAAGCCGACAGCAATAATAGAACCATTATGTCGTGACCTTGTTGTGACCAGGATGCTGTCGTCAACGATTGATAGGAGATGAGCCTCTCTACTTAGGTATTGTTTTTATTAGCGAGAATTCTTTTATGTTTTCATCTTCTTCACTGAATAATGAATATATGTCATTAATACGAGTTATATTTATATGACGATTTTAAGGTATGAAGGTATACTTTTATACAACATTGAAAGTATACCTTTAACTTTGTATAACTTAACATAATATTATTTATTTACTTTAACATAATGTAAATATACTCGATGTATAAGTAAGATTCTCCATAACTTTTTGTAGATGTAGTCACTGAAGATCTCTGGCAGTGTCTCCCTTGACGATGTCATTGACAGGGCAAAGTGGAGAAAAAAAAAAAACGAATAAGACTGGCTGGCTATAATGTGAGATTAAATGTGGAAGAGAGAAAGAGAAATGTAATAGCCAATTTTCTGTAGTTTCACATTTACAACAAAATTTTCTTCTATAATTGGTATAAGTATGCTTCATTTAGAAATGATTTAAGGCACGTTTACACAAGGAGCGTTTCTCAAATGGTTAGGGCGAGCATATCAAATACGATTCTCGTTTTGCGATCAAACTACTTATAATTCTCGCCTACAACTGTTCAACTTGACGATATAAACTGGATGATAACAGGAATAACAGTGATCAGATGATGATAACAGTTTTTTATACTACTTTTTGACCGATGTTTGAGAAACTCGCGTTCGAGAATCTCTCCTTGTGTAAATGAGCCATAAGTAAGCAAGCAAGGAACGTAATTGGTATTCATGTGATTCATATAAAATCGATATATTGATATTACCCCGTGATTTCAATCTGACCGTCCGTCCGCCGATGTAAATTATCCACCGGCATACGTCGGACGGCAAATGACCCGACTTGTTTGGTGTCACGCGTAATTGGGGGCAGGATTTAGGACTGTGAATGGCCGGCCGATACGGCTCAATATATTCGCAGTCGATATTAGGATTCAAATTGATCGTGTTTAATTATTGCTGGGAGAAGAGTTATTTTCGAATTTTTTTTATCCTTTAGATGGTACTAGATATAACCACATATTATACCTAGGTTTGCTGGTAGAAGTCTCCTAAGGGGTTAAGCACGCATTTTGTATGTATTTTCTTTTGTAACTACATATTTTTATCATTTGTGTGTACAATAAAGTATTCACTTCAATTTCAATTCAATTCAATGGGCACTTTCAGTATCCGCTGCCGGACATGGGCCTCCTCATGCACATTATCTCGTGCATGAGGGATGTATAGGCCTTTAAACACCACACTGGCCAAGAGGGTTGGAAAGTACACTCTTTTAGAGGTCGTGTAGGCGTGTGGCTCAGGGCTTGTGCATGATAGCAACTTTGTTATCTCTTAGTTGCCTTTTACTGTAGTCCTGAGAAGAGATGCAGTGGTACTATTCCAAAGTCGAAAACCATTAACATAAAAGTGATCAAGGTCATCAAACCGTTTAGAGTGAAAAGCATTCCCTCCTAGTGGTTAATATAGGGTATACGAGTATGTTGATTTGTCGCCAACTGTACACTCAAATCAATTTCTTTTTAATCAATAAAATAATAATAATAATTCAAATTGCCAAAAGGCACGCGTACGTTAATTCCTAATTAACCTTATGTGTGAAATCTTATGTTTTAGGAAAGTTATTAATTTCTTTACGTATATTACACACTCTTTGGAAACTTAACGGCGAACGATCGACACATATGTCAAAACTACGAAATTTTGTACTACCATTTTGTTATAAATTTGTATTACTTTTCTTTCATATTAATTAATATAACATTAAAATGTTTTTACAAAGGTAAATAAATAACGGCTTGTATTTAAATGAGCAGCAAAATAATAGTAAATGGGCAGCAAATCATGATCAGCAAAACAACTTACTTTTGAAAAACGGAAATAAATGATTTCAAATTACTAAGAATATTATAAACAAGTCGAAGGAGTACCGTATCGAGAGACTTCTGTTTCTTTAAGGCTTGCGCATATTACGGCGGGCCGCACCACAGCGCATAACATTGCTAACATCCTCCTGTATCACTTTCCATTTTATACACACCATCGCACACTACAGCGGTCCGCATCGCGCCTCAGCGCTGCACACTCCCGGGTCGCTTGTCAGCCGTATATATGCGCTGCGATGCGGCCTGCCTCAATGTGCGTTGAATGGGAGCAGTTGACGGACGTAATTAGAGAATTATTCGCTGTGTGATGACGTAAAGAATTAAATGTCAATAGCTTACTGACTTAATTATTGCATTAAGCCGCGGCCTACTGCGTCTCACAGTCTTTCTATGCGACGCGCTGCGGCGTAGTGCAGCTGTAATGTGCGCGAGCCTTTATACGTGGGTGACCAGGTAAATTTTGACAAATAAAAAAATGTTTAGGTTAAAACATAAATTTTTATTACAACTTCCCAAAATAGCCTCTATACAGCGATTCATTCGTCTAAACCAAGATTTAAAGCACTGGCGATACTCTTCTTTAGCGAGGTCCTCAACAGCTGCCGTAAAAGCATTCTGAGCGTCCTCAGGGCTATCGAACAGAATGCCACGTAGGCCAAGCTTCATTTTTGGAAAGAGAAATAAGGTGCATAGAGCTAAGTCAGGGCTATAAGGAGAGTGGGTGGCTCAATTGTTTGATCTCTGTGGTCTTTTAAAACTCTCGGATAAGTTTTGCTTTGTGAGATGATGCATGATGATGATGATGGAAAGCCCTCTCAAACCTGTTATAGGACGTTTTTTGTAAAATTTCATGAATGACCGTTGATGGAATTTTACGTCTCTTCTATCTGTTTGTAGATACTTTCTAGGTTTTCGTGCAACATTTTCTTTACCGCTTCGATGTTTTCTTTCGTTACAAAAGTTGTAGGACGGCCACTTCTCTCACCGTCTTTCAAAGAAATTTTTTTTTGTTTAAATTGTGAAAACCATCGAAAAATTATTGCAATGCTATCTTTACACTCACATTAATTGAAACTAACTTTAGAATCGTATGACATTATTGCACGGCAATGTTCTCGTTCGAATTCCATTGTTACAAAGAAAAGCGCGCGAAATGCAATAAAAAAGTGAATCCAACATTTTTAATTTTTTTCGTTTTGACTAAATGGCTTTTGGAATTCGAATTTCAAATAAATGATATTTTAAAAATGCTACAGCCTCAAATGAGTTCTCTTTCTGAAGTTTGAGTATCTCAAAATTTACCTAGTCACCTTATAGTACCATTATATTACAAGGGAACATAAACCTAAACCACCTTTAAATTTGTTGGTAGCATTTTTTGCTGTTCGATTAATTATTTCCCATAAATAAATCCCTTTACACGGACCGTATGCTTATGAGTTCTTAATAGAATTAGTGCTAATGCACAGAGGGATCATAAATTATGATTAGACTATTCACAGAGAATGAAGATATATTTTTTTATAAAAATCCCAGAATCAGAAAATTATTCTGTCAAGAATTTAGTAAGAAAAGTTGATAATACTGTTGTACCCTGCTTAAAAGAGGGTACAAGGGAATTTTAATGACATCCAAGAAAAATGCAAACAAAAAATGGTAAAATTTTCAGTATATAAATTAAAAACCTTGGAGTTTTAAATAAAACAAAAATTAATAACCATTGTTTATTCTATTTTATTTATTTTTTATTTCTAATTATAACAGTACTTACGATTTCGTTTAAAAATGTTAATAATGCCTTTTTTTTCTTAGTAATTCTTTTTTCTTACCCAGTGTTGCAATAATCGATTTACTGTATTTACCTTCTAGGTATATACTCGTAACATACCCTGATGCTAGGTATCGTTACATTGATCTTACATTTGCTGACTTATTGGACTCGTATCCTCTAGTTTTAGTATTAAAAGCCTGTCTAAACAAGGATCAGACCTATAAATAAAAAATGCAGCGCCACCTACTGCCCATTAGCGTAATGACCGGGGCCGGTCGAGTGAATTATGCCCCTGGCCGCGGCGAACCTCGCTGTTTCTCTCACTTAGCTCGAAATTTGGGCCGTGGGCAAGCGGGTTGTTCCCGTTTTGTCATATCTGAAAATCCTATGAATTCTACGCTACAGAGCACCTACCAACAAGGGCAACGGAAATGGGCTTTATAATGATCGCAAGTCTCGTTTACGGACGCAAAAATGTTTGTAATCGTGCGAAACGTTAATGTACCTCTTTATAGAACCAAACTAAGACAGAATTCGACTTTATGGTATGTCGCATGTTAAGCAGACTCTTTGGCGACTCCTTGCCGGTGTGCAAACATGCAAACATTTTTTTTATTTATTATTATTTTCATGGGCTGCAAAGATTTTTTTAAAATGTGAGTTCTGTGTGCACTTATAATAGATTTATCACATGGAACAGGTGTGTACAATTTTTTGTTAATTATTTATATGTGCATTTAACACTGGTGTGGCTGTTTTAATAAATAAGCGTTTATAACAATGCTTTAAAATTGATCGCATTTCGATCAGAGTGCAACAGGATTATTATAAATTTTCAACTATAGATTTTTCTATAGTTGACAAATTTACTTGGGCGGACTGTGACGTATAGCGTCACTATTGAGTTACATACTCATGAGTACATGACTATGATAGTATTCGTGTACTTATACTAGTACTATAATTAGTTCAAATGCGGATAGTTAAAATACTTTAAACTATGAACTCACATGAGGACTTTGTTATTATTTGTTAGCCTTTGTTTCTAATTTACCAATTAGTTTTAAGGATATGGAAGTAATCCTGTAATCAGTTAGTATTTAGTAATTAGTTAGTAATTAGGAAGTAATTAGTTTTAAGGAAAGGAAGTACTGCTACTTCCATATGCATGATCATAATCAATTTCGACTAATTCATAAAAAAAAATCAGTACGCGAATTGCACGCAAATCTGGGCGCGCTCCAACCATTATCAAAGGTATTACGTATCAATGTATTAATATAACTAAGTTCAATTGGAAATAAGTTGTTGTTGGAAATAAAACCGTATAAGTAGCACGAAAATAACAAATAAATGCAATTTTAATGAGATGAAAATTACATATTATCACCGATAAAGACTAACATTTGTATCACAATCAGGCTAAAGACACTGCTGAGTTCGTGTATTTGGTGTAATAGGGACGAGCCCTCGAGTAAGCTGGTCGAAGCGTCGATCCCCCAAATGAAGATGTAGATCCGTACTAAACATCCACACCTGTCAGCACTGATAGCGCTTAATGGTAAAAGAATGGAATATTTTATACATACCTACATATTTTATGTTAGTTTCGTAGTTCGTTTTATAGGGAAGTAGTTCACAACTTTCTTGAAAAAGTCCATATTGTAGCGTAATGGAAAGACCTCTTGAGGGAATTTGCTCCATAGCCTACGGGTTCGCGGTACAAAATGGTTTTTCGACCGAACAGTACTGCACTTCTGTGACGGGAGGTGCGGTTGTAGAAACCCGAGGTGGGAATTATGTTAAACAATTCTTCAGAGCATTCCCCATTGTACAGGCGATAGAACACACACAGGGACGCAACGTCAGTCGGAACGCTGAGGGGTTCTAAACCGCCTGTGACAGTGCGATCATCGACAATTTAAATTCACATATATAGTTCAGTCCACTCTGACAATTTTGACATTATATATATTTATATTAAGGCTGTAATGATCAATTTAATTGTAATTTAATGAATAATTTAGATATATGTTTCTTCTTAAATATCAGTTAATGATATTAAACAATTTTCTACTCAACAATGCGCGTCAAAGTGCATCATTTAAGTGACGGAAGTTTCATAAAAGTTCTAATGATTATGATCAAACAGAAATTCGCCACGGCCTTTTTGATCTACTCATTGTTCATATGAATATACCGTAACCGCAATAACCAATCTTTTAACCAACGCTTTTAACCTTTTATCGCCTACTGCTGGATATGGGCCCCCTCATGCACATTGTCTTGTGCATGTGCAAGCGGGTTGGTAAGTCCACTTTTTTAGAGGTGCTCTAGTTTCTTAGAGCGGTGAGGTAGCGGCTTTCTTATCCATTAGTTGCCTTTTACGACACCCACGAGATGTGGGTGGCGGCGCCACCACTTCGTTTAGAATACCAGTTTAGAACCACCAGTTTAGAATAGCGCCACCGTGGCGCTATTCTAAACTGGCAGACACCGTGCAACTGGCGGTTAATCGCTCGTCAAATTAATAATTTTCTTGCGGTTTGATATTGTTCAATGTTTTTTGCGGTTTGAATTTGGTGACTCAAACCTTTTTTTTATGTACGAAGGCGGCAGACGAGCATACCATCCACCTGATGGTAAGTGGATACTGTCATCCATAGACATCCGCGATACATGCCAACATCAGTCCAAAATGACAAACGTTGGCACGCCCCCGGATGCGCTGCCTACCTTTGGAGCTATAGGAATAGATTTGGAGAAAGGGTTGAGAAAATGGGGGGGATAGGATGGGAATGGGCTCTGGCACATCTCATTCACTACCTAAACACGTACGTACATTAGGTAAATAAGATAAAGTGGGAAATGTAGTACATTATTCAAGGTAGTCTTATGTGAGAGAGGGGTAACGTGGATAGACAAGCGCGTCCAGGGGCTGTTGGATTGCAGCGTGCACTTTCCCTCTCATTGAGCATTGAGCAGTGTAAACTGCTCAATAGTTTTGTTCAGTTTCTCCCGAACATACTGATGCTTAACGGGAAATTTATTTCGTACTGTGTAGTACGAAAGCGATTACTGGATTACTTAGGGACTTATAGTCCTCGCAAAACTTCTTGGGCTTTGACCTTGAATGGGCGTCAACAGTCTGCGCATGTCCCTCCCCACAATTTCAAACAACACTCAATAAGGCGACTGTGCGAGTAGGAAGTTATTATTGGGTCTCGCTCGACCTTGCGAACATATTGTATTGTAAATACTGGTAAACATATACCTGTACGTAAACATACTGTATTGTAAATATACCTCCTGCGTCGCATTCCAGCCCGCACTACCAAACGGACCTAAAAATAAGCTACTTAAGCTTAAGAAGTTTTGCGTTATTTATACGATAGGGGGAGGTGATCGGCCACGCCGTACGTCGATGTCCCCAAATGAAGACCTAGATGTAGACTAATCTTCCGCACCTGTGGACGCCGATAGCGTTTATTTTGTGTGCACAGTTTGGAAGAAAATTGAGATGATATCTTTGATGTTCGTATTTTTGGTCGAGGATAGTTTTATGATTAGAATTTATTCTAGGACACTTTTTAGCGGTTTTCATCACAGAAGATTATGACCAAATCCAGTTGATAGAAAATATAATCTTAACAACACACACGAAACTCGTTCTGGCGGAAACTCGAAAAGTGAAGTTGAGTTTTTGTTTTAATATTGTAAAAAATCTATATTAGGCGTTTTGTGGTTTAATAGTGATAGTTTATTAAACTTCAAAGCGTGTTCTGTGCATAATGTTTGTAATTCTCAAATAAAAGCATATGAATGCGTTTTTCGTGTGCTTCCAAGTGCTCTTCTGTCCTCAGTAAACCTACTATCACTTTACTGAGCAATTGCTGAATAATTGACGGGATTGGACATTGACAAGATAGACAAGATTTCAAAGTTTTAGACTTTGAAATTGTTTATTACGAAGAAAACTTGACAATGGCAGAATGTGCTAATTGCACCATTATCATACAGGAAAAAAAAACAACAACACATACATACCCTGACACGTATATACATATATTCGAATTTATAAACATGCATTCATAGTAATAGTAAGTAATAATAGTTAAGTACATTGAGCGATTCGACATCACATTTAAATCTTGAATCTGTGATGGCCATATAAATAAATTGTACCTATATAATAATACAATGGTCCATAAATATAAAATATATAATAATATGTAGTTTATTTTTATTTATAATAAATATAGAACGGTTATGGCATGTTCCAGACGGATAGGTAAATTTCTCTATTTTATACATGTCTAAGAAATCAATGTTTAGACAGATGTATTATGTTAAATACCGTGTTAAATATATAAAATTTATTTCAATCCATTATATTCAGATTTACCCTCATCAATGATAACTTCCCAATGCAGAAGTTGAAGCAGATGTGATTTTATTATGAATTTTAAAGGCTATTTCTCTTAACAAGAAAACCCAGGCAAAGGACATCTGAAATGTTCTTACATCTTTAGAAAACCTTCAAAATTATTATATCTAAAATGAAATGGCCGGAGGAAGCTAATAAAAACCATTCCCACAATAAAGGTGTGCCACATAAATAGAGGACCTTAGACGCAATCGAGATCGTAAATTAGTACCTCAAATATACATAAAGTTACACAAAAATTTTCCATTTTGGTTCTTATTACAACACTTTAAGGGTGACCAGATGTATACGCTACAAAATTATGAGTCTCGTCTTTGTATTCAATTGTGGTGCTCACAGTAAAGAATGGCGTCGGTACAAATAAAAGAAGCGTGTAATATGATTTAGTACATCCTCTATCAAGGTCTTGCATCGTACACCAGAACAAGTTACACAAAAACATTATATTCTCACCCTTATTACTCGACATTAGGGTGCTACTCGGTTGATCTGCGGTCGACAGTATGAGGGTCAAACGCCATCTGAAACGGGCGATAAATAACCTCTCTTGTCTTACCGCGGGAAATAAGGGAAATAAATACATAACATTTTTTATGACACACCATTTACCCCGCTCTCCCCTCCTCTTGAAAGCTTTTACGTCTCAGTTTTTTATTACACGTTTAAATCTGAATGGCAGATGTAAAGAGCCTTTATTAGAAACGTTTGTATAAAATATTTATTACGATTTAGAATATATACGAGTAGGTACTTGCACAGTACAGTCTGCGACGGAATTCAGACAGGTATGTAAAGAGTTGCGTAATTCTGAAATTGATTTGTTTTTGATCAAGTTAGTAAATTATTTAGTAAATAAAAATTTACACAAACTTTTGGCCACAGTTTCACCCGCCTGCTCACAGTCCCCTGTGCCCGTGCAGACCACGGAAATTCCGTCGCCGATCTACCGCAGCGTCAGGGATGGAAAAAACGTTTTTTTTTAATTTATTTTAAAATATTTATTGCTAGGGTAGTAACGTAGGGACACTACGTTTTAAATCAAGGTTTTTTCGTTGGTTTCGGTTTTGTTGTTGATGTTGATGCAAGGTTAAAGAATAGAAATGCCGTAGCCCGATATTTTTTTTATAACAATCGGTATTTCGTATTTGACGTGTTGTAGAATTAAAAATAAGATTTACAAGTTTATGTAAGAAAACGTTTTAAATTAAAATTCACACAACCTAAAGTCTACTATTGATATATTCAACAATTGTAATAGTAATAATATCTCAATAAGACACATATCTCAATTATAAGATTCATACACTTTAATTTCAATTATTCACTTTAATTTCAAACAGGTTTTATTTAGATTATGTTTTAAACAGTGTTTAAAATATTTTGTTTTAAACATGCCAACCCTGCGCGACGGAAAGTCGGCAACGGAACATAGTAGTCACACCATTTTCAGTAGCAGATTATTAATGTTCATGCCGATCATGCATCGGCTGAATGAGTCACTCACATTGAATTTGAAAGCATGCTACGCGACGTTGCCGATTTTCCGTCGTACGGTAAATAGGGACGCGGAGGATGAAATAGATGTGAGAGGGGGGCAGACCGCCAACGGATTAACAGATTGTCCGCGCAGTCTGGCCGTCAGTAGTGAATTATATCAAAAGTGATGTAATGGAATTATTGACATGTATAGCGGAAGATCAGCCATGGAACAATGTGACGCTGACCTATGTCCTTTTCGTGGTCCCCAAGAAGGTTTATGCAAAATTTCAGCTGTATTCGTAAATCTGTTGACGAGTGAAATCATCTCAAACAAACAAACAGACATCGTTTCATTTTTATATATTAGATAGGATATAGTTTCATTGTTGTCTTGGTACTCAGATTCCTCGATGTTTTAAATTTAGATGTTTTGTATTTGTACCACCTCCCCATTGCTACTTTAGCACGGTGATTGTGTGAGTTATGTCTGTAACCTTGATGGGTTTTTTAATTAGCACAAGTATCAGACTCTGTCAATGTAAATACAGGTCTGTAAATAATAAACAATTACGTACATAGATACCTGTTTAGATTGAAGTTTTCGCTGTTGTACAAACGGATAAATCTTCGCCGTTTACCAAATAAGGAATTGACACAAACACTTTACAGTTTTAATAAAAGGAAAAAACTTCGCTACGTTGGCCGCAGTGCTATCCTAAACAGTTTGTCAAAGTCAAGTAACGGATTGGAAAAACATGACAGTGCACCGTGGTTGGCGATTGCAATGAATCTAACAAGAGTGTAAAAAGTAATTTTACTAACGCTTACTCACTAATTAAAGACCAAAGGTATTATGTGACACATTTAGCTACGATTACTTTCGTATATACCTATATAATAAATAAATAATCGATATATATAATAAAAATAATAAAAGTCGTGTTTGTACATTTAATATTAAAAAATTCGTTGTACTGTAATTCAGAACAGAAAACTACAATTTTTGTGAAGTCTGTCAGAATTATGACGATTTTATTAGAATATTTAATGCTGAGACACGGCTTTGTTACGATTTTACTCATCGATTTGAGAATACATACTATATATGTTATACAAGCACTCTAGGGCAGACACGTTACGAGTCTATGTCGTATGTGAGTCTATATTAGTGTTCATTGTTCAGTAACACAGTTCAGTCAGTTCAGAATTCTTTAATTCATATGTGTTCTGAAAATGTCCCATTTCTTATTACGTAGAATTTAAGTTTAGAAATGTTGACTTTCCCCCCTTCCCATAAGTTGCCAATTGGGTTTCTTTGATAAGAACGTATGATGTGTCATCTAGTCTATTCCCATATCGATGGATTTCACTATATATATATGTAAAGAAAATATATTTCTTTCATCTGAGTTTTGAGGCGCTCCGCGCTGTCGGTAAAACTATTCGTATTATGGTGTCGGTAAAACAGTGTGGGCGTCAGGTGAAGAGAATTGTTCTGTAGGTAGACAAAATTGTAAAGTTGTAGGTAGACATAAGATAATAGATTTTAAAAAAGGATTGAAGATTAAACATTATATGTCGTTTCTTTGAATATCAAAGCACCACCAAATAAGTTTGTTTCACTCCACAATCCTTTATAAAACCCTTTATAAAACGACATATTTGGTTACAAAAGTCAATTGAAAATGGAGAAACTTCGTTTCGAATTTGCATTATTGCCTGCAAGTGATCCAAAAACAAACATTTATAGTATAACCTCAATAACCAGAAGTGATAATAAAGTGTATGCAATACCAGAAGCCCTACAATCAGTGAGTCTTCATAAAGAAATAATAAAAACAAATGCTTACAGCAAAGTAAAAAACAGTATAGTGAAAAGATACCAGAAAAGAAAGGTATGGATAACAATAACAGATGAACTAAAAAAAACTTACATAGATGAGGATGGTAATTTACAGTTTGGGGGTCAATTTCTAGAAGAATTGAATCCAGAACAAGTTGCTGCAGCACAACAACAAGAAACAGGTACATTGGGAAAACTTTTTGAGAAATTCATGGAAAATATACAGGAAAATAGACCACAGAATTTAAAATACATCGCAGAGAGGTTTGTGCTTGAGAAATTTACAACCAAGAATACGAATGCAAACCAGTGGATTGATATTTTTGAAAAAGAATGCATACGCTTTGATGTAACGAAGGATGAAAATAAAATTGAAATACTCAGATTGTTTATGGATAAAAGTTGCGCAGATTGGTAAAGTTCCATGATTATAAAATTGACAATGAACTCAGAGTGGTCAATGTGGAAAACCAAATTCTGTGAATCATTTACAAACAAGGGATGGAACCCAGTCACTTATGCTCTATTATTTAAATATAGAGAAGGTTCATTGTTGAATTACGCTATAAGGAAAGAAAAACTTATACTGGAAATGAGAAAATCGATTGATACAGGTACTTTGGTGGATCTTATTGCAGTTGGGTTACCAGAATACATATTCAATAAGATTAATAGAGAAGCATTAACAGACACAGTGGATTTGTTTAATGAGGTGAGCAAATATGAACACATGGTAAATAGAAAAAGTTTTTTACCTACGAGAATATATGGAAATTCAAAAAATTATAGTAAAAATGAAAAACAAACCCCATGTAAAATATGTGAAAAGTTAAATAAAGGAACTCGTTATCACTCGGAAGCTACATGCTGGTTTAGAACAAGAGAGAATGATAAGGAAAAGAAAAATATCATTAAACATGTAAATAACACCGTGATAGAAGCTGAGTTAAATGAAACTAATCAAAAAAACGAATAGTGACACCATTAATAAATGTCAAGCTACTATTAAATGATACAGTAGAAGTAAATGGAATTTATGATTCAGGTTCAAACGTTTCTCTGATAAATTCTAAATTATTAAAACTAAAAGGAGAAGGAAACAATTTGAATGAAACAGATTTAGTAACGATTAATGGTGTTAAAAAAACAAGTGGTTTGACTAATTTAAAAGTAAAAATATTTGAAATTGAAAAAAGTGTTGATGTGTACATTATTAATGAACAAAATTTCAAATATGATTTTTTGATAGGATTAGATTTGATAAAAACATTCAAACTAATCCAAAATGAAGACTTGAAAATAACTCAGAAACAGTCTCAGAATATTGAAAATACAAAAAAGGTGGAAGAAATTTCTACAAATAACAGAACAAATACGGAATTAAAAAGTAAAGAGAAAAAAAATAACACTACAAAAGAATATGAAATAAATTTTAATGAACATGTGAAAGAAGAAGATTTTGAAATAAAAATAAATCATTTAAATGAGTATGAAAAATCAGAAATAAATAAACTGATTAACAAATACAGATCAGTTTTTGCAAAAAATAAATACGATGTCGGAACTGTTAATGGATATGAAGCAAGAATCGATTTATTAATAGACAAATATTGCAGCAAAAGGCCTTACAAATGTACTGTAGAAGATAAAAAAGAAATAGAGGAACAAATAGCAAAATTACTAGATAATAAACTGATAGAAGAATCCTACAGTCCATTTGGTGCACCTGTTACTTTAGCATTTAAAAAAGAAGAAAATAAAAAATCAAGATTATGTATAGACTTCAGGGACTTGAATAAAATTGTAGTACCTCAAGCCCAACCATTTCCGTTAACTGAAGACCTGATGATAAAGACCAGGAATTGCAATTTTTTTACAACTCTGGACATAAACTCTGCTTTTTGGTCTATTCCATTACGAATTGAAGATAGGAAAAAGACGGGATTTGTAACACAGGAAGGACATTTTCAATGGACCTGCCTACCATTTGGACTAAAGACCTCACCGGCAATTTTCCAGAGGATATTAAGTAATATTTTGAGAAAATATAAACTTACCCACTTTACCGTTAATTATATAGACGATATTTTAATATTTTCTAAAACTTTTGCTGAACACATAAAACATCTGGCATTATTGCTGGAAGCAATCACAACAGAAGGTTTCAGATTAAAATTTACAAAGTGTACATTTGCATCAGACTCAGTAAAATACCTGGGTCATATAATACAAAATAATTCTATTAAACCAGTGAAAGATAACCTGATTTCAATAAGGAATTTTCCTGTTCCAAAAACGCAGAAGAATGTAAGACAATTTCTAGGGAAAATTAATTTTTACCATGAGTACATACCAAAGAGTGCAATAATACTGGATCCATTGCATAATTTACTCAGGAAAAATCAAAAAATGGTTTGGTCAGATGAATGCGAAAAAGCATTTGAGACAATAAAAAGCCTCCTATGCTTTCAACCAATACTGGAAATTTTTGATCAAGATTTACCAATTAATATTTACACAGATGCTTCTTTAGAAGGCGTTGGAGCCATTTTGAAACAGACACAGCCTGATGGAAAAGAAAAACCAGTGGCTTACTTTTCAAAAAAACTAAATTTAGCCCAAAAGAAAAAAAAAGCAATATATTTAGAATGTTTAGCTATCAAAGAAGAGGTGAGATACTGGCAATACTGGTTGATAGGTAAACCATTTACAGTTTATTCAGACCACAAACCACTAGAAAACATGAATTTGAAATCTAGAACTGATGAAGAACTGGGTGATCTGACATATTATTTATCGCAATATGAATTTAAAATAAAATATGCTCCAGGAAAACAAAATCTGGAAGCAGACTGACTGAGCAGGAATCCAGTATTGGAATCGGATGAAAATAAGGATGAACAATTAAAAGTTGTGAACTTTGTAAAACTGGAAGATATTCTAACAGATCAGGATAAGAATAAAGAAATACAAAATAAAAAAAGCAAATTAATTGAAAAAAACAAATTATACTTAAAAAAGGTCAGAAGAAAAGAAAAAATAATACTAACAGAAGAATTTAGCATCAAGCTTTTAAGAAAAATACATGAAAACCTGTGCCATATTGGAATTGGACAAATGAAGAAAACGATTAGTCCGCTCTACACAGCCAAAAATTTGACAAAAAATATTAAAAAAGTTTGTAGAAGCTGTGAAATTTGTATAAAAAATAAAACAAGAGGACACGACAAATATGGGTTTATGTCTCATCTACGCCCGGCCACAAAGCCTTTCAAAATAATTTCAATTGACACAATTGGAGGTTTTGGAGGTACAAGATCAACAAAAAAATATCTACATCTGTTGGTAGATCATTTTACTAGATACGCATTTATTCTAACATCAAAAACTCAGAGTGCAAATGATTTTGAAAAACTAGTCAAGAATATAACAGAATCGGAGGATATCGGTATGCTTCTAACAGACCAATACCCGGGAATTAATTCTAAAGAGTTCAAGAAATTCTTAAATGACAAGCAGATACCAATTGTATTTACAGCAGTAAATGCACCACTCTCGAATGGCCTAAATGAAAGACTAAATCAAACACTAGTAAACAAAATAAGATGCAAAATAAATGAAAGAGTGAAAAAGAAAGCTTGGACAACAATAGCTCAAGAATGCGTAAATAAATACAATGAAATTAACCACACAGTTACTGGCTTTTCACCAAGTTATCTTTTATATGGTACGGATGTTACGATTTTACCGAAAGAATTAAAACAAGAAAAATCACGTAGTGACTGGATCAGAGACAGAAGAACAGCACTTGAGAATACAATAAAATCACACAATTACAACAAAACACTATACGACAAAAAACTAAAATATTGGGAATTTAATGTAGGAGACATGGTGTACGTGGAAAATGGAAACAAGTTAAACAGGAGGAAATTAGATGAACTGAGAATTGGACCATATGAGATTATTGAAAAAATATCTAACACAATATATAGGATAGATACTGGACACAAAAAAACGGAATCAAATCTTTTTCATATTACAAAACTTATTCCAGTCCCTATAAAATTATATGAAGATAGAGAAACAAAAGAAACAGAAGAAGATGGGTGAATATGGCGAAAGTTTTCTTTCCTAGGGGGGGAGATGTAAAGAAAATATATTTCTTTCATCTGAGTTTTGAGGCGCTCCGCGCTGTCGGTAAAACTATTCGTATTATGGTGTCGGTAAAACAGTGTGGGCGTCAGGTGAAGAGAATTGTTCTGTAGGTAGACAAAATTGTAAAGTTGTAGGTAGACATAAGATAATAGATTTTAAAAAAGGATTGAAGATTAAACATTATATGTCGTTTCTTTGAATATCAAAGCAACACCAAATAAGTTTGTTTCACTCCACAATCCTTTATAAAACCCTTTATATATATATAGACGTAGCTATTTGCATGTTTATTGTGCGCCCCAGATGTAACGGATTGTAGACAGACTAAAAGTCCTTCTGATGTTTCAGTGTTTACAGAACGTTTAATTACCTCTCGTTTATACATTCAAGTTGCCTGTATTTGAGTTATAAAACAGCAAATAAAACGATTCCATTTAACAGGTTCATAATTAATTTTCATACCGTAGTAAAGCATATAATATATTAATATTAAATTTTAAAGGAGATCGTTGTTTTGGAAGTACTTCAATAGAGATCCTAAGATGTTCGATATTGTTCGGGGGCTGCGGGGTGAGGGGTGAATTCATGTGCTGCGCGGGCGCGGATCGCCCATGAGTTGGCTTTTGACCCTTCGGCGGCTCGGGTCGGCCATTGATCCTTGTGCGATAAGATCGCAATTTGTTGTTGTGCAAGTAGGCTGCACATTTTTGGGAGACCTTGGGGCACGCGAGTGGCCATAGTTGGATAATAAGTGTATGGCAGTGACAGTGAAAACAGTGAACCACGACTTTGCAACGGCGCTATTAAGCGCATCCCAGTTCAGCAGTCCCGGGGGCCCCCAGGAAGATCGAGAGTGAGTGAACAGGAGGTTACAAGGTCAGAACTTTTGGATTCCTTTTTTAAATTTGACTCCGCGTATCGCGGATAAAACATAAGATGTGATCTGCACTTTCATCAATACGCTCAACTAACATATAACTTGATTCCTCGCTACTATGGGCTCTCGTGTAAAACGGGAGGGGAGGTGGGTGAGGTTAAGTAGACTGAATATTCATATTTCATTACTTCACGCACCCAAAGCCATGGGCAAAAGGCTATACAGAAAGAATACTCACGAATTCCTTATGGTGCAAGATCCAAAAGTCAATAATAGCTAGTAATATTTTTACTATTATTTAAAACCCGATTGTTACACGTAGTTGCGTGCGAATCGTATTTTCAATGTTTTTTTTTAAGATTCATATTAAACATAACAAAAATAAAAATTACCTTGTAATTACCAGGTAATCCACGAAGTTTAAAGTACAAAATTAAACATATTTCGTCTAGAAACTAGTGTTGTTAAAATGAGCGTTGAACGCTTGAGCGCTCCAGAGCGCTAGCGCGCTAAGTTAGTTTCAGTATAAAATAAGAATTAATTTAAATAATGGGTAAATTTATTAATTGGCCTATAAAGCTCACTGGTCTTTAAGGCTGGAGTCTCAAAGGTTAAGCTCAAGCGTCGAAAGCTCAATGCTCGTTTTTACAACACTACTATAAATGTCCCAGTTTGAGGTGGAGACTGGCTAGTGACAGAATACGTTTTAGACTTTGAATTGTTTATTACGAAGAAAACTTGACACTAGCAGAATGTGTTAATTACACCGTTGCCATATATGAAAAAAAAAAGACACAAGTCTTATATTATATAAATATATCTCCTTTTACATCAACAACGAAGAAATTTCAAAATGTAACGAAACAAAACCTTGGTATAATTTGTAGCAGTTCGTAGGCGATTGTAGCAGCTCGTAGCTCCTCGTAGCAGGGCGTCGTAGCTCGTAGCGGCTGTCGGAAGCGCGGGCGGGCGGAGCTCATTTTTCATGGCGCCAATTTGTCCACTCACTACTAAATTGTCAACGTGTTCCGGACACGAAACATTTAGCAGTTTATGTATAAAGCTCTAGTGAATTTAGCTGATAGTAATAAACGGTCTAGGAAGTGCGCGTGTTGTGTATTTCCTGTGTCGTGTTTATACAACCTACAGTTTGTTCTGATTTCATACGAGAGTAACCGCAAACTGAATTTTGGTATTGAATAATATTTATGCAAGCAAATCAATTAAAAATATTTTTATTAGTATTAAATTTATATACTATTAAATCATTATTTCCTTTACTACATAATTATTATATGTGAAAGAGGAATTAATATTTCCCGTAAACAGTTTTGTAATTTAACATAACAACTTAGTTTGTATATTGTTATTGTGTCAAAGAATTAATAAATAATTTCAATTACTGCAATTAGAAACATTCATTAATTTTTTTATGTTCGAATCCACGGATTATTAAAAACACGAGGATAATTGTGGATGTTACTTTATGCAGTGTGGTGTTGGCTGCCTATTGAATAACACCGCCCCATCTCCTTCCGTGGGTGCCGTGTCGCCGAGGAACTACATCGCCTCTAAAATTAAAAGTGGACTCGCTGATCCGCTTGGCCTGTGTGGCGTTTTAAGGCCATACAACCCTCATGCACAAGGCGTAGTGCATTGAGGAGGTCCATCTCCAGCAGTGGATACTGAAAGGGTCGATTGCAATGAGTTTTACAATATCAACTACGTCATATTGTATTCATATGAAGAAAATATGACGTCATACGTTTAATGTAACGTAAAGCTGGTCAGAATTGGTCAATCGAAAACGCCTCTGTGAAAACTGGTACTTGAATGTTCTTGACTTTACGTACATTTTATACATCTTTTTCGACAATTATATTGTCGATAATTTTATAAAATATATAAGAAAACGAACACATCTAAAAAATGTCTCGAAATTATTATATAATTATTTATAACCTAGTCGAGTATTGTCAAGTATAGTCAAGTCTTATTGGTAGAGAAGTGAAATGTAGAGTCTAAATAAATATTTTTTTCTTATCTTGAGCAAAGTTATAATGGAGACCAAGGATTTACGAATGTGGCTTAATAAAAATATATGGAGATATAAATATTTCGTATTATGGAGATGTAATAGGGACACGAAAGGAAGTACACACGTTACGTCCTTCCTTCGCGATGTTTACGCCACATGCGAATGTGTTATTAGGTGTCACTTGTCCTTAGTAGGTTATTCCTTTACGTAACTATGAGTGTGACAAAGGATCTATTGCTTTTAAACTCTCTTCTCACACGCGTCAGAGATCTTAGCAAAATATTTTGTATCCATTCATATTCAAATAATATACCTACAAGAATTTCATGTTTTTATGTTATGTACTATCGTACCGTAAGGTACTGTACTGTCTTGTGGAACTTGGCTACACTCACTAGATTCTATGCCTAGTTGCATTCTATGCGCGTCGCCCGCGCCGTGTATCCTGTATGGAGTAATGAGCGCTACGATGATTTTAGAACACGATTTTTTTTTGTAACTTTTACAAGTAATACAATAACAAAACAAGTAATACGGAGGCCGCTAAGGGGCCCTAAGGCGGCTAAGGCGGCGCAAGCGACGCTCGTATAATGCAACCAAGTATAGAGTCTAGTGAGCGTAGTCAATTTCTGCAAGAAACTCGGCCGTACCTAAACGATATACTAGAAATGAACAATAAGTTATGAAAAAAACCCTATTGTAAAAACTGATAGAATCGAATAATTGTTATTATTTTATGTAAACGGGGTTACTCACGATTTATTTTGTACCGCCAATATTTAGGTTACGTGGGACGTGGTCGCGGCGAGACTCGCCGCGACCACGGTCTTGCTGTGTTCGTTATTTTGTTCGCGGTGACTTTAGAGTAAGTTTGGTTAGTTCTTTCTTGATTGATGTTAAGCTGATGTCCATGAGTATGAATCAGAAATTTTGAATGTCAGCAACATTCTGTCTCTAAAAAATAGAAATATGAGGAAATTGAGGAATTCAATTATTTCCAAGGAACCTAGTAAAGAAATTACTCTACAACTTTAAAACAATAAGTTCCAATTCAAATTGAAATGAATAATTATAATTATTTATATCAGCCTATAATGTCCCACTGTAGGTTACCCCATCTCCTTCCTTTGGATGTCGTGAAACGCGACTAGGGGATGACAAAGTCTATAGTATAGAACAAAGTATAGAAAATATTTTTTTTTATATTAATATGTAATTGTGATATCTTAATAAATTAATTTAAAGTTGTCATCTTTCGTTACAGTTAAGAGAGGATTATTTTTTATTTTATTTATCATATTACAAGACAAGCTATTGCTTTCAAGGTACATTAAAATCATTTTTAGACATGTAACAAATAAATAAAAAATATTAAAACATCAAAAAAATATTCTGAAAATAAATCACATACTTCCATCTATACATCTGTACTGTTTGGACGTACATGTTCAATCCTGTACGCATCGGCAGGTTTGTACTTGCTCTTTTGTTTCAAATGTTAGTTCCATGATTTTGTCATTTGTTTATGTCAGTCTGTAAGTTTATATTGAACAGTGTATACGTTCGCTACGCATTTTTCAATTTATAACGAAATAAATAAAAATAAGTGAATAAGTAGATTGACAACGGTAAGTGTAATTAGTTTTATGTTATTTTTATCAGAACGGTAAAATATACTATGTTATTATTAGGTAGGTATATATTGTTAAAAATATTTTTTGTTTTGTAGATAATGGAACCGGTGAAAATAAAATATAGAAAAGCCTTGAAGGTGTCCGAAATAGTACAGTATCTTCACGATCTCGAAGATTCCTGCGATGAGGATTTGGATGATCTTCAAATAGCCGTCTTGCCTACGGACGAAGTAGATGAAATGACCGACGTGGAAGAGAGCCCTGACGATGATATGGGAGTTTTACCGGTGTCAGATGTAGCTGGTCATGTCGAATTTTCATGTACGGTTGATAACGTCAAGGAACGTCAGGACGATCAAGTGGTATCCCGTGCAGACAAAATGGTTACGTGGCGTAAGTGTAACCCAATTTATTCTCAAATTCCAAATGAGCCTAATGCTGCTAAACAACACTTGGAAAATATGACTGTAGAATTAGAAGGAAAGTCAGCAACCGAGATATTTGAAAAAATATTATGTGACGAGATTTTACAGTACATTGTGAACGAGACCGTAACTTACGCAGCAAATTATAAAAATGATTTAAACTCCAGTCTAACCGTAGATGAGCTAAAAGTCTTTATAGGAATTTTAATTTTCTCTTCGTATCACTATTTGCCTCAAAGTAAACTTTATTAGTCTAGAAATGTTGACGTACATACCCCATTTGTTGAACAAGCGATGTCACGAAATCGTTTTGATAAAATAAAGTCTTATTTACATTTCAATTACAATAGAAAAATTGATACAAGTGATAAGGCTTTTAAAATTCGTCCCTTGATCAATAAAACTAATGAAGCTTTTAGAAAAAATCGTAATTTTTGAATCAAATTTAGCTGTTGATGAAATGATCGTCAAATACTTTGGACCTCATGGTATGAAACAATTTATAAGAGGGAAACCCGTAAGATTTGAGTATAAACTTTGGGCTCTTTGTGGAGTCAGTGGTTACTGTTACAATTTCTCATTATATACTGGTAAGGATACTACGAACCCCGACAGTATGGATGACCGGCGATGGATTAGGTTCAGGAGTGGTAAAGAAGTTGCTTGAGGTGTGTGCGGATCCTAGGGCACATGTGGTATACTTTGATAACTTTTTTACAAGTTTGCAGTTGTTGATAGATTTGAAATCTAAAGGTATTAGAGCTACTGGTACACTACGGGATAACAGGACTAAGAAATGTCCTGTCATGACCAAACAAGAAATGAAAAAGAAAAACCGAGGCTATTCTGATCACCGTTTTGATAAAAATAATGAAAAATTATGTGTGAAATGGCATGACAACAATGTGGTATGTCTTTTGACTAATTTCGTCACGGTTGAACCTTTTGTGAAAACGAATAGGTATTCTAAGAGAGATAAGACCAAAGTTGCAGTAAATCAGCCAAAACTAATTCATAGTTATAATAAAAACATGGGAGGAGTCGATAAGCATGATTGGTTGATTTCTAAATATCCAATTCGTTTTAGAGGTAAGAAATGGTATTGGCCACTAGTTATTAGAGTTTTGGACATGGCTCTAGTGAATACATGGGTCATTTACAATTTCGTGAATACGGATGAGAAAATCCCTCTTCTAGATTTCAGAAGACGTATATGTTTTTCTTGGGTAAAAAAATCTGAAGCTAGGGTAAATAAACAAACTCCAGGGACTTCTGTAGCTCTTTTACAAACTATCAGGTTTGATAGTTTAGGACATTACATGTTAAAAAGGGACAAACAACGGCGGTGTCAAGGACAAGGCTGCAAGAAAAAGCCGCTAACATATTGCGGAAAATGTGAAAAAACCCTTTGCAGTGATTGTTTTGTACCTTATCACACAAAATAATATTCCATCTTTTGTAATGTTTGATTATTTTAAAAGGTTTTTGAATATGTTTTTTTAATTGTTAAATAAATAATCAATAATTTTAAAATAAAGTAGATTTTATTGAACGTAATTTCTCTTATTTTGTTATTCTTTACTCCCAATGTCATAATTATAGGACAGGCTGAATCAGCAACCGGGGATTATTATTATTTTTTTTAATGTCATATTCCTTCTTTTTAATGCATTAATAACTAGATTTCAAAATAGGAATAGAAATATCCCACGTTTTCGATAGTTGGGAAGTAATGGGTTAAAGCCAATCCCTCTAGCACAAGATAATAAAAAAAGGGCTGGTACTGGTTTACGGTTGTACTTGTACTTGTATAAGCCTTAAATGTCCCACTGTAAGGCACAGTTCTCCTAGTAAATCACGAGGGCCCAGTGAGGATTGGATGGTGGATACACATACTCTAGTTTTTTTTTGTTTCTGGAACATGCGCAGGTTTCCTCACGATGTTTTCCTCTCGCTGCCGAGCTAACGACAATTTAAAAAAAATCTCACAATCACAAGAATGTGAGTGGAGTATGTATGCCCCTAGGCTTTCACCGCTTTTACCGTTACCTCAATTAAATCAGTAGAGATACCCCTACGCTATTACCGCTTTTACGGTTACCTCACTTAAATCGGGAGTAGATGTAATGAGCTATCACCGATCATTATATTGTTTACTAAATAACATTTTTTATGTTTTTTTGCCTTCAAATCTCGTTTGTGAATACTATCCCTAAATGTAAGGGAGTACGCAGTTACCCACTTCGATAGTTGTTATGGAAGTAGGTCAGTTGCGAAGCGAGAGTGATGAAGGAAAATTGTTCTTGGTCTGAATTCACCTAGAGATGAATAGCGAAAACTTGTACAGTCTGAATAATATGTACGATTTGTAGAGTCCTAGATTTTACACGAAGCATCAGTCGTTTGGTAGCGAATTTCCAAGTCTGTTTGACAGTGTATTTATTGGCGACTGTGAATTGTAACAGCCACTGAACAATATCTGTGCAGAAAATACATATAGATAAAGTAATGTAACCGTAACCTTTTAGCGTCCACTGCTGGGCATCGGCCTCCTAATGCACATTTTTGTGTGTACCGGGGATGTATGGCGTGAAAACGCTTCCCGGGCTATCTGGTTGGCAATCTCACTCTTTTATAGTAACACCTTTAGAGTGACAAAACGTGGCGTGAAAGAGAATTTGTTTAAAAAATGGTTTGCGTTGCGGAATTTATTAAAAAAATATTAACTCTTAAGTATTTTTTTTTTAAATAACAGCATTAGGTTTTTTTTTGAAAAGGTATTGCCACCTATGATAGGATTTTAGGAGTTAGACTTGGGTTGATTCACTTTTGATTGGTTGTTGTTACAGAATTTATAATGACCTCATCTAAATAGTTAAATACACATTGTTATCTTTAACCTCTATCCATAACGTAGCAATATTGTGAAAACTACTGAATCGATTTACATAAGGGATACCTTAAGGTGTTAATTGATAAACAACAGTGAAATTCGCATTTTATATTCTAATTCGGGTCTGAACGCGTATAATAAAGGTATTTGTTTACCTTTTATTCCTACTCGACGTTGAGTTAAGTTGACTCGTGACCACGGCTGGTGGAGCCCGCGCCGAAACGTCGAGTAAACAATCACCTGCATTATAAGCGTTCGGACCCGATTTAGAATATAAAACGCGGAGTTTAAAAAGTGAAATTCGCGTCAATATGTGGTGATAAGAGATTATTGACTGGAATCTTAGAATAAGATACATTAAATAAGATTAAGATACATTCGTTGCTTTGTTGCAGAGTTATTAGAAAGCAAATAAGCAATCAACGAAATTTGTTGAAAACAACCAATCAACTTCGAATATTATAATTCTTAAACATATAAAAATTTAATCTGACGATGAATGACTTTCCTTAAAACGCCTGAAGAGTAGCAGATTCACTTTATATTTTATATAAACTACATTATTATTTAAAAAGAAAGATCATAAATTGCTTATGAGTGTGTCCTATTGGTGATACTGAAACAATTTAAATTTGAACGAAATAATTTATTTAAAAAACTATATTGCATTTAATCTTACAAAGGACTAGCTTAAAGCTTGAAGGCATTCTTTACCAGCCAAGTATTAATGTATATTATGTATATGCATATTTTTTTATATAGAAAAAAGGCGGCAGACTAGCATATAGTTCACCTGATGGTAAGTGGATACTGTCGTCCATAGACATCCGCGATACATGCCAACATCAGTCCAGAATGACAAACGTTGGCACGTCCCCGGATGCGATGCCTACCTTTGCAGATTAAGAAATGGATTGGGAAAATGGGGAGAGAGAGGATGGGATAGGAATGGGCTCTGACATATCTCACTCACTACCGAAACACGTACGTACATTGGGGAAATACGATAAAGCAGTAAATTTCAAGGTGATCTTCTGTGAGAGAGGTGTAACGTGGCCAGTCGAGTGCGCCCAGCGGCTATGGGAATGCAGCATGCACTCTCCCCTTACCAAATAAAAATAATATAAAAGACTGCCCAAATGAAAGGAAAGAAAACAATTATATTAATGACAGAAAAAAAATCAAGAAACAACTATTCAACTCAACAAATGTATATACTAAATAAATAAATAAAGAATAAATAAAGTTATATATAAAATGTATATACTATCTGAAAGATTGGTCTTTTAACTTTTTAATACAATCGTTTTGAATTTTGTTAATGAATTATAAAAATGTCGACGAAATTCGATACTATGTAGATTGAGTAAGTGTAATAATTTTATTTATTAAACAGGTCTTTTAATTATTATTAGGTCGTATTATATGTAATTTATGTATACTGTATACAATCCATCTACCTGTGATTAAAATTTTCACTTCCTTTCTACCCAAAGGTTATCTGGCAGAGATCGCTATCAGACCGCCATTTGTGCAATTCATATGTTACAATGGCTGTTACTGTCTTGTTTTGTTTTGTTAAACAATAAAGAGTTTTATCTATCTCAAATTTTACCTTTTGGTTGATGTAACCCAGTTGAAACGTCCAGTGAATTAGAAAAGGGTACAAAATTACGTATAAAGATCTGTTTAATAGATAAACACATGTAAACGACGCGAACAACTCAAAAGTGATATATTGCAAGTGTTGAACAATGAAAATTCATCTGGTTTATTTTTGGGATAAGCAGATTTAACTTTCATCTATTCAAATCTACATATAAAGAGAAACTGTAGCTACGAAACCCTTAATACGTAAACCTGACCGGAGCGCCGCGGCGCTTGGGCGATTTTCAAAGCCGAATAAAATAAGGCTATAGTGGGGGTACAATAAAGCTTTTATCGGCACTAAGTCCTCCATTTGTTAGATTGAGGGTTTATGACATTTCGTACTGCCCTTTATTTATTTACATGAATGAGGAATTGGTTGTCTTCTGTTATTGCCTCTATACGAGATTCTTTAGTGGCAATTTCGCAACTGTACGTCATATGTACGAGGAAGGTTTCAGGAAGTAACTGAACGCTGCGTTCAGTTACTTTTACTGACCTCTTAATTATGTCATTTGATGGAGTTTACTTTTTTTAATTAAGGCTTAGATGGCGTGAGTTGAAGAAGCTCCCTTGGATTCTCTGTGTAGGCAAAGAGTGTCAGTGCTGTTGTAAGGCGACTAAATACTATATCATCTCTAAAACATTGGACTCGCTAATTCGCTTGACTAGCGTGACGTTTTAAGGTCATACAAATGAGACAATGTGCACAAGGGAGCCTTTGTTCAGCAGTAAAAACTGAAAGGAGTGCTGACGTTTTATGGTTATGTTTGTAAATATTGATAAAGACGAACAAGACACAATCAGATTCTGAACAGCAGATACCCGTCGAGTGAACTAAACGTCTAATTCGCTTGTTACAGATACGCACAAGTATTTCACCAAAGCCATCAATCTTCAAAGGGAAACTTAAGATGACGTCACTTTTAATTTAACTGTCACCGTTTAGTTGGAGTTTCTCGGGTCGTTAAAACCCGTTGTTAAAAGTTTCCGACTGCGACCGTTTTTTATACTATCGTTTTAGTAAAGAATCGGAAAGTTTTGTTATTTAGTTTCCTGTCTAATAAATCTCTCGAGGAAGTAATTCTCGGGACACTCTTTTTATGTCACAGTTTCGAGTCGTTTGTAAACAAAAGTGTAGATTTTTATTCTTTCGGTTGTACGATAGGGGTAATGTGTAATCTTCAGAAGGTGCGATAAATAACATTCATTGTCCTCCATACTATTTTCAAGAATTAATTAAAGTATACATGTCGAGGCGCGTGGGAGATGACTGGCGAGTGCAAGGTGGACAGTCAGTGTTGCCTCTAACGAAAGCGCTAACGAATACTGTCATGTTTTTCGAAAAAACGCTCTAGATCAAAGAAAACATTAACAAATGAAAGGAATATTTAATCAACAAATATCAATGCTGATATGAAAAGAAAGTACAATATTAAGTATTCGACGTGTCAGAGAGGTAAAGCTTTTGTTTTTACGGCTTTGGTTTGTTGTCCTTTAGAGCCAGTCTAATTTAAATAATTAATTTAAATAATTACATATCGTTACACGTAGATAGAAACCTCTCATAGCAATGAAGAGGAACATTATTAAGAAAAGTGCTAAAATGGGCGTTAGGCATCAATTAAGTTTGTTGAGCGCTAATAGTGCTAAAAAGCGTTAGATCTATCGCCGAAAGCGCTAAGTTGTCATCACTGTGAACAGTGTCGTTACACAAGTTGCTGATAACGTAAAACATCGTGCGCGTTTTGCGCCTTTTGTGTCACGAATAGAAAGTCAGCCGGATGGTGACTGTTGCGCGTGGACACGTACTTTTGGAGTGTAAAATGGGGAGGAATAGGATAGGGTGGGATGGAACGGTGCTCTGACTTGGAGAAATAGGACAGTCTTTTGTGAGAGAGGTGAGATTACCTACTATGAGCGTGCACCTCCTCCGCTCATAGTAGGTATTAAAAGACAGTGATGACATCTCTGAAAATGAGCAAATCACCCAGAGACAAATCTACTGCCCCTCGTATCCCAAGGAAACAGGTCCTAAGGGAAGCATGAGCAAAATTGCGAATGAATACAGTTCATTCTCGATCGCTGATTGTTTCACTTAAGATCCCGAGGAACCCAAGAGAACCCTTGGGGATACAGTCACCTATAAGCACTCCCAAAAATTCTATTCCAAAAGTAAGTATAATTTATCATTACAGGCATAATATAACCCATTAGGAGCTGCGATTAATTAAATATAATTAATTCATAAACTCAAAAATTCCTTAAAGCAAGCGAACAGTAAATTATATAGATAAACGATCTCCAGCCATTCGCTGAAAATCATAAATTCACAAAATCACAAAAGTTACTGCGATGCCGGACTTAATCACTTCCGATGTAAAACCGATTATTTTAAAGGATTATAATCAGCGTAAACAGGGAAATTGTAATAATAAGAGATGGCTGTATCTAACGTAAAATGAATGGCAGGGCTGTCCCATAGTCAAAAATATTTTCCTAAATCTCATTTAGAGCGTGTTCAGCTCGCACTTGATTGATTTTTTCAGATGAGGCGAAATAAAAGCAGTATACAGGATGTGTATCTTTTCCTGATTACGGAGTGTTGTAAAAAGTCTTTATATTTAGAACACGTGTATGAAAAATTTGATAATAATAAAACATTTTGATATAATGTTTGATATAAATGCTATATATAATACCTAATGGTCAATAAACTCAGAGTCATAAACGATATTATAATCCGATAGTTTTAGGCTTCTGGAAAGGTATAAACCTTTAGCTACGTAGGTATATAAAGGTATAAAGCTACGTAGGGAACCTGTATACTTTTATATTTATAATATTTTTTTAGGTATGGAACATAAATTATTTACCATTAGTATAAAGGTAATCTCATTTACAGACAGATCATCCATTTATTTCATACTGATCTAAGTGAGTTGTGAAGATAATGAAGGAAGAAGGGAGCGCGGAGGGGGGGGGGGGGGCGGTTTAAACGGCTAAAAGTCAGCATTTTCTTCCCCATTCTATTCTATTGTTGAGCAACAAATTAATGACTTGTTGTTGTTTGTTATTACAAAATATAAGAATGTTGACGTTAATATTTTAATTGTTTTAACATAACATAAATATTTTAATGAATGGTGAATAACACCAGATTTTTTTTTATGCACGAAGGCGGCAGACGAGCATACAGTCCATCTGATGGTAAGTGGATACTGTAGCCCATAGACATCCGTGATACATGCCAACATTAGTCCGAAATGACAAACGTTGGCACGCCCCCGGATGCGCTGCCTACCTTTGGATATATAGGAATGGATTTTGATAAAGGGTTGGGAAAATAGGGAGGGATAGGATGGGAATGGGCTCTGGCACATCTCACTCACTACCGAAACACGTACGTACATTAGGGAAATAAGATAAAGTGGGAAATGCAGTACATTTCAAGTAGTCTTCTGCTCAACAACTCATACTAGTATAAGTTCACACACTCAACTACCCTGTAGATCTACATAATCTACACTAAAATTTACCGTCGTGAGTTGTGAATATTATTCTTAAGATAGTGAGAAGATTCTTAAGATTCTTATTCTTAACCAATTATTCAATTATCACTATACTCTGTTCGCGTTAAGAATGCAGTGAATCTGATTATTTTACCTCGACTACTGTCTGTTCGCGTTAAGACAGATAGTTTAATTATTTATCGTTTAATAAAACATATAAAAGGGAACCAAATGAACGGTAAATGAACATGCGTTCTTAACGCGAACAGATAGTAGTCGAGGTAAAATAATCAGATTCACTGCATTCTTAACGCGAACAGAGTATAAGTCCGATGGTGTAGGACTACATCGTGCAGTTCACGATGTCGATCAATATGTATATATTTCAAACAGGGGCCGATTCTACAAATATAAAACTTATTGAACGTAATCTGAATTGCAGCTGATTAGTAGAATATGGTTTTAAATCAAAGTCGACCGGTCTACTGACATTGAAACACAACTGTAACATAAACGGTACTTGTCAGTAGAATTGCCTCCCTGGTCTTGCTTGCTTGCTTGCCCTGCTTGTTAGATAGAAAGAAAATCTTTTCCGTTGAATATTTTAACACCGACGAACGGAAGTTTAAAGCTCGGAACAAGCTGGTCTTTTTATTTGCTTATTAACGGCGTATAATTAAAACTAGGATAATACCGACCCGGTGACGGGAAGTTTGTAAGTTATTCCTTAGAGAGATGAGGTTGAGAGAGGATTAATTAAAGCGCCTTTGTCTTTCATAATAGTTGTAGTTTTAACAAAAAACTGGACAAGCGCGAGTGAGGGAGGTGCAACAAGGGTTCTGCACAATTATATTATAATGTTTGAGTACATAAGGAATGTGTAAGATTTCAACTCAACAACACATTAGTACCAGGGAGGTAATGCCGCAAGCAACCTGGGCAATTTTTTAGACTTTTTAGTGATTCTACGAGTTCATATTATAATATTGCGAATCGGGTTTAAACGCGTACAAAAGGCTATTATTTATTTAATTTTCAAGAAAATTATAACAGTGGTGGTTATTCTGTTCTAAGCACACATAAGTAGAAAATTTACATAAAACACACACTAGTGATCAAGAACACTCACAAACAATAAAGAAAATAATCTAATAACACTATATGCATGATGCAACAAGTAGGCACTACTTAATTATCATTTGGTTATACATGAGGAGCAACGCACCGCCAGAGCTCGCTTTATTTGATTGAGAATGTTTTCTATAATTCGTTCTAGTACTCTTACTACCTCTGTAGCAGACGTCTGCAATGTTAAACCTTTCAACCAAGTGCAGAAAATTATATCGACGGCAACTATGAAGATAACCGGAATATGTGTGATGAACTTTAAAGACAAGGAGCCGAAGGATAATTTTCAACGTGTTCAATGTTTTCTCAAAATAAGAGTTTCGAATCGTGCAGAATCCCCAGATCTGCATAATGTACAATTCGAATTAACAATATTAAGTTTACGTGTGAAGGACATAAATGAGCATTCAGGAACATTTAAATCTAACTTATTGACAGAGTACAATATCGTTCAAAATGATTAAGGTCTGTCTGATTACATCCACTGGGGCACCTTCTTCCATCCCAGATGTTATAAAATCATTGGCTAATATCAAACAGAAGAACGTTTCCTGAGGAATCCGTGTTGATTATCGTCGCAGGAGGATTGAAGTGCCGTGTAAACCTGGTTATATACCAGTGTTTTCAAGCTTCGTTCAAGTTGGGTCAGCATCGAAATTGGCCTACAATTTTCAATATCTGACTTATCTCCTTTTTGTAAACGGGCGTGATAAATTTAGATTTCCAAACCGTCGGAACGATCCCTCAGACATTGAACGTTTAAAAGTAAACAAAAGCACGTGAAGGCTTTCGGTTATTAATAATGGATTAATAATTAATAATGGACTTTATGTTTAAAAGCTATCTGGGATTGACTGGGAGATAGTTCTCCCAGTCAATTGGGCCATGGGCCATGGCCCAATTAGCTCAACCTTCGGGCCATGCAGAGATGGCGCGATTGGCGCAATGATAGGTAAGATTAAGTAAAACTATAATTAATTGTGACGCATATTAATTAAATACCATAATATAAATAAACATATAGATACATGTCATGTAAACATATTTAACTGTAATATAAGATTAATAATAAATACCTCCATTAATTGCCTTGTAATTCTCCACTTTGAGTAAATGTTCAATAAGTTTTTTCCGCGACTGTCCATTTCTAATACTGACGGGCAGGTCGTTCCAGAGAGCTGCTTGTACGGCGAAGTATCATTATCAGCTATTTTACTTTAAACAGTATCAGTATAATTGTTCAGTTAGCATTTTAAAGTAGTGCAGTCTGGCCAATAAAAGAGTGCTTAGAAATGAGGTGTAAAACGAACATTTGAAAGCATTAACATAGCTGTAAAGTTAAAGCCGAATGGAAGGAAAAGCGGATTAAATTAATGAAACAATAACATTTGAATGCGCTTTAAAATTTCGTCGTTTATTACTTATTTTGGAAGGATTATTTAGTGTTTTTAGGGTGAAACGTTTATTTTAGAAGGGTTGTTATCTGAATTGACCGTACCGGAACCGGAACCAGCGAGACTCATTACGAAGTTTATAACTGGGTGATGGGCGACGTCATGGAGATTAACAATCAATATATAATGTTATGTGTGGTTACTCTTATTCATAATGCATGGAATGGGATGGGATGGCTAAGATATGATGTGATGTCATAAGATGAGATTGAAGGATAGGATGGAATGGGAAAATAACTTTGCAATACTCTCTCACTCTCCCAATATGTTGAGACTAACTACTATATTTCATGAACTAACTACTATAATTAATTAACGACTCAAACAAATGGTAGGAACTTTGTCACACCGGGGTGTTGGAATGCCTACACATATGGCCACTCTATCGTGTCGGCAATAAGTGCTGGAATTGAATGGTTTTGTAAAATGTGAAGTGTCTGAATGTATAGTGCGGTGGAAAAGCGAAAATTCACATGTTGTCGCCCAGTGCGACACTGTTATTTTCATTTTTAATATTGCCTGTTCTTTTCTGTGGGCTATTCTGTGACTGTTTTCTTATTATTTTATTTTATAGGAAAACTTACGGTTAGTTACAATTTTATTCAATACTGAGGAAATTTAAACTTCTCACATATACTTAGTTAATGCACGATAGTTAATAAGTCGTCTAATACAAGCAAATGTTGTCCTTTAATACAATAATTAGGAAAATCATATAACATTGGAAAAGAAGCTATTACAATACTATAAAAAACAAACTTTTTAAATTGTTTTTAAGTGGCAGACGATTTGTGGTAAGTGGATATTCTCGTCTATGGACCATACGACTGTATGGCCTTGGGCCTTGGAGCGAGCTTTGGGAGAGGCATATATCCAACAGTGGAGAGTGAGACATTAGACTTAATGTCTCTCTCTCCACTTTTGGGATATAGGCCTCTACCAAGGCTCGCTACCCCGTACAAACTTGAATGTCGGTCAAAAATAACGGACGTCGAAGCGTCCTATATCTTTGAAGTGAATTTGAAAATAAATATGATTAAAAAACGGGGCCGTGATAGATTATGACCCGAAACCCCCTCGTGATTGCTGAGGGAATGCAGGGCTATGTTGAGTCACTTCATAAGCTACTAGAAAAAGGCAAATTTGTAATTAAATTTCGCCTATAGAATAGCACTACTATATTTCAACATTATTACAATTATATCCCCTGTGGTTGTATTCTGTTATCATGTAAGATTATATAGGATACTTTTTTTTTTTTTTTGGATTTAGGTATTAATTATACTGGATATAACTATTACGTTATATAACTATGTCCCTTGCGGATGCATTTCGGTATACGTAAGATACTTTATTTTTAAAGAAAGAGTACTTTTTGATCCAATAATTATTTTTGTGCGGTGCGGTGCGGTGTGGTGCGATGCATTCGGTACGGTACGGTATGGACTAATTTTCAGCAGTGTGATTTACCTGCTGAAACTGTAATTACCTTAATTCATAATATTCAGATACATTGATACCTGTTTGCGCTCAATACTTTGTCGGTCAGTTTAACGCTTGTTGCACCTTTGTTTTTTGTTGTATTAACTTTGGATTGGCCACTGAATTGATTGCAATTGTAAATAAATCCACATATCAAAATTGTTTTCGTTGATTCAGTTATTTAAATCTATAAGCGGAAACTGGAGTTTTGGATGAAACATTTTTATTTTTAATTTATTCTGCCCATATTCGTGTGATTAATTCTTCCATGTATAAATTTAATTCCTTACACTTGGGATTTAATTATATATAAATTATCCGTTTCTGAAATTTTCCCAATTTTAGTTTCCAATCCATAAGTGGCTTTCTGTGTATATACCTACCCTTGCTACACATATACATATCTTCTTTTGTAATCATATGGGTGTTTTAGGCCCGTTTCCAACCGCAGGTCACGACAGCGGCCTGTTTTATCAAGTAGGTTGTTTGTTTTAGTAGAGAGCTTTATCTCCAACGTATATTGTTATTTGGATGACGCTATCGATTCGATGACGGGAGCGTCTGATGCCACCGTCTCTGTTGCCGGGCGAGGTTTATATTTGCAGCGTCACACAAGTTTAAATCATAAACCTACGTTGCGACCTACTCGATGAACCGCCTCGCTGCCGTGACGTGCGGTTGGTGGGTATCAGCTCTTAACCAATCCTAAAAGAATCAAAAGTGTTTTAATTCATTTTTTGTATGAGCCTATGTTGTGTACCACTGTTGAGCAAAGGCTTCCCCTCTTTTATGCCAAACCGGTCTACTTAACGCCACGCTCCGCCAAGTCCTGTGGTATGTATCTAAGCCGTCCCGCCATCTCCTCGCCATTTCGGTGTGCATTTTGTGGCATCCACTCGGTAACAATTTTTGCCCACTTTTCTGAATCCATGCGACAGACGTGTCTAGCCCAGTTCCATTTCAGCTTAGCGGTCTTAGCACCAACACCAGTAATAAGGGTTTTAGAACGAACGAAGCAGTGTTCTTGATATGGCCGCTCCTTTTTAAACGCTACGCTCATATCAATTCTTATCAATAAAAATAAAATGCATTATATGTTTCATTCTGTACAGTTTTATCGAATCATTTCCTTATAAAACTATAAATATTTTATTATTATTAAGTAAAAAGGACTTATTTATTATTGTATTATTATTTTATAATCATAAGAATATTAATATTATTTTTCTTTATTAACAATTATGACTTTATTATGCAGACAGACAAATTAGATTCACTTACTATAATATTAGTGTAAGAAATATTATAGTAAAGGATATAGTATAATATTAGTGTTCTATATTTTTAGGGGGAGAGTGTACGCTGTATTCTGTTAGCCGCTGGGCGCACTCTACTGGCTACGTTAGCCTTCCAATAGAAGTCTACCTTGAAATGTACTGCATTTCCCACTTTATCCTATTTTCCCAATGTACGTAGGGTACGTGTTTCGGTAGTGAGTGAGATATACCAGAGCCCATTCCCATTCCATCCTATCCTATCCCTCCATTCTCCAAATACATTCGTATATCTCCAAATGCCTACCTTTGGAGATATACGAATGTATTTGGAGATATCCGAGGGCACGCCAACATTTGTCATTTTGGACTGATGTTGGCATGTATTGGCATGTGGACTGTATGTTCGTCTGCCATCTTGCTTTTATTCCATTTTCTATGTCCAAATACCAATATAAGTACTTATTTCAATAAATTTGAATAAAGATTTATAAATATAAAAAAAGTATAAATGAAATAATTAAATTCGACATTATTTCGTTACAGATGACGTGAATTATGAAACTTTATTATCTCCCGAATTTACGAGCTGAATGTTTAATACTTCTCTGAAACGCGATTGCGTAACTCGATGCCGATTGTTGCAACAATTTTTCTCTCGTAATAATGGAAGATTGAAACTACTACTCATTATTTCACTCCTTCATTAGGAAGATGAAAACTTGTTGTTTTCTTCTATGAAACTGGAAATGGACAGGGACTTTGAGTTGCGTCATTCTTGATTTTTTTATTTTTCAATACGCTGCGGCAAACGGAGCGTACGCTCCACTAGGTAAGTTGTACTCACCTAGTGGAAAGTGGTCACTCACGGATATCCGCGTTACATGCCAACATCATACTAGAATGACAAACTTTGCCACGTCCCCGGGTGCTCTCTCTACCTTTTGAGATTTAGGAATGGATTTGGAGAAAGGGCTGAAGTTCTGACCATTGATAATCAAAGCTGAATTATCACTGAAGATTCCAATGATGTAACTTCTCTTTTTTCAACACGCAGTTTGAATGCCCAATTTATCACAATTTAACATTTGAGTTTTTCGCGTTCACCAATATTTATCTATTTAAACGGGTCGCAATGCGTATGTTTACCGTATTTAATTTTACTCGACCTTATTTACTATTTAGTTTCGATCGGGTTCCACCAATCATGGTCACGAGCTGACTGAAGAGGCGGGTAGTCTACGTCGAGAATTGCGAGCAGTTTCATTACAATTTTCACAGAAGTATTTCTAACACAATTTTTCCTTGGTCCACTGTGTAATTTACTGGTCTAAGTAATGTCCCACTGCAGGGCACACACTTCCCGTTGTCAATGACCCACACGGGCCCAATGCGGATCACATACTCCAGTTTTGTTTATTTCCAGAGCATGTGGGTTCCTCACGATGTTTTCCATTAGCGCCGAGCTAGTGTCAATTTTAAAAATCCCTACTAAGTAGAAACTCAGTGAGTTTCTAGTATAGTACTTACGTAGAGGAAAATATTTGAATCGAAATTAACAAAAATGGCAAATTACTGAGTAATGTAGGTATTAATTTAGGACTTTATGTAATCATGGGCATGTATAGTACATGTATGTAAGTTTTAATCAACATATACTCCTTACGTTACATTTGTAATGTAAAAGTTAATGTCAACGAACCCCTTACATCACCGTGACATTTCCAAACGTGTAAGTTTTAATTACTTCATTAGTTAGTGATTCCGTTTGTACGGTGGTTCGCTGGGGAGTGTCGGAGAAATACTGGATTCTTTTAAAGAAGAACACTGAATATTTTATAATATTCAGTGCTGAATATTGGACTGACAGGATACACTGTACCCTGTGTCTATGAAACGAACTCGAGTTTTATTGTGTTATCCTGTACGTAATGCAGCGTAGCTGTGGTACTTTACTAACGCTTTGTAAGTCAAGCCGAGTTGTGTTATGCTTTACAAACTTTGCACATAATTGGCAGACGGCACATAGTTGGTAGTGGCAGACTGCGTAGTTTACACGAGTTTAGTACTTGCATTTAGTGCTTGTCATTAAATACTAAACTGCTTTCCCTAGTTACTATTAGGGGCAAGTGAAAGTTTACACGTTGGTGTTACAAAGATATTAATAGCAAGACATTTGTTCAGAATGGACATCCGCTACCGCCGTATTGTTTTAGAAAAAGATAGAAGGAGTCCACCTGATGGTAAATGTATTAACGAAAATACATAACAAAACAACGAACACATGTGCTTCAATGCCGTTTGGATTGTCACTAAAACAGCTTGACTGTTCACACGACGCGGCCAGTGGCGAATATTTAGTAAAATCTAATCGTGGTGGGGATAGTTACCTGTCATTTAGTATATAGGATCGCTTTCTATTCATTTACACTTGCATAATGATTAACATGACTCAAACAATTTACCCTCTTCCTGATAAATAACTGATGTGAAACTAAAGTGTTCTAGGCCTTTCATCAAACTTTTCTAAACTTGCGGACTCTTAATTTCATTGAGAAAAACTTTATTGAGTTAGTAGCTCTCCGAAAAATTATACAAAGAAAAAGTTTGAAAAGAAAAATTAGGTCAGCTGTTTTAAAAATTAACTTTGTTAATGCATTTCAAGGAAAAATCTTTGTAAAAGTAAATGGTAACGAACAGAGGAGAATTCAGACGAAATTCAAACTGCTTGCATTATGCAGACACCAACGGTTGTAATTTTCTTGAATAATCCATTAGGTTCTTAAGCATGCACCGTTGAAGTAACGAAAAACACTATGGATCTTTGCTTCTTGCTTCTTGGTGTCTTTATGTGTTGCTTCTTGGTGTCTTTATGTATTGCTTCTTGGTGTCTTTATGTGTTGCTTCTTGGTGTCTTTATGTGTTGCTTCTTGGTGTCTTTATGTGTTGCTTCTTGGTGTCTTTATGTGTTGCTTCTTGGTGTCTTTATGTATTGCTTCTTGGTGTCTTTATGTGTTGCTTCTTGGTGTCTTTATGTGTTGCTTCTTGGTGTCTTTTTGTATTGCTTCTTGGTGTCTTTATGTGTTGCTTCTTGGTGTCTTTATGTGTTGCTTCTTGGTGTCTTTATGTATTGCTTCTTGGTGTCTTTATGTGTTGTGTCTTGGTGTCTTTATGTATTGCTTCTTGGTGTCTTTATGTATTGCTTCTTGGTGTCTTTATGTGTTGCTTCTTGGTGTCTTTATGTATTGCTTCTTGGTGTCTTTATGTGTTGCTTCTTGGTGTCTTTATGTGTTGCTTCTTGCAGTGAGCTTACCTTCATGTATATATGATCTTTGAACGCCACGATGGCCAAGCGCGTTGGCGAATCCACTCTTTTAGAGGTAATGTAGATTGTGGTAGTCGCTTTTTTATTCCCTAGTCGCCTTTTACGACAAATAACGGAAAGATGGTCTACGAGTATAGATGGTCTACAGATGGACTTTTCTATAGTCGGACGACACCACACGGCACCATCGTATTATATAACTTTATTTTCTCTAGGAATGAGACGGGACGTCACCGAAGAGTATTGTGTTTGACCTTGAATTTTTCACCTATTCTTCCCAACTATAACGGTTCGCAACCAACCAACCATGGTTCGCATCAATCGTAACAGCCCCCACGTTTACCATCTTCTTTCTATAAGAAAATCTTCCAAGGTATGTGCCATTGGAGCTACAAAAAGACGCTGATGGAGTGTGTAAATAGCGAAAATGGAACATAATCCTAGAAATTAGAAATTTGGTGGGAACGAAGGACAGAACTAAATAATTTATACGGCATTCACCTTATGAAGCAGGTCCCATTCCTTCAGTATAACTACAGCGGCTGTCTTCTAGAGGATAATTGCTGGTCAAAATTTGGTTATTGAAGAACTAACAGACCGGGCGCTGTAAGTAAAATTTGAATGAAGATAACAGCGGCATGACAACAATCTGGAAACGGATGGACCTGCCATACAAACAATCCCATTGTTTCATCAAACGTTATGTCATGTTACAGACCATGGTGACACAGACTATCAAAGTCCAGCAGTCAGTGCACCTTGCTACTATTTAAGTATCTTTAGATATATGTCACGTCATTATGTGTCTTTAATTACTATTTCGCTAAATTAAGAGCAACAATTCATGCTAAAAGCAAAGACTTGTTTTCTTCGGCTTTTAACAGGTGTCACTAAGCTGCTGTACTAAGAGGCGTAGAAGCGCAGTCTTGTGTAGTTTGAACTACAAAGGACTTAGCGGTCTTGGCGGTTCGAACTACTGCCGTATTACATTTATGAAGTTATTTAAAGAACTTTATATATATTGGGGAAGATGATTTGGGTGCACAACGGAATAATACGTTTTCTCGTACTGCTAAATTCCCTCATTGATAAGAGAATCGATGTATAAATACATCAAGGGTTTAGGTGAGATGCAATGAGAAGTAGTTACAATAATGATAAGAGATTTGAATAATTATTCTATTATACTCCCTAGGTATTCAATGAAATCGGATGGAAAACAAATTCTAATAACATTTATTTACTACCGAAACATATTGGATATGTTTGATGGCAGTCTTCTGCGGAAGAGGAGTAGGTAATCATGTGTTGATCACCATTTTTTTGCAGATTAAATCAATCATTAATACTTTTCAATACTGACTGAAACACAATGATTTTATCGGCATTGATTGAATCAAAAGTTGATCTTTATGTCAACGTACGAAGTTTTAGTAAAATTACTTTTGAAATGCTCTCTCTATGTTATTATGTACCAGTGCTCTATGTACAGTGCTGTATGTTTTTGAAAAACCAAACAATATAATCAATTTCCTACCTTATTTACTACCGAAACATGTCGGATATGTTTGATGGCAGTCTTCTGCGGAAGAGGAGTAGGTAATCATGTGTTGATCACCATTTTTTATCATATCAAATCAACCATCAATACTTTTCAATATTGACTGAATCATAATGATTCTATCGGTATTGATTGAATCAAAAGTAGTCAGGTATTCATTCACGCCCGCTGTAGTCTTAGCAGTTAGGTATTAAGGTCGGCCCGCGTGCGTGTTTATCAATTCACATTTGTTTCATTTATTTCGTTCACAAACGAACGATTATTAGATACGAGTACACTCATAACGTACACAGATTGCAGTCTGTTGTTGAGCTCCGCGATCGAGTGGAACTTAATACGACGTTATTCATACGCTAGCTCGAGACTAAACGTTCGTTCTTTCGCCCGACCGACAGAAATCCTTCGAGTGATAGAATCATTTGTCGCGGCGTGATTCGATCAGTCAATTAATTGGAAGTATTGAATCGAAAAGATAGAATTACTATTGATTGTCATACGTCTAGAGTGGAGTGACTCGGATAGCCGGATGGTTCAGTCAGCTGTGGAAAGTAGTAGCCCTTCCGTAGTTTAGTTTCTAGATTAAAAGAAATACCGTAATCGTAACCCAAACGGCCAAACGGGTTGGCGAGTCCACTACTTCAGAGGTGGTGTAGTTCCGCCACAAGAAACACAAGCGCCGAGGCGCTTGTGTTTCTTTTTATAGAAAAAAAGCTGCAGATGAACATACAGTCTACCTGATAGTAAATGGATATTGTCGTCCATAGACATCCGCGATATATGCCGACATCAGTCCAGAATGACAAACGTTGGCACGCCCCCGGATGCGCTGTCTACCTTTGCAGATTTAGGAATGGAATGGGAAAATGGGGAGGGGCTGAATGGGATGGGAATGGGCTCTGGGATATCTCACTCACTACCGAAATACTGCAGTCGTACATTGGGGAAATACGAAATTAGGAAATGCAGTAAGTACATTTCAAGGTAGTCTCTTGTGAAAGAGGAGTAACGTGGCCAGTCGAGTGTGCCCAGCGACTGTGGGAATGCAGCATGCACCCCCCCCCCCCCCTTGTGTTAGCCGCTTTGTTATTCCCTAGTCGCCTTTTGCGACACCCGCGGGAAGGGATGGGGTGGTGTTATTCTAAAGACGACGGAGAGCACACGGCTGTAACAATAACGGGTACCTACTATTTATTAATCCCTCCAAAACAAATCCCAAATACGGCATAAGATAGGGTTAAACAGGGTTTACAAATCGCGATGTGGCCGGTAATCCCGAGAAACATTCGGATTCAGGCTCTAACTAAAATCTCGGACCGAGAACAAGTTAATCTTGCACACAACTAATCTTAGAATCTCAGAATCCAGGTCTTAGAATTTGAACGCCTATAAATGTTTATGTGAATAATAACCACTGCAACTTCTAAATTATGTGCAAAATTGGTGGAAAGGATTCGTTGAAATAAAAAGAAAGATAAAAAGAAGATGAAATAAAATGAAATTTGTGCAGTTCACAACCAACTTCCAGAGGAGGCAGAGACAAAAAGAGAGAAGGATTGGACCTTTGGCGCTAAAATAGTGCTAAGTCGCGATTAAACGAAGTTAAAGTCAGCAAAGAGTCCGGTTGATATCACCAGCGACTTCAGAGCAGGCAATCATTTCGCTCAGCGCATAAGCACAGCTATTTAACGAGGTAATGCAGTATTCTTCTGGATAGTTTGTCATAATGTTTTTGGAGGAAGCTCTCCAGTAATTTGAGCGTGTATATAACTTAAGCTAGAATGAGGAGAAACCAGGATCTTCGGAATATGCTTTATTAAATCAACATATAGCACAACTTTTGTAGCATTGGTAATCTTACGACTACGATCTGCGTCGCCTTTACAATATTAAAATAAAAACAATGTAAGTTAACAAATTAAAATCTCTCTTCTAGTAAAGTAACAAGATCGATCTTGTCAAATTTTGGTTGTCATGAATAACAAATAACAAAAGCCAAACTTATAAAAAGAACACACATAAAAACAATCAAATGAATTAAATTGGCAGCTCGACCAAAGAGGTCGGCTCTCGACGCCACATGTTCTAATTTTTTTTTTTTTTAGAAAAGGTAGCAGACGAGCGATCGCGCTACATGATGGTAAACGCTCAATTACGCTCATGGACACCTACAATACCAGAGGGCATGCGGTTGCTCTGCAGAACTTGAAGAATCCTGTTCACAGCTCTCTTGAAGACCCCATGTCGTAGCTGTCCAGTCACAGCTGCCACCCCTCCGGGTTTGACCCGGAGTCTCCGGGTTTGGAGGACGCTTGTCAGGGCTACGGGTTAACATCGTAAATCTTCGGGCGGCACGGCTATAACGTTGAACATTCAAAAATCTCAGAAAAAATATAAATATGATTTTTAAACCGGCTCTAGTAAATATTACCTAATATCCACTAAGATAGATTACTTTAAAGATTATTGTTGTGACAAATGCAAAGATACAATTTAAAGCGTCGCTGTGTGTATCAAAGATTGTATAAGTTTATCTTGTGATAATTTTATTCGTAATTTAGTACTAACTTTAAATTAAAAATGTACTACTATTTTCTGTATTGTTTTTGTCCCATTTTTTTAATCTCCGGGTTTAGAGTATTCTGAAGGTGGCAGCCCTAGTCGTAGCATAACGGGAAAAGTCTGAGCTGGCAGTTCATTCCACAACTTTAGGGTTCGCGGTATAAAGTGTCTTGACAACCGTTCTGTACGCAGCGACTCTTTGTCAAGGAAGTGTGGATGAACTCTTACTGTAGGTGTCGTAAAAGTGCGACTAAGGGATAACTAACCCACGACCACAGGTCCTGAGACACAGTATTACACTGTTTTCGATTTTGGTTTTAATTGTTTTTAGTTTTGGTACGAATTGTTTGTTTAATTTCCATGAATCCCTGTAATGTAATAGAATTGATAAAATTGATACAGTTACCTGGCATTGTTGCCTTACTTTATGGAAATCGTGATAATTACTCAAAACAAGTTGTAGAACATGGCGTAACAACCCATGTCAAATACACTATCTAACCTTTAGATATACGTATCAATATTACAATAATCAATACTACAATATACAAAATAATTAACTGATACAACATAATACAAGGTAATTTTGTAACGCGAAGTTTGTACCCTTTGTCTGAATACTACCCACCTTCATCTATCACAAGCAATCAGCCCAGTGCCAGCTACAGATGACCCGATAGTTTTCAAAGTATTAATTTTACCTATTAACTTTGAAATGTGGGGTTTATGTTTTGTAAGTTACACGTGGCTTACAATCTGATTTATGAGAACGATGTTGGCAGGTGAGGGCTGTCATCCCGTCGCGGTCGGTTTGCGGTACGACGCACGATTTGTTAGAAGTACCTGCATCGTAAGTACATGACAAATAGTCATGCTTTATGTGAACAACTTTACTATCATAATCTGCTTGTTCGAGATATCTCTGCCACGAGGAGTGTTCCAGTAGACTATAGGAACACGCCTTATCTATGAAAATACGATGTCAACGCTAGCGCATAAAATGGCTGCTATTCGGAAATTGGTATTCAAAATGCAATGCAATGCAGTCCCTTTCAGTATCCACTGTTGGACATGGAGGCCATGTCCAATGCATTGTCTTGTACATGAGCGACGTATGGATTTAAAACGCCACACTGAAGTCACACTAAACGTCAAGCGGGTCGACGAATCCACTCTTAGAGCTGGTGAAGTTCCTCACGACTTGTGGTTGTCAGTTTGTTATCCCTTAGTCCCACGGGATTCAAAATAAATCAATGGTATTCAAAATAAACTAATCAGTTAGTGACATATGATGTAATTAATTTTCTGCGGCATATAGCTGTAAGGCCTGTCTCGCCTTGAAATATCGTTATTACACCGATTTCTATCGTTCTTTATACAAAAGTTCCCGTACGATATTTTGACATCTGTGTTATGATGACACGCGTGTTCAAGACGTTGTACTGAATCCATAACTGAAGAGTGTCGATATTTGAAGTCGGACCTATGGCTCTCTACAAGACCTCTATTTACGCAACCTCGGGAGTGTTTTTTTCCCAATAAATAGCAGAGTTTCACGAATGTAAGCTAAGAACAGCTGTCCATTCTCTAACAGTATCCATATTATAACATTGTAGTAGGCACGTGCAAAGTTTTATAATCACTGTAAATCTTCCAGTTGTTGCGATCGCTTGGCTTTTATAACCTTCTCGGGACGGTTTACAGCAGCCGTCCACTTTGAACCAAGTGAGTATTGTATTCTCTTCGAATGTTGACACGGACAGTCAATAGTTAATTGTTTATTTGTTTAAAAATGTGGGTACATAATAGAGGTCTCATTATAAGAGAAATTGAATTCATACGCATTCTGCCAGGATAATGGCGTGCAAATGTTGTAATTAAATTATTTAATATATTATTTAAATTGAAAATTGTTAAATATTACTGAAATAATTATCGATATTCAATGTCTAACTATTAAGGGGCACTGTGCGATTACTGTATATCATATAGTTCCCTTATATCATACGGCTTCTCTACAATAGGAATTTGTAGCCAGTTTGTATGCTTTTTGCATTTGCTGTTGGATACAGACCTCTCCTAAATATTTTTTCATTCTGATCGGTTGTTCGAAGAGGACCACCGGTATACCATTATACAAGTTATCCTAGTGTGGGTGTCTATAAACTCCATTAGAGAATTTACGGGGCATTGATAGCATAGCTATCCCTATTCTCGACTTTATTCGTGTGGTCGTGATCAGGATATTAAGGTAATGGTAACGTAGTTTGTTCACTCTCCACTTGTCTGATACTAACAAAACAAAATATGTCTAAGTATTAAGTGGGTACAGTGCGATTTCCGTATAGGGTTGCCAGATGGTATCCTAAAGGAGGACATGTCCTCCTTTTCTATGATTTGTCCTCCCGTCCTCCCTTATCTACTGTATGTCCTCCTTTTGCTGTATGTCTTTAATGCATGTTGATGCGAATATTGAAAGTGTTTTCTCGCTAATTAATGCGCAATGGAGCAAAGAAAGAAACAGACTCAGTGTGGAGTCAGTAAAATCGTTGATTCTTACACAATATAATTACACATATTTTAAAAATATGTTATATGAAGATTTTCATAGGTACTTATTTGTTAAAGAACTTCTTTCGAAAATTGGTAGTTTAGCTAAATATGATTAAAATAAAGGAAATCATATAAAAAAAATACTTGTTTAATTGTGAAATTCCTCCTATTTTTCGAAAATCCTCCTTTTTAGACTGATCAGTCCTCCTTTTTCAAATTATCATCTGGCAACCCTATTTCCGTACATCATATACATAGTACCAGAGTTATGGCTTCTCTACAATAGGAATTTGTAGCCAGTTTGCAGGTTTGCAATACAAGGTTGGAATTTGATAAATTATATAAATATAAAGCGCGGGCTACGAACAGGAAGAGTTACGGTCATTGACACGAGGTTAGCCAGAACTGGACAATAAAGAGATTTATATGAAATCATCGATCATTGACTACTTTACTAGATCCCTCATATTAATAAGGTTCAATAATGTGAGGGGTCTAGTAAAGTGGACTGGTATCGGACAATTTCATGCAGATGTCATTTCCATCCAGTCTTGGCTGATCACGTGTCAACAACCGAAAGTCTTCCTGCTCGTGGCGCGCGCTTTAGAAGAAAGCATATTAAGACAAACCCTGTTGTTTCATTTTGATCTTTATGTCAATGTACCAAGTTTTAGTAAAATTACTTTTGAAATGCTATCTCTATGTTACTATGTACCAGTGCTCTATGTATAGTGCTGTATCTTTTTGAAAAATCAAACAATATAATCAATAAAGCATTCTATACGATAGATAGCATACGATCTGACAATATTACCCACATGAGGTTTAGTCCCCTTGAATCCCATTAATTTGAACATTGTTTTCACTGGTGTATATCACCAAAAATATTTTTCTCATTGAATAGTAATTAGTGAGGTTACAGTATAAGATTATATTCTCATTATATTCATACGATTATCTTTTGTAATTGAACGAAATATTTGATAAACAATATATTTAATTTTTTAAATAAATTGAAACCTTAATTCGATTTTTTATTACAAAAACTCATGTATATTTACTTTAAAAAATAGTTTATTTCTTTAAAAAAAAACATTATCATAATATATCAGAAGAAATAGGCATCCCACTATTTCTAATTGGTAGGCGATTTAAAGATATAAATAATGCTAGTGAACCTCACTAATGGCAAAAATAGATGTTAATAAAATGTAGTTGTTTTTAGAGCAAGAGTAAGTGCAAAAAAATTAAGGACAACGGGAGCAATTCCAGTGTTTTTGTTTTCCATTGATCATTGAAAATATTTTTACTCCATTTATGTCAGTGGTAGCCAAATTATGAAGACACAACGGGAATCAACCTCACAGGTACTTTTTCCGTTATCTCATTTGTATCCGACGGAAACGCGTGGGTGGGAATTACTTTATTTTTGAATTGTAAACCTTTTGTGTACCGAGAGCCACATAAATCGTTGCAAGCTTTTAGTGAGATCCTCGTGGTTTTAAAAGATAAATGTGAGTCACTCATGAGTCGTGACACATATATTCTAGGATTAAAAGTGAAAGAATATTCAAAATCGATCGAGTATTCCTTGAGTTAACCTCAAACGAAAAAAAAAACTTCAAATTTTTATTGACATAACACAGGGTATAAACATATTGATGCCTAGCCTAACAAACAGCGTATAACCTGTATTTCTGGAGCCAGATGCGATGAGCCATAAATTTGCTTAGTTTAGTGGCGGTTTTCATTTGAGCTGCTCGACTTTATTTGAGATTGTTAAGGAAGTGGGTAAATACCCAGTCCCTTGCAATTTGGGCTTCAGAGGCTGATATTGAAGAAGACATTATTTTGAAAAGGCCATCATTAAGTTTATTTTATTTATTTATTCTTTATTGCACAAAGTGATAAAAGGCGGACTTAATGCTTATAAGCATGATCTCCCAGTCAACCTTTGGGCTATGCAGAGATGGCGCCATTGGTGTAATGATAGGTAAGATTAAGTAAAACTATAGTTAATAGTGACGCATATTAATTAATACCAAACATACATATATACATACATACATACCATACCAACATACTCAACAAATTATACGATTTATAATTCCTCCCTATTAATAATACCTGATCTATATTCTCCACTTTCAGTAAATTCAGTAACCCTGAGTCTTATCTTAAAACTGCTTATAATGTAAAGGGCTCTGACTATAGGCCTAGACATTGCGAAAGCTTTTGATCGGGTATGACACAAATCGCTGCTTTTAAAGTTACTATCTTTCGGGATAACCGAGGGATTATGCGAATGGGTTGCCAGTTTCCTGATTGGACGGAGCATCAGAGTCATTATCGATGGTAGCTGCTCCGACACCATGTCTATTAACGCTGGCGTCCCGCAAGGCTCCGTGCTGTCCCCAACTCTGTTCCTTCTGCATATCAACGACATGTTCCAAATTGGCGACATATGTTGCTATGCAGATGACAGCACTGGAGACGCCTTGTACAGGGGCGGGGCAAGATCCCCCAGGTTGAAGTGGAAGAGAGTCACGCCAGGCTTGTGTCTGAAATCAAAGTCTCTTTAGATCTAGTCTCGATTTGGGGTTCTCTGAACCTAGTGGATTTCAGCCCCAGTAAGACGCAAGTCTGTGAATTTACCGCTAAAAAAAACCCTTTGTCGTAGCACCTCGCTTTCAGAGCATACCTCTTAAGATCTCGGAGAGTATTGGGATCCTTGGTGTCGACATTTCCAGCAAAGTCGAATTTAGGGGTCATCCGGAAAATAAGACCAAAATGGCCTCCAAAAAGCTCGGTGTGCTGAACAGAGCGAAGCGGTAGTTCACCCCTGGGCAACTCCTAATGCTTTACAAAGCTCAGGTGAGGTCCCATATGGAGTATTGCTCTCATCTCTGGGCCGGCGCACCGAAATACCAATTGGACCCATCCAATGACGTGCTGTTCGTACTCCATAGTATTGTTCACATCTCTGGGCCGGCGCACCGAAATACCAATTGGACCCATTTGACTCCATCCAACGACGTGCTGTTCGTATTGTCGATGATCCCAGTCTCACGGGCGGTTTAGAACCCCTCAGCATTCGGAGAGACCCTGCGTCTCTGTGTGTTCTACCGCCTATACAATGGGGAATGCTCTGAAGAATTGTTTAATATAATGCCCACCTCGGGATTCTACAACTGCACCTTCCGTCACAGAAGTGCGGTCCATCCGCATTTCCTCGATACGAAGGTGTCGCGTACTGTTCGGTCCAAAAATTATTTTATATTGCGAACCCATAGGCTGTGGAACGAACTGCCTCAAGAGGTCTTCCCATTAAGCTACGACATGGGGTTCTTCAAGAAAACTGTGAATAGGATTTTGCAAGGTCGGTGGCGCGCCCGCATATCCCCTGGTGTTGCAGGTGTCCATGGGCGGCGGTAACACTTACCATCACGTGGGATCGCTTGCTCGCCCGCCCTCTTATCTATAAAAAAAAAATATTGACACTTTTATGATATAGTACACGTTGAGGTCCTCATCTGAGGTGCTCGACTTTCATTTGAGGTTGTTAAGGAATTAAGCTCATCCCTTGCAGTTTGGGTTTAAGAGCAATATACATCACAACGAACGTACGGCGTCTGGTCGCAGCATTGCAAATATTGTTCAAAAAATCTGTTGCTATAAGCAGATAATCTGGCTTTAAAGAAACTGGCTTTAGCTTACTGTTTCATCTGCGTGAATGTAGTTTTGAATCATGCCGGGATTAAAATACGTGCCACTGAAGTATCGCGACAGCTCAAAATAGATTGTTCATTATCGAGGGTAAAATCGATTCTACCAGTTTTTATTAATAACTTATTGTTCATTTCTAGCATATTTATTATTGTGTTACGATCAGGATGCCTATGTAGCAATACCTCTAACTCGCAACTTGAGCAATCGATGACAGAAATATTACAAATCTTATTAATTTATTATATTATTAGGTATTTGATTTAAAAATAATAACAATGGCTATGACAAAACGAATTAAAAATGTATTTTAAAATATTGTTACAATTCGTAAACTAAAGAAGCTGATTAGGATGTTGGATTTTATGCATAATTTTTTTATAAGTACAATAATTTTTAAATCAAAAGATCCTAATTTTTCATTTACCAGCTTTTACCATTTACACTTCATTGCACAAAAGGCGAGCTTAATGCTTTAAGGCATTCCTCTATCAGCCAACCTTTTTGTTGATCAGAGAAGTTCAATGAAAGACATCAGAGAAGTTCAAGTCTCGATTTGGGGTTCCCTGAACCTAGTGGATTTCAACCCCAGTAAGACTCAAGTTTGTGCATTTACCGCTAAAAAAAACCCCTTTGTCGTAGCACCTCGCTTTCAGAGCATACCTCTTAAGATCTCGGAGAGTATTGGGATCCTTGGTGTCGACATTTCCAGCAAAGTCGAATTTAGGGGTCATCTGGAAAGTAAGGCCAAAATGGGCTCCAAAAAGCTCGGTGTGCTGAATAGAGCGAAGCAGTACTTCACCCCTGGGCAACTCCTAATGCTTTACAAAGCTCAGGTGAGGCCCCATATGGAGTATTGCTCACATCTCTGGGCCGGCGCACCGAAATACCAATTAGACCCATTTGACTCTATCCAACGACGTGCTGTTCGTATTGTCAACGATCCCACTCTCACGGGCAGTTTAGAACCCCTCAGCGTTCGGAGAGACATTGCATCTCTCTGTGTTTTCTACCGCCTGTACAATGGGGAATGCTCTGAAGAATTGTTCAATATAATTCCCACCTCGGGTTTCTACAACCGCACCTCCCGTCACAGAAGTGCGGTCCATCCGCATTTCCTAGATACGGAGGTGTCGCGTACTGTTCGGTCCAAAAATTATTTTATATCGCGAACCCGTAGGCTGTGGAACGAACTGCCTCAAGAGGTCTTCCCATTAAGCTACGACATGGGGTTCTTCAAGAAAGCTGTGAATAGGATTTTGCAAGGTCGGCGGCGCGCCCACATACCCCCTGGTGTTGCAGGTGTCCATGCGCGGCGGTAACACTTACCATCACGTGAGACCGCTTGCTCGTCGGCCCTCTTCTCTATAAAAAAAAAAAAAAAAAAATGCTCAGTTACATCCTCAAACTAAACAAAATATAAGTTTTTACTTGTCTGGTACAGAAGTTTGCACTCTTGTAATTATATACTTACATATCTTTCCGAAAGAAGATACCTAACAGCCAGCCATGTGTAACAACATGAAAATAAACCAATCCTTACCCAATCCCGAAATTCCTATTGTCGTAGCAAATCGCCGACTACAATGTTTTATATCCCGATGAACTTTGTTACAAATAGTAAAACCCGCGATTTGACTGATGACGTCGCATCAACGTAATACGATCGGGGCTAAGGGCTCTGCTGGGAAACGTTACTCATATGAACTGAAGTCCATTTAGATACAAAAGGTTACTTGTTTCCTATTTTCCTTGCTGTTTTAGTTTATTAATGAAACTGATTACTGATTTATTTTCTATTATTCCTGATCGATTGTAATTGTGATCCACAGCCGCTGGGCGCGCTCGACTGGACACGTTACCCCTCTCTCACAGAAGACTACCTTGAAATGAACTGCATTTTCCACTTTATCTTATTTCCCTAATGTACGTACGTGTTTCGGTAGTAAGTGATATGTGCCAGAGCCTATTCCCATCCTATTCCTTCCCATTTTCCCAACCCTTTCTTCAAATCCATTCCTATATCTCCAAAGGTAGGCAGCGTATCCGGGGTCGTGCCAACGTTTGTCATTTTGGGCTAATATTGGCATGTATCGCGGATGTCTATGAGCGACCATTATCCACTTACCATCAGGTGGACTGTATGCTCATCTGCCGCCTTAAATAAAAAAATAAAAAATCATAATTAAGTCCATAAAAAAATGTATAGTATCGGCCAATTGAACTTCGCACGAATAGAAATTCCTTTGCAATTCAATTTATTCAATAAGCGGTTAAATAGTGCCAACAGCAAATATAACGTTGTGGAACAAACCTATTCTTTTAGTTAGAGTAACGAATATGAACTTTAAAACCACCGCAATAATTACGAACGCAAAACAAGTTTGTACAGTTCACTCAACGAGACATGAGCTTTGCGTTTGTGTGAGTGCACATCGATGGTGTACAGTGCGATAATCCGATTGATGAATTCGGCATCCACTCACACAGATGCAAAGCTCATGTCTCGTTGCGAGGACTGTAACCGTGCGAACGCTCGATTGGCGTATCATTATTGAATAAATACGCTATTGAATAAATAAATGAATGAATTTATATGTGTAAAACTTCGTTACGGGTTCACGATATTATAAAGTTGTTGAATTCCGACAAGTTATTTTTAATTACATGGAAGTACGTGTATAAAGGCAACATGGAAGATTACTCAGTTTATCTTTTGTAGAACAAAGGTAGCGAACGAGCAGACAGTCCACCTGATGGATATTGTCACCCATGGACTTCCGTGATAGATGTCAACATTAATATAATTTATTATTCATGTATATTGATAAGTATAACGTAGATTAATTTCATACATCACAGGGGATTGATTACGTAATTAGCGCCAATATTTCGTGCAGTAAGCCAATAATGCGGAGTAAAATTTGTCACTACAAAATAAGTATACAGTATACAGAGAGAAGTATACAAAGAGTCAGAATTACGCAAGTAGTAGGCTAGTTTTGTAAGTTATAGTAGTCTATGCTGTTATTATCACACCATATACCATCAGCTTTCGTACGAATACAAACTCCACCGCTGAATGTAGATAGCTCTAGTGAGGCCCGTCATTATACATGATTTTTCGTACTTCTCAACTAGGCTCTACTCATCTGTTATATTTAGCAATAGATCAACCAATACCTATGATCATTTTAATGACCTAGTAAGTGGGACCTAGATTTAAACGACTTTGGATGCATAACAGGTATTTAGTAACGTGATTTAGGAAACTCGTCGATGACGTAGATTTAATTCACTTTGGTCGCACAGAACAAAAGCAACGCGGTGCGGCGGGTAAATCATATATTTTAATAGTGAACTTTATCTCCACAAAGAGCGGTCATCCAAATGAGACATGCTGTTCCTTGTGGATTCAGGCATTAGTCGGTTTTAAACATTGAACATTGAAGATGAAATTCTGCTGTACCGCGTTGAGGCTCTAATGAACTTTAGCACAAGTATGGTTTTTCGAACGCGTGCAGGAGAGAAAATCGATCAAGTATATGCTCGCTTAGTACAAACAACTGTTATCATCGAGTTTTTATCGAGAATCGTATGAAGTAAAATCGCATACGAGAATCGTATACAATATTCTCGCCCGAACTGTTCGAGAAACTTCTCTTTATTGGCCTTAAACGAAGTGTTCGAAACATAGGTTTTACGTAAACGTGGTCATAATCGAACTGTCATGGAAGGCTAGTGAAATATTAAAAAATGTTCAGAAAACGGGGGAAGTTACGTAGACATTTCATAGAATTTTTATTTATTTGTAGAAAATTAATTTTGTTGACTTCATGACAGAAACATTTTCAATTTGATTTATCAATTATTGCGAATGAGAAATACGTTTCGCATTTATTCTAAGCAATATCTAAACGGTTGCAGCTGTCACTAGAAGTCACACAGAGAAATAAAATTAACATTTTTCTCTTTAATATTGCGTCTGAGTTCAGTAAACTGATGAATTTGCTTTTCAAGTTTCCTTTGGGATTTAGGAGCGCTCGCGAAACAGCTCATCGCCTTATCTTTTTTCTCAGTATAAAGCTTAGTGTCAGTCTTACTTCAGTATAATTCTTTCATATCTAGGATTCACTTAAATTCTACCAATCTTTTTCTCGGGAGATGCAAATCTCCTGTGGCAAGCAGCACACTGTGTAATACAGTTGTACTCGACTTTTCTGAGTATTCATGTAGAAAATGTTCACTGCATAAAATATAAACCGACTACTTAGTTATGTATAGGAAACACACTTTGTAGTTTTTAGTTTCTAATTATTTAAAAATAAAATTGACTTTTCTACAAAATTTATCAAAGGTAAGTTTTAGTTTCGTATGTTGATATCAGCCAATTAAACAAATTATTCAACCTGCCTTTCAAAGGCGAAGATCTCTTTATTAATTTTGCTGGTCTGCGTTTTCTCAATTCATACATTTCTTATAGAAGAATTAGTGGACGAATTGGCCACCTACCAGATGGTGTAAATATTAGTCACCGCCACCTACGGATGCCTGCAGCACCAGGGGGATACGTGTACGCTGCTTGCTACCTTGCAGAATCTAATTCTATCTTAGGAATTTGGAGGAAGGAAGAAAATAAGTATTTAACAGAAAATCAATAGGTACGGGCCGGTCGCAGGTTGAAGTCAAGATTTCACGAATGAAAGTCGAGAATAGGTACACCTCGAATGTAAACTCTCTTGTTTTATATATAGGTAACACGTAAAAACGTAGGCATTCTTCGCATTTAATAGGAATTATAGATTTCTAATTTTATTGCGTTCATTGCTTCGTTTTATGGGAATTTTAGCTATCTTATCTTCTGCTCTATTATATCGTACATAGTGATATATATCGAGCATTGTATCGAAATATTGAATATAGTATGCCTCACATAGGTACTTTTAGTAAATTAAACCCTTCCCCAAACTAGAAGAGATATGTTGAAGTAGATGTACCTATACAAAATCTTGGCAATTTCTATTTGTTGATCGTGTGGGCAGGAAACGTAAAATAACACGATTTTACAGTCAGTACCCTGTTTTCCTTTCACTTTACTCGTTTTCTCTAACACTGAACAGGCCTCGGGGGAATGAGAGAGAGCGTGTTTTTTACGACAAGCTTTACAGTGACAACAACAGTGACCTTGCTTTTCCCTCTGAATAGTAAAATAATATTGCTGTGATTACGAAGTTATTAACAGAATGGAAATGGATCAAGGGCAAACAATATCCTTGTAGAACCCGTATTCCAGACGAACCCTGTTTGTCAACGAAACTCAATCAGTGCGAAACGCAAATTTGTTTCTGGGATTTGATGAATGAAACTTTGTTTGTTTTACAGAAAGGGGCGACGACTCTGTCGTTAATTTGTAGAATTTAATAATGTCGGGTCGGAACGAAATCTGAATGTCGTTTGGACTTAGCCCTGCGCTTCAATTAACGGTAGCATGAAAATAAGGATTTCCACAAACTTGTTCGAATTGGCTTGTTTGTGAACCACGAAAAAGGAACATAGGTGAATATTTTCATGGAGAAATGAAAGTCAACAGAAATATTTTTTAATCGAAAGAATGAGCAGATGACAAATGTCTGGTGCTAAATAGGCAATCGCCCATGGACATTAGTGATACATGCTAATCCATTAGTCAAGAACAAACGTTGGCCAAGTGACCGAATACTCTTTCCGTGTCCCTGGTGTTCTCAGCCAGAATGTTCTATCTCCCATTACTTCCCTTACTCTCTGTAACCCGAGACTGCTTGTCCATTCCGCTTGCTTACAAGCGGAAAGGGACGAGTGTGAGACGTGTTGATATAGACATACGAGTAGGCGTCGCACAACTAAATTAGGCACCAGTTAACAAGATCGAATCCATTGTAACTTATGTAGCGAGCCTGTAGAGAGAAAGCAAGTAATGTAGTAATTAAAGCATTGGCGAACCGAACGTTTGCATGACTACAAACTTTATTTTCATTTGTAATCGAGTTATAATGATGACTTTAAAGTTTAAATTCGTTGCTCTATGTAAATGAACAGGTTAATTCTACCACATTTTATTTGCGGTTAGCGCTATCTAGCCTTCTATTGAGCAAATTCCTAATGAGCTGTATCAATAGTTTGTATTTCTTCGAACACTTGATTGGTCTATATAATACGGTTGATTTCTGAATTCGTATTTGCGACTCTCTTCCGAATGAGGGGGATAAATGAAATACGACTACATGTATTTCATTCCCGTAGTAAAATTTCGTCGACGCGTAACAAAGTGGATTAATAAATGGGAGATTTGAAACGGCTCGATTTAATACGTAGCGATTAAGTCGGTTACGCATGCTACTTAATTAACTGTGTCTATAGGTTTTTTATGTTATATTTATTAACGAAGGCATAATTATGCTGGATTGACGGAGGTTAGCCCTAATTTGTCTGTTATAATTTTGAATTGGTTCATTTAAATTGCATTATGTCGATAGTAGTCTTATAGGGTCTCTTTAGCCTAAGTTTCTAAAGTATTTATAGTACTATGTCAGTTCCACAAGAGTTCACGTCTCAAAACTATCATTCAGAAGCAGGCCTATTTCACTCCGCAATTAGATACTGTGATATTATAGGTACCGTAACCATAATCAATCCTTTGTTGATCCACAGCAGGACATGGACCTCTTCATGCGCTTCATGTACAAGACACATGAGGATGTGTGGCCCTAAAATGGATCGCTGGCTAGGCAGGTTGGTGAGTCCACCTTTTTAGAGGGGGTGTAGCCTCAGGGCGTATGGTAGCCGCTTTGATATCTTTTAGTGGATACGAGACTCGCTTTCACGACATTCGCGCGAGGAAATGGTGTGGAGCTATTCTAAAGCCGTACCGACATCACAGGGTACAGAAATCGACTGAAATTAGTGGGTGCCCCGCATGCTTAAAGTGACACAATTGCCGGCAACTTTTGGTTCAAATATGATGGCTCCTCGTTGCTTTTTAGGGTCATATAAAAAGACCGTTCGTCTCTTATATTTAGACCGAAATCGTTGGAAACTGATCTCTGCATAAGATGCATTGGAAACTAATTGCATAAGGTAGACACTTATAAGCACGGCATTGACTAATTATAATACCAAGGATCATGTATTTATTACTGAGATTGACCAATCTTATAGGCAATTTAGTTTGTTTGGTACGGATACTCGTCTCTCGTTTCATTACCCATAGCTAAGAAAGATTTCCAAGAAAATAGAGAATGTTATTTTACGATAATTTTCAAAATATCAATATATTACACATATTATATCATAGTGCGTTTCAAACTCTGTAATTTATTTTTATTGAAATTTATGGATAATATTGAAAACTATCTTTTCACTATGTGTATGTGGCCAAGGACACAAGTCCTACTCGATTCTCTCCTCTGTGTACTCGCATACTTATAAGTCAAATAGTTGCTCGCTCACTTGGCACATAGGGGTGATAAATCGAATTTAAGCTGCTTACCAATTCTGAGCAACACATCTTGTATCATGTCACGTGCAAATCTCAAAGGGAGGAGCGTTCTGGGAACTGTATTTTGAAACAATTGATGTGCGATAAATGTTAAAAATCTATTGTTTATTTAAATGCGGGTATTTGATTAAACTATGAGGTTGATTAAAGAGGCAGATGGTCCACGCTACGCCCGGCGTGGACTCCTTTGCCTCTGCCTCTTCAATCAACTCAGTACCATGGCCAGTGCAACCCGTGTCTAAATTTCAAGTAAAAGCAAACGGCTAATAAAAATCTCTAATAATAATCGATTTTAAAAATCGATTAAAATTTTGCAGTTTATTTCACGGTGATCTGAAATATAATTGAATTACAATGTAGTCTCCTCTTCGTTAGGTATTAGAAACGCGATTTGTTTATAGCCAAATTTAAACAAAAATGTATATACCTATGCTATAATCTGACAAACCCGGATTTGACACTTCCTTTTCGCGCAGTTGACTGGCATCGTGTATTTTGTGTGTATTTGTATGAATTTTATTCTATTGAAATAATAATGTTTAGTGACAAGAAATTGTTGAAAAACTAAGACGTTATGAAGAAAACCAGAAAAAAATATCTATACTTGCAAGTTCGGCATATAAAGTGTTCTTCCAGTAACAGAAATAATCGGCGTCCCGTTCATGTTGTGTATACTCGTATACGAGTAGTGTTCGTTATTTAAAAATATTATATTAAGTGCTATAAATATAGACCAGAAGTGATTATAAATTTTGGCTTCATTTTCTTGTTAGTACGAGATACTTAAACACGATTACCTATCAGCGTTGGTACGCGATACCATTTTGATTTAAACACGATTATCAGCTTTAATGCGCGATACCACGTTAATTTAAACACGATTATCAGCTTTGGTACGGAAGTCGCAAAATCTTTAAAATGTTTAAACTGGAATATTATTCCGTGATTAAGTTTCTCACAAAGGAAGATGTTAGCCCTACCGATATCAAACAAAGGCTAGACAATGTGTACGCGGATTCTTCTCCATCATTTTTCACCGTTAACGATTGGTGTAAGTAATTTCGTTTAGGACGAGAGTCCATAAAGGCTAAAGACGAAAGAAATAGCAGCAAGGACATGGCTTTCAAAAACTACAGTCCTTAGGAGTCTTCATGAACATCTTCATATGAATAAAGTTAGTGCGAGGTGGGTGCGAAATCTTTTTCTTGTGTGCAGCGATGTGAACAAGCAGCGTGCTCTATGGAACATTTGGAGGCCTTTCAGAGAAACATAAACGATTATTTGGAGTTAATTGTCACTGGGGATGAAACTTTGGTTCTTTACTATGATCCTCTTGCCAATGGAGCGGCGTCGTTCTGGTGAAGCAACGCCTAAAAAGGCAAAGGTGACTAAGTCCACCAAAAAGATTATGGCTTCTATATTCTGTGATTGTCAAGGAATATTGCTTATAGACATAAAATAACGCAACTACCGTGACTGGAAGCTATTATGCTAACCTTATAGAGCAATTACGAGAAGCAATCAAGCTGAAAGGTCGTGGAAAACTAAGTAAAGGTGTGCGGCTTCTCCATGACAATGCCCCCGTCCACGCCACCGCAGTTGCGAAAGCTGCTGTTTCAAAGTGTGGCTTCGCGTAAACTCGTCACTCACCCTATAATTCTGACTTGGCACCCCCAAGAGTAATCACTGGGAAATTACTACTATTTGTTCTCAAAACTCAAGGCGGACTTAAGGGGTAGATTCTTTTCCACTGATGATGAAGTGACCGCTGCGGTTTTTTAACCCATTTTGGCGACAAAACTTCTGATTATTTCTATACTGGGATAGAAATGCTAATTAAACGATCCGAAAAGTGTGTTCAAATAGACGGAGACTATATTGAAAAATAAAAATTGTTTCATAAACTTGAGTGTCCTGTTTCATTGTCAGGCCGGACCTTTTGGACCTTCGTAGTATATATCAAAGTCAGTCTAACAAATTTGAAGATAAGACCAGTGAAAGAGATCTTACATCTGAAAGTGATGAAAGATTTTCTCGTTTGGAATACATAATTATAATAATGGGTAAATTTACTTGATACATACATATATGAGATCATTTAAAATTTATACCGTTCGTGTGGAATAACCGAATTTGGCTATCTACAGACTATTTTAACCTTTATAAAGAGTCAAGGTCTGCGATTACGTGGGCTTAGTAGAATGGTGATAATGCACACAAATGTCCCTATTTTCGTTCGCAGAGACATTTCCTATTCATAAATTCATGCCTTCGCCGGTCCTAATGGACAATTTTTCTCCAATAGTCCTATGCCTGGTCTTTTAATGGTCCAAATTGAAATGCAAATGCCCGCATGCCGTTTGAAATCTGAAGAGGATTTAATGGACGTGTACGAAAAAATAATGTCATTTAATACGAGTATACCTTCGGGACCCCGAAATGGGTTGCGGTTTTGTGTAAACAAACCACAATTATAGTCTTTTATCCGATTTGATGAGGAATTTTGATTATAATCGTTATATGATTCTTTATCCGTATATATAATTTTACTGACTGATTTTACTGAGCTATAAGACTATCATTGATAGATAAATAGGTTTCTGTTCATTAATTACTCTCAACCTACCATTAGGTTACCATTACCATTAGTAGAGAGGAAATAAATATTTTGTTTGATTTATAATCGATTTATTGATTGGTTTATAATTTAACTCAGGATAATGTTTTCGATATCTTTTCTAAGAATAAATATGGCGCTTTTCTCTATATTTAAATGATATTCATTTTGATATTTCTAAATTAGTTTAATATATGGGTCAATTTTATTCCACAGCTCTTTCTGGATTTATTGAACTAGTTTTTTGTTTCTTGGTTTTCTGACAAATTACAAATGATCATTTAGCAGGAGCGACATTTTATAAGTCTAAAAGACTTGAGTTGGTATTAAATACCTACTTACTTATATTTTATTCTAATAGTAATAGTAAAAGCAATTCAATTTTACTATTTTCTATTTAAACTTCTTTGCACAATAATTTGACGTCTACACATGGCGGACTTATGCCCTACGGTATTCTCTAGCAGATCAAACAGAAAAATAATTACGATACTAAAAAAAATTCCTAAACCTATGAGTGTTTGATTACCTTTCATGGTATCAATGAATCACATTATATGAGGTTATTTTGCCAACGTTTTTATAATAACTACGTAGTAAAATATAGCCAACGTAGCTATGAGATAAGAAATAATATCGTTATCCTCGTCAGACAGTGCGTCGCCTATTCAGCAGATAAACGACGAATTATACTGACTGATTGATCCATGCCGTGCTTTATATCCCTCTCTTACTAGTATCTTGCTATACTGTGCAAAAATGTGCGTATAATATATTATGGTATATAATTTATGTGTTATGAATTACATTTAATGGCCGTATAGTGTGGGCTGGCTTTAGCATAGCACCAGCTCATCTCTTCCCGTGTGGATCGTAAAAGACGACTAAGGGATTACAAAGCCGCTACCACAAACCTTCAGGAACTACATCACCTCTAGAAAAATGGACTGGCGTTTTCAGGCCATACATATCTCATGCACAAGATAATGTGCATGGGGAGGTCCAAGTCCAGCAGTGGACGATAAAAGTATTGGTTACGATTAAATTTTTTCCTTAAATTGTAAGATTGTACGGTATGATTTTTTCTCTATTGAAAGATGTAATTTAATTGTAATGTAAATTTATTTTCAATCTTATATGGTAAATAGAGGCTGTGTAACGAACAGTACGGTATGGACGATACCTTGCCATCAGCCTATTTGTCTCCACTGTTGGATAAAGGCCTCTTTTAAGGCTAGCCACCACAGCCACTATCCAGTACACCCGGCTGGAAGGCTTACGTGATCTGTACGTGATCCGAATTTAAGGTGTGTCTACCCTATCGGTTGTCGGTCCTGCGGCAGATATGGTGGGACTTGTAACCAAAAAGTCAATTTAGGTAACATAGGAGGCTTGCACATTATTACCACAGTCCCTTTAGATACAATAAATCTGTACAGTAATTCTCAAGTTATAAGCAAAACCACGGAATATTTCGGCTTCGGGCTTGAATTAATTGCTGTGTATTTGGCGTTTGGTTGAGAGTGTCTGTCCAGTTACACATTTTAAAAATTCCTATTAACAATTCTGATTCTATCCTTATTCCATCGTCAACTGTAGTCTGATGTAGGCGGTAGATATGGCTGGCGAAAAGATTTGAAACCGACTTAAAAATATCGCTTAATAAATGTCAGTTTCCGTTAAGGACAAAGGTTCGATTTGTAATGAAATCTTTATGCGAAGGTTTCATAAACGTTTATTAATCAGTTTATACCAGAAATTACTATTGGCATAGTGTTGTAAAAAGCTGTAAAAGATATGATGATTTCTTTTTATTACTAGCTTCTACCTGCGGCTTTGCTGCAGTGGCTTAAGCAATTCTAAAACATTTTTTATACCTGTAAAAGCACTGACATGATGGATTTCACGGATGCGCTCGCTTTCATCCTAAACATTGTCTTTTCTTGTATTTATTCATTACCTCCTGGAGTATTTATATACTGTTCCTCCTCTTAATTGTTTTCAGAAAAGCTAAATTCATTCATCCAATAGTGCCTTCATAGCACTACCGGATCCAAAATTTATTCATGCTCGTAATGGATTTCAGAAAAACGTGATTTTTAAAAATGTTTAAGCGAAGCCGGTAGTTCTTTCCATAACCTTTGGTTACGTGATTTAAATCGATTTGTATACCTCATCGCACGTGACGGCTCATGTCAAAGAAGTGCACATTGCACTTCGATATCTGCGTTTATTATAACCCGACACGGGCTTTGTAAAGAATACATACCTAGTTCTGTACAGTAATAGCGTTGTGTATCTAGAACACGCCGAGAAACGCAATGTCTCCCCGATGATAATGAGTTCTAAACTGCTTGTGAAAGTTACGAGTAAGTGGTCGAATATTCGAACTGCGCGTCCATAGTTCCAAATCCAAAGTCCATGATCCAAAGTCCATAGTTCAAATGGATTCACAGATATTCTGGTACTCACTAAAAACTACTGATTTGTATAAGTATCCAGAGACATCTATGGACAAATAGCTACGCATAGGCCTGTGTTAACGTGCAACGAAGGGTTTACCCACAAATTATTGGGTTTTAAGTGTTCTCCTAACTCACAGGAGCCAGTCTTCACATATTCATTTAACACATATACTGTTTTCGAGTTTCTATAGACTAAAATGCACCCAGTAGAGCCATCCGTTGATGAGATGAATTAAATAAAAAAAATATTTATTTGAATGACTAATAAACTGTCTTCGAATATAATGTATAAGCATCAGTGAAAAACAATACACACGACAAAACAATTCATTCAAATGTAGGCGGAGTATTGTATTTTGATAAATGATAATACTCCGCCTAAGCTATACACAACAGCGAAAATCCTAATGCATTACCTATAACAGTTTTTGCACAAAGTTGTTTCTGGACACTTAGCTATACATTAGTGAAAATCCGATCAAAATCCGTTCAGTAGTTCTTACCTGATGCTCAAACAAACAGACATACAGGCAAAAATTCTAAAAACTACAGTTTTTAGGTTCTGTAGCTTAGAAGCTACAGCTCTTTAGAAAGAGACCCCCGAATTTTATTTATTTTTAATTAAGTCAATGTACAGATTCAACCCTTTTACTGTTTTATTATATGTATAGATAGAAATTATATCGGCCGCCGGCCGGCCCCCCCCTACATCTTTTCTATAAAAAAAAACAAATTTTAAATCCCACGAAATCCCACATTTAAATAATTCTAAATGTCTGGATGTTTGTTTCTCAATTACGTCGAAATGGCTGAACCAATTTCGTTAAAACTTGGCAAATAGGTCGATTCTAATTCGAATTAACACATTATCTTCATCGTAGATGGATAAAAATACTGAATCCATGTACACCACATGTACTGACAAGCACTTTTCGCAATAAAAATTCACTCGCATTATTCTAATAGGGACGCACCACAAAAACATTCTGGGAAAAAGTCGCTTAGCAATATTAAAGTCATACACGATGGAGGCAACAATTTGAAAATGAGCTCTCGCCTTCGACAAAGCCATGAAAAAATTGCAGGCTCGTAGCATCATTCGCGAAATATTAAAATTGTTCCGCCATATTTTCGGTGGCTATATTGGCAAAGTTCGCTGTGGGTCGGAAGTTTTTGTCGTTAATTTAAATGTTGGGGCGACATCAAATATTTCTGTACATTTTCTTCAATAAAGATTATGCGAGTGAACGGATCTCTCTGTTCACTGGGAATTCTTTAGTTACCTCACACGAGTAATGTGCCTTTATTCACAATCATTGTTGGATTCACACAGGCTGATTATATCCCACTAATATTATTGATTGCGAAAGTTTGGATGTCTGGATGTCTGTTACTCAATTACGTCGAAACGGATGAACCGATTTCGTTGGGAGACGCAGACCTCCACCAGGGGAGAGACACAGGCTGATGGTATGGTATTCATAAATGATATGTACCATACATACTATAACTCCGTCCGTTGTCCGTCTTTGTACTAATGGTAATGTCTTATAGTAACAATTCATTATAAGTACAATAAAGCAACGGCCACAACATATATATCATATGCCATACGTAAAGTTTACCCTGTGATAAAGTTTTTACTGAACAACTGGTTATTTTACTTGCTGGGGAAGTGAGATAAGGAGATGATATTTGCTAAAAAGCAACATAGTAGGATCGGAGCTCCCCGTCCGCCCAGCTCTCCCAACACTTTTGACGTTATTTCATTTGGTAATGCATATCGTAATCCAATTCCCATGAGTTTGTTTTCGTTATTGAAGGTGACTGCAATCTGAGATTATCGCATGACGGTATAATGTATACTATAGTCGATATGATATTCTCATATCGATGCTACAGAATATTATTATTTATTTTGTTATGATATTTAGTTATGATTTTGTTATGATTTTGTTTATTATGATTATTATGATAAAAATAGTTTGAAAAGAAAATACGTGCTACCAGCAAACCTGGGAGAGCGATAGATAAGCAATGAAATTATTATTTATTTGGGGATTAACGGAATCTTATTTTAAAATAAGATTAGGGTTTTCTTGTCTAGTTTTAGTATATGTATGGTAAATTAGTAAATATATGTAAATTATTGGTTTTAGTCTTGGCTGTGTGCGATTTTTTCCGTGGCCTCTAACCATGGATTTTGTATATGATTCTGAGTTCATTGATATAATTCTATAATGTTCCATTTTTTTTTTCTAAAAATGTGTATAATTTTTGCGATTTATATTTGGTAAATTTGTATAAAAAGTTTGGTGGAATGTCAAAAAACAACATGATTCATAAAATTTCCTCTTCTATGAATTCAGAATCATGAATGGAATTCACGGTTTCAGGCTTCGCGAATAAAATTAGGTTTATATGAGTGTATTTTGATTGCAGTTTCTGTGATTTAGAGACATGATAATAATTAAGAGAATCGTTTTGAAAATACCTAGATTGGGCATGCGCCCGGCATGACTGCTTTTTTATTGGGAGGGACATGAATCTGGAAAGCACTGGACCGAGAAGATGGCACGGACGAAAGAAGGGTTTAGAAGTAAAGGGACTAGATGATTATCAGTGGTGAATCAACGGCCCGAAGAAGTTTGTTGGTAGTCAGTGAATGAAATGAAATGAATGAAGTGAATGAAATCGGCCTTCCGAGTGTACCTTGGCGACGTTTGGGAGAAGCTCATGTGCAGCAATGGAGAGATATAGGCTGCTGGTATCGACACAGGTGGATGGTATAGTTAATCGTAGTTATGTGATGTAATTAACTGCAGTATAAAAGTAGGGACCAGAAATTTAAGCGCTTTTCGGTAATTTTATGGCGTTTTCTACTTTCAATTTGAGAACCTCAAGGTAAACACACAGATGTAAAATTACGCACACACAAACATATACACATACTCCCCTAGATTCGAGCACTTAATAAATATCGCAATAATAAAAAGTATCTGAAACTGAGGTCCTTAATTCTGTAAGGACCGAGTTTCAGGCAGTACCGCCATTTCTGCTTTTAATTTGAGAGCCTCGAGGTAAACACACATGTATGAAATTACGCACACACTCCCCTTGATTCGAGCTTGTTTGTATAAAACAGACTCATTGGGACTTTTACGATCCACATACGTAGGCTTGCCAAATGGGGTCATGAAAAAGAGATCCCGACTCGATACATGGAATATGTAAATGATTTTTCTTATTTATACAGATTGTAGAAGCAACCTTAGCGGACTCGTGTTTATTACGTGCCAATTTTCCATTCATGTTGAGTGATTTTAACGTGTGCTAAATATGAATGTGAAAGTTACAAGTGCCGTTTTACGGTGTGCGTAGGCTTGATGATACCGTGTCTCTGGAGTTCGTACTCCGTGATCTTAAAAATGACTTTATGGGTAGGCCTTATTTATAGCAGGGCCGATGAGCGATGTGGTAGACGAGCCCTCGAATAGAGGCCATGTATCGGGAAGAGCAGTGTGGGATGTACTTCGGCCAGGTGGACTGACTACTTGAAGAAATTTACCGGGGTGGTTCAATGAGAAGAGACGAAGATCGTGTTTGGTGGCGAGTTTTGAGAGAGACATAAGCTGATGGTATGTATAGTATGAATGGCTGACCTCGAATGAAGGTATATGATCTCTTTCGAGAACTCGTTACCTCATTGATTATTTATCGGTCCTGCGGCAAATATTCCTTACGCCAATTGAAACTTTCATGAGCGAAGAGTATACTATACATATATATCTAGTCTGGACATAAGTATCGTTACAATAAAGAAAAATAAAATTGAATCTGGAAACTATCATTGTCACTTGAAAAATAATTGCTTTTTCTCAATTTGGGCCAATAATGATTAAATGTTGTACTTATATTAAAATGGAATGGGATGATAACGAAAATTGTACCTATTATTGTAATTGCATTACATCAAAGCAGCTAAATGCAATTATTAAAACTCTCCATCTGATAGGTATTAGCCGAATATTTGTGTACCGGACTAGTGGTAGGTTACATTGAAATGTCCTCTGTTTGTGACAGAAAAAGGTTTGGCCGTCCACGCACTATTCGTACTGAACAGATGATTAAAACTGTGAAACAGAGAATCAGAAGAAATCCTGACCGGAAGCAAAAGATTTTATCCAGAGAGTTGAATATGGCACCCAGAACCATGTCACGTATTTTAAAAGATGATTTAGAACTTACTGTTCACAAAAGACTTACTAGTCATTTCTTAACTGATAATGTAAAGACGAATAGGGTTGCCAAATCAAAACAACTTCTTCGGCGGTACGCAAAGGGAGCTTACAGACAAATCTTATTTACGAACGAGAAAATGTTCATCATTGAGGAACATTTTAACAAGAAGAATGATCGAGTTTACATTCATAACTCTAGAGGAGCTGCTCAATTGGTCAATAGGGTGCAACGTGGCCATTATCCGGCTTCAGTGATGGTTGGGAGGGGTGTTAGCTGTCAAGGAGTGACTGTATAATATTTTTGTGAAAAAGGTATTAAAACGTCGGCTCAAGTGTACGATTCTTTGAGAAGTTCGGAAAGCCTCTTAACAACACCCTGTTACATAACCAAGAATGATATTTTCAGCAAGACCCAGCACCAGGTCATAAGGCTCGCTCAACACAGGTGTGGCTAGAAAGAAATATTCCCGACTTCATTAGGCCTGATCCAGCCCTGATCGTAATACGCTCGATTATGATTTATGGTCTGTTTTAGAGAGCATGGCATGATAATATTGAATCCCTAGAACATTTTAATAAGTGTGGCAGTTACCAATATTCCCATGGAAAGGGTGCGTGTTTCAATTGAATACTGGCCACGACGACGATGTTTGAAAGATTGTGTAAAAATAAATGGCGAACATTTTAAATTAACATAATATTTTTAAAATTATACCTATTTACTTCTAAAATAGCACAAATTATTCTAATAAAAGGATAATGTAAAAATAAAAATATCAATGTTTTCTTTGTATGTATACTTTGTATGACAGTATTTATGTCTAGACTAGATATTGTTTCAGTCATGCCATGACACCATTCTCACAAAATTCATTTATAACTATTTGTTTCGCAGCCGAGAGAGCGAATCATGTAACACAGATTTTAAAAAAATATTTTCCATATAGGTGCTGACATTCTATGTCGAAAAAAACCTCAGCGACGGGATGCATGCCGTTTTTATGACATGTTCTACTTTTTTATCGTACTCAATTCAATATACGTTTTTGGTAAACACGATCACGAGAATCATAGTGTTTGAAATGGTTTCAACTGTACGAATTCTTTTATTTTTTTATTTGTCAACGTTTCCTAGTTTTTTATAGAAATATGGAATTTGGGCAGTAGCTTTGTTTTATGACATAAAGACTTACTAAAGAAGAAGCTCTCGAAAACCAACCCCCAAAGGGGTGAGTTTGTAGTAAAAGTTTGAATATTGGGAAAAAAAATTGATGATTCTTTTTTCAAAACACTATTTTTATTCATAACCCATAAAGCGCCATTTTTCAAAATTGAGCCAGAAGCTAAAATAAGATTTTTGTATGGAATTGCAATTAGACACAATTATATCCACATGAGTGGAGCCGCGGGCAACAGCTAGTATCTTATAAAGTTCCATGTGAATGTTGTGATATATACTACATGCATATATTATGCCTTTGCGATAGAACTCTGGGGATGTAGATTCGACAAACTGTGTGAAAGCATTTTGTACTGCCTCTTGGGAAGAAAATTTTTTACCACGTAGAAAATTGTACAAATCACGAAAAAAATGGTCTGGCGAGTATGGAGGACGACGTATGGTTTCTAACTGCAGCTCCTGTAGAGTTACAACGGTTTCTCGTGCAGTGTGAGGTCTTGCGTTATCATGGAGCAATAATGGTGAAGATCGATTCACGAGTCGGGGCTGTTTCACTGCTGGTTTCGTCATCACTGTTCGAAGTTCGGCACAGTAAACATCTGCTGTTATTGATTGACCAGACCTGAGAAAGCTATAGTGAATAACACCATGAATAGACCACCAAACAGTTAGGTACCATTACCTTTTTATTGGTAAACTTTGCCTTAGGGCATTGTTGCGGCGTTTGACCTGGGGTCAGCTATTGCATTTTTCGCTTTCGGTAATCGTAAAGAATCCACTTTTCGTCACATGTCACAATTCGATCCAATATTCCTTCATTTCTGTACCGATTCAACAAGGCAACGCAAGTTTCAACACGCATTTCTTTCTGCAGATCAGTCAAATCATGAGGCACCCATTTTTCATATGTTCTTATCTTATTGATTTGATGCAAATGAGTCAATATTGTAGGTAAGGTAACGTGAAACCATGCCGCTAATTCCTGGGTAGTTTGACTCGGATCGGCGTCCACCATCTCCTTCAATTCAGCGTTATTCACCTGTGTGGGCGGTCTTCCACGTGGTTCGTTCTTCAAGTCGAAGTTTCCATTACGAAAGCGTTTAAACCAAAAACGCACGGTTCGTTCATTAGCAGTCTCCTCTCCAAACGCAGCATTGATATTGCGAGCCGTTTCTGCCGCGTTAGTTCCGCTTCGGAACTCTTATTCAAAGATTATTCGGATTTTCGAAGTATCCATCTTTCCCGTCTAAGCTGAATAAAAAAAACAATTGAAAGTCGAAAATCGAATGTTGCACATTTTTTAATACAAGAACCTCATAGGTATCATGTGAAAAACGTTTCACTCGAAAATCTCACACCATGAAGGTTTTATGTCAATTCAAAGTATCTATTACTATAAAACGGCAATTTCATACTTTAACACCTATTATTATATGGTACATACCTATATATGCATGTAGTATATGCTGGACTTTGCTGCAACCACTAAGAATCAAGAATCTAAGAATCAGATGAATGTTCTGTTATACCCGGTATCTAGACCACGATGTCAAATTATCACTTTTTAATTTTCTTAACAATTCTAGATTTAAGGATTTCAGTGTGTAAATATTTTGTTATCCGTTAATAAAAAAATTAAAACTTTATATTTTATTTCTAATTTATAGATTAGGTATTAAAACCTATTTGCGCTTCCATAGAACACAAATTGTCTCTTAGAAATTAATAGAACATTATGGCCTATGGTTACATACATTCAGTATATAGAATACTGTGTTATTATCAATGTAATTGTGATATACAGAGAAACTTGACCTCAATTACCCGAAGTCTTACCTGTGTGGTCGCACGCATGCCTGCTCGCCATGAATGTGCCTATTAAACTGTTTAACTGGTATTCCTTGTATATTACAAGCCGAGAATTATACGGTAGTATACAAAGATAGTTGTGGTTACGGAAATCAATTAGTGGAACTGCCAATCGGTATCCAATTAATACCGTTATGCGATATATTAATAGTAATATAAATAAGCTTTCTAAAATCTAATGAACGTCTGCCAGAGACTTGTAGATATGGATTTAGCAACAGCATCTAAAATTATTCTATTCTGCTCCTTATTAAAATTTAATTTAATGAAATTTAATGAAATCATTTTAATGAAATTTTAGCGTCTGGATTTCATATATGTTTTATTTTAAAAAATGACGTCACGGCAACAAATTATTTGGGATAGCGTTTCCAAGCCGATCTAAAATGTTTAAATCTAGCAGTGGTTTAAATCTAGTTTAAATCTATCTATCTATAATACCCCCCGCTTAAGGCTATTCAGAAATTTCAATTAAAATAATAACGACAATGGATTATTACTACAACATAAACAATTTAGAATTTTTTCTTCTTTTATTTGTGTCACCTTACTGTTCTTTTACTTGTGTTTACTTGTGTCTATTTTTTCCGTGTCACCAACTAGAATCAGCTCCGAATATTTTGACCTGTCTCTTGCCAGCCGAAACAGTTCGGCGACACTTATGATGCCAGTCCACTCCCGTATACTTAGATAAACACGCCTCTTTCCGTCGATCGTACCTATCATAAACAGTTGCAAGAGTTCGAATCTTTCATGTCTTAGCACACAACTTTTCTGCACTTGAAGGTCTATAAGAGTTCGTGTTTCCAATTGACTCGTCGTAGCACTTCCTCATTGGTGACCTTCTGCGTCCAACTGATGGCTAGTATACGTCTTTTATTTCGTTTACTAAGCTCCACGTTCATTGTACTAGTTTCACATGCGTACCAGATATAAAGAAGACACGGGTTTCCTCATACTGGTGATGGCATTCCTGGCGATTTCAATGACTTTGAATTTTTATATCCATAGCACTTTTCTGAAGACACTGTTCTGAAAGGAGTTAAATACTATAGTGTTCTTTTTTATTAGTGGGCGCGAGATACTGAAGTAAAGCTGGTGTAGCTTCGAATGTGTTACATATACGAGAAGCACAGAATAGTAAAAGTACGTAACAACGTCATAACAACAATCTTTTTAGTTTTTGCGTGGCGTAGGTATTTTTATTTTTCCCTCGCCCACCGCTCTATTTCTACGAGGTTTCCCGGCTCATCTGTTGGGTGTTTGAACGAGACAGTGAATTTGATCAAGTACTCGACTGTGTGGACTATGTGTGGATTAAATTGGCCATGGGTGAAGCTGTACACGTACTGAAAAGTGAGTAACGATGCTTTTGAATCCGTTTATTTACGAATAAACTAGTTGTGACTCCCTAAGAAAAAACAGTTTCAGGGCAGTTTTGTCTCTGGTCGGGCATGTTCAAATGAAGATAGTATACTTCCATGCTTCTGTTTGAATCAGCGAGTAAGACTGGTAACCGTCTTTTTCTACGTATTGTAGGTCCAGGATGCTTTAAGTCGAACAATGTCAGTCCGCTCGATTTTTTTTATAGAAAGAAGGTGGCAGACGAGCTGACAGTCGACAGTCCACCTGATGGTAAATGGTTACAGTCGCCTATGTACATCCGCGATGCATGCCAAAATTAATTCAGAATAGTAAACGTTAGCAGCTCCCGGATGCGTCCTGCCTTTAGAGATTTAGGAATGAATTAGGAGAAAGAGTTTGTTGGGAACATAGAGAGATATAGGAAGGATGTAATGGGAATGGGCTCTAACATATCTCACTCACTACAAAAAGACATACATTGGGACAATAAAATGGTGGGAAGTGCTAGTCTTCTATGATAGAGGGGTAACTTGGCCAGTCTTGTGCACCCATTGCAGCGTGTACTCTTCCTCAACCGATTGTATTGAATCAGCAACTACAAAAATAGAATATCTCTCCCGAATATCTGCTTCGTGTAAAGGGAGAATCTCAACCGTGCAAGGCTTACCTCTCTCTGAAATGGAGCTAAAGCGTAGGCACGTTGTGGTTCCCCGGAACAAACTATTCCACGCAGTGCCGAAGTGCCTCCTAACTAAATAGCAAGTACAAATAGTGGATCTCAAAGGCTTTGGGCAACGCTTATTGGGAACGTGTGACGTAACTAATTAGAACAAACAACAAAAGAGTGGCTATACATTTTTAAATGCGTATTTCATTTGACGAATTATCGTCAAATTATCGTCAATTATCGTCAACTAATTATAGTTTCAGTCCTTTATTGCTGGAGATTTCTTAATATTAGATACACCAGTACAAAATACTCACAGTTCTTCCTTTCTGGTCACGTTTACGTTCATAAGATTACTCTTCTAATCATAAAGGGATTACTGGCCTAGACCTAACTAGACCCAATGCATATTGATGAATTTTGAACATGTCTCTGAATGGCTGTGACCGTGAACCTTTTTGTATCTACTGCTGGAGATGGGCCTTCTAATACATATTGTCTTGTGCACGAGGGATGTATGGCCTTAATTCTCAAGGTTGTTTTTTTATTATTAGAAGGTAGCAGACGAGCAGACAGTTTACCCGGTAGATGTGGATGTTGTCTGTTGCCCATGTACATTCGCGATACATGTCAATATCAGTTTAAAATGACAAACGTTGGCACACCCTCGGATACACTGCTGGATTTGGAGAAAGGATTAGGGATATGGTAGTATGGGATGGGAATGGGCTCTGACATATCTCACACCGAAACACGTACGTACATTGCGCAAATAAGTGGATAATTTCGAAGTATTGAATATTTATTTTATATGGAAGTAGGCGGTCGAGCAACCGATTCCACGTGCTGGTAAATGTCACCGCCGCCCATGGACGCCTGCAAGACCAGGAGGTATTCGGGTACACCGTCTAACTTGCAAAATCCATATGAATTATAATAAAATTATGAATTTTGGAGTTGAATGTTACTTAGCCAGTATACGTTGCTAAAAACAGTGTCATAATCAAAGATGTCCCGTCCTTCCCATCAATACACCCCAGTTATAATGTATGTGACCCGACCTTTCCAGATTACATAAGGACCAGTCATTAGGAGCCAGCGAAGTGAATCGAGTTAATCTGAATGGGCCTAAACCAACTTGCTATATAAATACTGTTCATTCAATTCCACCTTATTACCTTTTTGAAGGAATTTTGCAGCAAAACATTTTACTATGAAGGTTACTTTTAATTTTCTATTTCGCTTGTTTTTTTCTACAATCAATAAGAATTTTGTATTGATTGTGCCGACTGTGGAATACCACCATCCAATCTCTCCTCGTGAGTGTCGTAAGAGGCGACTAAGAGTAAGAAAGCCGCTGCCACAAGCGCCGAGGAACTACACCATCTCTGAAAGAGTGGACTCGCCAACCGTTTGGTCAGTGTGGCGTTTTAAGGCCATACATCCCTTGTGCACAAGACAATGTGCATGAGAAAACTCATGTCCTGCAGTGGGCTGATTGCATTGCATTGTGACGAACTAGAAACAAAGGAAAATACATTAATGGTTGGTTGGTTGTATATACCCCCTCGGGAAGGGGAAAGTGCACTTTGCGATCCCACAGCCTTTGGGTGCACTTGAATGGCTAAGTTACCCTCACTCGCAAAAGACTACCATAAATGTATCACTTTTCTCACCCTATCCTATTCCTCCAAATTACGTACGTGTTTTGACAGTAAGTGATATATGCCAGAGCCGATTCCCATCCCACCGTATTCCGTCGACGTCCTATCCTATCGAATTAGGAGTACCTATAGTGGTAAAAGTAGGTAACTCCGTATTATACTCTTGATTCCTCATCCACACCAAGGAGAATTGGGTGGAAACCCTTCATCCCGTTATATTTTATTGAGTTATTGTTTAGTGATGTGGAGAGTGCATGCTGCATTCCCACAGCCGCTGGGCGCACTCGGCTGACCACGTTACCCCGTCTCGCACAGAAGACTAGCTTGAAGCATATTGCATTTCCCACTTTATCCAATTTCCTCAATGCACGTACGTGTTTCGGTAGTGAGTGAGATATGCCAGAGCCCATTTACATCCCATTCTATCCCTTCCCATTTTTCAAAGGCAGGCAGCGCATCCGGGGGCGTGCCAACGTTTGTCATTTTGGACTAATGTTGGCATGTATCGCGGATGTCCATGGGCTACAGTATCCACTGACCACCAGGTGGAATGTCTGCTCGTTTGTGACTTTCTTTCTATAAAAAAAGTTACAAAATACTATTAAATAAAAATTAGTCCATACTTTATGCATGTATTAAATTATTATACGGCTATATTGCTTATTATATTGCTCGTATTTGTTTGCATTAAACGTTTGCGGATAGGTATTGTTTACGGATACGTCATGTTTCTCAAGCGAATTGTGTATGTTTACCTATTTCATAGATTGAAAATGTCGATTAAAGGTTTGTTTATGAAATATGTGATGATTGTTCAATGGTTATACGTGAAATGTGGGATTTTATATAAACCGTTATTGTGTTTCTTTTTTTTTATGAGTAAGTGGATGAGTGGGAGGTCGCTGGAGGGATGGACATTAAATAACATTAAAATAACATTAAAGTATTGTTAAAGTAACATTTAAAATGTATTGTTTCCGCCCGACACTACTACCACAGAGTCCCTCACCATCCCAACCCCCTATTAGTTGCCTACCTATGTCCCATATAGAAATGCCTCTCCCCGCCACTGTCGTCCTCGGTACTTCCTTGACAATACCGACGACTCAATTACCGCTGCCAATGTGGTTCTTATACTGCACGCTCACACTATACAAGTACGTGGGTGATTAGGTAAATTTTGAGATACTAAAAAATATTTGGGTATATAAATATGTATTAAAAAATATACAACACAAATATAAAACACAAAAAATATACAACTTCTCAAAATACTCCCCATTAGTCTTTATACAGTGATTCATTAGTCTAAACCAAGATTTAAACCACTGGCGGTACTCTTCTTCAGCGATCTCGCTGAAGAAGAGTATCGCCAGCTGTTGAGGATCTCCTCAACAGCTGCCATAAAAGCATTCCGATCGTCCTCAGTGCTGTCGAAAAGAATGCCACGGAATCCAAACTTCACTTTTGGAAAGAGAAAGAAGTCGCATGGAGCTAAATCAGGGCTATAAGAAGGGTGGCTCAATTCTTGGATCTCTGTGGTCTTCTGACTCTTGGGTAAGTTTTGCTGTGGGAGATGATACATTGTCATGATGCAAGAAAATCCTTCTCAAACCTGTTTTAGGACGTTTTTGATTTAACATATCGAATACAGTTGGTAACCACACTTCACTGTAGGTATTAACAGTTTTTTGAGCGTCTAAAGAAATAGTCGCTAAATGGCCACCCGCAGAGACGAATGTTGCCACAATTTTTTGCCCACACTGCGCCCACATTTTACCTTTCTAGGAGGCTCTTCGTCTGGAAACATCCAAACCGTTGATTGTCACTTAGTTAGCGGGACATACTGATAGATCTTACTCTCATTTTCTCCATTTTCGAATTACCAACGCGAACCCAACGCGAACAAAGCTTCTTGACTTGAAGGTGTTAGTGTAAGCGTCTTCTGCGCTCGCCCTAAACTATACATGTCCGGTGACTCTTGAAAAGCCACTAGGGCCACGAGACTTTAGCCGTACCGGGAAAAAGATGATTGTTTATTATTTCGAAAACCAAGTAGCGCTAACTTTTTTTTCAAAATTTCATAATTATATCAAATTCAAAATGTGACAATAATCACCACATTCTCCTTTATCCCAATAAAAACAAAACAATTTATTAAATAATGTATAATTTTAAGACCTCATGTTTATTAATTTTCTTGTTGTTAATGATCCTTGGTATAATCCTCTTCAATCTATATACAAGCTATATTCAGTACAAATTTGATTTAAGTTCCAAGTTGACGTCACGTAAACACACATAGCCGTGATTATCTCACGCTTCCCGTTAATTACATAACGGCATTATAACCGTGCGGTGGACGTGTATTATTGTAATTAGTATTGGCGGCACCCGTGTAATAAATGACCCAGTATACATATAAGCGGTAGTGTTTCTGCAAGCTAAAGGCGATTAAGGATTGTTATAACGCTACTGAGCCATTTATTTATATGGATGGATTTATATTTATGGATGGCCGCTATCTTAGACTACCTATAGTGGGTAGCGCCTCTGCATGTGTTCGGTCCGACAAATTGTCCTCAGTAAACCTTCTATCATTTTTACTGAGCGATTTATAAATTATTTCGACGGGACTGGACATTAATGAAACAACTTTTACAGTTTAAAATTGTTTATTTCGAAGAAAAACTTGTCACTGGCAGAATGTGCTAATTGCACCATTGTCATGTATATATGAAAAAAAAAACATTTTCGATGAGGTGAAACGGTATACCTACATAAATAATATAACTTCATTCGGGTTAGCGACTCAATCTTGTAAAAATAGTGTCTTTTTTACAAGTTTTACAACTTCTGTATGAACTTAAGTTACCGTATAATAATTAGTATTGGTGGTGAGCGAGCAATAATGAGGCAATCTGTGGATACACTCGTCTTCATGCAGTACGTGACTGCTCCAGGCAATGTTGGAGCCAATGTTTGGACATATTATGAGTGTTAAGGATAATTGATCAGGCTTTTGTCGCCCAAATTCAGCTATCCATAGACACAATATCCAAGAGTCCATAGCTTTGAGGTTTTAGAAATTGTTTTATAATAGATAGCCTTTAAAACACTTATTAAGCTGTCGAATTTGAAAGAAATGAGAGATAAATGTTATCACTATGAAAATTGACCTGTCAAGTGCGGCTTGGTCCAATAGGGTCTTTAATACACAAGAGAACCATTGAAGGCTGAAGGTGATATAGCTTAATGCACTATATTTTAAAAATATACAGTATCATTTTAGGCGATATTTTAATTTGCGAATTTTTCGTTATAGCGACGCGACGCAAATAGCATTTTTTGTTTTTAATTCCCTTCCGTTCTTTCTTACTTTCTTCCTTCCTACCTCTCCCTTCCTTACTTCCTCTCTTATAAAATACCTGCACATATGAGTTGGTAAACGAATTCAAACGGTATAGCGTAGATTTACTATTAAAATTTAAAATTATATTCTATATGTGGTTGAAAGTCATTTCAGCGTTCAAGTCCAACTTTATGAATTGATAATAACTACTTTTTATATTTTATACACAAAGTGTTTATCTCTTATAAAAAGCAGTTAGTTTATTAGGGTACTTATTCAGCCGAAAGTCAATATATTCAGAGTTTTGTTATATCAAAGTAGGTAAATCTTACCGAGAAAATCTAGACACTTTGTAGCCCAAGAGTAGTGTTTCTCATGCAAATGTAAGATAAACGGAGCTAGGACAATGACAAGTGCGGTGCACTTTTCCCTTAGTTTCCCTATTTAAATAGTGGTAGATATTAGTGATGTTACTGTGCGAGTATTCTGTCGTGAGAATTTCGATGACTTTTTAGTGAGTAATCGAGGAGTGAAGGTCAAGTTTTCATTAGATTACTATACAATTTATTAAACTTCAAAGTGCGTCATGTTTGTGCGTAACGTTTGTGATAATCAAATAAAGGCACACAATTGCGTTTTTTGTGTACCTTCCACGAGTCTAACTATCCGTAGTGCACCTACTCAGCAACTCAGCAACTCTTAACTTACTTTAAATTCATTTACATTGGCATGGGCTACCTTAGTCGTCAGCTTGAGTCAATAACTGATACTGTTATCAAACCGATGAAGAAGAAGATATTTCCTATACTCTTATACGTCTATAAATCTATGAATCTACGATATCTATGATATTTTGATATTTATATCTCCTTATATACCTACATATAATAAAACATAAAAAATGGTTGAGGCTGTACATCGACTTAATTTAAAATAAAATAAAATTGGGGGGTCACTTTAGAAACTACAGAACCCAAAAAAGTAAGTTTTTAAATTTTTTGTCTATATAAATGTCTATATGTCTGTTTGTTTGAGCATCACGTAAAAACTTCTGAACGGATTTTGATCGGGTTTTCACTAATATATAGCTAAGTATTTTTCTATAAAAGCACTATTATTTAATACGCAACAGAGATATAAAGATAATATATCTAAACATATACAAAAACTTAGTTGTGTCGTCAATTAGGTCTTTAGTCAATCATAATCAACGTCAACTGATTCCAATGAAAAAGAGCCATCGGTAGGGCAGATGTATGTAGGTTTAGTTTTAGCAGCATTTAGTTAAGCAGCATTTTAAATCACAATTTATCAGAAGTGTTGCACATAACTGATGGAAAATTAATTGAAAATTATCTTTCTATCATAAAACAGTATAAAATAATTTTATATCGAATTATTTATCTGTTCTTAAAAAGCTTGTCGCGAAATATTCATAATTTATTTACATCTTTTTAGTTAGAAATTTCTCAATCTATCCATTTCAAGTAACGCATCAGTACGGTAGAAAGTCATGTTTTCTTTTGCAAAGTTTCATGTGCATGCAGTAAGCCGTTGAGGAGTGCCCTCATGAGGAGACAATTCTGGCTGCAGAATAAGTTCATGGTGTAAATCATGTTTAGATATCAAAATTAAACCTACATGCAAAGTTAAGTATCTCTGCTACTAATCGTTGAGTAGTGCCCTCATGAGGAGACACTCCTGGTTGCAGCATTAGTTCATGGTGAAGATCACATTTAGCTATCAAAACTAAACGTATGTGCAAAGTTTCGTGTCCGTGCTACTAACCGTTGAGGAGTGCCCTCGTGAAGAGACAATCCTAGCTGCAGTATCAGGTTGTTTCTATCGTTTTAGTGTATTGTCTTCAGAATTGAACAAGCGTGCAAAATTTCAAAGTCGTAAGTTTAGAGGAAGTGGTTCAAATTTGGCTTGCAAGATTTGTCTCAAACATACTAACAGGTGAAGTTAAATAAAAACTTGTAAAAAGTATTATGGCAACTGAACAACTCATGTTGTTAACTTTAGCACCCTTCTTTACACGAGTTGTAACTCTTGATTAATTATTTAATAGTAAGAAATGAGTCACTCCCTCATTGGAAACAAACAGCACAACACGTACTCTACTTAGTCGACTAAGTAAACCGTATAAATTAGATAGCACCCAACCAATTTGGCGTGCGTAAATATTGATAATCTCCTTAAAACAATAGCACTATGGAGACAAACACATTATTGTCTGTTAGCAAACCGTCCAAAATAACTAGAGCTCCACGAGATTTGGTAGCGCTCACGGAATCAAATTAAGGTAATTCCATACCAGGAGTGTCTCATTATATTATTGTCTTCAACGTATATTATTGTATACGTGAGCGGTGTATTTTGATTGATTGATACTTCTAAAGATATAGGAATAAGGGGAATAAGGATATAGGAATAATACATACTCGTATCTTGATGTTATTATTAGATAATATGCAACTTTAGTTATATCATTCAATAAATTGTAGGCAATCACTATACAATGCCTACATTATGCCGACGGCGTATAAAGCATCTTCTGCAGTTGAGCAAAAGTAAAGGCAGAAACGTTTACTAAACAAACACCTTTCCACTTTAGGTACTACAAACAGCCCCTTGTCACAGTTCAAAAATCTAATTATTTCGTGGATGGAGGCTGATGAAACGCCATTCCAAGTACTCTTGGAGTGCATGGATGTGGCATCCCAACGAGCGAAGAACTTTGGAAACCTGAGGTCGAAGAATACTCAGAAGACTACCCGACTTCTGGAAGGAAGTGAGGTGGCTTGAATAGGGAGCATATCTAAGGAAAAAAATGAATTTACTTTTCCTTATAATGTCAACTGCAATGTTTTCTTTCAAAAACGATTTAATGTATAGACACGGCTTTGTTTCATAATATTCTATTATATGCATAGATATAGATCTCTTGAAAATCTGGGTGCATTTTTGTCGGTTTTTGTATCATAATCAAACAAACAAGATGTCCGCTAATTGAAAGTTTAATACGTATACATTTGTCGGGGGTCTTGTCAATTTGGACATTTGATATGAACAATTGAGCAAACAGAGATAAATACTATTAAATATGCACGATTTTGTCAATTAGGGAATCAATTTACTGATAACACCTCTATATCAACATTATGCTAGTGTTATTAACCGTATTCAAAATGCATATTACAAAAAAGATGAAAATATATTAAATTTACATTTACATTATATTTACATTAAATTTGATATTTTTAGCGAAATACCGAAATTGTAAAATCTATCAATAGATACCTAGTGGGGTGAAACTTTGACATATGTCACTATTTGACGGATGAGGTGAATCACGCAACAAAAGTAAAGATGGTGGCAAATGTAACTAAAGAAAACATTTATAACGACCACTGGGAAACGATACATCCCTTCGAAGGAATAACTTTGTGGTTCATTGTACGGTTAGTTTAACAGATAAATGGTGTAGCTGTTTCTTTAGATTTAGATCTTATGTAATTTCACGCTAACTATTCTTTTTTTTTCCAGAGAATAACATCTTTGATTTTATATCAGTCAAGAGCAAATATTCGTTCTCTCGCCTCAGAATTGATGACAGTTTTCTCCACCATTGTCTTTCTTTATGGGAGACTAACGCCTCGTTTCTAGAAGACAAAATACTGTGTCAACCCTTAGAGCAGTAAACGATACAGCCGTAAAGGAAAGTTGATTGTAAAGTAAAGGGCTGTAAAGTTGATGCAAGACTTTCATGGATTGATTACGGTTGAGGAGGAGCAGAAACAATTTTCGTTACGTTATGTACAAGAGCATAGGAAGACTGTAAAAAATACTTTGGAAAGAAAATATGCTCAATAATGATCTTTTGATCCATGATTTTTTAAATATGAAGTGGTAATAAATGTACGATATGGACTAATTGGTGTTTTATTTTCTAAAACTACATGAATTCTTAAGTCAATCTACCTCAGTGCAAATTCTCAAGTAGTAAGTAGGTTTGACATCAAGTCGGCACGGGTTCTTGTTATCTTAAGGCAACAATATTTTATAATTTAGTAATTAGGACCAAATGGGAAAAAATAGAGGGTATGCGTTGATACGAAATCTGATGATTTCGCAATAAAAATACACTCGTTATATCATGAGACACCCAATATCTACATGTATAATAATTCATCCAATATCTACATATTGTACTCATATATACGGGGGTTCGAATCTTGTGCTCATTTGTAACTAATATAAGTTATCATTCCAGAGTTTTATCAAATGACTACCTATTTTTATTATTACAGTTCAGTGAAACTTCTGTGAAAATGGAAAAAGAATTTTGAAAATTCTTTGAATTTTCAAATTCTTTTGAAAATTCAGTAAACAATTCGGAGAACTTATTTAGATAAATGAAAACTCAACATGATTCGAAATAAAAAAAGTGAGTACTTACTGAAATATTTCTTTTTAATTAAATACATAGAAATTTCTCAAGAAAATCTTGTGAAAAATTAATAAACATGGAGCAGGGGAGACTAATTTACTTTTTTTGGTTACTTTTTAGGTAATGGATAGATGATTCACAAATTTGAAGTTTCTTGTGGCATGTGAGAGTCTAAAAGTCGAAGCGCAAAAGGCAATAACTCAGTGGTGGTCAGCTTGAGCACCAACAACGCCTGCATATCATTTAGTTCACTCGACGTTAGAACTTTGAGAGATACAAGAGCTCGTCGAACTATATATTAAAGCGGCAACTACACGAGTGTGCCTCTCACGGCTATATTCTCGCCCGTGCCACTCATTTTAATAGTAACTGTACGGCTATCGCCGAGCGCGTCTACACATGGAGGATATCGCGTACACATGTAAGTGAAGCAGACTTATAGCGTGGAGCTCTTTCACCGCAGGATCGAGGGCAGTGTAGCATCTCTATGGTTCAAAGTCGACTTTGAGAAACTCGGAAGTGGTTAGCTTGAGCTAGCTACTCCGGAATATCGTCTAATTCACTCGACATTTTTATTTGTTTATTTAAACTTTAGTGCACAAACAAACATTGCACAAAAGGCGGACTTAATGCCTAGTGGCATACGTTAGAAATTTTAGAGATTCAAGTGCTCATCCGACTTCATGTCAAGTGAAACAGACTTCCAAAGAATAATATAGGACACGGAGTTTTTGTTTCGTTATAGTCTCCCCAAATTAGGATTATATGAGATGGGATGAGCAAACAATATGGGCTGCTGTTTGCCCATGAATGAGTAAAATGACTTATATGAACAAACTGCTTAGAATAGATAAAAACACCCTTAATAACGTTGGCGCTATCTTCCAGAAAATTTGTAATATTTGCCTACTTCAACATTTAGTTTAAGCAGTTCACAACTAGATGGCGCCAATAGAAAAGAGAACATGCTTTCGATGCGTTTCGGTGCATTAGTTATAAGATTCAACAATATTTGATTAAAATGTGCAAAACTCGGGATCTACAAGACCTATGTTAGATCCCGCCTCACATACACTGCGCCGGCCTGGTACGCCCTGGCAAGCGAAACTAATAAGAAGCTGTTACGCGCACAGCAGTCGGCGACCCTGCGTACCATAGTAGGCGCACCTCGGTATGTGAGGAATGCCACCATCGCGAGGGATCTGACCACCGAGGGCCTAGATAAGTTTATAAGCCGCCTTGCCTCGAACTTGTTCGAGCGCGCTGACAAGTCACGCCTTCAGCACATAAGGGATTGGCGCCACTACACGCGCGCCCGACAGATGGCAAGGCATTTCCGCGCGACCTGATCGCACCCAAACAAGGTGCGGCTTCACATGGAGCTTCACCAACGCCCGGACATGACACCTAAGTCGCCGCCCTCGAAAGGTCGTTCACTGGGATTTCCACAGGTGGAATCTCCCCGGTGGGCTTGATCGCGCAGGCGGCGTGAATAAAGAAGACCAAACCAAGGCTACTCGAAAGAGTGGCCACCCCACAGACCTGCCCGTAGTAGCGGGCAGCGAATCAACCTCTGGCAGTGGGCTACTAGCCCAGGTACAGAACTCCATCGAATAAACTGTTGTCCCCACCAGTGGGGATTGTCAATGACGACAAAGATACCAAACCGCCTGGTCTGTCTTATCGTGTGAACGATTTCCAATACAAAGTAAAGCTGGCAAACCATTAGCATATTATTATTCGATCACTACATGTTGCTCGTTACTATATTACCTACATTGATTATTAATGAAGTGCACCTTAACACCAGCAAACCGCGAGTAAACATTACACGAAGGTAAACATAATTTACCTAATGCACTTGCATGTAACATACACTGTATGTTAATGTTGATATTAAAATAATAATTTTAATAGCATATCTTATTTGAGAGTGCTGTTTATATTTGCATTAGCTGTTATATTTGAAATTCTCTAAATGTGTTTCAGATGTGCAATATAAAAATAGATTCCTTATTTTTTTACAAAGCAGTAAATTATATTTGATCTCTTCTTGTTTGAGTCGTAAAAAACGACCAAGGGATAACAAAGAGTGGCCTCGCCAACCTGTTTGACCAACGTGGCGTTTTAAGATCGTACCTACATTCTACGTGCAATCGACAATGAGGGGGCTCGTGTCCGGCACTGAAGGTTAATAAGACTGGTTAAGGTTAAAACTGTTCAAAGTTGTTTCACGATTTTAATATGATAATTACGAGTAGATACGAGTACATTTCGGCTACTGCCGTTCTTTTGTCATTACTGACACATTCACAGTATTGAGTGTGGAAGTAGGATAAAACATCTTTGTGAAGGTAAGAGACGATATATTCGCGATCTAAAGCACATATTTATAAGCTAAAAGCTTATAAAAAAAGGTGACGGCAAGGAGTTCGCAACAGATAGAAATATAAATAACGTAATTCTGGATTACTCTGACAAATTGCAATTTGGTACAAGAACTGCATGCTCTCTTTGCTCGCAAGACAAAAGGTTACTTAAACAGAAAGTTATTCCTTAACTGTTAAACTTTGACCTCAAGTGCAGTGAAGTTTTGCCTGTCGCAGTCAGGTCGCAGCCTTTTTGTGAAATCAGTCTGTCAAAAAGTTTGTAATTCTCTAGTTAGGATTATGGATTTTTGTTTGTACCATTGTCGGAAATGAAACAATGATATCACGTTTTATCATTTTTTGTACAAGTTTTGTTTATTGTCGAAGGATGTTTTTCTACAAGTTTTGTTTATTGTGGAAGGATGATTTTGTACAAGTTTTGTTTATTGTGGAAGAATGTTTTTAGGAATATATTGAGGCGTGTATTTGGGTTGACAGTGTAATTTTTTGACGTTCTCATATTTTAAAGAGTGAGAGAGTAATCCATTGTCATTATATTATTAAAGTTGGAGACTGATTGAATTTTCAAATGAAACACAAATATTTATTGAATACTTTGAAGCTACAAAAATATCAATTTTTACTTGATTGCCTATTCATCTTCAGACCGACAGCACGTAGACCGCTCTCCAATTCAAAACAATTTTAAAATTTCAATAAATTTGTTCGTAGCTCAGAGTACACTGACCATTTGGTGGCGTTATTTCGTGATTTATAATATACATATTTAATTTTGTAAAACATTTATTATGCAACTGTTACCGCTCAAATTCGTTGCTTTGGCTTCGAGTCCAAGATGTCACTGATCGATAGGCTGGTTGGCGACCAAAACATGTCCGGTCGCGTGGTTGTGTTGATGCTCGCTAAGACATGCAATAGCACGACCTATTTGCAATCGAGCGATAAAACCACAAATGAATCAGTAGTGTCTGCGCTCGGAGACGCTGCGAGTCCTATTTCTTAGGTGAAATAAAACCCGAAAGGTTGCTTGTTGTCACTGATTTAATTACTTGATTTATTAATACAAATTATGATGGGTCTTGTTGTAAGAATTTTGATTGACTATTTTATAGATAGATTGTTAGTGCGTCCCGGATCACTTCTTTGATTGACTGAATTTAGTGCTAGATTGATTTTGCTTGACTGGTTTTGCTTGACTGATTTTGCTTGATTGATTTTGCTTCACTGATTTTGCTTGATTAATTTTGCTCGATTGATTTTGGTGCGTCCTGGCTCACATCCTTTATAGACTGACTGTTGACAATTTTGTGTGTTAAACATGTAGGTAATCACCAAAGACTACCCATGCCTTGGCGGTAGTCAGATAAAAATATAAAATAAAATGAAATGTTGAAGCGGCGATGTGGAGCCGCGACAAGTAGTCATACGCTAACCTTTAAAAAATGATGACATGTGGTTAGAGGTGCTCGGTCGCACAAGTTGTCGCTCGGACATAAACACACTCGATACTTTTAGATGCTACCAAATGTATTTCTCCGCCTTCCCCTACGCGTTTTCGTAGTTGGTAGAGAGTCGTCAAAACGCAATGCAGTATTGATGCAGTCGCATAATCGCCGATCACCGATGCTAAAATTATCGAGTGTGCTCATGGTCTTAAGCGAACCCACATAATTATTTTCGAATTACTGATCGCCTGTTCGCGTATGCCCGAAGCCTAATTGAATAAACAGGTTTGTTCTACAACTCTGCATTTAGGTGCCACCTAACCATTGAATATGTAGATAATGACCTACAATGGAGTAACGAACGATTGAATAACCAGTACTATACAAATGTGCCCCGCGATGTTGCCGAATCAAATAAAAAAAACATGCGTGAAACCATCCTAAGTGTTAATTCATCTCACAAATTGTTCGTTCACTCTATCTCTGTAACAAACTGGTTGATTTGTTACGGAGCTAATTGGTAACAAAAACAATTCAGGATTGCATTTATAACGTTAGTTATGTAGTACCTCGTTTCTAACGCGGTAATTAAAAATCAATTAATACACTTCGCGGCTGTGTACTCGTATACAATCATGTCTTTCCGTTTCGTAAATCTATGTTCTTATAATGCTTATGAGACACATAGAGAGACATATGATATAGAGACATTAATTGTCTAGAATCCACTCATTGGACCCTTAATGAGTGAAATTGGTTAACTAAATATAATGCTTGAGAGATTAGAGACATTAATTGTCTAGAATCCACTCATTGGACCCTTAACGAGTGAAATTGGTTAACTAAATATAATGCTTATGAGAGATTAGAGACATTAATTGTCTAGAATCCACTCATTGGACCCTTAATGAGTGAAATTGGTTAACTAAATATAATGCTTGAGAGATTAGAGACATTAATTGTCTAGAATCCACTCATTGGACCCTTAACGAGTGAAATTGGTTAACTAAATATAATGCTTATGAGAGATTAGAGACATTAATTGTCTAGAATCCACTCATTGGACCCTTAATGAGTGAAATTGGTTAACTAAATATAATGCTTGAGAGATTAGAGACATTAATTGTCTAGAATCCACTCATTGGACCCGTAACGAGTGAAATTGGTTAACTAAATATAATTGAATGATTATTTGTAATAATTAATCTCTCTGTCATTTGTCATTACTAGTTGAAAATGTCTGCTATTTGACAGTTGTTTCAGAGTTTATGGTTTATGGAATACATGTTATTATTGGAAGTATTGCTCACACGCTGTGTTGATCTTTGCATCCTACATCATTCTACATACTCATAATAATATCTTGTCAACAGAACCTTAATGGAAGTTTTTCTTTATTACGTTATAATTTTTAATTTTATTATTTTTATACTAACCTTAATTTGTAACCAGCCATTTTACAGTCAGCTGTTGGACATTGTCTTGTGCATGAGGGATGTATGCCCTTAAAACGCCAGAGGCTAAGCGATAAGAGGTGTGTATAGTGTACAAATTTAATGTACCTATACATTAAATTTGTCTGCGATTAATATCTTTAATTTTAAGCCTAATCGTTTTCTGTAAAAGATCGCTTTTAGCGGTAAAACCTCTTTTGAGCATTTTGTCTAATATCAACTTGTAACTTGTTTGTTTGCTTTAAGTGTACTGTAAATACTAAATTCAAATTATTTATTTGACGAAATGTATGTACAGTATATAGGTAGGTGATAAAATATATGACCTACAAATTTAGCCTCTAGCGGCGTGCAAATATTTAAATTAACATGCAATTAGTACAACAAATATGAAACAAATAGTAACATTACAATTATCTATCTTACTATCTGTCATTCTATCTACAGAAATAATAATCCAGACTGTGTGATTACACTGACTAATCTACAGCTTAATTTATTACAGTACATTATTATTAATCCCTTTGACGTTTAAACTGGTTTAAATTTAGGGATTATCTGTTATTAGCAAGCTGCTTTCGCTTTTGCCTGCGGCTCTGTTCCCGTGGAAGCATTGATTTTCCCATCTATATTTTTATGTGAAAATTTGAGAAAATGAGTTAGTTCTTCTCGTAGCCGATACAACAATGTTTAAATTTAAAAGTCTTAAATCATGGCGTCCGTGTCCTACCGTATATGTCCTGCGTTTAACACCGTATATGTCGAAACTGGCAGCAGTTTCGACATATACGGTGTCAGGTACGTTTGATTCATAACTTCGACAACATTTTGCGAGGAATCGCAAGAGGGTTATGTACGAGTTTTCGTTGCAGGATAAGATGCAAAACAAAGCGATTCTCCAAAGAACGGGAAGTCAATGGCAATGGGTCGTCAATAGCAATCTGCCATAGGACCGACAACCAATGGGGTAAACGAGTCCTTAAATGATGGCCACTTACCGAATTTAACCGAGGTACATGCATTGTTAAATTCTATATAACTAATTAAATTTCAATCGGTTAAAGAATGTCACCTACCGTTTGTTTCCGAAATTTGTGATTCGAACTATTGTCCTCTTTAATTATTTGTATCAAAGTTGTTTCCTATAATTAATATGATAAGTGGGTATTTAATTAATTTGGGTATATCTAATTTGCAAATTTTACAGTTCATTAAGTCATTACATTAATTATGTATTTGTAGAGATGGCCCTCTGGCCAGTTAACTCTTTAACTGGAGACAGAAAGCTTGAAAAGGATAGGGGAGGCCTTTGTCTAGTAGTAGGATTAGTGGCCTTTCATAAAAGCCACTTACTTTGGCGTATTACTGCCCACGCAGACGGTAAGGAATAATTCATTTGGTGTCGTCTTCCCTCATGGGATTACAGATAGCGTAAAAACGATTGTTTTAGGATTAGGAATTTGACCTTAATAAGCTTTGGATGAAAAACAAACACCCTATTGTTAAGCATCAATCACACGGCGGCGCCTCGCTGTGATGACCAGTCGAAGGAGCTGTATGATCTCGCTTTAAAGTAGACGTAGGTACACTTGAAAGGAAGTCGTGCCTAGCTACTTTCAAAATTTTGACGTATGACGTATGATAAGTGTTGTAATAGAGTAAAGAATGTCTATGCTTTTGTCTTTGGCAGAAAGGTCAGCTGTCAAAGTCCAGTTTGAAGTCAGTTGATAATACAGAGTCAGTATGTAATAATCCTCGTTGTTTTAATTATTGCGAATACCCTTTCACAAAACAATAAGTTACACTGATTTCTCTATGGTTTCATCGAGCCGATGCGGTAGGTCGTGTGGTCTTGTGATGTAGCGATCAGCCGTGCGACCATGCGTTTAACCGCGTGAGTAGAGTTGCCAAGATCAGCGTCTCAGTTTGCCCGGCGCGACGCCTTACTATAATACCCTACCATATCATAAGCCCATGGGCTTTCTTTTCATCCAGCCACTACTACTAAACTTTTTCAAGTCCACCACTGATATGTAAGAACAGAAATAAACATTTCTAACTATATGTTTTTAATAGAATATTATTTGCATTTCATCAGTTTCGATTAGTTGCACTTTAATTACAAAAGAATTGTCATCTGTAAAATAATATATAACAACGTGAATTTTCAAACAATATTTTTTCTAAAACTGATTTTCTCAAAATCTATGAACCCTGAAGGGAATTCAAGGGGGCAAGACTTGTTCCTTTAGATAACGTAATACACATTATGAAAAATTATACGTTGTCAATAACAGGGTGGTGGGTATCAAGTGTAATAAATGGGCTCTCATTGTTTATGTAAGCGGCAAGATGAGGGGTCAATAGACCTTCCATTTGGGGTGGAACAATTCGGTGTTCCAGTTAACGACATCACATTTGCAGCCAAAGATAAGGATATTGAGCCGATGGACCCAATTTGTTTCAGTAAAATTTAGAAGTGAAAAGCGTAACTATTAAGAAATGAGAATTTTCCATTGGAAAATTCAGGTAAAAGTTAAGTACAAATGTATTGCGAAAGAAGACTTCCGAACTTTGTTCATGTCCATTGAACTCTTTTTCTCTTTCTTTCTCTTAGCAATATTGACCTACGTAAGTGTTTTTTTATCTTACGAAGGCTGTTTACGTTAGTAGTAGTTATGCTCGTGCATGTACATTGTTTTAGTATGCGTAAACTTCATAACGCTCAGCTGGGTACCCGACGCGCGCCGCGGCGCACACTAAAACAATGTACATGTATGAGCACAACCACTTCTAAGCATAATCCGCCTTCGTGAACTGAAAGAAATATTAGAATTTCTCTAGTCACGGTGGAATGACAGTTACTCACATTCCGTTATGTAAATTTTCGTCAGTGTTCAAACGTTAACATCAAAGAATGTTAAAATATTATTGACCTATATATTTTTTTTTGTAAGTAATCTTCGTAAGTAATGACCCCCATGTGTAGTAAATATATTAACATTAACAACAGTGCACCGAAAGGCTGGGGTTTCACAAAACGTCTTTGGGGTATTGTTAAGGAACCGGATTTGAGAGGTTTGAATCAAACAATAGTTTTCATACAGCCATTTGCAAACTGTTTCCCCAGACAGACATAGTTCCTGAGAACACCATTTACTTAAGTAGTAAGTTCAAAACAATTTGAACTAGAGGTGACAGAAATTTGGTTTTATTATTTTTCTGTAAGACGAGACTACAAACTGAGAATTATTGTCTAGGACGTGCTGTGACCCGACATTTTTAAAGAAAGTTACCTAACGGTTACCTGCTAACTGCAGAAGAAACAGAAGATGACCTACAAAATGGAAGAGAAAAACCAGATCAACTTGATAAAGAGTCTTTATGCTAAAAATATGTAAAACTAGCTGTTGCCCGCGACTTTGTCCGCGTGGACTTTAGTTTATAAACACCGTCTTTATTCGACGTGATTCTTTAAATGGATATAACTTTTTTATTTATGAACTGATTGAAATAAAACAAACACTAAATTTTAAGTGAAGCTTGCCACAATAGATTAGTGAAAACCGCACCTAAATCGGTTAAGCTGTTTCTAAGATTAGCGCGCACAAACGCACAGACAAACAGACAAAAATTCTAACAATCATTGTTTTGGGTTCTATTGCGTTGATAAAGGCCCCCAATAATAGTTTTTCTCATATATCTTTCATGTACAGACAGCGATCAGTTACATTTTTATTATATGTATAAATTTGGATAAAAATAGACATGGTATTTATTGAGAAAAAATCTTTAATCCGAATTATTATGCCGTATGTAGGTACTACATATGACATAAAAATTAGAATACAAATGCAAATACAAAAAGTAGGTACAAAATGCTTTTATATCCATTACAAGTTAAGTACATGAGTTGCTGGCTGGTCGCCTTCATTATAATATTAATAATTTACACATTACATGTTTAGGTGATGGCTGAATCTCTACACGCATGCGTCATCTCGTTCTGTGGTTTTGAAAGTGTTAATTTAATTAATACATGACAATTTCATATGAAAATTAAATATGTAAATTTTGACCGCAATTTGTGTATAATTATGCACTGATAATGTTTTTAGGATTCCAAAATCTATTAAAAGGTCAATTAAAGGACTATTAAAGGCCCGTGACCATGTGCAACAGTGAATACTGATAGGGCTGGATGCATTGCATTGTATCTCGTCGATTGAAAGTTTTGATAAGAGAGAATCAGCTTTATGATGTGGCTCCATACATCAAATTAATACAGATTACTTTAAAAATATATTACAATTAAACTGTAATAAAAGTTAGCTACAAATTTTGGTAGGGGGGGAGTGCACGATGCATTCCCACAGCCGCTGGGCGCACTCGATTGGCCACGTTACCCCTCTCTCACAGAAGACTACCTTGAAATGTAGTACCTATCCTTGAATTTACCTTTACCTTTAATTCAACCTCTATAATGCAATAAGTGCAATAATGCTCCAGAAACTCTAAAATATCTGCAACAGCTTTAAGATTTCTCTTAAGATATAGCTATGGGATATGGGTCTTATATGGGATGATATTAGCGCCTCTAGATAACTGATAACTTTAGTAGTCCTTATTATATAGCCAAAGTTTTTTAAGAGAATTTATCGCCACTATTCAAGCTTGCTGATAAAAATCATACTTAAAGAGATTTATGTCACAACTAAGGCTGTCAGAACTAGTTAAACAGTGGCCATCGATATCGCTATTTTACCGCTTTAAGTTCTGGATTTTTTAACACTGTTATATATATATACCTATAATATTACGTACCTATATATTTTAAAGTAAACCCTGTTATACGGTTGTGAAATATAGCAACAGCTATTATATAGTCCTTTACCACTTTAAACTATATTTAAGCTGCATTTGTCGTTATTTTGTTAGTTGAGAATAGTCGCCGAGCCTCTAACGCTCAATAATAAGCATGAAGAATTTCGTAAACGCATGCCCGTTTCACATTTCTACTGGCTTACTAAATTCCACTATAAAATCGAGCATACTGTACGAGGCTTAAAATATTCCCCGTTCATACCGCTTATCTAAAGGCGATTTTCCAAGTTCAGTTATATTAATTTTAAAATGTCCACCGGGGAACACAAAAATATGCTGCAACCTGCAAATCAAAATGAAATGCAAAGACAGGTCTTAGCCATTCTTATTTATTAAAGTTATTGTTATTGTTGTAGGTTTTTATTGTACTTATAATAATTGTTACAATAACTCAATACAATATTACTGTAAATACAAAGGCCGATTTATTTCCAGAAGGAATTTCATCCAGTCAACATTAAAATAACTGACAGGGGTTCTGTCATTGGAAAGCAGGATACAATATATAATAAGTAATAACTAATTAATGAAGTAAAAGTAATAATTCAATAGTTATTACAAACATAAAAAGTAATAACAGCATAGTTTTCTATTTTTTAGTATTAGTGGATAAGATAGACAGATAAATCTTTTATTACGAGGCGTATTCGAAAAGTAAGGGCCGTTCGCTTATATTTCAAAATCGATAAGTCGTAACACGTTTAAACTTGTGCATATCTGTACGTGCACTACTCGTGCAGCTATTTCAGGTGTTGTTTTGATTCAGTAGTCATTTGCCTATCTGTGCGTACAGTAAACAATGTCCGCGATAATCGTTGCTCCCGCCAGCTGTGAAGTTCGCGCTGTAATAAGATTTTTGTGTGCAAAAGGATCTTTTTCCATGACAATTGTGTAGACAGTAGTGCGTCCAAGATGAGGAAATTCATCAGCCAGGGCACTAATCGTCAACCGACGATCAGATCGCAGTTTTTGGTCCACCAGAGAAACAATTTCATCGGTTTGCATACTGGGCCTACCACTCCGCTCTTTGTCATGAACATTTGTTCCTTCATTCATTACAGTAGGTCCATAAACTAGGCATAACTCTCGATGAATTTCAGCAGCTGAGGATCCTTTTGCACACAAAAATCTTATTACAGCGCGAACTTCACAGCTGGCGGGAGCAACGATTATCGCGGACATTGTTTACTGTACGCACAGATAGGCAAATGACTACTGAATCAATACAACACCTGAAATAGCTGCACGAGTAGTGCACGTACAGATATGCACAAGTTTAAACATGTTACGACTTGTCGATTTTGAAATATAAGCGAACGGCCCTTACTTTTCGAATACGCCTCGTATATTCATAAATTGTATGTCGCAAGGCTGATGGTACCAACCTCGTTTTAAGGAGATGCATTTCGAATCATATTTAATTTTATTAAAAATAGTGCAATTTTTCGTTTCAAACACAAGGAATAATTGTGCCTAGGGGCTTATTGAGTGATATTGGTGTATGACTCATTTAGCATGCAAAATATTGCGTTTCTTTTTGCATTACCCTTCAGCTTTATTACTCTTTGGGTGTCTGACAGTGTACTTGTCGATAAATGATAACGTAACCATTTAGATATCTATCGGTATCTATTTGTAATGTCAAAAAGCCTTAGGGCAAAGTCTCCCCACTAAGAGATTTTTATTTATCAATTTACATAGGTTAAAAATGTGAATTTTGGTTATCTTTAGTAAGGAAATTTTAGTCCTGCTTCTATAAAAAGTAAATATATTTTTAACAAAAGAAATTTAGTAGTTTATCTATTCATTTCATATAGTCTGAAGCTCCCGTCCGTGCTTCTACCACAGCGAGATTTAACCAGCGACAAATATTAAATGATTTTCAATCTGGTAAAACCGCGATCGAAATACTGGTTATGATAAGCAAAATACAATAATAATGTTTGAAATAAATACTCGTTACAATTACTGGAAATTGTAAGAAAACCCTTTTTTAAGTTTCTTTTTAAAAGCGTTATGAAATCATTTTAATGTCATTTTAGCTAGTCATTAGCTATATGTAATTTTAATTAGTACGTCCTATTCCTCCTCAACGCTTTCTATTTTGTACTACAGAGTCCCTCACCATCCCAACCCACTAGTAGTTGACAGTCTAACCTATGTCCCCGATAGGAATGACCCTCTCCGTTGCCGTTGTCGTCGTTGTCCTCGGCACGTCTTAGATGACTCCGAAGACCCAATTACTGCTGTCAATGCGGTTCTTGCACTACACTCACAGGCTACGCTCCCCGCCGGCAGAGACGAGGACGGCCCCCTTGCTACACCGTCAGCGAACACTTTTACCGGGTATCGGCATGTGCCTGGGCGCTTCGCACCGACTCGCAATCCGGCGGTACCCTCCCAAAGCAACGCCCTAAGCCGAGGTCCGTTCCTTCCGCCGGTCTACCAACAGGGTAGCCCTTAGGCTCGTTGCTGAACACACCCTTTGCTCCTCGTTGAGCGCCTTCTGCGCTCGCCCTAAACCGTACATGTCCGGTGACTCTTGAAACGCCATTAGGGCCACAAGAATTAAGCCATTTCGAGAAAAAAAAATACCTCCTATTCCATAACTAATTAATTTAATAACTCTGCATTAATCCATCTCATTCCCCACTCGTCCAACGATGTAAAATTAAGCAGAAAATAAATAACTCTTTTTGTATTTGCAAAAAGAAATATAAAATAGGTTGAATATACTTATTTGTTTAAAACTTTTGGTTCAATCAAATTCGGAACAAGCAGGAAAAGCAATTGATGTATTATGGGGTAAAGTGAACTAATTAAATGAGATACTTTTACAGCACAGTGTACATGTGCGTTAGACGAGTGAGGAGTGAGACGAATAGAAGCGGAAGAATAGTTATTAAATTTACTAGTTACGGTATTCCGTAGTTATAGACGCATTAGTATAGACGCATTAGTTAAAGTATCGTATAGGAAAAGTAACGACAGAATTTAAAGTGACTAGTAGGTTTCATAACCTATTAAAGGGTTGTGTTCCCAAACGTGCGAGATTCGTTATTTAGCAGAAGCTGCGTTTCTTTCTGTATTATGAAAACCGAAAAAAATACGAATAATAATATTTTGTAAAGAGCGAACTTTTGAAAATAGGCAGTGTTCCTGTGTTGAAGCGCCTACGGGAAAAGAGTCGACTTACAATGGGAGTTTCTAAACCCGAATTCACCAAAATTAATAGCTTTGTGGTATGTATTGTATAGAGCAGTACATCGAGAACACATGTCTTTTAATTGCAAATTTTTGTTTAAGTTGATTAAATCAATTTTTGAAAAAATATTTAGATGATATATATAGGCTTCTTCCAAGGCTCGCCACCACATTCCCACAGGTGCTGGGCGAACTCGACTGGCCACGTTACCCCTCTCTCACAGAAGACTACCTTGAAATGTACATACTGCATTTCCTACTTTATCGTATTACCCTAATATACATACGTGTTTCGGTAGTAAGTGAAATATGCCACAGCCCATTGCCATCCCATCTTATCCCTCCCCATTTTCCCAACCCTTTCTCTCAATCCATTCCTTAATATGCAAAGGTGGGCAGAACAATCGGGGGCGTGCCAACGTTTGTCATTCTGGACTGATATTGGCATGTATCACGGATGTCCATGGACGATGTCAGTGTCCACTTACCACCAGGTGGACTGTATGTTCATCTGCCGCCTTTTTTTCTATAAAAAAAATATGGTTTTCTGCTCCTCTCGTTCAGCCACTACCGGCTGGACGGAGACGTCCCGTGCTACGCTTTTTAGAAGGTGATCCCTATTCACGAACTCGTCTACTTCGACGAACGTCGGCCCTGCGACAGCAGTCAAGAAATATAGGCTGGTGAAGTGAAAAAATAAAAATGTAATGTAGATGACATTTTTCTTTTTTATACTTTGATTTGATGTTAATTTTATTTTTTGTCTAACAGTAGTCAGAGCAACTACTCTTCAATCAAATTCCTCATTAGTTTTACTCACTAGTTAAAATACTACAGCATACGTTTCAGATCCATGACGTATCAAGAGAGAAAAGTCTTAAGGCTCATTTACACAAGGAGGGTTTCTTAAACGGTTCGGGCGAGGATATTGTATGTGATTCACTTACCATATGACCATACTACGTACAATTGTCGCCTACAACTGTTCATTTGATGACGAAAACTCGACAGTAACAGGGTTAACAGTGATAAGATTAATAATAATAGTTGTTTCTACTAGCTTTTGACCGATATGTTCGAGACACTCGCGCTCGAGAAACTGTCCTTGTGTAAATGAGCCATTAGTGTCTGTGGATCAACAAGGAGACTTATATTATACAATACAATATGAGTAGGTACATGGACGAGTCGAAGCCCACGATCCTTCTCTTCGTCTGCGCCGAACCTCGAGACTTAGTTTTATCTCGTACATTTTTAGAAAAACGGTTTTATATCTTTTTGTTACTCCTTTCAAGCAATTTATTTCTTAACGAATGCCTTGTCTAAGTTGGAGCGCTTTGGCCCCATTTTAATTAAAGAGGAACTTGTTTCTTGTACCTACTTGTGTCTTGTTTACTATAAGCTTTATTATAAACGTTACTTACCCGAAAGGATGATAAAATTTTTGGCTATTATTGAAGTACATTTTCTTCAATTTAACCAAGAGGGCTATTTAGTGATGGTATGGTTGGTGAAAGTGAAATAATGTTGTAGAAGACAAGAATGGGAGAGTCAATAATAAATATACTCGTAAATACATATCGACCATTGAAAGTAAAGTAGTTTAATCGACATCATCGATTTGGGAATACATACTAGATATGTTATACCTAGACTCTAACGTGGCTGCCCTAGAGTACTATGTCAGTTTAGGGCAGGCACATTGCAGTCTAATAGTGTTCTATGTTCAGTAGTTCTTGCACACTGTTTTGTGTATGAGGGATGTATGGATTTCAAACACCTCGCTGGCCAAGCGGGTTGGCGAGGCCACTCTTTCACCATCTCTTCCATATATTTCCCGGCGAGTGTATTTAAGATAGTTAAATTATAGATTAGAAAAATGTCTGTATACAAACCGTATCAAGTAAAACATTACAAATACAACTATCTGGGCAACATTACAAATACATTCTCATTATTCTCAAAACTTTGTAACAAGTAAATTGTAATATTTTCTTAGGTTTTCGCGATTACTATACATAACAATTAAACAACTTGGAACGGTTTAAATCGCGTATATTTAACATTATTTATATCACAAAGTGCCTTGTCTAAGTAACAGTCGGGATATAAATAATGTTAAATATACGCGATTTAAACTGTTCAAAGATGTTTAATTGTTATGTAAATTGTATCGAACTTTGAAAGGCTATAAACTTCCACATTTTTAAAGATATCGAAAAAAAAAATCACCAAATTTTTGGTAATATAACAAAATTTTTTTTTAAATAAGTAATTGGAAATGAGTTAACTTCTCCATAGTGAAATCTGTGCTCAGGTAGATATATTTAGATTATATTTAGTGTTCTTTGATTTTGTAAGATTTATTATTGTTATTTTTATATCTACGTTCTATAAATTTTAATAAAACTGTAGGCATGCATCTAAACTATTCTAATTATTACTGATATTCATTTTTTGCAATACGAGGGGAAGTCCAAAAGTTACCAGTCTGACAAAGAAAAAGGACACTCAAGTTCATGAATCTATTTTTATTTTTTCAATATAGTCTCCGTCTATTTGAACACATTATTCGGATCGTTCAATTAGCATTTCAATTCCAGTATAAAAAGAGTCAGAAGTTTTGCCTTCAAAATGGGCGAAAACAGCAGCGGTTACTTCATGATCAGTGGAAAATCTTCCATCCCTTAAGTTCGCCTTGAGTTTTGAGAACAAATAGTAATCTCTGGGAGCCAAGTCAGGACTATAGGGTGGGTGGCGAATTTTCATGAAGCCATACTTTGAAACAGCAGCTTTCGCTACAGCGGCGGCATGGATGGGTGCTTGTCATGGAGAAGCAGCCCACCTTTGCTTAATTCTCCACGACATTTTTGCTCGATTGCTTCTCCTAATTGCTCTATAAGGTTAGCATAATAGATTCCAGTCACCGTAGTATTGCGTTCTTTTATGTCTATAAGCAATATTCCTTGACTGATTCTGTATTCAGTATTCAACAATCAGAGTATTCGATATTTCGAAGCCATAATCTTTTTGGTGGACTGAGTCACCTTTGCCCTTCTAGGCGGTGCTTTACCAGAACGATGCCACTCCATCGACTACCCTTTGGAAACGGGATCATAGTAAAGTAAATCATAGTTTCATCCTCAGTAACAGTTGACTCCAAAAAATCGTTTCCGTTTGTTTGAAAGGCCTCCAAAGTATACTTAAAGCACGTTATTCGTTCACTTGGCTGCACACTTGAAAGAAGTTTTGGCACTCACCTAACTTTATTCATATGAAGATGTTCATGAGGAATCTTAAGGACTGTAGTTACTGAAAGCCCTGTTCTTGCTACTATTTCTTTTGTCTTTAGGCGCGAGTCGCTCTGTCTTCTTCTGTCACTAAATTGAAGTTGTTTGGAGTGAGTACCTCAACGGGTCGACCGGGGCGAGGTTCGTCGTCGATGGACTCTCGTCCTAAACGAAATTGTTTACAACAATCTTGGAAAATGATAGAGAAGAATCCCCGTACACATTACCTTTGTTTGATATCGGTAGGCTAACCCCTTCTTTTGTGAGAAACGTAATCACGGAACGCTATTACAGTTTAATTTTTTTTTAAATTCTGCGACTTCCTTTTGTTCTAAGAGTCGAGGAATCAAAACTAACAAGGGTTGAACTCTCAATAATATTTTTATTCATTTATTTTATTTTTCAGGAAGCTTATAAACTATTAATACACGAATTAGCGGGATAAATGACAATTACAATGACGAATCATTTTTTTTAGACATCTAGAAATATGTCGGGCTAGAAACTTTTGGACCTCACTGATATGTATCATTAAAATATATTTTTGTGTTTATCAAAATTTCTCATCATAACTTTGAATAGGTACGCCTTGCGTCCAATTTGTTTATATTTTCAAATTGGTGCTAGGAATAGATACTCTCAATTGATTGTGGGTTATTTAGCTTTATACCTTTCATTTCGGATTGAAACATAAAAATGTAGCTATTAGAAGGTTTGCTCGAAGTTATTTTTTACAAACCTTAAGCCCATTTCTGTTTTACTACTCCTGTCTCATGTACCATATACGAGTACTATGGATATATGAAACAGGTTACAATTTTGAATTGACTGCGACGGGTATCTGCACATTATGAAATATATTAGATTATTAGGCATCTGCAGATCATTTATTAGACTTTATTTAGAAGCTTTCTTCGGTGTTATGGAAAAAGAGAGTACAAAATTGGATTCGTATTATTTAGATTATCCATTTTGTCTGTTTTCTTTGTCGTCTTCTTGTATTTGTTATTTTTCATTCAAAATATTATTGGCTATCTTTAATGGCTTTGCTTGTATCTTTTTTTTCGTTGTACCTTTTTTATTTTTAGAGGGAAATTTTAATTTATATTGAAATTGGCGTATTTTATGCCTAAATGGTACAAGACGGACATTTCACATCATATTTTTAAAAAACCAGCTGCGTAGCAGATGTGACACATTCAAAACCATAAATTTCTGTGAGATTATTAAAATAATATATTTTTTTAAAAGCAGAATCATACAACATGATCTTAAGTCACCTGGGTTGAATATGACACTAAACATTGACACGAATGACTTATAACTAAATTTAGATACGAGTATATTTACGGTAGAGGGTGTGAGAGAAAAATTTCAATACGACATCCAATTGTATACAAAAACGACAAAAATGACGTTATGTCAAAAATTCATCAGAAAATTATGACTTAACGTCAGACAATAGGCACGGATACGAGCTTTTATAAAACTTAAAGATCAATTAATATCGTAAAGGCAAGAAACAAGGTTGCAAATATGACTACTCGTATGTGAAACTTCCAGTCATTTTTAAATTGGGGGAATTGCATTATTTTACTAAAAAAGTAGCAGTATTTTTCAAAAATCCTTTGTGGATTAGCAATATAACATTAATAAGAATACTGTTCAATAAAGTTTCAATGGTCTAATGCGTTTTTTATTTTTAAGTATGTTACGGTCCTTTCACGTGGCATTACTCATTCTACATGTATAGACACGACTTTGTTACGATTTTATTAGATGTATAGATTAGTTGATAATCTGGATTGTTTGCATAATGACAGATTCTAATAACGAAAGAGTTTATTTTAGAATATTTATTATTATGCTTTTTGGGATTATTTTGAGAAGGGTTTTGGGTATAGCATCGGGGAAGTATTAAGATAGTCTTGGAATAGTTTGCTATGGTCTTAAAATGCTTTTGGGGTGCTTTAAAATTAAATTAAATCTTCTGTCACAATCCCGTCTATTGGGATATTTTGAAGTTAAAAAGAAACAGAATCAAGTCAAGTTAATTTTAGTGTTGTCATTGATGCCCTCGCAATTAGGCACGTTGTTAATTTATAATGGCTGGTGAATTAAAAATTACGTAAGCTAAACCTAACGCGATTTTTTTTTGTTTACAACAGTACTCTGTCGTTATGAGAATCCGTCTTTATGACAATCTGTCTTTTTGAGAATCTGTCTTTATGTGAATGAATCGATAATCATATCTATTTTATCTACGAGTATCTATACATATAAAAGTAAAATATTAAAAGTAAAGTGTAGAGGAAGTCTTTTACTTAATTCATAAAGTAGAGGAAAATATATGTATATTTCCTTTCCGTATTATTTCAACAAGAGTTAGTCAAAATAAATTGAGTGGATGAATACCATTTTCGATGAATGTATTTTTTATTCATACAAATATATCCAAAATGATCTCCAATCGTAATAGGTGAAAACGTGAAGGCTTCGATAGGCAATGCTATTATAACACGAGAGCTCTAACTCGTGACGCATACTTAGTGTTACTAGGTAGATTATCATGAAAGTATGTTTGTTTACGGTTTTTTTATAGCAAGTTGTGGAAAACGAGCATACAGTCCACCTGGTGGTAAGTGGATACTGTCACCCATAGACACCCGTGGTACATGCCAACATTAGTCCAGAATGACAAACTTTGGCACGCCCTCGGATGCGCTGTCAACCTTTGTTAATCTAGGAATGGATTTGGAGAGAGGTTTTGGCAAATGGGAAGTAATAGGATAGGATAGGATGGGAATTGGTACTGGCATATCTCACTCACTACCGAAACACGTACGTACACTGGGGAATTTGATAAAGTGGGAAATTCAGTACATTTTAAGGTAGTCTTCTGTGAAATAGGGGTATAACAAGGCAGGTCGAGTGCGCCCGGCGGCTGTTGGATCTCACTCTCCCCACTCGGGCACTCTCCCCTTCAAGTGCCATCATAGCCGTCAACGAAGGATGCATAAAATACTGGCATGTCACCGCCAGGAACTAGGACATCGTAATTTTAAAACTACTGATCTGATTTCGCCAATCTACGAATTTAATCGAAATATTATCCAATTTTTTGCCGCAATTACATATTTTTAGTCGGTTAAGAATTACGCCTTAGAGTTTGCTGGTTTTTAATACATTTCCCGAAATACGAAAGACGTGATATCTACAACATGAAGTAAAGTGTATAAAAATAAAATAAAATCTGAGGCGCACAATGCCATTGGCGAGGGTCTAGTTTGAAAATAAATCCAGCGTGAAAGTATTTATCGTTTCACTTATTACAACATTTTCTGATGTTAATTCATTGGGTACAAACATAAGCCCTCTTTTCAACTCAATTATTTTTTATTTATTTATCTTACAAATAGAAAACATCTTGATAAAATAATGTTAGATAGTATTGTGAACTAGTATTTGCCGACGGTTTCGTCTGTTTGCAATCTGTTTTCAACTGGGAAATCATTGATCATCACAAAGTTACCAAGTTTCGATAACTGTGTAGTATTATTTATTCTCATTTCTCATTTGTATTAACTTAAGTACGCGGTGAAGATAAACAAAACGGGGAAATCCGCATGCTACAGATTTATAAGGAATCTGAGGTAATTAGCGATAGACCGCCTTTTGTGCATTTCATGTGTTACAATGTCTGTTGCAGTCTTATTTTGTTTTGGTGTACAAGAAAAGTGGTTTTATTTATCTATCTATCCAAAGTATCCACCGTGTGTATCCACCGATTTGCACTGAGCCCGTAAGTTAGATTGTGGTCCGACACCCTCTCTTAATTAATAGAGGACACTTTACATAATGGAAAAATAATTTACTTCAGTATATTACAAGATTAGAGCAAACAGACAGACATCCGACTAGACAGACGTTGTTTTCTTGGTAGAGATTTGAAAATTTGTACATGTATTTTATACCGTGTTGGCATTAAATTGTATTGTTATGTAACTTAGGTTGTATGCATGTTATTTTAGGATAAGCGTGTTTATATACGCCTACATAGTATTTCCACGTGGATAGTTATGTATGAGTGGTTTTTACATGTAATTACGACTCCAGAATTTTTAGACGAGATAAATCCATGCGAGTTATTTGATAATTGAAGCATGTAGTTTATATCGATTTCCTCCATTGCGTGAATCAATTATACGGTAAATATTCTCCAAAATATTCGTAACAAAATATATGCAAATATTTTGGTTAAACACATAATTCAGTGAAAAATACACTAATCAGTGGCTCTTGGTAGAGGATTGGCGAGCACGGGACGCGAAGCGACATTCTATTATAACCGCAGCCAATGCAACGTGCATGATCGATGTACAGTCAGTAACACGCTAATGTACCTAAAACCATTCTATTGTAGTTCTTATTGCTAGCGTCTTAAGGCACCGATGGGTATACGTGGACCTGTTGCTGACCGTACACTCTTGTCTTTTATACTTTTCTTGTTGTCTTACTCTCGACTGCAGACTTTTTAATCGTTACTACTTATCTGGTTTACTTACTACTTACGTACTTCCGTACCACTCTTAGTAGATATCCTATATAGTAATAGAATGTAACGTAGCATCAGCCAATGTTTTCCACTGCTGGATATAGACCTCTCTCAAGGCTCGCCGCCACACACGATCTTCTGCTTTACTCATCCAACCACCATCGTCGAACTTCTTCAAGTCGTCTCTCCCCCTGGACGCAGGGCATCCCACATTGCTCTTCCCGGTATGTGGCTTCAATTAGAGGACTCGTCTACTCTATCGGTTATCTTAAATCTCTTTCTTAAGTTTCGATTTACAGTTTGTAAGATATGCTAGAGCCCGATCCCATCCCATCCGCACCCTCCCCATTTTCCGAATGCTTTCTCAAAGTTCATTCCTATATTTTCAACGGTATAGGCAGCGTATCCGAGGACGTGCAAAAAGTTTGTTATTCTAGACTGATGTTGGCATGTATCGCGGATGTCTGTGGACCACAGTATCCACTTACCATCAGGTGGACTGTGTGCTCCTCTGCTTTCTTGTTTGCTTTCTCTGCTGGTTTCTGCTAGACTGGTTGGAGAAAATTCGAAGCAGCTCTAACAGCAATGTCTATTTTTATGATATAAACATAAACACACATCAAGAACTTACACAATGTGCCTACACTTGGCTCCATTTTCGGTTGTATAATTTTGCATAGTCACGTGAGAATAGTATTCAGTTCCTGATCAATATTCCGACCACGCACACAATCCAGACACCATCTCGAACCTTCTACTTTAGTTTCTTACCAACTTTATTTTGTCTAGGTTGTGATGGAGATTTTGATAGACCGAGGTTTAGAAGTTTTCATAAGTTAGATAGGATACTCTAAGGATTGTTGTCCTTCATAACTCGGAGACTTAAAGGTTATTGTTGTTCTGTTCTGTTGATACAAGCTTATCACATATTTTTTGTTATTAAGTGTCAAATGAGCATACAGACTGCCTTAATTACGCTGTTACTGTCGCTAATCGATATTTAGTTTTCTTATTAATTCGAATTTTAGATTTTCCTTTTCCTGAAGTTCTGAATAAAATCAGACAGTATGTAATTAGAAAGTATGCGAAAGTATGTAATTAGTAGTAGAGCGGTGATAGCCTAGTGGTCTCTATACTCGATTCACATTCGTGTGGAACGGTAGTTCAAATCCTCGACCCGTAACCACACTGAGTTTCATCTTAAGTACGGATTTTTAAAATTGTCACTAGCTCCGCGGTGAGGAAAAACGTGGCGAAACCCGTGTATTCTTTTCGAAATAATAAAAATCTGTAGTGCGTGTATCACTAATCCATCCACACAGGGCTTGCATGGCTCAAAACCCTGTTGATTTAGGGTTGATTTCAAAACCCCTCTAAGTTATTTAGTAGGGGGAGGACCTGTGATTACTAGGGGTTTTTAGGTATAAGGCTTGATACAAGTACAAATATGTAATTAAATATAATGTTAAATAGTTATGGAAATTACATCACATATGCACTGAAGTGTATTTTTAAGTGCCTGAATTTGAACTGAATTGGTATATTTGTTTCACCTCTTTGACCTTCCTTACAAAGGTTCAAGTAAATATGTTCAATCAACCTCAGGATAAATATGGGTAACAAATTTGACAACTCGTGTTTAAAATGCCCTTGTAAGAATTACAAGAACTGTTAGGTATTCGATATAACATCCCATTCTGTCCTGTCCCTCCCCATTTTCCTAATCCATTCCTTAATATGCAAAGGTAAGCAGCGCATCCAGGGGTGTGCCAACGTTTGTCATTCTGGACTGATGTTGGTGTGTATCGCGGATGTCTATGGACGACAGTATCCATTTACCATCACTGTATGCTCGTCTACCGCCTTTTTTTCTACAAAAAAATATGTATATTGTAAAATCTTTCATATTGTTATCTCGATGGTGGAAAAATTCAATTAATGTATGACACAAACCATCACTGTTCAGGACGGGCGAAAAACATTTGTTTATACAAAATTCTCCATAGTTTTATGAGTGTTACTACAATTGTTTTGATTGTAAACGCATTAAGATCAAAATAGTTATTATTATGTAACATTAATAAAGATAATTTATTTATTAAAATTCGTTTCTACTCGTCTTGAAAAGTATTGCATTGTTCCTTACCCCAACTGAAATTTCCACCATTCGGCGTCGATACTTTGTCTTATTATCTAAATTCTAGTGTAGATGGTAGATAATCGTTTAAAACTTGTGTATATAAATTCTAAACTACATTTAACAACATATATATATATATATAGGGAAGTAGGAGGACGAGTATGCGGTAAGTGTTGCCGCCGCTCATGGACATCTGCTACATCAAATGGTATGCGGATGCATTGCCGACCTTGTAAAATCCTAATCACAGCTTTCTTGAAGAACCCCATATCGTAGCGTAATGGAAAGATCTCTTGAGGCAGTTCGTTCCATAGCCTACGGGTTTGTGGTATAAAATGGTTTTTGGACCGAACAGTACGCGTCACCACCTATATTGAGAAAATGCGAATGCACCGCACTTTTGTGACCGGAGGTGCGGTTATGGAAACCCGAGGTGGGAATTATGTTGAACAATTCTTCAGTGCATTCCCCATTGTGTACGCGGTAGAACACGCCGAGAGACGCTTAGTCATAATAAATAAAATCATAATAAATATAGGTATATTATGACTAAGATGTCAAACAATTACTTAACTTGAAACTTTTTGTATTCTAGGCCCCTTTTCAAAACTTTTCCTCTATTATTCATTCACGCCGTTAAGTTATAAAACTTTGCTACAATTCATCATATTTCTTATTACTAGGAATAGCGTGGACAAGGTCTTAGAGCATTTCATTACCTACTGTGTTTGACAAGTCGTCCAGGTTAAACGTGGTTGTGGTCACGCTCGAGTCAAATGTCGGAGACAAAGGTAATTACAATCGAGTTCCAGGTTAAATAGTCTATAGGGTAATAGATTTTGTGTAGCCGCTGTTAGTGGCAATACAATATATTACGTAACCGAATTAGCAACTATTATGTTGTTTTGTCCACTCGGCTCATCTCCACTTTGGTGGATGTTGGCTTTTACACGTCAATGTTATGATAAAATGTTTACTGTGCGTGGAGTCACACTCGATTCGTACCACGGCAGTGGGCGAAACTTTTATAAATAAAATTTCAACTAAATATACTTATAGATCACAGATAATTGAATAATATAGACCGATAATCAATTACATATGCGTGTGCATCGCGTGTACTAACACTCAATCGGCAGTTTCATTCAGTTCATCGAAAGGCAACCCTACGCCTTTACGATTGTAAAGTCTGTGTTATGAATATACTGTATAATTATACTGGATATATTATACTTACATTATATACAAGTAGGCTTCTTGCTACGATTTTAATAGACTTCCAACGGCGTTTGCAAACAGGTGCCATTCTAAGGCAGCTGTGTATCGTTCTTACATTGAATTTTGGCGTGATCGACTAAGTTTGGCTGACTTACAAAGAAACCGTCGCCCTTTAACGGCTGTTACGGAAGAAACAATTGTGGCAGTGAAAATTTTAATTTGTAAAAACAGGCTTATCACATATGAGGAAATTCAGGTGAGATTCCAGATTGTTTTGGGGTGTGTATGAAATATTATATGGGCATCTACGAGTCAGGAGGATAGTATCGCGCACAGCCTCATCGAGGATCAAAAATAAGTTCGTGTCGAATGGTGTAGTGATATGATAACAAAATTTGAAGCAGGGTCCTCTCGGCGCGTTTACAACATTGTCACACGTGATGAATCTTGGATCTAGCAGTATGATCCAAAAACTAACCGTTAATCTACTGTTTGACTGTTGTTAACCAACGCCCCCCAAAGTTAAAAGAGCAAGAAGCGCTGGAAATATTTTACTCGCAAGTTTTTTCACTTTAATTGGCTACCTGATATCTGTAGCTTTACAAAACCAAAGCAGCATTAAGGTAGAATGGTACCTAGCCACGTGCTTGCCAAACGTTTTTACTGCAGTGAGCAACAACCGTCCAAACACAGGTCTGCGCGGACTGCTGCTGCATAACGACTGTGCGCCGGCTCACTCAGCGCTTAATACAGGGGACTTTAGACAAAATCATAATACACGTAGATACGAATTTAATTAATAACGACAGGGAGTTTCATTCAAAGCTGGACTAGACTTGACTTACTCAAACAATTTTCGATATTGCTCTAGAGATAGGTACGGTCCGGACGTCGCGTCGTAGCTCGCATATTTATACATTATTTTCTTCGAATTTAATTTCCGGACATTTGCCACTGACACTCTTTATGACTCCAAAATCAAAACTCGAAATTTAAAAACAGTCCCTGTCCACCTCATTTTATGGGGACCTTAGTACCTATTTCACATACCAAAATCTTCATAAAATCCTCTATATCTTTATTACGTGTGTCTGGATGTAATCATGGTACATATAATTTTTTTTTTTTATACTCTATTTGGGCGGACGAGCAAGCGGTCCTACGTGATGGTAAGTGTTACTGCCGCCCATGGACACCTGCAACACCAGGGTATATGCGGGCGCGCCGCCGACCTTGCAAAATCCTATTCACAGCTCTCTTGAAGAACCTCATATCGTAGCTTAATGGAAAGACCTCTTGAGGCAGTTCGTTCCACAGCCTACGGGTTCGCGGTATAAAATAATTTTTAGACCGAACAGTGCGTGAAACCTCCGTATCGAGGAAATGTGGATGGACCGCACTTCTGTGACGGGAGGTGCGGTTGTAGAAACCCGAGGTGGGAATTATATTAAACAATTCTTCAGAGCATTCCCCATTGTACAGGCGGTAGCACACAGAGAGACGCAACGTCTCTCCGAATGCTGAGGGATTCTAAACCGCCCGTGAGAGTGGGATCGTCGACAATACGAACAGCACGTCGTTGGATGGAGTCAAATGGGTCCAATTGGTATTTGAATTTGGTATTTGATTTTTTGTTTTGTTATAAAAATATTTATTCTGTTAGTCGGAATATTGACCCATATTATTGACACACTTTCGCCACCTCACAGGTAGTTGATTGATGCCACTGCTGTAAAAATCTCGTGGACGGGTATCAATGAATTCTTCAAAAACCCTAATCACAGTTACTTCAGAATCAAATACTTTTCCTTCCTTGAATTCCCTGGCATTTATCCTCTTTTATATGGATTTTCTTTTGATTTATATAATCAAAATAAACAAAGATCGACAAATTTAAATTAAAAGAAAACTAGCAAAAACCAGTACTTCAAAAGGCTGTCTGTCTATTTCATTCCGTAATTGTACTACCGTCAGAATACTTCGTGAATAGTTTCTAATTTACCACTTTCATAGACATTGTTAGCGACGTTTTCAATTTTACAAAGGACTTGGTCCTCTAGGGTCATGCGAACACAGTGGAGAGAACTAAACAGTAAGAAGTGTACATATAAACCCCTGTACGCTTCCAAACGGTAAAATATGTAGATAAATTTTGTATGCAATAGACTTTGTTTACAGACTGGATGCTCAACCAACTGAGCTACGGAACTTATGAGAGCCATCAGTAAATTTTACACGATGCAAAAACCTAAATAGTAACTTGGTAGCCTTTAAGAGTTTCCCAAGTGACGTGAGTTTAGAAGTAAGTGGTGCATGCGTGCGTGAGTCACATTTTGAGTGATGAGGGATTAGATTTTATACTGGTACTCTCCGTAATCTGTGGTGCAAATGAGCACCAATTAGTTTAATGATATCTCGTGGTGACGACGGCGCTCATGAGATCAATTAACGACAGAATCTTAACATTACGGTCGAATGTGAGGGGGAAGATTTGACCAAGAAAAATTTAAAGGACGCACTGTTTAATTCAGCATTTCTTGTCTTTCTTTGTAAGTGACGTTTAGATATATAGATAAATAAAACATTTATTCAGAAAACAGTTACAACACACTAAAATTAAAAAAAAAAATTCAAACTCCATATTTGAGTACATAACAACAGAGAAATATTAGGAAAATGAAAAGAAATATCGTAGTCTGGTGTCTGTGTGTCCTGTGACTGCCAAGAGCCAAAAGTCAAGATTCGCTTAGTAAAGCGATAGTAAGTTTACTGAGGACTGAAGAGGACTCCTTTGAAAGCACACGAGAAACGCATGCCCACGCTTTTATTTAATTATCACAAACAGTACACACAAAAAACACTTTAAAGTATAAACACAAACTCAATTTCACTTCCCAAGTTTCCACCAAATATATATAAAAAAATATAGCCTATCTATTGGTTTTATACTAGCTAATTTGCAAGGGGCAACGAGACCAAGTTTAACGATTCAAAGCTGCTCGGTAACGATTGGAACCCGTCTAATGTGTGTTTGCGAACCCCTAACGATATATGCAAGTGCCTTCATCATGTCAGTCACATTTTATGCAGGATACGTAGGTGAGTAAAAATTGATAAACGCGTTCGACTAAGTAGGTACATAAATATACGAGTAATGTGGTAATGTAGTTGGTCTGGTATACGCAAGTCACTAGTTTCCTTATATGCCCTGTCTTTATCTATAATAAATTTCGTTTTAGGATCACTACTTACGATCATTTCGTCCTAAGGCCGTTTCAGACGATGCGCAGTACTACTACTGTGCATAAAATTTCATCATGTGGACACATTTTGCTTAGTGAAAGTGCGGGTTCAAGTTGCTTAGTTGTATTCACTTTGGTCCTTGCGCGAGTGTAACTCGTTTTCACCCGCTACGCCTTCTCCATCCCCGTGATACTCGCATTCTTGCCCACTGCGCATCGTCAGGATGTGACCGGTCGGTACTGGCGCCAGTTCATTCCTGTTCAGTGATTTGACCATCGCTGACTACTATGAACTGGCACTGCACAAGGCCGGTGCAAATGATCACCTACGTATGAACACTGGCGCAAGTATTAATGATTAGTAATTGCGCAAGCCACTGCACATCATCTGAAACGGCCATTAGACCAGTTGATATACTATATTTGATAATTAAAGGTAATTTTTGCCATGCGGCATGCATTGGTGACGCTTTATATGTGTTGAAGAAAAACAAAGGATGAAAATAGTCTAAGCAGGATTTTGCGTCAAACGGCAAAGACCAACGTGGATATTTGGATTTCGCAGAACAGAAAATAATACCTGAAAAAAGAAACAATACTGGTATATTGCCATGAATGCTAACATTAAGATCAGAAATAAGTAGGTAATAGTAAGTTATAGTAATAGTAATAAGTAATAGTAATGAGTAATAGTAATTAATAGTAAGTAATAGTAATAACTAGAGTTTGAGGGGGATAGTGCACGTGCATAGTGCAATCCAACAGCCGCTGGGCGTGCTCGACTGGCCACGTGGGTAACGTGGCTCTCTCACAGAAGACTATCTTGAAATGTACTGCATTTTCCACTTTATCTTATTTCCCTAATGTAGGGTACGTGTTTCGGTAGTGAGTGAGATGTGCCAGAGCCCATTCCCATCCTATCCCTCCCCATTTTCCGAACCATTTCTCCAAATCCATTCCTATATCTCTAAAAGGTAGGCAGCGCATCCGGGGGCGTGCTAACGTTTGTCATTCTGGACTGACTTTGGCATGTATCGCGGATGTCTATGGGCGACAATATCCACTTATCATCAGGTGGACTGTATGCTCGTCTGCCGCCTTCGTACATAAAAAAAAATGCAAAATACGTAACAGTGTAGTAAATAATTTATAAGACATTTTATATGATAAAATGAGACACTTTAGTTAAGACCGATCACCTCCACAACAAGCGTCAAAACCGACCACCTCCGGTGCGCACAGTGAGATGAAAATCCACTTTCAAGACTGTCAAGAACACAAGGCTGGCTTACCAATGACAGACAGCGACAAAACAATAATAAAGCAAAATATTATACGAGTATACAAGGAAACTCTCTACAACATGTTAATCCAAAACCGTCCCGTTCTAGTCCTTGTTACGAGACTATTGAGCTATAAGGTACACCATTAAATGAGGTATTGACATGTGGAGTACGATTTTGTTTTGTATATATTATTAAATTATAAAGGCCGTAAAAGTTAGAACTACATACATGCTGATCTTTCAATATACTCTGTTGTATCTACTCCATGATACCATTGGAATTATTTGACATTATTTATAAGAAATACACATGTTCTGGTCGTGTGGTGTCGGTCAGCTGTAGAATAGCTTCACCCCATCTCTTAGCTTGGGTGTCGTAAAAGACTCTATATCTTAGGAACTATACTAATATACTTAAGCCTGGCTAGCGTGCCGTTTTAAGTCTTTTCATCCCGCATGCACAGAACAATGTGTATGAGGAGACTTATATCCCACATGGGCCGAAAAAATGATTGCGGTCACGGTACACATGTTCACTATTGATTTTGGATTGCACAGTAAAAGAAATTAGTCAAAATGTTCGATAGTATTTATTTATTATTCGTTAATTGTTATTTATTTCGACATGTAAATTGTGACATAATTTAAATTAGAAATATTCAAGACAAAAGAATACGGACAATATAAAACTAGTATGCATTTATTCTGCCGTACAAATGAAATCCTGCGCTCTGATAAAAAACAATGGAACTTCTTCCTGCAAACTTACTGAAGGCAGTTGCTGTGAATTCGATCAGTGTTTGTCAGTTAAATAAAACTTTAAACTTTAAAACAAGTTTATACAAGTCATTAAAAGTAGGAAGCGAAGCGGTAGAAATAGATAAAAAACGCTAAGAATAATTGCGAGATATAACGATGTGCACGCTATTATCCAGATGCGGTTGGTGTGCAACGACTGAAGAAAGTATTACGAGTAATGATGCATATATTTATTTCATTTCTGCCTTGAACGCTGTAACTCCACAGCCGCTGGGCGCACTCTACTGGTCAACTACCGTAAAATGTGCATTTCCCACTTTATTCTTTTCACCCAATGTACAATACTTATGTGTTTTGGCAGTGAGTGAGATATGTCAGAGCCCATTCCCATTCTATTTCATATGGATAGTAATGGATTATTGGATTTTATAAGCCTAGAGAAGGTGCATGCCGGCTTTCGAGGGACAGTAGGGTTGCCTAGTTTGCTGGACGGGTTTTTGATACGGTTTAATCATGTAGGTTATTTCTTCCGGAAGGTCTAAGTATACAATAAGTCCGTGTATATACCACGCGAGCAGAGTCGCGGGCAAAAGACTAGTTTCCGTACAAATAAGAAAGTATAAGGGAAGATAAGAGGACTTCCTTACCACATTAATCTTCAATTTGCTGGGATGGAATGGAGATTTGGTGAAATGAAACAGAATGTAAAAGTCAGAACACCCCCTTACGGACCACGTTGATAAATTTATCTATGAAACAGATTCTAAACGCGTATGTTTACCTTTTTTATTTTACTCTCCGTTTCGGCTGGGTTACACCAACCATGGTCATGAGCTGAACGGAGCAGCGGGTAGTCTATTTTGACAGCCAGCAGTATTTTTAACTACTCGCATTTCACGGCCGCGCTTTATAAGAGTGGGGTCACTAGGTCAGTAGGATGCGCCCAGTGAACTGTAGAATGCAACATCACCCTCTCCTAGGGTTGCCTCCCCTCCGGGTTTGAGATAGAGTCTCAGGTTTGAGGTTTGAAGGTACGGGCTACGGGTTAACTTCGTAAATCTCCGGGCAATGCGGCTCTGACGTCGAGCATTCAAAAATGTAAGAAAAATGAGAATAAAATTGAGTATGATTTTCAAACTGGCTCTAGTAACTATTAATAATAATATAGATTATTTTAAGGATAATTTTTGGGTATAATTAAATGAACAGGTATAATTTAAAGCGTCCCCGTGTGTATCAAAGACAGTATAAGTGTTAATTATTATTCGTAATTTAATATCTCATCAAGAATATTAATATGTTATAACTATAACTTAAAATACCAATAAGCTTAAATTAAATAAATTAATAAAAATATCCTTTTTTATATCTCCGAGTTTAGGGTATTCCGAAGGTGCCAGCCCTACCATCGCCTGTAAAATTCTATAAACAGAAAAGTGAAAGGATAAAACATGTTAAGTATATACATATACTTTTTATTTAACCGTTAACCAAGCCAGATACAAACCCAAGGTATACGAGGCATAATATTATGGATTCCTCCACCTCCCATGGTCCTACCACGCTTACGGTAATTCGGTCCGAATTGTGGGTACTTGTACAATTCCGGACTTCTTTTCCCTCTTCCCTTATTATAGTAACTAAAATAGTATGTGCCGACTATTAAACTATTTTTTAAATGTTAAGAGTTCAGAGTTGAAGGAAAACATTGTGATACCTGCATGTCAGAGAATTAGAAATGATCTGAAGCATGATCTCGGAGTTGGGACATTATATATAATTCAATATAGGCTGATATATAATTGTAAGTGAATATAAATGCATTCACGTTATTATCACTTCTAATTTAATTTTGTTGTTATGCATAATTAATTTTTAATTAATGTAACTACGTGGAAAACAAATTTTCATTTTGCGTTCCAATGGGCTTATAATTAAAATATGAAACTATAATAGCTTCGTTAATATGTTTACCAATATTATTTTTCTGAAATAGGTTACAGAATATTTTTTTGTTTAATATTTTTGAAGGACTACTAGTATTACTCATTTAATAGCTTAATAGGTACATGGATAAACTTTTATTTGTCCACCTGGATTTTGATAGTTTAGAGCGAAATGCGCCGTCGTATAGGAAAATATTATATATGAACAAATACATTTTTATGGTATTTCTATCCAATATTCTACTTAGTTACTGTTTTCCATATCAAGAAACTATCAAATAAAAGACCGGGTGACATGTGGGAGGGAACTCGAGGAGTGAAACTGAGATTTATTTGATTTTTATAAAAATTTGGTAGTTGTACGTTTTGTGGTTTAATAGTGATTTAAACTTCAAAGTGTTTTTTTTTTGTGTGTAATGTTTGTGATAATCAAATAAAAACATAGGATTGCATTTTCTGTGTACCAGCAAGGAGTCCTCTTCTGTCCCATTATCACTTTACTGAGCAACTCGTAATCGTAGTCATGTAGCATGGATCGATGAACGATCGAGGATCGATCGAGGGTCGATCTATGACAGAACGGCTCTTCCTCGTCCTCTTCTGTATACATTTTAAAAGCTACAGGAGAGCCCTGAATTACGAAATCACCGATCGATCATTGATCTACTTCTAACCTGCTCCATTTCATTCTCTTCTTTTTCAGTCCTAGTCCGATTTGAATCTTACTTAAAAATTAACATTAAATGCAGATGTGGATACATAAATGTATTTTTATTTATTGAGTTCTTTATTAGTACAAACATGTATTAAACTATATTTATTACTGATATAGTCGGTATATATTGAACAGAATTCTGTTATTATTATTAATTAAGAAGTGTCAAATAACTCATTGGACTAGATTTTAAATATTCTTCATGCGTTTGCCCAAAATACACAACGCTCCAAGTGCTTGTGAAAAATTAGTAATTTGCATAAAAGCAACTTCTGAAAACGTTTTGAAAGAAAAAAACAAATCGAATTCTGTTTATGTTTCCGTAGCGTAAAAATGAAGTAACCACGTAAGTAAGAACAAAAAATAAGCGATTGTTCCATCGGAAAACATCGGCTTTATTTCGTTACTGATTTCGAGAATTTCCCTTCCAGAAGATAAGTTTCGGATGGTTTGCATAATATTGACTTAGCAGAATATTTGTGAATTCGTTTTAGTACTTCGCGGTGACGTCGGGGGACACGTCCCGTGGTTAAGAATGGCTGGTTATTACACCGTTGTGTATTCATTTCACTGCAGGGCTTAAAACCATCCTATAATCAAGGAAGGATTTTTCGGGCCTCGGATCTACTGTCGTGACATGCAAGATCTAAATGTGTCATTAGCGAATAAGTTTTCTAACGTTGGTTGTATTGGCAGAAAATAAAGAGGAAATATAAGTGAAAGGATAGGTGGGCATGCACCTAGGAGTGTTATCGTGGAACAACGGAAGAAAAACTGTGTTAATCCTTGTATAACCAGGACTATTGTATATCCACTACTGGACGTATGTCTCCTCATGCACATTATCTTGTGTATTTTTTTTAGACAAGTGGGCGGACGAGCAAGCGGTCGCACGTAATGGTAAGTGTTACCGTCGCCCATGGACACCTGCAACACCAGGGGGTATGCGGGTGCGCCGCCGACCTTTCAAATGAGGGATGTATGGCCTTAAAACGCCACGATGGCTAAGCAGGTTGGCGAGTCCACTCTTGGAGGTGGTATAGTTCCATAGGGCATGTGGTAGCCACTTTGTTATCTCTTAGTACCATTTTACGAGACCCTCGGGAAAAGATGAGGTGGTGCTATTCTATAGGCGGCTGGCACCATATGGCACCATTTTTACAATACCCAATAATTGAGTAATACCCAATCCCAGCTTAGGGCGACCGGTACGTAGTACTCTTTTCCATCAGTTATTGATTCTGCGGCAGATATGGCCCACCCACTGCCACTCCAACTCGCTGATTGTTTGAACTATGGTAACTTTAATTCTTTCTTCGACGAATGTCTTAGAAGATTTTGTCCAAAGATAAAGTTTGTCCAAATAGTATTTGTATTCAGAATATTCTTTAAAAAAGCAGTTACGAATGTTTTCCTTGCAAATATCTGTTCGGTGTAAAGATCAGCGTCAATTTTTCCGTGTGCCGAGCTGAATATCTCGTACAGTCTCTAGGGAGGACAACAAACATGCGAGCGTAATCCGATTTCTTTGCCCTTTACATTATGTTTATTTGACAAAGTACGTGCAAGTTGTGTGAAGAAATAGTTACGAAGTAAGTATTGTAATTTAAATTGAAGGCAATGCAATAACCATTGTGTTCGCAGCCTTTGTTAAGTGGATTTATTTTCCTCGGAAGGATTGAGGAAATTTTCTTTTTCTTCTCAAACTGAGTTATTTTCCTTTTGGTGGCTGTACAAAGAACTACATGTAATAATATTATTATGATAACATACTTTGTTAACATTGTAATATATCCTACTCCTACTTTAAAATTTGTTTCTATTAGCTGATTTCCTATGAAATGACCGATTTTATTACTGGCCACTTTTAGTTTCGATAACTTCTGTTTTAATTCGAATTTCAAAATGAAACAAAATGCATCTAATAGCTACGATGTTCTTATTTCAAAATAAGTATTTCATTTGTTTTTCTGTACGTAAATTTTGTTTATGTATTGTCTTGAAAATAAAATGGATAAATTGAAAATCGTGCTATTTTTGAATATGAGTTTCATCGCGGCACCAACGCAAGTCAGACAGCTCACAATATCAATTATTTCACACAATACTTCTCATACGGACAGCTTTAAAACTTCAAGCGCTGGACCTGGAGACTCTCCCTCACCCACCATACTCACCGGACCTTGCCCCAACAGATTTCCATTTCTTTCGAAATTTGGACAACATTTTGCAAGCAAAAAAAATTTGATTCTGAAATAGCTGTGATTAAGGCTATGAAGAATTCATTGATACCCGTCCACGAAACTTTAACAGGGGTGGCGTCAATCAACTGCGCGTGAGGTAGCGAAAGTGTGTAAATAATACGGGTCAATATTTCGACTAACATAATAAATTTTTTTTTTATAGTTTCTCATACAAATCGGTCATTTTATAGGTAAGCACCTAATATAACTCATAAATGTCGAGCGCCTTTTGCTCTTTTGACGTTGGATTGAGACATTAACAAATCTTACGAAATCGAACATAGCCTAATCAAAAATAATAATAATTTTAATAATTTCATAATTAATAATTTCATTCATCTTCGTAATTAATAATTTCAAAGTCTAAAACGTATTCTGTCAATGTACAGTCCTGTCAAAGTAAGTCGTGACTTACTTCGACAGGACTGCACATTGACAGAGTCGCTCAGTAAAGGGATAGTAGGTTTATACTGAGAACAGAAGAGGACTTGGAAGCACACGAAAAACGCAGTCCTATGCTTTTATTTACAAATATTACGCACAAAAATCTCTTTGATGTTTTATTTTATAGAGTATATGGCATATGAGCGGGCGGACCACATGGTGATAAGTGGTCACCGCAGCCCATGGACACCTGCAACACCAGGGGGCTATCACTGTTATATCACACAATTTTTACAATTAATCCAAACAAAAACTCAGCTTCCCTTCTCGAGTTTCAGCCAAAAAGTCCCGTTTATCCACTTATCATTAGGAGGTGGATCTTGAAAAATGGTTCTGTCTACTTCCATAGAAAATATCATGAATCCTTGTAATACGAAAAAGTGTCTCCAAATGTTTTATTTTTGTCATACAATTGCTTCATTATACATTTCTGTATTTTGTTGACTTCCCGTATGCGTACATTGATGACATGTTCATTGGTTATTAATCAGGACACTGGTATTTGGTCGGTTGTACCGGGGTTAGGAAAAAATATTCGTGGTACCACCGATTATACCACCAGTGATCACACCAATACGGCTGTATGGGTCGTGCCGGCGTTCTTAAAAAGATAAATCGGTTTTAAATATCGATACTAATTTAATCAAATTTAAAGGCACCGGAATGCCTCCATCAGAATTACTCATGATGTCAGGTGTGGGCAAAGAATCAGTGACAAACAAGATGGCACGATTAGTTCCTCTTCCTATCACCGAACACTGAAATAATCAATTGAATGGTCTCTGATTACCTGCAGCTAACCAAATTAGTGATAGCGCCAAATTAATAATAAAGGATAGTGGCTCAATAATCAAATATTAGACTGTATAGAGCGGCGAAGCTTCTACAGCATACATACTTCTCTTTTGTATTTCTGGTGTTTGAAAAACAGAAACCATGGATTCAGTGCAAGATTTTCATGAATAAATAACAACACAGGCGGTCAACAAATGGTCAGCGTACTTACTGTACGCAAGATAGCTGCCAATTCTAATAGCATATTAAAGTGTGAGTATTATCAAACGTCTTCAGTCTATTTTATACACTATAAACAAGCAATTACTGTTCTGTATGTATCATGTGATCCTAAAGTGTTTCTTCTGAGTTAAGCCTTAGTGTGGTACGAATTTATAATTACTAATTACATTTACAAAACCTCACTTGTCAGTTTTATGTTAAGAGGACAGTGAAGTACTTATTTACGCACTGCGTAACTGTCTATTTTCATAATTCAAGTTTTTGGAAATATTATCATTGTTTATGACATGATTATTCCTTTTGGGTTGACCGATATTCCTTTTGAACGTAAACAAAAGAATAAATAGGTCAACGTGTAATTTGAATTATTAGAAAAATAAAAAAAGGAACGGGCAATTACTTTTTGATAACAAACGGTTACCTAACTCAAAATAAATAGGTAGCTTGACTGACCTTCTTATGCGATTAGTAGCCCTATCACCGTCGCCCACCTATGTCACAGAGCTCTGAGGTACGTAACCGCCTATAATTCAGATGAGTTATATAACATATAATAATATTTTAGTATATAGTGTTCAACCACGATAACAAAAGTTTAAAATCTTAGTATTTTATATAGGTAATGTGTTGAGCAGGAGCTTGGGTGTCAAAACTTGACTCAAATTCGTGACGTCGCAAGTCTCAATTAAGGCTCAGCTATCAGCAGTGAAGGAAAACAAAACAAGGAAATTCGCGTGCTCGAGAATTAAAAATAATGGAATATCAATTAATGTGAACTGGTTCTACGTAGTGGTGGAGGAACAGCAAAAGAGATAGGTGGGTGAATGAGGGATTAGTGATTTTCTTTATGGACGAAGTCGGCAGACGAGCATACAGTCCACCTGATGGTAAATGGATACTGTCGCCCATAGACATCCGCGATACATGCCAACATGAGTCCAAAATTACATATTGTCACGCCCTCGGATGCGCTACCTACCTTGGGAGATATAGGAATGGATTTAGAGAAAGGGTTGGGAAAATGGAGCCCTCTCCATTTTCCCAACCCTTTCGGATGGAATGGGCTCTGGCACATCTCACTCACTACCGAAACATGTACGTGCATTAGGAAAATAAGATAAAGTGGGAAATGCAGTCTTCAAGGTAGTCTTCTGTGAGAGAGAGGTAACGTGGCCAGTCGAGCGCGCCCAGCAGCTATTAGAATGCACGTGCACTCTCCGCTTCAAATTACTAAAGTATTAAATTAACTTATCATAGTTGCTTATTAAACTATATTAAAACCGTTTCAGTCACTGCAATCAAAAATGATTATTTATGTTCAAATGAGAATACTCTGCATTTACCAGTATACTCGTAGTCTTCAATCTGCAATCGCAACCGAATAAAAAATCTATACATAGACCATTTATATACCTATTTATTAGCAGTAAAATTCGTTAATTTGTTTGCGGCCTCGTAAAGCGTTTACGAGCACAATCGTGATTACAGGAAGGTTAACGACACCTCCGGGACCGGGAAGTGATACGAAATATGCTTTGTTTATTTTTGACCTGTTTTTTTTTTATTGTTCGCTTAAACAAAGCCGGTGTAAAGCCGTGTTTGTTTGATGTTCGCTCAGGTTTTTATAAGGCGTTGGGTAAATTGACGCAACACCGTACGGTTAGTGTACGCAAATCTTTATTTGTTTGGGAATTACTTGCGCGCATGTGATTTAAACGAGCATTGCTACACGAATGTCATTGTATTGGTTTAAACAGATAAAAGAAATAAACAAAAAAATCTATTGAGTACTCAGACGACAAATAGGACTTGTGATTAATTTTAATTCAATGTCAAATTACAATTGTGACACATTCAATTGTAATACATTCAATTCATTGTACTTTCTAAATCTGACTCTGAATACTAATTCAGATTCAGATTTAGCAAGTACATACAATGAATTGAATGAATTACAATTGATTTTTTACATTTAATTAACGGTCGAGTAGTAGAGAATGCCTTAAGGCATTAAGTCCGCCTCTGTACAATAATGCAAGAGGAATAAATAAATAAATAAATTAAAGTACATTTTAATTTGGGACCTACAATTTACTCTCATTGTGCAAATAATATCTCTCAATCATATAGGTCATTAGCAACACGCCAATGTACCCAAAACCATTCAATTCTAGTCCTTGTAACTAATGCGTTAAGCTGTCCATTGGTATATGTTAACGACGGAATGAATGAAAATGTAAAAGGCTAGGGTACTTGCATATGTATAGATAATAGTTTCGCTTGTATAGTTGTTTCTCTTTAGTGTCTTATAAATGTATGAAAATGTATGAATATCTCTTAATATCGTTAGGTTTACACTATTTGTATAATGTCCATTTTATAACTATGTATTGTGTAATTGATATTAAAATGATCTCTAGTGTGTCTTTTATTACCCTATTAGGATAATTATTGGTGAATAGGGTAAGTAGGGCATACTAGGGATAAGTTGTGGGCGCTATGGCGTTCGGGAAACAACTGAGCACTCCGTACCAGCCACTACCAACGGAAAAGAGAAGCTCCAATACAGCGCCCCTACCAACGAAAGAGGGAAGCTCCTATACAGCGCCTCTGCCAACGGAAAAGGGAAGCTTGGATACAGCGCCTCTGCCAACGGAAAGGGGAAACATGATTACAGCACCACAACCGACGGAAAAATGAAGCTTTGCCCACTATGCAAGGAAGATCACAGCTTACCTTCGTGCAAACAATTTGCAGACAGCGATCTCGATACCCGCTGGGAGATCGCAAAAAGGAACAACATCTGCTTCCGTTGCCTGTGTAGCGACCATCGCCGGGACAACTGCCAAGTTAAGCCATGTGGGCACAGCGGTTGTGAGATGTCACATCATTGGCTGCTGCATCGTACACGTCAAAGTCTACCGCCAACAGAGACGACAGAAGAGCCACAGGAAGAAATTGTCACGTCGATAACGGAAGTGACAAATAAGGTCACCGCAGCAAACTCATCGCCGCGTCAACGCCGAGCCTATTTGAAGATCGCACCTGTAGTGCTTGCCGGACCACACGCTAAGGTACATACGTACGCGTTGTTCGACGAAGGCAGCACCGTCACCATCATCAAGGAAGCGATAGCCGACTCCCTAGGCATCAACGGGCCGGTTGACACGATGTCAATACAAGGCATCAACGGCGGAGAAATGACACATGAAAATAGCCGCACTATCGACGTACATATACAAGGGCTACACTCGGACAGCGTGCACAAGTTAAAAGGCGCACGCACGGTCAAACGTCTCAAATTCACATCGCAGACCATCGGAGAAACGGACCTGAAAGATTGTACACACTTGGACGACATCAAAGACGAGCTCACCTACAGAGATGCCTGCCCTAAGATTCTCATCGGACAGGACAATTGGGAGCTGATCGTCTCACGTCAGATCCGAGCAGGGAAGCGGGACAAACCGGTAGCATCACTAACGTTGCTAGGATGGGTGCTACACGGATGCCGCCCTTCAGTATGTGAATCCGTCGCCTTCTGCGGATATATCACCCAGAAGTGCGACAAGATGAAAGAAAAGAAGAACTTCAAGTTGGAGTCACGAGGCATCGAACCAAAGGAAAGAAATGACCCAAAGCAGCACGCCATCGACCTTCGGAATAAGCACAGTCAACGGCTACCTGACGGGCGGTTCGACACCGGACTCCTGCGGAGAGAGCACAAACGCAAGTTCGTGCCAGTAAAGGCGCACCATCTCATAAAGCGTAGCGCTACACCGGCGGAAGAGGACAAGCTCGCCGCACTAGGGTGCTGCGCAAAGACAGACACGACAAAAGGCGACGCAAAGGCGGCAAGAAGGCCCGCACGCGGCAAACGCAAGTTCGTGCCAGTAAAGGCGCACCATCTCATAAAGCGTAGCGCTACACCGGCGGGAGAGGACAAGCTCGCCGCACTAAAGATTAATGGGGCAGCGCGGCTGCCCAAAGGAGTTGTGGTGCAACAAACGCCACCAACTCAAAGCCGCAAAGAGACAACTTCAACGAGGCCACACTCACCACGGTCCAAGAAGAAGAGGCAACTGCGAAGCACATCACGTAGCGGCACGTTCCCCCCTCCGCCCCCTTCATGGCCGGGGCCCGGGAACGTATAGTTCAAACGATGAAAGAAGACCTACGAACGACGCTACACAAGAGGTACCCGAGCAACGAGACACTCCACACGTTACTCGTCAAGGTAAAAATGCAGTCAACTCCCGTCCACTCACACACGTGGCAGTGACACCAGGGGAACCGGAGGCGCTCACACCCAATCACCTGCTGCTGGGGCCCAATTTACATGTCCCAGCACCGGGCGCCTTCACCAAAGAAAACATAGATGCACGCGCGCATTGGCGGCGCGCCCAGCGGCTAGCCAACACCTTCTGGAGCCGCTGGGTACAAGAGTATCTCCCCCTGCTTCAATACCGGCGGGAGCCCCGCACGATCGGCGAGGCACCACGCGTCGGAGATTTAATTATCGTGTGCGACGCAAATCTACCGAGGAACACATGGCCGCGAGGAAGAGTCATCGCTACGTACCCCGGGCAAGACGGCGAAGTGCGCGTCGTCGACCTACAAACGAGCAACGGACACGTTCTGCGGCGACCCACAAAGAAGATCGTCGTTCTACCGGTTAGGTCGCGAGACGGCGACGGCGGGAGTATGTTAACGACGGAATGAATGAAAATGTAAAAGGCTAGGGTACTTGCATATGTATAGATAATAGTTTCGCTTGTATAGTTGTTTCTCTTTAGTGTCTTATAAATGTATGAAAATGTATGAATATCTCTTAATATCGTTAGGTTTACACTATTTGTATAATGTCCATTTTATAACTATGTATTGTGTAATTGATATTAAAATGATCTCTAGAGTGTCTTTTATTACCCTATTAGGATAATTATTGGTGAATAGGGTAAGTAGGGCATACTAGGGATAAGTTGTGGGCGCTATGGCGTTCGGGAAACAACTGAGCGCTCCGCCACCTTTTTTTTTTTTTTTTTTTTTTTTTTTTGTTAGGAGAGACAATCAGGAAAAATCCTGCATGGGACACCTGGTACCATCTAGCCTGGCTGGGCCAGCCTAGGTGGTACCAGGTAGTGTCGGACTCCTACCGACTAAAAAACCTGATTGCCTCAACATCGTGTTTTGTGACTAATTCTTGTAGCCGTGTGGCTTATTAAGATTCACCGGTCGTATTGGCGTAGTGCGAGCGCTGAAGGCGCTCAAGCCAAGAGGATAGTGTGTGTTGCAACGAGCCTAAGGGCCCCCCCCGCCGGTGAACCGGCGGAAGGAACGAACCTCGGCTTAGGGCGTTGCATTGGGGGATACCGCGGGATCGCGTGTCGGCGGGAAGCGCCCAGACATGTGTCGATGCCTAGTGAGAGTGTTAGCTGAGGGCAGTGTGTTATCGGTGTAACGATGAGGACGTCCACGTCTCCGCCAGCGGGGACGGTGTCTGTGTGCTGTGTTTGAGTTTAGGGGGACGCCTCGAAGAGGCCAATGGCGCTAAGTACGGACTCGTACTTGATTATAAGGTCCAAACGGGCCTTAGGGTTGCCGTTATTGGTCCTGAGGCCTTGGGCCAGGTCTCTGATGTCCTGGAGATTTACACCTCCCAGGACGTTTTCGATGAGGGCCAGATCCTCCATTATGCCAGTACTAGCCTGGCTTTGGGAGGAGGTGGTCTTAGGGACGGGATTGGGGGCCGGCGCAGTCGTGGCTGGAGTGGCCCTCCGCCAAGACTGCGGCTCGGGGGCGGGTGCAGTGGTCCTGCGCCAAGATTGCTGCGCAGGTTTGGGTGGAAGCGAGGGGAAGCTCGCTGATGTGAGCACTGTGGCTGGGATGGGTTGCGCGGAAGGCGCGGGTGTTGGTGCTTTTACTTGCACCGACATGAGGGGGGCCAGTAGCGCCTGCGTAGGAGAGCGCTTGGCGGGGGGGTGGGGGCATACCGGGGGCCCTCCTGGAGGGCCTCCGCGGCGCTTTGGGGCATCCGCGATAATTCGCGGGATGCCCCAGTTGGCCGCAAAGGATACAGCCAGGGGGGTCCTCGGCGCCCTTGGGACGGATGCAGTCTCTAGTGCCGTGGTCGCCCAGGCACTTTACGCAGCGGGATCGCGCGTAACAATTGCGAGATGCGTGGCCATAGTATTGGCAATTGTGGCATTGCCCAATGCCGCCACGCCTATGGGGGGTCTCAAAGGAGAGACCGGAGAGCCCGCAGATAGTGCGGGTGTCGAAGATTTTCTTCCCCTCGTAGGTGAGGGAAAGGACAACCAGGACTAGGTTGAATGGGGTCCTGTCGCGACCCTTGTAGAGCCGGTGCACTTCTAGCACCGGGAAATCCTGGGATTTGAGATCCTCGAGGATCTCGTCTTCTCCCAGTTGGGGAGGGAGGCCGCGGACCACTACGCGGAGACGACGCTCCTCTTCCAGGGGCTCCGCCACCTGGCGGACGAATATAATATTTATAGTCCTGAAGCGGGGGACGGGGTTACGTAAATATGTCACACAAACCGCGCACCCCGTCCACTCGAAACCGAACGTTATAGCGTCATGATCTTATTAGATCCCTCTTAGGCTAGTTTACATCTAAGTTTTATCTAATAAGAATCTTGTAAATGTATAAAAATGTATAACAGTGTCTTGTATGAATAAATGATCCCCCGCGGGGTAGCGGGAGGGGTACGCATGTAGAAAAGTAGAAGGGGAAGCCAAAATAATATAAAAGACGAACCATTTTGGGCTTCCGCCATTCCGGCGCTACTGGCCCCCCTCATGTCGGTGCAAGTAAAAGCACCAACACCCGCGCCTTCCGCGCAACCCATCCCAGCCACAGTGCTCACATCAGCGAGCTTCCCCTCGCTTCCACCCAAACCTGCGCAGCAATCTTGGCGCAGGACCACTGCACCCGCCCCCGAGCCGCAGTCTTGGCGGAGGGCCACTCCAGCCACGACTGCGCCGGCCCCCAATCCCGTCCCTAAGACCACCTCCTCCCAAAGCCAGGCTAGTACTGGCATAATGGAGGATCTGGCCCTCATCGAAAACGTCCTGGGAGGTGTAAATCTCCAGGACATCAGAGACCTGGCCCAAGGCCTCAGGACCAATAACGGCAACCCTAAGGCCCGTTTGGACCTTATAATCAAGTACGAGTCCGTACTTAGCGCCATTGGCCTCTTCGAGGCGTCCCCCTAAACTCAAACACAGCACACAGACACCGTCCCCGCTGGCGGAGACGTGGACGTCCTCATCGTTACACCGATAACACACTGCCCTCAGCTAACACTCTCACTAGGCATCGACACATGTCTGGGCGCTTCCCGCCGACACGCGATCCCGCGGTATCCCCCAATGCAACGCCCTAAGCCGAGGTTCGTTCCTTCCGCCGGTTCACCGGCGGGGGGGCCCTTAGGCTCGTTGCAACACACACTATCCTCTTGGCTTGAGCGCCTTCAGCGCTCGCACTACGCCAATACGACCGGTGAATCTTAATAAGCCACACGGCTACAAGAATTAGTCACAAAACACGATGTTGAGGCAATCAGGTTTTTTAGTCGGTAGGAGTCCGACACTACCTGGTACCACCTAGGCTGGCCCAGCCAGGCTAGATGGTACCAGGTGTCCCATGCAGGATTTTTCCTGATTGTCTCTCCTAACAAAAAAAAAAAAAAAAAAAAAAAACTTCCGCCATTCCGATCAGCGGCACCACTCCGAACACTACAAACGGTCAACCAAGTGACTAGGACAAGTAGTAGAAAAACAAGTACCTCTGCCCCCTGCCCCCGGCTCTGCGGATATTATCGAAGAAAAGGAAATAAGGCGTTATTATTGTACAACATCCCTATATATACAGTCCACATCCCCCGGCGACCTATAAGGTTGTAGGACAATACTGTCCTCGATCTGTTGAAGAGATCGCAGTAGACAAAAGTGTCCTCAACAGTATAGGTTAACTTCTTATTGACATTCAAAGAAAATAAATAATAATATCATACAATTATAATATCATATCATTTGAGGGGGAGAGTGCACGCTGCAATCCAACAGCCGCTGGGGGCACTCGACTGGCCACATTACCCCTCTCTCACAGAAGACTACCTTGAAATGTACTGCATTTCCCACAGTATCTTATTTCCTTAATGTACCTTAATTTCCTTAAAGTGTGGTGAGTGAGATGTGCCAGAGCCCATTCCCATCCTATCCTTCCCCGTTTTCCCAACCCTTTTTCCAAATTCATTCCTCCAAAGGTAGGCAGCGCATCCGGGGGCGTGCCGACGTTTGTCATTTTGGACTAATGTTGGCATGTATCACGGACGTCTATGGGCTACAGTATCGACTTACCATCGGGTGGACTGTATGCTCGTATGCCGCCTTCGTCCATAAAAAAAAAAACAAGCAGGTTGGCGAGTCCACTCTTTCAGAGTTGGTCTAGTTCCTCAGGGCTCGTGGTAGCCGTTTTGTTATTCCATAGACTCCTTTTTACGACACCCGCGGGAAGAGATGCGGTGTTGCTATTCTAAAGCCGACCATTATTTATTAATCAAACTTAAATATTTGTCTAAAATTAGTCATGAGTCCCATTTATCATCTGCGTATTTAATGGCATTTTCTGTGTATTTGTTTCATTCGTTTAAACCAATACAATGTAAAACCTGAATATTTTTATTACGAATAACATCCAAGTAAACTAATGGAAATGAACGCGAGTTTTCAGCTAAAGCCGCCAGAGCGAATAACTAATTAACGCTGAGCAACATGACCACAGAACCACGACCGATATAGAGAAAATGGACAGACCGCTCTTAAGGTTCGCGCATAGTCCGGCGGGCCGCATCGCAGCGCATAATATTGCAAAAATCCTCGTGCATCATTTTCATATATTTTGTATAAACTGTCGCACACTTCAGGCGGGCCGCATCGCGCCGCAGCGCAGCACACTGCCGGGTCGCTGTAACTACGCGACTCGCAACCACGTAAATAATTTAATGTCAACAGCTAACTGACTTAAATTATTGCGTCGAGGTGCGGCTCGCTGCGTCTGTAATGTGCGTCGTCACAGTTTTGCAGTGCGACGCGACGCAGTTGTAACGAGCCTTTAAAATACCTATGTAGATATTATACATGTGCTAATGTGAATGCGGACTTTATATCTGGCACTTATTTCTACCTCATTATCATTATTTGGGAATAGCAAGCATATCGTAACTATAACCAGCCCTTTTATCGTTCACTGCTGGACATGGGCCTCTACACGCATTTGTAGAGTCTAGTCTACATTGTAGAGTCTACATGGGCATTTGTAGAGTCGCATTTTGTCTACATGCATTTGCTTGAGAGACGATGACCCCACGCTGCGTGCGCTGGCCAAGCGAATTGGCTAGTCCAATATATTAGAGGTAGTTGTTGCCGGTTCTTGCGGCTCTGTTATCTCTTAGTCGCCTTTTACGGCATACACGAGAAGAGATACATATAACGTACACAAGAAATACAAGCAAACATTTTTTTTATATAAAAAGTCGATAGACAAGCATACAGTCCACCTAAGTGGATACTGTCGTCCAGAGACATCCGCGATACATAGCAACATCAGTCAGAATGACAAACGTTGGCATGCCCTCGGATGCGCTGCTTACTTTTGCAGATTAAGGAATGAATTGGGAGAAAGGGTTGGAAAAATGGGGACGGATAGGATGGACTAGAAATGGGCTCTGGCATATCTCACTCACTACCGAAGCACGTACGTACGTTAGGGAAATAAGAAAAAGTGGGAAATGCAGTACCTTTTAAGGTAGTCTTCTGTGAAAGAGGGGTAAGAATATGGCATAAGTAGGTACATTTTTTTTGCTTTTTACTAAATCGATATCAGTTGCTAATAACATTGCGACTTGGTTTGTAGGGCAAAGGCTTCCACAAGATTGTTTCCGGCCATAATCTACGCGGCCCTGTGCGGATTGGTGGATATAACATATGTAAATTAATTTTTTTCTTCTTTTGCCATAGCAGCGCCTTCTGATCACTTAGAACCAGAAAACCCATCCAAGAACCCGTTCAGAAATATGAATAAATGTTTACCAAAAATTACATGTAAACCGATTCGGCCGTTTCAGGCGAAAGTGGTTACAAAATTGTACATCTAATAGACATATAAATTCACTTTCGCGTGTAACATATCTGTTCGTAGGTAAAAAAATAAGTAGAAACTCAGTGGTATAGGCCGGGGTTGGAACTCATATCGATCCATAATATATAAATACAAAATGAAGTTTCAAATGACTTACAAATGAAGTTACAAATGAAGACGTAGACGTCCCCCTCGTTATACCGTTAACACACACCGGCCCTCAGCCAACACTTTTACTAGGTATCAGCTCGTGCCTGGGCGCTTCTTGCCGACTCGCGAACCCGCGGTATCCCCCCAATGCAACGCCCTAAGCCGAGGTCCGTTCCTTCCGCCGGTTTACCGGCGGGGGAGCCCTTAGGCTCGTTGCAACACACACTTTGTTCCTGGCTGAGCGCCTTCTGCGCTTGCTCCACATCAAACACGACCGGTGACTCTTGAAAGTCCACTAGGGCCACAAGAATTTAGACATTCACGATGTTAAGACAAATCAAGATTTTTAACCGGTAAGAGTCCGGTACTACCTGGGCCCCCATTCCCAGGTGTCCATGAGGATTTTCCTTGATTGTCTTTCCTAACAAAAAAAAAAAATGTACTCGCTTGAATGCCGAGCGACTTGACTTTTTAACATCATTAATTTATTTTATGACATTACGTCCACTAATTCTATATCGGTGAAAGCGCCGCAGAGTGTTGTTGTTGTTGGAAAACAGGCATTGTTTATCGTCCCTCAGTTTTATGATTCGCTTGTGGCGGCTCATTGCCTTTACGACGAACTTTGTGTACGGGCACTGTGTTTTACATTCGCAATTTCTCATTACTAGTCACTTACTTTATAGTATCCGTAAATAGTATTTACCCACTGACTGACTATTTAAGTCCAAAGTTTAACATGTATTGTAAAAACGGTGTGTATTTTTTATGTCTATTTTACGTGTATTATATAATAGTACATTTGTACTTGTACTGTTATCTTGTAATTGACCTATCGGTATTAGACTATACAGGATACATACAGTACAGAAGTATATGGGGTTAAATAAAAAGTACCTGGTACCTCTTAAGACTGAATTTGTTTATTACGAACTAACAAATTTTTTTCGTAGTACTTTTTCTGAACTCTATATTTTCCCCCCAAAAAGTTAACTGTTTTAAATAAAATCTCTGATTTTGTTACTTTGTGCTGCCAACTATAGGCTGCTACTGGTGGCAATGCCACACACTGCATTCATAAACAACCGCTAATAAAACCGCTACTATTCGATACCTAGATCTCTGTAAATCCGTACAAGTGAGTGTATGTTGGCGGTGCGAGTGAGTGAGGGGTTTGTTGGAAAAAAGTTCTGAATTTTAAAAAGTCGTACAACATAACTTGTAGCTTTCACAAAAAAAATTGAAGCATATGCATACCAACTTTAGATTACTTCCAAACAGGAGACTAAACCATGCTCTATAAGTTGAAGTCCATTTTACAACCCAGACGTAAGAGGCATAGTTACGTGAGGCGCTGACCTACATGAACGCAACCTGTGTACATATGCATTACAAAAACATTGGACATCGGCTAATCCGGAAACACCCGAAAGCGTCATCCAGGTCTATGAATTACCGTACCTCTAATTGCATACTTTATTACTTTGTTGTATTCTTTATTACTTTATTGTATACTTTATTATATACTTTATTATTTTATTGTAAACTTTATTACTTTATTGCATAGACGTGGATAACTCGTTTGGGTGTTTCCGGATTAGCCGATGGTCAATGTTTTCGTAATGTTTCTGTACGTCATGATGTAACGTGATTCATCGTGGCTCCTCTTGTTATATCTGCATTGGGGCATGTTGATCGGAAAATCGGCTTAACGTTTTATTTCACAGCTAGCGTAGTCCGCGGTTTCTTTCGCGCGATTTTGAGCATGATTCCCTTGGGAATGTACTCGTATAATATATCTGGATGAAAGTACCCTAAATATTCAAGTTTAGTTAAAAGTTTCTCTTTGTTTCTCTCATTACATGTCATCTCTTGTTGTACTGGCTTTATGTCCCAAGTCTTTTGCCGCTCAGTCTGTAAAACGTTGGAATGCGCCCCTCATTCACATTAGAAAAGATTAGAAACGTTCGTTCAAAAAGAGGCTTCATGAATATAACTTAATAATTAAATTTGTACCACATCTCTCTACTCTCTTTAATTTCTCCCATTACCAAAGTCAAAGGTATTTTTCTCTTTTCTGTTCTATTTATATATAGATATATATATGTATATATTTATTATTCTCATATATGTAGATATATACATTTTTATATAAATACTAGCAAAACCCGCAGACATTGTCTTGCGTTGTATATTAATTTACCTCTGTATATAAAATCACAAATTATTCTGTTTTTCCGTCAATATGATTTTTGCGATTGGTTGAACGGTATAGAAGTTCATGTGCTGCAGCGCCATCTAGTGGCGAGTTACAATAAAGTGGGTAGTATGAAAACCTTCCCCATGAAAAAATACATATACGTGCCAACTTTCATGGTGATCGGTCATACGGTGTCGAAGTCTATTAACATCAAATATATATATGGTATATATATTATTGTCCCTGCATTGTTATGTATATGTTTATTGTATGTTTTACATTTATTTATTTTCTAATTAAGAGTACTTATAATGCCAACTTTACAATGCACACACTTAATTCTTTGTTTACGCAAAGGTTGACGGGTAGAGAATGCCATGAGGCATTAAATCCGCCTGTTGTACATTTTGGTCTGTCAATTAAGAAGAAATAAATAAATCAGTGGAGAGACTGATGGTATGGTTGGCTGATGGTATGGTATAATTTGGTACAGTGAAGTTTGAAATATCGAAAATATTATAAAAGGTCATTTGCCTTGAGATGACAACTTTCCATAGATCACAAATTCATACCCAAAACTTTATTTGCCGGAGTTTAGCTCAGCTTACTAATATTAAAGCTATCAAACTACAATTAAACCGCTGATATATGAGATTGTATTGATAGCAATAAAACTGGGAAACTACCTACAGTTTCTACCACTCCAATAATTGAACACTGAAACAATATTAACTACGCCGTTAAATGTCTAGAAAGTTATATTATTCTTAGACTTTTGAAGATGTTTTCAAAAAGGTTTTTGCAAAGTTTCGAATTAACTATGTATCACCTTTTCAATGAGAGACTTTCTGATTTTTTAAGTAAATTAGTTTGACATATGTATTACACTCTTAATTGTTCTGAATATTATTAATAATTATAATTTATTTTTATTCGTTCTGAATTCTCGACTCACAGTTGTGAGTTTGTACTCAGTTTGTACTAATTACCAGTTTTTAATTAGACGGCCCCAAGACCTACAATAAAATTACATAATATTGTCATTGCACAATATCCGCCATGCACTCAAAAAAGTACTCAAAAGAGCCATGCACTCCGAAAATGATCGTAAACATTGCGCAATCTGCAAAATTACACAAAGTTCAAACTCAAATGTACAAATGTACAATCTTCAAATGAACAAACTCTTGCAGAGGTTAAAAACATCAAGTGTTTAAAAATAAAATATATCTGGGGCACGTGAAATAGTCACTAAAATGTACGGGGTCCGTGTGATGGATTATGACTTGGAGGTCTACTCATAAATCTCGAAAAAAGAAGTTTCGGCCGATATTTCGGGCAATTCCTACCACAAAAATGTCCACTCCGGTATATCGACTTAAAGGAAGTTCTTTTGCGTCCAAATTATACCCCGATAGCACGCTACAACAATCGAATTATAGGTACTACGAGATCAAACGTCAAATGTCACGATAACGAGGGCGATATCTTTTAGATACTCGGAAATAACCGATGTATAGAGCTCCGACCGAAGGAAAGTCACAGTAGGGTTATAACACTTCACTCGTTCGAACTTCGGTTGGGCCCGAAACTTCGGAAGCGTAATATCAAGAGTAGATCCCCTGAAACCCTCCACGTGATTGCATTGGGAGGACTGTGTACTGCAGTAGGAAGCTACAGGTTGATATCGAGGCGTGTTGTTTACCAATTTTAAGCGCAAGTTTACGTATTAATTACGTAAGATTATGTACTTAAGCGAAAGTACGTAATTTAATCCACAATATCGTGTGGAAAATTTCGCAGGGCGGATAATAACTTTCTATCATATTCATCGCCAGGACAACACTCTGACTGCTAACATTGTTAAAGTTTAATGCGAAGTTACGTAAATATTGCTGCAGGATTATCACGACGTTTGAGACAGTATAGTCGTTAATGATTTCCAAAATAAATTTACCTGTGATTGCGGAGAACATTTAAACTGTATATTATATTCATGAAATGCTACAGACACGCGAATTGTTGAATTACCATATTGAATTGAATTGTTGAATTGCAAAAATATAAACAAAAATACAGAAACGGAAATAAGTGGAGATTTATTTTAATATTTTTTTTTTATTTATGTATTTCTAAAGGGTCAATTTATTACATAGTAAAAATTAATCTTATAAGTAATATCATAAATATATTTCTAATATATTCCTATACTCCAGTAATCTGTATATTCCTGGGTCGGCAACGCCAGCGTGGTGCATAATTATATCCGCACTCGCCCGTGGTTCTAGCGATAATGGCGCTACACTCCTATCTCCTAAAGTTTATCTTATGCAGTTTCCAGTGGCGTATGCAAACAAATGATTGTCTTTTCATGATACGGTAAGACTGAATGCGAGTTTTTTTTGATGCTGAGTCTTATCACCGAAAACCGTAAGCGTCATACGATAGAAAAATCGAAACGGTCGGCCATGTCATCTAAACGAAATAATTTAGACGGCCCGTGTTTTTTCTACCGTACACCGTATGCGGTAGCGTTGACATGCGAAAATAATTGTAGAATTTATTCTCATCACTTCTTAGTTCATACATGAGTGTCCAAAAGTGGCCCAGCTTTAAACGCCTCGATACGATTGTATGCACTCAACATCTTTTATATTTTCTTCGTAATTTACGCCTATACCACTACAAGACACTACCACAGTTGCAATGTGGTCCATCTTTCAGGAAATTCTCCGGCGAACTGAATCACAAATATCGTATAATATGAACACATACAATTGCTTGATCGTATACAGCAAAAACTTTTCAGGAAAACGGCTGCGTAAAAGCCGTATAGTGGGAACTTGGCGTTACTTTCCACCGACATGCGACATGCGACATGCGACATGCGCACGAGACAGAGTATTGATTAGATAGATATTGTTTATATTCGCATTTGATAGTAATTCGCATTTCAATGGTAAAAATTGCGCGAGGACGACTTACGTTCAGTAGCCGTGTAAAGTTTTACTTTTGGTGTTTGTTATTCTTTACCTCTCGGCTAGAGATATGTCGTAGTGTTTACAATCCTGTGCAATAGTATGTATTTAATTTTCCGCCCCTGTGTTCCAAGTACAAGAATATTCTCGATCTTCCCTTTGCCCCGTCAATGTTCATTTATATCCGCATGATGTGAAGCCATTGTCAGCCATGCCTCTTTGCGCCACCTGTTTTTATAAAAAAACAGTTAATTAAAAATATTAATGAAAATATTTTCTAAAAAACTTTTGAAGTTAATAATAGAACCTTTTAAAATGTTTTTGTTTGACTTTTACCAAATTAATTCACGTAATGAAAATGTAAGTTCTTAACTTTTATAACTTTGAAAACTAGAAGACTAAGTGTGAATGAATCTATTTGATAAAATTTAGGCCTGTTTATTTATTTTAAAGGTAACTTTTAATTAGAGTTCTAATGGATTGTTTAGAAAATGAAGTAAATACACTCGTTAATCAAGTTCTTGACAAGTTTTATTTTTTTATAAGCACTTCTAATACTCAATTTAATTCAAAGACCCTAAGTCCGTGGGGTCCTTTCGTGGTTTCACGTGCTTTCGTTTTTCATAGATCTCTCGAAGCGTCTGGTCGACAGCACTGGCGACCCTAGGTCTGGCCACACGCAATGCGTTAGTCTTGTCATCTAGCGAGGTAACACCGCCAGCTAGTTGCCACAGGGATCAAATTTGTACAACATACAAGGCCCGGTCTGTTCGTCCATATAGACGTACAAGGCGTACGTACAGCCTGGGGCGCTCGAATTTGGGGGGCGGTATGGCGAGATCACGGAACAGGCGGGCGTTATCTAAGTGAAATATTTGATTAATAAAACTAAATTATTTGATCATTTGTACTTGACCGTCTCGTGTGCATTTTGTTGAGAAAATTTAGTTTTAAAGGGCCGCAATTATTATCATTTGCCTAGGGCACCAAGTTTGCTCGGGCCGGCGTTGACAACATGCTTAATATATAATCTCTTATACTTCACATATTTATGTATAAAACACACTTGCTTATACATAATACTTTACCATACCATACCATCAGCCAGTGTCTCTCCACTTCTGAACAAGGGCCTCTCCCGAGGACCTGTAATATGATATATTACACTATTATACTTACTCTTGAACTGACTCGGTCACCATGGTTGATCTAACCCAGCCAAAACGTGAAGTTAAAAAAAAGTCGTTTACCTTTTAGGAACTGTTTAATACATTAATACTCGCATGATGTGTGTTGGAAGAAGAGTAAGATTGTGTGGTGGCGATCTTAGATGAGGTCTGTATCCAATAGTGGAGAAACACAAATAGATAGTACGATAGCAACAAAATATGACATTACAGATGTTTGCAATTCAATGCAATTATACATACAAACATGTGTGTATTTACATTGCGTCGGCAACGCTCTGTGTTTCGCATTTTAATTTTAACGCTGAAAACCCAATTAATCTATAAAACCGAACTGAAGTTCAATAAAACGCTGCAGATAAAGTTATAGAATTCAGGCCGTTCAGATTTTATGGTCTTCCATAATACGCGTCTTGTAAGGTGAACAAAAAAATTAGAATTTTAAATTCTCGGTATTTGTTTAAACATATTTTATTTATCATGTATGCATGAGCTTCCTAAAACTAGCTAATAACAATTTTACTATGAAAATGGTGGGTTAACATGAATCTCAGTAAGTATATTGATATAATTCAGTGGTTCTCAATTATTTTAGATACTCGGCGCACTTGCTGAATCCAGATTTTCCAAGGCACCCTATGTCAAATCCTAACGAGTAAGTACACTTTGTGAAATAGACAATATTTTGTTACACACGTCACGAATATTAATCGAGAATAGAAACTAGGCTACCATTGATATACCTATCATAGTGAAAAAGTTTCGCCGTTAGCTCAGGTGGTGTAGGGGTTTTTCAAGAAATAATCCAATTTGTTGTCACTTCAGCAATTTATTTAAACGTTAACGTACATTTCTAAGAAGGTGGCAGGAGAGCTGACAGATTTACTATATATACCACTTGTGAAATAAACTACTAAATAGGTAAAGTGTGCCTGTAAAACCGATTTCTTATTAAACTATTTTTATGGGGTTTTATTGTAGTTTTTATAGTACTCGTAGTATAGAACTCCATGGGCAAAGAAGCGTTTCTCTAGCCGCAACATATTATCCATGTTTAATATTGGAATGTTATTTTTTCTGCATATATGGCACTGGTGCAATTAACACATTGTGCCTGTGTCAAGTTTTCTTTGTAATAAACACTTACAAAGTCTAAAACGCATCTTGTTTATGTTCAATCCCGTCGCAGTAAGTAAGAGTCGCTCGGTAAAGATAGTAGGTTTACTGAGGACAGAAGAGGACTCTTTGGAAGCACGCGAAAAATGCAGTCTCACGCTTTTATTTGATTATCACAAACACCACGCATGAAAAACACTTTGAGGTTTAATGAACTATCTCTATTAAACAACAAAATGTCTAATACGCAATTTTTACCATAATCAAACGAAAATTCCAACGTCACTTCTCGACTTCCCTCCAAAAAGCATACTGGAATATTCACTATTATAAGTAGTATCGACTTAAATTTAAAATTTAAATAATATTTAAATTTATAGTGTGAATTTAAGTTTGCATTAGCAGCCAGTATGGATTCTTACGTATTTAGTAGCAAGAAGTTCGGCAAAGAACAATACACTAACGCCGAGTGTCTCTTGAACTTTGTCAATATGTTTGTGGAATCGACTGTTGCTGACTATACAATACTTAATTTTTATTTTAACACACGTACTATTTCGAGGCACCAATTTTGGACAAAATCTGCATTCGACAGATCCAGTTAAATTTAACAATGTTCAATCCGCAGCCAACACAAAGAGCACTTGACCAATACTTGTAACGTTACCAAAAGCATCAATTTCGTATTAAATCTGGATAGGACAGGTTCAATTAACTGCGAATTTATACACTTTGTAATCAAAACAAGAAACATTTAACGGTTACTGAATATGTTACATTGCAGGTTCAATCCTCCAAAGAGTCAGGTAATTATTGTTGGTAGTTCATAGGTAGGTAAGTTCATTAGTAAAATTGATTGGCAACACCTCCCTGCCGTATATTTTGACGGTCTAAGTATTCCGTATAGCGAAAAAGTAAAAAATCTGGATATACTTATAGATGATGATATAGATGGGTATACCCTATCTTGGGAACCTCAAATCGATGCAGTGAGCAGGAGGATGTTTGCTACGACATGCTATTTCAATCACGATCAACAAAAGAAACTATTTTCTAATAATTTAATTAAATTATTTTAAATTACTTAGAATGTCATCACAAAGTCGACTCCACGGGACTCCTATTCTTTTATAGTACCAGAGAACCCAAACCTAACCCATCTTTAAATTTGCTGCTATCGATTTGCTGCCTATTCAGTATTTTCATTTAATCTTTCATTTTTCTTTTTAAACTGAGCGCTTTCAGAATATCTAGGTAGGTAATGTAACGCAAAAATTTAACACGTATAGTTGAAGTTGAAGCGTCACGTCCGCTCCACGTGTCCCTATGTCCTACATCTATCATTTGTGGTTAACTGCGTGTCCCTACTAACCCAAAATTTGCCAGTGGTCCGCGAACCCGCAATCCTAAGCACTGCTATTAAGATAACAACGGGCTGTCCTTTAAACGATATAATAATGTGGACGTAAGTGATTGTGGACGATTTTGTTTGGGATCCAACGGGTTCGCACGGGATCATTGGGCCGTTTGAGTCAATTGTGAGAGTGTTAAATAAATATTCTGATAGAAAGGGGTACAAATTGGGTGGAAAATGTTACAATGTCGATATGTGACTGAATATAATTGGATTTTAGTTTCCCAGATGTTAACAATTGTGAGATTTATTTTCAATAAAAAATGAGATTCTAGAGTTTGTACCTATTTAAACAGAATCCTGAAACAACGTAATTACAAATTTTATAAAAGTCATTTTTTATCGACTAAAATAAAAGTCATTATTTTGTAAAAGTCATAAGTATAATAGTAGTTGACAAGTAGCAGACAATCAACCTTGCGGTAAGTGGATAGTGTCGCCTATAGACATCCAATATAAATGCCAAACATCATTCCAACGCGACAACGTGACAAACGTTGCCACGCCCCCGGATGCGCCGCCTACCTTTGAAGATGTAGGAATGGATCTAATAAAACGATAGGGCAAAGGGAAGAAAAACTATATCGCGATAGGTCTGAGATGAAGAAAGTTCTTGATAGAAAGGGATGAGGAAACGATGGGTTCACTCATCCCATTACATGTCCCAATGCTCATTGGGAAGATAGAGTGAGATGGGGAAATTATAATGGAGTATAATTAAGAGTGGCCCCTAAACCGTAACTAGCTCTTTTATCGTCCACTGTTGGACTCAGGTCCTCAAGCACATTGTCTTCTGCGTGGAAGATGGCGTTTAAAGCGAGAAGTAAAGTTCAGTTTTTGTATGATTATTATTGTAAAAATTGTGTATTGTGGGATTTGTGGTGTTAATAGTGATAATTTATTAAACTTCAAAGTGCCTAGTGTTACTACGTAATGTTTGTGATCTATTCATAATTAAGCTTAGCATGGCGCTTCGAATAGGCTTTGTTTCATTGAAATCGGCTGACGGGAAGAAAATATATCCCAATTTAAAGTTTAAAAAATAAAATTAAACGCGTACGAAGTCGCGGGCACAGCTATTAATTAAATAAAAGCGTGCGACTGCATTTTCCGTGTTCTTCCAAGAAGTTCTCTTCTGTGTCCTCAGTAAACCGAGTGATCCTACTTCCACTGGACTGGATAATGATGTGATAAAAATAATTGTTTTATTATTTGCTGTGTGTGGACCAATGGCTATGCCAGTGTTCAAATAAACTATATAAAAAAATAGAGGTGATGTAGTCTCTCGAGGCTCGTGGTAGCGGTTGTGTTATCCCTTGGTCGCTTTTTACAACACGCACGGGCAGAGATCGGCTAGTGCTATTCTAAAGCCGGCCGATATCACAAATACTTTTTTTCATATAATCCACAATAAATTCTGAAGCTTCAACAAGATAATCCATTGTTTTGGTTAACAAAATTAAAAAAAAAAGCTTTGTAAACCAATGGTTTTTTATTTTTCAATGCTACCATATTGCAAACGACATTATATTTTAAATTTCTCCTCCAGTGTTCATGCAAAGATCTGTACCATCTTAGTTCAGACATCGTTTGATTTACTACTATCTCTAAGGGAAATATTAAAACGAAATATATTCCTACTACAAAGTCTTTCAAAGAAAACTTACCCTTAAAGTAATATAAATAAGGGGTATAGTGGTGTGTTGTAATCTAGGGCTGATAGTAAGAGCACTTGATATATGCGTCGCAGAAACTTACGACACACTCCTATTAGTCATATCTTCGTGTTGTAGGTGAAATTTAAATGTTAGTTTTATGCTCTAGGAATTCCAAGCACAATTAATAGTACAACATTGATTTTGATTTTACAAAATATATACGAGGATTCTGTTTTTTTTAGCCTTTATAAATGTCCCACTGCAGGATATAAGTCTGCCCTAATAAATCACTAAAAGCAGTGATAGTCATTTTTTTATTAAGCGTTTCGGCCTATAATCCACCACGCGAGTCCAGTAATGGATTCTTTTGGATTTTTTTGATTCTGAAACAGACTAGCTAGTGATATTTTTTAATGCGTATCTACTTAAAAAGAAACTCAGTAGTACGGACCGAGGATTTGAAGTCACGAAATGAAATTGAAAGGTGTTAGGTTAAGGTTCTCTGTTAACAATACAGAAATATGTATGAAATAGTTTGTTTTTCCAAAATATTTTTTCTGAATGCTTAGTTGAGATGATGTGCTTCAGACGGTCTCACTTGAACAACTTCCCTGAGTAATATGAGATTTCTTGTATCTTCGCTTGAGCCTCCTATTTGTGATTTAGACCATGTCAAAGAGATCCCAAATTAAAAATAGACGAATTTTCCTTTCATTGTGCGGCTCAACAGTGTAAGAACTACTTGTTACTCGGCTATCTTACCTTGTCTTTATAAGTATCATATACAACAAACAGTAAAATACTTAGATACTTGTGCCATAAGAGTCAACAGTAATGAAGTTAACAATAACAATAAATTTGAAAATAACTACGTTATTGTTTATTCTTATGTACGATCATAAAGGTTTCGGGGTTAGATTCTCGGAATAGTCTTCTTTACCCCATTTAGTAAATTAAGCAATATAACTTGAATGCTGTAATTTAGCTTCGATTATGTAGCGTAACTGAAAATGGAATTACCATACCGTCAGCCTATGTCTCTTCCAGGGTTCACCACCACACATGATCTTCGGCTCTTCTCATCTAGCCACCACCGTTTCTTCAAGTCGTCGGATCACTTGGCTGTAGGGTGTCCGACACTGTCCTTCAGGTACGTGGCCTCCATTACTGTCTCCAGGACTCGTCAGGTAATACGGTAAATATGATTCTACGAGCTATGACTTTTTCCCGAATCTCTTCGAAATGGAATTTAAAATGTGCTTAATTTTAAAAAAAATCTAAATTAACGTGAGTGATTCACATAACATGAGACCTGAATAACATAACATGAGTTTGAATGTATATTTTTTTAATTCTAACGTATGTGAAAATGTAAGCTACATTTACAATTGCGAGAGCTAGGGAACGCGAGATACTATTTTAGGAATACTATTGTGATTTGTTACAATGCAGTGCCGGAACGCTAGTCTGGTGTTTAGGTGAGCCCGTCGTTCGTCTTCGTCGTCTGTTTTCTAGAATTTTTAGAAATCTCTCTCATGTAGGTTGACATTGAGGTCTTGGTAACTTTGAACTGAAATGGGGAATTAAAGGAACAGTCTCATAGTGTAGGATAGTACTCGCATATGATGCAAAAAGCGTGAACATATTATTAGATTACTAGCAAAATATTTTGTGCTTAAAGGCGAAATTTGTGACAAAATGTTAATTTATTATGTTAATTCTCTTTGCTAAGTCAATATTTTTGTTTTCTAATTGTGATTTGATAATAAATTATGATTTATGTTATTATACAAGTTATTTATGTTATTATACAAGTACTAGCTGTTGCCTGCGTGTATCAACTGTGATTTCATACAAAATTTGACGTCCTGTACTCGTATTTTAGCTCCCTGACAAAGATTTTGGAATAACGTAGCACATATGTCATTACAATACAATTGTAGATTTTTTTTATCAAATTTCAAGTTCCTAAGACTAATAAATAATTTAACCACCTCTTTAAAGGTTGAATTTCGAGAAATGCATTATTAGTAACGTGATACGTCATAAATGGAATGTAATCAGCTCTTTCAGCACTCGACTGGCCACATTACCCCTTTCTCACAGAAGACTGCAATGTACTGCATTTACTTTATCGTATTTAACGTATTCGTATGTGTTTTGGTAGTGAGTTAGATATGCCAGAGCCCATTCCTGTCCCATTCTATCCTATCCCTCTTCAATTTCCCAACCCCTCCCAATCCATTCCTTAATCTGCAAAGGTGGGCAGCGTATCCGGGGGCGTGTCTATGTTTGTCATTCTGGACTGATGTTGGCATGTATCGCCGAAGTCTATAGACGACAGTATCCACTTACCATCAGGTAGAATGTATGTATGCTCGTCTGCTCATCTTATTCACAGCGTATGTGGTAGACAGTATGTGGAGATGGTGGAGCCCAGATCCGTCAAACGAAGTTTCATTTTCGTATCGTTATGATTTTGATGAGCAATAGCTGCTAATTAGAAAATAAGTTGGTCAAAGAAGTTTCTCTTCTAATCATTCAACAAAGCTGTGTTTGTATAAGGATAGTTCACATCACTAGTAATACGAGAATAAATTTGTTTTTCTCATGTCAAGGTCTCTGAAAGTTAGTTCTTAAATTTATATAGGTATAAGTGAAATAGTAATAGATAGATATATAGGTTCTTATTGTACACCAAAACATACATATGAAAAACACAAAAATACTAGTAATTAGAAGTACAATCGGCGGCCTTATCGCTAATTCGATTTAGCGCTTTCTTTCGGGCTGTTGGAATACAATAACACAAACAATGACATTTTGATGTCTGTGGATATCGGATGAATAAAACAAGTACCTGTCTATAATCTGTCTTTGTCTATACCTATAGTCCAGTCATTATTTTGTGTCTGACTGTCGTTTAATTGGCTAATGTTATTACTGCGTAGTAATAATAAATATGTGAGCACTGTACGCGTAGAAAACAAAATTACAAGAAGCATTATCAAAAGGAAGTCCAGTTTATTTTCCTTATCTCATTCAACCTCAATACAGGCAACTTTTGGCTGGTAAGCAGAAGTCTGTAGTCGAATAGAGGTAAATGGTGCAATAAAGAATAATGTGCAGTAGAAAAATAAGAATTATACACGAGAAAACATTTCCAGTACAAAATTGTTGTTATATTCGCAGAATTTTAAGTACATAGATATTTCTTTCATCACACTCGGGAGAATATAAACGACATCGGCAGATCGTTTAAATCATTGGAAATATCTAAACACCACTGAAGCAATAACAGTTGGCAAATGTTGGTTCTTGTGACTAATGAAATAGGTTATTTCTGACTGCAATCCTCAACCATTTAAAAATGAATGATTTTTTGAGAAAATTAATTGAGATTGCAATTGCAGATTCGTAAATATAAAACTTAATCTCTCCTACGAATGATGATGCGACATAAAAAAATTACCGTATCGTGTCCGGAATTATGGCTTCAAATGCAGTGCGTTTTAAGAGAAAAGAAACTGGCGATAAACATGCTATTAATCGATGGCGATTTAAGTATAAAATAGACTGGGCATTTCTTTACAATGTTTGTGATAGAAAAACGACTGAACATTCCAACTTTACTTTATTTTATTTTCGTAGATAAAAATGTCCATGAATAATAAAGAATTATTAAGTTTAATAGTTAGTGTATCTACTTATATAATCTACGTAGGATTCTGTTTCACTAGTAATGTAGCGATAATTTAAAAGGCATAAATAATACGGTAAAAGTAATTAATAAATGTGAATATTAAATTAAAACACTGTGAATTAAAAGTGTCGCTGTGATTTAAACGCAACGCTTTTTATTCTTAATAATTGTTATATTACTCACGATTCAGTATTTTATTTACCTACTTTGAATATCGTAACCAACCCATTTGTATGACGATTATTATGTTCAATCACGATAACAAAGTTTAAAATCTTTTTAATCTTGTAACGAAAAAAGTAAAATGGAACTCCTGGTCAGAGACTGGCGTCTACGAGTATGTATTTCATCTGGTGTCTGTCTGCCTATCTGTCACACTTATTGTTCTCCCTCGTAGTTCTTAAACCCTTCCCTCGTAGTTGAAGACCTTTGTCTGTCTTGTACTTTTCATTTCGCTGCAATATACTTCTTTAAAATTCGTAAAAATCAGTTAAAAATCCTAATTTTGTTTCTAACATTAAGTGTGTATATAATATATATACCTATATATATGTATATTTCTAATGTATGTATTTTAAGTAAGTATATATGTATAATTTGTCTACTTTTAATTTACTGTGTATAATTACGTTTTCAGTAGCCTCTTAGAATGATACAGGTGAATTTTATTGCACCTTATATGAGTACAGAACGTCCTATTATGAAGGTCTCCGTGCAATCAAATTATTTGTTGCTACGCATAATATTGTGAAGCCTACAAATTAGCTTCACACGTTAACATGTGGGTTTTATTGTTTAGCATAAATTAACGAACAATGGAAAATTCAACGCTTGCAGTTAATGAATTGCGCTAATGGCCTAATGGAATGCATTTTCCGTAAAATATAACGAGACCATTAAATCTGCGAACGACGTCAGGTTATTACAATGTTGTTAATGTTTATTGTTGGATTTAAAATTGTTCTAGGTGGAAGTGAGAGATATGTATCAGAATAGTGATAAGAGCTCTACGAGTATGGTCTCAGCTTACTATATAATTCCAAATCTGGTCTCACATCAGACTCGTCCCATGGGACGAAATACTTACTGTTAAAATAAATATTATTTTCATTCGTTAAATCGTTCCAAAATCAAATTCAATGGGAAGTGCAGTCAGGGAAAACTAAAAGTTCGAACATATACTCGAATGTATTTTTATATGAATTCATAGAAGAGCTAATATGAATTTATACTCGTATAATAAAGAATATATATGAAATTCTTAAAGGTATTTTGATATTTTTTTTGACATAATCTCTGATGCATGTGAGAAGAGTGTTTAAAACAAACCCACATGTCACACTTGTAGTTGCGTAGTTACGAAAAGGAAGGAATAAATAACTTACTGAGGGCTAGTGACGTTTAGATACCAATCGGACGTTCGAACCAAAACTCTGCAGCTCATATTAACATATTCAGTAGGAGTCTTGCCGGCGCCGACGACAAATACGTTTTAAAACAAAGTTATTCTTTTAGTTAGAGCAACGAATATGAACCTATAATGTCTGTACGATAGCCTCGTTTACGAATGCATATACAATTTCTAATAATGAAAACGCTCAGTCGAGCAATGCCTTTAATCCTATCCTTTGACTATCCAATCGAGATATTATAATTTATTTATTTATAAGTAATTTAACTATAAAATTATCCAAAATGAATCCAATACCCTAGTCTATCGGTTCATTTCAATGTTGCACCCTCATGTATGCATAACACGTTTCAGATGTTTATATAAGATCCGCACCGGTTCTTATGTAAATTATGTACCTTCTCTGAGGAACCGCAACATAGTTTAAATACTTAGTAAGCGCCGTGTAAACTACATTACATTTGCTTACCTTTGGTGATACCAGTTATAACAGAAATGATCATAAATTGCAAATTATGAACTTGAAACTTCATTCACTGCGTGATAAGAAGTGGTGTTTAACAAAGTATCAGTATCCGATGATTGCACTTGTATGCCTTTAATGTCCCACTGCAGGGCACAGGCCTCCCCTATTAAATCACGGGGGGGTTAGTAGATACCAGATTCTAGTTAATTTTATATTCTATTATATATTCTAGTTTCTGGAGCACACGGGTTTCCTTGCGCCGTTTTCCCTCATCGCCGAGCTATTTTTTTTTTTTTTTTTATACGGAAGACGGCGGACCAGCAAGCGGTCCCACGTGATGGTAAATGTTACCGCCGCCCATGGACACCTGCAACACTAGGGGGTGTGCGGGCGCGTCGCCGACCTTACAAAAACCTATTCACAGCTTTCTTGAAGAACCTCATGTCGTAGTTTAATGGGAAGACCTCTTGAGGCAGTTCGTTCCACAGCCTACGGGTTCGCGATATAAAATAATTTTTGGACCGAACAGTGCGCGACACCTCCATATCGAGGAAATGCGGATGGACCGCACTTCTGTGACGGGAGGTGCGGTTGTAGAAACCCGAGGTGGGAATTATATTGAACAATTCTTCAGAGCATTCCCCATTGTACAGGCGGTAGAACACACAAAGAGATGCAACGTCTCTCCGAACGCTGAGGGGTTCTAAACAGCCCGTGAGAGTGGGATCGTTGACAATACGAACAGCACGTCGTTGGATGGAGTCAAATTGGTCTAATTGGTATTTCGGTGCGCCGGCCCAGAGATGTGAGCAATACTCCATATGGGGTCTCACCTGAGCTTTGTAAAGCATTAGGAGTTGCCCAGGGGTGAAGTACCGCTTCGCTCTGTTCAGCACACCGAGCTTTTTGGAGGCCATTTTGGCCTTACTTTCCAGATGACCCCTAAATTCGACATTGCTGGAAATGTCGACACCAAGGATCCCAATACTCTCCGAGATCTTAAGAGGTATGCTCTGAAAGCGAGGTGCTACGACAAAAGGGTTTTTTTTTAGCGATGAATGCACAGACTTGCGTCTTACTGGGGTTGAAATACACTAGGTTCAGGGAACCCCAAATCGAGACTAGATCTAAACAGTCTTTGATTTCAGACACAAGCCTGGCGCGACTCTCTTCCACTCCGACTCGAGGATGTTGGCGCGGCCCCTGTACAAGGCGTCTCCAGTACTGTCATCAGCATGGCAACGTATGTCACCAATTTGGAACAGGTCGTTGATACAGAAGGAACAGAGTTGGAGACAGCACGGAGTCTTGCGGGACGCCAGCGTTAATAGACATGGTGTCGGAGCAGCTACCATCGATAACGACTCTGATGCTCCGTCCAGTCAGGAAACTGGCAACCCATTCGCATAATCCCTCGGGTATCCCGAAAGATGGTAACTTGGAAAGCAGCGATTTGTGCCATACCCGGTCAAAAGCTTTCGCAATGTCTATGCTTATAGCCAGAGCCTCGCCTCTACTCTCAATGGCGTCAGCCCAGCGGTGTGTTAAATACGCTAAAAGGTCACCAACCGAGCGATTATGGCGAAATCCATATTGACGGTCGCTAATCAGCTGGTGATCGTCTAGGTACCCAAGGAGCTGTGTGTTTATAACACGCTCCATCACTTTGGAGAGGAGGGAGGTGATCGCTATTGGCCTGTAGTTGGCCGAGTCGGTGCGGTCACCCCTTTTAGGCAAAGGGTGAACTTGAGCTACCTTCCATACTGACGGGAAGCTTTTTGTGGAATATGAGAGCCTACAGAGTCGCGTAAGCACCGGAGATTACTCGGGAGCGCAAAATTTGAGCACCACTGCAGGAATACCATCTGGCCCACTCGACTTTCGGACTTCGGATGGAGCTCGCCGGATTTCACGCTGGGTGAAACAGATTTCTGGCATGGAGGTTGTGCACCTAGAAGTAGATGGTGGTGAGGCACCTCTGTCGTCCAGAGTCGAGTTTGAGGTGAAGAGACTGCCCAGGAGATCAGCTTTCTCCTTCGCCTCATGGACCAGTGAGCCATCGAGTTTCCGCAGTGGTGGGAGTGACGACTGACAGAAGTTACCCTTAGCAGCCTTAGCGAGCGACCACAAAGCCCGACTTCTAGAAGGATAGCTTGCTAGTCGATCGACAATTCTGCGGATGTGCTCATTCCTTGCTCTGACAGTGATCCTCTTACTGCACGTCGAGGTAGCGTTAAATTTCTTCCTCAAGTCGGTGGTATTCGGATCTTCAGACACCTGCGCTTTGGCCCAGGCCCTGTATGCAGCCCGCTTATTACGGCGGGCCTTTCTGCAGGACTGATTAAACCAAGGTTGGCTCCGTCCGCCTACGGGTATCACGGAACAAGGAATATAACATTCCATGCCCTGCAACACCACGTCGGCAACGGAGTCTGCACAGGTATCCGGATCTCCCGACGAGAAACAGATCTGCCCCCAGGGATAAGAAGCGTAAAATTCACGCAACCCATCCCAATCCAGCTAGTGACAATTTTAAAAAAATTGTACTTAAGTATACGAGGGGAATCCCCATCGTGGTAGGTGGATACTCGTGATATGTGGTAGCACAGCAGATGAGCAGACGATTGTCTGCTCGTTTCAATCTAATTAATTGTCCAAAATGTAAACAAACGTGTTAGCCGGAGGTAACTGACACGGCCTTACTGTAGTAGTGAGGTGATAATTGTTTCATCATCATCATCTTCTCAGCCCTTGGACGTCCACTGCTGGACATAGGCCTCCCCCATTGTCCGCCATTTAGACCTATCGGCAGCGACCTGCATCCAGCGGGTGCCCGCAACCTTTATGAGGTCGTCTGTCCATCTAGCAGATGGACGTCCTCGGCTTCGTCCGCCGGTACGTGGTCTCCATTCGAAAACCCGTCTGCCCCATCGGCCATCGGTTCTTCGAGCTATGTGCCCTGCCCACTGCCACTTCAGCTTGCTAACCCGAGAGGCTATGTCGGTGACTTTAGTTCGTCTACGGATCTCCTCATTCCTGATTCGATCACGTAGGGAAACCCCGAGCATAGCCCTCTCCATAGCTCGCTGTGCGACAGTGAGCTTATTTATGAGGCCCATAGTCAGAGACCACGTCTCGGTGCCGTAGGTCATCACTGGCAACACACACTGGTCGAAGACCTTCGTCTTCAAGCACTGAGGTATTTTGGACGAGAAGACGCTGCGTAGCTTCCCGAACGCTGCCCAGCCGAGTTGGATTCGTCGATTGACCTCTTTCTCGAAGTTGGACCTACCTAGTTGGACCGTCTGGCCTAGGTAGACGTACTCGTCAACAACTTCGAGAATCGAGCTCCCAACTGAAACTGGGGTGGGCACGACATGGACATTCGACATGATTTTCGTCTTGTCCATGTTCATTTTAAGGCCCACCTGTTGGGAAACTCGATTGAGGTCTCCGAGCATTGTGCTAAGATCCTCCAGCGATTCTGCCATGACCACGATATCGTCGGCAAATCGAAGGTGAGTGATGCATTCGCCATCAACGTTGATGCCGAGTCCTTTCCATTCCAGGAGCTTGAAAGCGTCTTCCATCGCATTGGTGAAGAGCTTCGGAGAGATGACATCTCCTTGTCTCACACCCCTCTGCAATGGAATCGGCTCCGTGCTCCCTTCCTGTACTCGGACTGACATGGTGGCGTTGTTATACAAACACTTCAACTCTTCGATATACCGATAGTCAATATGGCACCGCTGGAGGGACTGTAGCACTGCCCAAGTCTCGATCGAATCAAAGGCTTTCTCATAGTCCACAAACGCTAAGCATAATGGCAAGTTATACTCCTCGGTCTTCTGTATAACTTGCCGCAGCGTATGGATGTGGTTTATGGTACTATAGCCTTTTCGGAAAACGGCTTGTTCGGGAGACTGGAAGTCATCAAACCTGCGCTCGAGACGATTCGTGATAACCCTCGAAAACAGCTTATAGACATGGCTCAGAAGCGAGATGGGCCTATAGTTCTTCAACAAGGTCTTGTCGCCTTTCTTGAAGAAGAGCACCACCACGCTTCTGTTCCATGCCTCCGGCGTAATACCTTCGAGCAAGATGGAATTAAAGAGCTTCTGAAGGACTTTCAGTACCGGTGTTCCACCCGCTTTCAGAAGCTCTGAAGTGATTCCGTCCTCACCCGGCGCCTTGTTGTTTCTAAGCTATTTGAGGGCCATCCTAATCTCGTACAGGCTGATGTCCGGGATGTCTTCGGTATAGTGTCGGGTCAACTTGGCTCTTGGGTCTTTGGCCAAGTTGCCAACAGGTTTAGCGACCGAGGTATACAACTGTCCATAGAACTTCTCGATCTCCCTCAGTACCTCTTGTTTGTCGGAAGTGACACTGCTGTCCTCCCTCTTCAGCTTCGTCAACTGGCTCTGCCCAATAGATAAGTCTCTTGCGAACACTTTGGAGCCTTTATTCCGCTCTATCGTCTCCTTAATACGATTAGTATTAAAGAGACGGATGTCGTGTCGCAAGGACTGGTGAATCCGTCTATTGAGCTGCCGATATGCTTCCGCGTCATCAGGAGTCTGCAGTGTCATCGAACGTCGTTCCGCCAAGAGGTTGAGGGTGTGGTCGGTGAGCTTTTGGGGTCCATCTCTTCGACGATGTCTGAAGAATTTAGACCCCACCGTATGGACAGTTTCTACCAACCTGTTGTTGATATCGTCCACTGCAACGCAATCCTCTAGGCAATCGAAGCGATTTGACAATTCAAGCTGAAAGCTTTCGGGGTTTTGTATGTGGGCAGCAGTAGGTCGGTGCGTAGACTTCATCAGGCGGGACCTTTCCAACTTGACGTTTATATTCAATGTGCCTCTAACCATTCGGTGGTCACTACCGGTTTTCACCCTGTGGATCACGGAGACATCATTGAATATTTGTCTCTTTGTGGCCATAATGAAGTCTATCTCATTTTTAACGGAACCGTCGGGGCTCATCCAGGTCCACTTCCTATGAGGCGGCTTCTTGAAGAAAGAGTTCATCATAAAGAGTCCCTCTTTCTCAAGAAAGTCGGCCAACCTCTGGCCCCTCTGGTTCAGGTGCCCACATCCAAATTGCCCCACTCTCAACTCATCGTCGCCTCTTTTGCCCAGTTTCGCGTTGAAATCCTCCATAACAATATTGTAGTGTGTTTTCGAAGCATGTATGGCTCTACTAATGTCCTCATACATTGCTTCCACTTCGTTATCCGGGTGTGCCGAGGTCGGTGCGTAGACCTGTATGACCTTCAACGAATATCTCTTGGATATTCTGAGTATAAGGTACGCGACCCTGCTCGACACACTCGTGATGGCTACAACATTATTTACGAGGGACTTGTGGACGATAAACCCGACACCACCTTGGGACTGCTGGTCGCCCTCCCGGTAATAGAACAAGTTGCCGGATTTCAGGGTTATCGTGTCCTCCCCCTCTCTTCGGATTTCTGATAACCCCAATATATCCCAGTGCAACTTGCCTATCTCCTCTTCCAGCTCAGCGATCTTCTCGTCTGTTCTCAAAGTGCGCGTGTTGTAAGTCACCACTGACAACCTACGTCGGTAATCCGTGTTAAAAGCCCTGGTCGTTCGACGGTGGAATCCCGCCCGGAGATTCTTAGCACCCCTGGCTCCAGCGCTCGACCAGCGCCCGTCGTCCACGCCGGTGTTGCGACTGGAGCCGCCGGGAACTTGGGGCCGTTTTACTTTTTCTGCCATAGGGGGGGGGGGGGGGGGGGACCGTAACCCGCCGCGCTGGTCCAGTGCGTGGTGGCGGGTCGCCAGAGCCTCGTTCGTTGGTCGGCAGGGTGCACCACGAGCCGGTGAGGTTGGCTTGGGTCCCAGAGATGTAGGTTGGAACCCCTTACACCCCTAATTTAATTGTTTAAATATGCATAATTTGATTCACCGAGACTGCAAGTTTGTCCTAGATTTAAAGCTATTTGTTGAGCTATTTGTTTTAATATTTATTGAGATATTTCATTGATTTGGTTTTGTTTTCGGCAAAATGCATTGGACCTAATAGTTTCTTAAGTAAAATACTTGATAATTTATGTAAATAAAATCTGAGATTATCTTTATATTTCACGTAATTGACGAGTAATTTTATATGACGTAATAGATGTAGATAAATGGAACGGAGAAACTAAAGCTAAGTACTCACCTAGCTTGAGATATAAAGAAGCTCATCTGACACTTAATTCCTATAAAAAAAGAACTGAAATTATCCTTATATTTTTACAGAATTGTCTGGAAAATTTATATGACGTAATGGAAATCTGTTAAAAAGAAAATAATACATTCCTTATTCTTTATTAGATTTCTATTAAGATATTATAAGGAAGACATATTAACTAATTACTCCATAATATGTATAATCCATATTTGGGTTGTTAGCAATTTATTTTTTTATTTTAATAAAATTATTTCAGTTCCGGAATGAAAGAATAGATTCTAAATGTAAAATTTACATTTCCTTAACAACGCCTTAAATAACAGTGAGAACTACAACAAAAATCGGATTATTACATCTTGCGATTAGCGCAAACAAGCAGACGAAGACTTTTATATAGAGATAGAAATGGAGCAAATTGTGCAAACTATGTAATTCTAGAAACCTGCTCCCAGTGGCGCAGAAAAATGTGTTTGCTTCACGATGTCGTGCACAGACGTAGCTCGAAGGCGAATTTTAAAACGAGCAAGCTATTTGTTTTGCCGATGCAAACGTCCATATTCAGGAATGACGTTCAGGAATATTTAGGAATGAAGAATATGTTTCTGTGTAAATTATTTTCGTTAGGTACTTTCAAATGTAACTTTATTATTGATAGTACGTTATCTATCCGTTAAGTGGACTGCCTGTTTGTCTGTCACTATTTGTCTCTAAAAAAATCTCATGCGACACAAACCAACAGAATGACACTTCATTTCTTGACATCGGCCCATTTATTTAGGCGCTGCGATGGAGCATCCATCCACACACACACATACATATATACATACATATGTATATACATGTATCTATAAATGTATGTTCCACTGTAGCGTCTAAATTACTGTCTAATATACGTATACGCTGCGTCGAGGGGCGAGACAGGGAGATGTACTATCCTGGAAACTGTTCATAAACCCGCGAGAAGATGCATTTAGGAGAGCATAGGGATTGTGAGTTTCGTGATTCGAGAAAGAAATCAATTTACAAGTGATCCGTCCGTATAAAAAACTTATACCATGTTTTTCTCGAAAATGCCTTTTCCCTATTAATACGTTTTAAACTGAGCAGTATTAAGTAAACTGCATAATACTAAATTATTAATTGAATCTTCCGGGCTACTTGGCCGAGGTCTTCTGGAATCTCTTCTCTTTCTTCCAAACGTTTCGTCAACAACTGCGGTTGACATCTTCAGTGGCGGCTGCGTTCACTGTCGGAGAGATGTTATCTCTTCGGCTTTTCGAGCGCAACTTTGCGCTTTGAGAAGAGATTCCAGAAGACCTCGGCTAAGTAGCCCGGAAAATTCAATTAATATGGACACCGACCGAGAAAGCCTACACTCCTGCATAATACTAAAGTTTAAGCAAAATACATAGATAGATTACTAAGAGCTATAAATATATAATAAATGATAGACGAACAATAAACAGTACGGTAATACGCGTGATGGAGGTAAGCGTGTGTTTATTTATAATAATAAATAATAACTTTACTGCAGGAAGAACAAGTGGCAGAACATCAGCTTCAAATATTGTACGTCTAGGAGTCCAACAAGAATGAATACAAGTTTGTGTAACCTTCTAATGTGCTTCAATATATTCTTAACGGATTAAATTGTATAGAGGATAACAAAATGAATTAGCGCAGGAATTAAATGATACTATACCAAAGAGGCATGCAGTATTTATTTCCTGTACAAGAAGTTGACGATTATTAAGTAGGTGAAGTTAAGTTCAGTAAGGCCAGTGTAGCTTTAGCCTTACTGTTTTCTGACAATGCAAAACACCGTACATGCGTACACAGTGCGCTGTGTCCTACATTGGCGTAGAGGAGACGATTAATGAGCAGAGAGTGAGACTTTAGCTTTACTGCTTTCTGACATTGCAAAACACCGTGCATGCGTACACTGTGTCAAACACCGTGTCCCAGTACGCTACTGTGTCACACGTTGGCTTCAAGGAGACGGTTGACGAGCAAAGAGCAGTGAGTGACGCTTTAGACTGCTTTCTGACAATTCAAAACTCCTTGCGTAAGAGCTGCTAGCACTGCATTATACATTATGTCCCTATAAATATATCCAAAAAATCAATCCTGTTCATTACTTCATAATTATATTTTCACCTTTACGTTACTAGTAGACTGTGTCACAGTCTATTTCCTACTTTGACATGTTATTGTTCGAGGTGCTCCAACAAAGTTCTAGTTATATGGCTCACTTTACCGACTAGACAATGAAGGCTTCTCCTTTACCGACAATATTGATATCCGACACAAATGTGTCTAAACAAAGAGGCGATCATATGCCGGAACATGGGCTTTAAATAGGTACAGAGTATTTAGTAATAATGATATTGTAGCAGGAAGGTAAACAAAAATATTTTTTGTTGATAACTGAAAATGTTAAATTTTCTTTTCGAGTTATCTTCTAAAGCTTAAAGCCAATCCCATTGTATTTCTAAAATTAAGACTTTAATGGGTGGCCACATAATATGCATTTCATGTTAAATTTAGACGTTTCGTATCACAGTAGATGTTAGGGGGGTACCAGGAAAAAATAATGTCGTTAAGAGTCGATTCGATCCATTCACGTAACTACATTGTACCTTCTGTTTTTTTTTAGATATTCGGTAATAAAGCAGAAGTTGTAGGTTTGAAAATCTCTGCTCTTGTTAATTATGAAAAATACAGTAACAGATTGAGTTGTCTTTTCTTTATTGAAAATATATAATTTTTATAGCTCTTATAATGGGAATACGGAGAAAAACAGAAGGGCACTCACCGAGTCGCCATTTCTTCGATTCCTCGATTCGATAGCACAACAGATGTAATTTAGTGATCTTCTAGATTATCACTCGAGAAGTGTTTTTTTTTTAAAATGTCTACTTTTACAACCAATCAGACACGCTGTATTTAATTAATTCTTGGCGAGACGCGTTCTCGGCACGCAAATTTAGGGCCATATTTTTTGTAAATGACGTTGTAATTTGTAATTAACACTTAATTGTAGTATGGGAACGCCAACAATTCCACGTTTTATAAATATCTATAAAGGACAATATTGGAAAAAAAGACGCAACCTTCTTGAATTGGTGCATTCTACATAGTTTAATAAACTCACTTATTCTTTTCATGACTACTTAATTCGTTTCGTGCTAGTAGGAGCGTCCTGAGGTGAATGGTCAGCATCTGAATTCATCCGGGTCGTAGAACTGGGGCAGGCTTCATGAATACAAATGTGAAATAGGCACTACCTGGGTACTCCAATAAGTCTAGAAATAAATGCCTTTGTGCATCGTTGTGACTACTTGGAATTCAACTCAAGTACCTATTTTATTATTTGAGATTTGAGATGCTGTATTTTATGAGTACATTTTATAATTCAATGTAAACTATTTATGTTCATATGTAACCATCAATATGGGAATATGAGTCGACTAGAGACACACCATACGTTCTTATTAAAGAAACCTGGTTGGCAGTTTCTAGAGTGGGTGAAGGAGATGTGGAGGCGTTCATTAAAAGTCAAACATGAAACTTAAGAACTACCTAATAAGAATGTTAAATGTTAAATTAAAGAATTCGTGAGCTACTGAAAATAGAACACTACGTGTCTGTCCTAGAGCGCTTGTATAACATACTAGCTGTGCCCGGCAAGCGTTGCATGCCCGGCAATTTTTTTGCACTTAGATAGCCTATGTCCATCTGGAATAATGTACCATTCAAATGGTGAAAGAATTTGAAGGTGAAGGTGAAAGAAAAAACGAAGGAGTGACCTACAGATGAACAGACGGATGGACATAATAAAACTATAGGGTTCCTAATTCCTAGAACTTGGGGACTGGTTTAGAGTTCACCAATCCACATTCAGAAGCGTTAGGACCCAAAATCCGTTTTGAGACAAGGGGAGGACTATGCCCTGCTTGGGTCGTTGTAGGCTGATGTGAATAGGGTACATCAAATAAATGTGCATTTTTTACAAAGGTCTACGCGATTGCATCTACCCCCATATAAATGGCGCAGCCGTTTTTCACTGGCTTAACTTGTTGTTGCCCTGCGTTTTAGACCCTATGCATATTTCATTCTCTCGTTACTTGTGTGGTAATCCTCAACGCGATAGCCTTTCGCATATCAAACAAGGTGCAAACGTTTATCAGAATTTACTGGAGTATAGTAGAGCAGAGTAGAGTTGAGATGAGAATGACATTTTATTCGTTGTGTTAATTCATTGTATAAGACACGGTTGAAGAAACGCAGTGTGTTAATTTCAATTACAAAATATTTTTTTGAAAATTAACGCTTGTTTTTCAAAAATATACATACTTAATAAAAATTGCTAAACAATAGTCTCATTTAAAAAGCATTACGAACATGTGACAGGCCTGGAGGCGTACAGAGGCAATTTGCCATCAGTGGCACCATCTATATTCATGAGTTCCTTTCCGTCCAGTCGGCCAGACAGTCAAGCCGCATGCTATCAATTATTCTCATTTGTGTCAGTCGGGAATCTATCTGGACGCGAATTTGCACTTGCTGACCGATTCTCGGGTAAAATTTATAATTAGGTATGTGCTAGCGCGATAGCGGAATTAATTTTGTGCATGCCTTTTAACAATGAATCACGCTTTGGTTTGTCATAACTTCAAACGCCAGGTGGACTTTTCTTGCAAGGGGGTTTCGAGTCCACCATATGGTTCCAGTGCGAATTATAAATAAATAAAAAAATAATAAATAAATAAATAATAGACAAATCTATACATATAATAAAGCAGTAAAAGGGTTAAGTCTGTAAATTGACTTAATTTAAAAAAAAATGGGGAATATCTTTATAGCTACGTAGAAACTACTGAACGAATTTTGATCGAGTTCTCACTAATGTATAGCTAAGTATCCAGAAGGAAAACTGGTATATGTACATATAATACAAGGAAGTTGAGTTACAACGGAAAATAAAAAAAAAAAAATTGTAAAAAGAATTACTCAAAACTGCTGCATGGATTTTCTTTCATTCGTGAAATCCATCATGTCGGTGCTTTTTCAGGTGTTCAAATCATTTACAGCTCCTTAGTCCAAGCGAGCGAAGCCGCGGGTAGAAGGTAGTAGACAATAAATTAATTAACTAACGCCACATTCAATCGCCAACTCGTCAACTCGCTTGGCCAGTGTGGAGTTTGAAGGCCATACTCGTACACGCCTCGTGTCTATGTCCAGCAGTGTACCATAAAAGGACATGTTATAGTTATTTCGGCTGCCTAACCTGTTTCACTGGAATAGCTGGAATATATTTGGATAATTTTTCATCATATTATCTAACCTATATTGTCATTGTTTGCTATCAATATTATCGGAAATTATAGCTTGGCGACATTCCATAACTTCGTCCGCTATATTACTTGGCAAATTACCTGAAGCTATTGGTTCTGCAGCGTGCGCCTAGACTTATTAGTTTCCTATTGGTTAATATCTCGGACCTATATGAGTTTCAGTTATGAGAGATTTAATAATAGCGTCTGTGTCTTTATCAGAAGACTAAATTTAATGACCAGTGATAAAAAGTTTTTCTTTTCACTCGGCTTGAAAGAACTCACAATGAACTAGAACAAATAAACAGACACAACTAATTACAAACATTATTGACGCTGAAGTATCAATAAATATAGCCCTGAAGGAAACCCCGTCTTAAAAGGTTACTTCCTCCAAGTCCCATGAATTGAAATAGAACAGCCCCTGAAAATTAATAAAGGGATCCTCACCTCAAGTGAATTACAAAGTTCAAAGGTTTTGGTGAAATATGGTTGTTTTTTGTGTTGGAGTGCGTTGAAAAATCAAAAGGTAGGTTGGTACTTGTTATCGCGAACATTGTTCTCCCTTTGTTAAAATGCCTGAATGCTGTCAAAGAAAATAGCCGAGCAAACTAAAACCGCTCACTCTTATATAAATCGTGCAGCTTAAATACAACGTCTTGAATGCCTCTCTGAGTTTTCATTTTATTTCTTGATTTTCCTCTTCCTTTTCCTAGGAAGATTTAAAAAAGGTAATTTTTTTACAAAATCTTTACGATTTCCTTTACCTAAAAACATAAACATAAGTACGAGTATTATGCATTGAATTGGGTAACGGTCGACTGCTAAAGAATGCCTTAAGAAATTAAGTCCGCCTCTATACAGTATAGTACAAAAAAAGTAAATAAATAATTGAGAAAATTTGATGCCATTTATTTGTTATAATTCAGCTTAGCGGAATAGTAAAAATTAAAACATTATAATTAGTACAGCCAAGTAGTAAAGAAATTAAAATATAGTAAACGTATACATTTTTGTCACCTGTTTGTCAGCCTGTCAGTGTGATTATATTGAACTATAGGCTTTGAAACATGTTTATAACATCCAGACACGTGTATTGGATTTATAATGTGTGAATTTACAGACGAAATAATTCGATAAACAAGAGGTTTTTTTGTCATTAAAGGAAAGGAGATGAACAAAATTACAAGCATGTACTATCGCAGAGTAATGCCCGTGGACATCAGTGGCAAGTGACGAACGTTGCCATGATCGCAGGTACAACGCCAACCTCTGGCGATTTAGTAATTTTAAAGACCGCAGATGCATACCTACGATTACACACCTGCGATTTGGCGATTGACAATAAATAAATTACGCCACACTCAAAAGTTCACAATCGCTTTTGTCGTGGATCATACAGAGGTAAACATTTATGCGCAACAAACATTTGTCTTCAAACAAATGAGTGTATTTGTGTTGGAAGCAGAGGTGACGGCAAGCAGACGGTACAACCAACTGAACAAATCGGTCATAAAAAGGAGGAAGTAAGAATAGGAACATAATAGGAACAGCAGCGGACAATGTTACCTACTACCTACTGTTACGACCGCCTGACGGCGGGTACAAATAAAAAAACACAACCACAATGGTTATAAATGTATATTTTAAAATAATAAAAGAAAACAATAAAAAAACTAAATGGAATATAAATTTTACAATTTTACAGTAACACTACATTGTCCGCTGCTGTAATATTAACATTGTCTAGTGCTGTAATATTAACATTGTCCAGTGCTGTAATATTAACATTGTCCAGTGCTGTAATATTAACATTGTCCAGTGCTGTAATATTAACATTGTCTAGTGCTGTAATATTAACATTGTCTGGTGCTGTAATATTAACATTGTCCAGTGCTGTAATATTAACATTGTCCAGTGCTGTAATATTAACATTGTCCAGTGCTGTAATATTAACATTGTCCAGTGCTGTAATATTAACATTGTCTAGTGCTGTAATATTAACATTGTCTGGTGCTGTAATATTAACATTGTCCAGTGCTGTAATATTAACATTGTCTGGTGCTGTAATATTAACATTGTCCAGTGCTGTAATATTAACATTGTCCAGTGCTGTAATATTAACATTGTCCAGTGCTGTAATATTAACATTGTCTAGTGCTGTAATATTAACATTGTCTGGTGCTGTAATATTTAATTCACATAATGAATGAAAGAATGAATATAATTCATTTCTAATCATATGTACTAAACATAGTAATTTCTTCATCGTCAGGTCCTGTGTACGATACCTACATTGTCCGCTGTTGTAATATTAACATTGTCTAGTGCTGTAATATTTAATGCACATAATGAATGAAAGAATGAATATAATTCATTTCTAATCATATGTACTAAACATAGTAATTCCTTCATCGTCAGATCCCGTGTATCGTATAATAAACAGTTTAGTGAGTTAGACTTATTTTAACAGTGTGTTCCTAAATTTAAATCAGAGTTTCTTAAACTTATATATTTTAAGTTACCATGTTATTAGTGGACGAAAGTTTTTCATACATACGTTTTTTCTTATTTTAGTGGAAACTTTGTTGGTATAATTCAATTTTTAGTTCTTTTTTTAGTAAGTGTTATTGTACTGTTTGTTTGCCCCAATAAATACATACACATTATTAAACTACGAAATGTACGATATGTACTACGAAAATGTATTTATATTAAAAATTAAATTGGTTTTAGTAGTGTACTTACTTGGGTTGTGGTTTGTCAGACAAATAAAAAGATTACGTATCATGCATAAAGATGCATAAGTTATTATTTACAGAATTATCGAATCTAGTAATATTTTTCAGTCAAAAATAATTCTAAGTTTCTTTTTCACATCCTGGAATTGTGTGCCACTGTTAAACAAGGTCAGGAGTGGCAGCAAAGTCTTGTCTTATGCGACACCGTTTTATTATGCGCCTCTAAGTCTTTTCACCATCTTCTCGTTCTGCCTCCACGTCAGTTTGATTGTGTTCATTAAAGTAGTGTTGAATAACATTATTAAAAAATTGAAATATTTTTAGGTGTCCTTGGGTGGCGGTAACAATTACCATCACGTGGGACCGCTTGCTCGTCCGCCCACTAATCTATAAAAAAAAAGGTACCTAGGTAGAAGGTCAATAACTCCATTAAAAAGTCAATTGTCAGCGAACAGTGACAATAAGGGTTGCAAAACAGTTACAAAAAGGGTCTTAGCTTGACAACCTTTTATACTAAATTTTTAAAAGAATACAAATTTTCATAATAAAGATTGGCAGCGGGAGCTGGAGATGGAGAGTGATAAAAAACACCATAATATAAAATTGCTTCAACGGTCCTGTCCTTTGTCCATTTATCAGCGGACGCCACGTTGACATGATGCTGCAAATAACTTGTCTCACGAGAAATGTACGCTGTAATGTTGTTTCTTATCATTTTTTCTCTTATATATCGTCAACCACTTTAAATAACTGCGCTATATTGTGACGGTGCATAAAAATAAATTGCAGCAAAAAATACAAAAAATTGTAAAAGTATATCATTGTGACTTTCCATATTAATTTTACAACTAACTCTATTTTAAAGCTTATTCCTAAATCTGGTGCTAGTTAATATTTCTGTGTATCCTGTGAAAACCGGTACAACTAGACTTATACCACTTATCGTTGGTTAAGTGCTCATACTACGAAAAAAAAAAGTTTGTTCCTGTCTAATCCACATTGCGATACGCGCTTTAAGATCGTGAGATACAGTTTGTGTCAAATGATACAGCCACTCGAAATACGCACTTTTTGTTTAAACTCTCCTTGTGAAATTAAACTTGGCGCAATTAAACTCATACCACAGAAATTATCTCATATTTTCAAAACATTCACGTCTTAAAAATACTTCTAATGTAATATTGTTTTACACCTAAAAAAATATGTTAAAAATATTCTGTTCTTTCATATACTCGTAAGTACTGATAAAAATTCACCCTGATCTCAACGTTATGTAGAACATATTAAAATAATACTCGAATAATGCAAATAATGATCATATTTTATACGATACAGCTTCATAAATACATAGCAGTGACATCTTTCACGAGAGAGTTTTTTTAGCTCCATGTACCGAGCACATTAATATATTATTTTTTAATAGAAAAAGGCGGCAGACGAGCATACAGTCCACCTGATGGTAAGTGGATACTGTCGGCCATATACATCCGCGATACATGCCAACATCAGTCCAGAATGACAAACGTTGGCACGTCCCCGGATGCGTTGTCTACCTTTGCAGATTAAGAAATGAATTGCGAGAAAGGGTTGTGAAAATGGGGAGGGATAGGATAGGATGGGGTGGGGAGGGATAGGATAGGATGGGATGGAAATGGGCTCTGGCATATATCTCACTCACTACCGAAACACGTACATACGAGTATATTGGGGAAATACGATAAAGTAGGAAATGCAATACATTTCAAGGTACCTTTTTCAAGGTCTTTTGTGAGAGAAGGTATTTCAAGGTAGTTTTCTGTGAGAAGGATAACGTGGCCAGTCGAGTGCGCCCAGCGGTTGTAGGAATGCAGCATGCACTCTCCCCCCACCAACATAAAATTTTAAATAACAAGTCATAAAATTTTGTAAATATTATTTACAATATAAAGAATAATTTCAAAATATTATTATAAGATTAGAACTAAGATAGATGAAGCCCATGACATACATATTTTTTGTAAAAACGTTGACTTGTATTTCCTAGACTTTTTCAAACCTTTAAACCGCTCTCCTGAAAAGTTGCATTGTCTGAAATGCACCGGTTTCCACAGGACACCCAGATTTATAGTCTATTTTGTTTAATATAGAGTAGTTCCTACGTTTGTCTTATCACTCAAGTTTCTCCAATCGATGCCTAACAATACGCCAGGGGCGGATTCTGTACAATTTATACGGCACCGAGTTGGGCCCACTTCATCTGTTTAGCGAGATATTAATCATAGAGGCAATCCCGGAGCCGACCCCGCAAACAATGAGTTACACCGACCAATGATGAAAATGTAACGCTGGATGCGGGCTGAAGTCATATTGGAATATACTACATATAAATTAACCAGTAATATTTTGGTCTTTTACCACTCAAATTGAACCGCAACCAAGAATATAAGTGCTTTATCATACAATAAATCTTGTGTATGTTTTATTGTATGATAAAGCACTTATATTCTTGGTTGCGGTTCAATTACACAAGACAAAACACTATATAAATACATAGATAGATACTAAGGAAGAACTAAGGAACTAGAAAAGATACTGATATTTGGGGGTTAATCTGCGAGATAGTAGATATGTAGATATAGTCTTTTGAGATTTGCCAGAGATTGAACATGTTTTATAGTCAAATGTAATGTCACTCTATATAAGGGGGGGGGGGGTCACTTTATATCATCAGGGGGGAAGGGGAGGGGCTAGGTCTACCGATGTATACCCGATGAACTTAATCCGTAAGTTTCACCTCCGAACTAAGATCTGCTTCAGTTGTAATTGCAGTATCCAGAAAATTATTCTGAATCTGAATATATTCTGACATCGATCTTACCGGGAATTCAGTAGATACTCTAAATTGTGTGTAGACAGGATTCTTCTAAAATAATGTCAATTTTATCTGTAAATTAATAAAGTGACGCTTAATTTCAATCTCGTTGATTTTTAAGTCTATAAAATCTATACGCTATTGAATTTTTGTAATCAAGTCTTGAATGATTCCTACTACTCATAATGATATCCTGTAGTCTCTGGAATTTTGCGCCTTCAATTTAAAACATAGACATCACAGTTTAAAATATTTTAATGAAGAAATTAGTCAAATTTCTTAATCATTATGTTCTACAAAGCATTTATCGGAGTTTATACTAGTGTTATATGAATCAGTAACAATAGACCGAAAACAAAGCTCGGTTCATCAGACGGTAGCTTTGTTTGTGATCACACAAAGGTTCAGGCTCGCTCTTTGTACAAATATTGCTCTGAATAACCAATATTTTTGTCTCAAAGTATTTTGAAACTAATAATGCTCTTTTGATTCTCTAAGATCTCATAATATCATCTCATACAATATTGTCATACTTTTTTTTATAAAAACAGGTCTTAATACATTGTTTCAAAAGTCTTTGAGCCAATTTACACGTGGTTAGCTAACCGTCGCGTCTCTGTCGGCCGCTGATGTTGAAGAACTCATGCGGGTGAGCGCCTACCTTTTCAGATTAAGGAATGAATTGGGAGAAAGGGTTGGGAAAATGGGGAGAGATAGGATAGGATGGGATAGGAATGGGCTCTGGCATATCTCACTCACTACCGAAACACTTAGGTACATTGGGGAAATACGATAAAGTAGAAAATTCAGTACATTTCTAGGTAGTTTTCTGTGAGAAGGATAACGTGGCCAGTCGAGTGCGCCCAGCGGCTGTGCGAATGCAGCATGCAGTCTCCTCCTACCACCATTGAAACATAGCATTTTTGCTTGCAGTCATCTTACCAAGCACCATCCACTGTCTATAAACTTTTTAGTCATCATAATTTATGAAGCGCGAAAGATAAGAGACGGCTAGCCGGCTGGCTCTTCTAGTCAACCAGTACCATGTGAAGCCCACTGATTCATTGAGTGAGACGCCTCGCCGCGACAAACGTGGGATTAGACCTTTAATTTATTACACAAGGACGTCGGTAACGTCGGAAACGAGAGTTCCATTCCATTGTGTCAAAATTATGACGACACAGTTCTAAGCACCAAGTGATTCAAATCATAGAGAAACTCAAACGACCTTCGCACAAAAAGGTTCTAGGGAGAGATCGGCATTGTTTAAACCTCGATGTTTACTGATTAATTTTCATACGGTTTTGTTTAACTTAACAAACCTGTTAATAACAACAGTAATGTTTTTTTAATACTGATCTCCTTCTACTTTATGGATTTATAATATATTATAGTGTATATTATACTTTATAATATACTAGCGACGCGCCCTCGCTTCGCTTCGGTTTATAAGTTTTTTTTTCAAAATTTGAAAAAAAAATATAGACTATGTTAGACACGGATAATGTAGCTTCCTATTTATGAAAGAATTTTTGAAATCGGTTCAGTAGTTCCAGAGATTACCCCCAACATATCTACAAACACACAATTTTACCTCTTTATATATTAAGTATAGATATAGATATTTATATTATATATTTATATCATTATACAATATTAACTGAATTATCTTAGTTTTAAGAACATAAATCTAACAGTCCAACAGTGAATATCCAATGCTGTAATATTTAATAATATTAAAAGGGCTGTGTATCGCTAATGAAATTTGGACATAGCATGCAAGCTATGTTATCTATGAATTATTTGTAATCATACAATTTTCTTTCTGAATGATACATTTTGGATTTTAAACAAATACATAATCTGTTTGTCTTGTATAGTAGCGGAGGAATTCAGAATCATGTTCCTGCTCGTATTTTCCATTTTTTTTTATAGAAATGTGGCAGACAGACGGACGGTCCACATGATGGTAAGTGGTCACCGCCGCCCATGGTCACCTGCAGCACCTGGGGGTCTGCGAGTGCACCGCCGACCTTGCAGGATCCCATTGATACTCATAAAACCTCATGTCGCAACTCATTGGCAAAACCTCTACTAGCAGTTCATTCCACAACTTATCTAACGGTACAAATGTTGTTTATGCGGCGGTTACCACTTACCGTTGTCGTCTCTCCTATAAGAAAATCTTTAGCCTTTTTTGAACCTTGCGTTTACTCTGTAGTTGTATTAGTGTCCTATATTTCAAGAGCCAGTAAGCCGAGTAAGAGTACATAAATTAAATTTACAATCTAACCCAGTTTGGAACTAGGTCCAATCAAATTAAACATATTCATCCTTGAACACATTTTCCATAGAAGCTTAACAGGCTTTAAGTTCATTAGGCCTTCTCGAGATATCGAATTTTAATTAATGCAATGCGGAATCGAGTGGTCTTTGAATACGCACGATTACAAGGATGTAGGAATTTAATATATGGATACGATAAACTACATTAGAACCACATTATGGTTTGGTATCGTTGTCCCCACTAACAATCCCCACTGGTGGGGATATCAGAAATTGTAGACGAAATTATTATTGCTCCCACTATAGTTTTATGATACACCCTAAGGCCAAATAAAGAGTTATTAATTTTTGTTTAGTAGTAAATTTATTTTCTAATAGAATTGCAAGTGGTCCAAATTATCAGTCAAAAGTTGCAGCTAAATATTCCCGGGTTTCTTCTTTAGAATTATATTACAAGTTATTAAAAATCATAACACCCTTAGCCACTGATAAATAATTAAAACTGCCAAATTGCGGTTCGCCAGATACTGCAGTGGTAGTAAATACATCACTTAAATCGTTAACTGAGCTATTAACCTTGATATAAATTTTCAAAAATTGTTAATAAATCGAATCAAATTTATTTATTGTGGGTATATAAGGTGCTATACATATATGTCTTTCCTTTACTCTTTGCTTAATTGGTATATAAGTAACATGTAGGTACCTACTATATTTAATTGTCCACATTACAGAAAAATAAACAAAATTAATAATAATATACACCCAAACACTATGCTATACATAATAAACATCACCAATATTAAAATATTCGATTTTAGAAATAGGAAGGATTAGTTTAAAGTCTAAAAGACAAATTTGTATTTTATGAAATCCTAATTTCGTTAAAGAACCACTTTTATACACTGTAAAAGTTCCCATTGTCTGTAGGGTAACCCCCGAATTATATACTGTTTATACGCCTTGTATTCGTATATTCTAGTTACAGTTTAATCTATGCGATTACATGAATTCATCCTTAGCATCCTTTGAAAGGTCAATGCTTGTGAGGTTCGCCCTAATTTATTCTGGCTCCCTTGAGCATTGTTATTAATATTTATAATATTTACCTTGTTTAAAGGTTATTATTAAAATAATAATAATTTTGATATGATATACGGTATTTTTCACACATACATATTTATCTGTGAAGAAGTGCAAATGTCAAGTTAAACGGAATGGATGTTGGTGAGTTTAAGGTGATGTTGGCTACAGAATTTTAGCAGACCTAAATACAAAAGCTGGCAATTACATACAGGTTTGTGAGTTTTCATTAGTAGCTGATGTTTATTTACCTAAGTTGAATTCCTTTTGACATTATTACCTAAGTTTAGGATGGGGCTAACATGGCGTATGCATAAAAACCCATTTACAAAGTTAAGATTAAAAAACATATTTATCTATTAAACGGATCGCCATAATTACTCTAGGATTGTGTGTGAAGCTATCGAAATTATGAAACATAAAAATTTCAATTGAGAAAATGGATACAAATTGTCCTCAACGTGTAATCCAGTTATTATACTATTTCCATTTCTTTATTTTCTCGATGACAGCTCACACACATTGGTCGATATAACTTTGTTCTAGCGTCAACGCCTAAAACTCCGAACAAAAATTAGGCACCAAGACGTCATATTTCATTAACAAGGTCACGTCAGCCAGAAAGCAATTTTAGGGATGTAGTTAGTCGATCGACTGTGTTTTTATTATAATAACTTGGAAATGTTACAATCAAAATCGACTACTAGAACATACGATTTTTTTTAATCATTACATTACTGGCGGTTTTTATTACTATTAAATTAGTTTTCATTTATTGTAATGAAAATACAGTCATATTGTTTCATAATTCCACATAAAATCGTGATATATATATATATATATGTATATATATATATCATGACCTATCGATAAACGTAACACGATAACAGATCCGATATTTTTTTACAAAATGTAAGAAACTAAACTACCGCCGGATACTTTTGTACAAATTTATTAACTAATATTATATTTCATTACAAGATGTTACACGTGTTAATTCTTGATTGATAATGCCAACTTCTTTAAAATTTTCGAAGCTGTTGTAAAATAAGTAAGTATAGGTAGGTACTCGACAATGAAACGAAATAATTATACTGACAGGTAATCTTTATTTATTTATTTTAATCAAAATCTGATGAATCGTCACTGTCACTCGATGAGCTCTCCCCAACATTTATTATAAGTTCCTGTACTTCTATATTATCGAATGCCACATGAATTTCCCAATCCGACGCTATAATGTTTTGGGTTCTTCTCACAATTTTTTCCCAGTTTTCGGCAGTTACTTCCGCACATGCATTTTTTAATAAATTTAACATCTTGTTTGCCGTAAAAGGGGGATGGGTATTGTTTCGAGCGGCGTGTCCTTTGATTTGTGCCCATATTAGTTCTATAGCATTGTACTGGCAATGACACGGCGGAAGTCGAAGAACCCAATGACCACATTCGGCAGCTATTTCGTCGATAGCATATCTTTTAGGGAGGCTTTTTTTCGATTTTAAAATATTCACTAATTGTACTTTTAATAAAGTATTATCCACATTTTCGCCATGACGTTGGAGCCAGTCAATTATCTCTTGTATTTTATTATCAATTTGTCTGGAGTGATATGTAGCGTTGTCCATAATAATTATCGACGGTTCTTCCAGAGATTGCACCATTTCTTTAAACCATCCTTCGGAAATCTCCGCGTTCATTTCTTCGTGGTAGTCCACTGTTTTCTTGGATTTAAAGGCCAGTAAAGCATCTGACATGAATCCTTTCGTAGACCCTGCATGGCATATGATGAGGCGTTCACCTTTTCTCATTGGCACTGAACTAGTGGAAACGACGGTGTCGTCAGTCCAGTTCTTAGATACTGTGTGGTTTGCATTTAACCAAGTCTCGTCAGTGAAAATAACATTTGACCAATCTGATATCTTTTTGGCTTCGCTCAAAAATTCGCAGCGAGCCATAGCAACGTCGTGACGCTCCATCAATATTTTACGTTTGTCCGATTTTTTATAACAAAATCCAATTTCTTTCAAAACCAAGCTTAATGACGATTTTTGGCCATGGAACAAACCACATTCACGTAAAGAAACAACAAGTTTTTTAAGTGTTGGAATTTCTTTGCGCAAGTAATAGTCATATATATGACGGCGAATAGCGTCAGCGTCGAAGTTGTCAACCGATGTCACACGACGTGGTTGGCGTTTTTTCTTCGGCGTACGAAGCTTATTTTCCTGCATGCCGCTTGTACCGTAAGCTTCGGTAGTAATTTTTGAAACAGTAGGTCCACTAATTCCTAATGCGGCCGCAACACGCTCTCGCACTTGCGACAGTGGTAATAGCGGGCCACCATTTTGATACTCTGCTTCAAAGTAATTACGAACCTTGATCACCAGTTCTCTCGCCTGCCTTTTCAGAACAGATCCTTTCAGCATTTTGATATTTGACAGCTGGGCAGCAATCAACACGGAGGAACACAAAATACACAACGTAACGTATGGATAATGTGAAAAAACTCAGCGAACAGAAATGTAGTGACTAGCACGACCGTCTTGTTGCGAGTGACAGATTAAAACAAACACAAAATGGCGGTGGGCCATTGAGTGTTCCCACCTTGAAAAAATATATTTGAATGTTTTTGTTGTATTTGTCTTTGTTCAAAATATAATAAATATATGCGATCGATATCATTACTTATTTGGTCACAACACTACAACTATCAAATTAGAACTGTCATCGAGAAAATAAAGAAATGGAAATAGTATAATAAATTTAATATAAATAAACCTCATGATTTTTCTCCTAACTATATTTTAGATATTGTGAGTGTTGTATGCCGCAGATTTCCGTATTATGAAGACCAAATGTGGGCAGTTGAAGAAACTGCTCGCACCTCTCGACGTGGACTACCCGCCTCTTCAGTCAGCTCGTGACCATGGTTGGTGTAACCCAGTTGAAACGTAAATAAAAAAGGTATACGTACGTATTAAGACCCGTTTGATCTATAGGTATATATAATAAAATCGTAACAAAGCCGTGTCTGGTACGTCTGCTATTTTTAGAATTTTTGTCTGTTTGTCTGTCAATCCGTCTGTCTGTCCGTCTGAATGCGCATCACGTAAAAACTACTGGACAGATTTGAAACTTGGCATATGGGCTGGGTTTAAACATTTAGGGTACATTTTATTCAGATACTTTTTAGAGTTCCCGCAGGAATCAAACAAAAGTTCACGTGAACGAAGTCACTAGCACCGCTAGTTGATAAATGAAATACCGCTTTAATCGACACCTCTAGTTCAAGTTTAAAACGAACAGACACAATACTTCTCCGATAAGGTTTAGTAAAAGTAATTAACAAATGGCTTCTGTCGACGGTTCACCAGCGTTCCGTATTAATAATGCATGAATGTAAACCACTTTTCACATCGGCGCTGTTACGCTCCGGATAAAATACGTAGGCCTTTGGTAGAACCCATTCTATTTTTTTATAGAAAGAATTTAGCAGACGAGCGAACAGTCCATCTGGTGATAAGTACATACTGTCGTCAATGGATATCTGCGATACATGTCAATGTCAGTAGATTGACAAACGTTGGTACGCCCCCGACTACGCTCTCGAATGGGGATGGATATTATAGACTTGGAATGGGCTGAGATATAACAATAGAGGAGTAACTTGGCCAGCGGCTGTGGGATTGCAACGTATCGCCTGGCTATAAGTCGTCGGCTTGACGGCGTCGAAAGAAATTGTATGGCGTCGCTTGGAAGTGTTCATAGGGCGTTGCGTGACCAGACGACGTGATTTGGTGAGAGCCTGTCAGAGTTAGTTAATTCTTACATAATTCTAACATATATAGCGGAAATATTCACTAACATTCTGTTGTTAAATCAACATGCCCGTAAAAAGCCATGGATAACTTACTAATTCAATAGAAAATACTATTCATATTATTATTCACTATTCACTACGTTCTATCTATAATAAATTTGTTATATATTCAAATAACTTCACCTATTTTTATGTCATTCTGTATGTAATAATCGTGTCACGTACGAGTGTCACAAAATTAGTAATTTTGAATAATGTACATATATATTTAGAGGCGCTCTATCAACATTGCTATTTCTATTGTAATGGATCTGACGTCACAAGCCTTGCTTAGTGTGAGACGTATAAGTACATCTTAATAGGAATAAGTACAGCTTACGTACGATATCTTGAGTTATTCTTATTCTTAAAGAGACAATGCATCGCTGCAGCTGTGTACCCACTACCGGCTTGCGTGTAGTCGTGGCTAGTGTCACTATATTTTTGTTTTATTTAAAGCAGCCGTATTTGAAGGTTATCTTATCGAGGTAATTGTGAAATGTTCGGCCGTAACTCGTGAGTCCGTATAAAAATATTGATTCAACTAGAGCACTAATTCGGATTTTTATCGGAACTTTGTTTCAAAACATACAAAATTTTGCTAAAATTTCTCTTAACCTATCGCATACGGACTAGACTTAATTATTCCAGTTCATTCTGTTGTCGATTATCAACCCCACGTACTTATGTTGATCAACAACTTTTATCAGTTCACACTCACACTTGCCAGACAATTTAAGTAAACAGCTGTGATAGTGAGCTTTGACATCAGAGAGTAGAAAAGCCCATGCACATCACTGAAGACGGTGAAACTATTATTGATGTTATCTGCACAAACTGTCGAGTTCGGGATGTTCAAGTAAATAATAGATAATTTACGCACATAATTTAGGTCACTTCATGTTAAATTGCACTCTGAGATAAAATTAAACCTAAGAACATTCATTACCTTTAGACCTATTAAAAATATTAATCTAGACCTTTTAAATACTAGTGGATTAATTAATTAATTAATTTATTGGAATATATTGCTGGATAAAAATATCTGTAGACGATATGGTCTTTCAGTTCAAATCGCTGATACTACAAGTGTTTGATGAGCATGCTTCCATAAAAACTATGCAAATCAAACATAAACCCCTTCCATGGATCACCGACACTATTAAAATTATTACTGACCTACGAGACTTATTAGATACCGTAGAACGAAACTGGACAAAAAGTACTGCAAAAGTCTAGTCATTATTGATAAGTAGTACATACAATGAAAAATGAGCCTATTTCGATCATTCATTACATAGATTCCAACATAAATAATCCAAGTTCTGTCTAGAAGCATCTCAAAAGGAATATTCAGCCTAAAATGACTGACAAGAATGAATCACTTCTTGGGCATGTATGTAACCCCGATGCGATTAATAAACACTTTTGAACGTTCCGGGTCCAACTAATGTTCCTTTCTTTGAATTAATCTATTTTGAATACCATTGATTCTGTACTTCTATGTTTTCCTTCAAACCAGTTATAGAAAGCCTAATAGCCAAAATTATATTGTCAGCTCAGATATGGTTCTGCATATCGTGTCATATACGCTGGGTGCCATCATTGCTATTGGAATTAGGTCCATTTTCACAGGCTGTCTTCCATCAGACTGGAAAATAGCAAGGTTAATTTCCATACTCTTAGTAACTATTTGAGAATATATATTAGATATGTTATAAGGGCACCCCAGAGCAGGCACGTTAGTCTAAAGTGTTCGATGTTCAGTAGCTCTCAAGTTCTTTAATGTGTTTTAAAAATGGAACATTCTTATTACGTAGTACTTAAGTTTTAAAGTTGATTTTTTAATGAACCCCTCCTCATCTGCTTCACCCTCCCCTGGAAGTTACCAACCAGGTTTCTATGATAAGAACGTGTGAGGTGTCACCTAGTTTATTCACATAGCGATGGTTGTTAACTTTCCGGAATAAATAAATGAATTTCTTAGTTCTAATTTGCCGGATAGTACTTAAAAGTCAAGAGATACCTCCGTACTTAAAATATTCGTGTGAAAAGCACTTAACTTCCTCTTTAGAATATCTTACTTCAAGATGAACGTGCAATTATTCTTCTCGTCCAATTACTTAGCAATTATGAACATCTTGTGTGTAAGTCCGTAAGCTGCTTAGAAAATTACAAGGGAGGCGCCATTTAATTATGTGTACTTTACATGTAAGAAGTCAATTAACATCGTTGTACCACAGCTAATTATTATTACCTATTCAATGTTGTCATCAATTCAGTATTTGTTTTTTTTTTCATTTATGGTAACTTTAAGACCTTTAATGATGTAGCTATCTTTTGTCGCCTATGTCTTTGAGATTAAAGGAATCAAGAGTTAATAAAGGTCTTATATAGTCATCATCTCCGGCTTCATTCTACCCACTGCTGAGTATAAGCATAAGAATAAATAATAACAATAATAATAATAAGAAAAAACTATATCCCTCCCGTGTCTTCACGTCATTGACCCACCTTGTCGCCGGACGATCAGCACTTCATTTACCTACCTTCGGCCACCACTCTGTTAGTATCTTTCTCCACCTACCATCACCTCGTCTAGCTAAGTGTCCTGCCCAATTTCATTTCATTTCCATAACTCTTTTACTTAGTGCCTTATCTTATCCTGTATCTTAGTATCACGTCCCTTTGTGTCTATACTCTGTACTGTCCTCTTATCTATCTCTATTTATCTATCTCTGTCTGTACTCTTATCTATCTCACATCCTAGTATCTTGTAGTATTACTTTTGCCCACTACGGAACGGGGAAGGTATATGCATTTGGGGTAAGAAAATGTATGTTTATGTACCCGTTTGTTATTACTTTTGTTTGAAACGGCGGGACTAATTTTGAAATGGTTTTTTGAAAACGTTTAATCGTATCTTGGATCATGTTTGAAGATGGGTGTTGTGGTTCTAACTCACCAGGGGGCGCAGCTGCAAAAAAATAAAATTGTAATGCTTTATAATTTCTAAACGAATGTACTTATTCAAATGCGTCTTTCTGAAGTGAATAGTTAAGGACGTGTATATAATGCACATAACCGTCAGCATCTGATGCTGAAGTCGAAGGTAATTCGGTAGGCTTAAAAATATTATGCATGCTTTTTTCTCTTTTACACAATCCATTTGTTCCTGAATATTTTAAATGTAAATTTCAATTTAATGGTGATGTTCATAATTTTCACCCTCGCTCTGCCCACAATGCCTCTCTCTATGTCCCCTCTCACTGTACCCACTTCATGTCTAATTCCTTCACTGTTCAAGCAGTAAATCTCTGGAATGCGCTTCCCATTAGCATTAGCAAAGCCTCAAACAAAAATACCTTTAAAACAGTGCTTCGGAATCACTGTTTAAAGAATCGGAGTTCTTGATCTATTATTCCCTGTTTAATTTTCGCTGCCTTCGTAATTATATATTTCTGTTCAGTTACGTATTATGTATTATAAAAGTGTGTATTATTATAAATTATTATAATCTACATATGAAATATATTCTTATGTATATCTGTATTTACTAGTTTTATATAATATATAAAACTAAAACTACACTCGCGTTTTGTTTTCTGTTTGATCTGGTGGTTGACTGGTCGAGAATGCCGTTATGCATTAAGTCCGCTTTTTGATCATGTCAAATACTTGTGCAATGAAGGTTAAATAATTTAAAAAAAATGAATTCGAATGCGTATTTGTGTTGTTAATAGTCAAAGTTGTATACTGTTCATATAAACGTCAGCGTCTGATGCTGAAGTCGATGTGAATAAGGGGACTTCTTGAAATTTGACAGTATAACTATCGTGTTTGGACTAACTTTTTGGCGTTATTTACTTCGATGGACGGTTCTGGTACAAAGGGGAGGACGATGCTATATGTTACAGCAAACTGGGCGTGTCTGAGTGGCCAAAGTTCCTCACATTCACGGAAGACCGCTATGTACAAATGTGTTCGGAAGTGAGTGAATGCCGATATTACCCGATAGATAAAATGAGGTGGGATGGGGTGGGATGGGTTTTTAGATAAGATAAGATTGGATATTTCTTAACTAAAAAACTGAAATTATAAATACAAAATTAAAATTTTTGATATAACCCCTGACCTTTCCAAAGGTAATTAGAGTTTTTTAAACTGTTGGGGGTTTTATCAAAAAAGAATTTCTTTTTATTCTAATTTTATTACGGGAAAAATATAATCAAAGGCACAGCGAAATATACATCTATATTTTATTTTGGTACAATAAAAGTTTATTCCGCTAGAATGTTGTTACAAATGTCGTTACTCTGTTTCGTTGTACTTTGTTGTTACCAATCCCTACAAAGTATCTGTAACAGTTCAGGCTTCACTCATGTACGCTAAAAACATTAAAGTTCAATTTTCTAATTCCGATCAGTGATTTGAAGCATTTTTATTGAGTGGTTAAGGCACATATTGGTGGGGGGAGAGTGCACGCTGCATTTTCACAGCCGCTGGGCGCATTCGACTGGCCACGTTATCCCTCTCTCATAGAAGACTACCCTGAAATCTACTGCATTTCCTACTTTATCGTATTTCCCCAATGTACGTACGTGTTTCGGTAGTGAATGAGATATGCCAGAGCCCAGTCCCATCCCATCCCCCATTTTCCCAACCCTTTGTCCCAATCCATTCCTTAATCTGCAAGGTAGGCAGTGATCCGGGGGCGTGCCAACGTTTGTCATTTTGGAATGGCGTTGACGTGTATCGCGGATGTCCACTTACCATCAGTGGACTATATGCTCGTCTGCCGCCTTTATTCTATATAAAAAAAAACTTATTGTCCGCAAAAGACACATATTGCACATTGAATACATCCAGGAAACCTAGGATAAAACAAGTTAATTGCGTATGGAATACACGGACGATTATTTTCACAAGTGGTTTGGAATAATCGTTATAATTTGCTAGATATAATTCACTGTTATTTTTGGTAGAGAAGGTTCTGGAAAGTCCAAAGTAAACACTTCATATTTTTCGCAATGCTTCTTACATTATAGATGTCCCCAACCGAGGTTGTCCTTCGGGAAATTATGCTTCATTACTGCGAGATGAGTCGGGACACTAAAAATGTAATATCCGTGGTAATGCCCCTTTGATAGAGTCAACGGACTTAACTCGTTGCTTCATAAAAGTTTCAATTCACTTAGTAGTGTGGTTAAGTGTTGTAAAACGAGCTTTCAGCGTTCGGCGCTCGAGCGCTGAGTGAGTGCTAATAATTTTTTAAGACTAGAATAGTGAGAGTTATAAACCAAATTTTTAATGTTTACATGTATTTAATGATTTTGTATTACGTAAAAATAAATTTGGTGCCTAATTTACTTGTACCTATACATTGTGTAATTCATAAAATTATACAATATAATTGATCGTCTTGGCGTTATATAAAATAAGTAGGTGCAAACTCTGTGATATGATTAGAAAAAAAAAACAAAATCATTTAATAAGAAATTGGCATTTATATTTTTTTTTATTCACGAAACATACAAATTCTTTAAAGTTTCAAAGTTTTCTGTTATGAAAACAAGCTTATAAAGAAGTCCTTGACATAAATACATATATTCGTAGCCTACAATGAAACGTTTTTTTGAATAAAACTGGCCGAACGAATCGGTAGTCACTCATGTTAACACTGACAATTCAGTAGCAGTAAATCAAAGGTTGGAAATACAATATCTTTGCCTAGAGGCTGCAATAAACCAGGGTTGGCCCGACCTCGAGGTATTAATCATGTCGATCTCCACGCATCACTGCCGACCTCTATAAGACTGTGGTGTCATTGGGTACAATGATTCCTCGTGTTTTTTTTCAAGAAACAGTGTGATGATAGAAATTTTAAGGGCTGATGGCATCTGACATACTCTTCAAAAAGTAATCATATTATGGATGTTAACGTAATTAATTGAAATTTTATTTTTATGGGCTTGACTTACTTGAGGAACATACACTACACTTTCTTCTGCACGGGCACAAGTTTTTCTTATTTTACGTAAATTTGTGTCGTGGAGCACACTCTGTTAGACGTGAACATAGATTGTATCATCTTTTCCGGGTAATTTTTATTTTTTATAAACTGCCGGACACAATTTTTTTGGCTTGGAAACCAGCTTATTTAAGAAGCTGATACCGCGGCGGTTTTGCTCTTTAGCCGAACTCAAAACCTAACAATGGATACATATTATTATTAAAGTAGGTCCGTTTTGAAATTCATATTAAAAATTGATATACTCAGTTTGTTTCACTTTTTAAATCGTTCAACGTAGCATTATACCTATCTATTATACTTATGTATTTGTATTACATAATGATTATATTGTATTATAGTCTTTATTAAAAACATTTTGAATTAGGTTATTGTATAGCCTACCTGAGCCTAGTTATTTCACCTCTAAGTTATTAAATTGTCACCTGGAAGAGATCGCTTTTAGCGATAAATCCGTCTATTGCTTCTGTATATATTAGGTTAACAGTTATTAATAGGTTAAGTTAAATCAAGAATGCAATAAAGAATTTTATTCATTCATTCAACAGTCTGCATTATTCATCAAAGCTTAGGTATCTATCTAGCAATGACTTTTCCCAACCAAAATTTAGCTTGAGAAAAATATAAATACACTTCATATTTTTTTTACAAGCTTTTATTTAAATTCACATGTTTTTGTTAGTTTTGGTCAAATTTTAGTCTATTTTAACCTCAAAGTCAATGTCTATTTTAACCCACTTCCACTTGTACTACTTACTGCCATGAAATTTTACACATGTGTATAAAACCGACGACAATATAATAATCTGATGATTTTGACCCGATGCTGCAGTCAGGAAGGACATCACATTTTAAAACGGTAGACATCGCGAACGGTAGACATGTCGTGTTTGGGTTTGTTTGGCTCGTAGTTTTAATAGCAACACTCTCAAATGGCTGTCAACTACTGATGTCCTTGGATCAGCCCCCATTTTATCCCATCGGATGATAGACTGCACATACTGTGCTTATAGCAATACATTTCCAATATTCTTTACTGTCTAATTCTAAGTTGTTGCAGGCTGGCCACTTAATTCTACCTAAACGTCATGACCTTAACCCGATGCTGTAGCTAGCAAGGCCAACATACTGTGGAACTCCTCAACGGTGAACAGTAGACACGTCGTGCTTGGGCTCGTTTTGATGGGCTCGTAGTTATTATGACGACACGTTAATGTCATGACCTAGACCTCATAGTGCAGCCAAGAAGGCCAGCACACTGAGTAACACCTCAATTGTGAACAGTAGACACGTCGTGCTTGGGCTCGTTTTGATGGGCTCGTAGTTATTATGACGACACGTTAGTGTCATGACCTTGACCTCATAGTGCAGCCAAGAAGGCCAGCATACTGAGTAACACCTCAATGGTGAACAGTAGACACGTCGTGTTTGGATTCCTTTTGAGGGGGTTCACAATTTTAATGACAAGTTAGTGAGGTTTAAAGTTAGTGAAATGAGATTGAACGTCTGGTTTGGCGAGATAGGCGGTGTCTGCAACTTAGAGCACTAAAAAGGAGTAAATAAATGAAATGTAAAAACCTTTTAAGAACTAAGCTTTTATTAAAATGCACTAAAATTAAGCGCGACAAGCATATAAATCATATCAAATAATAGCAATGATTCTAATGTTTATTTTCTTCATTTTAGTGCATTTTAATAAAAGCTTGTTTTTAAAAGGTTTTTTTCGTTTAATTAATTAATTTGTTGAGAAGAAAGTTTAGAAATATTGGGAAGGTCATTCACCTCACGACTCGCCCTTGACTAGATACTTTATTGCAATATAATATGTACGTATATATGAGTATTTATACTAACTATGCAACTATAAGATATCTATTATGTAGTTCAACTCTGCAAAATTTAAAAGAAAGCTTTATTGTAATAAATTATTTGATTAAATTTTTAATTCGTTATTTTTTATATTATACGTTTATTGTACCTACTCGTAACATAATATTCAGAAATAATTTAGATACAAAAGTAGGTACATTAAATGTAATAAAATTATACACATTTCTTTAGTTTATTTATAATAATTTAAGTTAAAAATAATTACAATTATTTGTTAAAAATTCATATTCTTCTTTTATTAAATCTGAAGCTCGTTCTCCTATCATAATGGTTGGGGCGTTAGTATTTCCACTGGTTATGGTTGGCATAATGCTTGCATCTATAACTCGCAAATTATAAATGCCGTGGACTCTCAAACGGCTGTCAACTACTGATGTCTTTCTATCAGCCCCCATTTTAGCAGTTCCCACCGGATGATAGACTGTACACACCGTGCTTATAGCAATACATTTCCAATATTCTTCACTGTCCAATTCTAAGTCGTTGCAGGCTGGCCACTTAATTCTACCCAAATGTGCGTTAATTGATTTGAAGTATCTCGTGTTGACAATTTGTGTCAGCTTTTTTATACCTTTAACATATTCTTTCAAGTCTCGTGGATCATCAAAAAAGTTCTCATCAATAAGGGGAGGATCTTTAGGATCACTGGAATTTAAGTAAATTTGCCCTCTTGAATATGGATGCAGGAGATGGAAGAAAAACAAATATTGACTTTGATTCAGATTTTGTTCAACTATGGAGTCTATTAAAGATTTTTTGAAACTTGGAACAATTTCATAATGACTTCGGATTACAGAAGAATTTTTATTGAATATCTTGAAGTGTAGTTGAAAATTAGGATAAGTTGCTTTGGGATTAAGTGAAAAGAACGACGCCAAATTGGAAAAACCACTGTGTGCATAAAATCCAGTCCTGTTATAAAGATATTTTATTGCTTCTAAGTACGATTCGTTTTTGTTCTCGTAACCTGGTTCATCTCCATAAATTGTAACATGGACTCCTATATGATCTTGAAGATTTTGACCGACTTGTGTTGAATTGACTATACAGGTGATATTTTTAGAAAGTAAATGTTCACATGAACCTATTCCAGACAGCATTAAGAGTTTCGGAGTACTCAGAGATCCAGCACTTATTATGACCTCTTTTCGTGCTAAGAATATCATTTTCTGTCCCTGCCTTTCCACTTCTACACCATAAGCTAATCCCAGTGATTGCGATATTAAGACTCTAGTGACCAGACTTCTCTTTATGACTTTCAAATTTGACCTATTTTGTATTTTGTTGAGATAGGCTTTAGCTACACTGTTTCTTTGCCCATTATATGCAGTTACTCTGTATCGGCCTGATCCTAGAAGACCTGCAATATTTAAGTCATAAACGTTCTTATTTCCAAGCTCATCAAAAGAAGCTAACACCTTATTAAATCTAAATATATCAGAGTTAGAAAAATTTCCAGAATTTATTACTAAGGGTCCCGCAAGTCCGTAAAAGTTACGAATTCTCTGATTTTGTAACACGTTATAATCTTGAAAATTTTCAGCTTTCTTGAAATATTCATTCACTACGTCAGGATGCCATTCTTCATTACCTTCATCGTACCATGTTTGAAAGTCGTATTTATTACCTCTTACGTAATACATTTCATTCACACTGCTAGTCCCACCTAGCATTTTGCCTCTTACTAAATGAATTCGTTCATTCTCATTTGCTTGGTTGGTTCTACCGTTGTTAACAGTATATAACCCCCAGTCATATTCACTATTATAAAGACTGCCCGACATGCCTATGATCTGTAAAGTTAAAAAGTACAATTAAAATGTCGGTTTTCTCAATAAAAAATGGAAGGAAACCGCACATGCTATAATAATTTAAGAAACTCAATTATTATCTACTGTAACACTAACTGGAAGTCACCATGAGAAACCGTTTTCCCCCGCTATTTTACTAATGATGTCGGTTTTTTCTTCTTTTCTTCTCTTGAACTCAAGTTCATTTTGTATTCAAATAGTATCGGTTAAACATATAGTTTATTAGTAGGTGGATCATTGAAAGATGAGTATAATGTCAAGTCAACATGCAGAACTGCATAATATAATGAGGGAAATGGGACGGAATTGAATTAGGTTCCAAAAATCTAAGCGTGCGAGTATGGATAGTGTTATGCTCATACGAGTAAATTAGTCAGAAATTATTTATGTTTAATATAATAAAATACCATTAAATACAAGTTAAATTTTTAGTTACATAACAATATAATTGTTTTAGTGTACCGATTGACATATATTTATATATATCACTTTTTTATAGGAAGTTATATTTTGAATATTATGAACGCGTTATTATGCGATTATTTTTTTTAAAGAAAAGGTCCTGAATGTACACTTTGGTTGTATAAATTGTCAGGTAATTTCTGTCAATATATACACTGTTGCTGAAGATGTATGATATTTTAATATGTATTATTAATTATACTAAAGGTGTAATGTATTATTTACTATACTATACTAAACTCACTATACTCTCGGCGGGCGGATCGCTTCCAGCTTCAATGAGCAAGACTTTCCATTTTTCTACTTCGCTCAGTCGATTTGCGACTACACTGCCGGCAGACCCGGCGCCCACTATTATAAAGTCAAATTCTTCCATATCTGGAAAGTAAAATAATTCATTCAAATTAATTCGAAATAACTAGGCATTTTAGTTGTCTGAATGAAATTTCTTGATTTTTCCTGAACTACTATTGACAAACTTCTTTAGGTAGTCGTTCCATATGGCCAGGGAGCTTCCCGGTACTTGGTCTTCATTCAAGGACTCATCTACCCCATCGCCGTTTCTGCCGCTTTCGTCAATATCGAATTCCAATTCCACAACAATTCGAGCCATATCGAATCAGCAAGGACACCGACAGACGCATTTAGTTCGGATGGAGAATGCGTCACCTCTCGTCGCAAATACCACAATTCTTGAAGTTGAAAGCCTTCAATCAGTTTTCTTGCTAGTTATGATGTACGGTGAAGGTGATGAAACGTAGTCTCTAACATTTAGGATCCATAAGTTTAAAGTCGTCCAGTGAGCTATGGAAAGAGCTATAGGTACTCAGAGTTTCTTCACGAGATTAAATCCCAAACGAAGAAATTCGAGATAGAACTAGATAACATCGATCAGTCGTCAGTCAAGTCAGTTGTTTTGTTAATTAACCTCCAACGTTTCTACACAAAATAAAAAAAAAATAACTGTCAGGGCAGTATGAGACGTCCGCCGCGGTGGGCCGACAACTTCAAGGAATTCGCCGCTGACGGTTGAATTATATGAGCCTAAGATCGTGTTTAGTGGCCAGCCTTGGGAGAAGTCTATGTATATCCAACAGTGGAGAGACATAGGTTGCTGGTACGGTATGTATAGTAAGGTCACTGCTTTTATATTTCTCTTTTCTTATCAAAAACGTGGTGTTGTCCTTACTTTCAACATCGGCATCCTGTGGCCAATTTTCCGTTATTAAACATTGGGCTGCCGCAAAAAACTGCAACGCTGCAGCAAATGTACTGGTGGCAGCACCAGTTGACGGCAATGGGCATTCCATGCCGGAGATACTGTCAAAATGTATACATAATATGTAAGTATTATACTAAAATGGTAATAAAGCCGTGACAAATAGTTGAGAGTAGATTTTTTTTAAAAAATCGTTTCGTTTTAAAATACGAACACTACAGAGCCGAAAATGTCATTTTTTGGATTGTCTATCTTTTTGTTTTTCCGTCTGTGTCTGTCTGTCTTGTCTGAACGCAAATCACACAAATACATTTTAATGAATGAAACTTGGCATAGATATAATTTAAATGCCGAGTTAATATTTTGGGTCCTTTTTATACAGATCAATTACAAAAATCCCACGGGAATTAAACTAATCACATGTACTTTAACGTCCACGAAGTATCGGTCACCGCTATTTTTAATAAAAATAACAAAATGATATGAAAACGTAATATTTTCTTGTTTAAAATGTAAATACACAATTGTACAAACATTCATTATTTGTACAAAATTTACTTACCACGACATATTGAATAATTGTCTACGATTATGTACCTACCACTACGATTATGTACATATATTACCTACGCATATGTTACTGTTACTGATATGTTCCTGAACTGGTAGTTTATAAGTCCCGTACACGTTACATCTTATACAGAGAGATAAATATTGACTAAAGTACAGTTATCTTTACGTGTTTCAGGCCTATGATTGACTTTCTTAAGTATCCTTATTTTTCATATTGAATCTTGAATTTTCTAATTAGAATCAAAGATAATTGAAATATCTATATTTACAAATAAACATAATAACATAGTAATATTATTGCAACATAGATATATTGGAAATTAATGACTATTTATTTTAAATCAGTTTTCCATCGAAACAAAACATTCTTTAGAGAAGTTCCGTTGTACGTTCATCTGTGGTGAAAATATCACAAAATGTACAAAAATGTCACGAAACATTATCACTAACAATTGCGGGAATAATGCAAGTAATATTAAAAAGTGTTTTTTGTTTATTTAAAGCACTACGTCATTACCTCAATAGGAATACTTCGATGATTCGATTAGAAAAGTTCTTACTATATTATAAATGCGAAAGTTTGTTTGTTACCTAATAACTCGTAAATATAGTCAATTTAGTTTTTAAACGTTTGTATATAAATGTTTTGTGATGTGGTTGTATAAATGTTATGTAAACGGTTTACTTACGATTTTTATTTATTTTTGTATAACCGATAGTTCGGTCAAGCTATATGAACCGTGGTCACAGCGGAACTGCGGTGGTGGAAGAAGTTGTCTTACTTTTGATTGTACCGCCCAATATTAATCTTGTTTTTTCAAGTGTTCACGGCGCAATTTATACGCTGTACTAATTTCCGTCTCACCGTGACATAATTCATATAACGAGCCTACAAAATCCCACTAATGTAATAACTGCGAAAGTTTGGACGTTTAAATATTTGTATGTTCAACGTTACTCAATCACGTCGAAACGATTGAATCGATTTCGTTGAAACTTGGCATATAGGTAGATTGCACACACTGAACACAAACCGCGAAGAAACGTTGAATTATCTCGACCTGACTGTATTTCATAAGTGTTTCATTTGTGATTTGATAGATATCTACTATTATTTGCTCAGGAATTGTCTAAGATAAAACTCTAAATATTGTTATCATCATTCTTTATGTCACCTTTATAAAATGCAGATAATAACTAACTGCAGTAAACAAAAAACAACTACTAGGAAGGGAAAAGCTCAGTTATTGTTCCAATAGCTTATATAATTCCCAAAAAAATATTAAAAAGTAGCCTAATACAGAATTGACAGAACTATATTAAAGAGTCTGTGATTATGTCTAAATGGCGGAATAGCGTCCGTAGAACAAGATTAAATTTACGAGAGTAATGGATGGTGGGCAGAGGCGGGATCCAGCAGGCGCCGGCCCAGAGCGACGGAGCAGAGTCGCCGGCAGTCGGTAAGAACGGAGGCACATGTAAAGGGGCGGCGCCTCCAATAAGTGTGCGGCCCCAGACAAGGGCGGTGACGTCAATCAAGGGTACGGCGTCAACCAGCAGCTATGACGTTAGCCCAGAACGGCAGTGTCAACCAGGAGAGAGACGACGCCAGCCAAACGCGGTGGCGTCTATCCAATGCAGCGGGGTCAGCCAGGAGGGACAGAGTTGAAGCGGCGGCGTCAATGTTTAGAATGCGTCAATGCGGCGTTTAGAATTTCGCGATGGTCTAGATAGCGTCCCGGGGTTGCTTCGCCCCGGGACAAGGCCTTGTGACGTAACTGGGAGTCTTTAGACTCAACTGATGACTAACTGACGAGTTCAGGAGCCTTCCTCTTGTATAGACGGCTGTTAGAATGCTGACGCCTCGCTCTTAAAATTTATAACTAGAAGTTGCTAGGCCAGAATTTTTTATCATAGTAGATATAGAGTTCAAAATCTTGAGTTTTAATATAAAAAGGCCATATTAAGAATAAAAAATGACCAAATTTTGAAAATATCCGGTCTTCCTAATAAGAAAACAAAACACGATCAGTTCAAATCTAGCTTTGCCGTGTCAACATGTCTGGATATTTTGGTTGTCATTGTAGGATTTTATAAGTTTCTGCTATTATTAGTGTGTAGATCTTGTGAGGAAACGCCACATTTAGATTACTAACGATTTATTATTTATTTATTATAACCGATATTTCGGTCCAGTTACACGAACCGTGGTCGCGGCGAGACTCCGAATGCGGGTGAAGCTGTTGTCGTTGTTGACAGACAAATGTGTCTATGTGTTGGTGGTGTTTGTGTTGGTGTGACAAATCGTGTTTGTTTTTGTTGATTAAGTTCCTTGCACACTATACTAACAATATCACCACACACACGCGAGTTTGAAAACGCATCTACATTTCTGGGTTTGCAAAGTTCAATCACTGGGTCCCATGTACGTGGCAACTTAAATCCATCCTCGCGATTGAAATTTCGGCATTTTTAACTTCTATTGCCTCTCGGACCAAACGTGGTATGTAATGGTGTTGAGTTCAAATTACTATAAAATAATAATGAATGAAATAATAAATCGGGAGTAACCCGTTTACATAACAATTATTATGTTCAACGACGATAACAAAAGTTTAAAATCTTAAGTGAACTATCGCCCGTAATAGGTGAGATAAGGATTAGTGAAAAAATTTAAATAGTGATATATTTACATAAATTTATAAGTGAAATAAAACGGGAAATAGACAAATTTAAATAGTACTCGTATAGTACAAATTACGTGATAAGATATGTCTACGAGTGAATACAAGGATTGTAAGAGGTGAGCCATTGGTACACAATCCCCCAAAGGATAAGACTTAGGGAGCTTATTTATATTTCTTTATTAGATGTTTTGTAGATTTATTAGATTCATTCTGAGTCAATTTCTGGTCTTTTCTACTGATTTGACTGTGCTTTTGATTCTAGAGTGTGTAGGTGTACCCAAGTGTCATCCACAGTCACAAGCCTTTCTATATTCTTATGAAAATTTTACACAGTCTTATGGGGCGATTACATTTCATTGTATACTAAATAAGGCCGGCAAAGGACCGATAACGATAACCCAATTTCAAAATTGATATATTTTCTCTCAGAAAAACCATAAGCAAATATTAGCATTTACACATACAAACAAGTTCATACAATAGATACAGTCAGCCCTATAAGAATATTAATGGTACCGTAATTTATGGGCATCATGTGATGGCCCTTATTAAGTGTGTATTTATATATCTACAAATACAAAAGATTTTATCGTAATATGCATAGCTTCCAAGCTAGCTTTGTAAATTAATCTTTTTAACAAAATGTTTTTCTTTCTAATTTTTTTCCATACTGAATTTTCATTTGGTGCCTCCAGCGTTGTTTAAAGACACGCGAATATGTTTGTTCTGAATCCGCCTAGTTTGTATTTGTCTATGTGTGATTTTCCGGATACACTTTATCCATGAATAGTTTGAGCAATTAGGTGTGGAGTTTATTTAATAAAAAAGCAAATCAATGTATATTTTCAATTATTATTTTTAAATTCAGTTAACGTATTGACAATTAGGTAGACTACAGACAATTAGGTTATATTTCAAGAGCGCGGGAAATATTAAAAAAAAAACAGCACCGAAAATCATGAAGAGAACTGTACGTTATTTTTTAGACAATTCTTATCTCTACACAATAAACGATGGTTCACTCACCTTTTGGAATTTGCGTTTAGTCCAGTTTATCTCATATACCTAAGCAAATAAGCACAGTTTTCTTTTTACGTACTACTATCTTAAAACCTTCGCTAGCATAGATGAAGTCACGAGCGATCGCTAGTGTTGTTAGTACTCCTCACATTTTCCAGTCGATAAAAAACATTTTATATATAATTTATATACTTTTTTTATGTTAATATTTACGGCCAACTTTCATAACCGCCGCTTATGCACTTTCATAATGCACGCCACTGGTATAGTATTTATACTACATTAAGTATTTATACTATATTAACTACATTAACATTTATATACTGCTAGATATGAAGAAAGGAACCATTCATTATCCTAATAATAACCTAACGTGGGGATTAGGGTTTAAACCTCTCGAATGAAAACGTAAAACACACAATGGTCTCCAGTCCCTGACTGGGTGAGAAGAGCAGAAGAACACAAATTACTTTTCTAAACACAAACTTTTTGAAGTCATAGAAAAGTCCGATAAATTATCGAAGATATTTTCGGAACGTCCTTCTCACGTAATTTTCAAACAGTTCCTACTGTTATTTACTTTACACTCGGAATGCATCTACAGCACGGAAATCTACAGCATGCATCTATGGAAATCTACAAATGTACTATTTTGTTGCACAAAAATAGGTAGGCACATGGTATAATCTGAATAAGTTTGGTTTGTATTTAATAATACAATTATGTCTGTCTTTAATCTTACATCTTTAATCTTATATCTTATTTGAGGGGGAAAGTGCACGCTGCAACCCCTCCTCACGGTTACCCCTCTCTCACTGAAGACTACCTTGAAATGAACTGCATTTCCCAATTTATCTTATTTTCCTAATGTACGTACGTGTTTCAGTAGTGAGCGAAATGTGCCAGAGCCCATGCCCATTCTATCTCTCTCCACTTTCCCAACCCTTTCTCCAAATCCATTCCTATATCTCCATGAGTAGGCAGCACATCCGGGGGCGTGCCAACGTTTGTCATTTTGAACTAATGCTGGCATGTATCGCGGATGTCTATGGGCGACAGTATCCACTTACCATCAGGAAGACTGTATGCTCGTCTGCCGCCTTCGTCCATAAAAAAAACACAATTTATCTCGTGTAATTAAAAAAATAATGTAATGCTATTAAATATTATTTATTTTCAGATAAAGGGTTTTCACAATACCATTTATAAAATAAATATACTGCAGGCTAAAAGGAAGAACCGCGTTGGAAGAAGAACAGCCGTCTATGTACTATAATCTGCTTTAATCAAATCTGCACCCCTTTCTCCAATCATAATACTTGCAGCATTTGTGTTTCCATTAACGATGTACGGCATTACACTTGCGTCTATAACACGCAGTTTGTTCACACCGTGGACTTTCAATTTGCTGCTCACAACCGATGTTTTTGTACGAGGACCCATTTTGGCTGTGCCTACAGGATGATATACTGTAACCACAGTATTAATAGTAATGCACTCCCAATACTCTTCACTATCCAATTCTAAATTGTCACAATCTGGCCATGCAATTCTGCCCAAGTGAGCACCAATAGATCGGAAATATGTCGTATTTACTAACTTCGTAAAATATTTGATGGCAGCTACAAACTCAGTTAAATCTCTTCTATCAGCAAAGAAATTAATGTCAATAACAGGATCATCTGTAGGATCATCTGATTTTAAAGTGACGCTTCCTCTTGAATACGGAGTTAAGAGATTGAGAGAGAATAAATACAAACGTTCGTTTTCGTTTTGCTCTACAATAGACTCTACTATAGAGCTCCTAAATCTTGTAACATTTGTGAAGTAAGAAAATGGTGTTGAAGAATTTTTATTAAAAACGGAAGCAAGTACTTCAAATTTAGGATGAGTGGCATTTTCATCCAATGCATAAAAAGCTATTACATCTGCGTTTGGGTTTCCGGCAAAGAAACCCGTTCTGTCATAAAGATATCTTATAGCTTCAAAACTCTGTGCCCTACTATCATCATAACCACCAACATCAGCATAAATTGTAATATGAAGAGCGGTATGTTCTTGTAGATTTTGGCCAACAGCAGGTGAATCAACAACACAAGCGACATTAACAGATTCCAAATGGTCACATGGACCTATTCCTGACTGCATTAGCAATTTTGGAGTGTCGATCGCTCCAGCACTTAATATAACTTCTTTTTTAGCTAAGAAAGTCTTCTTATTTCCATTGCTTACTACTTCAACTCCATATGCATTCACTGATTTCTTCGACTGCTGTAGGAGAACCTTTGTTACGAGTGTTTCTTTTAATATTTTCAAATTAGATCTATCTTGTATATTATTTAGATATGCTTTAGCGCAACTATTTCTTGCGCCATTAGATGCTGAAGCTCTCATATTGCTTGACCGACTTACGTATTCTGATGCAGCGTTTATATCTGACACCCTTGTAAATCCTATTTCGTCGAAGGAATCTAATATATTGTCAAATATTTCAGAAGACGTAGATGATGAATTAAAAACATTAATGGCCAAAGGTCCGTCGTGACCGTAGTAATTACTGATTTCTTCGTTTTGTAACAATTCTTGATTCTGCAGACTTTCAAATTTCTTAAAATATTCACGAACTACGTCTGGATGCCAATCTGTGTTGCCCTCGTCGTACCATTGTTGAAATATAGGGTCATCACCTCTGATGTAGATCATTGAATTCATGCTGGAACTTCCTCCAAGCATTTTTCCTCTGGGAACAGCCATGCGATTATTTTGAAGACCTTTGCTCATCCATCCGTTATCAATTGACTCGTATTTCCAGTCGTAATCAGAACCATACATTGGAATGACCAAAGGTGGTATCTGTGAAATGTAATAAATATATTATTAGTTTATTAACTGTATGTAAATTGAAAATTATTATTTAAATCATTAAATAATTAAGCGTGCTTCTTACAATACTTTCAGATGGTGGATTGCCTCCAGCTTCAATAAGTAATACATTCCAGGAATCTTTTTCAGTCAGTCTGTTTGCAACAACGCTTCCAGCAGATCCGGCGCCTACTACTATGAAGTCGAATTGTGTTGAATCTAAGAAAGTTTTAATTTCAATAGAATTTGAAAAAGACGTAAAGATGATTGATTAGCATTTAATATTTTGACTTGATTGTTCGAAACATTATATTATAATCGAAATATTCTTCTTAGACTTTTGTACTGTACTAATGCATGGTAAATTTCCTTCCCTTCAATTCTCATCACCTTTCATCCAGAGAAATTTGTAGCTACTCTATAGGATAAGTATATAGGTCATTCTACTCTTCGCTGTTGTATGGTGACACTCATTTTCTTCTGTTTTTGGGTGCACTGGACAGAGCTATCTACCCTAATTCCATTTTAACTTAGCGGTCATAACTGAGTTAGATGATTTGTGAGAATTTTGGAGCGCAGGTTCTTGCGATCCCTTATGTAAATTCCGAATTTGCGCTTCAGTACTCGCTAACAAACAACGAATTTGGACTATTAATTCATAATTTATTAAACAGTAACCAAGGGTGGAGTTAGGTTACGATTATAAAACATTAGATTGTTGTGTAAATCATTTCATAGATTAGTATATAAATCTATAAATATTTTATTAATTTTACCTGGAACGTCAGAGCTCTCAGGCCAATTTTCAGTAACAAGACACTGAGCTGCTGCGAACAATTCTACAGCTGCTGTAAATGTCTGGGCCGACATTCCGATTGACGGGGCGGGGCAAAGAGAATCTATGGCACTGAAAATAATATTTGATATTTGAAAGTGTTTCATTAAATGGTCATTTTGTATGTAGTCTAAATCAGCGAATTTAAGATATTTTCTAATGAACTTCCATTGTGTTCCATCATCGTCATCATTTCAGCCCTTGGACGTCCACTGCTGGACATAGGCCTCCTCCATTGTCCGCCATTTAGATCTATCAGCAGCGACCTGCATCCAGCGGGTGCCCGCAACCTTTATGAGGTCGTCTGTCCATCTAGCAGATGGATGTCCTCGGCTTCGCCTGCCGGTACGTGGTCTCCACTCAAGAACCCTTCTGCCCCATAGGCCATCGGTTCTTCGAGCTATGTGCCCTGCCCACTGCCACTTCAGCTTGCTAACCCGAGAGGCTATGTCGGTGACTTTAGTTCGTCTACGGATCTCCTCATTCCTGATTCGATCACGTAGGGAAACCCCGAGCATAGCCCTCTCCATAGCTCGCTGTGCGACAGTGAGCTTATTTATGAGGCCCATAGTCAGAGACCACGTCTCGGTGCCGTAGGTCATCACTGGCACCACACACTGGTCGATGACCTTCGTCTTCAAGCACTGAGGTATTTTGGACGAGAAGACGCTGCGTAGCTTCCCGAACGCTGCCCAGCCGAGTTGGATTCGTCGATTGACCTCTTTCTCGAAGTTGGACCTACCTAGTTGGACCGTTTGGCTTAGGTAGACGTACTCGTCAACAACTTCGAGAATCGAGCTCCCAACTGAAACTGGGGTGGGCACGACATGGACATTCGACATGATTTTCGTCTTGTCCATGTTCATTTTAAGGCCCACCTGTTGGGAAACTCGATTGAGGTCTCCGAGCATTGTGCTAAGATCCTCCAGCGATTCTGCCATGACCACGATATCGTCGGCAAATCGAAGGTGTTAGGTATGATCGGCATTGTGTTTAGGTATGAAAAATGTCAAACAAGTGTTTACCACTTGTTTGACAAATCATGGGTTGGTTGGTCAAACAAGTGGTACAATATGCCAAAATGACCAACAAGACATAGAAATTATTGAACATTACCAGATTTCTTGCTCCTAGATAATAATTTCGATTTGTACATAAATTGCAAATCAAGATAGACCTACCACGACATCTTCTTCACGACTTTCTACAGACTGATACTGTGATTTAATGTTCAACAATGAGACGTTTCAATTTAAATGTCCGTGTATTTACATAAATAAATATGTAAATTTTACTTCAAATACAACTGACACAAATTGTGTCATTGTTTGCTTTTTCTTAATTTAACTAGAGACGTTATACACTATTTAGTTACTAAGTTCATTCAATATCTCCCTCCTTTTAGGGGTCTAAAAAAACCAGGTGCGTTGTTTTTGTGTCTTGTATTTTTGTCTGTTTGTATGTTTTGTGTTTCATTCGTCCGTCTGTTACAGATTATTTTACAAATTCGATATCAGCCTATGATGTTCCACTACAGAGTATAAACTAATTAAGGTTTTTTTTATAACTATATTAAACTTTCGCGATTTTACTGTCGAATGAGAAGATCAAACGTAAATTGATGATAACAGTTGATGAAACAACTGGCAGCTCCCAAGTTGGACTGTCCGCCTCTTCAGTCAACTCGTGACTATGGCTGTTGTAACCCGTGCCGAAACGTCGAGTGGAAATAAAAGGTAAACAAAAGCCTTTAATTTTACGCGTTCAAATCCGATTTACAATATAAAATGTTTTTTTTAAATCAAGATTGAGTTGTGGGCCATAATTCACCAAATGGCCCATATGACGATTGGTGGGCCCTAGAATCCGCCCTAGATTTGTTTTTCAAATTGTGGTCACTGTTTTTCTTTATAGCCGTACCAATGATAATAACTGAAAGATTAGTACTTAAGTTTAACTCAACATGTTTGTAGTCACTTACGTATCGGGCTTTGAATTTCAGAAAGTTATCAAGAATTAGAACAAAGAATATGTTACAGTATTGCCGTTCTACAAAATCACCTTTTAATAATTTTAATCATATTTTTTTACAGAATCAAGGCCGTGGACGTGCAGAGAGTTCACCTGGTGGTTTATGACTTACCATTGCCCATGGACATCCATGATACATCCCAACATCAATTCAAAACCACAAACTTTGGCACTGAAACACGTATGTACAATAACGTAGGATAAAGTGGGAAATGTAGTACATTTTACGGTAAAGAAGGGTGACTTGGCCAGTGGAGTGCGCCAATTTGTAGCGGCTGTGCAATCCCACAGCCGTAAATGATAGATACACTTTATTGTACACCAAAAACATACAGAGTAATATAAAGTACAAACTACTAAAATAATACTAAATACTATCCTAATACTTAATAATAATACTGTTTAGTATTAACATAGTAATTGGATGATTGGAGCTCACGATCATATGTGCCTTTGGAGAGGTTTATATCGAGCATTAGAGAGACACCGGCTGGTAATAGTTCACAGTATTGTATAGTATTAATCTTTGAAACCGGTCAATTTGTTATTTAACTACAAACTAATTCCAATAAAGTAACTTCTACAAATTATCAAATACTTATTAAATTGAAATTTTCAATGGACACGTACTGGACAAAGTTTTTAGTACGTTTCTATATTTATTTGCAGAATAATTCGAGGACTGAACGCGCTAGACTGGAGGCTGTTGCACAAAATTAATCCATGCGCTACCATCTCCAAACTTGTGCAGTCTACCTTTTAAGTAAGTCACGGGACAATATAAACATTACCAAGCCAAATAACTCTAGATCTGCATTTCATAAACACAATGCACAATGTTACTTAGTCCTAATCATAATATTATTTGTTATTAAAATAGTGGCTAGTAGTGGTCTTTGTCACTAAAAATAAATCTATATGTTTAATATTTATCTTAATAAAGGATACATTTTGTGTTGTGTTACAATTACAATGATATCATTAAATTCAATTCCAATTGCCACTTAGGTTGCACTTAATAATTCCACGAAGTAAAATTCGGACATTGAATATTATTCGAAATTACAATTTGTGTTATTGAACAAATTCTGTGAGTGCACTTACTTACATAACTTATACTACATAACATATATATTTTATAACATATATTTTGCATAACATATATTTTGCATAATCACTACATATTTTTTTTATAGAGAAGTAGGCGGACGAGCGAGCGGTCCCACGTAATGGTAAGTGTTACCGCCGCCCATGGACACCTGCAACGGTATGCGGGTACGCCGTTGGCCTTGCAAAATTATATTTACAGCTTTCTTGAATGACCTCATATCGTAGCATATATCGTCATCAAATCATATTTAATTGTATGAGTGCAAGTATTTACAGAGCGTCACTCCGGCTTGCGCACATGTGTGCATCCAGCGACTGAACCTCAAACTTAAACAAATACACAGATTTATCGTTTGACAGATCGTGTCACTAAATGGTTAGTTGTTTCTGCATAGCACCGCAAGCGCGCGTTCTATTTAGGACACAACACGACATTCCGATCATACAGCTGCGCTATTTATGATTAGTTGGTCAACTGATCCGTCAAAACTTGAGATGTAGCAAGTACGGATAGTGTGAATAGTAAGAATGTGTTTCAAAATAAAAAAATAATGTTGCAATTTATTTTTTTATTATTTTTATTAGTACACGCTACAATTTAAAGTCGACATTATATAAAAAGAACAGGAAAATATAAAGTTATAATTAATAAATAAACAAACATAGAAAATGAAGTTAACCCTGCTAACATTAATAAATTTAATGTTAGCAAAGTTAACTAATCTTAATATAGATATAATAAGGTTGGAGGCGGTCCGTCCGGTCCTAGATCAGTGGCTGGACAAACGACACGGCGTCCTGACCTTCCGGTCGACGCAGGTGCTCTCGGGACATGGCTGTTTCGGGAAGTACCTGCACAGGATCGGGAGGGAGCCGACCGCGGTGTGTCTACACTGCGACGGCTGCCCGGAGGAGACTGCCCAGCACACGCTGGAAGCGTGCACGGCCTGGGCGGAGCAGCGCGCCTCTCTCGGCGCCGTGATAGGCGGCGACCTCTCCTTGCCGGCCGTAGTGAAAGCTATGGTCGGCGACGAGAGGTCGTGGAAAGCAGTGACGGCCTTCTGCGAGCACGTGATGCTCGAGAAGGAAGCGGCGGAGCGGGCCAGAGAGCGCGAAGCTACTGACCCGCTGCGCCGCAGGCGAACCGGGCGCAGAAGGCGGGATTACGCCCGCCATCTGCCCCCACCCTAAAATGAGCCGGTCGACGAACGCGGGGAAGTTCGTCGACCAAACCGACAAGGCTCATTAAAAGAAGAAATGGGCGTCCGCACGCGTGTTCCCGAGCGACGCCCACCCTCCAGGACCGGTAAATAGACCAGAGACCGGGGCCCGCATGAGCGGGCCGTCACAGTCGGGGTCGCGGACGAATGCGAAAGCGCACCCGTGACCCTGGCGTCAAGTGACCAGATGGAACACCGTGGGGTTTTAGCCGGTAAGAGTCCGGCATAGCCCTCCGCCTGTCCCCAGCGGAAGGGTATCTCATGCAGGATTTCCCCACGTAAAAAAAAAAAAAAAAAAAGATATAATAAGGTAGTACAAAAGCAACCAGCATTCGGAGAAACGTTGCATGTCTCTTTGTGTTCTACCGCCTTTACAATGGGGAGTGCTCTGAAGAATTGTTCAATATAATTCCCACCTCGGGTTTTTGCAACCGCACCTCCCGTCACAGAAGTGCGGTCCATCCGCATTTCCTCGATACGGAGGTGTCGCATACTGTTAAGTCTAGAAATTATTTTATATCGCAAACCTATAGGCTGTGGTACGAACTGCCTCAAGAGGTCTTCCCCTTAAGCTACGACATGGGGTTCTTCGAGAAAGCTGTGAATAGGATTTAGCAAGGTCGGCGCGCCGCCCAAGCACCCCCTGGTATTGCAGGTGTCAATGGGCGGCGGTAACACTTACCATCACGTGGGACCGCTTGCTCACCCGTCCTCTTAACTATAAAAAAAAGACAAGTATGTCAATGATCTACCCTCATTTGGCTATGACTTGTTTTGCACATGTGAAGTATGCACGTAACTTTCGTCTGTATATGTAATATATTTCCTCTTTCCTCTCTATATTTTCACAATTGTTTTAAACACTTGTACCTAAGCATTTTTATGTCATGTTCTTCGACAAGCGTTTTTATATTATCTTCAGTAGTTTTCCATTCATATACTAAATGGAGTAATTACCAGCGTAAAGTCTCGATGCATCCGATAACATTTATTTTTTCCCTCAGCACTCTTTTTAAAATTATCATTGTTGCATATTGCTTATATTCGTATTAATCGTGAGCATTAGGTATTATCGTTGTGTCTTTATTCATGTTCAATTTTTTCTGCAATTAATTGTAATTGCAGAAAAAATTGAACAGTTATTGAAAGTACAGTTATTGAACTGTACTGTCTGGAACGGCTGCCAGGTCACTACTAATGATGAATTTCTTCAAACACAAGTAAAACTCGTAATAATATCTTTCTGCACACTAAGATAGGAGGTTGGAGGGACGGGTCATGTTATCGTAGAAGATCTCTACACATATATTCATCAATAGATGAGTAAACCAATCTTTTATTGTGTAGATATATGAATTTTCTTAAAATTAACGTATAGTTGTCTGCATGTTTTCCAGTGCTGTTATTCAATTAACTGAATTTTCTTTAATATTTTCTGACGAATTCTTGGAATTACGACATAATTCGAAATTCGCTGTAGCGTATTTTTATAATTTTTCAAAAATATATAATCGAATGTAGCAAAGAACTTTTAGCAAGAACGCACACGTCCGACAATCGGTGACCGATTTTAAGTTGGCGAAATAGAACATATAAGATCCCGTACTTTAACGCAAACGTCCTACAAAAAGTAGGATCTACAAAAATCGGTACAAATATAGGCCGACTCCCACCGATCCGATTGTCGGCGGAAAAATAGAACATTGGGAAGGATATGCGGCAGCGCACACGCACCGACCGACAGTCGGCGACTAGCGCACATTATAGAAGCACGTTACGTCGATACTATACGAATTCAGTACGGATTTACGATGGATATTAATATTGAAGATTTAATTAACGAAATACAAAAGCGTCGTGGTCTTTATGATACACATTGTTCTGAATACCACGACAGGAATAAAAAAAAACTGTTGTATGTTTAGTGTTATATCCCAGTTGGTCTATGTACAATATATACCTTACAATAAGTTACTCACAATCTTACTTCTGGGTGAATACAGTTCCTCATAAATGTATCGTTGTGTGTCAAAGCAGGTTGTATCAATGACAGCAGCTATAATACTTGAAAAACTTCTTTGGTCGATGTTTTAAATCACCGTGAAGAAGGTGGAATTTGCCCTTTCGTAATCTCTGAGAGATTATGGGATGAACCCAAAATTCTTTGTTTATTTCCTTCTGTTCCTTGAATACAAAATAATACACCGTATCTTTGAAGATCCATGACGTGCACATCACTTGACAGTCACCGCCAAAATGCCAGCCGTGTGCGTTGAGTCGGTCACAAAATCGGTGACCGCCACTCACTCACCTACAAAATCGGTGGGCGATTATCGGACAAAAGCATGATAAAAAGTATGTTGTTGTGAAAATGAGATGTGTAAAAAACTTAATTGCACTTTCTCCTATTTTGAGAAAGGAAAAAGTTCCTTCGGTTTCCATGACACAAGTATAATGTTATGCATTTCTTTCGATCTAGTCATTAAAAAAGTCCACTTGACGGGAGCAACGAAACCCACTTGTCCGAATATTTATTTCCACGGTCAGTTAATGGTTAATAGCCACAGCTAATCTAATTACCCAACGCAGATTCGTCAGAGTTAAAAATAAGATTCATTTGTATCCAATCATTGTATAAAAGACGGATATCAAACTTTAAATTTTCTATATTTCCACTTTTGTGTCAACGCAATAAGATACACCGGTGTTACGCAATGTTTAAATTTAGATGTGATGTTTAGACAGTTTTAAATGCCTCAGTTTATATGATTAAAAATATGTTATTAAGTTATTATGTTAATATCAATATTAATATGTTAATCAAGCCTCAGGGGAAAAGACTCTTTTTGCAGTATAGAGCGATATTATTAAAAGATGGTAACCATTTTCACTGTATTTCTAAGGTCAAAACGTATAAGGTATGTAGAAGATACTTCATTACCCTTCCTTTGAATCTACCGAATTCTTGACTAATTAGCTCGATTCGTATTAGTCTTGCCTGGTGTACAAAAAGTCCCGGATTGAATTCTCAATTTTTCGGTTTTTTAATATAGAAAGAAGGTGGTAGACGTGCAGACAGATAGTCCACCTGGTGGTAACTGGATACTGTCGCCCGTGGACACCTGCGATACATGCCAACATCAGTCCAGGCTGCCAAAGATAGGCACGATACCGGATGTGCTTCCTACCTTTGGAGATGTAAGAATGGAAAGACTAGGATAGGACTGGACTCTAATATATTTTGACTTATATTTGACTAATATAGAAACCATTTGACTCCATCCAACGACGCCCTTCTTTAAAATCGTCACTGAGGTGAGTACGACCAAGTTTAAATTCACTGAACCAGTTATAAACAGTGGAACTGGATGAGGCTTCGTCACTAAATGCTAACTTAAGTCTTTCATAACTATGTTTTTGCTTTAGACCGCAACGAAAGTCATAAAAAATCATTGAAAGAAAATGTTCTCATTTTATATTATTTTTTCCGCAAACTCTTAATTTTCAAATTGCAACTACAAATAAAAAACAAATGACAGCTTTGAAAGTTTAATGGCGTTTGACAAGCAAAGGGTTCAAATTGTTTCTTTTTCTATCGTATTGTACAGTAGCCAGTTCTAAGAACTTTTAGTTTTACCTATTATAATAGTCATTTATAAGACAGGGGTAACTTCCCAGCTTCTCCGGATAGCAGTGTGCACTCCTTCCTTGCGATATAGTGGATCTCGGTACACGGGGATTTATTATATTGTGAGATTCGTATTTTAGATTACTGACATGTTTCCTTTTTAAAAAAATAATAATGTATTATTGTCGTGTTATCTAGAGTTATAAAATTTCGAACTAAATTCACATTCGGATAGTTACATTCACATAATTTATGTTAAAAGAAGATAGATAATAATGTGGTTAAATTTGATATTGTGATCTACAACCCTGCTTAAACCATCCTCTTGAAACTTATAGCCACTCTCTCTAACCGTAAAGGCTTTAGTAAATTACATTAGTATCTAAAGTTTTTACTTTGTCCGAAATATAAATTACTCGTACAATGTCAAGCAGCCATTAGTCGTTTCATTTGAGAGCAGTATCCTACTATTTATGATTATTAATTATTCATTGATTCCTTTTTTTGCCACACCATTGCCGAATTGGTGTTGCAATTTGGAATCTCTAATCGAGTAAGAAGGTGGCTGAAATAATACTACAATTTTATATAGATCAATTAATTTTTTATTAGTTTGCCTCATGCTTAGTTTACAGACAAATCAGGTATGAAGGATCTTCAGTAATAAAGATACTATTATTTATTACGAAAGTAATCTTCTTGGATCAGATCAGAACCTTGTTCACCTATCTATACTTCTATACTAATATAATAATAAAAAGAGAGTGCGAATTTTGAGAGTTTGTGTGTATGTGGAGGGTAATCTCCGGAACCATTGCACCTATTTGAAAAATTCTTTCACCATTTGAAAGGTACATTATTCCAGATGGACATAGGCTATATATTATATACTTATATATATTATGTGCAAAAAAATTGCCGGGCATGGCAACGCATGCCGGGCACAGCTAGTATGTTATAAAATATAATAATAACAGCATTCTCATTTCCAATAGTAAAAGTAGGAATAATATTGGCATCTATGACACGAAGATTTTCTAATCCATGAACTTGCAGACGACTGCTTATAACCGACATTTTATCACCGGGGAGGGGTCTGCTTCCAAAACACGAAAAATGAAGTTTTGTACGATTTCTACCATGAAAACTTTCACTACGATATATGGGCCCGACTGAAATTCATCTGACATTTGAAACTACTCCGATAATATAGATTTTGACAATAGATACTTGGGGATTAAACGTCAAATTTCACTATAACAATGTCTCACCTTTTAGATAATCGGAAATACGGGATATATTTATAGGGGTCCGAACAAAGGAAAGTCAGAGTTCTGACTCTGACTTTGACTTCGTTCGTTCGAACTTCGGTCAGGTCCGAAACTGGAAGCGTAAAATCACAGTATACCCCCAAGTGCCATTGTAGCGGTTCCTACAGGTGACACATTATAGATACCGTGCTGATCACAATACATTTCTTCACTGCCCAATTCTACTAAACGTGCATTGATAGATTTAAAATATTGAGTATTTGAGTTAACATCTTTATACCAGCAACATGTAAGTCTTCTCGATACTGCCACCGATAGATACTTGATGGCTCGATTGAAAACTAGGCAGCTAAGGTTCTAAACACAGCTTACTCTGAGCTGGAAATCATTGATATACTCGTAGGTAAATCTGTATTTGAAATTTTCTTTTCTTTTATTTATTTTTTATGTTTCTTTATTTTCATTTTTTTCTTTGTTTTTACGTGTATATGTATATAGGTAGTGTTTCAACTGTCCATGTCGAAATTATGTTTTGTTTATCTATCGTTATTAATATTATAAATGCGATAGTTTGTTTATTTGTGAGCTGATAACTCCACAAGAAATCTAGGCATCGTTATCAAATTTACGAAATTGCAAATATCTATAGATTATAAATACCTACAATAGATCGAAACATTTGTATGGATCTGTATTGTCTGAATAAATAAATAAATTATTATTATTATTAATTTACAATACAATTTCCAATTTACCATTTAAAAAAAAAAGTTATGCATTTAAAGATTGTTTATTTTCAGGGAAATGTTTCCACAATAACATTTAAAAAAAATAGATAATGCAGGTTAAAAGGAAACGACATGTCGCAGAGACATGAACATTTATTTAATAACTATAATCTGCCTTCACCAAATCTGCACCCCTTTCTCCAATCATAATGCTTGCAGCATTTGTGTTTCCATTAACGATGTACGGCATTACACTTGCGTCTATAACACGCAGTTTGTTTACACCGTGGACTTTCAATTTGCTGCTCACAACTGATGTTTTTGCACGAGGACCCATTTTGGCTGTGCCTACAGGATGATATACTGTAACCACAGTATTAATAGTAATGCACTCCCAATACTCTTCACTATCCAATTCTAAATTGTCACAATCTGGCCATGCAATTCTGCCCAAGTGAGCACCAATAGATCGGAAATATGTCGTATTTACTAACTTCGTAAAATATTTGATGGCAGCTACAAACTCAGTTAAATCTCTTCTATCAGCAAAGAAATTAATATCAATAACAGGGTCATCCGTAGGATCACTTGATTTTAAAGAAACACTTCCTCTTGAATACGGAGTTAAGAGATTAATAGCGAATAGATATAAACGTTCATTTTCATTTTGCTCCACAATAGAATTTACTACAGAGCTCCTAAATCTTGTAACATTCGTAAAGTAACTAAACGGCGTTGAAGAGTTTTTGTTAAAAACGGAAGCGTGCGCTTGAAATTTAGGATGGGTGGCATTTTCATCCAATGCGTAAAAAGCTAATAAGTCAGCATTTGGGTTTCCAGCGAAGAAACCTGTTCTGTCATAAAGATATCTTATCGCTTCAAAACTCTGTGCCCTACTATCATCGTAACCACCTTCATCAGCGTAAATTGTAACATGAAGAGCTGTATGATCTTGCAGATTTTGCCCAACAGCAGGTGAATCAACAACACGATTAATATTAAGAGATTTCAAATGATTACGCGGACCTATTCCTGACAGCATTAACAACTGTGGAGTATTGAAAGCTCCAGCGCTTAATATAACTTCTTTTTTAGCAAAGAAAGTCTTCTTTTTTCCATTGCTTACTACTTCAACCCCATATGCACTCACTGATTTCTTTGATTGCTGTAAGAGAACCTTTGTTACGAGTGTTTCTTTTAATATCTTCAAATTAGGTCTGTCCTGTATATTATTTAAATATGCTTTTGCGCAACTTTCTCTTTCACCGTTAGATGCTGTGGCTCTCATATTGCTTGACCGACTTACATGTTCTGATGCTGCATTTATATCAGAAACCCTTTTAAATCCCAATTCGTCGTAAGCATCTAATATTTTGTCGTATAGTTCAGAAGACGTAGACGATGCATTAAAAACATTAATAGTCAAAGGTCCGTCATGGCCGTAGTAGTTACTTATTTCGTCATTTTGTAACAATTCCTCATTCTGTAGACTTTCAAATTTCTTAAAATATTCACGAACTACATCTGGATGCCAATCTGTGTTGCCCTCATCGTACCATTGTTGAAATATAGGGTCATCACCTCTGATGTAGATCATTGAATTCATGCTGGAGCTACCTCCAAGCATTTTTCCTCTGGGAACAGTTATGCGATTATTTAGAAGACCTTTACTCATCCATCCGTTATCAATTGACTTGTATTTCCAGTCGTAATCAGAACCATACATTGGTATGACCAAAGGAGGAGTCTGTGAAATAAAATATTTTTTATTTGATGTATGTAGATTAGAAATTGCAATTAAAATCATTAAATAATCAAACTGTTCTTACAATACTTTCAGAAGGTGGATTGCTCCCAGCTTCAATAAGTAACACATCCCAAGAATCATTTTCAGATAGTCTGTTTGCAACTACGCTTCCAGCAGATCCGGAACCTACTACTATAAAGTCGAATTTTGCAAAATCTAAAAAAAAGTAGTATTAGTATGATTGAAAAGGGTGAAGATATAATATCTAGCCATTTTAAATAATGATTTAAATATTTAATACTTAATTTTAAATATTTAATTAATGATTGCTTAAAACTATAATTGAAATAATAATTTTATATTTTAAATAAATAAATATTTTATTTACCACACTGTAAATTATATAAACAAACTGGTATATAGAGTTAATTGCATTTGAAATATCTCAGTGCGCAAAAGGTCTCAAGCTCAGCGTATGCTATGAGTACTCGGCTACGCAGCGCTGATTTTCCGGGTGCCCCTGTATGAGACAATATTTCCAAAATGCTATATGTTTTTCACCCAATTTTCTGGGTGTATAAAGGCAGGTGGATCCAGCCTAGTTCGACTTTAAGTTGGCATCCATAGCACCTATGAATACATCAATTTTGAGAATTCTGTAGGATAGTTTATAATGCTATTTATTCTTCAAAGTACGAAAATTCTGCCTTATAAATAATACTCGCAGACAAACCTTGAATTAATTTTACTTTGAACGTTAGAGCTTTCTAACCAGTTTAAAAGGTTCTGTAAATTCGTTCATGAACCACAATATAAATCTAGAAATATATCATTGATTTTACCTTGAACATCACAGCTTTCAGGCCAATTTTCAGTGATAAGGCACTGAGCTGCTGCGAACAGTTCTATAGCTGCTGTAAATGTTTGAGCCGACACTCCGATTGACGGAGCGGGGCAAAGAGGTTCTATGGCACTGGAAAATAATATGGAATATTTGAATGTTCATCAATGTTATCAAAGAAGTCAATGTTCATTGTTATGTAGTCTAAACCGTTGGGTCACAAAAAATTTATAATGAGCTTCAATTCAGTTTTAGTATGAAAAAAAAAACAAATTCTGGACACAGTTTTAGAAGTTTCAAACACTTGTAGTCAACCATCTACTCGTAATATGCTAAAATAGTCAAAGAGACATACATTGAGGAATATTGTAAGAGTTGCTAAATAATAATTTTGGTAAACACAAATTGCAAATCAATGTAGACTTACCACGACATTCTCTCCGCGTCTTGTCTCAGACTACTGAGACCTAGTACAAGCTTCAATTTATATATCCGTATTAACATAAATATATAAAAAGGTATGTAAATTTGTGTTAAAATACAACTAATACAAGTCATTGTTAGCTTTTTATTTTAATTTAACTAGACGCCTTTCATACCATTTATTAGTTAGTAAACCAATTCAAGTATGTCTATGTTTTAGGGATCCAATAATTAAAGATTTTTTATATATTCTATCATTCGTTCTATCGTCACAGATTCTTCAACAAATATGATATCAGCCTATAATATCCCATAGCCCGAGGATTATTAATAAAAAATGGGTTGCTATCACGCCGCCCCAATGTGGATTGATAGGTGTTGCTTATGCCCCAGGATTTTTTTTTTCAATTCCCAGCAGAAGAATGGATGATTGTGTGTTACGGTAAGCCGTTGGAGAGACCTATTTGGGAAAGACATGGGTTTATGGTGTGGTGTGATATAATAACCCACTCAAGTCTGTAATGGTAGAGCATCTATCAAAGGCAGGTACACAAATCACTGGATTGAATTACACCAACCAAAATTTATTTCCACTGAACGTATCTCGTTTGGTCAAAGAAGCTGAACAAATTTCAATCGCGACGATGACTTCAAGTTGGCACGTACGTGGGTGTGCAGAGACATAGACGGATGGTATGGTAAAACTAAGATTTATCTCCTTCATTTTTAATAGATTTTAGTACATTTGTTTTCAATTCAGTACCAGCCCGTAACGTCCCACTGCAGGGCATAGACCTCTTCTAGTATATCACTGAATAGTTTCGAACGACAATCTACTACGGGATCTCAGGGCGGATTGGTGATTACACAAGTACCAAAGTTTTTACAAGATTCTCGTATATGTGCGTCTCCTCACGATATTTTCATTCGTCACCAAGCTGGTGATAGTTTTAACTTTTTATAAATTTAATTGGTGATCTATTCTCGACTCTTATTCATGTGAGTTCAAATTCTCGGCTCATAGTACTGAGTTTACAGTTAAATACATTTTTTTTATATGTTCACCAAATTTACCAAAAAAAGTAGAAAACATTCATTTCATTAAAACGAGACGTTATGTGTATGATAAACTAAGTACTTTTCTTTTTTTTGTTGTGAATAGATTAGAATCTTTCATCTTCTATAACACAGTATTTTTAAATACTTTTATAGGAAAAGACCACTTGGTACAGGAGCAACGACTCTCACTTGAACGAATTTTCAATTACAAGGTCGGTACATGGTTAATAGCCACAGCTAATTTGATTATCTTACGCAGTTAAGTCAGAGTTTAAAAACAAGATTCATATCCAATCACGGTATAAAGGACAGATATCAAATCTAACATTGCCTTTTTATTATCGCTTTTATGACAACGCAATAAGAGTCATTAGTGTTATGATTATTGTAATGTGTTCTCTTCGAAACACTGTGTTATATGCCTTCAGTGTAACTTCAAATCTTAGGGGAGAACTCACGTTTTGCAACTTACAGCGTTATTAAAAAGATCGGTAACCGCTTTACATTGAATTCTTAAGGTCAAAACATGTAGAATATATAGAAGAAATTTCATAAGCCCTTCTTTTAATCTCGCAACTAATTATAACTTTAGACCAGTTCGTAACGATTCGATTTGAATTTCAATGGGTTGTTTGTATTTGTTTTTGTGGATCTCTGAACACTGGGAATCTTAGTGTAGGCCTGTGAGTGTGACATTATTTATAATTATACTGTAGCCAAGTAAGAAAGTAGATAAAATAATAATACTATTTTTCATATTATTATATTAATGACCTTTATTTAGTTTACTTCATTATTTAGTTATGCCTTATTATTTCACAGATTAAATTATGTATGGAGTAACCTCAATAACAGATATTATTACTTATTACGAAAGTAATCTTCTTTAATCAGATCAGAGCCTCGTTCACCTATCATAATAACAGCAGCATTCGTATTTCCACTAGTAATAGTAGGCATAATACTGGCATCTATGACACGAAGGTTTTGTACTCCATGAACTTGCAGACGACTGTTTACAACAGACGTTTTAGGATCAGATCCCATTTTAGCAGTTCCTACAGGATGATACATTGTAGAGACTGTGCTAATCATAATACATTTCCAATAACCTTCACTGCCTAGTTCTAAATTGTTACAAGCTGGCCAATCAATTCTTCCCAAATGGGCATTGATGGATTTGAAATAAGTGGTGTTGACTATTTGCGTTAACATATTTATACCAGCGATATGTTCTTGTAAATCTTTAGGATCATCATATACGTTTTCATCAATAAGTGGACGATCTTTAGGTCTCCGTGAATTTAAATAAATACGTCCTCTTGAACGCGGATGTAGGAGTGCCAAGATAAATGTATACTGACTTTGGTTCCTGTTTTGTTCGACAATAGAGTTTACTGGAATATTCTTAAGATTTGGCACTATTTTATAATAATTGCGAATTGTAGAAGAATTTTTATTAAATATTCTGAAGTGACTCTGAAATTTAGGAAATGTAGCATTGGGATCATTCGAATAGAATATTGCTAAATTGGACTCATCGACGTGTGCGTAGAAGCCTGTCCTGTTATAGAGATATTTAATGGCTTCGAAGTGCAATTCATCTTCATTCCTGAAACCGGGTTCATCTCCGTAAATTGTCACGAAAGCAATTGGATGATCTTGGAGATTTTGACCAACTGACGACGAATTTAATATACAATGAATGTCTTTTGATTTTAGGTGTTCATAAGGTCCTATTCCGGACAACATTAACAACTGTGGAGTGTTGATAGATCCAGCACTTATGATAACTTCGTTTCTCGCTATGAAAACGTTTCTCTTTCCCTCTCTTTCGACCTCCACTCCCATAGCTGTTTTCAAAATATCCGATATTACAATTTTAGTTACCAAAGTATTTTTTAAAATCTTCAAGTTCGTCCTATTTTGTATATTGTTGAGGTAAGCTGTAGCAGCACTGTTTCTTTGTCCATTAGAAGCTGTCGATTTGTACCGACCTGCTCCCATTACATCAGCTCCATTTAAATCAGAAACGGTTTTGATACCAATTTCATCTACGGCGGATAATACATAGTCATTCATAAGAGTCTCGGTATCCGAATAATTTGCAGAGTTAATGCCTAAAGGTCCAGTATTTCCATAGACATCGCTGGTTCTATAGCCTTCTGAATTATAATCCCGTAAGTTTTCTGCCTTTCTAAAATATCTCCGCACTATATTAGGGTGCCATTCTTTATTGCCTTCATTGTACCATTTTTGATAATCATGATTGCTGCCTCTAATGTAAACCATAAAATTCATGCTGCTACTGCCACCAAGCATTTTTCCTCTTGGGATACTCATTCGTTCACCTTCACATGCTTGGTTTGTTCTTCCGTTGTAAATAGTGTGGTACTGCCAATCATATTCACTACCAAGCAGATCTCCTGCCATACCTGTAATCTGTAAATGAAAATATTTACACGTAAAAACACAAATTCACAACAAAAGAAATAAATTTTATTTCATCTATCATTTAGCCCGTATGTTTTTCACAGAAAATTATGAACAAAAGAGTGGACAGTCCACTTGATGGTAAGTGGATACTGCCGCCCATAGATAGCTTCACTGAAAACTAGTATTGTGTTTGAAACACACCTTACTCTGAACTAGTGACCGGTGTTGCAACACACACAGAGAGAGAGACACACACGTAGAGATACGAACGTTGACGTAAATGAATGTGTAAATCTTCTTTTGTTCCATTTCTTTTTTATATTCCTTTATTTTCGCATATTTTTGTATGTATGTTGTGTTTAAACTGTGCATGTCAAAATAAGGTTTTGTTTCTTTATCCTTACTAATATTATAAATACGATAGTTTGTTTGTCACCCAATAGTACGAGTGACTACAAGAATACGAAAAGAGAATGGCAGAAAACCGTAGTAATTTGGACTAAAACGTTTAGCGATGAGATAATTGAGTGTTTAAATTATAAAACATTAATAACGTTATCAGATTTTTAATACACGTTCACTATAGATACATTTTTACATACATGCAGTACTAAATATTTATAACTCTCCATTTCGCTCTGCCGTACTCATGTAAATAAATAAATTTTCAGGTAGGTATATCAAAATGTATTCATTTTCTCATGTCTTTTGAACCGGGCGACATTCAAGCCACAATTTTTATTACATAAGTTCCGTATTCAAGAAGCAATTCTAAAGCAATCTAGTGTCAGAGGTCCGATGTCAGTAAGCAAGGCGGGTTCAACTCCAAGTTCACAGTCAAGGTAATCAGAATGTAATGCCAAGGTAATGCAGAAGATTCGTCGGGTCCAGTATTCAAAGTTAATACAAGTCGTAAGATAAATAACAAAAGATAAATGATCACAAACGTTTGCGCACCAAAGAAGCAAATGAAGTGGAATCAGCTGAACCTGACAGTTGACAGTTATTTTTTTTTAATTCTTCAGTCCTGGAACCGTGAGAATAAATAATAATCTGACAAAGGTTTTTAATCGTTCGTTATTCATTAATTTCTAGCGTCGAGTCCTTTTAGACATTATTGAGTGTTTATTTCAGTACATTTAATACATGCTTTTAAACATAAAAGAAAAAATATTCATTTAAAATATGTATCTTATTATAACGATGTGACATTTCTTTATTAACGCTTACATAAACGACATGTCACACGTTGGTAGATTGATAGTGTAACCGATTATTCGTGAATGATTTATCGATGTCTAAAATACCTGTATCCAGGTTGTTTATATTTTCAAACAGCTTGCATTAAATAATGGTAAACTTTTTAGGATGTAAATAATTTTGGATAAATTATATTATAAAAAAAGATTGAATACTTTCATTATTAAATTGTTGGCCGTTCTATCCGTATTTTGTCATTCTCCCTTCAAACATCTACAGTGTATTATATTCCCGTTAGTGCTTAAGTGTGTACTTCTATTCTATATATATATACTAATATAGTAAAGAGGTAAAATTGTGTGTTTGTGGGTATGTTGGGGGTAATCTCTGGAACTACTGAACTGATTTCAAAAATTCTTTCACAAATAGGAAGCTACATTATCCGTGTCTAATATAGGCTATATTTTATTTTGAAAAAAAAAAACATTTTTTTTTTTCAAATTTGGGCGGGTCACTAGTATATTATATTCCCGGAGACTGAAACCATGAATTACGTTCATGAGTTCACATTCGACTTTTATCTTTCCCTTTTAGCAATTAAAATGTAAGAAAAAAATAACAGACGTTAAAAAAGTACGAAAGAAATCTTGAAATTAACTCCTTTCTTATTAATTAACTCTAAATCATAAACGGAACCCATAATTATAGTGTAGTATGCGGTATGAATTCTGTAACGTATAGGATAATTTTTAACCCCAATTCTACACGAGCGGAGCCGTGGTCAATCAATTAGCTGTCAATATTTTAAACAATTAAAACGTTTCATTGGTTACTCTTTTGTAAATTTAATTACGTTCTTTTGCAAAGCAAAGTATGGCCTTGTAAAATAATTATGCTTATTTACCCACTAGTGCTGTCGTCCACGAAATCGATCGCTTGAGACAGAACCGACCCGTCCGGCAAATTAACCACATGTATGGTATGCCTTTAGTGATCGTTTATTCGTTATATTGAATCGTCAATCACTAGGTGTCAGAGTTATTTTGAACAAACAACCAACCAACGTATTCATTAAGAATTCTTAGTTAATAAGAATCCATATCATACCATGACTGTTGGATATAATCCTCTGGAAGAAGTTGGCCGATGGTGGCTGAATGAGAAAAGTCAAAGATTATCCAAGAATACAATAATTATTGTTTTCAGTTATTGTGAAAGGTGTATTAATTTATAGAGGACAATATATATTTATTTATGTGATTTTAGGTTCTGGAAATGCTAATAGGAACTAGAATCAGAATTATAGTGTTCGATGAAAATGTTTTTCTAGTGAGAACGGTAAGAATGGTTTTTCTAGTGACTTTCTACTTGAGTTCAATAGAGGAATACCTCATCTTCCTTAATCCTTTTTGTCGAAATCTACTCCTAAATCTCCAAAGGCAGGGTATTCTGGGGCGTGTCAACGTTTGTCATTTTAAACTGATGTTGGCACATATGGCGCAGGGCAACAGTATCCGTTTATCACCGGGCGGACTGTTTGCTCGTCTGCCGTCTTATTTTTGTATAAACAAAACAAACGTAAAACCAAGTAAGAGAAACAGCAATCGTTGTTTAAATTTACACCCATTGTATTTATTATTATCAATAAAATCACTTCCTTCCTCTTTCCTTCCTACAGCAACTGAATTATTCATATTGAAAATAAATAATCAAATACTAACGATGCTTTCTTTAGGCGGGTCGCCTCCAGCATCAATGAGCAGTACTTTCCAATTCTCCACTTCGCTCAGTCGATTTGCTACCACGCTTCCGGCTGACCCAGATCCCACAATTATGAAGTCAAATACCTCGAGATCTGAAACAGACAATAAACACAATTTTTTGAGAAATGGGACCTTATTTTGGATCGAGACTGGTGAAATATTAAAAATATATAAGCCTTATCTTAAAAATCATATGTTAAAGCATGTTTCCATCTAAATGCAATGCAATGCAACCAGCCCTTTCAGTATATTCACTGTTAACATGGGCCGCCCATGCATATAGTCTCGTGCATGAGGGATGTATGGCCTTAAACGCTTTAAATGCCAAGTGCGTTGGCGAGTCCGCTATTTTAGAGGTGGTGTGGTTCCGCACGGCTTCCATTTAAATAGAAACTTGAAATAAATAAATTTTAAGCATTGACTTTAAAGTAAATTATACACTAAACGTCGCCTTTCGGTGAAGTTTTTTGGATACTGTCGCTTATGGACATTCGCGATACATTCCAACATCAGTCCAGAATGACAAACGATTTAGGAATGGATTTGGAGAAAGGGTTGGGAAAATGGAGAGGTAAAGGATAGGATGGGATGGAAATGGGCTCTGGCATATCTGACTTACTAGGGAAACACGTACGTATATTAGAGGTATAGGATAAAGTGGGAAATGCAGTACATTTTACAATAGGATTCTGTGCGGTCGGGGTAACATGGCCAGGCGAGTGTACCAAACGGCTGTGGGATTGCAGCGTGTACCCTTCTCCTCCCAGATATTATAGCATATATCGTTTTAAACAGAATCTCGAAACTCTAATCAGAATCTTGAATTTTATTTAGAAAATCTTAATCAGTCTCATCGCCAATACGGTGTCTTTGCTGAGATAACGCCACGTATATTTAGCATACAATTTTCGATACCCGTGATAACAATAACTGTTCCCTTCTCTACATGGAAACTGTTATTAAGTATGTTATGTCCACCAGACAAGACCTTGGCTTACTTGAATAGATTTAATTGCTTATCTCTGAGCGACATCGCGTGATCGCGTTAGTGACAAACTATCTAAAGTCGGATTTTTATTCGAGTCATTGATATGACATGTAGAACTGTCAAACAGAGTGAAATTTGTGCGGAGATGACACTTTATTGACAGTTGTACATGATCCCTGACTCGAATAAAAAATCCGACTGTAATTTATTAGACGCAACCATTTAATTGTCCACAAACAAGACATATTTAATATCAAAATAGAATAAATCGTATGTGATTTACAGGTCACTAATATTAATATTTAAAAGGTTACAAATGTACTAAAGAGTATTTATAAGATAAAAGATTTAAAAGCATTTATAATGGTTGAAGAAAGTATAAATTGTGTAATGTGTCATAGATAACTTAACTTAAACTTGATAACTTAACACGTATTAAATGTTAAGATAACTTAACATTTAATACGTGGAAGTCTAGGTAAGTATGAATACTTATTGATCAATCCTACTCTAAAACGCCTTATCTTCCTTTTGTAGGGGGAGAGTGCATGCTGCATTCCCACAGCCTCTGGGCGCACTCGATTGGCCACGTTACCCTTCTCTTACAGAAGACTACCTTGAAATGTACTGCATTTCCTACTTTATCGTATATCCCCAATGTACCTAAGTGTTTCGGTAGTGAGTGAGCCTTTCTCCCAATCCATTCCTTAATATGCAAAGGTAGGCAGCGCATCCGGGGGTGTGTCAACGTTTGTCATTCTGGACTGATGTTGGCATGTATCGCGGATGTCTATGGACGAAGAATTACCATCAGGTGGACTGTACGCTCGTCTGCCGACTTTTTTCTATAAAAATAAATAATTAGAAAATGTATTTTATTATCTAACTTGGCCGTGTGGTGTCGGTCGGCTTGAGAATACATCCCATCTCTTCCGTTGAGTGTCATTGACGGCGACTAAGGAATAACAAAACCACTGCCACAAGCCCTGAGAGTTCCTCAGGTCTTGTGTAGTTACACCACCTCTAAAAGAGTGGATTCGCCAACCGGCTTGGCCAGCGTGACGTTATAAGGCCATACATCCCTCATGCACAAGACAATTTACCTCCTCATGTATATTGTCCGACAGTGACCGAAAAAAGGCCTTGTTACGGTTATTAACTTAGAAAACTTACTCAGGACGTTAGAATTTGGAGGCCAGTTTTCAGTGATCAGACACTGAGCTGTAGCGAAGTACTGCAGAGCGGCAGCGAAGGTGGCTGGAGCAGCGCCCGTTGTCGGCAAAGGACACGTGTTCATGATGCTGTAAAGAAAATTGATATTAACATTTTTTTTTTCATAGGCATCTATCTATGTTAGACTTGTAGACATTCCACCTGACGATAATTGGTTGATATCGTAATTATGCAATGTGTCATTGAAATCTAAAAATGGGTTGCTCAGTATCCAGAATAGAATCGATTCTATCAGTTTTTCATTTGGTTCCTTTTCATAACTTATTTTTCAATTCTGGTATATCTTTTATTCTACGCGCAGTTGCACTGTACGCGCGTTGCCCGCGCTGCGCGACCTGTAATGCGCGCTATGAACGGTTTTAAATAGAACAATAAAAGTTTACATGTTTTATATTAAAAGGTTAGAGTTTACATGGGTATATCTTTTGATTTATTCCCCAAAATAATTTTATTTTTCGTTTTACTTATTTTAAAATAGTTGACATATTTCAGCTTTTGCATAATTCCGATGACATGTTGTTACACGCGAATGTCAGTAAAAAATGATGAACGCTAACGTGTATGTAGATGTGTTAGGAATCATGATTTTTAGAGACCAGAAATTGGGATTTGAATTCCTATGCTTAATACTAATCTAGTCTTATCGATACCAACTCATAACTTTCCACTCCAGGGCACAGACCACCTCCAGTAAACTACGGGGGATTTATGGTAGGACCGTAATTCACCGTGCTGGCCCAGTGCGGATTGGTGGATGGATATTTATGCTCCAGCTACGATTTCGGCTTTTCTCTTGATGCTTTCCTGCAACGTCAAGCTAGTGAAAATTTAAGTTTCTATTTAATAGAAACGCAATGGTACGAGTTGAGGATTTGAACTTACGACCCTACGAATAAGAGTCGACAACAGATTTCTATAATTTATTATCGCCCTAAAGGGGAAAACTATACTCACATACATGCTTTAGACCAGGGGTGCTCAAATTTGAACTGCTGGCGATCTACCTCAATATTGTTAGACTACGATCGATCGACTCTGAGAGGTTGTAAGTATGTGTGATGCAGGATTGTCGTCTAGATAGGGTGTATCGTGGCATAGATATTAGTTTTCCGCACAATATGCATTTTTTTAGTCAAGGTAAGTGTAGGTCTGCTCTAAAATGTCAATGAAAAAACTCATAATTATTCAAAATTTCGAGTTTATTGGTTCTTAAAAAACAAACGAGTTCTAGTGTCTAAACTTAACTAAAGAGTGACTTTGGATGATGAAGCGTGGCACTGCATGTCCTCAGCATACTTTTCATAAGATGGTACGTAATTACCGAGTGCTAATCGCAAGCATGGTGACATATGTTCGTCAGTTAGTCGATTGCGATATTTTGACTTAATTATCTTCATTTCAGAAAATGCAGACTCGCACAAGTGAGTTGACTCAAACATTGCCGTCAGCTGAAGGGCGATTTGCCTTAGATTTGGATGTTTATCTTCAGATATAAAACACCAGAATTTTGCATCAGATGTTGTGGCTTTGAGATGTATATCTGATATAATCTGCACTAACTCATTTTCAACAGAACATGAGTCCATGTTAAACTTACTTGCTATTTCAGTAGCTAATTCCTCAATGTTTTTACACGAAAAAGAATAACTCATAAATGATGCGATATTTGCCAATTTACTGAAATCATAAAAACGTATTTCGAATTGGCCCAAAATATTTGATAATTCTGCCTCATAAATATCATAATTCAATTGAGGAATCCTTGCTTTCAAAGACGGAAAATGTTTCAGATCCTTTCTTTTCAGTTGATCTATCATAAGTTGCAATTTACTTTTGAATGCGTTTATTGCGCTAATCATCTCAATAATAGTTTTTCCTTTACCTTGAAGCTCCAAGTTAATGGTGTTTAAATGCATTGTGATGTCTGGTCAAAAATGCCAAATCAGTCAGCCATTTTCCGTTTTTCAGCATCTGAGTGTCATCACCTCTTTCGTCCAGAAAAGCTGTTATTTCGGGCAATAATTCTTGAAACCTTTCTAGGAATTTTCCGCGAGTCAACCACCTGGCGTCCGTGTGAAGAACTAAATCAGTGTGTTCAGCTGACTCACTATCTTCCAACTGCAATTTAAAGAGCCATCGTTGCAAGCTACGTGCACGGATGGAATTCACAATTTTTATTGCAATGCCCATAATCTCCTCCATGTTTAGAACTTTTGAATACAAAACTTGTTGATGTATAATGATGCAATGTGTCATTAGCTCGACACAATGCCACAAAACCGTTTTTGTTGCCAGACAATGCTGGTTGTAATGCACACTAGTTTATATATTGGTAGCTTGTAGTTTGTTACAAAATTGAAGAAAACGTCATATATATTTATCTTCGCCACGGGTCTTTCCTTTCAGAGGAATCATTGTCAAAAACTCTTCCTTAGCCGACATGTCATTGAATACCATTCGAATAAAAATACACAGCTGGGCAGTGTCTGTCACATCGGTGGATTCATCGAACTGTAAAGAAAAGTATGTACATTTCATGATATTATGTTTTAGTTTATCGGCCATGTCCTGACTCATGACTTCAACACGCCTTGTGACAGTCGGACGAGATAACTGAAGTTCTCTAATAGCAGACATAATCTCTGTTTTATTTTTAAAATCTCCAAATAAAGTCTCACCTGCTTCAATAAATGCTTCCTTCACAAACGATCCATCTTCAAATGGTTTCTTGTGTTTCGCCAATATATGAGATATTTTAAATGACGCGATCGTTGCAGCTTTTGATTGTTTGGCTGGTCTTGTGAACATGGTTTGTTCTTTTTTCAAACAAGTTATCAAATCACGTACTTTTCGTTTTCTTAATTCACTCTGTGACGGAAAATCCTTTTCATAGTTTTTATGAACCGTTTTATGATGTTTTATAAGTTTCCACGCAACTGACGCACGTCAAATGAGACAAATGCACTTATCGTTTACCATACAAAAGAAAAATTCTTCCTCCCAATCGTTATTAAAATGATACGTTTTCCTTTTCTTCGCCGCACTCATTTTGTACTATTAATTAATAAACTTTGTGTCGACGAATCGCCTTCAAGTTACAACTCAGACTGACTCCTATTCCTGCAGGCGCAACATTTATATCGGCGCGAACGAAGTCTCGAATGTTCCCGCCAAACACGCAGCCCGAAGTTTCTAGAAAAATCGGCGGGAATAAAAAACGCGGCTTCTCTTTGACAAGTACCGCGCGTTCCTTTGGTAAAGCCGCTTTTTGCCGCTAGTAGGGGGTTATTACGATAAAAGAAAGTGATGAAGGGGTTATTCTGGCCTAATTGTGGATCGAATAAATTTTAGTTGTTTATTCATTACATTTTTTTTTAATTACCTACCTATTAAAACAAAATCTGTGAATAGTTCAATATCGGATATTTTTTTCTCTAGATCGACTCAAAAAGCACTCGCGATCGACCGTTTGAGCACCCCTGCTTTAAGACCATTTAAATGTGACTGTCAATTCATCAGCCTAAATCGCGGCCTAAAGTTTATATTCAGTGTTCAAAACGGAAAAATTAAGATTGTACTACAACGGTTTTTTTTTGCGGTTACCGATACATAGCCGCATATTTATATAAGTTGATAACCAACTACAAATAGTATGAGTAGTTTTGATATCAACATTCGAATATACTCGTACTTACCACGACATTTCCTATCGCACACTACTTAATAAATGCCATTATTTAGTTGAACAAATGTTTTTATATGAACTAAGTAGGTTCACAGAATTTGCGAAGCATTATGCGACTAAATATAACTAGTCTTTAAAGATTTCCCACTAAATTTCACCTACATTTTTATTCCACTTATTTTGAACACCAGTCGACTTGGATGTGACGCAGTCGGCTTAATTAAAACACAAAGACGTAACATCTCTTAGAACAGGAAATGGTTTTAAATCGCTTGTAAGAGTGAAATTGACTATTTAGACTGTTCGGAGTGAAAAGAGTTTTAAGAAAGAGTGGTATTGCAGTACAGGTATATATGTGCGATTATAAAGGGTCTTTTTTTGAAACGAGTCAGAATGAGAAGTCTGAAACTATTTGAAATAAAGAAATTTGTTCACTCTAAAAACGGTAAATGAACTTGATGTTTTGAAATCTTTGACAACTATCAAGTCAAACGCAAAGTGAATCGACTGAGTTACTACCGATATGATTTTAATGACATTGCCTCATACCTTACGCGTAGTTATGGGTAATATAAATAAATGTATTAACAAATTGCTATCCCGTAGTATGGAAGATTGCAGTGGTAAAACCTCTGCATAAGACACCAAATGCCGTCGATGTTAAAGAGCTTCATCGTATAAGCATTTTTCTCTGTTAATCCTGTTTGTTTTAAGTGTTAGAAAAGATAGTGTGTAATCAACTCCGACAATTCTTGGAAGCTAATGGAATTCTGCCTAAAATCCAATCAGGTTTTCGCAAGGGACACATCACCGGTACTGCCCTTCTGGATGTCGTTGACAATATTCTCACTGCGCAGGACTTTGGGATGGAAACAATTCTCGTACTCCTTAATTTCTCCAACGTCTTTGACTGGGATCCTTCTATCAAAGCTGAGTTTCTATGGCTTTGACGAAAACACAATAAAATGATTTGACAGCCATCTCTCAAATCGACTGCAGCTCGTAGAAATACAGAAACCCGATGGCTCATTTATGCACTCAAGTTTCAGAAAACTAACAGGGGCGGATCCGGGCTGCCGCAAGGGTCGATCCGTGCTCCGCTTTTGTTCAATATACGAGTACATAGGGCAGATGTCATCTCCTGTCTCAAACAACACTGCAAATTTCATTTATATGCTGATGATCTGCAGCTATAGATCCACTTCGCTGCATCTGATACTCAAGCGGCAATCAAAATTACAACATCCACGGGAGACGATGGGGTCACCATACGGCTAATGTATTATATACTTAACAAATACTTCTAGAATAATTTACAGTGCGTAGTAGCTCTATAGATTATATGTGTATATTTGCATGCATACACTGTATACATCTGTATACAAAAATTTGGCCAACGATATTTACTTTGAACGTATGTACATATTTACTGACGTCATTGATAATAATGTTTATCTCTGTCATTGTTCTGCGAATAAATGTTTTTTTATTATACATTGAAATTCTTAGTCATAAAGCCTATGACGATATATGAGAGATATATAGTGAACTACATATGCAAATATACGTAATAAATATGGTATCGTACAATATAAATATTATTGGCGCCTTCCGTTAAATAATCCGTGTTGGATGAGAAATTGTTAATTATATAATGATTAACTATATATTTGTAATGTTACAGTAGAAATCGGAAGTACTTGCAATCACGCATTATTTATTATATATACGAGTATATTAAACGAGTATGTGATTTCAAGTACTTGTGATTTGGAGGGGAGGGTGCACGCTGCAATCCAACAGCCACTGGGCGCACTCGCCTGACCTCGTTACCCCTCTCTCACAGAAGACCACCTTAAAATGTACTGCATTTCCCACTTTATGAAATTCCCCAATGTGCGTACGTGTTTCAGTAGTGAGTCAGATATGTCAGAGCCCATACCCACCCGATCCTGTCCTATCCCTTCCCATTTCCCCAACCCTTTCACCAAATCCATTCTTATATCGATAAAGGTAGGCAGCGCATCAGTGGGCGTGCCAAAGTTTGACATTCTGGACTAAAGTTGGCATGTACCGCGGGTGTCCATGACAGTATCCACCTCCCACCAGGTGGATTGTATGCTTCTTTCTATAAAACAAGAACTTGTGACTTGTACTTATTATTACGTATACGTAATTATGTTAATGTAATAATATAATTATATAAATAAATATGTATATATAGGTGTCTGACTTGCGTTACTAATAGTTTACAGTTAAGTATTACAATAATTATGACACGAGGTTGTTAGTTGCAGCGACCTGTATTCCGGCGACCAGTACCTCGAGAGGATTTGTATAGGGTCGCTTGAATTGTTCACACGGTGTAGCGCAGTCGCGTAACTAAGCAGCTGGACCAAGCGACCAGTCATCAACATTATCGTCGCGACCAGAAATTTACTGAATAATTGTAAATTGAAAACGCACTACATGTATTTACTGTTAGTGACTTCGTAGTTTAGAAATTAAGATACCGCAACTTGAGTGCGAACTCCTCAACCAACCATCGTCCTAGAAAAGTATCATTTACAGGTCTCCAATCAGCAGGGGAAGCCGAAAAAGTCTTCAAAAATTAATTTACTGTCTGTGGAACTCCTCTCGCCACTCTATTACATTGGCAAGTCAGCGGTTCCGCTCTGTTACTCGCAGGCGTCACGGCATAATAAATTACAACGTACTTACTAAAATTTTAACATTCTTGTCGTTTTTAAAATTTCAATTTTTGCGCCGGCAATTTTTATTATTAGAAAGGTTCACAGACAGATGTGCCACCTGGATCTTATTACTTAACTTAACTTTTATATCTCATTTACATTACTCGATAGAAAACAACAGCGGAATGTATTAGTTTACCTGCTACTTCAAATAATGCCACTCTAAAAAGTAATTCATTAGAAATACTCCAATGATATTAATTATTATTAATGTTCTTATTATTAATATCATCTCGTATCCGTTTTTTTCTGATTAAATTAACCACATAAATGTCATTGTCCTTGTAATAATCATGACAGGATTTCGTGCCATATTGTGTACCGATACATAATTATATCCCGGTGGTTGACGTTACATATATCCTAGACCATAGAAACAGATAGATAGTTCATGAAACTATATGGAAACCAAGCGTGACACGTCACCAGTAAATTTTAGTAATGGGTACCACTCACCGGTGAAACGAAACATCTTCCTTGACTCGGTTCACCACTTTTGACCAATTTTTACAATTGATTATAGCTCAATTTGGCATTATTTGTTTTGTAATAACGACTTGCTAACGACATGGGTAAAAATAGACAGAACAAGTACCGCGAGAAGTAAGAGCTTCGCCCCAATTTCGGGCACGCAGCGAAGGACAGTTTGTGTCATCCAGACTTTTAAATTATCGACCACGCGAGCATAGACCTCATGAACCCACAACCTCCAGCGAGAGCTCTCAAAGAAAAAGCTTTAGATAAATTATTTTCTTATATTCACAGTTGCGGTCCAGATCACATCAAATGTATCACATTTGACATAATTGATTACAATAGCCTAACAAAAGCAATATCAATAAATAACGTATAGAAAACAACACATCACGCGTAACTTTATTGTTCAATATTGGATTTTATGTCATCGCCACAAGACTTGCTAATGTTACGCTCCGTGTGCTGTAGAAAAAGAAAATCACATTAGCAAAATACTTACGTTAATTCAATGAGCTGAACATAAAATATATTACAGTAATCGTTATGATACGTTTTATTAGAAGTTCGTTGTACCCATATGTACTGTATTTGTAATACTCCTTTGTTGTTCGTTATCAACTTATTCAATAGGCGGCTAGGGGACGCCAATAGCAAATACAACAATGCAGAACAAACCTATTCATTCTTCATCATCATGTGGCACCATCTTCAAAATGAAGTTTGGCCGTCAGCTGCTAAAATTTCCGTTTCTCCCTCGCCGCAATCTTCAATTCATTTGAGGCAGGACGAATTCCTTAACTTCATCCATCCATCTCTTTCTCTGGTAACATGGTGCTCTCTTTCCAAGGATCCGGCCTTCTACAATCAATCTTGGGAACTCGTAAATGTATCTTCTAACAATATGACCGAAGAAGGCAATTTTCCTTTTGTGTATGGTAGACAGCAACTCCCGCCACCAACCTGCTGTTTCCAGAACCTTGGTAGAAGTAAAACTTTATAAGCGTCATTTCGGCAGCTTGTACACGCAAGTCTTAGAAAAAAAAACGGTCGGCAAGACTTATAAACGCAAGTTTGGCCAATAGATTAGATCTTATATTCTCTCAGAGGCTTCATGACATGAAACTTAATGATAGTAGCATGTGCGGATGTGACACGGAAGATGAAGATCAGTGTTATGGGTGTGTCCCCCTAATGTCAAAATGCGTGAGAAGATGCTGAAGAGGAAAAGAGCTCAAGGAAGCAGGTCCGGTCTATTACCAGGACCTTGTGAACACGGCGGCGAACTTCAGACGACTGCGACAGTTCGCAAAAACGTAGGGGCAGGTGGAAGTAGGAGCTACTCGGCGCCGGTTTGTTTGTCAATGTGACATTAAACCTGAGAATGGGGAGAGTTGATATCTTTTTATAGGGACAAGAACAGAATTTGTAGTGTCAAGAAAGAGCGCAAGTACGGCGCACACCTTAAACAATTCGGTCCGAATAACCGCAAGCTTAGTATGACCATGGGAAGATGGAGATCTTGTGTGATGTGGTGGTGAATCTTAAGGGATATCTATTAATGGAAAGAGACAGATAAATAGAATGGGGTCGAGAATAGAATGGGGCTATCTATCATAATATGATAGCTGTTATAATATGTATGTATTCATCTAGTATTTGAAATGTCATATTTAGAAAATCCTTCAATCCCCGTTAAGACACTAAGCGCTTCATTATTACGATAATAGCTCTGTACACATCTTACACATCAGTAAGAAGATGATGAGTTGGTGACTAACTTAGTGTGAGATGACGATAGGATGAGTGAGTGAGTGAATGTTTAAATCTTGAATTTTCTTAAATGACCTTTAATAATGAACGTTCACTTCAAACAATATTAAATTTTTCCTAACTGAAAATTGAAAATTTTAATTTAACGTTTAACATAATTGAATAAAGTCATTTTTACAAAAAAGAACGGCCGCCAAATTACTTCGCTGGTACTTAACAGGATTTTAGGTGTTTACATTGCTTATAAAAAAAGGTTCAGTGCATTTTATAAAATATTCCGAGGTAGTCAGAGGTCGCGAACATTTTATTACATGTTTCATTTAATAAGCGTTTGCTTTGAGGTCATTTTAGAATTTTGTGTACTCACAGCAGTTTTAAATTTAACGACATGCCATTTAATATAATATCATGGGGTATAAAAGAAAATTAGGCATTAATAGGTGGAACAAATGTGTCGCAATTATATTTTATTATTAACAATTTTCGAAATGCGAGAGGGCAGTGATTGTGATAACACAAAACTGAATGCAGCGTTTTAACTTCCACTCATAATCTCCAAAGGTGGGCGGAATATTCTGGAGCGTGTTATTGTTGACTGATGTTGACATGTATCGCGAATGTCCATAGGCAGCAAATAGGTATTCATTTATCACCAGGTGAAAACTATCTGCACTTCTGCAATCTTCTTAATTTAAAAAAGAACCAGATAATTTCTAGCAGGTTAATTAATGTTCAAATAAGTTGTTGTTTATTTTTCTGTGTGTTTATAAGTAGTTTTTATTATTCTAATATTCAGTTAGTTTGACCTTATACAATGCTCTTTTCTGAAAGTAAAAATTAAGTAACAATATATCATTTGATATCAGGAAGTCATATCATCTCAGAACATTCAAACAATCAATTCAATAATAGACTTGTCCAATATCTTAGAGCACAAAAACACATAAACACGCATCAGCACAATATACCATAATAATAATTATTGAAAAGAACGGAAAGGAAATGAGTTCTGTTCTCATTCCAAACATGTTTGTACATTTCACTGCAGTCTTCTCTAAGACCATTCTTGTTAATATTGACATTGGTTTTGCATTTTGCATGTTTCAAATGGCCGTAAGTCCGATAGAAGATGGTGACCTACTTACCATCTTCTATCTCTAGGTAGTCTCTCCAGTACTCGACTACCAACTATCCATTTAAGTAAAACATGTCTGCTATGAGGGACATTGCTAATCCGGGTATTATGATGTTCCATCATTTTGTACCCAAAACTTATGACAGTAAGTGGACGAAAATCACCCACTGCGGTCTCGTCTTAACCTCTCCATGATATATTTACACTAACGTAAACTTTGTGCTATAAACTTGTAATCGGATTATGAACCCTACGGTTATGATTGTCACGAAGAAAAAAACTGCTTGTACTGTTAAAGTTAGATGAAGCTGAATTTAAATATAGAGATTTTCATAGCTAGATCTTAATAACCAAAGAGGGAAATTGATAGCATATTATCTCTAACTTAATCTACCTAAATTTGTCACCGTCACTACCCTTACAACCGTCCACTGCTGGGTATGGGGATGGCCATGCACATTGTCTTGTGCATGAGAGATGTTTGGCTGTGTGGTGTCGACCGGCTTTGAACGTAAAAGGCCACTAAGGGATAACAAAACTACTACCATCGGCCTTAAGGAGCTTCATACACCACCTGTAAAAGAGTTAACGCGCCAACCCGCTCGGCTAGCGTGGCGTTTTAAGGTCATATACCTCCCTCAAATTTTCATAAATAGAAGCTCATAATAGTTAGCCAATATTGTTAACATTCCAGTGAAGAAGGCGCTTAACGACGCTTAAACGAATAAACGAGGCGTTTATTTCGAATCTTCAATCATTCTTAAATCGATCATAAGGTTACCTACCATGTTTATTACTTTGTTTGATTTGAATCCCAAATACCGATCTACTGATGGAGTTTTCCACTGAATTATCCATATATGTTTTAGTTGTGAATCAGAGAGAAGGATACCATAGAGTGACGTCTTTGTCGGACGTAGATGATGTCCGCTAATACACATAACATAACAGTAAGGAATGGTTTCAGAATCGTCCGAAATGCTTACGCATGTTAATGTAGCCAAGACGAACAGTTACTATAATTGCTTTCCTATACCTATTACATAAAGACCTATTTACCTATTAGATAAAATACCAGAACTGAAGATTTTTATCAGCGTATGTGACATTAGCTTCGTTCGCGGTAAGGATTCAGAACTGATTCGGAACTATACGCATGCGCAGTTCAAATAATGCCGTTCGCGGAACACACAGTTCAGAATTTCTAGTTACAGTTCTGTGTTCGCGGAACCGTCGAACTCGATTCAGGATCGGTTCAGAATTAGTTCTATCAGTTCTATAACTTTGGCAAGAATCGTAGTTCCAGACATGCGCAGTTTTTACCTAACAACATTTGACATACATGCTGCGGCTATATTCAGTTGGTTAGAAACTAATAAACTGGTTAAATAGTTAATTAAAATATAAATTTTATTAATTTATTAAGGGTTAAATAAAATATGGTTAGTTTTGTTTGTTTTTTATATAAATAAGTTTATATAATACTCTAATAAGAGTAATGTGTTTTGGTGGGTCCACTTAAATACTTGCCAACTTAGGGGTTTTCCCCCCAAATTTAGGGGGTAAATAAGTGGAATGGGTTTTTTTAGGGGTTTTATATTTTTAGGGGTATTTTTAGGGATTTTTTGACTCTTCATATATTTTTTTGAATATATATTTTTCATATATTATGTGAAAGTATAGGCCCTGGGACAATCCAAACTATAATAGCTAATCATATTTATTTGTTGACCTAGCGACTTAACGACATCTAGTACAAATATATTACAACTACTCTGTGGTGACTGGTGGTTATTGTGCCTATGCTTACTGGAAATACATATGTACGTTGATTATTGTTTACTTGTTTAATTCGATTTTGTTGTTGTACTGCTGTGCCGACAAGCAATTTGTTAATGATGCCTAAAGAAACTAAAAATAAAAAAATGTACAGTCAGAAGTACACGTAGATTTGGGAAACAGATCCAGATTTAAAAGGTAAAGAAATATCATTGCATTTTTGTAATTTATATTTTTTCTTTTATTGTATATTTTTTTAGGGGGATTTCTAAGTAATTGGGGCGATTTTGGGGGTTTTTGACTTAAGCTTTAGGGATAAATATTTTTGAGAGTTGGTAACACTGCCGATGACAGTAGATCGTACGCAGTTTGGTTCCGAAATCGTTCGCGGAAATAAAAATCACGAATCGGTCTATAACCGAGCATGCGCTCTACTACGATTCCAAATTAGTTCAGTACTAGTTCCGAATTAGTTCTGAATCCTTACCGCGAACAAAGCTAATATAATAATATTATAATAATACCCGCTGGATGCAGGTCGCTGCCGATAGATCTAAATGGCAGACAATGGGGGAGGCCTATGTCCAGCAGTGGACGTCCAAGGGCTGAGAAGAAGAAGAAGAAGAATAATGCATTCTATTGACGTGTACAGCAAAGTCAGTTTGACTGGGTTTACAGTATACTAGCAAAACCCGGCAGACGTTGTCCTACCATAGAAGTTGATGTACTGCAGTGAAATCTAGTGGCAAGTTACAAAAAAAAATCGATAGCTCGAAAATATTCTCCGTGCTCAAATACCCTATGTATACCAATTTTCATGGCGATCAGTTCAACTATAGAAGTTGATGTGTGCAGTGCCATCTAGTGGCGAGTTACACCAAAGTCGATAGCATAAAAACCTCCTCCATAAAAAATACATATATGTGCCAACTTTCATGGTGATCGGGCAAACGGTGTCGAAGTCTATTAACATCAGATATACCAACATCCTTTTTTATATAATATATGTATATATACATTAAGTTTAATTCACCTAATGGCTCTCCTCAAAACGCATATTATGAGTACAAGGTCGCTAATATGTCAATCAATATCAATAGGCAGTTTAATTGGTAAATAACGGTAGAATGTATAATAGATGTTAATACATCAGAGCATTGCCGTTTGTTCAGATTTTTTTATTACTAGAATATTTATAAAAAAATATTTAAACTGACTCAGCTTAAAGAAACGAAGCAAGCTAATCAACAATCACATACCGCAAGCGCTAGCTTAAGGCTCATTTACACAAGGCGAGTTTCGGGCGAGAATATTGTACACGATTCTCTTATACGATACTTATGGCTAAACTTTATGCGATTCTAGCCTTCAACTATTCAAATTATAATAAAAACTCAATGATAACTGTGATCATATGACGATAACAGTTGTTTATACAAGGCAAGCATACTGCTATTTTCTCTTCTGTATGCATTCGAGAAACTTTTCTTGTCTAAATAAATGATCCTTTAGTCTGAACATCGTTTATTTCGAGACTATTCAGTTTGATTACTGTTTTTGTGTGCACTCTGGAATCGCTCTGCATGAGCAGTTGGGTATAAGGGCATTCACTTTCAGAACCGAGAAGGCACTCACATGAAAACGGATTTATATGGCAGAACAAACGCCTTCGGCGGGATTCAACACGGTCCCTAAGCGGGAGGGAGCGTTGAACTGAAATTGTTTCATAGTTAATCGACATTACATTATATTCGTATGAATAATGTTGTTGGATTACGCCTACTTTACATACCCCTGTTAAGGCTGTTTGTTTTCCAAATAATTTCTCAACATTGTGTTATCTTGGGGAACCGATTAGTCCTTTTGCAACGCGTATCGAATCGTATTTGTACTCATATAACGGTTTCTTTCTGGTCGGGAATTCTGTTTATGTCACAAAACATCAGATCAGAACGAGTATTCTGTACCTGTTAATTAAAATGTAAGTGACAGTATCGACACGGTGTCGAATGCTAGACAAAGTGTTTTGTTAACTCAGCAGTAGAAGTCAAGCGGCCCCGCGTCCCTTCAATCCCTTCAGTAGTCTCTTGCCAACCGATCTGTGTAATCGTTATTGGTATTTGTATTCATGTAAAATAAAGTAATGATAAGGATAATATTATAATAAGGATATTATTTAAGTGTTTCAATAAAATATTCTAAAACGCAACCTAACTCAATTGGCAACTAACTAAGAACCATCAAGAACGCATATAAAATATGAACGACATATAACACATGTATGAAGAACGACAGCATAGCTACATAGCACGACCGACAGGTTCCCACACACGCCGCTAGAGGACAAACCAATTGAGTAAGAAGATAAAACCAAGGGTGTTGGGTTTTGATTTTTCCCTTGGTAATATTATTCCTTCTAGTCATCTTCTGAGGCTATGGACCTAGTATGAAAAAATTGCATACATGCATGCACGTGAAGCTGGTCGAAATCCCTGATAATAAAATTAGAGAGGGGACAAAATAATTTGTGTGCTGTGGAAGCGCTCCCTGCTTTGTGTGCGCCTATGCGTGGATATGAGAAATATGTGGGATCAAACGATCAAACAGATTCCAAGTTTCCTGTTACATGTCGTTGAAACAATATTGCCAGCAATTGTTTTCGCGCGCTTTATATGGTTACCTGGTTCGAACTCACACTGGCATGACAGCGTCATTGTCTGTGTAGAGTAAACCACAGACCATCCATATTGAGATATTCAAGTTGCACCAAAGTGGAGCATCAGCTTACCGGTTATTTAAGTCAAAGACAATCTTACATTAATAACACTTTCGCTGGATTACATGCAACTATAGTTGGAATATAAAGGGAATATCACATAGGTATATTCTCCCTATTCACATCTACAAACCGATGGCGCACAGTTAGGAATCTTCCAGAATTTATCACGCAAATGACACAGCTATTGTTGTTTATTATGACAAGAAAAAAGTGACAATAAATCACATTGTATCTGCATAGTGGGCCCCAATCTTTAGACTATTCGTGCGAAACACGGTCACGGAGAACGTCAAGCTCAGAATAAAATGTCTGTAGTAAAATACCTTACAGAAGGAGAGAAAGTAGCAGACGAGCAGACAGTCCACCTGGTGGTAAGTGAATACTTACCTAAGTATTGGTTGTAAGTGAGTGCCCATGGACACCGGCGGTGCATGTCAACATCGGTCCAGAATGACTAACGTGGGCACGTCCACAAATGCACTGTCTACCTTTAAAGATTTGGAAAACGGGTCGGAAAAATAGGAATGGAAAGTATAACGGGACGATGAGTTTTCCTCGTACATCCCTCAATTCTTCTTGGGGGTAGGATGGATATCAAGAATATAATGGAACAAGATTTTTTTATTCTATTATATCATCCATTCGAAGGGACATGAGGAAATAGGTATGGTATGGGAAATATGATAGATGATATGAAATATCGTAGTGCATTTTTCAGGAGTGTTCTATAAGAGAATGTGTTCGGGACAACCGGTTTAGTTTCGCAAAATTAGCGATAGATGGCGCTATAACTTATTTAAAAGTCGCTATTAAGATTTTCCGAGATAATGTAAATATGGGCGCAAATGTCCATACAATCATTCCGAGCCGTACAACGATATAAGAAAACCAGAGTAGAAGAATACAGAAAATAGAAGAAATATTGGCATCCTGAAGAAAAACCAGCATACACAGCAAGCAAGAACCGTACCGGTGACCACATCTTTACATACAGTCCGCTAATAGGAAGCCGGTGCGGTACAGAATGGTAACTTGGCCTCATGTCCTTTCTTTGAATTAGTCTCCTTAGTCGCTCAGTAAAGTGATAGTAAGTTTACTGAGGACAGAAGAGGACTCCTTGGAAGCACACGAAAAACGCAGTCCTATGCTTTTATTTGATTATAATTATCACAACCATTACGCATAAACATACTTTGAAGTTTAATAAACTATAACATTTGAGATTTTCGCGTTTTTCACAATTATTTATCTATTTAAACAGGTTTTAACTTTGCTCCGTCAGCTCGTGACCACGGTTGGTGCAGTCCAACCGAAATGTCGAATAAAATAAATAAGGCAAACATACGCGTTAAGACTCGTTTAAATGTATAAATTTGTTTAACAAACTATCAATATTAAACCACAAAACGCATAGCACACAATTTTTACAATTAATCAAACAAAAACTGTTTAAATAAAAATATGCTTTAACATCAGATCTATAAGATGAAACAACAAAAAAATATGTTATTTTTTTAGATTTTACTACCCTCACCTGGGAAATTTGACTTGTCAGTAAGGTTCCTTTTCTCAGACTATGTCACATATTTTGTTCTTTATCTTCATTGATATTTATTCGGTAGTATTACGAAGCCGTAATAAACTTGTACTATGTCATTGTAGACTGAGGTAAATGGATGTATCTGAACAAAGGGCCTTCTCTGATTTCTTGTTCACGTTCAATGAATACAAGTTCAACAATAGTGAGCTTAGCCCACTGTCTCCTACCCGCTTATTGATATTATAACTGAAACCACCCATATCTTGGTTTGCTTGTCCAAGCGAATATTTTTATTTTTTATTAGTAAAGGTTCAATTCTTTGGTGCCTGATGGTAATAATGAAAGGCCTAAGAAAAGAAAAGTTATAAAAGTATAAATATATTGTTATTTATATGAATATGAACTTGCAAAGTGAGCAGCGTACTTGTCTTGTAACCCTCTGGTGTTGCAAGTGTAAGATTTATTTTAAATACTCTTATAATGTAAATCTTAAATCGTTTATTCGATAAAAAACGAAGGGCATTTGTCTGATAAGATAATACCTGATTCTTTTTTTACTTTCATACAAATACGAGGTGAGTAGAGGTGGGGAAAATGTATATAAAGGGAAGACCTGAAGGTCTGGTAGTTCCACCTTGACGTCTACAAGTATAGTTTAGGTGTTTAAATAAGAATGTTCAGTATATTTTCGTATTATATTGGTTTCAGTTGGTGGTTAATGGTGATCGGCTAGAGGGGTTGGAGAGGAGGACAAATTTTAAACTCGTAGCATGTTTTACTATTAAGCTGGACTCCCATTCAGGGCAAGACACGACTCACACGACATGTGTGATTGTAATTTCCTTTGTAAATGTAGTGTCTTGTAACTGTGATTTGAATAAATGTTTTATCTAGATATCTATCTATTTTGGGTTGTCTAAGAACTTTTACAGCATTTTTTTTTCGGAATGGCTAAATTCTTGTGGCCCCAGTGACCTCTCAAGAGTCACCGGTCGTGTATAATTTAGGGCGAGCGCAGAAGCCGCTCAGTTAGGAACAAAATTTGTGTTGCAACGAACCTAAAGGCTTCCCCGCCGGTAAACCGGCGGAAGGAACGGGCCTCGGCTTAGGGCACTTTTAGAGTCACACAAATGACTGAAGTATTGAACTTCAAGAATATTATATTATAAGTTGGCTGAATATTACGGTTGTATACAGAGTGAATGTGTAAAAAACGTGGAGCGACGGGCTCACACACTTTGTGGCGACGTTTACAAATGGCTGCTATTTTTCAAACGCATCTGATTAAAGTTTTCGCCAAGATTTGCAATAAGACGGGACGGGACGTATGTTTACCTCGGCTAGAAATGTCCAGGGTACTAACAAATATACAATTGTGGAGTTACAAATGGGGGTATTTAAATATACAATAGTTCTCAATGTGGTTATCATTAGGACGCCCTTTGGTCACGTGACCGAATTAAATAGGTAACTAAATTTGTTAAAGAAACATCCTATGAAAGTAACCTGTTGGAAATTAAATTTATTAAGCTTTTATGACACGTTTGTTAGGATCAAATCTTGCAAGTATATTTTGACCCACTTCCACTTATACTACCTACTGCCTTAAAATTTGACACATGTATATAATACCAATCCGACAATACAACAATCTGATGACCTTGACCTGATGCTGCACCCAGGAAGGTCATCAGCATACTTTGAAACTCCTAAACATCGAACGGTAGATATTTCGTGTTTGGGCTTGTGTGGCCCGTAATTTTAATGACAACACATTAGTAACATGACCTTAACCTGATGCTGTAGCTAAGAAGGCCAGCACACTGTGAGACTCCGCAACGGCGAACAGTAAACACGTTGTGTTCGGGCTCTGTTTGATGAGGTCGTAGAGAAGTTTCTGCAGCTTAGAACACTAAAAAGGAGTAAATATAATATTTTCTTAGGTTTTCGCGATTACTATACATAGCAATTAAACAACTTTAACGGTTTAAATCGCGTATATTTGACATTATTTATATCCCGACGTTTCGAACACTCTGCAGTGGACGTGGTCACGGGGTGACTAATTGATTTTATTTGTCACTTAAGTTATTAAGAAATTATTTGGACTACCGTCTGAAATTTTTTGAACTACCGTCTGGATTTTTTAATCATAACATTCCCTATGCACGCAGTATTCACTCACGGTGTCCAGAGGTCTTGAGGATATAAATAATGTCAAATATACGCAATTTAAACCGTTAAAGTTGTTTAATTGCTAATGAGTAAATATATTAAACGTATCTATTATTTTATTATATTCATTTAATTAAGATTTTCGTACCAATTTAATTAAATGTTTATTGTCTTCATTTTAGTGCATTTTAATAAAATAATATTTTTAAAAAGTTTTGTTACGTTTAATTTATTTATTCCTTATTACACAGAGATCTCACTGTTAGAGAGAGAGGGGTAATACGGCCCGCCGAGTGCGCCTAGCAGCTGTGGGATTGCACCCTCCCCTTCGAAACTGTTTTCCTTCACGACTAACATTCTCTTTTCACATTTCACTTTTGTGAAAACAGACCTATTTTGAACTTCATTATTGTCAAAAATGAAGAAATTTAGTTTCAATGTTAAAATTTGTCTGTTTTTACTCTCAAATGGTACGTACAATACGAAACACACATCAAATATAACCTATAACAGTACAAAATCGCAAGCTCACGAATGTGGATTAAATTTGTAAATCCCTTTGACTATCATCGGTTATAGGAATCTGCAATCGAACATTGGAATATTTTAATTAAATCTAACCAAAATTGGAAACTGTAGCAATTTCGGTCGCAATGTTACTAATCATTGAAATGTTTATTCAGAAATGCCGCTAATTAAGAGCGGTGATAATAGGCATCTATTCTCGACTCACATTCGTGAGGTTGTGAATTCAAATTCTCAGCCCGCTGAGTTTCTCCTTAACTATTTTTTTAAATATCATTAGTTCGACAGCGAAGGAAATCATCTTGAGAATAACATCAAAATGCACTTGTGCCTTTTTTTGTTGGTAAACCTTACGATCACGTTTTTTTGTAGAATTAAAATTCAAAAAAGTTGCTTAAAACCAGCGGTCGTATTGAGAAACTTAAATTTAAAAAAAAACAGCAGACATGAAAGCGGTACAAATATTGTCAGATCATAGAGATAAATTTCTTAGTGTAAACACTATCTGTACAATGGTTACATTAGGGCCTGTACAGATAGAGTTAGCAAATAACTTATATCTCAGTTTACTGTAGTTTAAGCTGCAAATGCGCATTGTGCATATCTCAAATGTAAATTAAGTTCAATTTTCTCCACGCTACAAAGCTTAACTCAGACGGACGATTACAGAACTTAATCAAAACTATTGCGGTTACATGTTAATGGGCATGCATTTAGCATAGAATTAAAGCTTAAAATGGTACTCAGAAAGCGCAGTATGGGACGCCTTATATGGGACGTATGGTGGGGAGCCTTGGAATGGGCCTATAACCAGCAATGAATAGACGTAGACTGATGGTATGGTAAAGTACGGAAAAAATTACTCTAAAACTATGGAACCTACAAGAGTGCTGCGCTGGATTTATGTTCTTTCTTCTCTTGACACTGGTGTCATTGAGTTTCTACACAATGGTTACAGCCGAGAAAGCCTATGACCTACGGGTGTAAGTGATAAGTGTATGGGTATAAGCATTTCGAGTGAAGTGGTATACCAAGAGCGAATGTGGCGAAAGAGTTTGAATGAAAAAAGAAAACCAGTACAGTAAGAAGAGACTTGGTATTTTCTTTTCGTTCTTTTGTTCCACTTCTTTTCGTTCCAAAAATACAGGATGTGTCCGAAACATTTCCAAGGACTTTTTGGCGGGAACTCGAGAAGTGAACTTAAGTTTTTGTATGTTTAAAATTAAAGTTGTGGTTTTGTATTTTAATAGTGATAAAACTTTAAAATGTTTTTGTGCGTAATGTTTGTGATAATCAAATAATAACCATAGAACTGGGTTTTTCAGGTGTTTCCGAGGAGTCCTCTTCTGTTCTCAGTAAACCTACTATCGCTTTACTGAGAGACTCCTGACTTACTTTGACGGGACTGGATATTGACTGGATACGTTTTAAACTTTGAAATCGTTCATTACAAAGAAACTTTGACATTGGTACAAAGTACTAATTACGCTATTGCCTTATAAGAAAAGAAAGAAAAAACTTATCCCAAAGGTTTAAACCATACAAGGAAGCAAAGTCGGCGGCGCGCCCGCATACCCCGTGGTGTTGCAGGTGTCCATGGGCGGCGGTAACACTTACCATCACGTGGGACCGCTTGCTCGTCCGCCCACTAATCTATAAAAAAAAAAAATCAAATTTGATAATTAAGTACACAGCTCGATAATTTTATATTTTTACGGAAAACATATGAAATGAAATGAATATGAAATGTTAATTGAGAATCATGAGCAAAATTCACGGTTTCAGGTTACGGGATATGTTTGAAAACCCTGTATATGAATAGTAGGTACAGCATCATCACTCTCAATGAAGACACATTGTCGACACATTATACATGTTTAAGTGAATAGTTTTGAAGCGTCACATGCCCACAGATGCACGAAAAGGGTTCTCATATTCAGTGTCAATAAAGGAAGGGTCATGAGATAGTTCAAGAGGGACAGCACCCAAGGGATAAGCGATATGGGTTTGTATTGTGATCCACGGTGGAGGAAAAATATGACATTATGTAAACATCCCTTAAGGAAATGTTGACCGGTTGCTTAGGGTCGAAAAAATCACTATTTTTATTTAAATCAAATTGTTTGAAAAATAATGAACAATTTATTATTTAAAGAGTCAAATACGCTACTAGCATAGCTTACCCTATCTGTGCAGTACCTAAAAGAATGTTTCCGTCTGTGAAAACAAATTGGTGTCATTAACATTTGGCTCGTTATTTACAGTGAAGATTAACATTTATTAACGTTTGGTTATCGTGTACTAATTAAAATGTTTTCAGTTATTCAGTTAAAATAGATAAAGGCAGTTGTGTTACAAATGTCGTGGTAAGCATTTAATTTTATTTCTAATTGAACAAGTTCTACAATTAAGATGTTTACAATTAACAGATTCTACAATTTATGGAGGGGGAGAGTGCACGCGGCATTCCCACAGCCGCTGGGCGCACTCGACTATTCACGTTACCCCTCTCTCACAGAAGAGACTACCTTGAAACAGGGCCGTCTTAAGTCTATTCTGCGCCGGGGTGCGGGAGTGTATCCTAAGACAGTCAAACATCCTATTGTGTATCCTATGACAGTCAAATATCCTATTGTGTATCCTATGACAGTCAAATATCCTATTGTGTATCCTATGACAGTCAAATATCCTATTGTGTAATTGTTTACTATAGCGTTATATTTTTTCATTTCCTTTAAAAGGTGAGCGCCCGGGGTGCACCGCACCCCTTGCACCCCCTGGTAAAGACGGCCCTGCCTTGAAATGTACTGTATTTATCGTATTTCCCCAATGTACGTACGTGTTTCGGTAGTGAGTGAGATATGCCAGAGCCCATTCCCATCAAATGCTATCCCAAATATTTCCTTAATCTGCAAACCCTTAATCTGCCTACCTAGGCAGCGCATCCGGGGGCGTGCCAACGTTTGTCATTCTAGACTGATGGTGGCATGTATCGCGGATGTCTATGAACGACAGTATCCGCTTACTATCAGGTGGACTGTATGCTCGTCTGCCGCCTTTTTCTATATAAAAAAAAATTAAGACAAAATTAGGAAGAAAAATTGGAATACATAAGTAGCTTCGAGTACACTGTACTTACATTTTCGGTACACTACTCGTATGTCTACCATCTCATACACACGTGATCACTATCTCCGGATTTGCTGGAAATTTCCTAAAGAGATAAGCTCGCCTCTTGTACATTATTTTGTTAGTCCCTTTTTATGTACTATATGTGTGTGTACAACCAAGTAATATTAAACTAAGGGCTTTTCTCACCACCTCCCGATAAAGTGATTGTTAACAATCTGATAGATAAGTTATCTCCCAATTAAATACTGACTTTCTGATAAAGTATAACTGACTTTCTAATACCTCCTGTTACCTTATCAGAAAGTGGCGGAAAGGCCCTAAATAAAGTAAGAAATAAGAGTTCCTTGTATTTTTTCTGATCATACCTCTAGTTTTGGAATTGTAACTCCAATAACACGGGCATTTTAAAATTATTTTGAAATTGGAACAATATTTCGTTAATCTTCTTAGATTTCTTTTTATGTTGGCGATGTAACTCAATTTCTGTCTTGAATATTCACCATAACACGATATGTAAGGCGACACGGAGTGAATTTGTTAAAAGAATAAATTTTTGCATTCAAGAAAATGGATGTTATTTTTGAATAGTTTAATTGTTATAGGTCTAGTAACTATAGTAAACTATTATATTAATTTTCTGAGGAAATTATATACCTACATTTATTTCCTCAGGTTATTATTATCATTTTAATTTTAACCATTATATTGTAATAGCGGTAACATCCTAGTTGTATCTATTCCCGACACTCATTCGTGAGGTCGCGAATTCAAACATATTTCTTCAGAGTACGGATTTTTGAGTACCTCTAAGTTTCTAGTGAGTATAAACTAAAATTTATTTTCCACTTAAGCACGGATTTTCAAAATATCTTTAGCTCGGCAGTGTAGGAAACATTGTGAGGAAACCCCTATGCCGGAGAATTCAAAAATGAAACCTGGGATATGTAAAATGTATATCCACCAATCCGCACTGGGAAGAGTAAAGGGATGCGAACCTGGTTCAATACCGGGACCTCGTGAACACGGCGGCAAACATTGGATGGCTGCAGGAGTCCGTGTATCGATGGCATAAAATAAAAAACAGGTGAAAATAGGAACTGTTTGGTGTGGACTTTGGTGGTGTGACAGTCGTCATTGTGATGTTAAGTCCCAAAAAGAGGAGAGTTAAAAATATTGGCCACAACGAGTACTTGTAGGGCGCGTCGGAATGAGCCCACGTGAGTGCTATGTCCTCCTCCAGCGATTCGGTCCTAATAACTGCGAGGCAACCATGGGTAGGTAGAAGGTATGCGCCTGCGCGGTGGATTGTAGCCCAAAACTCCCTTGTAATAGTATGAATGTGCCCTACAGTGAGACGAATCTTAAGTGTAATATCATAGTTATTAATGAAATCCCAACGTTTGCCATTTATTGACTCTGCAACTACTGTATTACCTATTTTTAATTGTATACATTTCAGTATCAACCAGACATGCCCAACAGCGACAACTGGTACAGCTCCTCAAACGTTTGCATCGGCCCTACAGTTCTTTGCTGCATCACAATGTCTTATTACTGAAGATTGGCCTCCAGATGCTCGAGTTCAGAGTAAATATAATTTTAATAGTGTTCGATTGTGAATCAGTATTTCTCATTATCAGATGTCACATTATTGTTAGTTCTTGTTTCCCAGATATTAAAACCTTACTAGGATTTTTAAAAAAAACTTAGATCATCTGATATCAGTTTTAGTCATAGTCCATATTCATAACCATAGTCAATAAGTCTATGCCAACAATAACTTCCCTTTGATCAGATAAGGTCATATATGAATAGCATTATTAAAACCGTGTATTACTGATTAGTATTAGGTACTAGAATTATTTGGAAATATGCAGTATTAATTCACACTGAAAATAATGTAGCTAGATAGCTAAAAGCTAATGCACTAGATAGCTAATGCACGTGTTATTCTTTACAAAGATTACCTAATTTAAATTTTAAAAAGGTTATTTCTATTATTATGTACATTAATTATTTTGTTTTTCTTAAGCTAACTTGACTACGTAACGTAACATAATATTTGCTTAGAACATTCTAAACAAATATTATGTTACGTTACGTAGTCAAGTACAAGATTTTATTGTGAAACTATTTATTGTTAGAACACAATAATTACTAATGTAACATTACTATAGTTGAGATTACACATTAATATTCCGGAATAAATATGTTATATAATAGTGGAAACGCTAGTCAAATTAAATCAGCTGTTTCTGTAGTAGTGCGAACAAACAAAGAGACAAAAGACATTGTCATTGATACGTGTAGATACGTTATATGTTGATACGTTATATGAGGACCCCAGAGGTAAAGGGTCTAAGTGACAAAATTTATGTTTTGAAATAATTGAACCAAAAGTCAACAAAATTTTGTAAGAGGGAAAGTTATTTTTTTTTTGTTTTGACCATTTTAGGCCAACACTTTGGCCATTTGCTTCTAATTAGTACTAACAATAGATTATTAAAATCACCTGTATTACATTTTACGTAACACGTTACGTATTTTACGTTACATTTTCACCTGTGCTACGTGTTACCTGTGGAGCAGTGTTAGCATGCATTACTAGTGGTGAAGGGGCAACACACTAGGTAGCAGCACCTGTCAGGGAAATCACTCGGATCTCCTCATCACTAAAAAGAATAGTATTTTAACAGTCTGTTACTGCATCTAACTCAATTCTTTCGAAAATGTCACTTAGACCCCTTGACCTCTGGGGTCCTCATATGTAATACGTGTGTAGCAGTTTTAAATTAATTTTTTTTCTCGTTCTCATTGTTAAAATATTTTCAACCAACACAGTATAAAAACACAGCTGAAATAATATTATGCGTGTTGTTTGTCTTACAGATTACGAAAAGTTTGACTTCATTATAGTGGGTGCCGGGACAGCTGGCAGCGTTGTAGCCAACCGACTGACAGAAGTAAACAAATTAAAAATTCTGCTTATAGAAGCTGGAGGCGATCCACCTATCGAGAGCATTGTAAATATCTTCTATACTCTTCCGGATACCTGAATCGAGCCACCATGCATTTTCAGTTTTTCAGTTTCACACCAAAATTATGGTGAATATGCCAGCTTCAAAACTGCATAAAAACTTTTTGTTTGACCTCACGTTGTTTTTATGTTTCAGGCCTTTATACATAAAAATGCTGGGTGGCTCGATTCAGATATCCGGTAGATTGCATGTTTACCTCACTAGAATATTGTGGGTTAATCCACAACGTGCGAGTTAACCCAATCTATCTAAATATCTTGTGATTATTATTATATGATTATTATTATCAGCAGCTTGTACTATCTCCCAGCTGAGCAAACGCCCATTTCCTCCATTCCTCTCGAGTTTGTACACTTGACGCCCAGTCCTTACCAATGAGCGTCAAATTCATGCCGCCATCGTTGTCTGCCACGATGCCTTTTGTCATTTACGTAATTATATAAAAAGGATCTAATTACAGAATTAATTTGTGTTATCGGCCAATAAATTAGTTAGATTGCAAATTGTATGGGTGGGTTTAATTACCGTCCATACATTCGCGGGTTAAAAAAATTCGAAAGAGCATTTGGATTTCTATTTGATTTGAATCATTAATCGGAACACCATCGGTGGATTCTGATGTGAATTATATAAAATATACCCCCTATAGGTACACTGATGAAGATAATCTATCGATAGTTGACCGGTAGGTAACTCGGCAACACACTAAAGCACCGAAAAAAAAAAAAATACTTCCGTATTATAAACAACACATCTTCCACATTGGTTTACATCTGCTGGCCAGTGTACCATTGGCTGACTATCACAGATTTAGATTTTTTCCAGATTTTTAAATATCTTTCGGCATAAGCAGAAAGAATCAGACGCAATTGTAATATGGAACCCGTTCTCAACTAGCCGTAGAGACCTGGAGCCCTAATAAACACAGTATGTGTTACAAAGTGGCTTATAGTCGCAGATTATTTCGCGGACGTTGTTATGTTAATTATGATAAATCACAGACTGTCATGAAAAACACACACTCGAATTTTATATTGTGCATCAAATTTGATGTACTCATTTCCAACTAACTAAATTGGAGAATAAAATACTGATCTATTATTTAGTCTGTAACGTGCGGTATTTCTATAAATAGAATAGACAGATAAATTATACGAGGAGTTTGGATACATCAGGTGTTAGTTGGATTAGTGTAAAGTATTAGTGTAGTCAGAATTACTCTTATACCTTTAATTTGAATTACTTCGGCTTATAATTTACCAATTGTTTTACAGATTCCTGGACTAGACAAAGCATTGTTTCGTTCCATATATGACTGGGAATATTATACGATGAATACTGGGAGAACAAACCAAGCAAATGTTAATGGAAGTGTATATTGGCCTAGAGGGAAAATGCTTGGTGGCTGCAGTAGTATTAACGGTGCCCTATACTTCAAAGGAAACGACCACGATTATCAGTCATGGTATGATGACGGCAATGAAGATTGGCATCCAAATATTACAAATCAATATTCAAAGAAAGCTGAAAACCTACAAGACCAAGTATTATTAAAAAATCCAATAATTAGTAATAACTATGGTCATAGTGGACCACTAGTAATAAATACATACAATAGCTCTTACAAGGAGTTAAATGATAAAGTACTTAGTTCATGGAATGAGCTCAACTTTAAAACTGTGCTTGATTTGAACACTGCTAATGACTTAGGATCGGGCATAGTTAGGGCAACAGCTGCTGACGGTCGCAGATATAGTACAGCTAAAGCATACTTAAATCCTATAAAAAGTAGGACAAACCTCAAGGTGATAAAGAATACTTTAGTTACAAAGATTTTGATAAATAAGTTCTCAAAAAAAGCATACGGGGTACAAGTAGAACGAAACGGTAAAAAAATGACGTTACTCGCTTCGTACGAAGTTATCTTAAGTGCTGGATCTATAAATACTCCGCAATTGCTGATGTTATCAGGCGTGGGGCCCAAGGAACATTTACATTCTAAAAACATTTCTTGCAAAGTTGATTTATCGGCGGTTGGGCAAAATCTTCAAGACCATTCCAGTATTCCAGTAACTGTATTTGGAAATGAACCAGGTGTGGCAAATGATATTGAAAATAAATTCGACACAATAAGATATCTTTATGACAGCAAGGGATATTTATCACACAATAGTTTCTCCGACGTAGTAACGTTTTATTCTAATAATAAAAGTGACACTTATCCCAAGTTTCAGAATCACTTAAAAATATATTGGAAAAAATCTTCATTAATTCGTACAGGATTTGTATCTTATAAAGCTCCAATAGTAGATTCACTCGTTAAACTAAATGAGAACCACTCAATTTACTTATTCATGTTTAACTTGTTACATCCATATTCGAAAGGGAATATTTCATTAAACACAAGTAATCCAAAGGACCATCCTCTTATATATGCAAACTACTTTGATGATTCGAGAGATTTGCAAGAAACAGTCGATGGAATTAAAATACTCACAAAAATAGTAAATACTACTTATTTTAAATCCATCGGTGCGTTTTTGGGCCGAATTAACTGGCCTCCTTGTGATGATTTCGAGCTCGATAGTGAATGTTATTGGAAATGTATCTGTGTAAGTATGATCTCAACAGTGTATCATCCTGTAGGTACAGCAAAAATGGGTCCAGATCCAAATACTTCTGTGGTAGACAGCCATTTGAGGGTTCATAAAATGAGTGGGTTACGCGTGATCGATGCAAGTATAATGCCATATATAACAAGCGTTAATACGAATGGTCCGACAGTCATGATAGCTGAGAGAGCTTCTGATTTGATTAAAAGCGATTACAAATTTCGATAGTACCATTTTCGATGTGTACCATTGCTGGCTTCAGGTCTGTTTCGAGACCAGCTTGTTTTGCTTTATCAATAAATATAAATGCTATAATGCTAACAATAAAATATAATGCTGCTAAATATAAATCTTAATTAGGACCACACGGCAAGATGATTTTCCGCATCGGACTAAATATTAAAGCATTATTAGCATGAATATGTAATTAGTGAATAAATCTATATTGAATTTTAAAATTGTGATTATTTAAAAAATGCATTTTAATGAAATATGTACTTAAGTAATGTAGGTTTTTCTAGAAACTACTTTCAAACAAAACTCTAAGTTCTTTAAAAACTTAGATTTTTCAAGTCGTGTAAATAAAATAACTAAAGCAGAACGACAGTGTTAAAGCGTCAAACGAAATAGCTCGGGAAAAGGATACGTTATGTGCAATTGGACTCCTTGCAATAGTTGGTCTGAAAAAATAGAAATACGAAATGCTTTGCTGAACACCTTACTATTTTTGAATGAGCCGATGATCGTGGAATAAATCGAGTGCAACAGCATTCCGCGTAAATTCCATCTGTGTTAGAGGGAATTTAATGCCGTATTTACATTGTATGTCGAACTGGACAATAAATAGTGTCCCGTTTGTATTTGTTAGAAAAATAAAAGTCTGGAAGCTGTAGTTTACAGACAAGTTGAAACGAGTGACATGAAGTGAATAATGTATTCAATCCTGTTAATGAAATTCATTATGTTTTAGAGTGAGCTGAATCTCCATAATAACCTAGATTACACGTATATACTAGCTACTCGTACCTACTAAACCACAGGAAACTTAGATACGGGGGATCGCGTGGAGTTGAAAATCTTCAAACAAAAACATTGACTTGACGTTCGCTGTTGCAGTCTGACTGCAACAGTCTTGACTGCATGTTTGACTGCATCGAAACATGCAGTCTGCATTTGAATATATTTGTACCGAGATGGGCGCTCGCTCAGTCTCAAGTTTTAAGACAATAATTTGAAAACTGCTTCTTCTCTGTAAATCGATGTTTGACGAGAATTAAACCTGTCAGAGTAAAATAATATAATTAGATAGCAAATTAAGTGCAATGCTAGTAAATCTTGCTGCATTAATATAAAATGAGAAATGATACAATGTATAATGGAATGATACTCGTAGTTCGATTGACGTGCTACATTCTGTGCTATTTGAAAATTATTTTTCTGAAATACTATTAAACTGTTTATACTCACAACTCAGAAAATATATTGAATATATGGTAGTTTTTAAATTAGAATGATGATTAAAATGAAATTTAAAATGATAATTAATAAACTAAATAATGTAAACCAAATATAACAATGACACGCCCCGGCCTATTTAAATATTGTAAAATTCTTCCCATACCTGATAATTTAGGTATTTAGGTAAAGTAAGTGTTCTAAAACATAGGGAATAAAAGACAGACAGAGAACTCATTTATTTCGGACCCTGCGTACCCATTTTTTAAGTTTTATTTGACATCAACGAGGAATTTTAAAAATATAATTTGGGAAGTTATAAATAAGGTTGTGTAACTACATCGAACGTGGGACCACGTTAAATTTAATTATTTGAAATTAAATAATTAACATTTCAATTTCTGACGTAATTTTGTTCTCTAGATGACATTTTTGAAATTTGCCGTCCGATGTGGACCGCACCAGCAGCACCCCCCATGCTACACCACTGGTTACGATTATTTATTACTCAAATTTTGCTATAACAAATATAAAACTATTAATTACCTAAATGTTATTGTGGAACATGGTCAAACAATGAATATAAAAACACTGCTGGTAATAAATCGTATAGTACACGTATAGACGCTTCGTGTAATTGTAATGTTTTTACATTGAATTCCGATATCTCGAAAACTATGCTTGATCTATTAATAGATCGACCCTTAACCAGCTAAATGGAGAACAACGTTCCAAGCGTTCTTCAGTCTTAGTCTTTTCATAAATTTTCACATTGCCCTTCAAACAAAGAGAATATAAACTCAAACAAGAGAATGTGCAGCGACATAAAGTATGCACTATGCTTAAGTGTGACAATGCACCTTTTGCTAAATACGTCCAGAGAGAAATTAGTTTCTAATGGGAATGCTTTGTGAAGGCATTTGCAACTGCACGGAATTCAGTTTAGTTCTTAGTGTATGTTATAGGAAACATTTACACAGTAACTTTTGATGTCGTAAAAGACTTGCTTAGGTAAATCGGACTGTGATAATTACTTAATTAGTGAGTTAGGTACTTAAACAAGCTTGAAGGACGAAACGAAGATAAAAACGAAGACTGAAATGTTTTTTTTTAAAAGTTGATAAAATTACACACACGATTTTTACTAAATAGGAGTGACTTATTAAAACTGATAACTATTAATGAATAGTCATGAGTGTCATTGACTTTTCGTAAAAATTTGAAATAATTTAAGTTAATTAATGTTAACTTAATTAAGTTAGTTAATGTAAGTTAATTGTAGGGGGAGAGTACACCCTGCATTCCCACAGGCGCTGGGCGCACTCGACTGGCCACGTTACCCCTCTCTCACAGAAAACTACCTTGAAATGTGCTGCATTTCCTACTTTATCGTATTTCCCCGATGTACATATGTATTTCGGTAGTGAATGAGATATGCCTAAGTCCATTCCCATTCCTTAATTCGCAAAGGTAGGCAGCGCCGTCCGGGGTCGTGGCAACGTTTGTCATTCAGGACTGATGTCGGCATGCATCGCGGATGTATCGCGCGCGACAGTATCCGCTTACCATCGGGTGGACTGTATACTATAAAAATGTTTTTTTTCTATAAAAAAATCTAAAATTTGCCAGTGAATGCTAGCTTCATATATGTATTCATACAAATATTTCACAATTTCCGGATGTTTTACTTCTTAGTATTCTTAGATTCTTAGTATATACCAATGTTAAGCCTCGCACACATTACAACCATATCGTGCCGCAGCGCGTCGCACTGAAAAACTGCGACAACGCACATTACAGACGCGGCGGGCCGCAGCTCAACGCAATAATTTAAATCAGTTAGCTGTTGACATTAAATTTTCACGTCATCGCATAGCGAATAACTCTCGAATTACGTCCGTTAAATATATCCGTTCATCGCACATTGAGGCGGACACTTTCGCAGCGTAGGCCCGCGGGCAATCCGCTAGTGCGCTGCGCTGCGGCACGATGTCGCTCGCCTGAAGTGTGCGATGGTGTATACAAAATGTATGAAAGTGAAAGTGAAGTTATGCGCTGCGATGCGGCCCATCGCAATATGCACGAGCTTATGGAGCTTTTACAGTAACATATATAGGATTAAATAAAATATACCTGCAAACCCAAACATTGAAAATCTGTCGTGACAACTAACAAGATTTATTTTACAAGTGTCTTAAATTCAGCACTTTTATTCACACAAAGCACTTTCTCAATCGCATCACATACGGTACACTGGTACACTCACACCTATATAAATAGATGTAGATATCTAAGAGTAGGGGTTCAATTAGCAGCTGTTTATGAATGGAGTTGCCGTTCGAGTAGCATGTAGAGAGGGGCACAAAATAACAGAGATTTAATTTAAAATAATTAACCTTTTTCTATGAAATATATCAAGTTCACAAAGTAGCAAAAAAATGCAGCTACTTTTTATTTAATCCTCTATATATTTTGATCTATATTTTGCGCGATATTATAGGCTTTTGAGCACATACCAAGTATCCATTGAGTATGAATAGCTAGAACGTACGAATTATGCAGAGACCGCCCCCTGTTTATCACCTTTCCATAAGTAGTTTCTTCACAAAGACACAATAGCAACTGTTCGCTTCCACAGAACACACTTCAATAAATAATATGCGATATGTGTAAACCTACAGTATCTTTCACAACATACGGGCTTATGCATATATATGCCTAATTAGCCTCGAATATGATGTACGGTATCTCTCATTATAGTATTACGTAATGAACCAACAAGCTCATAGCATGCTGAAGGGCAATGGGAAAGTCTATCTCTTGCAAGACATACAACCTGTAGTAAGTGTTCTTGTATGGAAAGCACGTACTGGAAAGCGCAATGTGGGACGCCCTCTATCCTAGTGAACCGACGACTCGAAGAAATTTGCCCGTAATACAATAGTTGGATGAGAGAACCGAAGATCGTGAGCCTGGAAGAGGCATATATTATTCAGCAGAGAAGAGAGACATACTGATGATAATGGAACTTCGTAAAGTAAAGTTTGAGATTCCATAAATTATAATTGGTATGGAACACCAAGCTTTTTGATGGTAAAGCATTTTTCTTTTTACATAGGTATACCTGTTTCTCCGCAACTAGGATTTCAATTCATTTCAAAATCGCAGATGAAGGTAGCATTAACGGTACCAATCTGTTTCCTCTTGCCAGGAAATAAAACAGCGGTGAAGATTCAGAGAACAAAATACTATTCTGTGTGTGTGTTAGGTAAGGCATAATAATAACTGTGTTTACTCCCTCGGTTTTCATGTATTATTTATGCTCGCGGGATAGCTCCTTCTCTCTCGGACAGTATTAATTAAACTGCAGAATCCCTTCTAACACTTTATTTACTTTTTCAACACCTTATCACGACATTTACCATTAGTGCTATATGTAATAAAGTGCTATATGCAACTGTAAACCGTAACCATCCGTTTTATCGTTCATTGCTGGAAAATGGCCTCCACGTGCACATTGTCCTTTGCATGAGGGATGTATACTCGTATATATGGCATTAATATGGATTCTACTTTTTATAAGCAGTACTCTTATAACGATAGGGATTTTGTTATCCCTTAGTCGCCTTTTACCACATCCACAAGACGAGAGTGAGGGGTGGTACTACTTTAAAGCCGGCCGACATCAAAAGGCTATATATCATACTATAGAATAATACACAATGCTATAGTTCTTAGATAGTTTTTCAAAAGTGGAAATATATTTTACGTTCCTTTCAATTTAATTATGACACGGAATGTGAAACATTAACCTCGTTACTAACGCCGTGGTCATATTTACCAAAATTATGTCATATTTGTATGACCATACATACCTCTATTCATCAACGCATCAAAGGAATTCGAGACGTACTCTGTCGCTCGTTCAATACTCAGAACTGTAAAAAATAAAGTATTTTCAACTGTAGCCCTCTTAAATTTTTAATAGTCTTTAAAACAATTGTTTGTTTCCCCGAACCTACAAGGAAACCGGTCTAAAATTATCTCCGAGCGCTCACCAGCTGCGTTCATTTTTTATTCATATCGGAGCCTCGACTTTAATTACTTCCGTCCTCGTCCCTTTGACACTTGGTTCTGTTTGAAATAAATAACTATGGCGAGCTCACTGCACTCAAATTCGCGAAGGAACATGCGTAGCGAAGTATCTATAGAAGCAACGCGGCAACGATTTAAATCTTTGTATAGGAGACGCAGCTACGATCCAGTGAAATTATTACATGTTCAATAAGAAGTGAACCGAGGAAGGCCTAAGAATTTTAAAGCAAAGATTGCAAAGGTCCAGACATTCAAATTTCACTATATCGCGAATTAATGGTGACCAACACAACACACAAATAGCCTCAGTTTAGAAATGCTTATATCCTACTGGTGGTATACACTGCTATGATATACTACTGGTATGGTATATAATGAAATTTAAGGCTTGCGGGAAGAATTATTTTAACCGATCAAAAAGAAAGCCACGAACATAGATTGTGTCAATCTCGGTAAAAAATGTGGTAAATTTACTTAATTATTTAAAAAAATTAACTTGTTTAAAAATTAAAATTAAATTAAATGCATGCAATATATAAATCTAAATACAGTTTCTGCAGTACGAGATTATTTCGGACGTAGACCTTGCGGAAGAGGAGCTGCAGCATGTCCCGCGGACATACCCCAGCATCTCTGACGCATCAAACAGTGGCCGGTGACCAGCCTGAGCATAATTATCGGGACATTAATAAACGCAGACTTCTACCAAAATGGGATTCTAGTTGCGACTTCTAAGTTACGTCGCTCACGTTGGACAATCAGTGACTGGATTTTATTGGCAAAAATAGAGCATGTGAGACTTAACGCACATGTCCTACAAAAAGTAGCTCCTACAAAATCGATGCAAATGCCGGCAACTCACGCCGATCCGATTATCGGTGCAAAAATAGAACACTGAGAAGGATATGCGGCAAAACTCTAAATGACGCGACAGTCGGTTGTAAAACATTGACCAGCCGAGCGTTCGCACGATTACAAACTTTTTTTGAGTCTGTAAACAAGTAATTATGATAGATTTAAAGCCCATTTTCGTTGTTCTAACTGAAAGAATAGGTTTATTGCGTCCACAAAGTTATATTTGCGGTTAGCGCTGCTTAACCGCTTATTGAATAAATTCATAATGATGTGCAAGGGAGTTTGTATTTGTACGAGCGCTCGATTGTGCGTAATTTTAAGTGCTTGATAGGGAAGGACCCTGCCGATTAGACATGTGTAAGTAATGCCATTGATACATTACGCGTGATATCACTCGAACGCGTACTGTAGCAGTACGCATTACTCGACCAAATTAAACATCACTCACATTACACTAACATGACGCGTGCGTCGCGCAAAAATGGAATATTTAAATTTAAATATTATCAATATGCTGTTAAAATTAAAATTTTAATTTTCCATTTTTGGCGCTTACGATCATCTTCTCGAAAATGCTCGATTTGTTGTCTCTCTTTTTTAAACAAGCGCCTCATATCTTGCGTCTCTCTCATTCATTGTCACGTGTGACGTTACATGAAGAAGTAAGTGTAGACATTAAAAGTTAGAGCGAGAGACGCAATGCGAAAATAAGGGTTGTGCGAATGAGAATGAGATAGAATGCATTTGGACCAACATAGTTTTCGCGCGATTTAATTATTATCAAATTAATCGAACAAAGTTTCAAGTCTCCTTTTTTTACATGAAAACATGTAAACAGTATTTTTTCTTTAATTAGTTTTTTAGTAGTAAGTAAATAATTATTCTAATAATAAATTCGTACTTATTTAATTGAAAATAAAAGCTGTTTTTATTGGTACTTAATTAAAAACCTTTCGAAAACAAATAATCTTTGATGTAACCAAAATTTTCTTTGCTGAGTTAATATATAATAGTAAACGAATGATCATTATTTACAACATATGTTCTCATCTCTCATTTCATTTAACTAACAGTGTCATTACACGCGAGCATTGCATGTCATTCGAAACGAAATCGTGCAACGATGCTAGGAGTAATGGCGAGTGCGCGGGGCAAGGACAGCTCAGGTGATGTGTGATGTTTAGTGTCATGATGAGATGTAATATTACTCGGTACGAAATGTACTGTCATATGGCATTACTTTTAAAAGCACTGTTTTGCGCAAGTCTACTGCCGATAGACTACGATTGACATCGATATCAAAAATTTAATTAACGAAATTCAAAAGCGTCGTTCTCTTTATGACACAAATTCTTTCAAATACCATGACAGGAATAAATAAAAACATAAAAGATAAAAAATAAATAAATAAAAATTGTGGGAAAAGGTATGCTTAATATTTTATCCTATGTTATTTTTGAAGTATCTACCTATTACATTTTATAATATTTCAATAAGTTTTTGGACGAAGTTTTAAATCACCATGAGTTAGATGTATAATGCAATTAATATGCAATTTTAATTGCATATTAATTGCAATTGCATATTGCATTAAGGATAAATGTATAATGTATAGTCAAAGTAAAATAAATAAATACGAGTACATATTGAGGTGTTGATATATCGTATACAAAGAAAAAATAAGAATGTGTATAAACTGTGTAAGTAATTATGGCTACTTTCAAGTAAGAACATAAAATGTCTATTCCAAATGGTAGTTGTATTGGCGACCGGCACTCTCCTGCAAAATCGGTAGACCGTTACCCCAACCATTATAATTATGATTCTACTCTCTGTTCGATTTAATGAAATATCAAATCGAGTTTTTCAGTTCGACGAAACCAAAAAGGACCAAAATTACCTCGCTAATTTCATCAAATTGCCCGCAGGATATTTTGTAATTGCCCAAAAACCACGACTACGTCGCTACGTGATTTATTCCTACGCCCAACCATTCTGGATTCTGGTTCAAAGTAATTAAGGGCGACCTAACATCGGTGTGCTTTTGGCTAGTACCTATTTACCATAATAGGGTGTATTTTAAAAGGATTTTAATATAATATGATTCCGTGCGTTTATTTCTTTCTTTATTTCTTCTTTACTCCTTTACTAGTGATCTACTCTGGCTTCGCTCAGGTGGCATAACGAATTACTAGGGAACCCAAAAACATAACTTATGTCGTTGTACATAATTAGTTTAGTTTTGTATAAGTTAAATGAAAATCGGTCTAGTAATTAGCTGTTGCATTACTTAATTCAGAAAGCTAAAACCATGCTAAAACTTGAAACTTGATCCGAACTCGATAAACGTAATGAAGTAGGTATTTCTAGGCAAGATATCTTAGAACTTGGTCAAAATTTTAGATTTCCAACTTTAGCCCATAATTTAATATTTACTTACAAGTTGTATTTTGGCGCAAATGATACTTTGAAGTTTGAACTATCTTAACAGTAATTTTAGATAATAATTAATATTAAATATTTTACTTTAAATAAACGAATATACAGTGGGATATACTCGTATTAAAGGAATTAAACTCTAATAAACTGTAATGTCCCACTGCAGGGGACGGGCCGCCTCTAGTAAATCACTGGGGCCGTAAATCATCAGTGCGGTCCTAGTGAGGATTTTTTTTTATTTCCGGAGCTTGCGGGTTTCCTAGCGATGTTTTTATTCACCGAAGATCTAGGGTTATTTTTTGCAAATCCGTACTTAAGTAGAAAATTAGTGGTACGAGCCGAGGATTTGAACTCATGATCACAGGAATGTGTGTCGAGTACCTACCTAGGCTATCACCGCCCTTAATGTAAAGTGTCTATCTAGGTTCTTGATCAGTAAAAGTCCACACTTTATTTACGTAGGTATGTCAAGATTTACAATTGCGATTTAGATTATTGAAGAAAGAGCATGAATTTTACACATAGGATGTCACTGATATGATAACGAATTATTAGGAATTGACTAGAACAAGATTGAATAGAAATTGATAATGAACAGAAACTAAGAATTGCGCATGCATTCGCGGTCGGAAATCGGTAGTGACTGTGCAGCGCCCGCTCGCTCCGCTCTGCGCAAGCGCCTTCTACAAGCGGCCGCGCATAACGGTCTAAAGCAAATTTAGCATCGGCCGGCGGGTTTGTTTGCCTAATTAAGGGTGTAGATTGTTGGCCTGAGATCTCGATTTCGAGCGACCGCAGCGCCAAAGTTTAATGTAACATCCGACGGGGCGGATGAATGACCTAGAGAGCGCGATTTTCAAAATGTTTTGCAACAAACGTTCCACGTTGAGAAATTGTTATTGAACTTGAATATTTACAGCATAACAATAACGTTGAATTTTTGGAAACTAGCTGTTGATTCTTTTTAATAGATTAATAAGAGTAGTTGAGACACAATTTTTATGTTTTTCTATCATTTGACATCTGACATTTTTGTATTCTACTTACCTAAAATTCCAACTATTTATTTATTTGTAATTTCACTACCAAAATTTATTCTAATTCGTAAAATATTCATTCAATAAAATAATTGCAAATTCAGTAGGAAGTGTGTTTATCTCTACGCAAGGAAATGTGCCTATTGCGTAAACTCAAATACTTACTTTTTGTTTACGATCACCTCGTCGATATCTAAAAAAAATCCTAGGGTTTTAAAAAAAATGTCAATAAATGAAACACAAGTATAAAAATGATTTATTTACTACACAATAACAAATATGAGTCGCCATTACTCGCTATCTCAAAAGCGTGCTAGGGTTGTACAAAAATTAGTAAATAATTCATTTATTTACTAATTTTAACAGAAGTTTGTAAATTATTAATATACTAATTAAAAGTATGTAATTAAACAATAACGAAATATGAGTTCAAAATTCTAATGGTTTTTCATTCGATTACGGATCAAGTTCTGATTTCTGCTAATTTGATGATAAAATCAATGGCTATCACAAAACCTATCAGAATGAAAACGTTACCAGCTGCCCGATTCACGTAAGTAATAAAAACCGTAGCGCAGTGACGTCACTTCGTTTTTTGCAAATTTAGCCCTTTTAACCGACTTAAAAAAAGGAGAATTCTCAATTCGCTGTATTTTTGAACCAATTTTTATGATTCTTTACACCAGGTAACTCAGAAATTGTATAGTAATTGAGCTATTGGAAGATTTATGACAATCCAAGACTAGATAAGTAAGTGCGTTTAAAACAGAAAACCAAAAGGCGATTTCTAAGTTCCTAAGTTAAAACGACTTTTGGACTGGCGTGTTTACGTGAATCGACTGGCTGGGTAGTTAAGTTACCTGTATCTTTCAAAATCATTAGGCGTTCTTCTCTTTCATAACACGTAAAGCTCTTTCTTTCCTCTCTTTCATAGCCTCTATGATACTGGGCGCGTCACGAATGGGCATGCTTCGTGACTGCCGAGGATCAACTAATTCTGGAAGTAGGCAATCGTAATAAAACCTAACTAATTTCATCTCCATTTTCTCCTCCCAAAATTTGTCGTCCTTTTCTATAATATAAACTTTCATAGGTACAGTAGCACCAAACCAGATGCCAAGCATGCAAACGTTTCTTTTAGTAATATGTACCTGTCCCTGAATTTGGAAATACCAGTTATGATTTTTATTTATGACATAACCCTTGGAAGCCTTGTCCTTAACCCAAAAGGTATGTTTGGCCATTGCTTCATCAAGAGTCATGCCAGCTAAAGAATGTGGGCACTTAATTTCAATTAAACCGTTTGCATAAATGCCATCTGGTGTAGTACCAAGAAATTCATATTGATCGTCGACGAACAAACCGCAACCTTGTATACTAATATTCTCTTGAATTTCTAACTGTTTAATTGCGATTTCTTCGTTTTCGATACCGTACCGTACAGCAGGCAAACTGGAGATATTACTACCATAAACGATTTTACGAACAAGAACAGCACAACTTGTGCTCTCTCGTTTTTTACAAACTTCCCCGAACGATGATGAGGTTAGTAATTTTCTCCTTGTACTCATCCACTCAGAACTACTTCTTTGCAAATGGGTCGACCTTTCAAGCTCCTCTCTTTCAGCACAAGACAACTTTAAATCGGCTAAAAAAGATGACTTGGCTTTCTCATATAATTCTGGACTCAGATCAGGTTTTTCGCAGTTTGGTCCATAGTGAGCGTCTTTCGATACAGCGCTGTGGCTCTTTTTCAATCTTAATTTAGGTTTAGCAATTAAACGGATTCTACGATTACAATTTTCCACTTTCGCGATCAAAGGATTAGGACTAGATTTAAATATTACTTCATGAGTTTTACTATGAATCGATCCTGTATTAAAAGACACAACAGCAGCTGCGCATCGGCCCGCATAAGAACCACGGGAAGAATAATTTACACGCTTACCCCCTACTAATTTGGCAATCACTGCGTTAAAACTTTCAACTATATTACTTGTACAATTATGAATTAAACTTCTAGAATGATATGACAGTCTTTTACTTAAAATGTGTACCGCGTCCATTAATCCGCATCCAACAATTGCTGGAAGCAACCCAACAGGTTCTATTCGACGAGTATCAGGTCTACAGAAATACTCCTTGCAATATTGGTGATTACCAAATACGTGTTGTGGACCATTTAGGATATCTTCACTAAGATTTTTTATTTTTTCTTCGAGTGACTGATTTTGATCGCCCCAATATTTAATAGCGCATTTTACACCCGTTCTTAAACGCAAATACCTTTCTTTTAGGAATTTCCGCAATTCGCAAGGATACTTAGTGTCTTTCGACAGTTTCTCCAAGCTATTGCAGTAGTTTCGTAAAAGATGATTTTTGCATTCAATTTTCTCTACTGTTAAATTACCGTACGGTCGCGAATCTAATATTTTTTTATAAGTACTGGAATCGCCGTCTGCTACAAATTTATTATAAATTACACCGTGATCAACAATGGAACGTTTAAACCCCTCAACTATTATGGTCGATTCCATACCGGTAGATGATCCCGAATAATTCTTGAAACAACGGTGTTCCGAGGGCTGACTGTCGTTCTTTGCGGCTCGTGCACAAACTACGCAGTATTTATTTTTAACTCCAAAAAACAATACTTTATTAGTTTTAATGCCAATTATCGCAGCTGCGCCGGACAAGGCGGAAAAATTCTTACCATAAGATCTCTTGCTCCAACAACCGTCAACAGCAACAGATATTAATGGTGTACCATTTTTATCAACACTACCTATAGACACTGCGTACTCCGCTTCTTCCTTGACAGCTTCTGCCATGGAATGTGCTGCTGTCTTTTCCCACCAATCGCAAACCGTATTATTAATTTCATTGTATAATGAAGGTGACATGATTGGTAGGGCTACTGCGGCAGTTAATGTTTTTAACTGATAGTAGCTCCCACCAGATGATATGATACCAGATACAATTTGATGATTCACTTCCATTCTATCTTCTTTCTTTTCAATCAAACACACAGTAAATTTCATACTACACATACTACATTTCATGATGAGTTTTGAGTCCAGACCAACTTTTACTTCACCTATTATACTGAGGTAACTTAACTTACAATCCATTGGACCGTGGTCCCCTATGGCCTGAAGAGCTTTAAAAAAAAAAGAAACGTCTACAACTCTACGCCCAACTTCCATTTCATCCACCTTTCCCTCTTGGTCGTTTTCAATAACTAGTTCCTGTAAAGAAAGATAATGGCTTGATTTTTTTTATAAAAAATAATTAAAAATTTAAAAAAATGCAAAAGAATTAATACAATATTAGGTTCCTGATGAATAGAAATTATAATTTCTTTACGCATTAGGTATTGTTTTTTTATGACGTCACCTATTTGAACGTAAATTTTCTTTTGAGAAAGTAATTGAGAAGTATTTCGGTACTAAGGTGTTTGTCTCTCGATGAAAATAATAAATATTGCAAGAAAAATCTATAGGTAGGTATTGAGATTTTGTCTTCGCCCATCACTAACTAAGTAGTTTGTTTATTTATGTAACAAGTCTACAAGAATTACGTATAACAACTTACCTCTATACAGCGCGTAGCATTGTTGCTCAGAGTCTCGGCCCCAAGGTTTTCTTTATTTTCAATACTGGAAATATTATTCATCAATATTATCCACTTTTTATTTATTTTGTACAACCCTAAGCCAGACGCTAGGCGCCTCGCGTCTGTTTGGCGGTATAGGTATGTCGACAAAGTTGCGCTGTCGCCTACCTACTTCCACAATTTGATATTTAGACAATACTAGCCGACCCGGCGAACTCCGTATCGCCTTTTTTTTTTTTAAAAATCCTATTATTTTGATATTACATACAGATACTTCAATTTTATTTATCAGTATAGATATAGATAATACAAACCAATATTTACATGTTATTGTAGGTATATGTCTGAATCGGGCGATCTAAATCATATGACATATTGTATTAGCTTTGTAATGTACCCTGTTCAAATGCGATAATAAATAAGTAGGGAGGAACTTACATTTTATTCCGAGATCTTTTGGCTTTCATATTTTTATAATGCGTACAAAACTTTCTTTTCCCTGGCATGCCACTCAAATTCAATCAGTCCTGCGAAAAAAATAGCCTATGTTACTCAGTGATAATGTAGCTTTCGAATGATAAAAGAATTATTAAAATCAGTCCAGTACTTTTTGAGTTTATTCGTTACATACAAAAATCCAAATCTTTCCTCTTTATAATACCTATTAGTGTAGATATTGTATTTTTTACGATTTATATCTAGTTCCATCATGGTTTTCTTTCAGACATTCATTATATCGATACTTTCTACTAACTGAAAATAAATTAATTATAAAAATGTTATACTTACAGTTTTTTACAAAAAACACAAATTCACAATACGTAATTCTGCTGTCTGCAGCCGACAAGCGTGGTGTCACGTTCACTTACAGAAAGGAACTGCCGCTGCAGACCACCGAGATTGCACGAATGAAACGAACGTTTTATCCCATACATTTGTGTATGAAAAATTTACCTTAAAATATATCTAGATTTTAGGGCTTTAAAAGAGGAAGTCTTTGTTTGTAAAGGTATAAAAAGAAGTATACAGCTATACTTATTGGTTTCTTCAGTGTTCAAAAAGTGTTTCTTTTTATCAATTTGTGTTGATTTATGGGGTTAAATCTGAAAAATACGAAGTCATGTTTTTGCATTTTTACTCAATTTTGTGCGTTTGTTGACGTTTATTATATAACAACTATTAGGTTTAAGAGTTTAATATAAGCATGAACATACTTATTGGTCTTTGATTGTAATATATACAAATTATCATTGATATCAATCATATGTAAATAGGTTAAATATGAAAAATCGTAACACTCTTTTCGGTGATTTTCACGATCTACACCCTTAAATTAATTGCAGTGTAGGCAAGGTTCCTACAAATGTATAATGTACATGGCTGTTAAAATATTATATTTAAAAATACTAATAAATAATTAAATACTATCTATATATTAAAGAATATTTTTTTATCGGAATATTGTTCTTACGAAATACAAATGTATGTTTCCTAATACATACGTAAGGCAAATAAAAATCAGCAGGTGAGCGTTTCGAAATAACATATGTACTTCGATTTTCTGAATATCGACATACGAGACAGTCTTAAAAGAGTGTCAGATGTTATTTAATAAAATTACAAATAGTCGAAATTTAACTGCTTTTTATTCGGGCCTTACTTAGTAACAACGATATAGTGGGGAAAATGTCAATTCAAACAATACTAATATCCGTTGTACGTCAGTGGGGACAACGGAAATTATTTTGTCTAAAATTACGGATATCCCCACCAGTGGGGACTGTCAGATGAGACAATTGTACCAAAACTTATTTAAACGTTCGTGAGAAAAATGGAGTACTTCTCTATAGAATATTTCTTGTTTGTTTTCTACAGATAAATTCAGTGGCGAAAACGGCAATAGTACACACATAATTGTAACGATTAGAGCAAACAGACAGAGAGATCATAAGGTTTATAGAGCTTATTAGAGCAAACAATTGTACGTAGAAATAGAGAAGAAATAGACAACATTCTTAGATACATAATAAAAACGTTACGAGGCGTGAATTATCGACAAGGGAGGATTGAAATTCATCGATAATATATGGAATTATATTTGTATGTGCGAAGGATCACGTCAGAAGCGCGCGCGGATATTATTTATCACACTTCTTTTAGGGAAATGTCAAGCAATCTACCCATTGTGAAGATATCGACTTTCGAATTTCGGAAAAAAATCCCACTACGAAAATAGGTTCTAACACTATACACATACACATAGTATAAACTATACACATACCATCGATATGGGAATATGTGTAGACTAGATGACACATCGTAAGTTCTTATCAAAGAAACCTGATTGGCAGATGAGGAGCGGTTCATTAAAAAAGTCAAATTTGAAACTTAAGTACTTCGTAATAAGAATGTTGCATTTTCAAAACACATTAAACATAGAGCTCCATTAGACTGTAATGTGGCTGCCCTACAATGCTTGTGTAACATATCTAATATGTATTCTCAAATCGATGACACATACCAAACTATATATTTTTGTTAGTTCGTAATTAATAATTATGAAGCTCTATAATTTTTGTCGATAGATGATTTTTTCCAAAATAACGATAAATAACGAAATCCAGCTTTTCCACTGGCGCCTAACTAAACAGTCTAACTATATAAAATGACTGAACGGTGTCTATTTAGAGTCTTTCAATCTCCTCTTAAATCTATCGGGAGAAGAAGTTTTTCTGCTACATGTACATATGCATGTGCTACATGCATATGCTATAGCATATGCATGTAGCAATTATTTAAAATAATGCACATTTAAAATTATATATTAAGTACATTCTCAATTTAATCGGTCATCCTGTCGCCAACGTGACTGTTTATCTACCATTTAGTGATGTTACCACGTAGAATAAAAAGTGAAATTGGTCGATTTTTAAGTTCCGCTGTTTTTGCTCTAGGTTTGGTATTCTTTTTAAATGCCTATCTCGTACCTTTTACCTTATACACCTTATACATTTTACCTTATACATCTAACCTAACCAACTAACATTCCTAACTAAGAAACTGAGTTGAGAAAAGAAAAATTATATCACGAATAAATAATTAATAAATTTTTGTCATTGTTAAATGTTTTAACAACTTGTTATCGTCGCAACGGCGTAGTTACAACACAATTTATAAGACAAAATCTTCAGTTTGGAGCTACAATAATACGACTATATTGCTAAATATTGCAATGTGAAATTGCTAAATCCTGTCTGTGACAACGTGTAGGTATATAACTTTTATACGAGCAATTTTTATTAATATTTCTAGTTGTGTAGTTTATGTCTGTTGTAAGTATGTAACATACATATGTCTGTTTCACTAACTATTCTTTGAGTAAAGGCAAGATTGTGAGAGACACATACGGTATTATTTGGAACTGTGTAATATGGTATATGGTAATGTGCTAAAAGTATTCCGCGTTCGCTTTTGTTGGAGGTGCCTATCGACAAATACAGTAAAATATTCTCTCGGCTTCCTGCCAAATTTTAATGATGAACCCCTCCGAATAGTCGGAAGTTACTTGTAAATATACTGTCCTTGACTTTTTGTGTGTTTTGCCAAAACAGGCTTAATGCGAATAATAACATAATATCGACCTCAAAAGAACTCGATCAAGAATGAATTATGGATTTCCTCCCAATGTTTTAATTTTGCCAGTGCTGATATAAGTGCAAGTACATGGGTAAATACTAGTGATGCATTATCGATAACAGATGGAGTTAGACGATTCCTTGAATGGAGACCACAAACCGGGAAGCGTAGTATGGAGCGCCCTCTGACCAGGTGGACTGATGACTTAAAAAGTTCTCCAATAGTGGCTAGATAAGAGCCGAATATCGCATGTAGTGGCGAGCTTTGGGAAAGGCCTATCAAATCCAGGGTCCAACTCAATCCATTAGTCTATGTCACTAGACTGCTTCATATCTAGCAACAGAGAGAATCTGATGGATTAGATTGGATCTTAATTAGGAAAACAAAGTAGATACTTATTTCTGTAGATGACCTAAAGATTATGTTACGCGTACCAATACATACAAACTATTTAGCAGTACTTTTTTATAAATTACGTGGATAACATTAGGCATAATGTCTAATCGTTTACTACCTTCCTTATATATATATATAATAAAATATAATATAATATATATATAATAAAAATATAATTGGATCATCACAAATAGTGTTAGATCGTCACAAATAGTGTTAGATCGTCACAAATAGTGTTAGATCACCACAAATAGTATTAGACCGTCACAAGCATTGTTAGATCATCATAAATAGTGTTAGATCATCACATATAGTGTTAGATCGTCACAAATAGTGTTAGATCGTCACACACTTTTACATTATATTCAGTTTAATTCACACGTCTCCCTCGACGTCCTGTAAGAAGTGGTACACCTAACTAGAACTGTGGGTGCTATTGTTGAGACTCAGTTACACAGGTTGAGTTTCTCGAACGGTTCAGTTGATAATATTGTTTACGATTCTCGTATGCGACCAAACTTCATACGATTCTCGGCTACAACTGTTCACATGATAATAGAAACTCAACGATAATAGTGATCATTACACGATGATAATAATTGTTTATATTCTTTGGAAGCATATTCTTGACCAATTTTCTTCGTTGCACACGTTCGAGATACATTCTTGTGTAATACATGTCACTACAGACTCCGTCGCTATCGATCTCACATTTCCTTTTTCCCTCAAGACCACTAGACCAAAAAGATAAAGGATACGCCTTAGTGTTTTCCCCGCATTCCCCATCAGTTTGCTGACCCTACACAGTTCCACACAGTCTTCAGCTGCGTTACTCAACTTAACAGGACATACGACATACCATAAAATATTAAGAGTTGAGTAGAATGACAGAGGCTAGATAAATCTTTTTGCAGGATTTATTTGTCAATAACACCCCTTAGGACCTAGAGCTAACTGAAACAGTGGAGAAATTTGAAGCAGGTCTACATCGGGCAACTAGTCGAAAAAAGTTATACAAGAAGAAAATATAAAATATGACGTCATAACAACAAACGGCTAATTGTCGGCATGGACTTATTAAATTTGGTTAAGATTACGTTGTTTTAAGATCTTTTTATAACAGAATCATGCTCTATTTTTAATAAAAAAATACTGTTATTTTTTAACCGACAATAAGGTCCCATTTCTCAATTAATGTCACATATTTGTAAAATATGCTTAAATAGTGCAGACTTCTTTGGTTTTCTTGTCTATGTATTAAAGTCTGTGTAAACGTAATTTATACTAAAAAACAGTATCCCTGAATAAATAAATATATATTATATTTTTAATTGCATCTCTATATTTACATTTAAAATTCATTATGCTGCAATCATTTCCTAAATGTTTTTCATAGTCTCACAATGTATTCAGTTCATAAAAAAGCTTAACATATTTTTTTAAAATAAAATTTTCATATTTCTTCAAATATTAATTAATTTTTATTTCAACACTACTAAACGTGAATATTATGTTTTCATTCATAAAATCGCAGATGATTTTTGTTTTAAACTGAGCGCTCTTCATTAAACTTCATTGTGTAAAAGACGCAGCTATTTTTGTATTTCTACATATTATTAGAGGCGATGTCGGTTTGTCTGTTTGCTTCTAAATCACTAGCATAATTTGTATTGTGACTCTCATCGTTATAATTCTGTTGAGTGTTGTTGTTTTATAACCGAGTATTTTGAAGATATTAAAACCTACTAAAACCTTCACAAATAAATGCCTAAAACCCAACAGAATCATTAATTATGATGAACATTTGCCATAAATGTTTATAATTAATAATTCTTTAGTAGTAATTTGAATAGATAGTTGATAGATAAGTTGCATAGATACATTTTATGGGATTTTTGATATCTATCTTAATACGGACATACTCAAAAAATCCTAGATTGATTACCGCTAATTAAAAACCACGAGATTTTTATAGTCCACTTATATTTATATTAACCTCCTTGCTTTGTGTTCAGAGGCATATAAGGCAAGGGAAGGGTATGCAGGTAAGGCAGGTATGACAATGCAAGACAAGCATGTCCATCCTAGGCACTATTATTAATAAATAAAAAATCCTTTAATAAATCCATTAACCACCCCGATGACATCACAGAGAACACAGCAAAGGGTAAACACAAACATGTCCATTTTTAATCGCATCCATTGTTCCTACATATGAAGGCTGAGATAAACTTTATTGGCTGTTTAGCTTTCTGAATTGTTGTAATGAACTTCGTCTCCGCCGGCGGGGAAATATGGAAGAGGTTGCAGAGGGCAATTACTATTCCTATACTTTAGTATGGTGAAGCGATCCAGATTCCATATTATTAGACATCATTTCGCTACCTCAAGGGAAATTCGTCACTAGTCATTTGAAAAATGGCATTTCACACGAAGTCACACGAATTAAGGTAGTAACGCTAATAATATGTATTTGTGTCTCTTAAACTGGAGAATGACTCTAAATAAGCGTGCCGCGCGGTCTGTGCCGTCTGCCAAATAGCAACATTCAAATTCATTTACAGGTGCTCCATAATCTATTGTCGTAGAATAAACTTACGTTCTCGACGAAAAGGTTGCTTTTTGTATGCCAACCAATATTGTGGCGGTTTCTATAAATATTCACTGACTAGTCTAAAAATAGACGCCCTATCGTTTTGTTACGGAGTTCTCCTACTTAGAAGGTGTTTTAAGGAAACTTATTGGTGGTTCTTAGAAAAGTTCTCGTTCGTACCCCTGAAAAATATTTAATTTGAAATTTACTGACCTTCTGGTTCATATAGTTTCCCAAGTTTATTTTTATAGCACAAGGCGACAGACGAGCAGACAGTCCACCCGATGATAAGTGGATACTGTCACCAATGGACATGCCAACATCAGTCCAGAATTACAAACGTTAGCATGCCCGCATACGAGCATGCCTACAAATACAGACTCAATGGTGTTAAATGACAATAAATTTTGACAAGTTATTCTAGAAATTAACTCAAATAAACAGTCAGGCGTTTCTCTACATATGGCGCATGCGAGAGACAAAATATACTATAATATGTACATAGATACATTTAGATAGAACAAATCAAATGTTGAATTATTGGTTAATCAGGAGGTTTCCTCGTATCATTGCAGTCCCCATTTTTCTTAGGTGATTACGATGGAATGGGTGTAAATAATATTCTCAAGCAAGAAGTTTCCTTTAACTCATTATACTCTCTATTCGTTGGCGATGTATGGGATGGGATCACGGGTAGGGAATAAAATGTAACATTTTTCTACAAAAAGACAAAACAAAATAATTATTAGCCAGTCAAGTTTCGGGAGCAAATAAAATACTTTTCAAAAACTAAAAGTAATATATTGAAGACAAGTGGCAGAGCTTGATGCCAGAGTATTCAACTAAATCAATTAAATCTTAATATAAAAATAATTTCTTATCGCTACATGCTAAATGCTAACTTAGCGCTAAATTCCTAGAACTATCTATGGGTTCGACTGGCCACCCGGTTCTGCTGACCCAGCTATCAACAGTAAGGGCCTGGGTGACGTAACTAGCTATTACCGCGCTGAAGCTAAATAAAATTTTTAATAGGCGATATAAGTTGAAGTTTACACCAAGCAATCAAAATTCCCTTTAATAACAAATTTGATGCCAAACAAATGAATTTTATTAGTTCTAAAACATCATCCACAGCTATTCATCCCGAAATAAAATTCGTTTTGAAACACAAAAGATATCATAACTCCACGAGGAGTTAAAGTTTACAATGAAACTATAACGCGGAATTTATTGGATGTATATCCAGAACTGTGCTTATTTTTACTGAATAGCATCAATTGTTCTTTATATCTGTGAACACATATATCCTATGTCCCGTAGGCCCATGTCCAGCCGTGGACGATAAAAGGGTTGGTGGAGGTGACGGTGAACAATAAATAGATATTTCCTTTAGAAATCGTCATTTTATATTCACCTGCCTGCCTATGGAGATTTAGGAAAGAATTTGGAAAAAAGGGTTACGTAAGATGGGCAATAGGAATAACGAGACTTGTCATCCAATTACACCTCCCGTTCCTCCTCTTAGGTCGCTTGAAGGTAACTAACGAATTTCTAACATTTAAACTTATTTCGACTTATTTCGAACATTGTTTACTTTTGTCGCTTACGTCAATGTGATGAACATTTACTATTGTCGTAACTAGAAACAACTCTTTTATTATCCACCACTGGACATGTGCTCCTTCATGCACATTGTTTTGTGCATGAGGGGTGTATGATCTTAAAATGCCACTGCGCAGGCCAAGCGGGTTGGCGAGTCCACTCTGTGTAGCGGCTTTGTTATCTGAAACTGGCCAGCAAAAATACGCAAAGAACGGTTGTCGAACAAGAATATAATTACAAGAACATCATAGAACATTTTATAATATCAAAGAAATTAAATGAGAAACTTGTTCATATTTTTCATTTTCCTATCTTTATGAAGCGAACAATGCAATGAGCGACGAGAGAATTTTAAAATCTTTTTCGTGTCGGGACACTGTTAGCACCACTTAGAGAATCCAAGTTTTACCGTTCCACTTCACACCGATCGTTTTCCACAGGATTAGGTTTATACCTGTCTATTATTTTTTGTATTTATAATAGAACTGAATATATACAATATGTGTCCGAAACCCGAAACCGTGGATTCCGTTCACAATTCTGAGTTCATTGACGTGAAATTTTTACGAAACTTTTTTTACAAAAATATATGTAGATAGTTTTTTTAGACCAAATTTTTCATACAAATTTGCTAACTAGAAAGTCCAAAAAAAATTTATTTAAACAAAAAGCACTATTTATATGTTAAATATAAGAAAATAGAACACAACACAACAGAGCAAAACAGAACAGAATAGAAGGAAACGAAACAAAATAATATTATATAAGTAAAGTTGGAATCATGAGAAGGTCGAACATACCTCTAGATTTGTTTCTTTTTTTCTAGGTATATAAGTGGAAAAAGGATACCATACAGTTCCTTGTGAAGTATCTTTTACGGCTGTTCTTTTATATAGAAGAAGTGGGTATATGTGCGGGCGATTCACCGCATGATAAGTGGTGTCGTCCATCACACCTGCAACAACTGGGAGAATGCGACTGTGCCTAACTTACAGAGTTTTAGTGAAGCTTAGTGAAAAAACCTCAATAGTCAAATTAAATGTCCACAAAAGTTCTGTCATCTAATGTTCTTTCGATAAACCAGACTCAATTCTCCCATACAAACGAGTACACTGTATTACCTGTTTATACTACAGGGTATTGAAAATATAGCAGCAACGTTTCTCGATTTTGAGTTCTTGACGTCAAAACAATAAACTTTCATCCTACGACGACTGTTTGTTATTCAACAGTTTTTCTTTTTTTTATGGAAAAAAGGCGCCAGACGAGTGGATACTGTCATCCGTCCAGAAAGACAAACGTTGGCACGCGCCCGGATGCGCTACCTACCTTTGGAAATATAGGAATGGATTTGGAGAAAGGGTTGGGAAAATGGGGAGGAATAGGATGGGAATGGACTCTGGCACATCTCACTCACTACCGAAACACATACGTACATTGGGGAAATACGATAAATTAGGAAATGCAGTACATTTCAAGGTAGTCTTCTGTGAGAGAAGTCGACGTGGCCGGTCGAGTGCGCCCAGCGGCTGTGGGAATGCAGCATGCACTCTCCCCCTATAAACCCCCTGCCTTTTTTATATACAATAATGAATAATTATTTAATTTTACACTGAAGTTTAAATCAGACAATCTATCGTATCTTGTCTATTTATATTATGCTCGATATGCCTATATTAAGCATGTACAAATTTACGAACATCTCAATGGATCACAGTGTTGATACGATGCGCTAGATAATGGCCAGCCTTAGGGTCGCCAGTTAACTCAAACTTGAAAGCCCCTAAAGAATAACCAAGCAACTCATAGATCGGGGAACCTAACACCGAATGCAGTAAAAATCTCGCCGTTTCTTTCGTACCATATTTTCCTTGTACTTTCCTTGTACCATATTATCGAAGGTTCCGTGAAGGTGTGATAAGCCAGTATGTCGATGCAAGTCATCTCCCATACTACAGGTCGTCTCAAATTATAATATTTCATTTGAATGTAAATGAATATATGTTTTACAAGTATATGTTTCACAACATGCGTGGTAGTTTTAATCAAATCAGAGATTTTATTAAAAGTGCATTTTCAAGACAGAATGTTCAGTGTAGAAAAGAAGTTGAAGGAGAAAAAAGGTTCATTGTTTTGACGGCTGGGATTCAGTTGCCGGCATTTTTTAATAACTTTGTATATGAACTTTTATAGTTTTCTATACTTCACCCCTGACAATATTAAAGCGAACGCTATGCATAGATGACCGGTTTCAAACGCTTCAATATCTCTTTCATTTTTTCGTTTATTTCTTTTAATATGGTCGCGATTAAATGCCTGCTGTTGCACGTTCGGAGAACTTACAATTTTATTTCACCGCTTTTAAAAGTCAGCTTGAAAAAATATTCACTTCCATAACGTTTTATCGTCCAAAAATATTATGTAGGTTTTACGCATCGGCGCATTTTTCATTTCGTATAGGCGTAAATCGATCTCGGGACGCACATTTATTTTAACATGTTAGGGTTATTTTACACGACGCTATCGCGCTTTTTGTGTACAGATTTATTAGTACAAATAAATTTTAATAGTTCCATCAAAAACTATCGACTAGTTCATTGTCAATTGGTTATTATAGGACACGGGTGTGCCAAGCATGATTTTTTTTATAGTTTCACATTTATTTTTTTATAGTATGTCAAATGTTCTTTCAGCTCGGCGCCACACATCATTTTCTGTTCTACTCATTCAACCAATACCGGCGACTTTCTTAATGTCTTAATATCTTCATGTACCACCTGGTGGGAAGGCGTTCCACGCTACGTTTCCCGATGCGTGGACGTAATTCAACTCATCTAATTGAGATTCATGTTTTCAATTATAGTGGCCTGACGTAACTGACACGGCCTTAAACTTAAGAAATATCGCAACATTTAGCTTTAAATCTAGGGCAAATTTGCACTCTCGATGAATTAAATTATGGATATATAAACAATTATCACCTCACTCTTTAATTTAAGGCTATGTCAGTTACCTCGGGCCGCCATGTTTGTTTACATTTTGGAGAAATTGTATTGAAACGGAGTATATTATATTGGTTGTCGTTTCTGCCTTAAACATGGTCTGCTCACTGTCATTTCAACCTACTTATCTATTGAGCCATATCGGTAATTATGGTTCTTCATCGCATTTCTACGCTCCAATCAGTAAAAACACAACGTACATGACATATTTTCATCGCCCGCTAAGCGACTTTTGAGCATCTGAATCAGGTGTACCGTCAGAGTGCACGATTCAGTTGCTTGTTTATGTGCTGTCATTACCTCGTAACTAGCAAACTGCACTGATTGAAGACCTTTCAATTCAAGTATTATGGTGTAAACAACGAAAAAGAGTGAAAGAGACATTTTGACGAATACTGTACAGTCATATTCCTTCACAGTGTTGAAGTGAAGTGCATAGGTACTGTATATAAGTACTCGTATATGCGCAGGATACACTGGTATTTATACTTAGTTCTAAAAAAACATACAGTTATGAAACTAGCGTTTATTGGTTTTTATTTCCATCAAAATGATTGATCGGTTCTTATTCACTGAAAATTGTAAATGGCTGTCCATTTACAGGGCACGGTGACATACTGAGATTGATAGAAACACGGTACAGCCCAAAAACAATTTTATTTAATGGTTCGATAAACTTATAGCTGATATTACTTTCCCGTAGAACTAAATTTATCTTATTTTCAGAATAAACTAATGTGTGTCCGTGGTCACACCTATATGAACATAGTGCATAGATATTAATTTGATTTTGTTATGAAATACATAGGCTTAGGAACAGTACGCGAACTTTCGAAAGGACAAAATAAACAAACTAATAGAGAGTCCAATAATTCTAAGAACAGTTGTTTTATACTTCGAAATGTTAACGAACTTTATACCTACTATTAATAAACTACCTAGAGATTATTTACCTTGTAATTATTATTATACTATGTTTATAAAAGCATAATAATAAAAATAAATCATCTAAGACCTATACCTAGAGTATTATTGACTATTAAGAGTATTATTAAGACCTATACCCGGGTGATGCTCACCTGGGCCCGAATGTAGGTTGCTGGGGGTACTCATCCCCCGTTGTCCACCCGACAAATATTTAATCAAATAGAATAAACAATTTGTCTACACAAGCCCTTACCACAAAAACGTGTGCCCTATATAGATAGATCCAATGTCCTCTTGCGTAAATTTCAATTATATACCCATCTAAATTAGAATGAATATACCCCAGCAAACATTGTTTATAGTTGAGTTTCAAATTACTATGTTACCGATAGCCTGGATAATAAAAATAGATTTGTTTGGACTACTGTATATATAGTCGGCCAATGATAATGTTGAACACTTCAAAGTTGAGTGTCAATTTGATATTTCTATAACATAAATAGCGATGTTCGCTTGCAAATCCAACTTGTCAATTTATATTTGGACCGTAGTATCACTGTCTGTTCTTTCTAAGGCCTCGTTTATGGAGAAGCAGTGCGTGACGCGCATACGGACTGCACCTCGAAGCCCGCAGTAGAAGAAGCGAAGATTATTGCGTGGTACGTTGCGGATCCCGCCATACACTCTCCTCTGTCGCGTCGTGGGCCACTTGCATTGATGCTGTTTCCACTGCGTATTCCGCCGCGTGAACTGATCGTGTTTTTAGTGGATGTGCGATATATAAAGGACAAAGGTCGATATCTGTCTGTTTATAATACAATTTTGTTTGGTGTATTTTTATCAAAATCTGTCCAGTAGATTTGAAAGTAACGGGTAGGTTTGATATCTTAATAATATTATGATATAGTCATAATGTATATCAGATCTAGCTAGATATACTTAAATTTATGCCTATGACATGCTGATTTGGAACCACTTGGATCCGGTCGATAATGTCAGCAAATGATAATAATTATTTATAAAATAAAATTCCTGATACACAATGTCGGCGATAAACCTTTCAACAGATTTTGATTACAAAACGCAACGGAACTAGTATAATAAAAAATGAGCGCTGGACACTAGAGCGCTGAGGAAGCACTAAACATTTGTTAAACAAATGTTAAACATTTGTTTAACAAATGTGTTAAACACCCGTCAGCGTTATAGTCCAAGTTTTGACGTTGATGTTAAAAACTTGAGTCTAAAACTTGTAAGGTTCATAAGCTTTGACTTAGCGCTCAGGCGCTTAGCACTCATTTTTGCAACATCGAACTTAATTGTTTTTCTATAGGTAAAATCAATTAAACACATTAAAGACATAAAAGTCCCTGGTTGACAGCTTAATTGTTTTTCTATAGGTAAAATCAATTAAACACAAGACTTAAAAGTCCCTGGTCGACAGTGCAGGTGAACCCAGGGCCGGCAATTACTTCGATGTGTGCATAGGCATTGTTTGTTCTTCAACGGGGTAATGCCGCCTGTATGCTAGGTATCCCACAAGGTCCCATACATATAGAAAATATATCTATGTATGTATTTTTACATACATACATTTAACATAATATATTCTTGTTCTAGTATATTCTTATATATTCTAATATATTCTTCTTCTTGTTCTTTTGGTACCATCACCTAAGGGAAGTTGACGATCAGAATGGCTATCCTCACGCGAGAACAAACAATTTGTGTTCATCCCGTACCATTATCTCAGATTTCTGAGCCAAGATGTCCTCTCCTAGGTTTACGGAGACCGTGTATCTTACCCTGCATTTATAATTAGTTGCAACGGAATATAATAACATTGGAAAAAATATATAACAATTAACATTTACAATGAGTAAATATTATATTGTTATAGTTATTTCTGTAAACATAGTAGTTTAATCGAAAAAATTGTTCAATAGATGAAACAGTATAACTTTTTAGACTAGCTTTTTGTATACTACATTTTATATTGTTAACCGAATCTAAACGCTAAAAATTAAAGGCTATTGTTCACCGTGGCGACACGTCAAGTAGAAATAAAAGCTTAACAAAAGCATTCAATTTTATGCGTTTAGATCCAATTTAAAATATAAAAGACGAAACATTTAGTTCGAATATGAAACACACATTACGGAGAGCCCCTAAAATTTCGTATATAATGAATGTAACATATAAAATTTCCTTTAAAGGTTTTTCGTCTCCCCATAAGGCGTATAATTAATAAAGTTACTTTAGCAAATAAACGTTTTGAAAGCATTGATAATAAAATAACGTTTTGAAAGCATGGCCAAAACCCAGAGGCTTAGGCTCCAAAATTAATTTCTTGCTCTCGACCTATCTAATGACGCTATTCACTCAATCATTTTCATCTGTATAGGCGATGAGTAGTCATGCCTGTCTGTTTTATATAATGGCAGGCAGCCAGGCTTCATTCATTTCAAAGGGTCACGTCACATCCACGAGTTCAAAGCAAGATATTCCAGAAAGTAATTTATGTTACGAAGAGGAAAAGTTTTCTTTTACATATCGACGGATAGAGGATTGTTTAACAACGCCATTTAAATTTTACATTATACATATAAACAATGTAAATGGGCTTTTAAGAAGATTAAAATTATGTGTACGTTACTGTGAAAGCCCGAATACTGGTAAATCCTAAAATTTTCCAGTGAAACCTAAGATTTACCAAGCAATCGATACGTAACAGTATTTTTAGTATTTTGTTGGGTAAATATATAATTTTTTGGACTACGTATTTAGGAAATTTATATGAGTATTTGGTAAAACATTGATTATTTTCTTTAAAAAAAGATTTTTCTTTTAATATTCTTGTCAATAAACTCACGATCATGGTCTGAATCCATGGCTTAGGGAAAGGTTCAGGTTACACCCTATGGACCAAAACTCGACTTATTTATATGTATATATTTATTATTCACTGATATTTATCAGTATTTCGCGTTTACATTGCGAGGTTTATGCCCCAATCAACACGCTAGGCAGTCTCTGACCGAAGCGTAGTATCTGACGATAGGCCGGATTCGCAAGTGCAAAGTCGTTCAGCAAACCATAAGATGGAAATAACTTCACAAGCATAAGCATAATATAGCATAAGATAGCATAAGCTCGGAGTCTTTCTGCTGGATGAAATCCGTAATAAAGTTCGACGAAAAACTAAGGTAACCGAGATAGCTCAAAGAATCAGCAAACTGAAGTGAGGCAGGCTATAATGATGCAGGACCGATAACCGATGAAGAAGATGTACCATGTACAAAGTACAAGGAACTATGTACCATGCTACATTTTGGGAAACGTAGCCTGGGACGCTCCCCGGCCACTTGGACTGACGACTTTATTAAAGTCGCCGGTAGTGGTTGCACGAGAAGAGCTAAAGAGCCGTGTGTGGTAGCGGTCCTTGGGAGAAGCCTATTACTAGCAGTAGAGAGACACGGGCTCATGTTAATTGTATGTTATGGTATACTCGTATTGGGGAGTAAGTTTTGAAGGTGAATGATGAATAAATTCCATTTCAATTTTACAGTTTGTCTACGGTGATAATTCCATTCCAACTATTTAAACTATAGCCATTCCAACGATGAAGCCACAAGCGATATTTTGCAGTGAGGATAAAAACAAAGGCACTCGGGTATTTTAGGCACAGTGCCAAATGCTCCCAAGCGCAGGTGTCCAGTTATAATGGACGGCGCGGTTAATATTAATATCCACGGACCGACGAGTAGAAACGTAGTTGTAAATTAAAAACTGCAAGTTGACACCTGAGGTAAACTGTATTGTTTTGTACGAACATTTTGAGTTTTCAGAGCCATGTAGTGTGGAATTGACCCTTTGGTAAAAACTGCTCTCCTACGAGTAGTATTTTTGTTATGCAAGCAGTACCTAATTTTAGCTATGAAGTTCTTTATGTTTTACATTTAGGGACAAATAATAGTAATCAGTCTTTTTAGCATCTACTGCTGAACATGGGCCTGAGAGTATTGTAGTTATTGTACTGTAGGTATTGTAGTTCTTCAGGGCTTTCACGTCAGCGGTGCTAAAGCTAAATTTTAAAGCCGGCCCACACCACATGGTCAAATTAAGTATTAGGTGGAATTATGAGTTATGTAATTCACATTCTTTTGATTAAACTATATGACTTTTTAGGTGTAATTAGATATAAAATACCTAAATAAAACACAAAATTTTGTATTTTAAAAGATAAAATTAATAAATTTTTCTTTGTAAAACTTTGAAATGTCTTAGAATAGAAACTTTAAGATAGATATCAATAGATAATAAAAAGAATTGAGTATTTTTCAGAACAAACCTTAAATCTTGCAAAGATATTGTCTAGACAGATCTTTTGTTGAAATCAACTTTAAAAACAACAGATAAAACAAAAAATCTTCATATTTTATGAAAGATATTTTTTTAGAGCCGCGTTTCATCCAATAAAAACACAAAAAGGAATACCTATTCGATTTTGTGTTCTCAGAAATGCCTTCAGATAAGGATGTTTATAAAGACGATCCTTTAACAAAGATCTTGTTGTCGATTGCTTAATTCAAGAGACGTATTTCTTGTTCATGGAGAACTTTTTATTTAAAAAAAATGTCTGTTTCCGATCTACGTTCGATCTATAATTCGAAGATTTATCGTTTCTTCGAATTACTTTGAGTTTCAAAGGCTTTGTGGGCCAAGAACGATTTTATTTAGAATTGTTGTTGAGTTCTAATTGGTCTATGATTTAATCATAGTTATAAAGCAATTACTACTAATTACAACTTTGAGAACCACAAAAAATAGGTTTCAGATAAGATGCCATAAGAATTACATTCACTTTCATTACATTAAAAATTATAATTAAAATATTTCACACCACTTTTTGAGTGTGTCGTACAATTTTAAGTAGAACAAAGTTTAAGAGTAGTTAGTTGTGGATATATAAATTACTGCAAATATGCGAAAATTCACAGGATTTTTTTACCCAATGGGGAATTTTAGACACATTTGTTTGATATTATTAAAATTTATTTAATCATAATTGTTAATATATTAAACATTTTAAGTATATATATACAAGCCACTTTGTAGTCGCTAAATTTACGATTTTGCCTAATAAATGCTCGAAGGTACACGTGTTGTACCGTAAACGCAGTAAAGTCTAAACGAAATTAAGGCACACGGTGGATGTGAGTAGTAAACATTCAAATTATGCCTTGGGTCTCCAGCGTTTATTGCCAAATCTTGCCGCAGAGGTCACCGGAATCATGCGGCTCATGAATACATTTGCTATTGGCTCTCCGGTCACGTACACCATAAAGGGTTTTGCCAAGAATTTAAAAAAAGTATAAGAAAGATCTTGGTTTTATTTTACTATAGATAGTTTACACCCATTACAAGCATGGTTTTATCCTAAAATAAGCCTAGAAAAGTAGTTAAAATTTTCAATTTCATTATGGTCTAAGTTCAAAAGTTTAGTTTCGGATTTACTAACATAATAATTGCAATATAGAATTAATTGTGATACTGCTGTATTCCATTAACACAACTTTTTGGATATAATACAATTAAAAAAAAATTACTGATGTAAAAAAAGTGTAAAATTAGCGCACTGCCGGAACTCTTGCCAGCCAGCCGTATTTATGAGGCGATGTCATGTCAACAGCTAACTGACTTGAGTTAGTGCGTTGAGGTACGGCCCCACGAGTCTCATATGTGCGTTGTCGCAGTCATGCAGTGCGCGACGTGCGCTGCGGCGCGACGCGACTGTGGTATAATGTACGCGAGCCTTTAGAATCGAATAGTGTTCTACGAATATATTGACTAGCTCTCAATATGTGTATTAATTCATGTGTTTTGAAAGTGAAACATTCTTATTATGTAGAACTTAAGTTTCAAATTTGACTTTTAAATGAACCCCTCCTCATCTGCTTCAGGCCCCGTTGCCAACCAGGTTTCTGTGATAGGAATGTATGACGTGTCACCTAGTTTATTCCCATATCGGTGGTGTAGACTGGTGATGACATACTTAGTAATTTAAAATTATTTATGTCAGTTATTCAAACATAGGTTCTTTGTTGGTCGTGATTTTCTGTCCATTTAGCAATTTTTGCCGTTCGTTTAAATATAACAATAAAAGAAGACACAGAAGATTCCCTTGAAGTGTACTACATTTTCCATTTTATCTTATTTCCCTAATGTACGTACGTGTTTCGGTAGTGAGTGAGATGTGCCAGAGCTCATTCCCATCCTATTCCTCCCCATTTCCCCAAACCTTTCTCCAAATCCATTCCTATATCTCCAAAGGTAGGCAGCGCATCCGGGGGCGTGCCAACGTTTGTCATTTTGGACTAATAGTGGCATGTATCACGGATGTCTATGGGCTACAGTATCCTTTTACCATCAGATGGACTGTATGTTCGTTTGCCGCCTTCGTCCACAAAAAAAAATATAAGCCATATTGTATAATATAAGTAGATAAATCACTTCGAATTAAAAAAAAATGCACTGCCAGCTTGTCTATCCATGCATTACAGCATAAATATAGTAGTTTTGATAATATTTTACTCTGTGACAAAAAATCATCATTACTAAACATTATTTATGTACTACGAAAATTAACAAAATATTTTACCTTCTCGAAAAATCAGTGAATTATACAGATTGTAGTTTCAGGTTCTGTCCTCGGCCGTAATGCGACCAACTAACCCACCTGGACCGGTCAAGCGCGGCCCGCAATTTAATGCTTTTATTTGTACTCCCTTTCCAACCAAGGGTAGGGAAAAGTTACCTGCCCATGAATACCCGTACCACATACAATAACCTGTATTGAACGTTTATTGGGCCACACATTGAAAGTTATGCTTGGGTGCTTTATACTTTAATTTTGGCTGTCGACTACAAAGGTTTTGGGGCAGACGAAATTAAATTTATGCAATGCGGTTACGCTAGTTGAAGAACTATTCATAGATAATCTACTTTTTATGGAGGGATATGAAATCTTAATAACTCTCAAGTTCTGTCGAGTATACTGTCAAGTATATGATAGGTAGACAGACACAACTTTAATCGCTGCGCTATAATAATATCTGATAAGAGTATGTTGGTGATGGATCCAAAACTAAGGCATTTAGTACAGGATCCAGATGCAATCGAGATCTGCCTCCTCGTGTATATTGTCTTGTGTATGACGGATGTATGGACTTAAAACGTCACGCTGTCTAAACAACTTGGCGCGTCCACTCCTTGCGAGGTGGTGTAGTTCCTCGGGGCTGGTGGTAACCACTTTGTTATCTTTTACGACACCCACAGAAACCCGGCCGACAGCACACGGTCAAATATTTACCTATTTAAACGGGTCCATGCAACCATGTAACCATGCACCAACCAGCTCGTGACCACGGTTGGTGCAGCCCAACCGAAACGTCGAGTAAAATAAATAAGGTAAACATTCGCGTTAACACCCGTTTAAATAGATAAATATGTGTATAAACGCGAAAATCTCAAATGTTGCCAGGCCAAATAATAATGATAAACCTAAAATATTTACTTTAACTTATTCCTATTCTAATTTAATATTACGAACTCTTCGTCTAAGAAAGAATGCGCTCCCAAAACTCTGGAATCCGAGATATCTGCGTTCCTTCATGTTCAGTTCACATTTCATATGCAAAATAGACCTGCTTAGTTGTCGACCTGCGTATCCGAATGGTTCCAATATGCTCTATTTATTGCGTTTGATTCTCCCTCTGTCAGACAGTATCAGATTTCTCTTGGAATGTCTGGAAAGTTCGTGACGATTTTTATTTGCTGACATATAGATGCTCATATATGTATTATACATATTACATATTCCATTATTACGTTATTAAATAATTGTTTCATTAGTATTATTTTGTATTATTTTATTCCATGGCCTAAGTCATTCACTTCCTCTAAGTGATTTCACTGCCCGATGGTTGCTTGGAAAAGATCCCTTTTAGCGATAAGGCCGCCTATTGGCTCCGTATAATAATGAAATTAATTAATTACCACAGAAATGCAATACCTATAGACATTCATTCAATCATTTCCTCCATGTTTAAATTCTTTGACGTGCATTTTTATGGACTAGTGTTCAATTTTTAAAAATCTAAACATACGAAAGCCTGAAAATCAGCGTGTGCTGAGATATGCCAGCTAAACTTCAACAAACTGTGCAAGTGTGCGTGTGATGAGATGTTCCAGCTAAACTTCAACAAACTATGCAAGTGTGCGTGTGCTGAGTTGTGCCAGCTAAATTTCAACAAACTGTGCAAGTGTGCGTGTGATGAGATGTGCCAGCTAAACTTCAACAAACTGTGCAAGTGTGCGTGTGATGAGATGTACCAGCTAAACTTCAACAAATTGTGCAAGAAACAGTGCCTACATAATTGAATTAAAGCATAAAGCAAAAAAGTGACATCTTTTATTTTTTTCATTATTTCAAATGTAATTCTGTGTTTACACAAGCTTTATTGATAAAGCAGTTGTGATACGAGTACATTCTATTATGAAGGCGCTTCTGTTCTATAAAAATAAAATATATTTTTTTCTAAGATTATGTAATAGTGTCGCACTGAAAAGAAATATACTTGTTGAGGAATTTTTTGATAGGACCTTGACAGCAGAAGGGAAAAGTTTAAGAAAAATATATTTTTTATTTCAGTAAAGAAAATCCTTGGGTACGGAACTCTCAATGCCGGAGCCTGACTCGGACATGAGCCTTTTATATGTATTTTTTTCCTATACTATAAACTTCGGCTTTATATCTATGGCAGAAGACTGATTTAGCTTTGACCGGAAATTGACTGGAAAAGTGTCAACAAAAGTTCATGGAAGAACATTTATTATGCGAAATAAAATACGAATTAAAATACTTCATAATTCCTAGCAAGCTCTGTTACTCTTAAAATCATGAAAATGTGTGAATAGGATAAAAGATACCTGGTAGGTAAATCTAGGCAAATATATACATACTTATAAATATTTTACGAGTAGATACTGTTGTAATACTTTTTCGAGTATTGTCCTTTACCGAACTTCTTGCTACTGAATCCCTAACAAGTGGCCGCTAATAGAAAACTGAATTCAAATCTGTTTCATAACCAGTACTGATACAGAAGGCTTTGTAGTAGGCACCTACAACCAATTACTTAAGAACCAAGAAACAGATAGCTGAATGAATTCGATCACTGACATTCGACTATTGGAGCGGATTTTAATTTATAATAATTTTGTATTAGCGGCCACTTCTTAGGTATTTAGTAGGAAAAAGTTCAATAAAGGACATACTCGAAAAAGAGTATTGGTTACGCATACTCTTTCTCTCATAAAATAATAATAGTTACAATGCGCTCGCTATCTTATTGAGGCATGATCCAGCGCATGGAGAATGCACTTACGTACAAGGTAACACAACTTTACGCCAATAAGCTAGCAACGCCTTAAATTATAGTATCATAGCAACTAAATATCAAATAAATAATATATATCTTTTATTCTGTCAGCCGTGGTTTTGTAATAAATATTAGAGAAATAGCTTTAGGCCAGTTTTCATCGCCAGCTTAGCGTCCAAGTTCCCTTCCAGCGGTGGACCTGCATTGTGTCTTCATAAGTTGAGTCACAGTGTATTTAGCTGTAGCGATTATTTTGTCTGGAGACTGCATATGCAGCCCTCACCATCCGTGACTGCAATAGGAGGAAGTCTGTTTAGGATTCCGCATTAGAGGGACTATTTACAAGCCCCTCCAAATATTGTTTAAATAAATGTATCACTTGACATTTATTTTGCAGTTTTAATACATTTTATTTAAGTTAGGTACAGATACATTACGATAACAATGGCCATCGGCTAATCCGGAACCACCCGAACGCGTCATCCACGTCTCTGAATTACCGTACCTCTAATTGCATACTCTATTACGAGATAAATACAAAATTTTATGAACATGTCACGAAATCAGTGCAGAGAAACATATGGAGCTGTTATTTACCTTGAATAATTAATGTCTATATCTTTATTAAACAAGTCACCATATTGCTAGATAATCTTTTTTAATTTTTTCCACTTGGGTCTTATTTATTTATTTATGTATAATTGCATACTAGATAATTAATTATAATATGTATCCATATTGTGTAATGTATGTAGATATTTAGATATGTATTAACTTTATATTGCTTTTATTAGCCTTATTCACATTATCTATATCTTAAAAAATCAACGCTTGTATCACAGCACCTTTATATCAATCATCAGTCAAACGTTACAAATCTTTAGGAGATTTTGGTTGACCCTCTGGTGGTATGGTATCTGGTAGCTGGTGGTATGATTTGATGTATTCAATATCGTCCATGTCATAATCAGAATAACAGTAGTCTTCATCGTCACTTTCAGAATCATCAGAACTCTCAGAAGAATTAATTATTATCTTATCCATAAAATCATCGATGGCATGTTTATATTTTCTATATTCATCTTGGCATTTGATTGCGTGGTAACAAACTTTTTTCCATTCATATGGACCAATCAAATACTTTTTTTTTTATAAAAAATTTTGTACTGTGGTCATATCAACATTTCTTGCGACATAACCCTTAAGGGTGTAGATTGTTGGCCTGAGATCTCGATTTCGAGCGACCGCAGCGCCAAAGTTTAATGTAACATCCGACGGGGCGGATGAATGACCTAGAGAGCGCGATTTTCAAAATGTTTTGCAACAAACGTTCCACGTTGAGAAATTGTTATTGAACTTGAATATTTACAGCATAACAATAACGTTGAATTTTTGGAAACTAGCTGTTGATTCTTTTTAATAGATTAATAAGAGTAGTTGAGACACAATTTTTATGTTTTTCTATCATTTGACATCTGACATTTTTGTATTCTACTTACCTAAAATTCCAACTATTTATTTATTTGTAATTTCACTACCAAAATTTATTCTAATTCGTAAAATATTCATTCAATAAAATAATTGCAAATTCAGTAGGAAGTGTGTTTATCTCTACGCAAGGAAATGTGCCTATTGCGTAAACTCAAATACTTACTTTTTGTTTACGATCACCTCGTCGATATCTAAAAAAAATCCTAGGGTTTTAAAAAAAATGTCAATAAATGAAACACAAGTATAAAAATGATTTATTTACTACACAATAACAAATATGAGTCGCCATTACTCGCTATCTCAAAAGCGTGCTAGGGTTGTACAAAAATTAGTAAATAATTCATTTATTTACTAATTTTAACAGAAGTTTGTAAATTATTAATATACTAATTAAAAGTATGTAATTAAACAATAACGAAATATGAGTTCAAAATTCTAATGGTTTTTCATTCGATTACGGATCAAGTTCTGATTTCTGCTAATTTGATGATAAAATCAATGGCTATCACAAAACCTATCAGAATGAAAACGTTACCAGCTGCCCGATTCACGTAAGTAATAAAAACCGTAGCGCAGTGACGTCACTTCGTTTTTTGCAAATTTAGCCCTTTTAACCGACTTAAAAAAAGGAGAATTCTCAATTCGCTGTATTTTTGAACCAATTTTTATGATTCTTTACACCAGGTAACTCAGAAATTGTATAGTAATTGAGCTATTGGAAGATTTATGACAATCCAAGACTAGATAAGTAAGTGCGTTTAAAACAGAAAACCAAAAGGCGATTTCTAAGTTCCTAAGTTAAAACGACTTTTGGACTGGCGTGTTTACGTGAATCGACTGGCTGGGTAGTTAAGTTACCTGTATCTTTCAAAATCATTAGGCGTTCTTCTCTTTCATAACACGTAAAGCTCTTTCTTTCCTCTCTTTCATAGCCTCTATGATACTGGGCGCGTCACGAATGGGCATGCTTCGTGACTGCCGAGGATCAACTAATTCTGGAAGTAGGCAATCGTAATAAAACCTAACTAATTTCATCTCCATTTTCTCCTCCCAAAATTTGTCGTCCTTTTCTATAATATAAACTTTCATAGGTACAGTAGCACCAAACCAGATGCCAAGCATGCAAACGTTTCTTTTAGTAATATGTACCTGTCCCTGAATTTGGAAATACCAGTTATGATTTTTATTTATGACATAACCCTTGGAAGCCTTGTCCTTAACCCAAAAGGTATGTTTGGCCATTGCTTCATCAAGAGTCATGCCAGCTAAAGAATGTGGGCACTTAATTTCAATTAAACCGTTTGCATAAATGCCATCTGGTGTAGTACCAAGAAATTCATATTGATCGTCGACGAACAAACCGCAACCTTGTATACTAATATTCTCTTGAATTTCTAACTGTTTAATTGCGGTTTCTTCGTTTTCGATACCGTACCGTACAGCAGGCAAACTGGAGATATTACTACCATAAACGATTTTACGAACAAGAACAGCACAACTTGTGCTCTCTCGTTTTTTACAAACTTCCCCGAACGATGATGAGGTTAGTAATTTTCTCCTTGTACTCATCCACTCAGAACTACTTCTTTGCAAATGGGTCGACCTTTCAAGCTCCTCTCTTTCAGCACAAGACAACTTTAAATCGGCTAAAAAAGATGACTTGGCTTTCTCATATAATTCTGGACTCAGATCAGGTTTTTCGCAGTTTGGTCCATAGTGAGCGTCTTTCGATACAGCGCTGTGGCTCTTTTTCAATCTTAATTTAGGTTTAGCAATTAAACGGATTCTACGATTACAATTTTCCACTTTCGCGATCAAAGGATTAGGACTAGATTTAAATATTACTTCATGAGTTTTACTATGAATCGATCCTGTATTAAAAGACACAACAGCAGCTGCGCATCGGCCCGCATAAGAACCACGGGAAGAATAATTTACACGCTTACCCCCTACTAATTTGGCAATCACTGCGTTAAAACTTTCAACTATATTACTTGTACAATTATGAATTAAACTTCTAGAATGATATGACAGTCTTTTACTTAAAATGTGTACCGCGTCCATTAATCCGCATCCAACAATTGCTGGAAGCAACCCAACAGGTTCTATTCGACGAGTATCAGGTCTACAGAAATACTCCTTGCAATATTGGTGATTACCAAATACGTGTTGTGGACCATTTAGGATATCTTCACTAAGATTTTTTATTTTTTCTTCGAGTGACTGATTTTGATCGCCCCAATATTTAATAGCGCATTTTACACCCGTTCTTAAACGCAAATACCTTTCTTTTAGGAATTTCCGCAATTCGCAAGGATACTTAGTGTCTTTCGACAGTTTCTCCAAGCTATTGCAGTAGTTTCGTAAAAGATGATTTTTGCATTCAATTTTCTCTACTGTTAAATTACCGTACGGTCGCGAATCTAATATTTTTTTATAAGTACTGGAATCGCCGTCTGCTACAAATTTATTATAAATTACACCGTTATCAACAATGGAACGTTTAAACCCCTCAACTATTATGGTCGATTCCATACCGGTAGATGATCCCGAATAATTCTTGAAACAACGGTGTTCCGAGGGCTGACTGTCGTTCTTTGCGGCTCGTGCACAAACTACGCAGTATTTATTTTTAACTCCAAAAAACAATACTTTATTAGTTTTAATGCCAATTATCGCAGCTGCGCCGGACAAGGCGGAAAAATTCTTACCATAAGATCTCTTGCTCCAACAACCGTCAACAGCAACAGATATTAATGGTGTACCATTTTTATCAACACTACCTATAGACACTGCGTACTCCGCTTCTTCCTTGACAGCTTCTGCCATGGAATGTGCTGCTGTCTTTTCCCACCAATCGCAAACCGTATTATTAATTTCATTGTATAATGAAGGTGACATGATTGGTAGGGCTACTGCGGCAGTTAATGTTTTTAACTGATAGTAGCTCCCACCAGATGATATGATACCAGATACAATTTGATGATTCACTTCCATTCTATCTTCTTTCTTTTCAATCAAACACACAGTAAATTTCATACTACACATACTACATTTCATGATGAGTTTTGAGTCCAGACCAACTTTTACTTCACCTATTATACTGAGGTAACTTAACTTACAATCCATTGGACCGTGGTCCCCTATGGCCTGAAGAGCTTTAAAAAAAAAAGAAACGTCTACAACTCTACGCCCAACTTCCATTTCATCCACCTTTCCCTCTTGGTCGTTTTCAATAACTAGTTCCTGTAAAGAAAGATAATGGCTTGATTTTTTTTATAAAAAATAATTAAAAATTTAAAAAAATGCAAAAGAATTAATACAATATTAGGTTCCTGATGAATAGAAATTATAATTTCTTTACGCATTAGGTATTGTTTTTTTATGACGTCACCTATTTGAACGTAAATTTTCTTTTGAGAAAGTAATTGAGAAGTATTTCGGTACTAAGGTGTTTGTCTCTCGATGAAAATAATAAATATTGCAAGAAAAATCTATAGGTAGGTATTGAGATTTTGTCTTCGCCCATCACTAACTAAGTAGTTTGTTTATTTATGTAACAAGTCTACAAGAATTACGTATAACAACTTACCTCTATACAGCGCGTAGCATTGTTGCTCAGAGTCTCGGCCCCAAGGTTTTCTTTATTTTCAATACTGGAAATATTATTCATCAATATTATCCACTTTTTATTTATTTTGTACAACCCTAAGCCAGACGCTAGGCGCCTCGCGTCTGTTTGGCGGTATAGGTATGTCGACAAAGTTGCGCTGTCGCCTACCTACTTCCACAATTTGATATTTAGACAATACTAGCCGACCCGGCGAACTCCGTATCGCCTTTTTTTTTTTTTAAAATCCTATTATTTTGATATTACATACAGATACTTCAATTTTATTTATCAGTATAGATATAGATAATACAAACCAATATTTACATGTTATTGTAGGTATATGTCTGAATCGGGCGATCTAAATCATATGACATATTGTATTAGCTTTGTAATGTACCCTGTTCAAATGCGATAATAAATAAGTAGGGAGGAACTTACATTTTATTCCGAGATCTTTTGGCTTTCATATTTTTATAATGCGTACAAAACTTTCTTTTCCCTGGCATGCCACTCAAATTCAATCAGTCCTGCGAAAAAAATAGCCTATGTTACTCAGTGATAATGTAGCTTTCGAATGATAAAAGAATTATTAAAATCAGTCCAGTACTTTTTGAGTTTATTCGTTACATACAAAAATCCAAATCTTTCCTCTTTATAATACCTATTAGTGTAGATATTGTATTTTTTACGATTTATATCTAGTTCCATCATGGTTTTCTTTCAGACATTCATTATATCGATACTTTCTACTAACTGAAAATAAATTAATTATAAAAATGTTATACTTACAGTTTTTTACAAAAAACACAAATTCGCAATACGTAATTCTGCTGTCTGCAGCCGACAAGCGTGGTGTCGCGTTCACTTACAGAAAGGAACTGCCGCTGCAGACCACCGAGATTGCACGAATGAAACGAACGTTTTATCCCATACATTTGTGTATGAAAAATTTACCTTAAAATATATCTAGATTTTAGGGCTTTAAAAGAGGAAGTCTTTGTTTGTAAAGGTATAAAAAGAAGTATACAGCTATACTTATTGGTTTCTTCAGTGTTCAAAAAGTGTTTCTTTTTATCAATTTGTGTTGATTTATGGGGTTAAATCTGAAAAATACGAAGTCATGTTTTTGCATTTTTACTCAATTTTGTGCGTTTGTTGACGTTTATTATATAACAACTATTAGGTTTAAGAGTTTAATATAAGCATGAACATACTTATTGGTCTTTGATTGTAATATATACAAATTATCATTGATATCAATCATATGTAAATAGGTTAAATATGAAAAATCGTAACACTCTTTTCGGTGATTTTCACGATCTACACCCTTAAGCGACGAAGGCGACAAACGAGCATACAGTCCATCTGATAATAAGTGGATACTGCCGCCCATAGACATCCGCGATACATGCCAATATTAGTCCAAAATGAGAAACGTTGGCACGCCCCCAGTTGCGCTGCTTACCTTTGGAGATATAGGAATGGATTTGGAGAAAGGGTTCGGAAAATGGGGAGGGATAAATTGGAAATGGGCGCTGGCACATCTCACTCACTAAGTCACTACAGAAACACGTACGTAAATTAGGGAAATAACATAAAGTGGGAAATGCAATATATTTCAAGGTAGTCTTCTGTGAGAGAGTGGCAACGTCGAGGACTGGCCACAGTCGAGCGCGCCCAGCGGCTGTTGGATTCCAGCGTGCACTCTCCCCTTCAAAACAGTTGCGTGCATTTATGAGTGTCTGTGAGACGAATATATGGTTAATAACTGACTTCCGTATGTATCTATTGTACTAGTGATGTTCTCAATATTCCTATTTGTTTTGACGAATACTCACAAATTTTCAAGTATTCGTTGTCTTCTAAACCACTTGACTCTATACGCTATAAGCGATCACATACAAATTCTTTGCAGCTATTGCCACCGTATACCCGATATCTAGTTAGCTGTCGCCAAAATGTTTATCTGGTACTCATGCGGTTAGGATCGTATGCGTGTCGCCACGCCACGAAACATAATAATTGTTGCTCAGCAGCTCCAAACAAAAACAATGCATGTAACACGATGTCATCGCTCATGTCTGCCACAAATTGCCGAAAAGTTAGCTTATATTTAGCGCGGAAAAGCCTTTTTGTTTATATTTCATTAAGCGGCGACGGCCTCGTACCGCTGTTATGCAACGTTGGTACTAATTTAAATATGTAGATGTGGAAAGAAAGAACAATGAAGTGGAAAAATATACAATTAATCGACCTGTTCTTAAATAAGTTTAATTTCCTGTTGCAGTTACGAATTTTTATTCAAGGCTCTAGTTTATAAAATATATCGGACAGTTTAGCGACCGTATAATAAGTAAGACCTTAGTTTATGAATCAACAATTCAACCTATATAGAACATAACACAATGGACACTCACCTCGCCAACGTCGTAGTTCCGATGGATTAGATGTATATAGGGAACTCTTGCCACAGAATCCAGATCCGTCACCACACTGTCCAGGTGTCTGGCTAAGTATACGTATACTGGGTCCGAGTACAGGACAAACAACACTAAAGTCTACTGAAGGTTCGCCCACACTACAGATCTAGAATTGTTTGCTTATTGCACTGACCTTTTCTTTATAGTTTTTTCATCGTCGCATTGTTCGTTTTTAATAGGCGGCCGGCGTGAAGGATTTCCCACTTAATCCCATTCCCCTAATGTAAGTGGGTATTTTGGTAGTGAGTTAGAATTGTCTGAACCCATTCCCATCTCTTTCTATCCTATCCCTCCCCTTTTTGCCAACCCTTTCTCCGAATTCGTTTCTAAATCTCCAAAGGTATGCAGCGCGTCCGGAGGCATGCCAACGTTTGTTATTCAGTTGCATGTATCGCGGGTGTCTATGGGCGACGGCATTTACCTACCGCTAAATGAACTGTCCGTAAGTCGTGTCAATTTCTCTTATAAAATAGAAATAAGACAAAGTCGGCAACAATATTTGTCCAACGTTTGTTTGTCACTTCTCGGGCAAGAGTCATTCATAAAATCGTTTTATTTATACTTACCTTTCAAAGTTTGGTTATAACAACAATTACCTCGAATTACCCCTAGTGGCCTACATTTCAGTTTCGAAAACGGAGCAAATTGACTGAAACGAGGCTTGTCTCGTTTTCCCTTGGGGAGGTGAAGCGAACAAAATATCCTCAGTAACGACCTCGTACGTTTAAACCACAAAATTTAGTCTTTATTTTAAAAGACAAAGATTTCATAGCGATGGTAGGAAAATGTTCGTCTTACCAAATTAAAACATTTATTAGAATCACAGAGAACGGTGATAATCTAAAAGTAGCTATTTTCGACTTTAATTCGTGAATTATAAGAGTGGCCCGTAGGTACTTTTCAATTATCATGAGATAACCTGCGTGCCCGAAAATAAGAAAATACGGCAATATAATATTCCTCAATTGATACTGGTCCCGTGTGGTGGATTAAAGTCCGATTCCCTCGTGATTAGAAGAGGAGATCTGTGCCATGGTAGGATATAAGAGCTGGAATCTAGACGGTAGCCATTTGCCATGAACCTGTCAAATCTATCTATTAGAGTAGAATTATGTCGGATGGTAAGCATCCATAGATATACGGATCGTGTTACAATTCCGGCCGCTGTTTATATATCAGCGGATGGTGCTGACTTTTTTTATAGAAATCAGGTGGTATACGAACAGACAGTTCACCTAGTGAAAAGTGAGTACTGTCCCCTACGCACATCCACAAACATGTCAACATCGATCAAGAATGACTAACATTGGCACGCACCCGGATGAGCCGTATATATAAGCGAAATTGAGAAAAAAAAGATTATTATGACGAATGGAGAATAAGAAGTTAAAGAGATGAAGAGTTTTTCTCATCCCATTACACGGCTATTATTCCATTCTTTAGTCCATTTATCAGGACTCTCGAATTTCGGGAAAAATTCACTACATCTCGGTTCTGTTCTAAAATGAGTCAAATTGGTAGTTCCAAAATTATGACGGAGAAAACAATCATATAAAGAAACTATTTGTCGCTGGACAGCGCTTGTAAAAGTCTACAACTATTGTCTAAATCCCTTTCACAAGCACATTGATATTGACATGTCATACATGAGGGATGTATGGACCCAAAACGCCACGCTGGCCAAGCGAGTTGGCGATTCCACTCTTTTAGAGGTGGTGTAGTTCCTCGGGGATTGTGGTAGCCGCTGTTTTATCCCTCAGTTGCCTTTTAGAACACCCACGAGAAGAGAAAGGGTGGTGATATTCTATAGCTGACGAACACCACACGGTGCAAATGAAACGTAAACTTTATTCTAAAATGTATGGACAATAGCAAACTATAAATAGCCCCCTTGCCTTTTTCACTTCTGATTTTATTTACTTACCTTTAGATAGAAAAGTTAAAAGAAAGGATAGGGAGACAGACAGGTGATCTAAATATTTTTCGAGTTCTCCCCCTATTGCAGTGATATTAATGTGCACAGTCAGTATATTTCGGGGCACGATCCAATACACAATTTGAACACACACTTCTGATCTTATGGGTATACAGATTTCTTTCATGAGAGGTTTAAAAATCTTAATTAATCTGTCCACGTCATTAAGCCCATCGGTAAGCGAGTGCACTCTTTTCGGCGTTATATGGACGTCATGGCTTTTCGTGGCTGGGTGAGAGGAGCGGAAGATCCTGTGTGGTAGCGAGCATTAGGTGAGGCCTATATACACCAATGGAAAGGACGACAGGCTGATGGTATGGTGCAGATTTGTTCAAAATGACCGCCACAACTCAACTAGAGACGATTCGAATAATCCTTACTTACGTAGTTAATTTCAATGCTACTGTCCAACTTAATTCGTATCGTTAATCTCCATCATCACAAAGATTTAGGCATTACTTTACTAGCTGTTAACCGGTCCTGTAATTACCATCGTTTTGTTCAAAGTTGATGCGGGTCCTACCCTGTGTCACAAAGGAGCCACCTTGCTAAAGTAAATTCCAATATGTGTAGTATAAATCTCTGTAAGTGCAGTAAACTTCAGTATTGTCTTTAGGTAAATTTAAATGAGAAACATTATGCCTTTGTTCATTAATTTTAATATTAAATCGATGTACCACATAAAAATTTATCTGTACACAATTATATTTATTACTTTATAGCTACGTAAAACATTAACTAATATAACTTTGGATAGGCGTATAGTCAGTCGTTTCGAAAATATTAGATTTATATTTCTCCGCCAATTTAATTAGACACCGCGCATTCGCGTCGTGACCCAATTTCTCCTAATTATAAAGGTGTGTCGTTAACTTGGCAGAGTAAAATGTTACTCTATTATCAATAGATATTAAATAAACTCAAGTCAAAACTACAACGCTAAAATTCAACCAATGATAAATTATTTTCAAAACTTATCAACTCTTTGTTTCCTAACTGGACACTGAGAACACGAAGTAATTCAAGATTCTTCGATTCAGATCGATTTCATCAGGGACTCTGTAACGCGTGGCGATTCTGTGTCGTCTTGTGTCTGCAGTTAGAAAATTGTCCCATAGAAAGATTCATTTAATATCACAGTTTCCATATTAAAAGTAGGACATTAGAAACATCGCTGCGAGCAGCGACCTATTTACACTTCACTACACGATTCAACTAGAAACAGTAAGTCCTCGATACGTCCGAACACTGTCCCTTGCTTTGCTGTCACCCAAAGTAGTATTGCGCGTTGGAATATCGATATAAACTCCTGGTATTAGGGTCCGTTTCTGTTTGCACTTGAACTCTTGGTAGAGTTTTGACCGCAACACCGCGACCTAACGTACCATGTGGCATAGTTCGAAGAGGCATTTCTATAGGGAATTCGGCCACCTGCCCGTACATATTCGTGCTAACATGAGGGTACGTATTAGGCACTGGTCTACCAACGTATCTATTGATTTTCGGACTGAGAGCGACATCGGTGAACTGAATTTCTGGTTTGAGACCAGCATCAACTGTGTCCACTGGTCCGGAGAGACTGGTGATGTTAATGTCGTTGTCGACTTCTGATATGCTATCGTTGAAACCGTTGGGGATGTCGGTGGTGGTAGAAACGCCTTTGGGCTGATCGTTGTTCTGTTTATGCATCAAGCAGCGAATGACGCCGACAATGATGCACAGGAGAAATGCGACCGCGACAGCTGCGATGATGTAAACGTAGATAATGTCGAATTGTTCTGTAAAAAAGGTCATATTTAATATAAAGCCCTGTTCATACACCTTCTAACGTTATAACATATGTTAGCTGCTCTTAGACGTCTGACACGAAGTCCGGTTTCACTGAAAACTCTTGAACGGAGTAGTAATGTCAAACTTAAAACATTTATGTGGTAAACAGGCTCTACTTGTCAAAGAAGGAGTAAGCCTGTCAACGCTTCGGTATCAAAAGGATCTTGCTTTAACTTCTGTTGATATTTAACTTATTCATGAATTTGCCCGGGTAACGGCGTGAGAGACTAAGCGTAAACTTTGTACAAATAAGTATTAAGTTCCACATTCAAAGTTATCAAAGGAAAGTGTTTCAATAGCAGAATTTAATTCCTAGAAAGCCACAATAACAGAGATAAACAGACACTCTCGTATAATTTTGAATTATAATCAAGTACACTTAATCTTTAGTTGTTAGGTAAATTCGTTAGTTAAAATTAATAAAGTGATTTCCAATATCAAGTTACGTCGGTGATTAAGTTTAAATAATAGTGAAGAACATGTCAAGAATTTAAGTTATTTGGTAAGTATTGTTTAAGTACTTAGCTACAAATATCATAAAGAACTATCTTTTCAAATAAAATAATGCTTATGTGTATATATATAATATATATATGCTTTTTGATACTTAAATGTAGTTTTTGCATGCCAACCATAATAAAGCTTGTTGAACTATACCTGTTTAATTAACAACACCTATATCCGGTAAGTATTATGTTTTATGCAAATAAAGATCATTATTATTATTATCTTTGTAAAGTAGACAATATAATTTATTTACAGGATAACCAAATCTTTCTCGAAGCCTAAATTCAGAATCACGATTCCATTCATGATTCTGAATTCATTAAAATGAGAATTGTACGACAGTTTGTTTTGTAAATATCCAATTATTTTGAGTTTTATAAAAATTTTCACACTTGTCTAATAAATACAAAGCCTGAAATAAAATATTTTTATCAAAAACAGGCAACATTTTACGTCAATTAACTGAGCGTAATCATGAGCATAATGAGGTTTCAGGCATCGGGTATGAAACGGAATAACATGACTGACTGAATGATTCATCATCGCCAAGCCGAAACCGATGAAGCTAGAAAAATGAAATTTGCAGAGTGGATCCATATTATGGCTTTTCATTTAAAATAATTAAACACGTTTATAGTTTACGTTATTAATATTTGACTTAGAACGAGGCAAATAAAATGGAGGGAATAATTTTATATACCTACAATGTCGAAACCTTAACCTTAACCAACCGCGAACCCGAAAGTTATAGAATGAACTCTGCCTGCTGAGGTAGCGACCCCACGACATGGGGTTCTGCAACAAAGCTGTGAATGGGATTTTACAAGGCCGGCAGCACACCCGCATACCACCCGGTGTTGCAGGTATCTATGGGCGGCAGTACCCATTTACCGTCACGTGAACCGCATGCTCGTCTGCCACATTTTGACTTTGATAGCAAAGATTGAAATTCAACAAATTACTAGTCAATCGGAAAAGCCAAGTTGAACAACAGAAGGTAAGAAAAAGTTAAAAACTAGAAATTATGGAATTATTTGAGAGGATTAATAATAAAGTGTTACATAATTATTACTAATAGAGAATTAATAAATTAATAACGACACGCGCAATAATAGCTCACACTAGTATATGGATCCTTGTGTCGTGGATCCATAGGCGCAAAACACATAGAAATGGCGTCTGGCGCTGGCGTGGCTCGGGCGTGGTGCAGACAGCAGACGTGCCATGTGGTCGTCCGCGCCACGCCATTTCAGTATGTTTTAAATAGCGTCGCTTCCATATATTTTGTATGAAAATGAGAATGAATGGCAAGACGCCCGAGCCTCACCAGCGCCAGACGCCATTTCTGTGTGTTTTACGCCATAGACACATATAAAAACGAACACACCATTCAGACCCAAACAAACATTTGTCATCCGAACGAACAAACAAATGAATGTCAAATCAGGAATCGTACTCGGAACTTTTTGCATTACAGCTAGGGGCACTACTAACTGAGTTAATCGGTCGTCAAATGATTCTAAATGATGATTTAGATAATGGATGATTATAATATGATTTAGGTAACAGGACATTTACCATCTTTAGCTAAATGTTCTCTTGGTGGTGCAGCAGCCACTTCGTTCTTATTAATGCTGGTAACATTTAGACTGGTAGACATTGATGGTCGTTGAGGTGGAACAGCAGCTACGGCCGGAGCTGGTGGTACCGCTGATTCACTCCACCATCGATCATTGGATTCATCTGTAACAAAGGAATCAATTGTAAGAACATCCTACTTTGTTTTTGAAATCGTGACAACAGACGTATCAAATTTTGTAAAATGATGACCATTTTATGTTATGCGTCCATTCCATTTTCTACAAATATAAGGAGTCAAAGGCAACATGGGCTCATCTCCGCCAACTTCAATTACATATACACAGAAATATAGCCGTAACCAAATTAGGATAAAGTACTATCGATTGTCAGCAACTATTCAGAAAAATCAACAATAATACCATATTTAAGCGACCACGCCACAAGCCTACACATACAAGGAACAGATATAATATATATATATATATATATATATATATAGATATATATATATATATATATAGATAGATAGATATATATTAAGATATTTCACACTTCTTAATAGACTTGATTTTCTATGCAGTACCCTTAATATACGTAAGCTTTTCTTGTCCTTTCACGTAAACGTAATTAACATACACCACATGGGACAGTATTGAGGCACACATACACCACATGGCACAGTATTGAGGCACATATACACCACATGGGACAGTATTGAGGCACACATACACCACATGGGACAGTATTGAGGCACACATACACCACATGGAACAGTATTGAGGCACACATACACCACATGGAACAGTATTGAGGCACACATACACCACATGGGACAGTATTGAGGCACACATACACCACATGGAACAATATTGAGGCACACATACACCACATGGGACAGTATTGAGGCACACATACACCACATGGGACAGTATTGCGGTACATATACACTACCAGGCATTCACAATATTGAAATAGTTATAAATGAAAAAAAAAAACTTAAGGAAGTATCTATAATATAATAGAATTGTAACAACACCGTGTCTATACAATTAAAATTTTTAAAAAAGTAACTGCAATATAAGCTACGAGTGATACAGAGCCCAAAACAATAATTTGGGGAATTTTTGTCTGTCTGTCTGTTTGTCTGTCTGTTGATGACGGATTTTAATGAAACCTGGCATAGTTTTAGCTTTTATGGCGGGTTAACATTTAGGGTAGTTTTTGTTCAGATCGATTATAGCGTTCCCACGAGAATTACAAGTTCACGCGAACGAAGGCGCAGACACCGCCAGTAAACAATATGAGAGTCGATGATAGATACCCATAATCTATCACCGCTCACTGGGTAGTATGTTCAGTTTGATGAACAAAATGAAAATAAAGTTCTTGAATGACATTCGTCGCGAACTTCGTAAACTCAAGCATCGCCTTTATTGGAACAGTCGCAGAGAGAAAACAAATTACACAACTGTTCAAATAGAACATACAAGTTGATCTTACTAGTAGATAGAAACATGAACAATAATTATTAGATTAGTTCTTTAAACAAAGCTCTACAGTTTTATGTTGCCGATAGAACACACGCAGTGATAAAACGATTTTCTATTTTCAATCGTGAAAGTTATGATTTAAATTGAAATAAGTCAATGTAAAACTATTGCACTAGGTTCGCAAGCGATTCTCGTAGAGTACTTGAATGTGAATCTCATTTCAGCTCATATGGCGAGATAGATGCGAAACTCGCCCACGAGTTTGATGCAGGAACTCGACAGGAAAGACGAGTTTCTGCATCAAACTCGTAACTGTAAATAGATGTTTATATAAAATTTGTAATTTAAGTTTTATTTGACAACCGATAATTGTGTACACGTGTTTAGGAAAAACGTAGGTACCCTGTAAATAAATTTTTGCACATGTTAATGTTCCACTAGATGAAATCTCAACTGCAAAAAATGATGTGTATTCATTGTGCGCCACATAAGGCTAACTGGTGCAGTCATCATTTAGTATTATTAAGTATGAATCTTATTTTTGTAATGTCTATGTGACGAAACTTTAATGTATACATACACGACTTGCTTGTGCATGTGTGCGTGCGTGTGTATGTGTGTTCAATTTTCAATGGAAGTAAACTTAATACTACAGGAAATTGTGTTAAAATTCATCGAAGCCTGCTCATTATGTGATTGAAGAGACACAGGAATTTCATTAATAGAATTATAACATGAGTCGTCACGCAGCGGATCTACCCTTAAGGGATGTCCTTATCCCTTAATCCCTTTCTACTTACAGAGGAAAGAGCACTGACATCGAGCTAAACAAATCTGAGCAGATTTCACGGGGCACGAATTAAGAGCAAATTAAGGAAATTGTCACGTTTTACTTACTTACTTTGCTTTGAGCTTAGTCCAAGCGAGCGTATCGCTTATCTGAAATCTTATTCCATAAGTATCTACACGAGTCAGGGAAAGGTATTTGTACTCTTTTGTGTACCTTATTCAAATTCGCATTCAAGACTATGAACCGATGACTAAACATTAACACCAGTGTCCAAGCACAAAACATGGAGATACCGGACAATGAATTTTTTTTTGAGGCTACTGGGAAGACCTACACAAAAAATAAACACAACTTTTGTTTAACGCCGGACTAATAAGTTCTTGATCAATCATTAGACAATTTTATTATTCAATTATATTAAACATTAGTTTAGAAACGATTTGATATGTATTTATCAGATAATTATTCACATCGTAACACACCAAGATGGTATGTACCTACTATTGTTGTGAACTGAGCTGTATGTAGGTACCTAGTTATATGAAAGTATACAGGATGGAACACAGTACAGTCTTATTCACTGTTCTGTGGGCTGGAAAATATTGCACGCTTAATAATAAACCGTCATAACTCAACATTCTAAATATGTATGAAATTAAGTTTAAAATTGACATAATTAGTGCGGATCCACTTTAGATTACTATATTTTTTGATTTATTGAATTAAGGCTTGATATGGCATCATTTATTCAGTTAAAATACCAATGATTTTTATTTAGGTACTAATAAATTTAGTTGTTTAAATTCATACATTGGTCAGAAGAGAGTTCACTTTAACAGAAAGAAATCATATTTTGATTTACTAACCTCCTAAAAATGCTTTTTATATTATAATGGAATAATTACAAGGTGTAGGTATATAATTTGTTATACATCAGATTATAATTGTGTAATTGTGTTCAACGATTATTATTATAATTACACAGATTATAAATACAGATTATAATTGTGTTCAATTGTGTAATTGTGATGTGTACAATAAAATATAACAATGAATGTTATATTTTATTATTAAATCTACCGTTTATAAAAGGCAATTATTGTTATCAGTGTCGCAAACATTACTGAAGTTAGTCAACTTCGTCTTTCACGTAATTTTAACCGTTGTAAAAAAGACAGCTCATAGAGTAAACACAATTATGCCAAGAACCTTAAATATGGAAGATAATAAATTTTACTTCAATGAGGAGATCCGTAGACGAACTAAAGTCACCGACATAGCCTCTCGGGTTAGCAAGCTGAAGTGGCAGTGGGCAGGGCACATAGCTCGAAGAACCGATGGCCGATGGGGCAGAAGGGTTCTCGAATGGAGACCACGTACCGGCGGACGAAGCCGAGGACGTCCATCTGCTAGATGGACAGACGACCTCATAAAGGTGGCGGGCACCCGCTGGATGCAGGTCGCTGCCGATAGGTCTAAATGGCGGACAATGGGGGAGGCCTATGTCCAGCAGTGGACGTCTAAAGGCTGAGATGATGATGATGATGATGAGTTATCTTTCAAAAACTAAGAAAAAACTGCATTCACATTGATTAATTAATATAAATAAATACATACTTCTATATATTTACTCAAACTTGTTATGTTTCCAGTAGTGTGTATAATGTGTTCTTGTAGTGAATGTATGTGTGTATGGTAGCGTGTTGTATGTCTATTTAAATTCATTCTTACTTTATTCTTATTGGAAAAGCGTTTCGTACCAAGGCGACATAAACGGTAGTAAGACAATTACCATAAGGTGTATGACCTGAGGCAATGCCATCTATTTTATTAGGAAAAAAATTAGAAATGAAAAGGTATGAAATAGTTAAATGGTTTTTGGTTAATATTTCAACAAGACGTCATACAATAGCTCCGCTTTATTGTAGCAAAATACGTAGTGTAATACAGCGATTAGATTGCGTCTAGAACACCTTTATAGCTTTGCTATAAAACTCTCTCGTTTCGACCTCAAGCGATTTATGTGATTGCTGTAGAACATCATTGATTTTATAGTGTTCTCTCATAAGTGCTACTTACTCACTTCCCTTGTATTCATTGTATTACTTTCCACGATCGTGATGGCCTTTGTATTCATCATAGTTAGAAATAGGTAGGTATTTTACCTATGTATTTTAATGGTGCTTATAATTTTATTTTTTGACCGAAATACAAAACCAGAATAATCGATAAGTTAAAATAATTTAGGAATCGTTAGTTGCTTTATTGAGAATCAATAAATATTTATTTAACCGTTAGAGTGCTAAGCGGCGCAAAAGTGATGCGATAGTTTGAATCGAAAATTGCGCCGCAGCGCAAAACTGCCGCGCGCATCAGTGTGTTTTTGGTGCTTCGTGGTAGTGGACGTATTCTAATTTCGCGCATAATTTGTTACGAGAGTGCATATTTATACATTTAAAAACAACTTTTTACAGTTTTTATATATTATTTAGCAACAATGGCCCTGTCACTTGCTATTACTTCGGACGATGATTCGATCTCTAATGATTATACGGACGGTGAAACAACGGATAAAAGCAGTAATAATAGCAGTATTATAATGCATCGAAAAAAAAGATTGAGAATTGAAAGTGAGTCTTCTATTTCATCATCATCTTCAGAAATAGACGAAACACCAACTTTTGCCAATATTCCCCCGACAAAAGTGTTTTCTAAAGCAACAAATAATTTTTTCGAGACTCCTGGACCTAGACGGGCGCCTTCTCCCGATGCCACACCTATAACCTATTTCAATTTATTTTTTACCACATCACTGCTTGAAATCATCATAAAGGAAACGAATCGATATGCTTCCCAGTTTTTGGTCTCACACGCTATTTCAGATAATTCTCGAGCAAAAAAGTGGACGCCGACTACAGTACACGAAATAAAAGCCTTTATTGCAGTCATTCTCGAAATGGGGATTACGAGAAGGCCAACAATTAATAGTTATTGGATAAACACTTCCCGAGGTATACCATGGTTTAGAAAAATGTTTTCAAGGGATAGGTTTCAATTGATTTTGAAGTTTTTTCACGTAGTTGACAATGGGTCATTATTTGAACCAGGCCATCCAAATTATGACCCATGTGGCAGGTTTGATATTCTTGTCAAACACGCAAACACCGTATTTCAGCGACATTATATACCGAACCAACAGTTATCCATCGATGAGTCGTTAGTTGGTACTCACTGCCACTCTGCCATAAAGCAATACATACCGAACAAAAAACATCATAAATGGGGGATCAAATTTTGGATGCTATGCGACTCGATTTCTAAATATTGTTTGGGTTTTTTCTGCTACAAAGGAGCTAAAAACACAGATGACAGAGATTTAGTAGAAAAATATGGTCTTGGATTTGCAGTAGTGCAAAAATTGCTTTCACTTGGAAATTATCTGAACAAAGGCTATCATTTGTTTACAGACAACTTTTTCACAAGTTTACGCCTAGCCAAAGCCCTTTTGAAACAGAATACATACCTAACTGGAACAATAAGACGCAATCGAAAAGAGATTCCTCCAGAAGCTAAGAAAGCAACCGTAGGAGAAGCCAAATACCTAGCACATGAAGATGTTTTGATGTGTTCTTTCAGAGACAAGAAGTCCAAACCAAATCCTGTCATATTGATTTCAACCAATGCAGATACTAAGAATGTGACAATCAAGAAAAAGAAAGGGAATTTTGAATACGAAAATGTGAAACCAAGTATGATTGATGACTATAACAAATACATGGGAGGTGTGGACGAGTCAGACAAAATGTTATACGTGTATTTGGACGAGCGAAGAACCCTAAAATATTGGAAGAAAGTAGTTTTCAATATATTTGGAAGAATGGTTCTGAACTCTTATATTTTGTATGTCTCCAACACTACTGAAAAAAAAATTACCCGGCTCCAATTTACATCGAAAATTATCGATGATATCGAAATGGAGTGGATGAACTATAAAAATGACGAGTCGACACAACCATCTTCATCAACCAAAAAATTTGCTCTGGAAAAATTACCGGAACGTAGCTTGCGCCAGTGCACACAGTATGTAGCAAAAAAGGGAGTGTAAAGCGATCTCGACTTATTTGCGCCCGCTGTAGGAAAGGCCTACATGCTGTTTGTGCGGCAAAGCAGTCTTGTTGAGATATATTTTTTTATAATTTTCATTTCCAAAAAGAAAAAAAAGTAAATACTACATGATATTTTATGTTTATTTTTTATATAAGTATCACAAAACATTTGTTCATTATATTAAAAAAAGAATTATAGTAATTGATTGATATTTGTCTGAATTAGAGTGTTTTATTTGACACCATTATTTTTCCTTTAAAATAATCAAAAAATGTATAGCAATTTTCATATATATTCACAAAAATTGCTTAGCACTAAAACGGTTAAAGTATAGCATTGATCGAAATATGATCATATTTAGTATGCACATATATATATATTGTTTATTAATTTATTTTTTACATTAAAAATGGCAGACAGGCACACTAATTTTAATTAAGTTCAGGCAAAAGTCGTAGAACCAAATTCAATGTTAAAAGGGTGCAGATATATTTTATTTAATCCTGTATAATATCTTACCGTATAAAATTAAAATTATACAAAGTAGATGCAAAAGAAGAAAATAAAAAATAAAAGTGAGATTGTTCTTCTCTCGAGGCACCAAATCGCGATCAATCTTTTAAGGTTGGTCTTTTATAAACTCTACAAACATTTCAAATTTAAAACTACTTACCAACATCATCATGTTCAAGCTCAGAAACATCGTGAGCAACCTCGTCCTCTTCAGGAGCACTTTCATACCGCTCCTTAAGAACTGTCCTTGGAACTGCAACAGAAAACAAACTTTAGTACCAACTACATAAGACTCACTTTACATTTGACTACCTTCTTAAGTGCCAAGATACTGCGCCTCATTAAGATGTTTTTATAAAGGACTATTTTGAGGGCAATATCTGGTTTTGAGTTATTTTTGTCTCTGTAAGGGTGGTTACGTTTTGGTACGTACGTGACCTGTCAAGTGATGTCTGGTTTATTTTTGCTGATCGTTTCACGGCATACTTTTATCTGGTATTTGGATATCAAAATTTTCGGAATCTGTTAGGGATGAAAGTAATTTATGTGTCATTTCTGTGATCGTGTTCTCTAATCGTCTTGAGTTTGTCATATCCAAAATACATATGGGAAATAATGATCACAATCCACGATACTTTTGAAAATGAATGTACACTAAAATATAACTTCTAGACAGAGATTGCTTATATTCCAAGAAACTTTTCGTGTGTACTTTGGAGAAATACAAAGGTGTCTGGCTTTCATACATATCGTTTGTACAATAAAGTTTAAATAAAACATATTGTAAGATTATAATTTAGAAAAATAATAACTAATAAATAAGTTTTAATAACGCTACACTTAATAGCTCACACTAGGAATCCCCGTGTTGTGGGTCCAAAGACATATACCAATAGGAATACAGCACCCAGAAGCATAAAGCATATGTCTTTAAACAAATAAATGTCCAACTAGCAATCGAACCCGGGATCTTAACACAGCGAGCAGGGGTACTACCAACTAGGCTAATCGGTCGTCAAATTTATTACAGCAGGCAGGGGTACTGCCAACTGGGCTAATAGGTCTACAAATTTAAATAGATATTTAATTGTAATTACCAACTGGGCTAATCGGTCGTTAATTTTAACACAGCAGGCCGGGGTACTACCAACTAGGCTAATCGGTCGTCAAATTTAACGCAGCGGGCAGGGGTGCTACCAACTGGACTAATCGGTCGTTAAATTTAACACAGTAGGCAGGGGTACTACCAACTGGACTAATAGGTCTACAAATTTAAATAGGTATTTAATTGTAATTACCAACTGGGCTAATCGGTCGTTAATTTTAACACAGCAGGCCGGGGTACTACCAACTAGGCTAATCGGTCGTCAAATTTAACGCAGCGGGCAGGGGTGCTACCAACTGGACTAATCGGTCAACAAATTTAAGTAGGTATTTAATTGTAAAAAAATATTACTATAAAAACGATCAATATTTCCAAAAAAAGAGCAAGAAGCTGTTCAATTGGATCTCTACATATAAAATGTACATTAGGATCGATAATACTTAAAAGCAATTTTCCACGTATTCAATTCGCGTATTAAGCCTCTCGCAAGAACGCAATGTGTGAAAATTGAACGCAGAAATTTATATCGTTATTTATTTAAAGGACAATCAAATTTCATTGTGGGAATTCTGTGAAACATTCGTCGGATTCGCGGCATTCAGCGAAGGCATTTTGTATTATTAACGCTTCAAGTAACAAACTGAATCGTAATAGAGAATATTGGGAGCATTCGATGCAAATTGTTTCGGTCACATGCCTCGGTGATTGGAATTGAGGGAATTCTGCAGATGTTAGAGAGCATGTATGTAGATTAGGGTGAATATTTTTGGAAGTAATACGCAAAAAATAATGGAAATATTTGTTTAAAAAATATTTGGATTCACATAAATATAAAAAGCACAAACTGAAGTGCGATGTGGTTTGCTATCGATATTCGTCGGAATATTACGTGATAATTCGCGCCAATTTGAAAGAGTTCTCAATAATCAATAAGCAAAACTTGTAAATCATGTTACATCTTGTAAATGTACCATGTTACATCTTGTAAATGTACCATGTTACAACATGTACCATGTTTACTTCTTGTAAACCATGTTATGCAAGTAAATAAATTTAAAAAGTCAGTTTCTGCTGAACTCATATAGTATGTATTACGAGTATAATTATTAAAAATTAACGACGTAATAAATACATCAGTTTCTTTGTTTATTCACGAACGTATACTAAATGCATGAAAAATCTTAAAAACCCTATTCAAATCATTGAATAATATTTTATTGTGATTGCAAATAACTAAAGTTTTTAAAAGTGCAACATTCTAAATTCAAACTAAACATGAATTTGCATTGATTTATATAGAGCAATTGCAAGTGTGATTTTATGCAACTAAGTGCGACAATGAAATCTAACAAGAGTAATTCATTTTAAATTATCTGTAACATGAATGTACATTCTTTATGTGTTCGTGAAGGATATATAGACAAATTTGGCATATATTAAGCAATAACATAAGGTTCACAATAAACTTTATGAAACGTGACTTTATTAAAAATATTTTTTTTTTAATTTGGAGAGAAGATAAAAGATTGATATAAAAGAATTTATGTTATAACTGCTCTATATAAATATTCGTAATTGAAAGCGACTTACTCGTATAGTCTCAATTACGATTTGTGTAATTGCGAAAAAGGGACTAAAGAACGAAAGTAGACAATGATGTGCGATGGCTTTTTCATATTACGATATCGTTATACAGAACGCGAAATCAAAAGAAAGAAATATCTGTTTTGTTTTTCAAAATCATTTATTTATAGCTCAATTACTATAAGTACCTACATTCAGTGTTCTGCCATAGAAGGACCCCGTTAGATATTCAACAGTGTGATTTGCAATACGTAATTCGTGTGCTTTTGCTGGCAACACAAATTTATTGTACATAAAATATTATACATACACACATTCAAACCACACCACACATCACATTACACACCTCGGCACTATTATTCTTAAATTAAAATTTTATATTTCTATTTAGATAGTCATGTTATAATCATGTAATATTTTAATGACGTCACTTGTAATGGAAGAGGGCGGTATTTCACAGGTATACTTAAAAGGAAACCCTCAACACTTGTATAATTACGTATTGTATTGTATTGTACACTTGTATTGTATGATTACGCTAATTTTGCACTGCCTTATTGTATGACATTGTTTTACCTAATGTCGACTTTTTTAATTTAATAGGCCAAGCTATATACAACTTCTTTGATTTAATAATTGTAATGTAATATTTCATATTTTTCTTGTACCCACTTATTGCGTGTTAATTTAAATATTTGCACGCTGATAAGGGCAATATGTGTAGGTCATATTAGATTTTACCATCTGTACTGAATACACATTTTGGACACATACACACACAAATCACACAATAATTATATAAAAAAGGAAATAAAACTTTTGATTTTTTTTTTGTATATTAAAGTTATATTTATTATCCTCGTTGGTTCTGAAATTGAAGGCTTAAACTTATGAATGAACAAATTGTAGCATGTGTTAACATTGTTGTGCAATTCCTCGATTTAATTTGTTGCGAAGTATTCAAGTCGCCACATATTTATGGCTTTAATATTATTTTTATAACTGACCTTCCAAAGCAATAATATGTAGTTCTATTCTTTGTCCCAAAAAAAATCAGTAATTAAATAAAATACTTAGTTTATATATCAATCGCCCATTTTTATATTAATACGATTAATAATGACAAAGAAATTTCATCATAAGGGTAAGTAAGCGATAGGACTTTGCATAGGAATGTACTGTCTTCCATAAAAAAATATTCGCAAACTTTCGCAATTAAATTAGCGAAGGCAAAACCGAATGCCACAGTTTACATTTTATAAATCCTCCGCAAATTGCGAAAGATAAAGCGACAATTCCTAACAACCTCATTATAAATATGTCTTTAATTCAGACAATCTTAGTCTACTCAAAATTAGGCGGTAAATCCTTTGCAAGCTTGTATGAAACATATGGTATGATAAACAGCATATTACCCTAATGCAGTGGTTCTCAAACTTTTTAAATGACGGAACCCTTTTGGGAAGCAAAATACTTGATGGAACCCTACAATAAAACAATTATTTTTATAAGTGTATTCTATATTAATCAGCATAATAAAAGTACAATGTATCAGTTACTAATTATTATTTACTTCACCACTTGGTAAGGACAATAATAGAAAACATTAAAAAAGAAAAAATCTAACTAGTGGGAGGTATGAAACTGTTTTTTATTTTTCATCAATTGCTTGATATCAGGTTTGATGGAAGAAAGTTGGAGTCTCATATCAGCTTCGGCGTCCAGTCTATTGCGATATTTTGTTTTCGTGGCTGCGTAGGTAGAGAATCCTGTTTCGCACAAATATGTAGTTGGGAACGGGAGAAGAATATCCAGAGCCATTTGGCCAAGCATTGCATATTCATCTTGGATTCTGCACCAAAAATCATTAAGAGGCGTCGTTTTGAACAATGACTCCATACTTGTGTCTGATGACATTTCTAAAAGAGATTCATATATCTCATTTGACATGTTTTCAGGCTTTTCCAAGTTGGGTAAAAAAGGATTATGAATCCAGGAGTTCACTTTAATTTTTGTATTGTGTTCTTCGGGAAAATACTTTTCAAAAGATGCGCGCATCGAACTGAGATATTGGACCAATTCTTCAAACACATTATCTTCAAACATTTCTGAGTCGTTTTCGCTAACAAACTCACTGAGTAACGTAAAACTTTCTATTTCTTTCTTACCAATGCAAATGATCCAAAAATCTAATTTTCTTTTAAAAGCAGTTATTTTATTATAGGCCTGAAACACTGTTGTCTGTTTACCTTGCAACGATAAATTTAATTCGTTAAGTTTTTGAAAGATATCCGCCATAAAAGACAATCGGAACAACCAAGTTTTATCATACAAACGGTCCTTCAAATTAAAAGAAGTATCTGCTGAAAGAAACATTTGTAACTCGGCTCTAAGTTCAAATAGCCTTGTTAAAGTTTTTCCCCGAGACAGCCATCGCACTTCTGTATGGAGCAGCAGTGTTTTATGTTTGCTGCCATAATCTTCACACAATAATGAGAACAATCGGGATTGTAGTGGTCGTGATTTGATAAAATTAATTATTTTTACCGCTTCATCCATAACTAATTTTAGATTAGACGGCATTTGCTTCATCGCAAGTGCTTGTCTATGCAGAATACAATGACTGGAACTACAATTAGGCGCTTTATTTTTCATTCGTGACACTGCTCCTGCTGTTTTACCTGTCATCGCCTTGGCCCCATCTGTACAAATGTCAATGCAATTGTTCCAACTGAGATTATGTTCTTCAAAAAATATATTTATTTTATTAAAAATTTCTTCCCCGGTAGTGTTTGTAAGCAGCGATGAACACATAAGCATGTCTTCTTCAAAAGAACTTTTATATGGATATCTCACAATAACCAGCAGGATAGCCAAACCAGCGACATCAGTCGACTCGTCCATTTGCAAAGCGAATCGTGTATTTTGTAGACGTGTAACTAGTTCTTGTTTGACGTAGCTTGCCAGATCATGGATTCGTCGTGAAACAGTATCGTTTGATAGCGGAACAGTAGAAAGATGCTTTGCAGATTTTTCATCAAGCATACATTTTGTTATGTCTAATACACATGGTTTTATTAATTTCTCAGCGATAGTGTGCGCTTCACCTGCTTGTGCAATGCGATAGCTAACTAAGTATGATGCCTCCGTGGCCTTTTCGTTGGTAGTTTGTGTTACATGCATCATATTTTTTTGACTTTCTAATAACTGATCTTTTTTGCGAACAAAAAATTCTTTATTCTTGTCTTTAGTCTCGGGGTGTACGGTTTCTAAATGTCGACGCAATTTGGCAGGTGCCATGGAACTATTAGGAAGCAGTTTACTACAGAGCATGCAGAGAGGTGAGCCGTTGGAATCAACAAATCCGAAACTGATATAAGATTCATCATACTTCCTTTTTTTCGTCTTTGAAACCGTCGAGCTTGACGTCGTGGCACTCGTGGCATCATCTTCTGGATCGGTGATTGCTAAATTCTCCGCGCGCATTGCTTTTGAACATTCAGCGTCATTAGAAGATGTTGTTGGAACACGTTTAACACCTTTAAGCCAACGTTCCATTCTTCTTTATTTATAATGTTACAAGTCAGGATAGTGGGGTTTAAATAATGCACAATCGTTACTGCGTATAAGAGACTAAATTTAGAACCTACAGGGAAGAAATGTATAAAACTGAGACAACAGAATACAGCAGGCAGTAAAACAATGAACACTAGTTTCTCGCTAGCGAGCTTGTAAGTAGGTAGTAACTTATCGCTCCGAACGCTAATCATCAACTGACGACGCCAACGCGCGATCGCCGCTTTTATACTTAGTCCTAGACTCGATCTCAAATATTCTCGAAAATACTCGAGTCGGCACCTTTGATAAACAAAAAGCAAAAATAAAAACAGAAATTTAAAAATAGCGTTGTAAACAATATCGACTTTATCCTTTGAAGTTAGAGACGAAAGTCGCTAGTTGACAACTATAGCGTCTAATTCAGAGGCGGCTTTTATCAAAGAGACTGAGCGCTTACAAGTATACTACCCGCTCGTTTTAAGTTTGCCGCTGGCGATAGGTATGAGTGTATGACGTTCGAAATTTTTTATTTAATTGTAACAATAAAAATTGTGTACGTTAGATATTTGGGTAAAACTATGACACATTATAAGTTTTGTTGTCACGTGGGGGAGGGTACGCGCATTCCACAGACCGGCAAACTTAGAGCGAACGCGTTGTACAAGTATAAAATTGTTGAGACCAAACTTATGAGATATTGTACCAGCTAATGTAACACAAGCTTATACAAATACAAATAAATAAATAAATAACATTCATAGCGTTTTGTCTCCGCGCGGCCGCGGAGTCCGCACAGCCGCGGAGCGACCAGAGAGAGGTGTTTTGATTTTTTTATTTCTAAATTCTTGCGGAACCCCGACAGAGGTATCACGGAACCCTAGGGTTCCGCGGAACACACTTAGAGTATAGCTGCCCTAATGAAATGAAGTACTTAAACATAAAATGTGGTACAAAAGTACAAAATGAGATGCGCATTCATCTTCAATACACCGCAGGTGATCCTCATTAGAATAACAAAGCAACTGTACTCAGAAACGGTAACGCTACTATGTATTCCAGAAAAGTTCGTCGTTATGATAAAAAGGACGTTCCGCTTGGTGCAGAGCGAAATATATCTACTATTCTACTAGATAATAAAATAAAGATGCCAGCGAGCAGTATCGACTGTCCGGGGCTCGTCCCGCATTTTTATAACTCGGATTTACTGTGGACGCCAGCCAGACTAGATATGAAATGTATGTATAATGTTAACTAGATATGACTAGTCTGAGCATATTGATGCGAAGTTGTACGTGGAATTTAGTCGTTTGTAATTGTGTAATACTTATTTTTCAACATTGATGCGGTCTAATTCGTGATATATACTTTTGTGTATGTATGTTGTATATTAAGGGCATGTTAATTTGAACATGCTTAAATTGAGTCAACCTTTCGGCAGTCTAGAGGTATAACATCGTGCTTTAATTTTAGAATTACTTCTATAGTAGCATATACCATACCATCAGTCCGTGTCTGTTAACTTCAGGATATAGGCCTCTCCTAAAAATCGCCACCACACACGGTCTTCAGCTCATTTCACTCAGCCACTACCGGCGACTTTCTTCAAGACGGTCAGTTCACGCCACCCGCTACGTTTCCCATGATCAATGAAATTTAATAGAATTAACACTCAATAATATTATTTATTAATGCATTTATTTCTTAAAGTTCTTTAATTATCATCTAGATACGATATGAGAATTCCAAACAATTACTCCAATTATTCAACTAGTGTAAAATCAACTTGTTCTTTCAATTTGATCAACAAATGTAGACGTTAAAATAAATGTAATACTCGTTACTAGTTCGAGAACGCAAAAAAGTTTGTAATTGTGTAAGCGCTCGTTTGGTTAAACGCTTTAGGTACAAATATTGATACATCCATAATTGTACCTAAAGACGGACCCTGGACCTACAATAAAATCGTTAAGTAAATCACACCATATTCTCGAATCGCGCCCTGCACCTAAACTCGTTTCAATACACTCCCTAAACAATAAAAAACATTGCGCAATCCGTAAAATTGCGCAATATAATTGGTCGTCAAGGGAGCCCCTAAGAATATCGAACGATATATTATATGCTCGTATCGGTGTGCTTTCAGTTCAGTGATTCTATAGCTTTGGTTTACATTTTTACTCCAAGCCACTGTTGATTTTATTTTGCAGTGCTCACAATGTTTTTCATTAGTCCATGTAGATTTACAATAAAATAAAGCATTTCAAAGCAAAACAAACTCCAAATATATCTATTATTTTGATTTATATGCATTTTACTTTATGCAAATGTAAATATTTATTTGCATAAACATGGTACAATAGTTGTTAAAATAGATAAATTCAGATAATAGTTCCACATGTTTTGTCAGTTTGTTAAGTCATATATAATCTAGCAGTTAACGTTATACTATAATTTATTCCGTGATATTTAAGTACATCATTTAATTAATCTAATAAATTATTTAATTAAATGTCATTCCAATTAATGAAATGTCTAAGACTGTAATAAATGCCTATACATTGTGTCATATAAAATAAAATCATTGCTTTCTACTAGTCTTGTTTTTTACTGTTAGTTGATTTTATACCGTAACATGGAATACGCATTATTATACTATATAAATTAAAATAATCAGTTTGGTTTTTTGTGTTTCATTTCGTTTACCCTGTAATCCAGATGCGTCTTTGTTTCGATAACATAAAATACCATAGGTACATACTTATTTACCATATGAGTAAATCTAAATATATACGTGCCAGTTCTTGACAACTCTCATACAAGGCAGCAAAAAAATAATGCCATCTAGCGGCTTAAATCAAAATAGAGCGATTGTAATTTAACAGAGAGTTTGTTGTATTTATGTGTATAGTATAGGATTTATGATGTGTATATATAAATATATTACACACTGGTACTATACAAAGAGTTTTATCTCGTATTATTTTGTATGTTTAAAAATCCCACATAACTACAACATACTCTGATTCACATGCAAAATAAATCACTAACATTACCATTAAATTTATAACGGTATAAAAAGGATCTGTATACTGTTTTTGCAGCTCTGTGTCTTTGTCAGAGTGGAGTCTTCGTGTTCGTAATGAGACACTACAAACTTGAGACGTAAACGCGCTTATTATGTTTGTGGAGTGTTTTGCATTTGCAGAATAAATAGGAATATTTACATCCTCATGTTTCTAAAGATGCTACATTTTAAGGACGCGATCAAAAAGACTTACATTAGTTTTACACTGCAGGTGTATTTTTTTTTTGTGATATTTATTTCTATTATTTAAAATTAATTGCACAATAATATGTTCAACAGGCCATATTTAATGCCGTAATGCATTCTCAAATCAAATGAAATTAAAATGTTTATATTTTGTGGATTGTAGATATGTACATGATAATTTCAAAAATTAATAAGTCCTTTACATTCCGCCCTTTGGACATACAAATACAAAGTAACAAATAAAATTACATAACAATAATAATAAAATCACATTATAGGTTCTCTTAGTCTACTCGATAGGTTAAATGGTTTTGTCACAAAGGAAACCGTTTATATTGTAATAACATTTGCAATAAGAAAGTCACTGAGTTTTTTTTTAAAATTCGCCTACATTTTCAGCGGTTTTATAACTTCCACTTTAACTTTAAACTTCCACTTCATACATATATCGCGAGTCATTATCTTAAAGTATATGAAATATGGTTTACACGAATCAGTTTCTCTTAAATTGCAATAGCCCTCAGACATCCTTTTTGCACCTTAAACACTCTCTCTCTCTTTACTTGTTGAGTTTCCCCTCAATGCAATGCCGTATCTCAGAACGGAATCTACATATCTGTGGTAGGCTGTAGGTACAGTGGATTTATTAGTAGCTTTTCATAGTTGGTACAGTGCATAGGAAAACTGATTCAGTTTTGTAGATACATGTTTAACGTGAGGCGTCCAATTCAGCCTGTTATCAATATATACCTAGTACTAAGAATTTTGTCACATCGGTTTCTTCGATGCTTCTATTATTGTCATTTGATTTCTGTTTTCGAGATACGATTTTAGTAGATCATGTGCGTTGCCTCTGACACTATAAGTATATTTTCTATGAAGCAGATTTATGTGATTTACATAATCAAACGCATTCGTAAGATCCGTATAAAGTGCTTTCTTATCAAGCCTTTCTGCTCTATTAAAGAGCACAAAGGCTTTCGGAAAAATCCCTTTAGAGCTTCTATAGTAAAAATATTGTTTGACTCAAAGTAATTATAGAGACTATTGTGTTGACATTCTCATTGAATTATTTGAAAAAAAATGGTTCTAGGGCAATTGGCCTGTAGCAATACATTGATGATTTGAGTAGAGTCTGGGAACAATTCATTCTCTTTGGATAGGTTTATTATATAACTCATAATTGGTGCCATTACTTCAGAAACATCTTTAACAATAATAACACACGCTATTAGTATTATTTAATGTTTTTATAATTTTAATAATATCAAATGATATTAGAGGGTAGATAAATATAAAATTACATTTGTCGAATGTCAATTTGTAAGTACCTACTGTCACAATTATACTCGTAGTTAATTTCAGCTTTAGCAACGTTAATAAAATGGTTATTGAAAACAGTCGCAATTTCTCGAGCATCTGTTATTGTTTTTTCGTTAGCATCAGTTTTGTCTCTTTTCTATTATATCTCTTTCTAGGATAGTTTGCTCTTATATTATTGATAACTTTCCAGGTAGCTTTTGATTGATTAGTCACTCGAGTAATATAATAATTTAAGTTCCTAGTAGTTCTGGAGTTCTTAGGAGTTTTTGGAGTTCCTAGTTAAGGTAACGATCTTTTCGTACCTTTTGGTGTACTTTTTAAACTCTATTTTATTTTCATTCGTGGGGAACATAAGGTAATTAATTCCACAAGAGCTCTATTTCACTTTTTTAATACGCCATTAAGGACTCACAGTTGTAGGAACTTTTATCTTAATAGTGGGAAGACAAATGTTATAAAATTGTTTAAAAGAAATAATTAAATTATTAATTTGGGTCGCTAGTACATACTTCACTAGTTGTTGTTCACTAAGGATAATTGTTTTGAAGCTTGTTTAAACTTTTCCCCGTTTTCTCTGTTATAATCCTTGTTCATTATTTACCAAAATTTAATTAGCCTTTTCTTAGTTAGACTTGTTAATATTTGGACCGTGTGATCTGAGAGCGCTAAGATTTTGATGATGAGGTTGATATCATTTTAAAAGTCATCAAAATATCTTAGTTAATTTTCATTTTGATAAAATTGTGGGTGCATTGATACTTAAAGTTACTTAGTGATTTTTCACATGAAACATTTGTTTTGAAGGTATACATACATATACAACAAATAAATATACATACATACATAGATATACACATTCATAAATGCAAAATACATATATATATATACATATAGTTCATTATTTCTATTTAAAATACCCCGGGAAGTCATGTGAAACGCTAATGATATCTTTATTATTAATATTTTCTTAGGTTTTCGCGATTACTATACATTGCAATTAAACAACTTTTAACGGTTTAAATCGCGTATATTTGACATGATTTATATCCCGACGTTTCGAACACTTTGCAATGGACGTGGTCACGGGGTGACTAATTGATTTTATTTGTCACTTGAGTTATCAAGAAATTATTATTACCGTCTGAAATTTTTTTTTTTTTTTGAACTACCGTCTGAATTATTTTTTAATCATAACATTCCCTATGCACGCAGTATTCGCTCACGGTGACCAGAGGTCTTGCAGTATGGCGTTGGCCTTGTGATTTAATTAATTTAATGACTGGATCCCAAGCCGGTGGTACTTGCCAACCATCTTCTCTATTGAAATTTGGGTGTTTCTTAATTTCAATAGCCTCGCGTAACATTCTTGGCATGTACCGGGTCTCTCTAGCGAGGATTTGTGGATTATCAAATCGAATGTAATGGTTGGGTTTGTCCAGAGCATGTTCACAAACTGCAGACTTGGTCGAGCGTCTGTTCTTCATGTCAGCTATGTGTTCTTTTATCCGGATACCGATGCTCCTCTTTGTTTGCCCAATGTATGATAACCCGCATTCACAATCAAGCTTGTAAACACCTGCATCTTGTAGGGGGATATTGCTCTTGACCGGTCTTAAAAATTGGCTAATCTTCTTGTGCGGCTTGAAGTAAGTTTTAATTGAAGCTCGTCTTAAGATATTGCCAATTTTGTCAGTGATGCCCTTGATGTATGGTAAGATGGCAGGTTGTCGCTCAACTGTAGGAGGCTTGGGGCGGCTTCTGTGACGCATTCGTGGGAGTTTGTGATTGTTGCTTCGCAGTACTTGTTTCACATGCAGAAGCTCTTCCTCGAGGTGGTCAGTGTCACAGATGCCGTGTGCTCTCTGTAACAAAGATTTGCCTACGGTAGTCAACTGACATGGATGGTGATGGGAGTTACCATTGAGATATTTATCTGTATGGGTGGGTTTCCTATACACAGTATGACCAAGAGAGTTGTCAGGATTTCTGATGACTGAAATGTCAAGGAAAGCTAAGGATTTATTGACCTCAGACTCCATAGTAAATTGGATTTTATCATGTAAAGAGTTTAAATGATTTAGGAATGCAGAAACATTATTTTTGGGGAGGACGGCAAAAGTATCGTCTACGTACCGTTTGTAGATCTTCGGCATAGCCACAGCTCTGGTGAAAGCCTTCTCCTCGAAGTCTTCCATGAAAATATCGGCGACAACGGGGGAGACTGGAGAGCCCATTGCTACACCATCGATCTGTATGTAGAATTTATTATCCCAGAATAGGTAGCCAGATGTTAGGCAGTGTTCTAGTAGTTCTGCATATTCTATGGGTAGGTCGTGCTCAGTTAGTTTTTTCTTGACAATTTCAATGCAATCATGTACAGGTAATGATGTAAAAAGCGATTGTACATCAAAGCTGACCATTATTTCATCATCAGTCAATTGTAGATGTTTGATTTGGCTGACAAAATGGTAAGAATCCTTGACATGCGCACTCGTTTGACCGCGAAGTGGAGACAGTATTTTAGCAAGATGTTGAGCTAGTTTGTATGTCGGCGAGTCAATTTGGCTTACAATTGGGCGCAAAGGGACGTCATTTTTGTGTATTTTCGGTAATCCATACAGTTTTGGTGGTTTCACACACGAAGGTACCAGTGCCGTGACGTCTAAACCAAGTGTGTCGGAGTGTTTACTAATTATTTCTTTAGTTTTAGTTACAATTTTGGCCGTGGGATCGCTTTTTACTGGTTTGTAGGTGCTTTCGTCCGACAATAGTTCTTGTATTTTTAGGTTATAATCTGACGTATCCATGATCACAGTGGAATTAAAGTGCCCACACCGAATCTACCTCGTGAACAATATCTTGCACTCACCAACCTACGCAAAAATCCAGACATAACCATACTTCGAGCAGATAAAGGTAATTCCACTGTGATCATGGATACGTCAGATTATAACCTAAAAATACAAGAACTATTGTCGGACGAAAGCACCTACAAACCAGTACAAAGCGATCCCACGGCCAAAATTGTAACTAAAACTAAAGAAATAATTAGTAAACACTCCGACACACTTGGTTTAGACGTCACGGCACTGGTACCTTCGTGTGTGAAACCACCAAAACTGTATGGATTACCGAAAATACACAAAAATGACGTCCCTTTGCGCCCAATTGTAAGCCAAATTGACTCGCCGACATACAAACTAGCTCAACATCTTGCTAAAATACTGTCTCCACTTCGCGGTCAAACGAGTGCGCATGTCAAGGATTCTTACCATTTTGTCAGCCAAATCAAACATCTACAATTGACTGATGATGAAATAATGGTCAGCTTTGATGTACAATCGCTTTTTACATCATTACCTGTACATGATTGCATTGAAATTGTCAAGAAAAAACTAACTGAGCACGACCTACCCATAGAATATGCAGAACTACTAGAACACTGCCTAACATCTGGCTACCTATTCTGGGATAATAAATTCTACATACAGATCGATGGTGTAGCAATGGGCTCTCCAGTCTCCCCCGTTGTCGCCGATATTTTCATGGAAGACTTCGAGGAGAAGGCTTTCACCAGAGCTGTGGCTATGCCGAAGATCTACAAACGGTACGTAGACGATACTTTTGCCGTCCTCCCCAAAAATAATGTTTCTGCATTCCTAAATCATTTAAACTCTTTACATGATAAAATGAGTTCCGTTAAAAATGAGATAGACTTCATTATGGCCACAAAGAGACAAATATTCAATGATGTCTCCGTGATCCACAGGGTGAAAACCGGTAGTGATCACCGAATGGTTAGAGGCACATTGAATATAAACGTCAAGTTAGAAAGGTCCCGCCTGATGAAGTCTACGCTCCGACCTACTGCTGCCCACATACAGAATCCCGAAAGCTTTCAGCTTGAACTGTCAAATCGCTTCGATTGCCTAGAGGATTGCGTTGCAGTGGACGATATCAACAACAGGTTGGTAGAAACTGTCCATACGGTGGGGTCTAAATTCTTCAGACATCGTCGAAGAGATGGACCCCAAAAGCTCACCGACCACACCCTCGACCTCTTGGCGGAACGACGTTCGATGACACTGCAGACTCCTGATGACGCGGAAGCATATCGGCAGCTCAATAGACGGATTCACCAGTCCTTGCGACACGACATCCGTCTCTTTAATACTAATCGTATTAAGGAGACGATAGAGCGGAATAAAGGCTCCAAAGTGTTCGCAAGAGACTTATCTATTGGGCAGAGCCAGTTGACGAAGCTGAAGAGGGAGGACGGCAGTGTCACTTCCGACAAACAAGAGGTACTGAGGGAGATCGAGAAGTTCTATGGACAGTTGTATACCTCGGTCGCTAAACCTGTTGGCAACTTGGCCAAAGACCCAAGAGCCAAGTTGACCCGACACTATACCGAAGACATCCCGGACATCAGCCTGTACGAGATTAGGATGGCCCTCAAACAGCTTAGAAATAACAAGGCGCCGGGTGAGGACGGAATCACTTCAGAGCTTCTGAAAGCGGGTGGAACACCGGTACTGAAAGTCCTTCAGAAGCTCTTTAATTCCGTCTTGCTCGAAGGTATTACGCCGGAGGCATGGAACAGAAGCGTGGTGGTGCTCTTCTTCAAGAAAGGTGACAAGACCTTGTTGAAGAACTATAGGCCCATCTCGCTTCTGAGCCATGTTTATAAGCTGTTTTCGAGGGTTATCACGAATCGTCTCGAGCGCAGGTTTGATGACTTCCAGCCTCCCGAACAAGCCGGTTTCCGAAAAGGCTATAGTACCATAGACCACATCCATACGCTGCGGCAAGTTATACAGAAGACCGAGGAGTATAACTTGCCATTATGCTTAGCGTTTGTGGACTATGAGAAAGCCTTTGATTCGATCGAGACTTGGGCAGTGCTACAGTCCCTCCAGCGGTGCCATATTGACTATCGGTATATCGAAGTGTTGAAGTGTTTGTATAACAACGCCACCATGTCAGTCCGAGTACAGGAAGGGAGCACGGAGCCGATTCCATTGCAGAGGGGTGTGAGACAAGGAGATGTTATCTCTCCGAAGCTCTTCACCAATGCGATGGAAGACGCTTTCAAGCTCCTGGAATGGAAAGGACTCGGCATCAACGTTGATGGCGAATGCATCACTCACCTTCGATTTGCCGACGATATCGTGGTCATGGCAGAATCGCTGGAGGATCTTAGCACAATGCTCGGAGACCTCAATCGAGTTTCCCAACAGGTGGGCCTTAAAATGAACATGGACAAGACGAAAATCATGTCGAATGTCCATGTCGTGCCCACCCCAGTTTCAGTTGGGAGCTCGATTCTCGAAGTTGTTGACGAGTACGTCTACCTAGGCCAAACGGTCCAACTAGGTAGGTCCAACTTCGAGAAAGAGGTCAATCGACGAATCCAACTCGGCTGGGCAGCGTTCGGGAAGCTACGCAGCGTCTTCTCGTCCAAAATACCTCAGTGCTTGAAGACGAAGGTCTTCGACCAGTGTGTGTTGCCAGTGATGACCTACGGCACCGAGACGTGGTCTCTGACTATGGGCCTCATAAATAAGCTCACTGTCGCACAGCGAGCTATGGAGAGGGCTATGCTCGGGGTTTCCCTACGTGATCGAATCAGGAATGAGGAGATCCGTAGACGAACTAAAGTCACCGACATAGCCTCTCGGGTTAGCAAGCTGAAGTGGCAGTGGGCAGGGCACATAGCTCGAAGAACCGATGGCCGATGGGGCAGAAGGGTTCTCGAATGGAGACCACGTACCGGCGGACGAAGCCGAGGACGTCCATCTGCTAGATGGACAGACGACCTCATAAAGGTGGCGGGCACCCGCTGGATGCAGGTCGCTGCCGATAGGTCTAAATGGCGGACAATGGGGGAGGCCTATGTCCAGCAGTGGACGTCTAAAGGCTGAGATGATGATGATGATGATGATGATGACATGATAAAATCCAATTTACTATGGAGTCTGAGGTCAATAAATCCTTAGCTTTCCTTGACATTTCAGTCATCAGAAATCCTGACAACTCTCTTGGTCATACTGTGTATAGGAAACCCACCCATACAGATAAATATCTCAATGGTAACTCCCATCACCATCCATGTCAGTTGACTACCGTAGGCAAATCTTTGTTACAGAGAGCACACGGCATCTGTGACACTGACCACCTCGAGGAAGAGCTTCTGCATGTGAAACAAGTACTGCGAAGCAACAATCACAAACTCCCACGAATGCGTCACAGAAGCCGCCCCAAGCCTCCTACAGTTGAGCGACAACCTGCCATCTTACCATACATCAAGGGCATCACTGACAAAATTGGCAATATCTTAAGACGAGCTTCAATTAAAACTTACTTCAAGCCGCACAAGAAGATTAGCCAATTTTTAAGACCGGTCAAGAGCAATATCCCCCTACAAGATGCAGGTGTTTACAAGCTTGATTGTGAATGCGGGTTATCATACATTGGGCAAACAAAGAGGAGCATCGGTATCCGGATAAAAGAACACATAGCTGACATGAAGAACAGACGCTCGACCAAGTCTGCAGTTTGTGAACATGCTCTGGACAAACCCAACCATTACATTCGATTTGATAATCCACAAATCCTCGCTAGAGAGACCCGGTACATGCCAAGAATGTTACGCGAGGCTATTGAAATTAAGAAACACCCAAATTTCAATAGAGAAGATGGTTGGCAAGTACCACCGGCTTGGGATCCAGTCATTAAATTAATTAAATCACAAGGCCAACGCCATACTGCAAGACCTCTGGACACCGTGAGCGAATACTGCGTGCATAGGGAATGTTATGATTAAAAAATAATTCAGACGGTAGTTCAAAAAAAAAAAAAATTTCAGACGGTAGTAATAATTTCTTGATAACTCAAGTGACAAATAAAATCAATTAGTCACCCCGTGACCACGTCCACTGCAAAGTGTTCGAAACGTCGGGATATAAATCATGTCAAATATACGCGATTTAAACCGTTAAAAGTTGTTTAATTGCAATCTTTATTATTAATTGATACGTACTTAGGATTAAATGATTGGGATCATTGTAAGGTTACGACGTTATTAATTCAATTAAATTAGTCAATTATACTCGTATTGAGTGGTTGTCGTAAATCGCAACTAAAGGATAACAAAGCTGCTATCACAAGCCCTAAGAACTAGACCACCTCCAAATCACCCATCCGCTTGGCCAGGCAATATAATCAACTTATAGAATTATATCAAACTGAAATACAGATCAACTCAAACAATCAAATGTGTACTATTTATTTACGATTGAATTATAAAAAGTGGAACACTAAATACTCACTAACTGCATGGAAAAGATAATTAATTAACAAATTCCTTGAGGGATAGGATAAGATGGGATGGACATAGGCTCTGGCATATCTTACTTACGCTTGAAACACGTACGTACATTGGGAAAATAGGATAAAGACGGAAATGCAGTACATTTCAAGGAAATCTTCTGTGAGAGAGGGGTAACACGGCCAGTCGAGCGCGCCTAGCGGCTGTAGGATTGTAACGGACACTCCACCTCAATACAAATATTGTAGTTTATAAATACAAATATTCCTGTCAAACTGTAATAGTTCATTAAAAAATGTGTTTGTCGTGACTTGGCTTACCATTATTCTGATCTATAGTATTTACTTATTTTTACACTTCATTGCACATAATCGTTCAAAAGACGAGCTCAATGCTTTATTGTTAATTCTCTACCAGCCAACCTTTGGATTGATCAGAGAGGTCCAAGTGGGAGGTGCGACAAAGACTCAAATAGTATGGTCAATTAAATATAAAATACACAGATATACTGTATATATATTATTATATAAACATACGTACAAGACTACATACATATATACATAAGAATAAGTATAATAAGAATATATACAAAGTATACTAATAATGATGAATACTTATAAATGTGTATTAGCTTTTAGATCTGCATTTTTTTTTAATTTTGAGTGGAAACAGCCTGTTAATAGTTAAGTTTATTATATTAGGTGTATTCTAGGTTAAGGTATACGAGTATATTGCACGGGCCTTATTCTCCTTAAATTAATTGAAATAAAGGTGCATACTTATCTATATATATATATAAAGAACTAAGATACGTTAAGATAGGTACGTACTTAGGATAAATCAGTTTGATATTCAAAGGCGCTATTGAACTTACCTCAATAGAAAAAATAGTTTGTAATTCACATTTTGATTCAATAAAAGGTACTACTGTAATATTGAAAAGGTCTAACTTACAAAATTCAGAGTGCGTAGACATCAAAAACCATTTTTGGCTTACAGGAAATGTTTGAGTAGCCTTCAATAAATAAGTGCCTTAACAAGGAATTTATCGGGCCAAAGAAAAAAAAAACAAAATAATAAAAACAGGAAAGGGGAAAGGGAAAAGTTTTTGAATGATTCGAGATGAAATTTCGCCAATAAGAGGTGATGACAGAAGCATAATACTCATTGGAAAAACAACTATAGACATGAGGTCATAAAGTGCGAATTGGTCGGTATTTTCTACCTAATTTTAACGTGATTTGATAAATTTTATGCAGAATAAATATACAGGATGGAAAATATGAACGGGACATGGAGGAAAAGTACATTAAATATTGAAGATATCAAATTTCACTCAAAGGAAACATTCTTTTGTTTTTAAAATAAGAATAACCGCATTCAAACATTTTTTTAAAAAGCTTACCTGAACCGGGAATCGAATAAACTAAAAATGCAAAAAATAGACAGTCACTATTTTATTGAACCAATCGATAGGGTCTATGATAAGGATAAAATCTTTCGAACAAACATTGTATCTTACAATTAAAGAAGACCTTGAAATCTAACAATTCTAATTAACCTGAAGGACACGTACCTAGATAGATAGATAACTCTTTATTGCACATAATTAGAACAAATGCTTATAAACAATATTACAATCTGATAAGGTGCAATCGGCGGTCTTATCTCTAAGTAACGATCTCTTCCAGACAACCGTTTGATACCGAAGAATTCTTAAAAAAGAATGCTAGAGAAATTATATCTACTAACACAAAAGTTAACTAAACATAGGTAACCTAATAACTAGGTACATTAACCATTGAATATGCAAATTATTACCTGAAGTAGACTATTGTAAATTGTTACCTAAATTAGACATTGATCAAAATTATAATTTCGATACAACATTTTTATTAATTAACTGATAAGTTAATTAATAACGAAATGCGAACCATTTTCTTGAATGCAGAGATTTCATGAGTCCTTTCGGAAATTCATTTAGTGTAACCTTCTGCAATGGGTTGTGATGAATGTTCGTGATAAAATCTTGAACCTCAACTCTTAACTCTTCCGCAGACTCATAGGATTTTTTATAGTTATTTTTATTAAATGACCCCACAAAAAAATATAGCGGGGTAAGATCTGGAGATCTTGCAGGCCATTTAATTGTACCGTTTGTACCTATCCAGACGTTGAAATTGTTATTAACATAAGCAGTGGATATTCTACTATCTATCTATCTAAGTACGTGTCCTTCAGGTTAATTCGATAGGTACGAATTGTTAGATTTCAAGGTCTTTAATTGTAAGATACAATGTTTGTTCGAGAGATTTTATCCTTCTCATAGACCCTATCCATTGGTTCAATAAAAAAGTGACTGTCCATTTTTTGCATTTTTAGTTGGTTCGATTCCCGGCTCAGGTAAGCTTTTTAAAAAATGTTTGAATGCGGTTATTCTTATTTTAAAAAACAAAAGAATGTTTCCTTTGAGTGAAATTTGATATCTTCAATATTTAATGTACTTTTCCTCCATGTCCCGTTCATAGTTTCCACCCTGTATGTGTTATTATGCCATACTATAACTATCTATATATATTATGACATTATAAGTAATAATAAGTAAATATGTAACTATCTTTCTACGCAAACGGAGTTGATAATAGTAGTTTATGAAACTGTTGCATAATGAGGGGTATTAAAACACGAGTGTGTGTTTAAAAAACCGAGCCGTAGGCGAGGTTTTTAATAGTATCACACGAGTGTTTTAATACCTAGTTATGTGCAGTTTCATACACCACTATATTTACTCTCAAACATTGGTGTTGAACCTACTAAATAAAAGATCAAAGTTAAAAGAGTAAGAAATAATTTATTATTTATAATAACTATTCAAGTTTTGTATTTTGCAATTATGGAATTGTATATGTATTGCTGGGCAGGCATTGGCATTAGAGGTGCCCGTACTTGCTGTCGGGGCTATTGGCAAATTAATATTAATTTCGTTCTTTTTGTTTTCTATGGTGTTTAGAATGGAATTTGAAACTAAGATTTTGTTAGTCATAGAATCATCTATGTAACATTCTGCCACTGCCGTCGATTTCCATCCACCATGACGCTTCAATGTTGTGATATCCCCACCGGCGTCAATTAGCAGGGTTGCCGATGTTCGTCTAAAGCAATGGCCAGTGTACTGCTCTGAGTTCGGAAGTTGTAGATAATCGGCTATAGTTTTACCTAAAGTTCCAAATTTATTGATGCCAACTCTCTGTTGAGTGCATTTTCCACGTTGGTAATTTATAAAGAAAAGGGGATTTTTACAAGAATTGGGCCGTAGTGATATGTATTATTTACATAACTCATAGTATTTCCCTGTAATACTAAAAGAGCGGTCTTTTTTATTTTTGGTATTACGAATTTTTACTAATATTGTATTTTCATAAACTTCCACGTCCTGTAACTGCACATTATAGAGTTCCTGTCGCCGACAGGCACCCATGATACCGAAAATAAGTGCAATCTGGAACAAATGAAATTAAAACTTATGAATTTAAATGAAAACCCAAGAACGACAAACGCTAATTAGACTTTCACGTTTATATAACTAAAATCTAAATATATATACGTACCTTCGATATAAGATGTTCGTGTCCAGGAGTTTCGTTTATGAATTTATTTAATTGCTCGGGTGAAAACGTCTTGGATTTCTTCGCTTTAAATCCTTGAGATTTTCTTTTCAAAAACGCAATTAGTTTTGAATATTTGGATATATCGACTTCGTTATATATGCTTAATGTACTCTTTAACATTGAGTATTTAGACCATAATGAGGAACACTTGAACTTGTCAGACAATTCCTGAAAATAGGCCATTAGCACGTTTTCCGAAAACGAAGTAGCCCTTTTTTTGCATTTTCCATTCCATAAAGTCTTCATAGCATTTATCATATAATTTTCTCGACCTTGCTGGTAATAGATTATTAGTCATTTCCGTCGCCGCATTTAAAATATCGGGCGGAGTCAAATTTTCTTCACAATCACTGCTATCGGACATTTTTAAGCAAAAATAACAAGTTTTCCACGAAATTCAGTACAACAAAACGTATGAATGGCGCCAAAACCCAGCATATCACCGCGCATGCGCTAAAGTGGGCGCTGCAACAGACAAGTAAAACTGTATCGTAATGAAAAAAAAAATATTTTATAACATTATTTTGTTTGAGAAAAAGTGTTATAATATGATTATTTTTTTAAATTTGATAATTTATATTATAAAGTATGTCAATATAAATTCGTTTTGAAGTTTGTAATTCGAATTTTACGATATGAGAGTAGATAAATATAATTACTTTTTTTTCCCTGCAGAACTTTCCCGTGTCAACGGCTTATATTATTAAACAAGACCGGTGAGACAGGAACAACTATAGACCGATCTCGCTAGCCACTGTGACGGTAAAGGTGTTGGATGGTTTGCTTGATAGTCAGCTCAGTAGGTATATGAACGTGCATGGCGCCCAGTTTGTGTTTAGACCTGGGTTGTCCACTGAAATTGCAATTCTACGACTCGAGCATACCGTCCAGTACTACGCTACGAGAAAAATGCCTGTGTACGCGTGTTTTGGACTTGTCGAAGGCATTTGACCTGGTTTCGCATCAAAGCACTCAAGTCTTTAATTGGAATATTTGAGAGGTATTCGGGGACCCATGGCCTCAGGTATAACTCCAAACAGAGCGAACTACTGGTATTTAAAGCAGGGAACAAAAAATCTAAGTCTGTCCCACCGGTCAGGCTTGGAGGGCCAGTGACCCAGTGGTCACCGAGGGCCTCTCCGATGAACTAGATATTAAGCGTGAGCGTAGGGCATTGGCAGTGAGGTGCAATTGCTGGCTCGCAGTTTTGCATAGTGAACAAAAGATGTCAAAATAACCCTATTTAAGACGTACTGTCAGACATTTTACGCCTGCAGCCTGTTGGTAAGATATTCTCGCGGATCTCTTAATGCTCTACGCGTTCAGTACAATAATGCCTTTAGGATGCCGATGGGGTTGCCTCGCTACTGTGGCGCATCAGGTATTTTTGCTGAGGCTAGCACCGACAGTTTTCAAAAAACTGTTCAAAAAGAGGTGACTTTTTATTTTTGTCGAAGAATATACATTTATTCATCAATATCTATTGTGTCCCCATCAAACTAATCCCCCTCAGATATAATACATTTGTGTCAGCGCTTTTTCCAATCCTCGAAGCACTTCCCATATGCGCTTTTTGGTATGGCCTTGAGCTCTTCCAGCGATGCGATCTTTATCTCCTCAATCGTGGCAAAACGTCGTCCTTTCATGGGTATTTTCAGTTTTGGGAACAGGAAAAAGTCGCAGGACGGCATGCCCGGTGGATACGGTGGCTGAGGCATGATTACGGTGTTTTTGGCCATAAAATCACAAACAAGCAACGATGTGTGAGCAGGTGCATTATCGTGATGCAAAAGCCATGAATTGTTTCGCCACAAATCCAGGCGTTTTTTTCCTATTTCTTCACGCAAACGGCGCATAACTTAAAGGTAATATTCCTTATTGACCGTACGACCCGCTGGCAAGAACTCATAATGCACCACGTCGATTGTTGACGTGCTGGGGCGTCCAGATCGGGCATCGTCATTAACATCTTCTCGGCCTTCTGTGAAGAGCTTGTACCGCTCATAAACCCTTTTTTTGCCAAAGTAGACTCGCCAAATGCCACAGTCAACATTTCAAGTGTGTTGGAGCACTTAATTTTATTTTTCACACAAAATTTAATACAGATTCTTTGATCCATTTTTTTCGATAGCAAAAAATCGCCAAGCACATAAAAACACGTCTAACTTTTATATCTGTCAAAAATAAACTAAACATGCAAAATGGCTGATGATGTCAACATATGTTGGGGATATGTGTACCAACATAACAAAAAAAAGTCGAAAATCGAATGTATGTAATATATGTATAGCCCGCAAAATTTGAAGTCACCTTTTTTTTTGAACAGACCTCGTATTGTATTCGTAGATATTGTAAGTATCATCATCATCATCATCATCTCAGCCTTTGGGCGTCCACTGCTGGACATAGGCCTCCCCCATTGTCCGCCATTTAGACCTATCGGCAGCGACCTGCATCCAGCGGGTGCCCGCAACCTTTATGAGGTCGTCTGTCCATCTAGCAGATGGACGTCCTCGGATTCGTCCGCCGGTACGTGGTCTCCATGCGAGAACCCCTCTGCTCCATCGGCCATCGGTTCTTCGAGCTATGTGCCCTGCCCACTGCCACTTCAGCTTGCTAACCCGAGAGGCTATGTCGGTGACTTTAGTTCGTCTACGGATCTCCTCATTCCTGATTCGATCACGTAGGGAAACCCCGAGCATAGCCCTCTCCATAGCTCGCTGTGCGACAGTGAGCTTATTTATGAGGCCCATAGTCAGAGACCACGTCTCGGTGCCGTAGGTCATCACTGGCAACACACACTGGTCGAAGACCTTCGTCTTCAAGCACTGAGGTATTTTGGACGAGAAGACGCTGCGTAGCTTCCCGAACGCTGCCCAGCCGAGTTGGATTTATCGATTGACCTCTTTCTCGAAGTTGGACCTACCTAGTTGGACCGTTTGGCCTAGGTAGACGCACTCGTCAACAACTTCGAGAATCGAGCTCCCAACTGAAACTGGGGTGGGCACGACATGGACATTCGACATGATTTTCGTCTTGTCCATGTTCATTTTAAGGCCCACCTGTTGGGAAACTCGATTGAGGTCTCCGAGCATTGTGCTAAGATCCTCCAGCGATTCTGCCATGACCACGATATCGTCGGCAAATCGAAGGTGAGTGATGAATTCGCCATCAACGTTGATGCCGAGTCCTTTCCATTCCAGGAGCTTGAAAGCGTCTTCCATCGCATTGGTGAAGAGCTTCGGAGAGATGACATCTCCTTGTCTCACATCCCTCTGCAATGGAATCGGCTCCGTGCTCCCTTCCTGTACTCGGACTGACATGGTGGCGTTGTTATACAAACACTTCAACACTTCGATATACCGATAGTCAATATGGCACCGCTGGAGGGACTGCAGCACTGCCCGTCTCGATCGAATCAAAGGCTTTCTCATAGGCCACAAACGCTAAGCATAATGGCAACTCCTCGGTCTTCTGTATAACTTGCCGCAGCGTATGGATGTGGTCTATGGTACTATAGCCTTTTCGGAAACCGGCTTGTTCGGGAGGCTGGAAGTCATCAAACCTGCGCTCGAGACGATTCGTGATAACCCTCGAAAACAGCTTATAAACATGGCTCAGAAGCGAGATGGGCCTATAGTTCTTCAAAAAGGTCTTGTCGCCTTTCTTGAAGAAGAGCACCACCACGCTTCTGTTCCATGCCTCCGGCGTAATACCTTCGCGCAAGACGGAGTTAAAGAGCTTCTGAAGGACTTTCAGTACCGGTGTTCCACCCGCTTTCAGAAGCTCTGAAGTGATTCCGTCCTCACCCGGCGCCTTGTTGTTTCTAAGCTGTTTGAGGGCCATCCTAATCTCGTACAGGCTGATGTCCGGGATGTCTTCGGTATAGTGTCGGGTCAACTTGGCTCTTGGGTCTTTGGCCAAGTTGCCAACAGGTTTAGCGACCGAGGTATACAACTGTCCATAGAACTTCTCGATCTCCCTCAGTACCTCTTGTTTGTCGGAAGTGACACTGCCGTCCTCCCTCTTCAGCTTCGTCAACTGGCTTTTTTTTTTATAGATTAGTGGGCGGACGAGCAAGCGGTCCCACGTGGTGGTAAGTGTTACCGCCGCCCATGGACACCTGCAACACCGGGGGGTATGCGGGTGCGCCGCCGACCTTGCAAAATCCTATTCACAGCTCTCTTGAAGAACCCCATATCGTAGCTCAATGGAAAGACCTCTTGAGGCAGTTCGTTCCACAACCTACAGGTTCGCGGTATAAAATAATTTTTGGACCGAACAGTGCGCGACACCTCCGTATCGAGGAAATGCGGATGGACCGCACTTCTGTGACGGGAGGTGCGGTTGTAGAAACCCGAGGTGGGAATTATATTAAACAATTCTTCAGAGCATTCCCCATTGTACAGGCGGTAGAACACACAGAGAGACGCAACGTCTCTCCGAATGCTGAGGGATTCTAAACCGCCCGTGAGAGTGAGATCGTCGACAATACGAACAGCACGTCGTTGGATGGAGTCAAATGGGTCTAATTGGTATTTCGGTGCGCCGGCCCAGAGATGAGAGCAGTACTCCATACGGGGCCTCACCTGAGCTTTGTAAAGCATAAGGAGTTGCCCCGGTTTGAAGTACCGCTTCGCTCTGTTCAGCACACCGAGATTTTTGGAGGCCATTTTGGCCTTATTTTCCAGATGACCCCTAAATTCGACTTTGCTGGAGATGTCGATACCAAGGATCCCGATACTCTCCAAGATCTTAAGAGGTATGCTCTGAAATCGAGGTGCTACAACAAAAGGGGTTTTTTTAGCGGTGAATGCACAGACTTGCGTCTTACTGGGGTTGAAATCCACTAGGTTCAGAGAACCCCAAATCGAGACTAGATCTAAAGAGTCTTCGATTTCAGACACAAGCCTGGCGCGACTCTCTTCCACTTCGACCCGAGGGATGTTGGCGCGGCCCCTGTACAAGGCGTCTCCAGTACTGTCATCTGCATAGCAACGTATGTCACCAATTTGCAACAGGTCGTTGATATGCAGAAGGAACAGAGTTGGAGACAGCACGGAGCCTTGCGGGACGCCAGCGTTAATAGACATGGTGTCGGAGCAGCTACCATCGATAACGACTCTGATGCTCCCTCCAGTCAGGAAACTGGCAACCCATTCGCATAATCCCTCGGGTATCCCGAAAGATGGTAACTTGGAAAGCAGCGATTTGTGCCATACCCGATCAAAAGCTTTCGCAATGTCTAGGCCTACAGCCAGAGCCTCGCCTCTACTCTCAATGGCGTCAGCCCAGCGGTGTGTTAAATACGCTAAAAGATCACCAGCGGAGCGATTATGGCGAAATCCATATTGACGGTCGCTAATCAGCTGGTGATCCTCTAGGTACCCAAGGAGCTGTGTGTTTATGACACGCTCCATCACCTTGGAGAGGAGGGAGGTGATCGCTATTGGCCTGTAGTTGGCCGGGTCTGTGCGGTCACCCTTTTTAGGTAAAGGGTGAACATGAGCTACCTTCCATGTTGACGGGAAGCTTTTTGTAGAGTATGAGAGCCTAAAGAGTCGCGTAAGCACCGGGGACAACTCGGGAGCGCAAAATTTAAGTACCACTGCAGGAATACCATCAGGCCCACTCGATTTTCGGACATCAAGAGATGCTAGAACTCGCCGGACTTCACGCTGTGTGAAACAGATTTCCGGCATGGAGCTTGTGCACCTTGAGATAGACTGTGGTGAGGCACCTCTATCGTCCAGTGTCGAGTTTGAGGCAAAGAGATAGCCCAAGAGATCGGCTTTCTCCTTCGCCCCATGGGCCAGTGACTCATCGAGTTTCCGCAGTGGAGGGAGTGACGACTGACAGAAGTTACCTTCAGCAGCCTTAGCGAGCGACCAGAAAGCCCGGCTTCCAGAAGGATAGCTAGCTAGTCGGTCGCCAATTCTGCGGATGTGCTCATTCTTTGCTCTGACAATGATCTTCTTACTGCACCTCGAGGTAGCGTTAAATTTCTTCCTCAAGTCGGAGGTATTCGGATCTTCGGACACCTGTGCTCTGGCCCAGGCCCTGTATGCGGCCCGTTTATTACGACGGGCCTCTCTGCAGGACTGATTGAACCATGGTTGGCTCCGTCCGCCTACCGGTATCGCGGTGCAAGGAATATAACATTCCATGCCCTGCAACACCACGTCGGTAACGGAGTCTGCACAGGTATCCGGATCTCCCGACGAGAAACAAAGCTGCCCCCAGGGATAAGAGGCGTAAAATTCGCGCAACCCATCCCAATCTGCTGACTTGTAATGCCAGACTTTGCGCGTTCCCTGTGAATGGGTCCGCACGGATTGCTTGGCTGGCACAGCAGTTCGAATGATACAATGGTCGGATGATCCTAACGGGGCATCAACAACAACATTGTAGTCATTCGGCCGCGTAGTCAGCAGGAGGTCCAGTAAGGAGGGAGTATGGCTCTCGATATCAGGTATCCTCGTAGGTGAGGACACCATCTGCGAGAAACCATAGGCCAGGGCAAAGTTATAGGCTGTTCTCCCTGCGCGGTCGGTAGTTCGGGATCCCAACCACTCTTCGTGGTGAGCGTTGAAATCACCAAGGATCACCACTTCCGCGCAAGGGAACCGCTCGAGCACTCTGTCAGTCGTTTCTTGTAGACGCTCAAAAAAACGAGTCGTCTCCGTATCACCGCTGTGGGACCTGTAAAGGCAAGCGTAGACTTTAGTGGAACGTCCGTAGTCAATACGCGCCCAGATAATCGACAGGTCCCCGTCTTCAAAATGGCTGAGGCGGCGGCAACAAACATCCTCCCGGACGTACATGCATACCCCGGCACGTCGCACAAAACAGTGCTCCAGTTTGTAACCGGGGTAATGAAGATATGATGTATCGGCCGGGCAGGAAATCTGTGTCTCCGTCAAGAAAAGTAAGGCCGGCTTTGCCGTCTCAAGGTGGTAGTGGACGGCATCGATGTTACTATGCATCCCTCTAATGTTGCAAAAGTCCACTTTAAATGTGGAACTTACAGGCCGCTGAGTGCACATTATACATTTTCTTGTTCCTGGCCATTGTGAGTGTGAATAGGAAAAATAAGAAGAGGGGGGACGGAGAGAGAAATGGTCGCATGTGGATCAAAGGACAAAGCACGGGGCAGAGAAAAAATCAGGTCACAAAGGTTGTGTGACTTACTGGCGCGGGGTACGGAAGGGCCCCCGGTCCCCCCCCGGGGGCAGCAGTCGGGTTCCACTCCGGTCTCTTCCGGCACAACTGCTACCCCAAGGGATTTTTCGCGTGCGGCGGGGCAGCCTCCTGGGGTGGAGATTAAAGTAAGATCCCCGGGTTCGGGCCCCCAACAACCCGCGGGCGGTCAGCGGACAACCGTTTCACCGGGTCTCCCTGATCCCCGCGCCACCATGTCACGCCCATGCGCGTCTGTAATTCCCCGCAACCGCCGGTCCTCATTTCCACACGCAACAATCTCTCTCTCGGGACGGCTTCTTCCGCTCACCGCCGGAACACGATGCGGGCCTCGCGGCTTATAAGGCACCATTATGGCGGCGGACTCCGACGGAAGGGTGGTAGCAATGCCGACGGAGTAACCCTCCCACCGCAAAAAGGGAACGCCATTGCCTCGTCAGTTAACAGCAGGGTGCACCACAAGCAGGTGAGGTTGGCTTAGGCTCCAAAGATGGTAGGTGAGCCTCTTGTTCGCAAGAGACTGTTCGCAAAAGTGTTCTTTGGAGCCTTTATTCCGCTCTATGGTCTCCTTAATACGATTAGTATTAAAGAGACGGATGTCGTGTCGCAAGGACTGGTGAATCCGTCTATTGAGCTGCCGATATGCTTCCGCGTCATCAGGAGTCTGCAGTGTCATCGAACGTCGTTCCGCCAAGAGGTCGAGGGTGTGGTCGGTGAGCTTTTGGGGTCCATCTCTTCGACGATGTCTGAAGAATTTAGACCCCACCGTATGGACAGTTTCTACCAACCTGTTGTTGATATCGTCCACTGCAACGCAATCCTCTAGGCAATCGAAGCGATTTGACAATTCAAGCTGAAAGCTTTCGGGATCTTGTATGTGGGCAGCAGTAGGTCGGAGCGTAGACTTCATCAGACGGGACTTTTCCAACTTCAATGTGCCTCTAACCATTCGGTGATCACTACCGGTTTTCACCCTGTGGATCACGGAGACATCATTGAACATTTGTCTCTTTGTGGCCATAATGAAGTCTATCTCATTTTTAACGGAACCGTCGGGGCTCATCCAGGTCCACTTCCCATGAGGCGGCTTCTTGAAGAAAGAGTTCATCATAAAGAGTCCCTCTTTCTCAAGAAAGTCGGCCAGCCTCTGGCCCCTCTGGTTCCGGTGCCCACATCCAAATTGCCCCACTCTCAACTCATCGTCGCCTCTTTTGCCCAGTTTCGCGTTGAAATCCCCCATAACAATATTGTAGTGTGTTTTCGAAGCATGTATGGCTCTACTAATGTCCTCATACATTGCTTCCACTTCGTTATCCGGGTGTGCCGAGGTCGGTGCGTAGACCTGTATGACCTTCAACGAATATCTCTTGGATATTCTGAGTATAAAGTACGCGACCCTGCTCGACACACTCGTGATGGCTACAATATTATTTACGAGGGACTTGTGGACGATAAACCCGACACCACCTTGGGACTGCTGGTCGCCCTCCCGGTAATAGAACAAGTCGCCGGATTTCAGGGTTATCGTGTCCTCCCCCTCTCTTCGGATTTCTGATAACCCCAATATATCCCAGTGCAACTTGCCTATCTCCTCTTCCAGCTCAGCGATCTTCTCGTCTGTCCTCAAAGTGCGCGTGTTGTAAGTTACCAGTGACAACCTACGTCGGTAATCCGTTTTAAAAGCCCTGGTCGTTCGACGGTGGAATCCCGCCCGGAGATTCTTAGCACCCCTGGCTCCAGCGCTCGACCAGCGCCATTGTAAGTATATGAGTATCTATGTTTATCAATATGTATATATATATATATATATATATGTACATATATATGTATATATATTAGTGTAGGTATTATATATATTGTTTGTAGTCTTTTTTTATTGATTGCACGACGCACCGCCCTTCGTATTTCTGTTTAACCAAAGGTTGATTGGCACTACTAGGCTATTAAGTCCGCTTTTATACAATGCACCTTGTGCATTAAAGTTGAAAAAACAAATAAATAGCTTTCAACTTGATAGTAACGACCAACCCATATACGAGCCGATGTAAAAAAGAATACTGTGAATGCTGTATGGATACGAGTACTACGTATCACGAGTTCAGAAAGTAGCACTTTTCATATTTCTTTCCCGGAGTTATTGTTTGTAACAACGAAGCTATACCTACACTTTTCCTTATCCGTTCTGTTTTCCCGGATATTGAAACATTAAATAAATCTTAACAAATATTTACTTATTTACTCTTTATGCATTATATTGTACATAGGCGTACTTAATGCCTTAAGGCATTCTTTATCAGTCGACCGTTACTATAATGTGATTAAAGCATTAAAGCAGGTGCAGTATAATTTGGAGGTGGATTCCCACAGCCACTGGGCACATTCGACTGGCCACGTTACCCCTCTCTCATACAGAAGACTACCTTGAAATGTACTGCATTTCCCACTTTATCCTATTTTCCCAATGTACGTACGTGTTTCGGTAGTGAGTGAGGTATGCCAGAGCCCATTCCCGTCCCATCCTTTCCTATCCCTTCCCATTTTTCCAACCCATGCTCCAAATCCATTCATGTCTTCAAATCTATATCTTTAAAGGTAAGCAGCGCCTCCGGGGGCATGCCAACATTTGTCATTCTGGACTGATGTTGGCATGTATTGCGGATGTCCATGGACGACAGTATTCACTTAACATCGGGTAGACTGTATGCTCGCCCGCCACCTTTTTTCCATAAACAAAAAAAAGATTTGCTTTATCTCAAAGATCAGAGGTTAGAGCAAATTTCTATTTAAACAGAATCTTGAAATAACGAAACTTCAATTTAAAATATATTAGCTCGCGATCAATTAAATCAAGATACAGATTTTGAATCTAGTTTGACAGTCAGGATTTCACTATAAATCTGGTAATCTGGTATTAATCAAAGTACCGACGCATACCGACAGTAAGGTCCTTTTGTTCAGATAACGTCGAAAATGATGTCTTAAAGTCTTGAGATAGTTCTTATAGAGTTTCTAGAGATTAGTTTCAGTAATGTAATGTTCTTTTAGTGAAATAAATTACTTGAAACCCAAAGTTTATAACAATTTTATAAAATAACTAATCTGTTTTTATACAAATAAGTAGAAAAGAGTAATAAAAAATAAGAGCACACTTTAGTATGCCTATTCAAACAACTCATTTGTCAGTCTGCCAAACGAAATAAAGGAACTATTTTGACGGCATTATGGTTTTTCCTGAATATATAAAGACGCTTACCACAAGTATAGACAACTTTGAGGTATGTTCTGCTTCCAGAGCGACAGGGCTTCCCGAACATGTTACTGTCAGCTGAGAGGACGCAGCGTCTCTTGCCGTGGCATTCCCGCATGGCAGTCTCCGTTGCATAGGGCTCCAAGCATGCTGTCGAACAAACAGCATTATTAGAATCTATAGAAGAGATTTTTCCATTACACTACAATATGGGGCTCTTCAAGAGAGCTGTGAATAGGATTGTGCCACCCGCAAGCCTCCTAATGTTGCAGGTGTCCATGGGTGGCGGTGACCACTTACCATCTTCACTAGCACTACTAACTGCGCCAATCATTCGCCTAAAGTCTGTAACATGAGATTAATTTAATGTTTGCAAACATCAATTTAATTCTATTTTCTACTGTCATTCATTTGATATTTCTATTCTATGAAATTTGAATTTATTGCGGGGTTAATGGAAAAGTTAGACGGTCTCTAGACGGACGTTCGTAAATTAATAATGTCACGTGGTCTCGGCCGACTCTTCCCGTGGGTGTCGCTACCAGAATCCCTGCGAATGTACACCATATCTAAAAGAATGGACTCGCCAACCCGCTTGACCAGCGTTGGAGGGCATATGTCAATATGCATGAGGAGACCCGTGTCCAACAGTGAACGAAAAAAGGGCTGGTTACGGTGTTACGGTAAACTAAATAAGAATAGTGATTATTAGCTGATTAGACAGACTATAATAATAAAAAAAATGTTAATTTATTAAATATAGTATTCCCATTGGAAACTACATTTTGAGAAACGGTACCAGATGGCGCCTACTTTCGAGTGACAGCCCGATAAAGCGTTTTTTTTTGGAACATTTTTTTGGAAAACAGGCAATAGCTATTGGTCCACACACAGCACTTGATAAAACAGAATTGTTTTTATCACATTTTTTATCGTCGCAGTAGAAGTCGCTCAGTAAATTTATAGTAGGTTTACTGAGATCAGAGTTGAACTACGAGTACTATGAACAACACGAAAAATGCAGTCTCACGCTTTTATTTAATTATCACAAACATTACGCATTAACACTAAGCACGTTGAAGTTTAATAAATTATCACCATTAAACTACAGATCCCACAATACACAATTTTTGCAATAATCAAATAAAAACTCAACTCTACTTCTCGGATTCTCGCCAAAAAGTACAGGTACAATGGAGCGTTTTAAAATAGAAAAGAAGAATAAAGTCATAAAGGAGAATTGGAGTGAAAAATGGAGGGCGACGACAGTGACTTCGGAGGCAGTTCAGTGCTCGTCCAGGCGCAGTTTCAAATATTTAGTAGTCGAATATGGGTCTCGAAGTCTATAATTAGTATTTAAATTTTTAAACCGTTATTTATCTACTCATATCGTAAACATCGAATTACAAACTTCAAAACGAATTTATATTGACATACTTTATAAATTAAATTATAAAATTTAAAAAAATAATCATATTATAACACTTTTTCTCAAACAAAATAATGTTATAATATATTTTTTTTTCATTACGATACAGTTTTACTTGTCTGTGGCAGCGCCCACTTTAGCGCATGCGCGGTGATATGCTGGGTTTTGGCGCCATTCATACGTTTTGTTGTACTGAATACCATAGAAACACCATAGAAAACAAAAAGAACGAAATTAATATTAATTTGCCAATAGCCCCGACAGCAAGTACGAGCACCTCTAATGCCAATGCCTGCCCAGCAATACATATACAATTCCATAATTGCAACATACAAAACTTGAATAGTTATTATAAATAATAAATTATTTCTTACTCTTTTAACTTTGATCTTTTATTTAGTAGGTTCAACACCAATGTATGAGAGTAGATATAGTGGTGTATGAAACTGCTCATAACTAGGTATTAAAACACTATTAAAATACTATACTATTAAAAATTAAAAATGATACTATTAAAAACCTCGGCTACGGCTCGGTTTTTAAACACACACTCGTGTTTTAATACCCCTTATTATGCAACAGTTTCATAAACTACTATTATAGAACTTGTTCTTGTATATTATAATTGTGCATCGTATCCTTGCTGTTGAAAAAGATTAGTACATTATAACTTATATGTTATAAATTACGTTATAAATTTAACATTATAACGTTATAAATATCTACCTTGAATTAGTTTTCTGGTTTTAAATTCAATTGTTATAAGTTATCTAAATAATGAGAAAAATGAAGAGTAATTAGTTAATTTAATTATCATAGTCTAATTTGGATTCATTGTTAAGAATAATAGTTATAAATGGTTGTAAGCAGAAGAGAAAATGCTGGCTTGAAGTTATGTCGGGGTATCAAACCCATGACACTAATTGAACTATTTTCTGTTTTTTTTTTTATTTATTTGAAATACAATATTCACATAGCTTAGGATAAAATAATAAAAATACTTACTTAAGCTTATGGTCAATTATGGATTTACTATACAGGGTGGAAAATATGAAAGGGACATGGAGGAAAAGTGCATTAAATATTGAAGATATCAAATTTCACTCAAAGAAAATATTCTTTTGTTTTTTAAAATAAGAATAACCGCATTCAAAATTTTTTTTAAAAGTTTACCTGAGTCGGGAATCGAACCAACTAAAAATGCAAAAAATAGACAGTCACTATTTTATTGAACCAATCGATAGGGTCTATGATAAGGATAAAATCTCTCAAACAAACATTGTATCTTACAATTAAAGAAGATCATGAAATCTAACAATTCATACCTATCGAATTAACCTGATGGACACGTACCTAGATAGATAGATAGTAGAATATCCACTGCTTATGTTAATAATAATTTCAACGTCTGGATAGGTACAAATGGGACAATTAAATGGCCTGCAAGATCTCCAGATCTTACGCCGCTGGATTTTTTTGTATGGACATTTAAAAGAAAAATTACAAAAAATCCTATGAGTCTGCGGAAGAGTTAAAGAGTTGAGGTTCAAGATTTTATCACGAACATTCATCACAACCCATTGCAGAAGGTTACACGAAATGAATTTCTGAAAAGACTCAATATTTGCATTCAAGAAAATGGTTCGCATTTCGAGCAACTTATCAGTTAATTTATAAAAATGTTGTATCAAAATTATAATTTTAATCGATGTCTAATTTAGGTAACAATTTACAATAGTCTACTTCAGGTAATAATTTGCATATTCAATGGTTAATGTACCTAGTTATTAGGTTACCTATGTTTAGTTATATTTCTAGCATGTTATGTTATGTTATTAGTTATGTTTACCTATGTTCTCTAGCACTCTTTTTTAAGAATTCTTTGGTAGTAAGCGATTGTCTGGAAGAGATCGTTACTTAGCGATAAGACCACCGATTGCACCTTTTCTGATTGTAATATTGTTTGTAAGCATTTGTTCTAATTATGTGCAATAAAAAGTTATCTATCTATCAAAGTACGTGTCCTTCAGGTTAATTCGATAGGTGCGAATTGTTAGATTTCAAGGTCTTCTTTAATTGTAAGATACAATGTTTGTTCGAGAGATTTTATCCTTATCATCGACCCTATCGATTGTTTCAATAAAATAGTGATTGTCTATTTTTTGCATTTTTAGTTGGTTCGATTCCCGGCTCAGGTAAACTTTTTAAAAAATGTTTGAATGGGGTTATTCTTATTTTAAAAAACAAATGAATGTTTCCTTTGAGTGAAATTTGATATCTTCAATATTTAATGTACTTTTCCTCCAAGTCCCGTTCATATTTTCCATCCTGTATATAAACCGAACTAGCCGGTTAGGATCAAACGCGGCGAATCAAGTGCCCTTAAGTTCGTACTCTCTATCATCTGGGTTATCTCTATGACATTTGACTCACCCACAGATACATATGGATTTTTTTTTCTGTTCCTGACAGTGATATGAGCGGTCTGATTTAGTCAGATTTCCAAAACATAAACGATGTTCTGAACTGATTTTTTGTTTAGCAATAGGGTCAAAACAGAAGGGTAGGGTCTTGATTGTGAAAAATATAATTAATGATTTTCACCTACGTTAAATAAAATTAAAGTTGTATCAATTTAGTGTTAAATCTTTTAAAAAAAGCGTTGTTCAAGCGGTTTTATTATTAATAGATAGATAAATTTCATAAAGAAAGAAATATTTCATTAAACATATTTTTTTCATGATTACAAATCAAAAAAGAATAAATTTCCTAATTTAAACTTTCGCATAGTTTTCGTTACGTAGACTGCATGTCTATAACACCAGTGAAACGCGTTCGGCATCTCGGCAGACAGTTTAATGAGAGTTTTATTAAATTCCTTCGGCATGTTCGGCACCAATACCAGTAATTGCGTTGAAGCAACAATACAGCGAGGTCAGCGAGCTGTCAATATGACGGGGGCGGACTAGGTATGTGTAAATAATGTCGTGACATTTTCTAGGACAGTAACAATAACAGACGACGACTTAAACAAAATTGACAATCGCCCACTCACGGTGATAGCCTAGAGGCATCTCTTTCGTGAGCTCATACCCCTGAATTTCTAATTAAGTACGGATTTTTAAATTATCACTAGCTCAAAGGAAAATATTAGGAGGGATCTCTAACTTGCATGCGCGAGGGTTGAAAGAAATATTTAACCGCTCTGGGCCAGCATGCCCGAAACCCTCTCGAGTTATTAGGGCAGGCGCGTGTGCCGCAGTGGAATGTTATAGGCTGAGATCGTGGTAGTAAGCAAGCCATACCTATCGTAAAAGTAACAACTGAAACAATATTGGAATGTGCCGAAAAACAGCGCTAAAATGCCTATTCAGTATTATATTGATGCACCATTCCTTATGCCGCAGTGAAAATAAATGTTTTATTTAATTTATTTATTATTAACAGATGAGTCGAAGAGTAGAGAATGTCGAGTGTTTGAATGTTTACCACGCGCCTGGAAATGCAGTTTAGGGCGACTCCCAGCTAGGTGAATCTTTACAGGAAAGGACTCGACTTTAAGTAATTCGTGAATAGTGACAATGAAAGTAAATGTAAGATATTCTGCGGTAGCAACTTGATGAGCCTTGGGAAAAGCATATAAAGATTACACAGAATAAATATTACAAGCCGTCTAGAGAGCTGTTTTTTTAATTATCCGCATCCGTCTGCGTTGCACCATAGATGGTGCAAGCTAGATAGTGTAACACAGATAGTAGACAAATGTATCCCAGGCGACACGACGAATAAAATAGGTAAACACGTCTCAGGTTGTTTAATAAATAATTATAAATTTTCATTCAATGAATCCTACTTTTGTTTACTGAACATAATGATTTTATACAGTTTACCAAGTACTAGTGAAATATTTAATATTTATACATTTTACCAACGACTAGAGTAATACTTAATATTTACAGTGTAATACTTATTTATACTTAATATTCATACAGTAATATTTAATATTCATACATTTTATCAACGAATAGTGTAATACTTAATATTTACAGTGTAATACTGAATATTTATACAGTTTACCAACGACAATATTTATTTATCAATATTTGTCTACTATTTTGTTGTGTTATCGTACCTACTCGTATTTCCATTTCGTATTAATCTTGATTGTTATTTATTTGTGATGCCTATTAGTACATGAGTATCTAAGATCCTGATGTATGATAACGGTATTCTGATTCCTTACCTACATTTTGGATCAGTGGTTTGAATATTGAAGGCAATACAATTATTTCCAAGCTAATAGCCAATAAATACAGATAAATGGGTGAAGTTTACTCAAAGTATAGTCATGTTTCGGGTAAATAGGACTCTTTGAATAGAATTAAACCGCTTAACTGTTCTTAGTAAGATAAAACTCCGTTTCGAGATTTGAAGGCATTTAAATAATTTATGCGAATCATAACATCTTATCCCGTTAATTAATACATAAGAAACGATGATGGTACGCGTCAGTCGGAAGCAGACAAATATATAGGTACCTACATGGAGATGCATTACATTGGTGAATAAATCACCTCGAAGCAATAGATTAAAATTTTTAGCGCACTATGTAGTTGTCATTAGAAAGAGAATTCTTTGTTCTAGAAGATAGTGTAATTGTTTTTTTCATATAATTTATTTTTTTATATTTCACCTTTAAATGATCTCAAATCGACAAAATGAGCATTTTCGACACTTTTCTCTTCGCTTTTAATCAAATTGCTAAGGCCGCTAAATCTGCTGGTGACATTTGTGTTGTGTACAGCGAGGATGCAATGCCTGAAAGGGCTCAACCGTATCCAGGGCGCTAATTTTGAGCTCGAGGATGTGCAATGCCAAGGACGCCCAGGTGAGTTTAATGAGAACCGATTAAACAATCTTCACCGAAATCCACGGCAATCGACTAGAGATTTCGCTTTGTTAATTAGAATATAATTTTTTTTAAATTAGAAATGAAAAGCGCTACCTTATGAAGCAACCCTTCTTCGAAATCCACTTAGAGAGATTTAGAAAATACTCTGATATGTCGACGGTATTGGACATCGGTTCTTGTTTAAGAATCGATCGTATTTTGTTAGAAGTCAGTCGGCGATCGTTGCAATACTTCCAGTTTATACAAATTCAAACAAAGTTTATGAATCGCACTATACGAGTATATGACAAGTTTCAGTTTGCGCAGCGAATAAGTTTTTGCATTGCTTGTTCGCAAACGAAATTCCTCGTACAGTCGACAATATTAAATTGTCGAGCCATTACTCTTTATCCAGAATACAGAATTATCACTTCGAATAACTTCGACAACATAATCAATTCAATGATATCACGTCACAGTCGTACGTATCAAACATGACAGTATTATAACACGCCAAAATCTATATATATACCTACCTAATAAAACAGCAAACAATAACAGTAAAAGTCTGTACATTTAGTTAATTAAAAAAAAAATAAGGGTCCTTTTTAGACGCTACAGAATACAAAACAGTAGTCAATAGAATTTTTGTCCGTATGTTTGTTTGACTGCATCACGTAAAAAATACTGAACGAATTTTGATCGATTTTTCACTAATTATAAATAAGCCTTCAGAAGGAAAACTAGTGTACGTGTCATCTTCCAATGGCACGACTTTTAACATAATTACTAGAAAACTACTGGATCGATTTTAACGAGGTTTTCACTGTCGCGTATCTCCGTATGTAGTCTAATAACAACGCCAATATTTTATCCTGAAATAGATTACCTATACCTATTAACAGTGGATTGAAAAAAAAAGTTTTATCTTTTTATTTATTAATTATCTCTTTGTGCAAAACTATTATACGTAATGAATTAACATTTTTGCCATTGTATAACTTAATTTATAACACTTTTTGGCGGAAACTCGAGATGTAAAGTTCAATTTTTGTTTGATTACTATAAAAAATGGTGTGTGTATTTTTGTGATTTTGAAGAGAGCTGGACAAAACCAGTTTTATACGACATAATAAAAAAAACAAAGAGCCGCCAGTTTATGCACTTGATGAATAAAATTGTTAAGGCAACATAATCACGAAGCGGTAAGATTACCTCCATATCATTGCGATTTGAATCCAATTGAAAAAATTTGGAGTCTTGCCAAAAGACGTGTTGCCGAAAAAAATGTTGCTCAAGACCCAAAACAAATAATAGAGTTAACACAAGTAGCTTTTGCAAGCGTCACAGCAGAAGACTGGCGTATTCAATGCAAGCATGTGGAAAATATTGAAGCAGAATACTTCAAAAAAGATGGACTCATAGATGTGGAAATGGAGAGATTCATAATATCAACGGCGAGTGATAGCGACACTGAATCTGATCATGATAGTGAATTTCTGGATACAAGTGATAGCGATTGTCATATGTCTGGTATAAAAGAATTAAATCATGATGACCATAATTACCAATTACCTAATTTTTCAATTTAATCCAAATGTAAATGGTTTTCCAATAGGGGCGCTCGAACTTTGACAGTGTATAGCGGCCGTCTCAAATTTATGGATTAAACGACGGATTGTGGACTCTGTAGGACGGCCACGAAGACCATAAATTTAGACGCAGCACACGGAACGTTAGGCGAACAGAGCACTGATTTTTATAATAAATTTTAACAATTTCAACGCGTTGTTGAATTGTGTAGCGTTCCATGGTTAAATGTCAAGACTAAATAAGTATTCCTGTCAAATTTGACAGCTGTAGCTTCACCAAGATGGCCTGTATCTAATAAAAATTAAATTAGTGCAATATGATAATTATTTTATTTTTATGCCTATTAAAAACCCTATTATCTATCTTTGCTTGTTATCCTAAATTAACAATGTGAAACGTGAAACTAGTTTTACAATGTGACTGAATTAGCAATTTATTGATTGCTTTAATTTTATCATATGCATTGATTTATTAATTAATTTATTAGAATAGGTTGCCTTTTAGAAGGGATAAATTATTGGCCGTCTTGCTGGCAACATTTCATTACGCGATTTGAGCGCCGCGTCTATCGGACTTCAGTGGTGGCGACGACTTTACTTCAGATTTCCCTCGGTATAATAAGTTTTTTTTTCTTATATATGGCAATGGTGCAAATAACACATTCTGCCAGTGTGAAATTTTCTTCGCAATAAACAATTTTAAAATTTGGAATGTATTCTGTCAATGTCCAGTCTCGTCCAATTAAGTCAGAAGTCGTTCAGTAAAGTCATGGTATAGAAGTCATAGAAGAGGACTCCTTGGAAGCACACGAAAAACACAGTCCTATGCTTTTATTTGAGTATCACAAACACCATGCACAAAAATACTTTGAAATTTAATAAACTATCAAGTTTATCAAACTATCAAGTATCACTAACTATCAACTAACTATCAAACTATCAAGTATGTGGCATCTCGCTGTAACATTAATAAATTGGACATTAGAGAAAAAAAAACACAAAATTGTAAATAAGTAATATCAATATCATTGTAATTACTTGATTTTGTTTTGTATGACAATGTGACGCCGCTCATATTATTGAACCTTAATATGGGGGGGGGGGGGGGCTAGTAAAGTGGTCGGTGAATGATGATATCATTAAAATCTCTTTACCGTCCAGTCTTGGCTGATCGAAATTCTTCCTGGTTATCGCTTTACATATTAAGACGGGTTCGACATGTTAAATTCCACATACCTAGATATTAAGAAGGATCCTACCAATTTTATATTCACACCCACATGTTATGAGATGATCGTTGGCTTCAACTTCAACGATTTTACGGGCATACCATTTAGATACGCGGTACAATATAATAATGCTCATAGAGGTGAACCTAAAGGACGTAAAAATACTTTTTTGGAAAACTGAAAGCGGTAACTATGTACATTTGGTGGGAACACGGATGTTACTCTGGTGATAACTAAAATAGGGTAACGTCTCATGCACAGTACAATTTCTTCCCTTCTTCCCTCTTCACATGGATGTTTCGGGCCACAATCCGCTCCGCAGACGCAATGCGCCCTTGTACCCCAGATTTTGGTTATTCTTTTATTTACCCAATTATATTTAGTCGTTAGCCAGTCTTCAGGTATTCAAGTGCCTCTATCCAAATTCTGATTCGTATCTGATTCGAATCATTGTTAACACTAGTTCGAAGTAACAATCCAGTCCAAATCACCAGCCAATCATAGAAGATCTAGGGCCACTTAAGAATTCACCATGTCGTGGGTCCAGTAGACGGACACACATATAGCCGTTCACAAACCACCCAGAGCCGAATAAACCTTTAAACAAATTAGTCTCTGACCGGGAATCGAATCCGAGACCTTTTATACAGCAGGCAGGGGCACTACTAACTGGGCTAGTCGATAATCAAATGAAAACAGTAAAACGAATATTTAAAATACTCGTATACTTACTCTCTTCCTTCATCCCTCTCGGTTGTGGACACTGTATTGAGTCGTACTCAGTTCTGCCGTACTGCGCTGAGTATACGGCAACCCTCGAGTGCGGATTACAGCTCAGATGCAGCACGTCGTTCTCACAACCCACTTTACTTCGGAACTCATCTGTTAAACAAAAAAGTTGCAGCTTTTAACATCACCTCACTACTACACAGTACAGTTACTATACAGAGTTATTTTGCCGTCCTTTAAAAAAAAAACAACAATTCATTTTGACGACATTCGAGAAAAAACGCAATAAAATTTTGTTAAAATTTTCAGTAATTTAAGATCAAGTTAGTATCTTAAAGTTTTGAATGGAACAAAAACAATACCCATTTTTTTGTTTGCTTTCGTTAAAAATGTTTTACTAATGCCCTTTCTTCTTCGTATTAGAGTTAGTAACTCCTTTTTTTTAAGTCTTTTATTTAAGGGCTTTTGTACTACAGGGATATGTCAGCCTCATCAGCGCCTGATCTTACGTTGTACAGAAACTAAATTAATTATATTAAACTATATTAAGAAGTTGAAGGCGTCACCGTTGCACAGACATATCAAATAATGTAGCTTTTTTACAGTAAGTGTACCGATGGTAAGTGGATAGTGTCGTCCATAGATATCGGCGATACATGCCAACATCAGTCCAGAATGGCAAACGTTGGCACGCCCCCGGATACGCTGCCTACCTTTTGAGATGTAGTAATTGATTTGGAGAAAGGGTTGAGAAAATGGGGAGGGATAGGATGGGATGGAACTGGGCTCTGGCATATCTTACTCACTACCGAAATACGTATGTACATTGGTGAATAGGATATAGCCATTTCATTTATTTATTAAAGGACACCAACAGAGCATACATCATGTAAATGAAAGGGTTACATGCAATAATGTTAATTATATAAATGTCACTCTACTTAAAGAGGACGACAACATGGTTAAACACAAAAAGTAAACACAGCCAGAAAAGAGTTAAAATTGTAATTTACTTAAATACATTGTAGAAGAATTCACATATTTAGTTAGTAGATTATGTAAGAAAGTAGACTTGATGAGTACGTTTTCTTCTCTAATCGATAATAATGGATAAAGTTCATCATTTTAGGGTACGATGGGGCTGACATACACCATAGTGTAAAAGCCCCGAAATGAAAATAAAGAGAAAAAAAAACACAATTGAAAATTTAAATTGTTTATACAATAATAAGAAATTATAAAGAAAGGGTCATAGTGATTGATAAAATAAATTGCCTAATTTTATTTAGACTGTCAGCAAACATGTACCTACTGCATTGCACCTATATTGTGCCGTACCTATCTCATCGCCCAAGACAGTAGACGTCACGTTTTATAACCAATAAGGTATGTTTCACAATAAAATGCACATCTCAGAATCTCAGTCTCACTCAATACTTCATGCTGGTCGCATTTGTCTATTGTTTCATAATGTAACTACGTTTTATGTCGATTTTAAAATGAACACTTTCACTTTGGTAAGTCTTAAAAAGAAAGTGGATCATTAATACTCACGGAAGAAAGGAAATCTCTTCACTATAAGTAAGTAGATATATGAAATTAGTTTTCAGATTGAGTCTTTTATTAACATTAATTATTGTATTAAATAATAACATTAAATTGTATTTATTTTATTAACAATAATTAACATTTTAATGTTGTGTAAAAATACATTTTAGTAACATTAATTATTACATTTGTATTGTTGTCCTGTATTAAATTTTCTTTCTATGCCAATAAATAATATCTATGGCTATCTTATTATTTAAAAATATTGAAAATCAAGGCGATTTTTTTTCATATATGACAATGGTGTCAAATTTTCTTCGGAATAAACAATTTCAAAGTCTAAAACATATCCTGTCAATGTCCAGTGCCGTCGAAGTAAGTCAGAGGTCACTCAGTAAAGAGATAGTATATTTACTGTGGACAGAAGAGGACTGTTGGGAAGCACACGAAATACGCAGTCTCACGCTTTTATTTGATTGTCACAAACATTACGCACAACAATACTTTGAAGTCTAATAAACTATCACTATTAAATCATAAAATGCATAATACATAATTTTTACAATAATCAATCATAAACTCAACTTCACTTCTCGAGTTCCCGCCAAAAAGTCCACTTGAATAGGATAATAGAAATGTATTCTTGGATCAATACCAAACTCGACAAAAACAGATACTTCCCCCAAACATATACGTCAAATAATGTTTATCATAATAATGAATGTGTTACTTCCATCTTCACTCTCATATCGTGTTTTCATCGGAATTCCCAATGTGTAATTTGGATTAAGCATAAACGAGAGAAAATTTATTGAATTTTGAAGAGCCAAAGATATAAATTTACTGGTTATTGCCTGCAGCTTCATCCGCGTGGAATTAAAGTAAAAAACCGTAACCGTAACCAGCCTTTTTATCATCCACTGCTGGACATGGGGCCTCCTCATGCACATTGTCTCCTGCATGAGGGATGTACGGCCTTAAAACGTCACGTTGGCCAAGTGAGTTGGCGAGTCCACTCTTTTAGAGGCGGTGTATTTCCTCAGCACTTGTGGTAGCGACTTTTTTATCCCTTAGTTGCGTTTAACAACAACCACAGGAAGAGATGGAAAGAAAGCGTCACACAGCACGAATATAATGTATGTATATTTTATCCACAATCACCACAACGCTCGGAGTCGAAAGTCTTCAATCACTACATCCTGCCAGTTATGACGTATGGTGCCGAAACGTGGCCTCTAACGGTAGGTCTGATCCATAAGTTCAAGGTCACTCAGTGAGCTATAGAGAGAGCTACGCTCGGAATTTCTTTGCGGGAAAAGATCTAAAACGAAGACATTCACCAAAGAGCCAAAGTCACCGACACTGCTCATAGAATAGGCATGTTGAAGTGGCAATGGGCAGGTCATATTTGCAGCAGGACCGATAACCGATTGGGTAGACGAGTCCTCGACTATAGGCCACTCACCGGGAAGGCCAGTGTGGGACGCCCTCCGGCCAGATTGGTTGAGAATATCCGAGGATCGTGTGTGGTGGCGAGCCTTGGGAGAGGCCTATATCCAGCAGTAGACAGACATAAACTGATGCTATGGTATATTTTATCTTAAGATATCTGGCGAATTCGAGTTTTATATTATCTAATCTTAATAAGATAGTGACGACAAGGAGATGCGCTACCATAGAAATCTCTTATTATTTAGATTTCTATGTGCGCTACCTATGCGAATTTCGAAGAAATGAATTGATTTTGTTTATTACTCTTTTCTGGAACGTACAGAAAATAGCGAATCTTCCCTTACGAACGCCACTTGCCGTCTGTTTATTTTTAATTAAGTAGAAATAAATTATTTATTTATTTTATTTAATTAGATTTATTTTATTCGGCTTCTATCCCAAAATAACAATTTCTCCCAGACCTTCATACATATTATGTTCTCCCAACAAAATTGTAACGAATTTGAATGTAGACACCCAAAACTCCAAACTAAATTATATATCGGTATGATTAACTAAGGCAGAGAGAAGTAATGTTGACGTTATTATCTATTTATTCAATTTATACACGAGCGTATTCAAAGACGATATACGACGACGTTGAGATTATCAAATGATGGAAATTAGATCAACACTGAATACGAAAGTCGTTGTAAATTTAGTATATCTCGAATAAATGGAATGAAATATAAATTATAATGATATCAGCCTAGAATGTCGCACTGTGGGACACAGGTACAAAGTTATAGGCAATAATCAACCCATTTATTATTGAAACATTAATAGATAGGCGGTCATATTTCTCCCAGCTGCTTGTATTTCATGTCGGAAAGTCCACTCAATAAGTAAATTGACATAATAATTTTAAAAACAAATTTGAGATCGTGTTTTCCAACAATTGTCATTCCTATTTATTAAGTACTTGCCAAATATTGCTTTATTCTTAATATTTAACGGATTTTAGAGTCTCGTAAAGTAAAGAAATTATTCACGAAAATTTACTTATTTATAAAAATATACTAGCAAGTCATTTTAAACACAAAATGGAATAAAATTGTTAAGGAGTACGAGTACTGAGACAAAACAAAAAATGAAAATTCGATACGCTGTACACTTTTTGTCGCAAACGAGACGACAGTCTGCCTGACGAAACGCGGTTACCGTCGCCGATAAACGTTTGCGATACATGTTAACATTAGTCAAAAATCGTCGACACACGAAAGTTACGAGTACATCAAATACACTTTGTATTACATCAGGTAATGCCGTTTGCAAAAAAATACTCAACATTAACTTCTAGAGACTGAATAAATTAACAACGAATTAAAATAACAATTTGATTAACTTACAAGGACGGCACTTGTACGCGACTTCGACGAACCTTCTGGAACCGGGGCAAGGGTCGACTCCGAAGGCTTTAGGGCTCGTGTGGAATTTACACTGCCTCTTCTTCTGGCACGCCTCCACCACTGTCTGTAACAAGGAATACTGACCAAATCAGTTAGTATGCCAATTCTGGGAAAGTTGTAAAGATTGGCCTCGTAGTATCAGAGTTCTTTAAAAGTATAGTTAGTCACAGTGTTTCTGCACATGCGTCACGCACTTGCAATAACTGATTGTGTTGCGCCGTGTGATAAGACAATAAATTGTAACAAATCAGAATTTTGAATAAATAGAATTTGAGTCATGATACGCTACCATTTACCATGCATGCATCATTTAACTTTCTTGGGTAAGTCACCTTAAATTATTGTCTATATCCAATATAAACTAGGAAAAATAATTGAACGCGAAAGTCTTCAATCAATCCGTCATGCCAGCATCCCCAAAATTGACATGATCCAAAAAAATTATAAATCACTCAGCGAGCTATGGAAATAACTAGACTTCAAATTTCTTTACGGGAAAATATCCGAAATGAATAGATTCGTCAGAAAACCAAAGTCCCCGATATAGCTCACAGAATTAGCTGTAATAATAATAGTCAGATCATATGTACCGGTGAATCGACGACTAATGAGGTTGACGATGGTTGACGAAACCAAGTACCCGGGAAGTGCAGTATGGGATGCTCCTTGGCTAGATGGACCGACACGACGACTTGAAGAAGTTTGACAATAGTGGTTAGATATGTAGAACTGAAAATCGTGCTTAGTAGCGATCCTTTGCCACTTTAAGAATGGGCTATTTCTGCTAGATTTTAGTTAGATATTTAGCGTGGTAAAAAGGTAGTGTTCTCAAGATGAAATCATCACTGTCTACGGCATGAATATAGCTTTACAAGACTACTTCGAGTTACTAGTTACTACTAAGAGTACTAATTTAATTAAAATCCCATTTACATCTGTCTTTGATAGCCAAGTGGAATAACAGACTTCACAGCTAAAATATACTTGAAAATGTAACGTTGAAATTAGTCTGTAGGACTAAAAGGCAGTAAGTAATATTAAATTGATCATAGGAGCGTCGAAAACACAAAGAATTTTTGGATAGGGATCAGAATATCCAGTATTACAGCTATGCGCTTTTATTAAATATTTTGAACATTTTTACTTTGTTTACCTTACTTTTGGAGATTATATTGAGATCTATTTAAAGTAGTAGCGACTGTGGAGTTATCAGATTACCATTGTTCTAATCATATATGGCCGTTATAGTTCTTGCAACTCACGAGCGCCTAGTTGTGGATTAGTTCTAATTTTATTACCTAAATAAAATCTTACATGCTCTTAAGCTCATTTGTTAATTGAAAACAAAAACTCGAGTTATATTCATGGCTATCTTTAATCTTTCTACAGTAGTAACATTATTTATTAAATTGATTCATGTATTTAACATCAACCTATCAAGTTGAGATATCAAACCAAAACGATATCAAACACTACCTATATGCGGTTTAATATCGACATTACAGAAACTTAGCGAACAGGTACGTCAAATTAACGTAGGCGTAAAATTTTGTCGTAAGGAAATTAGAGACGAATGTAAATAATTTCTAAATATAAATAAGTCACTTTAAGTCTAATTGGATCTCGGATTTTCGGAAATTTTCTCAACTAAACGGGACGTAAATTACTGCGTTAATTAAAGTTGAGAAGAACAGTACAATACCATGCTATTGCAGAAACTAGAAGACAATAAAACAGAAACTAATTATCTAAGGTTTTGAGTGTAAAAGTTTAAAAACAAATTTATTTCCCAGAAAATATTGGTAGAGAATTATATTTTTTTTTACTATACGAGTACAATGTTTCTCCAGAGCTGGATGTAGGTAAGCTTGCCATCCATCGTTTTTCCCCGGACAATTCCGCGGAGATCCGGTGGAATTTTTAAAATGTGTTGGGGGTTTTTATGAAGTGCGTAATGCACGACGATGACGATGACGGTGACAGGTTGTATGAAATAATTACAGATTGTCAACATGAGAGGATTATATTCTTATGTGCAGTAGGTCCGGGGTTACGGACGCAATGTTCACGGTGTTTTCGATCATGTATTCTAGTTTCTAGTTCCGATGGCAACCCTAGATATAGGCCTCTTCCAAAACTACACACGATCTGCACTCTTCCAGTACGAGTTGTTACAATTTAATCTTTCAGCTAAGTTCTTGAATATCAGACCATCACCGCTTCAAGCTATTACATACCCCTATAAGCCTATGTCTCTTCCACTGCTAGACATAGTCCTCTCCCAGGGAATTTAGGAATTAAGGACCTTTTTACTGAAGCGATTATCTATCTGTAGCATCAAATTGGAACTGTGAATGTCTCAGTGAAGGAAGACACAAAATAAGTCAACATTGACGAATGGTGTCAAATATGGATTAATCTACTCGTATAGCTTTATATGGTAAGTTACACTTTACAAGAAACTATTTAACCTATGATCTTCAATTATTATCTTTTGTACTAGTGGTCCAATAGGGCTAAGTCGCTTTTGACTGGTCAAAATAGTACTTCGTCAGCATCGAAGAGCCTTAGTTGAACTAAGACACCATATCCATAGCACACGATACCATCAAACTTTGTCTAACCGCTATATATAGGTTTCTCCTAAGGCTGGCCACCATACATGATCTTCTGCTCTTCTGATTCAGCTATCATTGACGAATTTACTCAGGTCGAGGGTCCATGCGGTCGAAGGGCGCCCCACACTGCGCTTACTGGCACGTGGCCTCTTTTCGAGGACTTGTCTATCCCATCGGTTGCCGGCCCTGCAGTAAACTAAGACACAATTATAAAAGTGAATTATTCAATAACTAAATCTTATTCAACACACCTGCAAAGCACTGGGCCACGTGCACGACGTGTCTCCTACAACTTCAACTGCCACAGGCTGGTACTCCGCCAGTTCTGAAGCACAGGAGCCCTGGGTCACGGACGCACCATACTGGGCTATTTGGATGCTGATGGTGGTGCCCCGTGGACAGACCAGGGTCACCATCTCCTCATCGCAGGCGGCTTTCTGATGTGTACGGAGCGTACCCAGAAGGAGTTCTGTGAACAAAATAAACATACTGTTAAATGGACGATTTTTTTCCTAGAGCATAAATAGAATATTTCTATAGAGCAGAGTACAGACCAATAGGACAGACCATTTTCATAAAAGTTTTGGAACAGTGTAAGGGGCAAATTCAGTTCTTGTGGAGATTAAACATGTTGTTAAAGGTATTCAAAAAGGAATAGTTAAAGGAAAAATATATTCGGACATCATTGTGGGTGAACTAAATTTATATCAAACTGTAATTAATATCCATCAACCAACGTATTTTGTTAGATCGGTGACTATAATAAATTTAAATTAATTTTTAAATTTAAATCTCATGTAGACAATATGAAATAAATAAAAACATAGTCTACAAATAATTAAAAATCATGTACTACCCTTCGATCTTAGTAACTATTAACAAAGCGAGGGATTTCAGTTCTATTTAGAAATGCATCAGTAAACGCGAATGTTTGATTCTCGAAAGCTTTAATTCACAAAAAGATTGCTCCATTTCAGTCTACTCTATTAAAACTGATCACGAGAACTGTTGGCTCTCACAACATCGGTATACATTTCCAACCAACACCATTAAATCTCAATCTTACTGTTTACATTATAAAGTTTTATAACCAACAATATCCATCACATGCTATCAGGGCCACACATTCATACCACGTGTTGGTTTATAATAAAATCCCGAGACAAAAATATTTACAACGAGGAACTGTTGAACGTACACCCACAATAGACATGTTAACAGTAGGCAACTAAAAAACCAGTTTGGAAATTATCAAATAATACGCCTGAAACTGCAAAACAAAAGCTTTCACTTAGGTATATAAACGTTACAAAAACTGTCATTTATTTTTTCTGCCTCAAATTTTATTTTTTTAATAAAGATATAAATTCTAATTTCTTTACTAAAAATCTCATTAAGCACCTTGAACTTCTGACCTGTTATTGTTTATTATTATTTTTTATTCTCTATTTTATTTTTATAAAATATGTAAATTGTATCTTAATGTGATTGTTTAATAAATAACTAAATTTAGCTAAGAGTTGTAGGATAGGTTGTCAAAAACAATTCAATCGGGAGAGGTCCAACGGCGGCATTATACACAGTTCAACAAGTGGATTCAATAGTGGATTATTGGGACAATAATGCTTTGATTTAACGTCAATTGACAGTACATAATTTTAACAGTAATCTTTCAAAGGTTGTCTGGCAGAGATCGCCAAAAGCGATAAGACTACCATTTGTGCATTTCATGTATTGCAATGTCTGTTACTGTCTCGTTTTGTTTTGGTGTGCAATAAAGATTAAGAAATAAGCATATAGATATAAAACTTATTCTAAATTCACCGTCAGAAAAACATACGATTTACCTACAAATGAAATTGTAACGAATACTACTAATTTCTTACACGCTGAGGCGTTTACTCTCTGCGACGCCATACGTTCATGAGACTCCCAAAAGCCCCGACCGCGCGTGTAATTCCTACACTTGTGTGCGTGATCGGTATCTGCGTTTGCCGTTTGTATGAAGTTGACTTACCATACTATCGTGGTTTAAAGTTCCCGGGCTTAAAACCACAAGAGCCAGTCACTTAAACAAGGGGTCATTAAGGGATGTCGTCTATTTATAGTAGCAGATGCTCGTATTTCATACTCGACGAGAGGCGTAATAGGGCGCACGTGGCGAACACGATGAGCATAGCATTGATTTTATAGGCGGTAGCGGGAGCGGGCGATATTTTGTGTTTTGATTTACATTATTAAAATATTTACGCAACAATTTTATCAATTAAGCATCATATTGAAATGTGAATACGGGCACGTATTTTACATGTTACCCTCTGTCGGTGCATTATCGCCAGATATGAAAAGGAAAAAGTTTGAGTGCGTATTTTTTTTGTCGCACACACATTCTATGGGCACACATGCAAACACGCAAAGACGAACATGTAAGATCACGCAGACCCGAACAAACATTCGTCTTTCAACAAATGAGTGGGAATCGAACCCGGGACCTTATGCACAACAGGTAGGGTCGCTACTAACTGGGCTAATCGGTCTCCTTTATACATAGTTAACCGTAGCACGTTCCATAACTTATCTCTTGTCCCACTCGCTAGGGTCTCAGATGGGATATATTTAGTTTATACTACGACATATTTTCCTCTGCTAAACACGATTTTAAAAAACTGCAGTTTTTTAAATCTCTTAATTCATAAACTAATCACATGCCCATTGTCTGCTAATCATTTGTACCACAACACAAGCATCTGTTTCGTTGCGGTAAACATGCATCCAGTTTAAGGGCGAGAGCTCACAAAATAATGAGAGCTGAACTGATGAAGATACGGTTAGCACTCCATTAATCTTTGTCACAAAAATATAGGATGGCATATTTTCGTATCGCGAGAGGCCGGAAGAGGAATTATGTTCGGAAGCTTGATGAAAGTCTCGGTGAAGTACTTTTTTATGAAATCAACTTGGCTAAGTGTATTTTGACCTTCTTTTTAGGACTTGTTATTGAAGGAAATAAATCATGAAATACGTTTTTATATTTACTTAAACTTTATTACATAAGTGAATTATATTTATAATACTTCTCTTCGCACCTCCCAATGAAAACATTATAATAAATATAATATATACTTTTATAATATGTCCTTTATATATTATATTAAGTATTATACTATTATACCCTCTACCAGCTAACCTTAGGGTTGATTAGAGGTATTAAGCTCGGCTTTTGTACGACAATGTGCAAATATATATAAAGAGAAACTTCCTGAATAACGGACCGATTGAATGATTCAACAACCCAGAGCCGAAACCGTTGATGCTAGTAACATGAAATTTATATCTACAGTAAATAGATTTTATGACCTAAGTAACCACTAATGAAGGATTTCTAGAAATTATACTTAAAAGGGGGGAAATGGTGGGGGGGGGAATTGGTTTTCTATGCAATGACTAACAAAAAAACTAAACATTTAAAGAAGCAGAGCAAAATAGAATACCTAAACCTAACCTATGCATAGGTATTTCTATAGAGACCTATAGGTGTGTTCTATAGTAGGTACTATCTATAGGTATAATAAACGTACTCTAATTGTACGTAATACTGCGCCAAGACTCAGATAGCGCACAACATTAAGTATCGTCAGTTGTATTCATTTGAAGTCAGATGTGAAGTAACTACTTAAGACATATATAGATGCAATACCTTTAATGCAATTCACAAGGAATAATAAACAATTTCGAGAGATGTCACCACACTGACGAGAAAACTGTTCATGAACCCACACTATACAGATATTGATATAACATGTTGTTAAATAACATGTTCACATTGTATAAAATATATTTTATTTGAATCGGATAATATTATATTAAAAGGGAGGGAATGGACGTACGGTGCAATTCCACAGCACAGCAGCGGCTGGACGCACTGGCCATGTTACCTCTCTCTCACAGAAGACTACTGTAAAATGTACTGCAATTCCTACATTATCCTAAACCGCCAATATACGTACGTGTTTTAGTAGTAAGTGAGATATGTCAGAGCCCATCCTCATTTCATCCTATCGTATCCGTCCTTATTTTTCCAAGCCGTACCTACTTCAAATCCATTCCTAAATTTCCAAATTTGGAGATTTATAATTGGATGAAGGAAAAGGAATGAGGTGGATCCCTTTTTGTTTGGATTTGAAGAGATGGGATGGTAAATGAGCTCTGACAAACCACATTTACTCACTAAAAATATGTACATACATTTTGGGACGGTCCTCCGTGTTTTTTTTTTTAATGTAACCCCAAGCGAATGATGCCGCAGGAAACGGCCATTATTCGTGTAAAACTGGAATAAATTTTGCACAATGATAAAGCTGCGTCACGTTGATTGCGAGATGAATACGAGACAACGTTGTGGCATTTAACCCCTCTCTGACAACGTCTCTGACAATGTATATATCAACACGATAATAAGGCTTCTATTCAAACGAGCAGATAAAAACTAAACCAGCAGGAAATCGTGATAAAAAAACAAGCTATTTTTAATAACTGAAGTAACTAATTTTAAATTACTAAGAATTAGAATTACTAATTACTAAGGAGTCCGAGACTCCTAATTCTTTATTGTCACTAGAGAATCTAAACATAGCCCACCTTTAAAATTTTTCTACGAACGATTTGTTGATTATTTCATTAATTCTCTAAAAAAATAATATAATATTACTAAAGCGAATTAATTTATTATAATCGTATTTATCGTTTTCTTGCGCCACATTGTGGTGCAGAATATTCTGGATTCGCGTAACTTCATTGATGTTGTTAAAGAACAGTTCATTTGTACCCACGAGTACTTTGTTCGGAATTAGGCAAACATAACTTATACTTTTCGGCGGGTACTCGAGAAGCGAAGTAGAGCTTTTGTTTGATTATTATAAAAACTGAATATTGTGAGTTTTGTGGTACAACAATGACAGTTTATTAAACTTCAAAATGCCTAATGTTTGTGATAATCAAGTAAAAAAACATAAGACTGTGTTTTTCGTAACGAAAAGTGTTCATACATTGTTCATACCAACAATTGTACATACGTATATACATACGTTCATACGTACATACGTGTGTTTATACGAAAAAGCGACAGCATAAGCAGTCGGTCGGTAAAGGGATAGGCCTTTACCAACCGACTCCTAACTTGCTTCGACGGAACTGGACATTGACGAGTTGTTAATTACGATATAAATTTACCACTGGCACAATGCTCTAATTGGGCTGTTGCCAAAGAAAAGAAGAAGAATATAACTTAGTAGATATCATAGATGTACTTTAGATAAACAACTTGTTTTTATTGATTGCTAAGTGATGATAAGTGTATTTTTACTTCATAAATATAACTTGTTTCTAAAGAAAAGAACTCGTCTTGTATCCTATTACGTTATATGTACATGCGCGATCTGGCCATACAATGATCAATTAAGTAGTGTATACCATACCATCAGCCTATGTCTCTTCACTGCTGGATACCACTTTCCCGCCAGTGATCAGTGTTGTCAGAAATATAGCACGCTAAAGTCATAAGTTCAAAAAATTTCAACGTTATGGTATGCCATTTTAAAATTATGTCATCGAACGAAAAACAATTACAAATTTAACCTTTTTAGATCAATTTAATGTGTATATTTTTAATATCTCTACACTTTTATTTAGACGAATCGAAAATAGAACAAAAATAGAATATCAAACTGGATTTAACACAAATAAGTTCATTTTAGAGTTATCTCAAGTGTCCCAAATAACAGAAATAATAAAATAAAAAAACTTGAGCTCTCTTACCCCAAAACATACTTTAAAAACAGTGGTTTACGCGGCGTTTATGATTTCCTTTTTAAATTTCGAAATCAACAAATATAGGTATCCGAAAAGAAATTATCCTACAAGACAAATTTTAATTGAAAATATCTGAAGCTGGGAATCGAATCTAGTTGTAGGATAATAACCGCAAATCGACGCACAAAACTCTCAACATGTAAGTAATTTTGAATTTATTAGAAGTTCTTAATTTTCACCGTTCCTTTCGTTGATCTAAATATGTTAGTATGTACTTAATAAACAGACGACCTAAGTTCGATTAACTTCGCAAAATTAAGAATCCACTCAAGCCAGGTTTGATTCAAACCTTTATACGCACGCTTAAATCTTATATAAGATATATTTCAAACGCCCGCCTTCGCACAAAGAATATAATTTCACATTGTGTTGCCCAAACTGAAGTGAGCCATTGTGACGGAACTGGGATATGATTTACATAAATATAGTCAAACTTCCTTGAAGTTTGTTATGTATTATTATACAAATACTTATGTAAGTATGTGGTAGTTGGCTCGTTTACAAGAGAGATATTCGTTACGTTTGTAAGAAAAATGACGTAATACGTAAAGAACTCTTCCAATAGACGCTGGTATCAATTAATATATTATTATTAGATTATTACAGATATTTTCACTTATTACAGACCTCCCCGTAGGCTGTGGAACGCACTGCCTCAAGAGGTGTTTCCATTAAACTACGATATGGGGTTCTTTAAGAAAGCTGTGAATAGGATTTTGCAAGGTTGGCACCCGCATGCCCCCTCGTGTTGCAGGTGTCCATGGGCGGCGGTAACCCTTACCACCACGTGAGACCGCTTGCTCGTCCGCCTACTTCAATATAAAAAAAAAGATATTTTCTTTATGATGACTATTAACAAATATTGAGAAGTCGAGCTCTAACACATATGAGAACAAATGAAGAACATTAAGTTGTTCCCCATACAATATCGTTACACGATCACCAGTCATCTTATCGTCCACTGCTGGACATGGGCTTCCTGACACACTTTATCCTTTATAAGAAGGATGTATGGCCTTAACATACCACGTTAGCCAAGCGGGTTGGCGAGTCCACTCTTTCAGAGGTGGTGTAGTTGCTCAGCACTAGGTAGTGATAGGTAGTGGATTTGTTACTCCTTGTCGCCTTTCACGACGACTATGAACTATGGAACTGGGCCCGGTGTGCAATTTTAACAACTTTTATTTAAAAATCAAAACGTACAGACATAGAAAAACTATTCTTTAACGCAAATTGGGTAAAAAACGATCGATTTGTGGAGGAGGAAACGAGGGAATACAAAACCACGATTTTCACGATTTTTTATAAGGATTATTAGCTCGAAAATACCTATATTTGTAGTGTATAAATATATTTATACTTGTATATTTGTATAAATTCGCTTCAGCCATCCTCCCCTCTTAAGCATTCTCTACCAGCCAACCTTTGGGTTGACCAGACTCAGTTTAGATGGTATGATACAACAAATATAAAACCCACAAATAGCCTTCAAGCCTTCTTCCCCAATGCCTCACATATTGAACAAGTTTCACAAAAAGTCACATCAATTGTAAAGTCTAATAGGCAATTGTGACAAAAGGTGCTGGATTTAATTCTCACACGCCCGCAGGGAAACCCACTTCGACTTCAACTTTGTGTGATGTTGGTGAGACGACAAATGTTAATGAGTTTTAATGTGAAACTCATTCTTGACGAAGACTCATCAAGTTTTAATTTAAAATATCTATATAATAAACTCATAACAAAATTATGTCTGTACATATTTAAAAAAAAAGACTAAGCAGTGTACTCTACGAATGACACCCGAATCCAAAAATCAATTTTGTAGTTCTGATTTTGATAAAACTTGCCATAGTTAGAAATTAAGTCCTGGATTAATATAGGATAATTTTTATCAGAACTGTTATAATAATGTAAAGTTCCCTCTAGGATCGCGCGCAATAACAAACGTCACTATAAAACACTGAACAGATTTTAATGAAACTTAAGCAGTATTAGTTTAGGTCCTGAATCAACGAATCCCAAACCCTCACAAATTTCCACGGCAATTATTATGATCACCCTACATAAGATGTGATGAGATATAATATTAAATAGTGTCTCGTGGGGTTCTGTACGTAGGAATATAATGATCTAATTACACGTTATTTAAAGACCACGCAAACAGAGTCACCTGATTGACTCTGAAATCATGCGACCCACACAAAAACGATTTGAAAAACCTTGTAGCAAAAAAGGATACCTACCTCAGTGTAGAAGTGGTACAATAATAAATAAAAAACACCCGTATTGCTTTTTAATTTGATTTTTAGTTCAGATCGTTTTCGTTGCCAATACAAACAAGCGAATACTATCAAAATTAAACAATTGTATACTATGGAATTGGAAGAAGTGTCTTATTTTTTCCACGGTTTGTTTTTGGACAGTGGATTTCTTTTTTAACTGATGTTTTTGCAATTATGTTGCCAAATACTGTCCCTTGTTTTTTTATTAACCACACTAGGTATTGATTTGGTATATACATACTTTTTGCAAACTAGATTCATAATTGTTATACCTTAATAAACGTATACGATTATTAACATCACATCATAAGACCATTTATAAAATAACACTAATAATGTACTATTTATGTATATAATTATACGTAATTTTCACTGTTATTACACGTTATTCCATGAAATGTTATTTCACTTAGCGGCATGGAGAGCTACGTAGGCGCGGTACTGAAGGAGTTTGCACGATCACGGATGCAACAGCCATTCGTTCAGTGTGCAGCTGCTAGCTCAATCACGGCATAAGAATAATAAATAATACAAGTAATACACAAGTATAATAATACTAGTATTCTCATGGTCACGGCCTCCATACAAGGCAAACAACATGCAAAACAAATTAGACTTCTAAATTTGGCGGTTCCAAATGGCGTAGGCAGACCCACGTTGGACCCCAATTGCCAATCTCGCCCCTACCTCCGCCTACGCCATACTGGGCACTATCGCTTTCGGACACGGTTGATTGCCTATGATTTTAATCATATCCTTGCTTATACGATTGAAACCATGTGTAAAACGTAACAAAATTGGAAGCTACCCATATTTATTTTATAGAATTATAACGTCACAAATCTGTTAGGATTTTTTTTATCCCAATTGTTACATAATAGAAAAAAATAATTAATTATTATTTCACTAGTTCTAGAATTACGTGATAGAACTGTGAAGACTTCTTGTCATAGTTGTTCTATGATTCGTTGTATGTATATGCAACCTGTAGGATTCTTCTAACCAGCCAGTCGGTACATAGTTGGTGAGCAAGGAAATATTCATGGTTTCATAATTAAGCAGAAATATTTCTAGTTCTATAGAACTAGTTGGACAATTATGAATTCATTTGTTATATCATGTAACAATTGGGACAAAAAAAATCTTAGCAGTACTATGACGTTACAGTTTTATGGAATAAATGTGAACTTCTGACAAAATTCTAGTTCCCAATTTTGGGTAAAAAGCAATTTAATTTGAAATCGTTTAGTTACTTTGTACATACTCGTATGTCATAGGCACGCTTACAAGTGACGTTTCAATCTGATGTCACTGACGTACTCGTATCGCTATGTACAAAATCCAATTCAGTCCATATAACTTTCAGCCCCTCGCAAATGACGGACAACACATAAAAGGACTATAATTACAAATAGTGTGGATTAATGGATATACGTGCTCCAGATTTAAATTCTGGAACATGCGGGTTTCCTCACGATTTTTTCCTTCGCTGGCGAGCTAGTGATATATAAGTACCTATACTTTTAATCCGTACTTAAGTTGGAACTTAATTGAAATTTGAGTCGTGAGGTATCTATATACCCCTAGGCTATTACCTCTTAAATACGAGGGCAATGCGATATCAAAATTATGTTAACTAGTGCGTGGAGAGACATAGGCTGATGGTATGATATATATAGTATGTAATCTTCGTTTCGAAATAATTTATTCAAAGAAGACTCAATGAACGGTTATTAGATTAAAGTACATTACTGCACCCATCTCTCTTTTTTTAATAGGGAAGTAGGCGGGCGAGCCAGCGGTCCCACGTGATGGTAAATGTTACCGCCGCTCATGGACACCTGCAACACCAGGGGGTATGCGGGCGCGCTGCCGACCTTGCAAAATCCTATTCACAGCTTTCCAGAAGAACCCCATATCATAGCGTAAGATTTTTGGACTGAACAGTACGCGACACCTCCGTATCGAGGAAATGCGGATGGACCGCACTTCTGTGACGGGAGGTGCAGTTGTAGAAACTCGAGGTGGGAATTATATTAAACAATTCTTCAGAGCATTCCCTATTGTACAAGCGGTAGAACACGCAGAGAGACGCAACGTCTCTCCGAACGCTGAGGGATTCTAAACCGTCCGTGAGAGTGGGATCGTCGACAATTCGAATAGCACGTCGTTGGATGGAGTCAAATGGATTCAATTGCTATTTCGGTGCACCGGCCCAGAGCAGTACTCCATATGTGGCCTAACCTGAGCTTTGTAGAGCGTTAGAAGTAGCCCAGGGATGAAGTACCGCTTCGCTCTGTTCAGCACACCCCGCTTTTTGAAAGCCATTTTGCCTTCATTTTCCAGATTACCCCTATATTCGACTTTGCTGAAAATGTCGACACCGAGGATCCCGATACTCTCCGAGATCTTACGAGGTATGCTTTGAAAGCGAAGTGCTACGAGAAAAGGGGCTTTTTTAGCGGTGAATGCACAGACTTGAGTCTTACGGGGGTTGAAATCCACTAGGTTTAGAGAACCCCAAATCAAAACTAGACCTAAAGCGTCTTCGATTTCAGACACAAACCTGACGCGACTCTCTTCCATTTAGACCCGAGGGATGTTGGCCCAGCCCCCTGTACAAGGCATCCCCAGTCATCAGCATAGCATAGTATGTCACCAATTTGCAACAGCTCGTTGATATGCACAAGGAACAGAGTTGGGTAGAGCGCGAAGCGGTGTGTTAAATACCCTAAAAGATCACCAGCCGAACGATTAGGGCGAAATCCATATTGACGGTTGCTAATCAGCTGAGGGTCCTCTAGATACTCAAGGAGCTGTGTGTTTATAACACGCCCCAACACCTTGGAGAGGAGGGAGGTGATCGCTATTAGCCTGTAGTTAGCTGGGTCGGTGCGGTCACCCTTTTTACCTTTTTGCCTTGCCTAAAAGGGTGACCGCTACCTTCTACATGAGCTACCTTCCATGCTGACAGGAAGCTTTTTGTGGAATATGAGAGCGTACACCATCTGGCCCACTTGATTTGCGGATATCAAGAGATGCTAGAACTCGCCGGATTTCACGCTAGGTGAAACAGATTTCTGGCATAGAGCTTATGCACCGCGTGATAGGCGGCCGTGAGGCACCTCTATCGTCCAGAGTCGAGTTTGAGGCAAAGAGATAGCCCTGGAGGTTGACTTTATCCTTCGCCCCATGGGCCAGTGAGCCATCAAGTTTCCGCAGTGGTGGGAGTGACGACTGACAGAAGTTACCCTCAGCAGCCTTGGCGAGTGACCAGAAAGCTCGGCTTCCAGAAAGATAGCTTACTAGTCGATCGCAAATTTTGCGAATGTAATTATTCCTTGCTCTGACAGTGATCCTCTTACTGCACCTGGAGGCAGCGTTAAATTTCTTCCTCAAGTCGGTGGTATTCTGATCTTTAGGGCCTGTATGCAGCCCGTTTAATATAGCGGGTTGTCTGGAAGAAACTGCTATACAGTAATAAGACCACCTGATTGATTTCCCTTCTTATAACACTGTTCCTTAATTTTGTCATAATAATAATAATTGTACAATAAAGAGTTTCATCTATCTATCTACACCTATACTGATCAACGGCATTCAACCTCCGTTTGGTACATACCTTAACATACTACTATTGTATGTCTGGACATCGTTGTATGTACTATTGTATGTCTGTAAGACCTCTGGACACCGTGAGCGAATACTGCGTGCATAGGGAATGTTATGATTAAAAAATTTCATACGGTAGTTCAAATAATTTCTTAATAACTCAAGTGACAAATAAAATCAATTAGTCACCCCGTAACCACGTCCACTGCAAAGTGTTCGAAACGTCGGGATATAAATAATGTTAAATATACGCGATTTAAACCGTTCAAAGTTGTTTAATTGCTATGTATAGTAATCGCGAAAACCTAAGAAAATATTACTACTATTGTATACACGCACTAGATTCTTTATGGAGCAAGAGTATCCGGTGTCAAGTAGGTATGAAAATAAGTAGATATAAAAAGGCGCTAACCATGGGCATAATGCCGATATTTTTTTTTTATGGACGAGGGCGGCAGCCGTGCATACAGTCCACCTGGTGGTAAGTGGATACTGTCGCCCATAGACATCCGCGATACATGCCAACATTAGTCCACAATGACAAACGTTGGCATGCCCCCGAATGCGCTGTCTACCTGTGGAAATATAGGAATGGATTTGGAGAAAGGGTTGAGAAAATGGGAAGGGATAGGATGGGAATGAGCTCTGGCACATCTTACTCACTACAGAAACACGTACGTAAATTAGGAAAATAGGATAAAGTGAGAAATGCAGTACATTTCAAGGTAGTCTTCTGTGAGAGAGGGATAACGTGGCCAGTCGACCGCGCTCAGCAGCTATTGGATTGCAGCGTGCACTCTTCCCTTCAAATGCGCGTAAGTCACACTTTGATGTTCTAATAGCCTTCGAAAATCAGGGTTGCTATGTCCGATTGCTGGCAAATAATAAGTCAAATTAAAACAATAATCCTTATGTATCAGTTCGAAGTGATTGACGAACAATGGACAATGGGAGATCCGTATGGTGATGCATAATTAGTTATGTAAGCTAATTTTAGGCTCCAATCGGATTATAGGCGAATAAAGAGATATATAGGGTCGTATTCAATAAATATCGACGAATGAGTAACATAGTTAGGCTTGTAAACGAATTACTATAGTAGTAGAATAGTGTTCCAACTTTCTAGCGATCGTCTGCCTTTAAGGTCAAGCTACAGGGCACAGACCTCTCCGTGTAATCTCAGTGCTCCATAGACAAACAAAATTATTGGAATTCGTAAATTCCAATAAATTTTATCCAATCCGGGTGGAGAGAGAGCGAAGAGAGAAGTTGCCAAGCAAAGGTTCAATTTAAAACTTTTGTCACAAACGAAGGGAAAATACTCGTCTGCAATGTTCGCAGTCAACTAACTACGTATAGATATGACAGTTGCAATGCAATGCAACCAACCTTTCAGTATCTACTGCTGGACACGGGTCTCCTGATGCACATTGTGCATCAGAGTGCACGAGAGATGTATGACTGTACGCTGGCCACGCTAGACAAGCTGGTTGGCGAGTCCACTTTTTTAGAGGTCCTGTAGTTCCTCAGCACTTGTGCTAGCCGGCTTTGTTAGTCGCCTTTTACGACACGCACGGGAAGGATATGACAGTTATTATTTTTAATTTACAAAACATCATATAAATAATATAAATAAATCATATAAAATATAAATAATATAAATATAAATCATCTTATAGTCATTTATAAATATAAATGACATAATATAAATCATCATCATTGATATTTTTGCATAGAAATCAGTTATTTATTGATCGCCAACAAATCTGACGACAGCTACAACACAGAGACCTTACGAAGTCACTTAAGTGACATAAGAAAGTGCTTTATGCGTTTTCAGTGCGTTAGTAAATAAAAAACATCTTTATTGGGTAATGACCCAATAAAGATTAAACATGTTCATGTTTAATGAAACATGAACATAAATATGAGTAGGTATGTCCAAATGCATAGCCATAGATACTTTTTATTACTAAAGTAAAATCAAAGAAGACTACCTTGAAATATACCTACCGCATTTCCTACTTTATCGTATTTTGAACTGTTTGTTAATCTGCCGCATTGTTTCTATAAAAAAAAATCAATGTCCAAATAAATATACTCGTGTAATTGTAATATAAATATGGTATGATTATTATTTTAACATCATTGAAGGGAGTTAAAGTACAGGGCGGTGATCGAAGTCATCATCACTTATTATTATTATTTTACTTAGTCAACAATAGATTTTTCATATGAAGAGAATTATTTAGAAATTTTTATATAAACTATCAAAAATACTTGAAATGAACCTATACGTGAAATGTAATCCTGGCTTTCATTTAAGTGTATGTTAAAATAAATAACGTTTACAAAATTAAAACAGAATTATTTATCTCTGTGTTCGTACATAGGCTAAATTCGAAGAGCATCAGAGTCACACTGCACTGACTGAAACTATGCGATTATATACGTATACAACGATGACGTAATGACTGAGTAGAAAAACAAGACGAATTTAAAAGTAACAAAGACGAATTGTAAGATCGACTCGTCTTTGTAATTAATTGTTCCTTGGGCCTCCAAATATAGATCCCAATATACAGTATAGATCTGCCAATCCAGCGTTCGCACATATACAAACTGTTTTGCAGCTCGTTATCAATTTATTATATAAGCAGTTAAGTAGCGCCATAGGAAATATAACGTTGTGGAACAAATCTATTCATTCAGTTAGACCAACAAACGTGAACTTTAAAATCACGCAAAAATAGTTTGTAATCATGCGAACATTAAGTTGGTAATGGTTTTTTACATTTTTTGTTATAGTATTTAATAGTTTTGTTTCGTTTCTATGTTGGGGGTATGTTGAGCTATCATATGATAGCTAAAACGTAAACTATGAAATAAGAGTACATTACAAGGGCTCATTCCGAATGCGTCAAGACATCTAAACAGACAAACTTCTCCAAAATCATCAAAGGCGCAAAATGGTGGTTGTTTCTACAATCACAATACACGTTATAATAACATGTCCTTTTGAAGTATACCGCGGAAAATGTAAATTATTTGTACTTCGAGAAATTATTCAAAGAGATCGTTTTACGATCGAAAAAAAAGACCGAGACAAGAGGGATGGCTCGACATTAATGTCCTTGGAATCTACGACCGATGCGTCCCTTCAAAACAATTTTACGACTACGGCAGTCAACGTAAAGCGTTTCTTCTTTACAGCATTCCCATCTCTACTTAAAGGCATTAAGATTTAACATTAGTGTAATCTGTATTCAAACGATGGTAGGCCTGTACCAGTAGAAGAAACTGTCTCAAACGACTGATTTAGTATCATTCCGTTGAAAAACATAAAGAATACAGCTGTAGACGTATTTAGTTCTTGTTTTATGGTTTGTTTGACTTAAAAACGCTCTCGTTTATCCAATGCCTTGCTTTGTAGTGGGGTCTAATTTGATTTCTATAACAGTCAAAGAAGTGAAAGTACTGTCACTACTTAAAATATTGTTTTCTATTTATGAAATATTGCATTCTGATCAACTGCGGCTAATTATAGAAGATAACAATGGAAGATCAAAGGATATATAGGTAGCTAGACATATTTAAGTCCGGTTCAGATATAAGCGATATTCGCTGCCACGTGAGTTCACGGTAATTCCTTCGTTCAGACATTGGCGATATTCGACAATTACTGTTGCGGGTAGCGATATACCGCGCCTTGGGGTAGTGTTACCAGTATCGCTTACACAATCGCTGAAACGTGTGCCTAAGTGATATTCGCTCCCGCTGGCTAATTCTCACTTGAGGTACTCGTACAAAATATCGGGTGGGATATCGCCTAGACATTATTGTTACCGCAGGCGGCATCGAATTCAAATTCAAATTTTGTATTAGCAAAAATATGTGTACAATAGGTATAGATGTACACACATTGAATTTAAAACCGTTTATATCTGAATAGGTCTTAAGGATTTAGGTATAATAGGCAGTCAATATTAGGCTATCGAGGTGATCCCATAGCTACAAAGCATTATATTTTCATATGCCATACTCATACCAAAAGTTTGTGTCTCTCCACTGCTGGCTATAGCCCGCTCCCAAGGACCGTCACTATATCCGGTTTCCTGGTCTTCTCATCCAGCCACTACCGGTGACTTTCTTCATGTCGATAGTCCTCCTGACTAGAGGGTCATCGAGTCTCCTCCATAGGTTATCAGCCCAGTGGCATGAATGACCCCCCACCCCCCTCGGGCGGCTCATTAGCCTTGTCTTTCTGATGTTCCGTCAGTCGAAACAAATCGGTCGTCCCAGCATAAAGAATCAAAGTTTTGTATAAAATTCAGATTCCGTCTATGTACCTGTAGAGAGTTACGACTGGACGGGCACGTGTAAGTTTAGATTGGATTTAACGTATTGAACAGAACTTAATGTAGCCCTGAAAAAGTAATTATGAGTTTCGTGGAATATTTGGATTAACACATATTGTACTATTAACATTTAATCTTATTTATCAAAGTTTATACACACTAATAGATTATTTCTGGATGTCCAAGGGTTATATGACTAAAGGGGTAATAAGAACACTTAAGAATGTAAGATTTACGCATTTTGAGTTTTAAACAACTATTTAAGAGCAGTTCAATCCCACAAGTCTTTTATTCCATTGTATTTCCTCCTCCCCCTCTAACCTATTCGATCCCATCAGGTAAGGTCTATAGCCTACTATATGAAGGCTATAGATGTTATACTTCTCATTCCATTATACTTTCTCATTCAATCCCATAATCACCTTCTTTCCATAAGAGAGAGAAGCGAGTCTCCTCAGAGGAAAGGCAGATGCTGCATCCCACAGCCGCTGAGACCCTCATATCCTATCCATTCGCATAAAAACCGCCACCATAAACCAATACACACGAAGCCAGCTAATTGGATTATGAGCTAAAATTTGATTATGAGTGATAACAAGGGTAGCTTGTACCCTGTTGTAGCTTGCTGAGCGTTCGAGCGCTAACTCACCAAAAACCGCTTTAGACTCGAGTTTTTAACATCAAACGTTAAATTTTAGGATAGAGATTAAAGCCTTAAAGGTTCGTTTACAAACTATACTAAACAAGGTTTTTACAACACTACACTATATGAAATTGTTGCGACTTAAAAAAAAACTTTTATATGTAAGTTTTTTGCATACTAACGTAAGAGAAAATGAAGAAAACAATTTTTGTTTCAATCTTCCATATTAAATTGAAAAAGATTTTTTAATTTACGCAGTTTTAATTGCAAAATAATTGTTTAAACACGTAACGCTGAAGCCCTTTCTCGAAAAGCTGCCTCTATACGTAACGAGCACCCTTGTTAAATTAAACAGAGGGATGCTCCTGAAAAAAGAATTTATTAATCCAGACATTTTTTATCTTGGATGATTCACAGACCACTAATATCCTTTTACAAAACCCATTACCCCAATATGACTCAATTTCTACATAAAAACAATAATAATCTGTCGGTTTTTCTGTTTACGCTAATCTCGGAAGTTATTAGTCTCTGGAAGATTACATCGTACTTGCAATGCAACCAGCCCATTCAGTATCCACCGCTGGACATGGGCCTCCTTATGCACATTGCTTTGTGTCATATGGCTTTAAAACACCACGCTGGCCAAGCGGCTTTGCGAGTCCACTCTTTTAGAGGTGGTATAGATCCTCAGGGCTGGTGGCAGCCGCTTTGTCATCCCACAGTCGGCTTTTACGAGACCCACGGCGACCACCACACGGGTTACTTACGATTTATATTTATTTATTTATTTAAAAGTACCTACACCAAAAATATGATCACAGTATTGTACCAAGTGAATATATCAATCAATAAATAATAGGTATACACTGCACGCCAATGAACTAAAGTCACCGAGATATCTCATAGAATGAGCATGCTGAAGTGACAATAGGCAGGTCATAATTGCTGTAGAATCCATAACCGTTGGGATAGAAGAGTCCTCGGATGGAGGCCAAGTATCGGAAGCACAGTGCACCCTCCGGTCAGGTGGACCTACGAAAGTTCGTCGATGATGTTTGGATGAGAAAAGCCGAAGATCGTGTATGGCTACGAATCTTGGGGGAGGCCTATATCCCAGCAGCGGAGACGTGTGGGCCGATGGTATGGTAACAAAAATTTAAAATCTTGTGACAGTATCCACTTACTATCAGGTTGAAGGTATATTAGTCGCTACTGTAATTTCTTTTTATCAATATTGATTCAAAATTTTCGAGTTTCTGTGGTGAAGCGCAGTGTGAGATGCTCTTCTGCCAGATGATACGACGACTTGACGACTTCTCATGCAGTAGTGAGTGCGTGAGAAGTGCGGAAGATTGAGTGTAGTAGTGAACCCAGTGTCGGCGTTAGGGGAGTGCAAGGTAGGGCGATCGTCTAGCTGGATTTTACGAGGATAGGAAATTCAAAATAAAGAGCTTTAAAAACGTTTCTAGAAATTTAGTGCTCTTAAAAGGGGGCGCGGTGCTACGACGATCTTGCTGGGGCGTCATTAACGCTAACGCCCCCACTGGGTGAGCTTTAGGAGTAGCCTATATACAGTACTGGAGAGACATGGACTGTGGTGGCGTATTTCTAACATGATTTTCGTATAGAAATTTGTTTCCAAGCGAGCAAGGCCGTGGGCAAATGTTAGTAGCTACGTAGGCGGCGTTATTAAGCGTCTGACACAAGAATAAGTCGAGCGGGCGTTTTCAATAAGCATCTCTTTGTTTCCAAGTATTTCCATTTTCCCTCATCATTTGGTATTAATGAAACGTCTGTATTGACGTGTGTCTTTTGAGTTTCAGATAATGTTGACAACTTTCAAATTCGTAGACGTATCTCGATTAGGGCTGCCACCTGCAGAATACCATAAACCGAGAGATTAAAAATAATGGGACATAAACATGAAACAAGAAATTTAGTAGTAAATTTTTAACGTAACGTTATAAGGTACTTTGAGTTATACAACCTATAACATATTAATATTCTCGATGAGATAGTATTAAATTACAAATAATAATTAACACTAGATACTCTCTTTGATGCACACAACGATACTTTCAATTATACCTATACATTTGCTACTACAATATTTTTTAAAAGAACTTATATTCTTATTAATGTTTACTAGCGCCAGTTTTAAAGTCATACATCTCATTTTTCTGAGATTTTCAAATGCTCGACGTCACAATCACGTCGCTCAGAGATTTACGATGTTAACCCGTAGCTCGGACAAGCATCCTTCAAACCCGGAGACTCCAGGTCAAACTCGGAGAAGTGGCAGCCCTAATCTCGATAATATTATATATACACACACTTTTACATTGTTTGCAGTAATGAATTGGGGAGTAAAAGTGAGTACATGCCTGCGAACAACTTTTGTTAAAAACTGTTCAAAATATTGAATGATCGCTTTTCCTCATATAAATTGCGAAAGTACTTTCGCAACAGAAGTTAAGCTCTCTTCAATTTCAAACTGCGTGGCGGGGTGCTGGATGCAAATTCGAACGCATGATTTTAATAACGAGCCTTCGAAAATTACGCTAAGCATACTCGTACTTTAAATACACTTTCCATTTTAACATTTTAGATTCTTGCGTTTTTCACACATATTTATCTATTTAAACGTTTAGTCAGCTCGTGACCACGGTTGGTGCAACCCAACCAAAATGTCGAGTAAAATAAATAAAGTAAACATTCGCGTTAAGACTTGTTTAAATAGATAAATATGTATTTCCATTATGTTATATGCCCAATGACAGACCGTTAAAGAGTTGTCCAAAAAAGTTGTCGATAACCGATTCGATTATCAGTTGAATTCTGATACAATTTTGTATCGTTTCTTTATGATTTGATTCATTTAACAGTTGCTTTAAAATTATAAATTTATTTATTAATTAGATTTACTATTATTTAATATATTTAATACGAAAATAACCATTTTAACCGGCTGTATTGGAGGACATATAAAAATACATATTTATCGTAATATATTTATTTTATATTATTTTGATTGTTTCATTTGTAAAACAATAACACAATATTAGTACCCTCATGCTTACATTTGGTATATAATTATATTTATATACCTATATTTCCTGTAATTCATATCGATTCATTAAAATTACGCTTGTATTAATAATCTGTATTAAAATCTAACGAATAAATTCGGTCTCATCCCTTTGATCGTATCAGCAATAGAATGTAGCTGTATTTAAAAAGAACTCTTTTTCTCGCAAATATTGACTAAAATTATATGTATACATACACATTTAAAAACAAAAATGTCTAAGGGTTTTGGATTTTCATTTCAACAAAATTTACAAACCGCTACGTTTTATAGCAACTGTCATCAAGAAAATTACAAAATGAAAAGAATATAAGTTAAAACTCAGTGGTGCGGACCGGGCATTTCAACTCGATGAACACGAATGAGAGTCGATTAACACGAATGAGAGTCGATTAACACGAATGAGAGTCGATTAACACGAATGAGAGTCCATTAACACGATTGAGAGTCGATTAACACGATTGAGAGTCGATTAACATAAATGAGAGTCGATTAATATGAATGAGAGTCGATTAACACGAATCAGAGTCGATTAATACGAATGAGAGTCGATTAACACGAATGAGAGTCGATGAACACGAATGAGAGTCGATAAATAGACACCCCTAGGCTATCATCGCTGTCACCGTATTTTTAATTAACGATTATCATTAAATCATTCACATGAAGTAGCAACCATAAATCAAATGAGAATAATTAAACTACTAATGAACAGCCAATTCATTATTCGAATCATCTAATTAATACATATTATAAGCCTAGATCATTAATTAGGACACTGGTAATTTATTAGGCTGTGACAATGCAGTATTCGCAAATGAAAACTACGCTTGCAATTTTTCAATTAAATGAACAAACATAACTGTTACCAGCCATTTTATCGCCGACAGCTGTACACGGCACATTGTATTGTGTATGTTGGATGTATATGACTTTTAAACGCCACGCTGACCAAGCTGGTTGGCGAGTCCACTCCTTTAGTGTAGCTGTAGTTCCTGAGAATTTGTGGTAGCCGGTTTGTTATCCCTTAGTCGCCTTTTACGACACCCATGAGTAGTGGTGGTAGCACCACCCACGAGATGGGGTGGCGCTGTTCTAAAGCCGACTCTCACGGCCAGAATGAACAACGTTACTGTCATATTTATAAATGTCAGTGTGCGCGTGATTCGTACACTGATGCCTTTTATACTAAAACCTTTCGGAAGAAATTACCTACACGAAAGTGAAAATCGCATCATAATATCTCCAGTAATTTATAACCGATTTATAAGCGAACAGACAGAAGGACGGCCAGACGTTATGTTTTCTAATTATACAGAAATCACAGATGGTACGCACCAAAAAAAAGTAAAATTCAATATGTTAAAAAATGTTAAACGAAGATTGTAGAAATTACTGGGTGTTTTATTTTGTATTTTTGCATTACTTTTTTAGGATACATTGAAAATTTTAAACCATGACAAATTCCAAACTATGGAACGACTTTAGTTCATCTATGAAATTAGGTATATATAAATTTTATACTGCGGGCAGGAGCGTGCATCTCGTATAGGCAACCAACGAGCAGAGATGCAAAAAAGTAATACAAAATAAGTATTACTAATATAATAATAATAAACTATTAAATATATACCTATATGATCATACAAAATACATACATAGGTACATATAGCAGAGATACACGTATAGCCATAATCAGAAATTCTATAGAACTTTGTTGGAATTTCCTTAATTTATATTTTAAGATATCTATGATTTTAAGACTATCAGTTGCTCACAAAATAGGACCAAACGATTTTGAGTTACAGTCTCCGTTTGGTAAAATAATTATGTGATAATGGAATAATAAAAGTCAACAAAAAACTTCCAATATTTCACATACCAACTGGTTTTTGTACAATACAAGAAATAATATTTTCAGAAAACTAATTTACTAACGATATATATTGTTCTTGTTTCAATGAAAGAATGTTGAAATTAATATCATATTACCAGCGTCAAGGCCACGCCATCACACAGGATCTTTAGCTCTGCTCATTCCGCCACCACCGTCGAAGATCTTGAAGTCGCCGGTCAATCTGGCCGGAAGACGACCCACATTGCGCTTCTCGATACGTGAACTCCATTAGAGGAGTCTATCTCATCGGTTGTTGATCCTGCGGCAAATTCGACTTTGCCACTTTAACATACTGATTCTATGAGCTATGATGGCTTTGGCAAATACGTGGAATGCGGTAATGAAATTAAAAAGTTCATACAGTTTATTCAATATTTTTCCAAATATTTCTTCAATCTAAAAACCTCATCACGTACCTCATTCGTAACCGATTTTAAATATGACCGACCACAGATGCTTTCAAGCGTTTGTTATCTTTATGCAAATTGATATAAAGAGGAAAAATCATACTTATACATACGTATTTTTATCAGTTATGCACCGGGTCAGAGAAAAGGAATAAGGTCAGTATTTTCATTAATAGATACCTTTTTTTCATATTAGTACCCAAGCCTGGGAATTTATTTTATCGTACGCGGTCTGACCTTTAGCCTTTTCCGAGCCCTTACCGCAAACCTCACACATGTTGAATGCGTATCCAAACCGCTATACTGCCAACTTGCGGAACAGTTTAAGGGCAAGCCTTTGAGTAACTTTACCTTGAGACTAAGATGAAGTTTTATTGTGATGACGGAATACAGTTGACAGAAAAAGAAGCAAAGGTTTAAAAAAAGCGTGACAAAAAATTCTGAGTGGTATTTCTTTAATTTTTATATGTACTCCGCTATCATTTATATACTGCATTGAGTATGTGGGAATTGGCCATGTGACGTCGACCCATTTTAGAATAACAACATCCTATTTCTTATCCTGAGTGACTTAAACGGAGATTGTAGGGGGAAAGTGCACTCTGAATTCCCACAGCCGCTGGGCGCACTTGACTGGGCACGTTACCCCTCTCGCATAGAAGTCTACCTTGAAATGTACTGCATTTCCTGCATTGTCGTATTTTCCCAATGTACGTAGGTGTTTCGGTAGTGAGTGAGATATGCCAGAGTCCATTCCCATCCCACCCTATCCTATCCCTCCCTATTTTCCGAACCCTTTCTCCCAATCCATTCCTTAATCCGCAAAGGTAGGTAGCGCATTCGGGGACGTGTCAACGTTTGTTATTATGGACTGAAGTTATCATGTATCGCGAATATCCATGGGCTGCAGCATCCACTTACCACCAGGTGGACTATATGCTCGTCTACCGCCTATTTTCTATAAAAAGAAGAAGAAGAAAAAGGATATCAAAGAGGCTTCAATAAGCGCTGCGGAACTACATCACCTCTAACCGTTTGATTTGACCCAATTAACCCATTTGACCAGTATGACGTTTTGAAGCTGCACAATGCACATTCCTCATGCACATGTGGAAATGGAGGCCCATTTTCAGCAGTGAAAGATAAAGGGGCTGGTTACAAGTTACGCTTTGGATGGTGGTCAAACTGTACGTTCTTGAATTGTCTCCAATACTCACGCGACTCTTCATGCTGTTTTTAATTCATATACTACAAGACATTTTTCGTCAGTGTGTAAGGTATTTATTTTTATTTATTTGAAATATAATATAGCATTTAATAGTACAAAAGGCGATCTTAATGTCTGCAAGCATTTTCTACCAGCCAACGTTTGGGTTGAACAGAAAGGTGCGATGAAATGATACCTAAAAAGTAATATAGCTTAATAAATATTTTATACAGATACTTGTAACAAATATATACCTACCTATAAACAGTACGATATCCATCCATCATCCTAAAAAGGTGACCGGAAAATCTCCGCCTTAAAACATCCAACTTCATTAGTGGCTTCAATGTTTGTTATATCTAAGAACACGGACATTGTTTGTGGACAAGATTAGTATGAAACTTTACAGTTCAATCACATCGCTTTCAGTCGCGGTGTGGTTTATTTTGAGATTTACATTTTAGTTCCAGGAAACAACAAAATTGTTTCACATTACTTCCAACTAAGTTAAAGACCTTCAACTTTGCAAGGTCGGCGGCGCGCCCGCATGCCCCCTGGTGTTGCAGGTGTCCATGGGCGGCGGTAACACTTACCATCACGTGGGACTGCTTGCTCGTCCGCCTACTTCACTATAAAAAAAAACTTAGTTTCGTTTCTTTCATTTCGATAATAATAATTGTGTAGGTATATATGTAACGAATTTGTTATTAAATCGTCGCTTTTTACGCCATCCATGAGAAAAGATGGGTTAGACTATTCTAAAGGTATTCTTCACAAGGCCTGAAGGACTGTTTCTACCTCTAAAAGAGTGGACTCGCCAGCCCGCTTGGCCTGCGTGGCGTTTTAAAGCCATACATCCCTCACGCACAAGACAATATACGTGAGGAGGCTCGTGTTCAGCAGTGGACGATAGAAGACCGGTTAGGGCTACGGTAGCTGTATGTAGTTATTTAGTCTTTCTTATTAATCCGTTTTTTTTTCAAACTGTTACAAATTAAATTTTAAGCTGTCTTACGAAACTCGGACTCATTAAAATTTTATTTAAAAACATTAAAAAATAATAAGCAACTGTAACTTAAGTTCAAATCAAAATTCCCCACGTCAAAATATTTGTTTGTTTGAACTATGATAAAATTGTTTGTACATAAGATTTAGTTCAATTTAGCCACTTTTAGTAGAATCAATGTGGTTAATTTAATAATTAATAATTGATCTGGACAAAAAAATCCCATCACGTAAGTTATTTAAAAGACAAGTTTCATTAAAATCCGTTCCGTGGGTTTTGCGCGATATGCGTTCGTCCAGACCAACAGGCAAACATTCGTACTTTAAACTGCAATGATTTATATAAAAAGATATTAAATTTACAGACATGGTTTTGTTAATATTTTATTACAGATCTAATAAATGGATTCGTAGAACTGATAAAAATCGTTGACGCTTACTCATGCCCAAACAACTTCATGTTTCTAATATAACACGAAGACTTTTCTCGTTTCAGCATTATAAAAATCCTATTTTCATATTTAAATAATGATCATGAAAAATCAATCCAACTTAATTCAATTGAACTAAGTTGCCATTAAGCAAATAATATAGCCGCTCCCTAGCAATGAGGCTAATTTTGAAGCACTTATTCCGCTAAGTACACGGAACGCAATGTAGCTCAACATTAATTATATTTCCAATCGTTCTTTGATTTATTTAGCCAATATTTTACGATTGGAATAAAAGGGCTTTGAAGATCGAAGGTTGTTGAGTATCCAATTATTAAAAAAGGGAACTTGAGAAAACAATCTTTCGCGTAAGAGCCATTACAGAGAGATGCTTACATAAGGAAATCTTCTACGTAACATTAAAAAGGAAAATATCAAAATACTTTTATCATTATTAATCCGTTATTTGTATACAGAATAATCATATAGTAAGCATATATGTTTCACAGTAACCATTGGACCAATTAAATAGTCTCAGTGAGCTGAGTCTTGTGACCATGGTTGATCACAACCGAAAGTCAAGGAAATTAACATTTTATTATTTGAGTATTTATATATTTAAAATTATTTTATATAAATAGGTTTTCTTAAGATTCACAAAATTCACATTCTCAAATTTCACAGAATTCTTTAAGATTACATTGCTAATTTTCTGTTCATTTATACTTACGTTTACTTATTGTCGTATTATCAATTTCATATTATATTTTTGTTTTATGTAGATTAATTTGTTACATTCTTTACTTGGGCAAAACTTGGTGTGACATGGCCTCGGCTGTTAACAGCCCATGGTCACCGGTGCAGCTCCATACAGCGTTGTACTTCACGCTACGACATTATGTTGAGTTGGTGCCGATTTGCACAGCGATTAGGTAATCTCAGTAAAATAATTTTCTTTGTTTCTTATTTCTACCTGTATATATCTCTGAATATACTACTACTATTTTAAACTTTTTTTGACGATATTAAATCTTTAAGTCAACGAGTTACACAATTTTTTTGTTTTTTTTTTTATATCCCATATTTGATGAACAATTAATAATAATATGTATAACCTATTTAAATAACATTTATTATGTAAATATTAACCAGACCCTTAATAATGCAAAAGGAATCTTCTAGTGATTCACAAATACAATACAATATATTAAAACAGTAACAACACGTATAATGTCACGAAGTTTTTTTTAAAGATAAGACTGCGCCTGACGTTTTCGTGATAAAACCCATGCCAGCCACGGCTGTGACGGCGACATGAAACAGGCGAAGAAAGGTTGACAAAGTGCTTTGTGAATATAGGCAGTGTGACTCATTTTTCCATAATGTATTTGCCAATACCAGACTTTTATAAAGAAACTTTTATAGGTAGGTAACCGGAGACTCCTGGCTGACGCAGTGGATACATACATTATTTTTCAGAAATTTACCAGAAGCGCAGAAATACCGTAGTTTGGGTCCTAAATCTCGATCAAGTTCATAGATAGGCCAAAACGATTTAGTAGTTCCAAAATTACTACAGTTGAAACCTTCCACTATATCCAAAAAAATAACAAGCCATTATTTACAAACGGGGATGTAAAATATATTATCTGGATATATTTTTGATTAAATATTATTTTTTCAACAAGCGATTTTTGTTATTACACCGTCATTTCAGTCCAATTTCAGTGCTGAAAACTACAAGATGTCGCAGAAATCTACAAAAAAACCATTGCAACTGTCACTGAAAATGAAATCTGAATTCGAGCAATAGAAAACCAAATTTAACTTTCAACTTTGTGGTTTGAGTTTGACGAGAAAAATACTGAGCGCTCTAAGTTGCGCTCGAGAAGCCGAAGAGATAACATCTCTCCGAAAGTGAACGCAGTCGCCACTGAAGATGTCAAACGCAGTTGTTGACGAAACGTTTGGAGGAAAGAAAAGAGATTCCAGAAGACCTCGGCCAAGTAGCCCGGAAGATTCAATTAATAATAAGAAAAATACTATTCACGAATTGACAACGTGCCATTTCTTGTTAATAGCATATGTACTATACTTTTTGTTTATTTTTTAGTATTTGTATGTTTTTGTTTCTTCTCATGTCTACATTATTTTTTTTTGTTGACTGATAAATGTAAGTATATCTTATGTGTGTTTGTGTTTGTCGGAATAAAGTTATGTTTATTGTCATTTGTCTAATTGTTTGTTGAGACATAGGATTAATAATTTTATTGCACATCATTTATGATTTTCATGTAAGCAAACACTTAGTATTAAACTATAGTAAGTACTTTACACCTACACTAATCTAGACGAACGCAGGTTATTGATAAGTGTTTCGATTGATATTCATACATTCCAATCGGTTAAAATTAATGTACCTACATATAAGGAAAATTGTCCAAACTGACTGACAAATTGATTCATCGTCGCCGAGCCAAAACCGCTGAAGATAGAAACATGAAATTTGCCCAGTAGATAGATTTTATGACCCACGACGACAAAGGAAGGATTTAAAAAAAATGTAGTTGCAAGAGAGGAAAAAGAGGGAGAGATTGTTTCCGATGCAATGCATATGTATCAAATCGTTTTAAGTTAGAGATTTGATAATCGGTGTATATACTTTTCGTTAAAAATAAACAATTGAACACGTCTATCGGCGTTTTCTGATATTTCGATATTTGACTTAGAAGGGGGCAAAAAAATGGGGATAGTTCTTTAACGAAGATATGGCTAAGATGGCTATGGATTAAGTTAGAGATATGGCTCGTAAAGCTCTACAGCTTTTTTGTTTTCTTTCTAAAAGCTAAGAAAAACAGCGAAATCTACCTTTCCGATTGGCGCTTGCTATCGGCTTTTTTGTACGTTTAATATTCACCACATTGTTTTATGCATTTATTAAGGTCCTTCGTTCGTCCGTCTTGTGCGCCTATCAAAAAACCATTTATCACTGGACAGCATTAAGCAACCTTAATTTTTCACGCTGTAGAGAACAAAATTTTGGTGCACGTGCGTGTTGGAAATCAGACCGGTACAATCAGTAAGGGGGCGTACATAAAATACTTATACTTAAAGGTTTCTGCTCACAATTATAGTAACAGTTGAAGAGAAAGTTAGAGCTGCTATACCACCCGCTATACTATATCTATCCGGTCGAAAGAAGAAGGAATTAGGATAATTTTTCATTTACAACTAAAACATGCTGGCATATTTGACGGCGGTCTCCTGTACCCGTTAAATATGGTATGTTAAAAGATATTAAGCCAGTATTAGCTGGAAGTTTTGATGTTGTGCAAACGTACACGTGATACGTGTATTTTACAAACCCAACAAATTTTAGGAAATATTTTAAGAACTTGTAACGGATAAGAGCATAATATACCTAAAGGCTGTATTAGAGGCTTGTTTACACGGTACGAGTTTCTTGGAAACGAGAATATGATACTCATTATCACATTTAAGGATTAGATATTGGCACTGTTATTAGATTGGGTAGTGACCTACATAACAGCGGGAACCTCGTTAAAATCCATCCAGTGGTTTTTGGGTAATTCTATTAAAAGTTATTCTTTTATATTTTCCTCTATAACTCAACTTCCTTGTGTTATTTATGAATATGATAAATACCTACACCGTTTTCCTTCTGGACACTTAGCTATACATTAGTGAAAACCCGATCAGAATCCGTTCAGTAGTTTTTACGTGATGCTCAAACAAACAGACAAACAGGCATACGGACACCGTTACGGGTAGGCATACGGGCATACGGCATACGGGTAGGCACCTTCCGGCACACATCCAGTCTGCCTCCCTACTTCTTCTACGCCCGTGACCCACTCTTATCCACTCTATCTCCATCCATTCTCCCCTTTCTGTGGTATGGACTCTACATAAACGTTCTTCCGGTGCCGAGCATTTCAGTGATTTGCACAAACTTCTCTTTCGGTGTGGTGTGCGAATTCTCGCAGCCCCCTGAAGTTTGTCTATCAAACAAATGTATTAGTAAGTGGATTATGGTGTTTTACGAGGCGCTGTCGTGCGCATTATGATAAATGACACACACTCAAGTACAAGATTTATTGTGCGGCGTCAAATTTGAGATTGGCAATTTTGTCACTTCAAATTTATGGTCTAAACAGCTCGCATGATTACAGAGAATGCTTATAGTATACGTACAAAATAGATTATACTCAGCACCGTATGGAATTAAAAGGCAAGATGTGTCGATTTGTTGGTGTTTATCTTTTCTGGAGGTACTGTTATATATTTATTGTATTGTTTATTAAAATCGATTCATTTTTCGATCGATCCATTTTATATAATTGATATGTATGTAGTTATATATAACTATACTCTGTTCAAATTAAGAAAAATGTGATGTCATCACTATCAGTGACATGACTTGACCTATTAACCAATTACAATTAATGCTGTGTTGTGCTACATTGGACGAATGACGACACTTTTTTCTTAATGTGAATAGAGTATATACAAAACTATAGGTTTGATTGGTTGGCTTAGCTCAGTCGTATCCAGTATAGCTTTGATTTTAAAAAATACGTAACGTTTTAGCATTTTTTTTCGAAACCGGTCATTTTCAAGCAATTCACAGATAAAATTTATTTAGAATTTATATATAAAAAAGTCGTCCCGTGTAAAAAACTCTTTACTCAAACCAAGCTTCATTTCAATCTTCATATAGGAATCTAATATTGTTTGTTTTACGGTCTGCTTATACAAAAACGTATTTTTTTGGTAAAACACAATATCTGCTTTAATATCTCCTTTATATCTACGACAAAGAAAAAATATTCTTTATATTCAGGAACGTATGTACTTTGCTGACAGGTGGGTTTTGGCTCAATGAGCGCATGATACATGGTTTCAATTTGGGAGAAAATTACATACGTCTAGACATAAAGAATAGTCTAGAATATGGGACTTACAATGTCTATGTGTCTATGGTTACTATTCTTACGATCACAATAGTCTGTAAGTTATTGTGGACAACAGCCTCCTTGGATGCTACTTGGCCTTGATCTTCTTTCAATTATATCTGGTCAGCAAATAAGAGCTTGGATTTTAAATTGTAATAAAAACTGAAGAGTATCAATGTAGTTTTTTTTTTATTTAGAAGATGAATTCATTACAATTTTATTTAAAAAAAATTATATGGTATAATGATTTCATGTAAATGACTGCCTCGAGACTTCTTTGAAATTACATTCTTGAGCACCAATTATTGGACAGTTTTTCACGTGAATCGACATTTATTTCATTTGTTTCATACTCATTGGTGTTATAAACATATTATAATATGTTATACAAACCTTTGGTAGAACCAGTTAAGAAGTAATTTCGATTGTAAATAGGCGCTGAGAACGATGCTGTATCCTATAGCCGGCGGCGCGCGTTCTACTGGCCAAGTTAGTCCACTCTCACAGAATACTGCCATACATATCGACATGTTTCGAGAGGGTATGAGAGTTACTAAACCCCGTTATGCTTCCCTTCCTGCTCATTCCATTTTAACGTTCCTGCTTCCTGTATTATTGTTTCGTTCCTTATTCTGGATATTATTGCTTGTTGGACGTTTTGGGATGTATTCAATTCCACAATCTTAGCCCATTCCGTCATCTGGTTGCATAGGGAAATATGAAAATATAAGTGAAATATCAAAGAACCCCAATACACGTGTTTATTTTAATTACATTAAAACCTGAAAGTTTTTGAGATATAGATTTCGCGTCGAACCCTGTCTTTTATATTAATTGAATCTTTCGGACTACTTGGCCGAGGTCTTCTGGAATCTCTTCTCGTTCTTCCAAACGTTTCGTTAACAACTGCGGTTGACATCTTCAGTGGCGACTGCGTTCACTTTCGGAGAGATGTTATCTCTTCGGCTTCTCGAGCGCAACTGACTCGACGACTGTGGCGCACCGGTATTTATAGTGGGCGAGGGTAGTTGTGATTGTATGTGTACCGACGCACCGATATTTATAGTTGGCGAGGGTAGTTGTGATTGTGTGTGTACCGAGTCTGTTTTTGTCCCCCCGCTCGTCTCTCTTCCCCGTGAGCTTGATGTCTTCGGAGTGCTGGATACCAGATATTAAGGAGTCTTAGATTCTTTTCTTTTTTTGTTAAAATTGTTGGGATGCTTGTAGTACACGTACTACATGGAGATTACGATACGTAATCTTTCTACAGAAACATCACTGTCTGTTCACAATGGTCCAAGTGAAGGAGACAATAGAAAGATTACGGCAGGACTTCCCCAAGGATATAGTGTCTCTATATCCTTGGAAAAAAAGGAAAAGAAGAGAATCTAAGATTCCGTAATATCTGGTATCCAGCACTCCGAAGACATCAAGCTCACGGGGAAGAGAGACGAGAGGGGGGGGACAAAAACAGACTCGGTACACACACAATCACAACTACCCTCGCCCACTATAAATATCGGTGCGTCGGTACACATACAATCACAACTACCCTCGCCCACTATAAATACCGGTGCGCCACAGTCGTCGAGTCAGTTGCGCTCGAGAAGCCGAAGAGATAACATCTCTCCGAAAGTGAAAGCAGTCGCCTTTGAAGATGTCAACCGCAGTTGTTGACGAAACGTTTGGAAGAAAGAGAAGAGATTTCAGAAGACCTCGGCCAAGTAGCCCGGAAGATTCAATTAATATGGACACCGGCCGAGAAAGCCTACACTCCTGTTTTTTATGCCCAAAAGTCACATAATTATCGGCATACACGTGTTTAATTATTTTAGTGAGAAGTGTACTCGTATATGCGCAATTTCATGTCTCGAATTTAAATAGTTCTTGAAATATAGGCATTGCATACAACATTTTCTCCACCTTTTTCCGCCTCTTCCTAGTAAGATTTCTAAAAATCCTTCCTAAGTGGATACATATGTCATAAAAGCTGTCTACTGTACAAATTTCGTGTTTCTAGCTTCAGCGGTTTTGGCTCGGCGATGATGAATCACTCAGTCGGTCGATCTCTTTTTTATATCACATATAAAAAGAGATGTCCTGACTGACTGACATTGTATATATAACACAGATAACGTAATACTTGGCGTAAATAAAGGCGTCAGTAACGTGTGTGAAACTACATTTATTTTTACAAAAGAAATAAGAGGTATTTAATAAAGATTGAACAGTAAATCAATTATAAAATCACTTTGTTAGTTTTATTTGTTGAAATTTCTATTAAATTATTATATATGTGTACAGATTTCCAAAAAAAGCCCCGAGGAGTCTGCAAGGTATTTATGGAAGCTCCAAAGAAAACACCTTGCTCAGGACAAAACTTTTTAATTTTAAACATTCACCGCGGGTCATGTTTTGGCGGAGAATCTTAATACCGCGAACCAGACAGAGTGCACAACGCCCTCTATGGAGGTGTAAGCAAATAAATTCTTATTGGTGACTCAACAATATGAGCTTGCAGTAAAGTAGTGTAATGTATTCTGCGCACTACATAAACACCGCCTAAGCATAGTTTTGTTTTCTTATTACGCATTTCATTCGATTCCCTTCTATTTACACATGTTATGCGGAGTGGGGGTCGATGGATATGAATAGAACACAGAAATATGTTGAACATATACCGCTTGCCTATTGTACTATAGCTTAATGAACCCTATGCAATAACATGTCGGTTGTGTATTTCGTATATCTATAGAGGAAAATATTTAATCAATGTTTTAATCATTCATTTTGGTTAAGTCGTTGGAAATGTAATCCTATCCCATCCCTCCCTATTTTCCCCACCTTTTCTCCAAATAATTCCTACAAAAGTAATTTGCTAACATGATATCGAAATCCAAAATTCTACGTTATAACCTGTCCCGAAAATACGAATTAATAATTCAAATAAATTAATTTATTCATAGTGAACGCTAATACAAAGTCATGTCCATTGGAAAACCATAAACTGTCATACGATTCATAAGATCGCGGCGCGACTACAACAACGTACTTTTCATAATGATAATAACAACAGATGGATTTATATTCTTTTATCCTCAAACCCAGACGGTAGGAAAAATTCCTAACTTTTATCTTTCTCTCGAACTGGTGTATTATTATTTCGAATTTCATACTTTTTTATGACTGGACTATATGTGTACCTACATTTTAAAAGTGGTGCGTATATGTAGGTATATTTGTATATATAATAAAATTTTATTTCTACTATTTAAGCTTAAACTAAATTTACCTGCATTCCTATTTCCATTTGATCTAGTGGTTGACTGGTAGAAAATGCAATGAAGTTTAAATAAATAAAAAAATAAGTGATCTGCAAGCGTTGACTGTTCTTTATCACTCAATGAAAACTCTAAGCCACAACTCCTGGTATAAATTTACGTACCATCTTTCGAGACAAAATTTAATCCCGCAAATCACATCATCAGAATGCCTTCGTTGATGTGAAAACAGTAAAATAACACGTAAGAAAATTGCAGTCACTGTTGTTTGTTCGAACAACAATTGTTCTCTCACTCTATCATTTAAAAAAACCCTTCGAAGGGCGTTAGTTTCAGGCTGTCTAGATAGCATTACGACTGAAAATGCAAAGTGCCTAAGTCGCATAATGTCTTCTAAAGCGCGCACTTCTATGAGCAGGAGGAATTTCGGTCATGACAGGTCATTGGATCAGCCAAGGCTGGACGGAAAAGAGATTTGTATGAAATCGTCGATCACCGACCACTTTACTAGATCCCTCATATTATTAAATCTTAATATGAGGGATCTAGTAAAGTGATGACCGAAACTCTATTATTTTATTCTATCTATATTTTATTACCGAAACCGAACTCTGTTTTATTATTTCTTATGTACAGTCACACAAATAAAATGAATTTTGCATTTTTATAATTAGAAATATAACTACTGTAATTTAACTACCTACATTATTACATGTTGACGATAAAAATACACTTCAGTTGCGCTCCAATTTTATTATAATATGGATTATGATAATCCCGGCGCTTTTAATGACCCCTTAGGAATTCCGGGATTTTTAGGTATGTCCATATTAAGGTAACTATCAAAATCTCCTAAAGTAGCACTACCTATTTCGATTACTGATAATGACACATTTTATCAATCTATCACTCTATCTCGAATCCATTTCTAGGAACACTATCTTATTACAACGTACTAAAAAAAATTTTTAAAGTGAAACATAGCTTTTCAAACTACAACTTAATCCCAAAATCCCTTTGTAATTTTCGTCAACCAAAAGAAAACATAGTGGACGTCACCGAAGCCAATATTTTCTTATCGGCTTTAAGAGTGCCTAGTGGACAACAACGCGTGGTCCGGCGTACGACCCATTATGAAGACGAGAAAGCACCATACCAGCAAACAGTAGCATAGTTCAGTTTTTTTTTCGGTATAGCTAAATTCATGTGGGCCTAGTAGCCTGTCAAGAGTCACCGGACATGTATAATTTAGGGCGAGAACAGAAGGGACTCAGCCAGGAGCAAAAAGTGTGTGGCAACGAGTACGCGCTCCCATGCCGGTAAACCGGCGAAATGAACGGACCTCGGCTTAGGGCGTTGCTTTGGAAGGGTACCGCGGCATCGGGAGTCGATGACAAGTGCCCAACGACTTGCCGATACCTGGTAAAAGTGTTGGCTGAAGGCCGGTGTGTGTTGATGATGTAGCGAGGGGGATGTCCTCGTCTCCGCCAGCGGGGACGGTATACTACATGTGTAGTGTGAGCGTGTAGTGTAAGAATTGACAGCGGTAATTGGGTCGTCGGGGTCGTCTAGGACGTGCCGAGGACGACAACGACGACGGTAACGGGAAGTGGCATTCCTATCGGGGACATAGGTTAGGCTGGCAACTACTGGGGGATTGGAATGGTGAGGGACTCTGTCGTAGTAGCGTCAGGCGCGTAGTTCAGAGTTACGGTTAAATTGCGTTGTACATTATTCAGCATCGCGATGTCGTAGTGTTTTAGCAAATATTATAACTGTACTTTGCAAAACCGGATTGTCCAGAGCACCCATGACTGATTTATTATAAATTCCAGGCCAAAAGTCAAAATCCTAACTCCAGGAAATTATACAACAGATGCCTCGTGCAATGTGGGTATCTGTGTGCGTGAACATCTATTACTGTCATTTTCATATAGTAAGTAGTAACAGAGAGCAGTGTATTGTTCTCGAGGGATTATCTGCCCAGCTTGTCACGTACGTGATTTCCAAGGACAGCTACGAATATTTCGCTACCGAATTTTAGAGCTGAAAAGAGTAATCCGAAACTCAATAAAGTCCCAATTAGGGACTGATCTTAATCTCGCTTTGTTAGGAAAAAGACAAAACTAGTTCTTGAGAAGTAATTAAGATAAGAAATGTTTTCAAACGCAAAAATTATTGGTATCTAGAAGAATAAATATATTTTTGTACAAAGAATTTAAAAAATGGTATAGTAATTTTCTTTCTGCCTCATTATTATTTAGTCTTCCTCCATAGTTGTTAAAATATGTATTTTATAAAGTTCCTTCTCGATAATGTTTATACGATTGAAAGTTTTGCCTAAAATAAAAAAAAATGGAGTATGTGTAGCACATGTCAAGAAGTACTAATAAAGGAGTAGCGCTGATTCATTAGGTACGGGATTGCTAGGTAGCCATAGCCTTGCTTGTTACTCAGCATGGTGCACCACGGACAGGCAAGGTTAGGTTAGGCTCTGTAAAATAAGAAGTACCCTTTACACCCACCACAGGACTTAACAAGAGGGTCTGGCATAAGAGAGGAAGGCCTTTGCCCAACACCGTTCCAGGAAAAGCCAAAAAATGTGTGACATATTATACATGTTTTTTATAATAAAGAATGCAGATAAGTAAGAGGCTCACGTGATGGTATGTGGCTACCGCCACCTATAGACACCTGCAATACCCAGGGGATATGCGGGTGCGCTGAAGACTTTGCAAAATCCTATTCACAGTTTTCTTGAAGAACCCCATGTCGCGCATTGGAAAGACCACTTGAGGCAATTTGATCCATATATACGAGTATAATTCTATTATGACACCAAACACACCGGTAAATGTAAGAAAATACCAGTAGAACCTGACGTCTGTTATTCTATGAATAGAGTAATTTTCAGAAGAAGCCTTGTTTGATAATGCCTAGAACTTCATTACTTTTCAAATTTGCTACAGTGCCCTGATTCTGTAAAGTTTTTTAGTAATATCCATAAGAATGAAGAGAGTTCACAATAACATAAGTGAATAAATTTTTTCTGCGCCATTTATTCTTGGCCGAACTTTCTAATAGAAGTCTCGAAGTTTCTATAATAGATTTGAAAAAAATGTTCGAAAATTGGAAGAAAGTATAATGGTTTCTTTGCATATATTTTGCTGTTGCTTGACTATTTCGACCTCGACTTTCAAAGTTTTATTCTCATAACGTAAGTTCTGTGTAAGTACCTATTGAAAGTATTTAAAATGTCTCTGTCTGTATGCATATTCCTTTGTTTAGAACTAAAATTTGGTACTGCTAAAAAAGGTGACGTCTACTGTCTTGAGCGATTACTCATTGCATTATCGCGAACCGATCATAAATAGCAGCTGAACAATAAATATTCAGTAGGTAGATACATACGCCATACCTAAACCGTGGTTTAGAAAATTCTAATTGATATTTATGCTCGCTCGGAGTATGTTCATTCTATTTTTTTTATAAAAAGAATGTGGCAGACGTACAGACAGTCCACCTGATGGTATGTGGATGCTGTCCCATCCATGGACATCCGCAATACATGCCAGCATCAGTCCAAAATGACTAACGTTGGCATGCACCCGAATACATTGCCTACGTTTGGAAATTTAAAAATGTGTATAAATCATCAAATTATTTTATATTACTTTTAACTGATATTGTAAAATTATATACACACTTTATTTTCTTTTAAATATTGACACTTTTAATTTTCCATTTAGTTTTGATAACCATCAAGTTATTACAAAACGAATTTTAGCAAGTCAGAGGAAAACGGCGATGATTCAGTCACTACTGCCATGGAAATCAGAGGAAAACTCAAGTCCTCAATACCTACATTTACATAAGTAATACCCGAGAATAATCAGGAGAAGCTGGAGGCATAATAACCGACTACAGTTAACATAATTTTCAGCTTCAAAAAGTAATGGATCTAAAAATAATTTTCAGCCCGACTTGAGGAAAAGGTGTTTGAGAACAGTAACTGTAGCAAGAAACTTCGGGGGTACTATGTTATCTGTTATTTCAGTATAGTTAGCCTCCAAAGTTGATATTTATATGAAACCGACTATTAAAGTGATCTTATTTATTAATAGAACAGTGTGAGTATACTTGAATACTATTATTACCGTAATCGTAACTGCAAACTGCGAATATTCTTTAGTCCACTTGAAAAGCTAGGTACAGTTACCAAATAAACCAAAACCTTCAAAAATGCATGAATAATAGTTTTTGAAATAACTATTCTGTTTTAATACTTTATATATCTACATAATAACATAACGGCTCAGTTATCAGTATTTATACTTGTGGTTTTTGAGAGATTCGCAAGAAAAAATGAAGATCGTGACTTTCAAGTTTCGGGAATCATCATAACATGACATCATAACACATCATAACTAGGGGTGACCAGCTGAATCCAAAATACCAACCAGTTTCGAAGTTTATATATATGTTATTTTTAAGCGACTGGACCCCACTGATCGTCACGTGGTTACAACTCGCTGGTCGTAAGCAAATGTATCATGTCGTGTCGTGGCAACCCACAAGCCGCGACACCGTGTGCGTGACGCCTTAAAATTCATTGTATTTATTAATTAATGTTTAATATGAAATTAGTCTGACATTTATGTAGCGAACTGTATATTCTTCTCGAAATTCAATTTAATACCGTCCCAATTGTTACACTTCCTTCAAGTTTTGTTGAATTTAAATTTTAAGAGGAAAAGGTGTTTCGTCGTTTCAATAACTCTTGTCAAGGTTAAGGTTTCATTGTGTTTAATCGTATTTCTCTTTTTTCTGCCGTGGATCATGTTCGTGGAAACCAATGGAACCAAAGGAAACGTTCGTGGAATTACAAACATTTTGCGGTCGTAAACGAATTATTGTGGTGACATTACCAATGAAACTGATGCTCTAACTGGAAATTTGTTCTACAACGTTGTTTGTGCAGTCGGTGTTACCTAGTCGCTTATTCAATTAGTTGACAAAATCGGCTGCAAATAAGAGTTTGTATTTATTCGAACACTTGACTGGTCAATAGTAGTATTAGTCAATAGTAGGCGTTATTTAACTAAACTTTTCGTATTATAATACTCGCGCCAGCTCTATGAGATGCCAAGGAATTTTCCTAGTGTTACTATGAAGTCTAAAAGTAATGTCAAGAACTATCAGTTGTAAATTCTATGGACGATAATTTATTCTCATCATAGAGAAATAACGAAAGTGAAGTAGGGCGAAATGTAAGATAAAAATCTTTGGGCATGATACGATTTGATGATTGATTGATGATATGATTTGACTCTATTAACATTTTCTGAGAACATTTTTTACTTATAGTAGGTACCTAATTTGATATTAACTTACCAAATTAAGAAGTCTCAATAGTTGATTATAAATAAACTAAATCCAGCATTTTTCTCGTTCAAAATGATTAGTTTATTTTTCACTCTGTGCCGGGGATGGGAAAAAACGTATTTTTTAAACAAACCAGGGTTCGCTGATATATACCTTATTAATGAATATATATCATGATATATGTTAACTGATATTTATAGTGATATATATCAATTGATGTCTATCGTCAAAACTAGAATTTTGGCAGATCCCATGCTTACGCTGGCAACACTTGACAAAAAAACTACAATTTGAATTACTTTTACCCAAGTGACAATTTTATAGAAGTTTTGGAGATTCGTCATATTACCGTACGTATACCATTAGCTTTTTATTGAAATTCAAACCTGATATCCATACCATAAGATGTCCTATATATCCATACCTCTTATAAACCTGAGGCTGAGACCTGACTTATAATTCAGTCAGTATTATACTGATCATACAGACTGATTATATTGACATAAATGAAAATTATGATCACTGCCAATGATCCAACACTAAAGATTATAATTATAATTAAGTTGAATGATGATTAAGTTGATTAATTGATTGATTAAGGGTGATTATCTATTAATCTCAAAGACTAGTTTTTTGTTACTCTAATTTTACTACGATTTTTCGTTTTGTTTAAATAACAAATAAGTGTATTAATCGAACTCAAAGTTTCATTTAACAATGTTGACACATTAAAACCACTTACAGAATGAAATTCGCGTCTTTTTTATATTTAGGATATATATCAAAAAGCGGATATTTTGATATTTATTATGAATATCGGATTTATACGAACCCTAAAACATACAGTTCAAAACGTTTTAACCATGTATATGTTTTACATCAAGCTTTTTTATTCGTTAATCTTTAACACAGATTTCAAACATTTTTAAACTGTTTTAAACATTTTAAAAATACTCAGGATATATTTTCGTCTAAGGTAATTTCCTCTTTATTGGGTATTTCCAGAAATGATTAGGTAAAAACTCAACTGTTTGTAACAAAAACTACTGCCAAATTGATTCAGATGATTCCCCCAATTCAATGCAATGCATGATAGAAAATAGAGATGCCAGCAGCCTGATATTTACTTTATAACTTAATCGGTATTTCTTATTTGACATGTCGTAGAACTAAAAATATAATTATCAGTTTATGTAAGAAAATATTTTAATTTAAAATTCACCCCAAGGAAAGCCTTCTAATATTCAACAGAGTAGTAAACATACATACCTCAATTATAAAACACTTTAAATTCAAACATGTCTTATTTATATTATGTTTTAAACTGTATTTAAAACACTTCGTCCTAAACATGCCAACCCGGCTCTGTGCTATCATATTTCAATAAGAACAAGTCCCGACAGACGGCAAAAAACATAAAGGAACATCAGATGATTCCACAGACTAAATACGAATACAACTAACTGCACTTGTTATGATTCACTCTGTAATGTATTTTCGTGCTCAATAGCACAGCTGTAAGGAAAGGTCATAAATAAAACCTCGTTCAATGTGTCAGAGAGAAGTACCGACTAAAAGTCAGGTTTCAGACGTGGTAATTTTCAAGGCGCCATATTATTTTAGAGATACTAAATGCATAAGAGGTACTGATAAAGTGACGCGGCTGATCGCGTGGTCACTTTACTGGTATCTATAAAACTATAGAAGAAACTATATAAACATTTCTATAACCCATAGTAGCATCATAAGTTATGATGAGTCAACATTTAAAAAAGGGTCCCCATGCAGAGCCGCGGGCGGCTGCTCGTTTGGCTGTGCTTACGAGTTGTAAGGTTGCGCGCCTGCGCAATATCATGTGAACATTTTTAAGCGATACAACTTGGAAGAGTAGGGTACACGCTGCAATCCCACAGCCTCTGGGCGTACTTGATTGACGCCAAGTTACCCCACTCTCACAGAAGACTACCGTAAAATGTAGTGCATTTCCCACTTTATCCAATGATCATTATGATCAGACGACCATTCTCATTCACAGTCAGTTTACACCATGAACGGAACTGCCTTGCAATTTCGTATTATGAACGCTGTGAACGCACAACAAACAAGCCAGCACACTGTCATGTGTTATTCATCCGTATCACAACGTATTATACTTGTAACTGGCAAATTCGTATTACAACGATATATAAACGTATATAACGAAATTCTGAAGCACTTCAATATTACTTTACACCCACTAGCGTAGCGTATTAACTAGCGTATTAACTAGGCTAGCGTATTTAACACCTTTGCTTGCTACTATACGTTAAATTACATTTCGTCAGACTTCTAAACTAATCAAGCCCAATTGTTTCTAGGTTCGCGGTTTGCCCGGGCACATCTCGATTTGCTGCTAATTCGACTTTAGTCCGTAACTTTTATACTACAATGAATACTACATTTGTACAATGGAGTATTTATTAATTTCATTTATAGCGGAATTAACAAACTCCAAGTCAAAAACAGTTTTAACTGAATAATTTCGTTAAAATCTAACATGTAAATTTGTTTGTCAGTAAATTCTAGTTTTAAGTAAGAAAAACTAGTTGTAACGAAGGCGTTCAGTCAAAACTAGTTTTTACTAGGAAAAACGCGTTCTTAGTGAAAACGGGTTTTAACTGTAACATATGTATATGATACATAAGAATAAGAAACGGACAATCACTTATTAAAGTACCAGTAACTCTTCCTTCATTCACCAACCCATGAGGTCTCACTTAACAGTTGCTTTCAACTCAGTGTCATCTCTGAAAGTCATCTATTTCAATTCAGTTTTACGTATGATTTGCTATGTACAGGGTTAAATTAAGACTAAAATATCTGCATGCTTTTAATATTGGATTTTTTTCTTGAAAACTAACAAATTTTGTACTACGACTTTTGAAAATTCATCATTTTTTTACACTCTCCACTCATTTGCACCGCGTAGGTGCGCTCTCAATGATTTATTTCCATAGATATAGGAATCTAATAGTAGCGGTTCGATAACAGCTGTGCGAAGCGACGCTGCCATTCGTAGGAACACATAAATATATAAATTATCAATAAATAAATTTATAGGGTAGTATAAATTATCAAATTCAGAGACTTAATGTGAAAAGAAAATAACTTATTTGTGGAAAAATATAACGTCCCGATAAAGTAATAAAAAGTTATTCGTTTTAATGTTAGAAATTTAGTATTAACGTTTTTTTTTTCTTCATATGTACTAATTACAATGGTGCAATTAGCACATTCTGCCCGTGTCAAGTTTTCTTCCCAATAAACAATGTCAAAGTCTAACACGTATCCTGTCAATGTCCAGTCCAGTCAAAGTGGCCCAGTAAAGCGATAGTAGATTTACTGAGGACAGAAGAGGATTTCTAAAAACGCAATTCCACGCTTTTGTTTGATCATCACGAAAAACACTTTGAAGTTGAATAAACTATCACTATTAAACCACAAAATGTCTAATACACAATTTTTATAACAATCAAACAAAAACTCAACTTCACTTCTCGAGTTCCCGCCAAAAAGTCCATTAATGAGAGTCCAGGTATTTTATATTTAACCCTGTATATCGTCGGGTACTATGTGGGAATGACTACAGTTGAAAGACGTCGTAACAAGTTAAGCGCTACTTACCAAGATTATCGGCCCGGTACAAAGGGAAAATAGCGATCCAAAGCACAACGAGCAGCCCCTTCCTTGCCATCTCAGCGCCAATGCACACACCTCGTTATTTCTTCCCATATGAGACTCAGTTCTACACACTCGGTTCACACAACACCGTAACGATCTACATGATTTCATTCACTATAATTCTTTACTATACACTAAAGTTTTTCTGTGTGGTATTCACTGATGTTTGTTTGGCCTCGATTCGCCTTTGTAGTTCTGCAAAAAGAAAAATAAATATGACTGACAGCAGTTTTAAATTTCAAATGAAATAGAATACACAAAAATATTTTAAATAAAAATTCGCAGTTAAACTAGTTTGCAATCAGCAAATACAGAGATTTTTTCAAAATTCACAAACAAGTTAAAATAACTGGATGTAGCCATGTATACTATATTATTCCAATTAGCTGTGAATACATAATTGTATTGTGTCGGTGAGCAAAAAAAATAATTTTGACACTGCATTGCAAACTTTTTTCTGTTTATTTTTAAAAACATTTTTGTTTGGTGGTACTGTAGAACGTTGAAATCCAGTGATACACAACTCCGCCTTTAAATTCATATATTCTAGCTTCCAATACAAATTAGGTACAAATGGTCTGGCACGAGAATTACGTATAATTGCTTATTTTTATAATCTTATTTCTAACAATCCTATCTGTCCACATTGACATTCCTGATATTTCTCTTTTTTTTGACAGTCAAACATCTCAAACCCGCTTCAATTCAGTGTTGACATAACAAAATATAATCTAACAATTATTTTCTACAGATATTATAACAAAACATTTCATTGGAAACATTTTTAAAAATAAGTATCTTACATTCGTCCATCCTGACACGTGTAATGCGTGTAATGCAAATCCGCAGAATATGGGCGCTAAATGTCAAACGTCAATGTGACTTCACAATAAAAACATAAACATTGGATCAAACTGCGACCACCACGTAACGACGAAACGACGACTTCGAAGTAAAATGTTGCATTTATCTTCATTTTTCTCGAAAAACATCAATTACTAGTAACGTTTATACATCTCATTTTAAAACTGACACTATTTATTACAAGTGTAATTTTTAAAATAAGAACTATCTTATTTAAAAAGTTATGACCAAAAATCTGAAGAGAATTTTAAAACCACTATGTACTGTAACGAAATACAAATCCTCATTGTACTACGATCACGACACGAATATATATTTATATATTAAATAAATATTTTCAGATACAACGTGTCACTGAAACATCGCAAAGCCGATAATAGGTTGGATCAATATCGAAAGTTTTTACATGTCTTTTTTTACATTTTTACAGGTTTTTTATTCATAATTTATGGACAATTCTAGTATATCTTTTATTCTACGCTCATCGCCCGCGCCACGACGCGGGCTCCACCTAGGCGTCTGCTGCAAGTAGTGAGCACTACGAATGTTTTAGACAGCACAACAAAACCTTACGTGTTTGTAACTTTTAATTTATTTCTTAAAATAATTATATTTTTCCCTAGAACAATGTTATATATTAGATTTTATATTGATTGACATGTGTCTGGTTTTGCATTATTTCGGTGCCACGTTGAATATATTAATTATTCAGCAGAAAGTGCCTTTTGATGTCCAATAGAAAACAAAAACTCCCTGAATTCTCCGCCGATCATCACTTGTCCAGAGCTAGGCCTAGGGAGTAGGTCCTAGGTACATATTATTAACTATAGAATAGCACCACCCCATCTCTTCCCGATTTCTTTCCGTGGGTGTAGTGTCGTGGCGAATAAGGGATAACAAAGCCGCTACCACAACCGCCGAGGACTACACCACCCTCGAAAGAGTCGACTCGCCAACCCGCTAGGCCAGCGTGGCGTTTTTTTTTTATTTATTGGGAAAAACAAACAATTGTACATAAAATGTTACACATGAAAGTAGGCGAATGAGTATTAATATGTGTACAATCCACACACTTTTTCACATATGGGCTATAGAAAACAGAAACAATAATTCAGTAAGTACATCAAGATTTCAAATGTGCTAATTTTAAGAAGAATAATTTACTTTAAATGTATTTTATATGTTATATTATATTTATGATCTACTTTTTTTTAATAAAGGTACTATTTTTTTTTGTACTTAGCTGTTGACGTTCCAATGTACCTATATCAAAGTGATTTATTTTATTATTGTGGAGCTTCAATAAACGCCTTAGAGGCGCTCGCACACCAGCCTTTGTGTGGCGCTGTTTGTAAAAGTTTAAGGCCAGTTTTAAGGCCATAAGGGATATAGACAGGACAATGTGCATGACAACGGAGGCCCATATCCTACAGTGGATACTGAAAGGGCAAGTTCTAATTGCAAAGTACCAAGTTCTAATTAAATTGCATTGCATTGCATATTAGAACTTGGTGTCACGTGGTTCTGAGTCCTTATAAGTGGTCAATTTATTTCGAACCATATATAAGCTTCAGGCATCTGAGTCCGCAAATAAGATTAAATGAAATGTTACTATACGCTACATGAGAATTTGCTCTCACTGTCATTTAAATTAATGTGAATAAATACTGTTGTTGTAACCAGTATGGTATTTTTGAATTTAAAGTAAATAGAGATGATCAAAATACTTATTTCCGCGCGTAAATATTCGTTCTCCCACTCACAAAGCTGCGCCGAAAGCGATCGTGTGCCAAAACATAAATAAGGCAAATTCCAGAAATAGCCTTATCCGCAGTTGCTTTTCTATTTTTTCACGATACACTGCGTTCGACAGAAAAGGAAAGCCGAAAACAATGGGCGATCGCGACGGATATCTCCGAACGGTAAATCTTTTCACATGGCCTCACCACTTCGCTTCGACATTAGGAACGTATATAAAGGCTTTTTGCATTTGCCGATACGGCACCGACCCGACATCCGGTTAGACTACGACTCGATAAAGCCCTTGTAACGTATGTCTTGATTTCGTATCTAAAAGATTCGAGATAAATAACTTTTCATTCTTGTCTAACCTTTCGTATCATTCATATTTTTTATTAATTAAAAAGAGCAATAATAGTCTGGGAATATTTTTTCCCGAGTTACATTTATGAGATTGAGTTCAGATCGATTGAAAAATCTATACGTAGGTAGAAACTCAAAATAAAATATATACAATTATATACAATATTTTTTATAAAACAATTTTAAATAAAGTGTGGGTTTGAAACGAAATCTATTTTGACAAGGTTTCACAAATCTCAATTAATCAGTATCCACGTCGCGTTGTCTCAGTCATACGTCGTCGTTTGTTTTTTATTATGTCCTATCGTGTCAATCGTAAATTGTATGGTACTAAATTGTATTTTTATTGTACTTTGTATTTTTGCATTTTTTGCTAGAACTAAAGCGCTAGGAGCCGCGATAGCCTAGGGGTATAGATTCAGGCTCAAAACGCCTTATCATTGCCCATAGCAATTATCACTTTATTGACTGTTTATTGTATGTAAATAGGAATCTCTATTCGCTATCCTTTTTTAACCTATGTTATTTTTGTCTGTGTATCCTTGTCTAGTTATTATCGTTATGCAGTTCGCTGCGCAAACACATAACTATATTTCTTGACAAAATTGTTTATTAATAAATATTATACATTACAACATTAAACTACAAAAACAATACTGGGTATCATAGACAGGTATTTATTTTCGACTCTAATTCATGAGACTCTGGTGATGATCCGTCAACATTTTTTTTAAATATCTCTAGTTCGGCGGAAATCATCGTGGGGATACCCTCAAGTCCAGAACTAAAATAATCTCTGGTGCAAGTATTTGTATTATTGTGTATCCACCGATCCGCACTGGACCCGCGTGGTGGATTATGGCCCGAAACCCCCTTGTGATGATTTACTATGAGAGGCCTGTGCCCTGCAGTGGGGCCTTTAAAAATATGGTTATCAAGTAAAGCACTAAATCATATGTATGTGAGGCTTAACTTGATTGCCAGCCCGAAATATTAAATTTAATTAATTGAGGTATTCAAATGACTTTATCGTGCTCCATATACCTACTCGATGACTATAAATTTACATCCTAACACCTAACGGACTAATACCTAACGGATTAATACCAAGCGGACTATTAAATGTGATTTATATAGTGTTTAGTTCATATCGGATTAATGATGTGGTAATCCAATATGAACTAAACACTATTGCTGGCAGGCTTAAATAACATTTTAATACTCGTAACTATGGAGCATGTTAATATACACATTATGTACAATGCATTAAAATCGTACTTCTATCCCCCGTTTCCCAACCTGGGAGTTGCGATCCACAGGGGGGTCGCCATCACATATACAGGGGGTGGGAGTTGGTCAGGAAAATTGAGCACTTATTTACGAAAATAACCTTTTATTAATTAATTAATGATTTATAAAAAATGTCAAACAATAACCTATATCACAAAGTTTACACATAACAAATACCATACATCCTCGTCTTGCATTGCACAGTCTTGAACCTACCTAAGTTTATTTATATAATATATACGTGGGTGACACTGATAGTTTTTAGAATCTCAAAAATGAAATCAGATATAAAGATGGGAAGTTGTTTTATAGCTTTTCGAGGTATTCTCATTGTGTGAAACATTCAGCCCACCCTTCTTTCGGCACCTCTTCAACAGCCGTTTGGAAGGCCGCTACTGCCTCTTTTGCATTCATAAAACATATTCCTCTGAGTTTATCCTTAATTTTAGGGAATAAATAAAGAGATCACAGGGCTCAAGGTAGCTACTGTATGGTGGATGAATCATTAACTCTACATTTACAATTGCTTCGTTTGTCTGGCGGAGTGAGTTGGAGCATTGTCGTGGCGGAGGATCATTCTGCTTCATGGGCGTCGTTCTTTTTGACTTTTTCCAAAACAGAAGGCAAGCAACTGTTCACATACCAGTCGCCAGTTACTGTTCTTTTATTTTCTGAGGTTATAGTGGCAAAGTGGCCCGATCTGTCAAAGAAGGAGGGAATCAACTTCTTTTCAGTAGTCCGCCCTTTCTTCACATTCGTCGGTAACTCTTCGAAAGGAAAGACTCATTGAGCAAATTGCCTCTTAGTTTCAGGCTCATAACAGTAGATCCAGCTTTCATCACCGGTTACTATATCAAAAACAGCATTTGCTGGACCATTGTCGAATTTTTCAAGCATTTGGAGACACCATTTCACCCGGCAGTGTTTTTGAGTTTCGCTCAAATTGAGGAATCCATCTAGCACAAAGCTTCGTTACCCGTAGGTGATCGTGTAAAATAGTTTGAACTTGATTCATATCAATACTTAATGATGCCCGTATCTTCTGATATGTGGTTCGTTTGTCTGCTTCAATCAAAGTCTCACAGTTTTGGTGTTTTCTTCCGTCACCGCCGTCGCAGGTGATTTCGCCCTTTTCTAACATCGTCACTGAGGTGGGTACAACCACGTTTAAATGGGACTTCAACACTGAATGCTAACTTAAACCTTTCATAACTTTGTTTCTGGTTTAGACAGCAACGAAAATCAAAAAATCATTGAACGAAAATGTTCTCTTGTTAAACTCCGCAAACACTTAATTTTCCGATTTTATTTTCGTTCGGTCTCACTTCCAAAGCGTCGGAACACTACCCCCTCTATCTTAATGATTTTTATGTACTGCAGTAAACCGGTACATGTTGTTATAAGTACCTGTAGTTGGACTCCAACTGTTAAAGCTTCACCTTCAACGACTGGTCCTCAATCCGACCAGGAGTATTTCCTGAATGTGTCACCTGATATCTTCTGGCGAGGCAAAATAAATCTGTATCAGCTATCATGCAAATATATCTATAGTCAGCAGCTCTGAGGAGTATTGATGCTAAATATGCAGTGATTGTGTACCCTGTGTTTAGAACGCGACTTAAAAACGACTTTTTCTTTGTTACAGGATGAAACTGTCGACTGGAACTGACACTTGGAAAAAGGATCACGACAGAAATGTTCACCTTCAAGCATGGCACGCCGCTCCGCAGCGTCCGTGTGCCATGCATCGTGCGGTGTCATACAAACTGATGCGACTGTGCCGCAATCTGTTCCGGTATGCAGTGTCGTTTCAAAACCTCCCACACCGTACGACTTTCAATGCAATTAACAAAAACGGCACGACACTTGACTGTAACAACCCTTCGGAAGCTGTTACAGTATATATATCAATATATATCCAGGATTTTTTATATCAACATAGATGTTAAGTATATTATTTACAAAATTTGCATCATCCAATTATATTTGTAATAGAATTCAAGCATTCTTGAATTCTAACGCTGGTAACTCCTTGTACCTAATCATTAAGAACCAGCGTTGACCCATTCCCCTCTTTAAAAATTATGTATTGGAAATAACTTGACTGGAGAAAATTACTAACCAGGAGATGTGCGTTTGAGTGAACAAATCGGACAATACCTAACGTAACGTATCCAACATCAAAAACATAAAATAAACAACGGAAAAAATCAATCAAGATTATACCATCGATCATAGTCTCTCCTACTGTGATTATACAGTTGGTTTTTCATTGTAACTAATCTTTGTGTACTAAACTCAAAACCCAAATGTTAAAAGTCATTCGTTGTAACATTAAACCGTCGTCGTCGGAGACATAAAACGGCGCTGCGGCGGCCGCGATTGCCTTCATTATTCTAAAGAGTTCTAAGAATGGGGAAAGAAACGTGCCCCCGTTATCCCCAGAAGCGGAATTAAACTTGTATTTTTTAAAGGATCAACGATTGTTGTCCCATGAGTCGTGGGACGACTTAAAACGCGACAAGGAAAGGGTCATTCTTAAAAGAAATGAAGAGAAGTTACAGTAAGTAAAACCACTAACTTATTTTTAACTAGAGCCCTTACATAGTGTAAGTTCTTATCGTTAGCAAACCTTACCTACTATTGCGTCAAGTAATGAAGATTTGAAGTTTCTTAATATGTCCGCTGGAGGCGCTGACATTTTATGGCTTAGATCATATCTTAGATCGTTCTTGGTTTAAATTTAGACCGAGTGGTTGGACACTGGCCTCTATGCAAAATAAATAATTTGACCATAAATACGACTCGGTCTTAGAAATTTCGAGTCGTATTTTATAGGATCTTGTGCAGTCTGCGTAGAGGTTAATTTCGAACCACTCAATTTGGGTCAAAGGCATAGAACGGTCTTATAATCATCTATGTATTTCCGTGCCTAATATCCGTACCTTATACTCAGGCTATGGTTAAGGCCCAGATGTGTCCGCAAGAAAAGTGGGTTGAGAGAACGCGCCTTTATAAAATTAGCTACAACGTCGTAACTAACAATTTTGACATAAAAATATATAACACTATTATGAAAACCGCAACAAAGTTGAAATATTTTTCGGATCAGTGAACGCACAAACGTTGTGCTATACAGTTATGAATAATTTACTATTCATGAATATTTAAATTATAGCGTGTACTCTTTAGGATCCTCTCTACAGGACGATTACCGTCTGCAGAGCCTGCAACTAGAAGGAAGAACTTCTACTTATTACAACTTCTATGGGAATCTATTATATGCGACGGTCTGGCGAAATGCAGTGCTTTCCAGGTAATCTGGTTACGCGTAGTTTCCAGGTTACGCCGGAACCAGAAGACTGTAGGCTGCCGGATATTTGGAGATCAAAATGTCGAAGACAGAGTTAGCGATACATAAAAGATTGAAGCGATTGAGAATTTGTGTAGATGACCACCCCTGATAAGATCTGATAGGTTATACTCGTATTCCTTTATACTAAAAAATTACCGGTAAATGACTAAAGCTTAAAAAATTGGAGGGGGAGAGTGCACGCTGCAATCCAACGGCCGCTGGGCGTGCTCTACTGGCCACGTTGCCTCTGTCTCACAGAAGACTACAATGAAATGTATTGCATTTCCCACTTTATCTTATTTCCTTAATGTACGAACGTGTTTCGGTAGTGACTGAGATGTGCTAGAGCCCATTCCCATCCTATCCCTCCCCATTTTCCCAACCCTTTCTCCAAATTTATTCCTATATCTCCAAAGGTGGGCAGCGCATCCGGGGTCGTGCCAACGTTTGACATTTTGGACTAATGTTGGCATGTATCGCAGATATCTATGGGCGACAGTATCAACTTACTGTCAGGTGAACTGTATGCTCGTCTTTAGCCTTCGTCCATAAAAACGGGATTTACTTGTAAAGAAAAGCGTTCAAAAATATGTCACAATTTTTTGGAATTTGTTGATCTAAAAACATTCCGATTTTTCAATTGACGAAACTAACCATTAAATGAAGAGTAACGAATTTCTAGGTTTGTTATAGTAACACATGACTGAACATAAAATTGCTTTTAAGTAAGTAAACCTTTTACCCCAATGTAAATAAAAATGGGATTTAAAAATATCGGTTAAAAAGGTTTACGTAAAATACTACGTTTAATGTTTTACACGGACATTTGAAAGAACCTATTTTTACAAGCTTTTATTCAACTCAACTTGTTAGTTAGTATGTGTGCGTAAAATTTTTAAACATAAGATAATGTTATCTGTACGTACCTACGTTATCTGTGTCTCAAAGAAACCTTTTAAATGTTAAGTATTTTATTAACACAGGTTGTTACTTCCTCTTTAAAAAATATTCTCCGGTTCTAAAAAAGTATCTTTTGAAAATAGAACTCCGTCAATATTTCGACCTGAGACCAGTATCGTTCAATCGTTTGATCGTTCAATCAAAGTTCGTTCCCTTGACTTTTTTATAATGAGAAAGCGGCAGCCGAGCAGACATTCCACCTGGTTGTAATTGGACACTGTCACCCGTGGACATCCGTATTACATACAAACATCAGTCCAGAATGACAAACGTCGAGACGCGGCCGGGGGCGTTGCCTATCTTTGGAAATTTAGGAATGAATTTGAAGATAGGGTTGGGGAAATGGGCGTCCCTATGGGATGGGAATGGACTCTGTTATATCTTACTCACTACTGAAATACATTGAGGAACAGGATAATGTGGAAAATGCATTACATTTTACGGTAGTCCTCTGTAGAGAAAGGCAGCTTGGTCAGTCGAGTGGAACCCAGCAGCTGTTGGATTTCAGCGTACACCCCGTCACAAAATTAATAACTGCACTGATAATTAGTCACAAAACTGAGCAGTTTTTACTGAATTGCTCTGATGTGGTCTTTTAAAATATTGAACTACATGATTAAATCCCTTAAAAACAGATGTTGCAGTTAATACTTGAATGAATCAATGAATGAATCAATGAATGAATCAATGAAGTACATAATAACAATGGAACGTTTTTAATAACTTCAATACATAATTGCCCCTTTTTAAGTATAATATAAAATGATAGACATGTTTGTTTACGAAAACTGCAGTTTTACAAATTATATCAAGCAAAAAGTATCCTAATTAGGCTACATTTAGACACAACAAAATATTCAACTGTATAAAACTTATTCCACTCAAGAGAACTGCGAATAGAATATTGCAAGGCCAGCAGCGCACAAGCATTGCTCTGGGTATTGGAGGTGGCCATGGACGATGGTAGCCACTTACCATCTTAATATTAATTCTGTGTTAATTGACATAATACGTATTTTTCCATAATGTGAAGATATTATTTTTTTAGGCTTTGTATTTAGCAAATTTTATACGAAAGATTGGGTCCAGACTAAAAAAATGAATAAATAAGACATTTGTATAATTTTCATATCAACTAACTCATAAACCCAACCTTCCAACATTGAACTCCAAACTTTTCAAACTGAAAATGTTCAGACACACCTTATAGAGAGATATTATAGGTATTTCCTTGCATGACGTATGTTCACTTCTGTGTATTTATTTTGGATATTTAATTGTAATCAACTATTTTTATTAAATTAAATCAATACAGTATAGGCCGTATGCCTGTTTATTTATATTGATACTGATAGTATACTGATTATACTGATACTGATTTATGCCGTATCTATCATCTCTCAAATGATAGTAAACTTTCTATTTCCTTGTGAACGAAATCGCGGGCACAGATACTTTAAAGTGGTCACTCCGTTCCAGTGTTCTTTATTGCGTTTTCAATGAGAACCAACTTTATTGAAATTGGCCACTTTCCAAAAGCCATGTTCTGATTTAATAGGCGAAGAAACTAATGAGCAGAAAAGAATAAAATCGTTTCATTAATTTACTAAAAGCGTTTAAAAGTATAATTGGAATACCGATGCTGTATTTCAGTGGCATGCGTTGCTTTTCAGATTAGGGAAGCAGTATACTTTTAAACATGTTCACGTTTTTCATACATAAACATTAAACCGGTACCTATCGATGTTTTACCTATTTTATTTTGCTGGACGTCATTCTACTGTGTTGGGCTTTGTATTTCCAAATTCCCAATTTATTCGACAATCATCCCAATAGTGGAAAAAAGAATAGTCAAAAATATAGATAGGGCTATAGCGATGTCCTAATAAGTCTAATAACTTTATTTTGTAACCATTATCAGAGACCGAAATAAAAAAAAGTTGGATATGACTGGATTTTTGGGTGTTAGTTGAGTATATTTATCAAATTAAAACTCCACTATTGCAGATTCTACAAGTTTCATAGATATCTACATAGAATGTCTATCTAGGATATTTATCTTTCTTTGGATACCGCTTTTTTTCTGGATGTCCCGCAATTAAAATGTGGATGTCTCTCAAATCAGTTGACAACCCTAATTGTAGATCAAGTTTTTAACGTTCGATGATGTTGAGGTTGTAAGCTCGTGTCTAAAACGGTTAAGCTTAAGTTTTCTAAGGTTCATTAATACTCGAGCGCTCAGCGCTCATTTTATTATTATTACAAGCTTTTAATAAACTTCACATGTTTTGTCAAATCTTGCAATTCGATTTTACTCCACTTCCACTTGTACCTCTGCTATTAAATTTTACACATGTGTATAAAACCGATGACAATACAATAATCTGATGACCTTGACCTTATGCTGGAGCTGGGAAGACATGCACACTGTGGAACTCCTCAACGACGAACAGAAGACATAGAAGTTTGAGCTCGTTTTGTGAGCTCGCAGTTTTAGTGACAACACCTTAGCATCATGACCTTGACTTGATTTTGCAGCCAAGAAGGTCAGCACACTGTGGAACTCCTCAACGGCGAACGTGTATAGGCTCATTCTAATGGATTTGCAATTTTCATGACAAAAAGTTAGTGACATGAGCTTGACCGACTGATTTGGTGAGATGGGCGTCATTAGCATTGTCTGATAGTACGAAAAAGGAGTAAACAAATGAAACGTAAAAAAACCTTTTAAAAATAAGCTTTTATTTAAATGCAACAAAATGAAGAAAATAAACAGATGTCAAAGTAAGTTAAATAAACAAATCACACAAATCTAATCATTAGTTTTCAGAAAAATTTTCACCAATAGTATTTTTATTAACCATAGACCATAAGCATATTCCATAGACCTCAAATAATCACAGGTGAGTTTGGGGCCGTTTAAAACACCTGCAGGATTTTATTGAAGACCGCCCAAAAAATTTAATTAATCAACATTTTATGAGTCAATTACGTGGACATAAGTATCTACATATAAAACAATTATAGCCTAGGGGTCACGTTAAATCCAGCCTAGTTCACACCACTGAGTTTTTTCACTTTAGTTCGAATTTTTAAGATTATCGCTATCACACCAGTGAAGGAAAACATCGTCAGGAATAATCTACATGCTTAATCATTTTAAAAAAACTGCAGTAAATTGTTGGCTACATATTATTATCTATCCATTTACTGGGCGTGTACCTGGTGTGGCCCGAAACCCATAGAATCCACCCTATACTATCGAATATGTACATATATATCAAATACTATCGATATTCTAAATATAAAACTTCTTTGGTTAATTAACCAGATAACTACAGTTTATAATATCTAAAGAAACCAGAGACGGAAAGTAGCAGTAATAACAAAAAAATACCAGAGTCGTAATTAGACTAGTGTCGATTGTGTGGTTCCCTCCGTAAACTTTGGTATAGTATGTAAGCCAAGGTCCGCAGTATAGCTAAATAAAAGGAAATCCCTTACTAACTCCATTTTAGATTTTTTATTTATTTATTTCAAACAACTAATGCCCATTCAATATACACCTGAATATACAATATACATATGGACTGTACAATATATAAACGGAGAGGCGTATCCTAGGGATTGCAATAGTGCAGCGTTTTCAATTTTTTATGCTTTGAAATAAAAAATACCTTTATTCAGTAAATTATTTAACCAACTTCAATATTTTTGAATAAAAATCGACAATACTAGGTATTACTGTTAACAAAGTAACACTAATTTGAATCAAATGTTACTTACCCTCTTAACTAATACGAGGAAATCAACATCTCTTATACATTAGAATACGAGTAACTTTGTGTAAATGAACTTTTCAATATTAATTATTTAGCTCTGTACCTGGGTAAACCTAAATTAAACTTAATCAAGTAACGGCAAGTAATCAGTGATATTAGTTTCTATTATATAGTTTTCATCAGTTTGTATGTGATATCAAATCAGTGTTATTAATTGGATACAGACGTTAGTCACATTAGCCACATTAGCCACATTAGTTTGCATCGATCAGTTAAATTTTGGTTGATCGATATATCGGTATAAAGAAATTTATGTATGTAATGTTTGTATGAAAGACAGCAGTCTCATTAATGTTCACACAATAATTGTAGCTCACATTGAGTTGCAATATAATTACCACGCTTATTTTAAACACTTTGGATTGATTTTATTAAATCATTCATCACTTCTGCTTTGTATTATAATTATCAAGCTTTCATAAAAGCTTTCATTCATAAATTTTCGGGATCCCGCAGACCTTCAAATGCTGCAGCATCCAGCAGGGTTGCGGGATTGCAATCCATAGGCGTATCCCCTCCTCGTTTATTGAACATTTTATACTTTGTATAAAATATATAAGAATTATGTATGGTGATATAATATTCGCTTGTTCGTAACAAATTATTTTAAACAGTGTTATTTTTTTCATATTTCAACAAATATTTTGGGGTTGTTTAATAAACATTCAGAAATTTCAAATTTATGAACGAAATATATATTTTTTTTTAGAAAAAATATCTCAGATTTGTTAAAGATGAACTGAATGTCCTACTATAAACCATATTTATTATTTTTTACTCATAATAGTTTAAAATGTTAGTCACTGAAATATTAATTTATTAATATAGCTAGGAACGTAGATATATATTTTTCTTCGGTCACGTATCTACATAATTCCATGACATTAGAATGTAACGTGTATATAATTCTAGAACTTTAAATGTAACGTAATTTTCATGTATTGGTATACTTGTATTTCTTCTTTATAAGACTGAACATCTTAGAAACCCTAAATGAGGTATGTAAGAATATAAATGTAGCATTCTACCTTTATGTAGGGAGACATTGCTGCGACACTCATACAAAATTAAATCTAATTTGAATTATGAACTTACTTCCGGCAATCCCGCCACGACTGAAACGTGCACAATTTATTTGACAGTTGCTTATTTAAAATTTAATCATAGTTCGCTAATTAGCTCCTTGAATCCTCTTTGAAATCCAACACCGAATGTCGCACATCAAAGAACAAATCAAAAACGTCACACAAACTCACAAAGTAATCCAATTCCACTGTCACAAACAAAACGTGAACTTACGCGTTAACTTTGCTAATTATGTTGAACGCGTGACGCACGTACGCGAGTTCGTGACGCATGACGTAAACGTGACGTTACACGTGCAGTTAGTACGAAGGCGCGCGGGCGACTACCATTCAGATGTGTTTCAGAGGCGCTTTCGACAGATTCCCGCCCGCCCAAACTGCGCAAGGCTATCCACACGCCACTTCGGATAGTTAGAATATCGCCGACGTCCGTATACGTTATATGCAAGCATTGTCTTTGTTCTATAGTGTATTCTCATTTATACTCAGTAGCAGAATGTATGAAAATCATTAGAAAACTTACTACAATTGTCACAAATTTATCACTTATATCTACAGTTTACTATCTTATTTCATAACAATCTTTTATAAAGGTTTTCGTTATAAATTCGGATTTTTTAATTCACAAAAAATCTGTAAAAAAGCTCTGATCAGCTCATTTTCTAATAAATATCGCCTTATTTATGAAAGCGATACAAAAAAGGAAAAGATTGAAATTAGCAGTACATAAATTTGCATCGACGATTTACAGATTATACAGATTATTCTATCGTTGCGTAGTGAGAGTGGTATCACAGTGTTGTAATACAGTGAACAGTATAGCATCTTCTTGAAAGCCAGAATACGCCTTTATGTACAGACACGCTACTTGGGGAGATAATATACCAATCCAAAAAAAAAATACAAAAAATGTCAACTGTACAGTTAAGCGTATTTACAATCAGAGAATGTTTTGTAATCGGGCAGATCACGTCATATTCTAAAACATAAAGTTAAAATCTTTTTCGTATTTTGAAGTAAGTAGGTACATATTATATTGTAATGTTTTCTAATTTTTGCCGTGTAACACAAAACGCCACGTACTGTCCTATTTTGAATCTGTCAACTGTCTCTTGTTTATTCTTTTACGACGCAAAATATGAAATGTCTCTCGTTTATATTGCGTCGTTAAAGACAATACTGCTATTATTAATTGTTCATATATACTCATAGACAATTACGATTCGGTGCAGACTATGTATGCAAGATATTGCTTTAATTTAATGAAGATCATCACCTGCCGTGATTAAAATAAGGTACTCAGATACCTGTGGATACCATGGTAAAGGGCCATCAGAATGATCATCAGCATTAGTCCATTAGTCCTTTTTCGTATTCAGTTTTTCATTATTTAGATACAGTTATAGTTCTTGCTATCCTTGAACACGTGTCTGCCTTGCTTGTAGTGGTGAATGTACGAACGCGCAAAAAGAGACTCATCTATTACAGTATACCTACCATTAAATACATTGACAAGAAAGTTGCTTTTCCTGTATATTGACTAGGTATGGTCGACCATTATATTCGAATTGTACTTGTACTTGTATCAACCTATAACGTCCCGGTTTAGGGCACAGGCTTCCCATAGTGTATCACTAGGAGGAGTCGGACCATAATCCACCACGCGGGTCCGCCTGGTGGATTACAGCACGAAATCCGCCCAGAAAATACTTATTATTCGGGGAACGCAAAAAGCACGTTCACCGTTATTATTATAAATTGAACTAAAATTTACTTACTAATTTTCAAGTGCATGCATATTAATAAGGCAATAAGGCATATTTATACTCCCAAATAGTTTTTTTTTGGTATTCGAAACTGTATAGCTAAATATCATCTACATTTGTTTCACGCGCGCCCGCTAGTTGCGGGAATTATATTCTTATACTTATAGCTGTTTGCATAACACGTATTTGTACCGTCGAGTTTCATCGACAAAAACTAACGACTAAATTCGATGTTTAGTTAATAACACCGGGATTCACTACTGTTCTTTCTAGATAGTGGTGTCGTAAGAGCGACGTGCGGTCGATCAGCGCCCCTCGGCGACAATGCCTCCCTGGCGTGATTAATTTAAATGAATATCTCGACTGCTCTATTTGCATAATCACGTAGACGTGTAATCACTGAATATTGTTTTTAAAGAAAATGGAATTATGTATGCTTAGTCAGACAGTGTAATGAGAAAAAACGAAGAAACAGGCCTTTAATTAAGCATGGCGTCCGAAATATAAATACTCTTTTTAAATATTTATTTACGAATAACCGACATTGGCGGAGATAAACGGACACACAAACAGACGGGCGATATCCTTTATTGTTTGGAGATGTTTAATTTATAACACGCTTACATATCTAAAACCATTCCACTCTCGCCCTCATTAAAGCTGGATTAAAATGCTCACGACACGAATATAAGTTAACCTGTTGCCGACTTTGTTATCACAAAGCTGAAATGAAGCACATTTTATTGATCTACTAAACGAGTTTTGAACCCGTAGTTTATCAATGATTCGGCCGAGTTAAACCAACCAGCGGAGTGTATGGTATGTATGTGTGAAAAATATGACAATCTTGAAAGCTATATTGCATAAAGCAGTTTTTTTCTAATACAGTCCTAAATATCAAAAGGCAGACACATAACAGCAGACGTATCTACATTCATTTTGCTGTCAAACACATGTCCACGGACTTTCACAATACATGCATGTATTTAATTGCAAATGTCCATGGGTGTCAGTAGCCACTTAAGTCTACCAGGTAGATAAGTACCAGTAGCGGACAGTCTACTAGACTTTTTTCTTTTTTTTATATAGAAGTGAGCGGACGAGCAAGCGGCCCCACGTGATGGTAAGTGTTACCGCAGCCCATGGACACCTGCAACACCAAGGGGTATGCGGGCGCGCCGCCGACCTTGCACAATCCTATTCACAGCTTTCTTGAAGAACCCCATATCGTAGCTTAAGGAAACAGAAACCCGTAGAGCCCATTGTAGAAACCCGAGGTGGAAATTATATTAAACAATTCTTCAGAGCATTCCCCATTGTACAGGCGGTAGAACACTCAGAGAGACGCAACGTCTCTCCGAATGCTGATGGGGTTCTAAACCGCCCGTGAGAGTGGGATCGTCGACAATATGAACAGCACGTCGTTGGATGGAGTCAAATGGGCCCATTTGGTATTTCGATGCGCCGGCCCAGAGATGAGAGCTCCATATGAGCTCCATATGAGACCTCACCTGAGCTTTGTAAAGCATAAGGAGTTGCCCAGGGGTGAAGTACAGCGTCGCTCTGTTCAGCATACCAAACTTTTTGGAGGCCATTTTTGCCTTATTTTCCAGATGACCCCTAAATTCGACTTTACTAGAGATGTCGACACCAAGGGTCCCGATACTCTCCGAGATCTTACGAGGTATGCTCTGAAAGCGAGGTGCTACGATGAAAGGGTATTTTTTAGCGGTGAATGCACAGACTTGCGTCTTACTGGGGTTGAAATCCACTGGGTTCAGAGAACCCCAAATCGAGACTAGATCTAAAGAGTCTTCGATTTCAGACACAAGCCTAGCGCAACTCTCTTCCACTTCGACCCGAGGGATGTTGGCACGGCCCCTGTACAAGGCCTCTCCAGTGCTATCATCTGCATAGCAACGTATGTCACCAATTTGCAACAGGTCGTTGATATGCAGAAGAAACAGAGTTGGAGACAGCACGGAGCCTGACGGAGCTCCGACAACATGTCTATTAACGCTGGCGTCCCGCCAGCGTTAATAGACATGTTGTCGGAGCAGCTACCATCAATAACGACTCTGATGCTCCGACCAGTCAGGAAACTGGCAACCCATTCGCATAATCTCTCGGGTATCCCGAAAGATGGTAACTTGGAAAGCAGCGATTTGTGCCATACCCGGTCAAAAGCTTTCGCAATGTCTAAGCCTACAGCCAGAACCTCGCCTCTACTCTCAATGGCGTAAGCCCAGCGGTGTATTAAATACTCTAAAAGATCACCAGCCGAGCGATTATGGTGACGGGAAGCTTTTTTGGAATATGAGAGCCTGAAGAGTCGCGTAAGCACCGGAGACAACTCGGGAGCGCAAAATTTGAGCACTACTGCAGGAATACCAGCTGGCCCACTCAACTTTCGGATATCAGGAGATGCTACAGCTCGCCGGACTTCACGCTGGATTTTTAGACTGTCCGCTCATATGTCATCTTTTTCTAAAAAAAAATATTATGTGTTCTTTAAAAAATAATCGAAGCCTGATATAATCGTTATTACTTTTTAATAATAAATACAGTACAGTGTTTAATAAATTTGGGATACTGATGACTAGAGCGATTATTCATCGAAGCGGTGTTAACACATCAAAAAACGTCAATACTGATTGATTATGTACAATGGAAAATAATGTTTCAAATATTCCTTTACTATCGAGGACAATTGTTATCGATACCACAGTGATAAATCACAGTTGCCGGATTTTCACTGTTTTCCGCCACCGTTATGCATCACCGCGTTTCTGCTATTGCTCCAGGGTTAAAAGTAGAAAATCCTGTGTGAATAATAACAATAGGTTCTCTCTTTTCTGCGTTTATGAACTGAATCATCCGTCTTTCTTTTTCATATATGGCATTGCAATTTCAGTTCCAGTTTCAGTCAAGTTTTCTTCGTAATTAACTCAAAACAATTCTAAACAACTCCCCTCAATATCCAATCCGGACTAAGTCTGGAGTCGCTCAATAAAGTGATAGTAGGTTTACTGGGTACACAAGAGGACTCCTTGGAAGCACACGAAAAACGCAGTAATGTGCTTTTATTTGATTAACACAAACATTGTGCACTAAAAATCACTTCAAAGTTTTATAAACTATAATAGAATACACTATTTAATAAACAAAACACAAAATACACAATTTTATAATAATCAAATAAAAATTCAACTTCAGTTCTCGAGTTCCCGGTAAAAAGTCCCGAATCATCCGTCTTTTTGAATCCACCTCACGCGACCTCAGTGCGGATTGCTCGCGATACACATGATTCAAATATTTTTTTTTTAATTCTCGAGAATGCGGATTTCGTTATGTGTTCCTTCGCCGTATTATATTTGCTTAAAAATCCGAACACTTACAGGCCAAGGAATTGAACTCTCAACTTCATGAATGAAAGTCTAGAAAAGATACCCTTGGGCTATTTACATTCCTTATTTCCTGAATATAATAATATATTACTATTTATTGGAAAAATATTTAACCACATTTATCAAAATTGCAAATGAATAAGCAATGTAATCATATAATTTAATCTTTCATTCCACTTTTTTATATGTGAAGTAAAAATTAAGTTTTTAAAATTGTAATATTAGTTATATTCTTCTTTTACTTTTTAAATTATTTATAAAGAACACTACGAGTAAGCAAAACTTAAAAAAAATGATAAAACCTATGATATTACGTAACTATTATACTGTGGGACAAGGCCTACGATAAATGACGGGAGAAGGCCCTTTACAAAAATAAAACCAATCAATTATTCCTATCTCATTTACGATATGCCATATATCCATGAATCGCCCTCTACTGTTCCCAACATTAACCTATTTTTTACCGCTTAAAACACTGAAACTCGATTTATTCATTCCCTGTTTCACTGTTTAACCTATAATTCAAAACTCTATCAAAACCTCTAAAAATTCCAATTAAAATCCAAAGTGCATACAAGTTAGAGTCCGCTTTCGTACCTATATCTTGTGATAAGGCATCACACGAGACACTTTCAGTACAAGGCAACACAAAATTACACATTTGCTCACGAATTTTGTACCGACAAAATTTAAGCCGACGCGACGTTCCAAATGTGTCACACATTTGCATATGAGATAAATCGATTGCTCGAAGACAGAAACTTCTGAAGTAGGACACCCAAAGTATGTTTAAAACATCTTTTAACAAGCTTAAAACTTGTAATATTTTGACATAGGTATGCTTACATTGTAACATTAGGAAATATTAAGAAATTTGGATTTAACGTTTACACCAATTATTAATAATTGATGATTAATAATTAATTAATCATTTCAATGGAGACTACGTATAGAAACGAATAGCGCAATGCCGAACGCCCTCCTCCACGTGAACCGACATCAGGAAGTTCTCAGAATATTTGTTGGGTAAAGTATACCCAACAAATATTCTGATTAAAAACATATGTAGATATGTATTTATGTATACATGTATGTATTTTTTTTATTTATGTTATGGTATTTAATTAATATGCGTCACTAGTAACAACTTACCTACCTTAGTTTTACACCTACCGCGACATCTCTACATAGCCCACAGGTTGACTCGGAGATAATGTTACTAAGCATTAAGTCCGCCTTCTGCCACTTTATACAATAACAAATAAATAAATAAATAAATATAGATATTACATAGGTACACATATTACACCATTACACACTCATACTTGACAGGAGTTAGGTATGTGTACACACACACACACACACACTACTTTATTCAGCAGAGATCTATAAATCTTCCATAAATAGATATAAATGTACTTGAAGAATTTTATTACTTGATATTAATATTTATTATACATGTATTATATATTTATATACACGAATGTAAAAATATACCATTTTACAATTTTATTAGTGACTTCATCACTGCTTTTATTATTTTTTGAGAAAAAAATCTTTACAAAAGCGAGATGTCTTTCATAATATTCATTTCCCAGAATGTTAGGTAAATTTTTGAGACATCTTTGACACTTTACTAAAGATTTTCTTTTCAAATTCAATCTACAGATTTTCTTTTATACATTGAGGCTTTCTGAAACTTTTGATACTAAAGGAATACAATCCACTGTTAACTTTTAATATCGGTTGTTACAATAATACAGTATTTTCTTTAATTAATATTGTAGCTTCAAATGTGAAACACTGGACAAAGGAGGAGATATCAACACACTAAAGTGCCATTCGATTCTAGTTCTTACTACTGGCGTATAAATGTACCACTACTGAGGAATATTTATGTATTTATTTGAATAGAAAATACATTACAGTTTACAAAAACTAATGCGAATTCCACAGCTTCTTTGCTGGATAAAATCCATAACGAAGAGATTCGCCAAAGAACTAAATTCACCGACATAGAATCAGCATGCTGAAGCATATTTGCCGCAGGACCGATAGCAGTTAGGGTAGACGAGTCCTCGAATGGAGCCCACGTATCGGGAGACACGTGCCGGACGCACCCCGACCAAGCGTTCCGACCATCTGAAGAAGTTCGTCGGTGGTGGTTGGATGAAAAGAGCCGAACATCCTGTTTGGTGGCGAGGCTTGCGAGCGGCCTTTATCTAACAGTGGAGAGATATAGACTGATGGTATAGTATGGTATGGTGCCAATGTAAAAGATATAGTGTACACAGAAAGTGTACAGTGGTTTACATGATCAGCACCCCTTAGGGTATGCTACAAAAATAACTAAAAAGTACTGCATAATTATATATAACAATTTGCACCGCCTAAAGAGGTGTCGCGTAAGTGCGTTATGGAAGTTATTGATTTCCAATTATATTAGACCCCGACAGAATAGGGTCAAATTGGTTTATTTTCGCACCTACAAAGTGGTCGAGGGCCTTTACCTGAACTAAGTGACTCAGAAGCAGGTCCAAGTGGAGTTGTAAATTTAACTACCATGAAACGCGTGTTCACCGAGGGTTTTTCCCTCTATCCCCCATCTATTTGGGGCCCTTTGTTAGACACAAATATTTATTGTGCATCATTTTATTACTTTTCGGTAGACTTTATAATTATATAGTGAATCCGTGATTGTGGAACAGATCGCACCTGAAATCTTTCAAGGAAGGAATGATCTTCCAATTTCTTCAAAGAAACTGTCTACGAATACCATAAGATTACGTAAACAAGTCTGTTAACATTTCTTTGGGGTTTAGGCAGATGTGTCCTATAAACCATTTATAATGAAAATATTTTACCTATGTGATACATTTTAGGTAGGTATAATAAACGGTCGATTATAGCCTATAACGTCCCACCCAGGGCATCAGCCTCAATTGTAATCTAAAGGGGAGTTCTAGACGATAACCTAACGATATTTTTGAAATTCTTGGGCACAGGAGTTTCCTTACAGTATTTTTCTCCACCGCCCGCGCCGAGTGACAACCTAAAAATCCAAAACGGGATAAGTCAATATAAAAAACCCCTAATCCTGTTACTAACAAGAATGATTTTTTGTCCTGTTGGCAACCAGTCGTTACCAAACATACTGGGAGCGACAAGATAAACCCTAGAGCCGGGGTGACTCGGTCAATTGAATATTGGTTGTTACCATCTCAATGACCTTCGGTAACATGATTACACTTTGCCGTAACCCATCTATCTATTGAAGGCTTGGTGGTCCAAGGTGTACTGTTAATGCGATACCTACAATTTTTATTAATTTTTTGATCACATTGTTGATTCAGTGACTCAAAGTGCCTTTGCGATCAAAAAACGGTACAAGTTATCACTCATAAGAAAAATTTTAGCTCACAACTTTCTATCCTGCACTAGTGCCTTTTTTTTTTATAGAGAAGAGGGCGGACGAGCAAGTGGTCTCACGTGATGGTAAGTGTTACCGCCGCCCATGGACACCTGCAACAACACCTGCAACACCTGCCTTCCTTCTGATATTTAAAAAAACCATTAGAAACATTAAAAAATAGAAATGATAATTAGAATAGCACCCTATCTCTTCCACTGGATGTCATAAAAGGGATGACAATGCGGCTGTCACAACCCCCGAGTAACTACCATACACAACGCCTCTAAAACAGTGGACTCGCCAACCCGCTTGGCCAGCGTGGCGCTTTAAGACCTTACATCTCTCATGCACAAAACAATATGCATTTGGAGGCCCATATCCAAAAGACGATACTTAAAGAGCTGATTGCACTGCATTGCATATCCAAAGGTAAGTAGTGCTTCCAAGGGCATGCCTACGTTTATCATTCTAGACTCAGGTTGGTATATATGACGGATGTCCATGGTCGACAATATCCATTTACAAAAGATCGACTGTGTGGTCGCCTGTCACCTTCTTTATATAAAAAAAATCTTATATATTCCTCTTTCTCTTTCTTACCTCGATTTAATTCTTCTATTTCAGAAGCCGATGAAAAATTCACGAACAAGTACACATAAAATATAATATCTTTCGGGCTAGGCTAACGTTTATAAGCAAATATTGACTATAGCAGACAAGAAGCTTATTTGCTAACAAATAAGCCTGTCAATAAATAATAACCAAGTAATATATATTAGGCTACAAATGTACAAATAACATACAAATACAATTATTTATTCACAAACCTATTTATTTTACACGAATAACGATAATAGAACGATTCCTTTTAACTAAAGTCCTTTAATTATTGCCGAAGCGTGTGTTTTAAAATGTAACATTATCTAAACAGTTGGACTGTCCACGTGAAGGAAGTCACCGGTAGTGACTGGATGAGAAAATCAGAGGACCATATGTGGTGGCGGTCCTTGGGAGAGGCCTATATCTAATATTGGAGAGACACGGGCTGATGGTGTGATATGGTATCTAAAAACAGGAATCTTAAGTGAAATCTGAAAGCAATAACATTATTTATATTGTTCTTAAAATTCTAATTTTAATAATAATAAAAATAATGTTATTGAAGCATTTTTCTATTTAAAACAGAATACAACGTAACTTGATACAATGTAATTTTAAGTTAGAAAAATCTTAATTCAATTCAATCACTATATATGTTTTTTGTATTTTATAGACAATTGGGTGGACGAGCAAGCGGTCCCACGTGCTGGTAAGTGTTACCGCCGCCCATGGACACCTGCAACACCAGGGGGTATGCTGTTGCGCCGCCGACCTTGCAAAATCCTATTCATAGCTTTCTTGAAGAACGTAGCTTAATGGAAAGACCTCTTGAGGCAGTTCGTTCCACAGCCTACGAGTTCGCGGTATAAAATAATGAACACCATTATAATGGTACGGTGCCAGTTTCCCGTAAAACGTTTGTTTGAATGAGTGTGTTATGTTTTAATAACCTAATCTACATAGTCTAGATCTGCATTTGTTTGGAGCATGACCTATCTTTAAACAGTTTAGGCAGAAGTTTAATTGTTTAGCCTTTGCCTGTCGCGAGGCGATAAATTTAAAAACGAATCACAATTAAATACTCGTATAGTGTGAGTATTTGCAAATAATGGATATAATATTACAATTATTAGTATTTTTTAAAGATGTTTGTACAGTAAATGACGTAGGCTTGTCTTTCATAAAATTTCTTCGCTCGATTGTCTCCAACAGTCAGCTCGAATTCTTATTAACGTAAGTAAATCATTAATGGTTAAGAAATCGTTATTGTGAAATGATTCATATTTTTTCCACTCAAAAAGACTTTGTGAATCTAATTCAGTTGAATTAGTCCCAATGTTCCACAGGTTCTTTTAGAATGTCTAAAGATTTTTTTTTGTGAATGAATCTACTAACTTTATTAAATTAAATGAATACTCCTTTTGTATTTGATAAATATTTAATAATGATTTAACATGATTGGACATAAGTGTGCGGTTATTATCATATCTTTCATACAATGTAATCCAAACAATATGATAAATAGATACTTAAATAAAATTCAAGAGACTTAATTATTAATAGGGCACTCCCGTCTTAATCAGACCTAAGGTAGTGAAACTTAGAAATATTTGATAAGCTATCGTTATTTATTATGTATAATAAAAACCTAAGTGTCCTCCCAATCTAACCAGTATATGTATCATCTTTTCTGTCAAATAATTTCTGGCAGTTTGATACTAACCTGGTTTGTATGTGTTGCTACATCGTCATTCTGCGTATGGGTGGGTGGCTTAAGAAAATATAAAAATATTTGGGATCGGCACCGAATCTTAAGGTACGAAAGATTTTCCCTTTGTATGAATTCAGTGACTCTACGTTACGGCATTCAATTGATATTATATTGAAAGTTACTTTTTCCAATACAATGGTCAATATTTTCATAAGTATAATTAATTATATTTGAATATAGTTTTGGTTTATTCAGGTTTATTTTCTTTTTATCTCTATCAATTATAAAGTTATAAATCAAGCTGACTTCTCTGATGTTTACGCGCACGGAGTCGCAGTCACTGCTAGTTGTAATACTACAGACAGATGACAGATAGGCAAACATAAATTCCCAAAATTGTTATTTTGAGCCCTGTATCATTAGATTCATTAGTATACCGAAATATTATAATAACTAATGTACAATTCAACATACCTTTTGCGGGTGTTGTTATAAAATTTAACAATGTTATCTGTTTCAAAACTTCTGAAGGCAACAAAATTCAATTCGTCAATTCTGTAATCGACGAAGCGTCGAATTGGAAATTTGAAATTAATATTCATGAATAAATTTTGCAAACGTTTATTTCTGATTAATGAAAATTGTAATACCAAAAACATTTTCATTGCAAATGGAATAGGTATTTACGTTAAGGAAATATATAAAAAAATACTAAATACAGGTACGAAATTTAGTTACCAGTGAGATTCAAAAGTTTCTGGCCTGACATATTTCTAGATGTCTAAGGAAACAAATTATACGACATTGTAATTGTCATTAATCCTGCTAATTCGTGTATATTTTTTAGAGTTAAACCCTCGTTAATTTTGATTCCTCGACTCTTAGAACAACAGGAACTCGCAAAATCTTAAAATGTTTAACTGGAATATCGTTCCGTGATTAAGTTTCTTTCAAAGGAAGATGATATCAAACAAAGGTTTACGGAAATTCTTCTCGATCATTTTCCACAGTTAAAGATTGGTCTAAGCAATTTCGTCTAGGCCGAGAGTCCATCGACGACGAACCTCGCTCCGGTCGACCCGTTGAAGCACTCACTCCAAACAATATCAAATTAATGGAAGAAGAAGTTGTAAGCGACCGACAGCTAAAAACGAAAGAAATGGCAGCAAGGAAAGGGCTTTCAAAAACTACCGTCCTTAGGATTCTTCATGAACATCATATGCGAGGTGAGTGCCAAAACTTCTTTCAAGTGTGCAGTGAAATGAACGAGTAGCGTGCCCTAAGGAAATTTTGGAGGCCTTTCAGAGAAATGGAAACGATTTTTTGGAGTCAGTTGTTACTGGAGATGAAACTATGGTTCTTTACTATGATCCTATTCCAAAATGGAGTCGATGGAGTGGCGTCATTCTGGTAAAGCACCGCCTAGAAAGGCAAACATGAATCAGTCCACCAAAAAGATTATGGCTTCGATATTTTGGGATTGTCAAGGAATATTGCTAACAGACATAAAAGAACGCAATAACACTACCGTGCCTGGAAGCTATAATGCTAACCATAAGGTTATAAGAATCAATCACGAGAACCAATCGAGCAGAAACATCGTGGAAAACTAAGCATAGGTGTGCGGCTTCTCAAAGACAATGCACCAGTCCACGCCGCCGCAGTTGGGAAAGCTGCAGTTTCAAAGCGTGGCTTCACGGAAATTCGCCACCCACCCTATAGGCCTGACTTGGCTCCCAGTGATTATTAATATTTGTTCTCAAAACTCAATGAGGACTTAAGTGGTAGAAATTTTTCCACTAACGATGAAGTGACCGTTGCGATTTTCGCCCATTTTGAAGACAAAACTTCGGACTATTTTTATACTGGGATAGAAATGCTAATTAAACGATCCGAAAAGTATGTATAAATAGACTATTTGTACATACTTGTACATTAAAATAGTTTCATGAACTTGAGTGTCCTTGTTATTTGTCAGGCTGGAAATTTTTGGACCTCGCCTCGTATATTCAAACCTGAAAATTTTTTTGTCTTATTATTTGCTGCTAATTCTGCAGACTTAATAGTATAATTTAATTTTTTTTCTCAACAATTTACGAACGCCGCTGTTCAAATTAAGAGTATCATAATAATAAAACTGTTATATAACAAATAAGTACCAAAAGGGGGTAATCTAATAATATTCTATAAATATTTTCATCCTACCGCTTAAAATACTTTTTCTTCCTAACTCAAAATACATCAATATTATTATTGTATTATAAAGAAAATATTTACCACTGAACTATTTACCTCGCTCCGTACCACTAAGTGTCTGCTTAAGTACCTACGGATTTTTTAAAAATTGTCACTAGCTCGGCGGTGACGGAAAACATGGTGAGGAAACCCGCATGCTCCAGCAATAGAAAAAATCTGGAGTATGTGATCCACCAATCCGCACTGGGACGGCGTGGTAGATTGCAGCTCGAAACCCCCAGTGATTTACTAGGTGAGGCCTGTGCCCTGTAGTGAGACGTTATAGGCTGATAGAAGTACAAGTATTTATAAAGAAAAATGGTGCATTAGTAATGGTGCAAAAATATATGGCAATGGTGCAATAAACACATTTTGCCAGTGTCAAGTTTTCTTCTAAACTCAAAACAATTTAAAACACAAATAGTCAATGTCCATTCCCATCGAAGTGGGTAAGCCGGGAGTCGCTCAGTAAAGTGATAGTAGGTTTACCGAATATCAAAGAGGACTCCGTGGAAGCACACGAAAAACGCAGTTCTATGCATTTATTTACGCACAAACATTACGCACAAAAACACTTTGAAGTTTAAAAAACTATCACTATTAAACCACAAAACGTTACAGTATACATTTATTACAATTAATCAAACAAAAACTAAAATACACTTATTGAATTCCCGCCAAAAGTGTAGAAAAAATGTTATTAGTTTCAATGGTGGAAATTCAGTATTAAGAGAGTGCAGGTATTTAACCCTGTATGAAATAAAGTAACTCTTCTTATTTAATATTCCAACAAAACACGTCTGCATTTTAAACGAGGCATCACCATAACATTTGTACTTACGTATTTACCTTTGTAGACGTATTCTGAACCGGATGTTTCCACATGACTCTTGGAAATTAAAACGTATGCGTTACAGCGTTTCAGTGGGACGAGCGGAAATTAATTCTGCTCACACAATCATATGATGTCCAATTTCCGGTTCATATGTTTGCCCGGATAATTTTTGTACACGAACCAGCCCTAAGCGGAGGGAATTATTAACAACTCGTAATTAATTCAGTTAATTTAACTTCGTAGTGACTGTAGTTTCTAGATATACCTAACTGTAGTCGGGAGGGGAAGGGTGCACGCTACAATCCCATAGCCGCTACAATCTCTCCCAGAAGACGACCGTAAAATGTACTGCATTGTCTCACTTTATCCTATTCCTCTATTGTAGAGCTCATTCCCATCCTCTCTACTATATTTTCAAATACGTTTTGATAATTTAATTTTTTTATTGTTTGAAAAAAATATTTTGTTTAATTATGGCCTATAAAACATGCTGTTTATAATCACCATATCATCAAATGAATATAGATTGCAATAAGTTTTTGCAATTGGTATATTTTATTTATTCCTTATTACCTGGAAAATTCAATTAAAATAGATAGGTATTTAATTAGAAATATATAGGAAAATATATTGCGTGCAACATCGATTATTAAAATTAATTATTGTATAAACGCGCGCTCACTTCGTCGTCATGGCAATGACTCGATGAGTGTTTCCGCCGTGACGATTTTTTCCCTCTAAAAATCTGACAGGTACAAGAACTTATTAAACCCTTTTACCTTACCGCACCATGAAACAGTTCATGTACAATACAGTCACAATACATTGTTGAGAATTATTCTTAATTTGACAGTATTAATAAAAAATCGACGTCATAGTATATTATTATAATTCAATGATACATAATTACATCACGTTTACATAATTATAAAGACGGCAAAATTAAGAATAATGGATTGTGGCTCAATAATTATTTATTACGATCGTACCTACTGGTATTTAGGTGTAAGAGCCAGGTTTTCGTTTCGGTGAGCCTCTTGATTTTTAATAACCTGTCTTCAATTCTAATGTGACTGACCTTGGTTCTAATGTGATTGCAGACCTATGGTTTTCAATTGCTATTCTATTAAAGACAGCCTTGGTGCGATGTTCTAGGTATCTGATTCAATCGGTATCCATATCGTCATCTCGTTATTATACTTATTTATCCAACACAAATACTTTGTCAAATGTTGAACTGCTCCAAGAAGAGATTACTTTTCCAATTATAAACTGAAGATGCTTCCACATCCGCAGCTGCTAATATTTTCTATTTCTTATGATATTAGCGTACATTTAAAATTGTTGCTGCATTCCCACAGCCGCTGGGCGCACTCGACCGGCCACGTTACCCCTCTCTCACAGAAGACTACATTGAAATATACTGCATTTTCTACCTTATCGTATTTCCCCAATGTACGTACGTGTTTCGGTAGTGAGTGAGATATGCCAGACCTCATGCCTATCTCATCCTATCCCTCTTCATTTTCCCAATCCATTCCTTAATCTCCAAAGGTAGGCAGCTTATCCGGAGACATCCCAACGTTTGTCATTCTGGATTGATGTTGGCATGTATCGCGGGTGTCTATGAACGACGGTATCCACTTACCATCACGTGGTCTGTATGTTCGGCTACCGCCTTTTTCTATAAAAAAAACTTATTATTTAAATAAAAAAGGCAATCTTAATTCTTTTTTTAAATTGGTCTATCCATAACCTCAAATAAAACATAATTCTTGTACGACAAAAAAGGAAGTTAATGAACCATTTTCAACCATCCATAATGGTTGTCAACCGTTGTCAACGAAAAACAGTTGACAACCGGCTTCGCATCTATAGATGCGCCACATTCTGATTTTTTTCTATAAAAGTCGGATCAGTCGTCTGCTCTGAGGCTGCTAAAAGCAATGTCGTTTTTTAGAAAAAATCGCAATAATTTCACAATAACACAGCGAATACATATAGGTTAGTGCTGTTATGAAATACATTTTAAAATCAATTTATATGTTGCAAGTCTCGCAATACTACTTTTTGATTTGCCATGTTATCGTTTGTGGATGTTGAGTACCGAATGCATGTTTTATTGACGTATTCTATTCACGGACACAATTTTGTACATACTGTATACAAAATTGGTTCAAAGCATTTCAATGTTATATGTTAAGTGCATATCTAACGTTGATGTTAACATCGGGAGTAGTATATTCTGATATACTTAAGTAATATTTATCTATAAATCAAAGTTAAAAACAGAACTCCGACTCACGTCATAATAACCAAACGATATGATACTTTGGTCGTGTGCTATTGGCCAGCTCTAGAATAGCATCACTCCATCTCTACCCGCGGGTCACACACAGGTCAACACAGGCAGACTATCAATTAATAGCATCACCTCATCGCTTCCCGTGTTTCACACACAGGTCAATACAGGCATACTATCAATGAATATAACACTCCCTTATACAACAAATATCAATAAAGATGATTAACATTAATGGCTCACCTGAGGTACAGATATTAATTACCCAAAGTGTTAACAGGGGACGTCTTCGGAACTCGGACTCAGCTGTCATTGGTCATGTATCCATTAAGAAGATTTGTTTACGAGGTTTAGTTGGAACGAGATAAGTGTGCTAATGACAAGGGATATTCTAGTGCATTGTTTCTCAACCTGGGAGTAGCGCTAGAGGGAGTACACCACATATATGCATTTGGTCAGGAAAAGTACTAATGTGTCAAATATAACTTTAATGAATTAATTAATCATAAAACTTTCTTATTAGACTTGAGACTTTTGAGCCTTATTAAAAACGTAAGCCTTATTTAAGACTTTAGTCTTTTTATTTCACCTAACAACTCGAGGTTACAAATCCAAATTATTCTGCTCTAAAGGCGAGCTGTAAGGAAGGACTCAATTGTCTTATCTTAGGCCTAAAACACTCGAGTTTTTGCAATACTAGTTGAGATACCTTCGCAATTTCCAAAGGTTGGTATTGGTAAACAAATTATTACATACTTCATGTAAAATAGTGAGGTTGACGAGGTTGTGTTTCTACTTTATCGATACCTTCTTTGAAACTAGTAGGTACGATATTACGAGTATACTTATATTAAAAAATAAACTTTTTAATGTATTTTATAATTCATTGCATATGATGTACAATTTGACTCAGTTTACGTTACTTAATATTGATAATTATGTTTGGGTTACTTATGACAATTTTATTTTCTTACGCCCATGCATATTATAATGCATGGGATCTATCTGTGGAAATCACACATGTGGTGCAATCAAGAAGTTATATACAATATAGGTACAATTATGCTTACCTATATATAGGGACAACAGTATAATTCTTATGTGACTTTGTTGTCGGTGCAAAGGGATTATACAGTCAGTCACTAGCATTCCTTTACCGGAATGGTCGGATTAATAAAGTGTCATTTGTCTGTACAAATATTTAGTTTCCTTTACATCCTCTCAAAGAAACCAACAAATACAATTATTTGATTAAAAATACTATAAAAGATAAACTTGTTATGGATATTTTAGAAAGAATATTTACACAGAACACACATGACCGTTGTTTTTTATCGATAAAATTTAAAACGGCTTTCAAACACCGTCATGATAAATTGATTTAATTTTAAGTGGGCGTGTGAGCGCTCGATTGCTGTGTGGGAAGCGTCAAATTTGACAGAGCAACACGCCCCTCGGCCGTGGAAGGGGCTCTTACGAGAAGTAATTAAATGATCAAAAAATCGATGGTAGCAAAGGTGGGTTAAGTTTAGGTTCTCCGATGACAGTAAAGAAATAGGTGTCTTAGTAGTTTAAAATTATTAATTTCAGTTAATAGAAATAGGCTGTTTTATTTCTTAGTCACTGTCAAGCGAACACGACATGTGAAAGTGGGTGAAAATCAATTTGCAAGATTTGTTTACAAAATTACAGGTCAAGATAATAAAAGCGCGTTAACAGGTTGTTTTACTGATCTTGAATTGTTGCTCATTTAGTACTTTTTTGTAGTTCGTTTAAATATAAGCCTTTTTTAATTTATAAATTAAGTTTATATAAATACATATAAAAGAAAATTTTCACTAACGCAGTGGTTTCCTTGCGGTAAAAAAAAAATAGGAAGTACATTTTAGAAGTCAGGAATACGTAATACTTAGAAACCTGCACTCGAAAAGCTTGCTGGATTACATATGAACATTTCTCGTTGTTACAAATAAGTTCTATGTCTTAAATTAAGACGAAAAGAGCTGAAACTATGACACTTACTGGCTTTGCAAATTTCCAAAAGATTCCGTTTCTACAAAAATTTAAATTTTTGTAGAAACGCAATTTTATTTGAGAAGTAATTAAATGAAAATTCTGAATGGGTAGCAAATCGATGATAGCAAATTTAAAGGTGGGTAAAGTTTATGTTATCTGGTGACTATAAAGAAATAGAAGTCTCATTAAGCGGAATATCGTCGATTTGATATTTACATTCTTAGTAATTTAATATTATTTACTTCTATTTTTATAGAATAGATGGCAGCCGAGCGGGCGGGCCACATAATCGTAAGTGGTCGCCACCGCCGCCGCCGTAAACACTTCCAACATCAGAAGGCTTGCGGATGTGTTGCCGACTGCGGAATTCACATCTCTCTTGAAGAGCCTCATGTCGTAATGGAGATACCTCGGCTGGCAGTTCATTCCACAACTTTCGGGTTCGCAGTATAAAGTTTCTTTTTGACCGCGGATGAACCGCACGACGAAGATGAGCGGTACGATAGTTAAAACCCGAAGTTAGTTGTCATCAGAACATACCCCATTATATAGGCGATAGAAAACGCAGAGAGAAGCGGAGGCTGAGCGATTCCAAACCACCTGTGAGAGTGCTGGTCATTGACAATTCGGATAGTGCGTCGTTGGATGGAATCAAAAGGGTCCAGCTGGTACAGAGAAATCAAAAAGACATGAGCTTTGCATCTGTGTGAGTGAGTGCCTAATTGTCCAATCCGATTGTCGAAATGGTTCGCACTGTACACTATAGGTGTGCACTCACACAAACGCAAAGCTCACGTCTCGTTGATTTTAGTATTTGGGTGCACCGGCCCAGAAGTGTCAGCCTCCACGTGGGGTCTATTAATATTATTGTACTTTATTTTATTCAAAAATAGGTTGTTTTGTTGACCATAGTTTGTTACTCATTTGATTTTTTTTCTGCTAGTTAGGTTACAAGCCAATTTTATTTCTTTCTATTGATATCATCAGTTCACAAATGAATGTCTCGTGTATAGAGAGGTTGAACAAAAAGACCCCGTAAAAGGAAAATCCTTCTATAGGTTCCCGAGATTAGCTCTTACAATCGGACAACGACCACAAGGATATTACTGAGGGAACATAAAGATAAAAGCCATTTCATTCATGTGTATAATCGAATCAGCGGGAAGTTGCGCCAAATTAGATTAAGTTAGTATGGCTTTATTCCTTTTCCAAGCCCTTTTTATAGTACTACCGCTCTGAGATAAATACATTAAATACCTCGTGCCTTTCATTTTTTGAACAAACTGTCACTAATATACAAATATTAGTGACAGTTTCTTAAATATCAGCCCGATGAATGAATTTTTCAAAAATATTAATAAGTGCCTATCGAAGTAGTTAACTTGGATTTGCATTTGTAAAACAAATATTCTCATATTGATGGGATGAGCCTTACTAATGAATTTATTTTTAAATATCGGTTTACTGTACTCTTAGGCGTCGAACACACGGAGTCGCTGATCACGTCATTGCGCTACTGGTTTCATAGTAGCATTACTATTCGCTAAGACACGTGACAACACGATCTACTGCAATCGATCGACAAAACTAGTCGTATACGTACGTCAACATTTAAAAATTGCTCCTGTTTATATAGAGGCGAGACTATTAGCGGGCGAGAGCGTTTGGACGCTCGGTCGCCCGACCAGCCGGCTAATCGCACAACAGCGCGACATGGCGTGCCGTGTGAACACTTTTAAGCAACCCCATACATCTTCTTTGAAATTAGTCGCGTGTCGTCATGACCAGTGACACCATATGTTCGAGGCCTTGCACAGTAAATTACCGTAACCAACCCTTTTATCGTCTACTGATGGACATAGGCCTTGTATGCACATTTTCTTGTGCACGAGAGATTTACGTAAACCTTAAAACGAAACCTTAGTCCTTCTTATTATTCTTACTATACAGTGCGGACAGTGACTCGATCACGCTTTACCACACGTATCTGTCCACGTATTCCTAAAACACCGTGGCTCTACAAGGCGAAGCTGTATTTTTTTAATTATTTAAATCCAAAAACATAGAGTGAACCATTACAAATTCTAACTGCCAAACTGCAGTACAGTTTGTCGGCAGTAAACATTACATACTATGCTATAATAAATATAACTAATATATTATATTGTGCATTGATTGTTGGGAGTTTCCGCACCAGTATTTCTGATAGGAAGATCCTCATCAATCTACAGTCTATCTAGCCTATAAAAATAATTTTTTTAATATTATTTTTTCTAACATTGGAGAAATCGTAACTCATTTGGAAAATCATTCAAAATTTTGGGCACAGGGTACTTTATTGTTCCTTTCCCAAAGTAATTGCTAGATTTTTGAGCTACCCGGACCATATTTTCTGTTTCCTTGTTAAGAACACGATCGAAACAATCTGCAACTCATGCCGTCCAGGCGCTACCTCTGGATGGCTTGCTGCATTATTTTTGGGGAAGTCGATCCATCTGGCCAGGCCAGTTATGTTATGTTACTTACTATGTTATGTACGTTGTGCCTCAATCCGGAACCCATCTGTTCCAACTATCGTTGATTGACCGGCTCATTATAATTTTAATTTAACCTTTATAATATCCATTAAACAATATAAAAAGAATTGATGTAACATATTAACTTTAGACTTGCTAGCTATAGATAAATTTATTATATGTCGAATAAAGAGTAGAACTATTTTCAAGTAGTTTTAGTAATTATTTTTATTATCCCTTGGAGATCACTATTTGAGAATTTATTTTATGAAAGCAGAAAGGCATATTGGATTAAAACTAATCGGACTTCAGAGACCACTTAGAGGTAACGAAATGAAATTTAGTGAAAGAAAAATCTAGATATACCTACTTACAGTGCGATAAAAAAGAGTAGAAATTAATTACTATGGAACTAAATTTTTCGTGTGCCTGCCAACACTACGAAAAGTGTCAACTCACGTGGTTACGTTTTGTGTTGTTTTAACTATTTTTCTTTGGTTATGAAGTAATATTACCAATAAAACTATTGGTGGTGGTGCTCGTGCAATAATATATAAAGTTGTATGGAGGAGTTTCAAGCCGACAAACTAATTACTGACGGGTTTTGGGTGACGTTTATAAACGAACAGCGCATGTGACAGGTATTTAATACATGTTTTATTACGTATAGAGTTAGATTAATACTATATTACTTTAAAAAAAAAGGAAAATGCCTATAGATATTACGTCATATTTCTATATCAGTAATATTTTGAGGTTATTCCAACCACATAGTAAAATGACAGGTAATCAAAGCGCGACTAACGTGGTTTTAATACTTATGTGGTCATTTCTATTTTGTTCTAGGTAAATCTGAAAGTACCGCTCAAGGAATTGTTTTGGAAGGCAAGAGAGATAAAGGAAAGTACGACACGCTTGCTAAATATCGGAAAGGTCGTCCTAGGAATGACTTGGATGACTTTCATATTTATGCAATCCGGCAGAAAGTTTACTTTTTTCATGCTGCTCAGAAAGAAGTGCCAAAAGCTGTCGAAATTATTAAAACTGTTCATTTCAATTGGTTTTAAATGTAAGAGATGCCGTTCAAATAGACAAGTTCTTTTGGAGAGACCAAATATAGCAGCCAAAGGGGAGAATTATTTAAAGGTTACCATGGAGAACAGATCCGAAGAAATCCAAAAGGATACTATTTATTTAGAGGAAAGCTACATCCACTTTTCATACAAATTAAAAAAATGTTTGACCTATTATCAGACAAATTTTTCAATTATATTACAATTATTTCTTTTTCAGGATTATTTTATTACATTAACACCCTTGTATACATATTTTCTATATTACTTAAAGCAATCGGAATAAATGCTTCTAATGTATTTTTATGTATCTTCTAAGAAAGTAAAGTTTAACCCCCCCCCCCCCTCCCCCCCTTTAACTCCCAAAATAATTATAGTATCCAAATAAATATTAATCAGTATCAAAATTGGTTAGTACGCAGTATACGTGACGGTGGCGCCCTCATTTTTTGTCAACTCTTTTTTGTCGCACTGTAAGTAGATACCTAATGCAATCAGTCATACATCACGAAGAGAGATGAAGAACAACAACAGCTTGACTCAAGCGTCAAACGGTCCTGAGTGTTTCTAGTTCAAGTTTTTAACGTTCGATAGTCTTAAGCGTTTGAGGTTTAAAATTTGAGTCTAAAACTGTTAAGGTTCTAATTTATTTTTACAACGCAAATGTAATGTGACTTTGTCTGAGCAAAGGGACAATGGCGGGTATTAACTTATTGATTTTGGTTCAGCTTTTCTAACTAAAATTTCATTGTATCAAGATTTTGTATAAATAGAAACATGTTTTAACATTTGATTTTTAAGATAAAGCCATAGAAATATGTAGAATTTTTAAAATTTCACTAAAGTTCACCATCTATCTATCTCTATTCGTCTACAGACTCCTTATCACTCCAACGCTACTTGAAATAAATCGCTTCAACGATCAGGCCGCCAGTTGTACTTCTAATTACTTATATTTTAAATTTCTCTTAAATTGTTTTATTGGTACAACGATACATATTATATATAGAAGAACATTTAAAGTAAAGTAACTAAATAGTTCTTAAACATATATATTACAAAATATGTTCAAAACAAAACCATAATATATACGAGTAATACCTATGATACTATAATTATTTTCAATTCTATGTGCGTATGTCTATATTCGTATGCGTGTGCGTTTGTGCGTGCGTGCGTTTGTATGTGTGCATGATCGTGCTATTACTGCAAATTATTTAATAATAACTGTGTCGTCGTTGTTGTACAATAAAGTATAGTTATCTGTCTATCTAAAGTCTCGATATCTAGGAATTTATATTTGGAACTGGTTTCAGAAATTAATTTATTTATCGGTAATTAACTAACGTTTATAAATAAATTTCCTTAAAGGTTCCTTGCTTCAAATAGTAGTAGCTCCATGACGACGCCGTTCCTGTAAAATCTGTCAGTCGATCCGTTTAATAAATTTGTTACCGACGCTGATAAACTGGGCCGGCGTGGGTCAGTGATGAAAACAGTTCAGCTGGAAGAGTTAGCGATAAGGTGTCGGTTGAACCCCCTCCCACTACCTAAGTAAGTCATTCTATAACACGTTTACGTCAGACTATTTCAATTAGCCCGTCCGTGTATTTCTATTAGGCGACAATTATTGCCGCCGACACAGTCCGTTTTAATTTTGTTTTTCATTTAAGAGTCTGTTTACCCATGTGTTCTGCACCCTATTATCCTAGAGATCACTGATAATAATAAGGCAATGCCAACGATTTACATCTTTTTTATATAGTAAATGAGGCGGACGGGCCAGCGGTTCACTTTATAGTGTAAGGTTACATAAATGTCACTAAGTGAGTATTTTAAATTTGTTAAACTGAACACACTGGCGGCGACGGGGGGAGGGGGATTTTGACAGCCGACACGTGATCGGGGATCGCGGGCCGGCTGAAAAGGAGAGGTTATAATAAGTTTAGCTCGGTTAATGGTTAAAAGGTGGATTGTTAATTTTTGTGGGAGACATTGGAACGAGATATTGTAATAAGTTTAGCTCTGATTGTTGAAAACGGTCGATTGTTGATTTTAGTAGAAGATATTGAAACGACTGTATTAGTTCCTGAAGTTAAATAAAGTTTGTGAACGCTACTCCAGTGTTGGTTATTTCTGAGATACCCTTAAATCTCAGAAGTGGGATACAAAGAAACCGTAAGTACACGCCTATTCTGTTCTTATTTTATGGATAACATCTTGCGAGCAAGAAAAATATGAATTTGTTGTGGTTTTGTTTTACATAATTGTGAATAGTTTAAATCCCTATACCTGTTAAAGTAACGCGCAGTGAATGTGTTGACAAAGGGCGGTGCGTTGTGCCTAGTAAATGTTTTACAGTTACTACAATGTGTCGTAGTTGTTACAATGCAAAATAGAGTGCAGGAGGCTAGCCAGTAAACTAACAAATTACATTGAATGATGCAATAGTATACGGTTTACAAGACATTATGGTCTCACTAGAATTCAGCCCCTAGATTATATGAAATGTGGAGTATATGGAAATATGCCATGTGTTGGTTGCAAGTTAATGTCTTACAATCGCCTTTAAGTTGTTTTTAAATCAATACTGACGTCTCTTGTTTTCTGCGACGAGTTTCAGGAAAATGGAAAAGAGGAACGAGACCCATCACAGTCTCGTAACTCCACAACGGGGACGGTCGCGGTCCAGGCGCAACCAGGCTAGCGTGCGCAGGAGAAGCCGCAGCCGCCACCACCATCGCCGCGAACGCGATGACGAACGACGCCAGCGTCGCAGCGAGCGCCGCAGTCGCAGCCGCAGCAGGCTGGACACTACCAAGGACAGCCGCGAGCGCCGCAGTCGCAGCCACAGCAGGCTGGACACTACCAGGGACAGACGCGGGCGCCGCAGTCGCAGCAGGCTGGACACTACCAGGGGCAGCCGCGAGCGCCGCAGTCGCAGCGCCAGCAGGCTGGACACTAACAGGGGCATGCCGCCGGGCAGGCGCGACAGGAAGCGCCAACGTTCCACAAGCATCGATCGACACTCAAGGTCATGTATTCCTACTCATACTACTAACGATTTAATAGACATAATAAAATCTATTAGGGACGTTTTACCAACGCAGCCGTCAAACCAAAGCACTATAGCAATCGGTAGAAGCTTAGACAATAAAAACATTATTCCAGATTTCAACCCTTCTGAAAAGAACCAACGCATAGACGTATGGCTCAAGAAGGTTAACGAATGTGCGGAGGTTTACGGCTGGGATGAGAAGACTGTTGTCCATTTTGCTGTGCAAAAGCTCAAGGGGTTAGCTAAGACATGGTATGAAAGCCTCAATACAATCTTGTTCACCTGGAGTGAGTGGCAGGCAAAGCTAACGGACGCTTTCCCCTCTGAGCAAGATTATGGTCAACTTATAGAAGACATGTGCAAGCGAAAAAATAGGTCTAATGAGTCAATTGAAATATATTACTACGAAAAGCTAGCATTATTAAATCAGTGCGATATTGTGGGTAGGCGGGCCGTTGATTGCATCATTCACGGCATCAATGATAGGACTATAAGGTCGAGTGCTCGGGCACTATGTTGTGAAGAACCTGATCACCTCTTGAAATTTTTAATGAGTAACAATAAGGAGCTTTCCACACAACCACCATCAACAAGGGACCGTAACATTAGTACAACAGAAGACAGGCGGAGTAACATATCGACTACAAGAGTTAATCCAAACTTATATTGTTACAACTGCAAGGAGAAGGGGCACCCGTTCTCCAGATGCCCAAAGCCTCTGGTCAAGTGCAGCCATTGCAACAAAGTGGGGCATAAACACGAGGCTTGTAAGTTTAAACAGGACACAGTGGCAAAGACCATGCGCATCTCGAGCTCAAATCCATGCGATAAGTTTATAAAATCCGTAAAAGTAAATGGTGTGCCCCTGGAAGCCTTCGTTGACCTGGGCAGCGACGTTACGCTCATAAGGCAATCTGATTTCACAAGTCTTGGAATTAGTCATGATCACACCCCATCTACGATGAAGGGGTTTGGCAATAGCCTTGTGCAATCGGTGGGTTCTGCAAGGCTGACCTTAGAAATCGACGGCGTAGCTGCTGCCGTCCCATGTAGGATTGTAGATGATCGGTTGCTGGAAAAACCCATCCTAGTCGGACAATCTTACTCCGAACAACCGCATGTTGTAGTCTATAAAGATGTGAGTAAATTAAAATTCATCCATATCGGTGCCGAGTTACCTAACGTACACGACCAAGACGAACACTTGGAGAGGGTTAGGTTAGCGACTAGCAGTAAAATTTATGGGGCCGTGAGTATTAGAGCAGCGACGGAGGCAATGTTTACTGGCAGTATAGTGCTGAATACCAAAATTGTAGGGAAACCTAACGAGCAATATATTGTATGGGGTGGTATTTACGAAGTGAAACGTGGTTCTTTTCTTGTGACCATTACGCCGTGTTCGGTGCCTTGTTGCCTTCAAGAAAATTTCGTATTCTCGCGAGGCGAAAAGGTACGGGTCGTTCACAGGCTCGAGGAGGCGGAGCCTCCTTTGATTGTGGACGAAAAGGCTAGGTTAACCCTAGGAAAACAGCTTGATGAGAGTCAGATACAATTAGGTGAATCTGTCTCTGATAATGATAGGGATAAACTTATAGATCTCCTTCGACGTTACAAGGACTGTTTTGCACAAGATTTGCTGGATTTAGGTTGCACGAATGCTGCAGAAATGAAGATCGAATTAAGTAGTCAACGTCCAGTAGTCTATAGGCCTTACCGGCTTTCACACCATGAACGCGAAAAGGTTCGAGAAATGGTGAATGAAATGTTACAAGCAGGTATCATTAGGGAATCCGTCTCCAACTACGCCAGTCCTATTCTTCTGGTGCGAAAAAGGGGTGGCGGTGTACGATTGTGCGTAGATTACAGGCTCCTTAATTCGATGACCGTAAAGGAAAGATATCCTATACCGATAATAGAAGATGAGATAGCTAGGCTAACGGGACAGGCATGGTTTATCACGCTTGACCTAATGTCTGGGTACTATCAGGTACCAATTTCAGAAGAAAATAAGCATTTGACTGCATTCGTCACGCCAGATGGACAATATGAGTACAACCGTATGCCATTTGGGCTGGCAAATGCACCGGCTGTGTTTCAGCGTATGATGAACCAAGTTCTGGGTCCGGCGCGGTTTAACAAAGCTACAGTGTATATCGATGACTTATTAATCTTCGGAAAGGACCCGGATGAGTGCATAGCTCGATTAGAAGAAGTCCTCATGTTATTACGAAACGCTAAACTAAAATTGAATCTACCCAAATGCAGTTTTCTACAAAATGCAATAAATTATCTCGGCTTTGAAGTCAGTTCAGAAGGTGTACGGCCAGGAAAAACAAAAATCCAGAGCGTAGCCGATTTTCCTCGTCCAGAAAACGTGCACGGTGCTCGCCAATTCCTAGGGCTTGTGAGTTATTTCAGAAAGTTTATACAAGGGTTTGCACAGCTGGCTCACCCTATTACTAAGCTACTAAAGAAAAATGGGCCGTGGGAATGGAAGGATGATCAAGAAGAGTCATTTAAGACCCTTAAAGCTAAACTAATAGATAGACCAATTCTTGCCATTTATGACCCGTCTGCAGAAACCGAGCTTCACACGGACGCTAGTAGAATAGGTGTTGGGGGAATTCTTTTGCAGCGTCCTCAGGGAAGTGAGGGTTCTTTTCATCCGGTAGCGTACTATAGTCGTCAAACGTCGCCGGAGGAAAAGAACTTTCACTCCTATGAATTAGAAACGTTAGCTGTAATCTGCGCTCTCAAAAAGCTAAGGGTATATCTTTTAGGAAAGCCGTTCAAAATCATCACGGACTGTAGTGCCCTACGGTCTACATTCGTAAAGCGTGATCTGATACCCAGAATCGCAAGGTGGTGGCTAGCACTACAAGAATTCGATTGTTCCGTGGAATATAGGGCAGGAACAAAGATGGGGCATGTCGATGCCCTGTCCAGAAATCCTATCGATGACGCGGAAACTCAGTATCCTGAACGATACCCCTCAGTGATGGCTATAAGTGACGAAGATTGGCTACTTACCTCACAGTTAGGGGATACAGAGCTTAGTAGAATACGCGACATTGTCAGCAGCGATCTAGATCCTAAAGGGGTAGAGTACATCAAAGATAATTACGTTTTGAAAAACAACAAGCTGTTTAGATGTGTAGGAGGTGACAAGGAATCTGTGAGGTGGGTGGTCCCAAAGGGTGCAAGGTGGCAGTTGTGTAAGAGGAACCATGACGATATAGGACATGTCGGTTTCGAAAAGACCTTAGCTCGCATTAAGAAAAACTACTGGTTCGCAAAAATGAAACGATTTATAAAAAAATACGTAGAGGCCTGTATCGAATGCGCATATGCCAAAAAGGTTGTGAACTCGCGTGAAGGGTTATTACACCCCATAGAAAAGATCGGAAGACCTTTTCACACCTTACACATTGATCATCTTGGGCCTTTCGTCAAGTCCAAGAGAGGTCACACGCACATCCTATCAATTGTAGATGCGTTTACAAAGTTCCTATTCATTAAACCAGTCAGGAGTACTAACACTCAAAATGTAATACGGGCGTTAGATGATATTTTTGACACGTTTAGAACTCCCGACAGACTAGTGAGCGATAGAGGTTCTTGTTTTACTTCCCATGCATTCAAGAAGTTCTGTCTTGACCGAGGAATAAATCACATATTGAATGCTGTGGCAAGCCCAAGATCCAATGGTCAAGTTGAACGATACAACAGGACTGTTCTTGATTCATTAACAGCACAGAATCTCAATGGGGACGAAAAAGACTGGGATACTAAATTGGGGAGAGTCCAATGGGGATTAAATAATACGCTACAGAAAACGATAGGTAGATCACCGGCAGAGGTCATGTTTGGAACTGAAATGAATAGTGAGTTAAACCCTGCTTTGAATGAGATAACCCAGGAAACGCGCGAGGTCTCATCCCTATCATCTATTCGTAGTGATGTCAAATACAGAATTGATAAAGCTCAAGATGCACAAAAACGATATTATGACCAAGGGAGGCGACCTGCGCGTACATATAGGAAAGGAAATTTGGTCAAAATTACTAAAGTGGTTTTCCAAAATAATGGCAATAGTACAAAGCTCATGCCTTCTTATGAAGGCCCCTTTAGAGTCGTAAAAGTCTTAGGTAGGGATCGATATAAAATAGCCCCGGTCGCAGGGTTTGAAGGGACCAAAAATAAGCGTAAAACGACAGTTGCCGCAGATCGGATGCAGCCTTGGATACATATAGCCGCGTTAGAAATTGATGACCAGTCTGATAATGACGCCGAGAATGATGCCAGCAATGAGATTGATTTGTCAAAGTAATGAAATTGATAATTATACTAAGTTTATTTCATATTTAGTAACTATTGGTGTAACTACATTACTGCGGTTTGTGTTGTTTCAGGTCGACATGAAAGGATTCGTGCTTCGACCTGAGACGTACATACAGCATATGGTTGATCGGCTAAACTGGTTATATCCTAAGGAAGGAAAGGGTTTACGGATTTATGGTTAATTGTTGGTTGACAAAAAGGATACAATTAGGGTTATTGGATATAAATTGATGGTTATGTGTTATACTGGAATAAAAGAAGTTATTATAATAATAAAAAAAAAAAAAAAAAAAAAAAAAAGCTCCGTCATGCCGAGTGTAAGGTTTCACCAGATGCGTGTATGAGGACATACACGTCGTCAGGATGGTCGAGTGTAAGGTTACATAAATGTCACTAAGTGAGTATTTTAAATTTGTTAAACTGAACACACTGGCGGCGACGGGGGGAGGGGGATTTTGACAGCCGACACGTGATCGGGGATCGCGGGCCGGCTGAAAAGGAGAGGTTATAATAAGTTTAGCTCGGTTAATGGTTAAAAGGTGGATTGTTAATTTTTGTGGGAGACATTGGAACGAGATATTGTAATAAGTTTAGCTCTGATTGTTGAAAACGGTCGATTGTTGATTTTAGTAGAAGATATTGAAACGACTGTATTAGTTCCTGAAGTTAAATAAAGTTTGTGAACGCTACTCCAGTGTTGGTTATTTCTGAGATACCCTTAAATCAGTAAGTGGCTACCGCCGCGCATGGACACCTGCAACACCTGCCACACCTTTTGACCTAAATAAAATCCTATTTACAGCTTTTTTGAACAACTCTTTTTTGTTTTATTTTTTGGTTATATAGCTATTATACCTTAGATCAAACTGTTGAGATTATCCTGTTTTTACTTAATTATAATAATGTCGGAAATAACTGTTTATTTAGCTTTTAGATCTTTATGCTTTGCTTATTGACTATAATTGAGGTGACACGTCGCCGTACATCCCTAGAATTGTAACTTTACTTCCAGTTTTACTTCCTTGGCGACCTATTTATATAAATGCGTAAACTTCTAATCAAGCCGAATTGTTTCCGGTTTCACGATTTGCCAAACATCTCCATGTGTTGTTAATTCGGTTTTAGCCTGTAACTTATGTATGTAACTTGTGATATATTATGCATATATTTAGTAATTAAATCTAGGTAATTAAATCTTACTCATCCTAGGTAATACTTCAGCACACTAATTTATTTAATGAAGGTATTTCAAGGGACGAAACGGATGACTTGATATTTTCGCTGCAACTAGAATTTCATTTGGCCATGCTACGCCATTAATAGAAGTGAAATAGTGATGAATTTCATATGGCCATGACACGCCATTAATAGAAGTGAAATAGTGATGAATTTCATTTGGCCATGACACGCCATTAATGGAAGTGAAATAGTGATGAATTTCATTTGGCAATGCTACGCCATTAATAGAAGTAAAATAATGATGAATTTCGCAGATGATAGATGGATATTGCAGTAACATGTATTTTAGATACCTACATATCTACATATTTTATATTATCTATAAATATAAAAACTCGTAAGAGAGCAGTGTCCGTATATATATATTTTTTAAGAAATTATAATTAAAGATTTTTAAAAAATAATATTTTTTAAAAAGTCGTTGCATTGAAAAATCCAAATAGTACAGAGCAAAAAACAATTTTTTTTTTGTATTTTTGTCAGACCGTCTGTCCAGGCGGATTTTAATGGTACTTGGCATTGTAGCTTATGTGCGGGGGTTAACATTTAGGGTACTTTTCATCCAGATCAATTATAGAGTTCAAACTATACTATAGTGTCCTACGTAATCATAAGTCCACGTGGACGATGTCGAAAACACCGCTGCTCTGTACATATAATAAAATCTTAAGAATGTTCTGATTTTTTTTAAAAAAATCGCATCTTTCCAAAGTTCGAATAAAACAGAGCCCAAAACAACATTTTTTGGAATTTCCGTGTGTCTGTTTGTCTGTCCGTCTCTCTGTCTGAACGCAAAAACCACTGAACGAATTTTAATGAAACTAGGCTTAGTTATAAGTTATGTGCCGGGTTAATGTTTAGGATGATTTTTATGCAGATCAATTTTAAAGTTCCCACGGGAATTAATCTGATCACTCATACTCTAACTTCTCAGCACACGAAGTCGCGAACACTGCTAATTTAAAATAAAACCACGCCCGCTGCTCACTACTGCTCATTTCTATTAAAAATATTGACATTGAATCTCTGATTTTCATGTTAAGCAATTCAAATGTTGGTGGTGTATGGCAACATGCCGAAAACGAGAAACGAAGTTACGGATTTTCCACGGTTTTATTATTTTCTGAATTTCTATTGTTACAGGGATTTCTCTAATAGGATTTCAGGCTCGCTTTTACTGACAAGCCAGTAATTTAAAAGATTATTTTATATCGCAGATTTTTGTACGTACGGTGGAGTATAAATTTTAGCGAAGCCGGGAAAATGTCGACCCTTATCTAGTATAAGGGTGATAAAGAGGAATGCACACGGTAATGCTTATAGCAATTAATTTTCCAGACATATTGCAGTATTATATGAGGTGATATGGAACAATGTTGAACGTCAGAAAATATAAGTTAACTAAAATCTGTTTCTTTGTCTTTGACTTGTTTCGACTTCAACGTCACGTTTTTTTTTTAATTTGTTTCTTCCCAATTTTTGACATTTACGTCATAACTACGAGAAACAAACATACCTTTAAAACCTTTAAAATTCAATTAGATGTTATAAAATTAAGTCAAAAACTTGTTTATTACGAAATAAAATATCTTCTTAAGCCACATTAACACTTAAATAATGCAACGTCAATGACTGTAAAAGTTTCTTATTTTCACGAGGGTCCCAGATTAACCTTGCCGGTATATTTATTTATTTATATAAGCTTCATTGCACAATGATATGTACAATAGGTGGACTTAATGCCATACGGCATTCTATACCGGTCAACCACCACCAGATTGCACAGAAAAAGGATAGCAGACGATTTTTGTGACTCCCTATTTCAGTCAATTTCAGACTTGTTTTTTTTTTTACAAAAATGTGATTGTAGATGAGTTGGTAGATCACTTGATGGTAAATAGATGTTCACACCCTTTGCGATATTTATGTTCCAACACCGCCGAGCAATGACGAATGTTGACATGACCGCAAGTGCGCTGACTCTCTTTGGAAATTTAGGAGTCAACATTTGGAAAAAGGGTTGTGAAAGATGGGAAATAGCGATATAAGACATAATTAACTGCACACTCTCAACACTGAATTTCTATCATTAACGCTAACAGCATTTGTTCTGTGACATTTTTCTGAACTTGATATTTTTCCCCCAAAAAAGCTCAGATGAAGTCTCTGACTTTGTTACTGTGTACGCGGATACGAACGTCATCGCAGCACACTCCATTCATAAATGAATGCTAATCGATACTTAGATAAATATAAATCTTGTACCTATATCTATGTAAATCGGTGCGAGTGTACTCTACGCATTGCAAATGAGTGAATTGTTTGTGTGAAAGAAAACTGCTGACCTAATAAAATCGTAGAACTAAATTTGTTAGTTTTCACGAATGGAAATATTTTTATTGAACCCTGTACATCAATATTATTATTCTGCAACAAAATAGTGCCAAAACAATAAATCGAAAATCAAGAATCGAAAATGATCTATCGACAGGCGTTTTCAAATTCAACAAATTTATAGCAAGAACAAATATCACCAACCAGGCTGTAATTGATGTCCGTGCATTATTGCTGCAATCCTTAGTATGTAATACCCTTTACAAGACTTCCTTACAACCCCAAATATGTTCCCTAATGAGTAAAAATATTAATAGCTAATTAATTATAATCGTGAGAGCAATATTTTATTGTTAACCTACGTCGGTAATAAATTTCCCAACGGAAGGTGAGAGTTGGGTTCCTGTAGACCACACGTTTTGCAGAAATTGTGTTCGGTTTATGATTAAAACTACAGTTTGTAAACGGTGTCATATCCCATGAGAGAACATTTGTTGTACCGTTTCAATTGTGAAATACGAATTTATTGAATAACCTTTGTAGTTGCGTCCGAACGCCTTTGCCACGACTCTCTGCCACTCTAGTACGCAGTCAGACACGTAAAGACAAGGAACAAGAGACAGACGATTTGTGAATAAAATTAAATTATAATTCAATTTAATACTTTTCTTGTATTTTTTTAACAACGATGACGCGACGCGACGTGAGACTGTTCAATCTTATATGTCATTTCTTTTTCTTTTCTAACTAAAACCTTATTATGAAACTTGTACTTAAGTGGCTATGAAATATGTTTTATCTCGATGTTTCTAGAGATGTATAGAAGATTGCAGAGGATTGTTGTCAAGGTTCGCTAAGTCCACATCACAAAATTATTTTTTCCTATTACATTGTCTTAAACAAAATGTTTGTATTGTCGTCTAACTCGGTGCTGTATATTAAACATTACAAACAATGTATTTATATACTGATGAGGAATAAGAATTAGAGAACCGATTCATTTGAGACGTTATATGAACAAAGGGACCTTTTTGTCGGTATGGTCTTATGGACTTGGTTATGATCACGAATTTAAAAAAAAATATTGATTCTAGATCTATTTGTACCGAAACAAGCTCTAATATCTAATTTTTAATATTTTTTTGACATTTTACTAGTTTCCAATATCTGGGAAACTGAAACCGACAATAACATTATTGTGCATTTATCTTAGGTAAAGGGATAATTTCCCATTTATTAAATTGTGTTTTTTTTTTTGCAGCGGGGAAGGGTTGTTTGTATGGAATGCATTAGACATTATGTCTGCTCAATGATCTTACACAGCTAAGCTAGATTTCGACTTAGTCCACACCACTATTCACAGAAGACTAAACATCAAATGTACTGCATTATTCTATAGTAAGTAAGTGGCCCATCTCATACCGTCCTATTCTATTTGGTTGCGATTTTAGTATATTTAAGTAGCCTTTTTTAACCATTATTTAATTTTGTATACGAGTAAGTATAAATTTGTAAAGGACCTTGATATGAAATAAAGAAGTATATATTTAAGTCCAGACATTGAAAATGCCGCTATATACGAGTATGTGAGTACGGTACTACATACAATCAGGCTTGCCAACTTTCCAGTTTCCCACGAGAATCCTGAGGAGCGGGAAGGGGATGGGGGGGATTATGTAGGTTATTTAAAGATTAATCAACCGTGTATATTATACCTTTTACAATTGTTGTCAATTGACGTCGTAGAACATTATGGAAATGAAAATTAAATTAAGTGCCTTTGGAATTACAATCACAAAAAATAGCGCGGTCAGTCCACCTACACTTACGTATTTATGCGTGGGTTGCTTATGTATGTGTGGATGTGTAGGTAGACACTAGAATGGAACCCGCGTAATTTTTAAAATTTGTGAATTAGCCGGACAATTTGTGTCCGGTCGCAAGTAGGACAAATCGCGTCAAAATCGGAATGTCTGGTCGAAAAACGGACGTTTGGCATGTCTGCATACAATATAACCTTACGATATTACCTTGTACCTTGTAAAAGTTACGTTTCATATTGTCAATGTAATTTCCTTCCTTTTTTTTTCAAAGTATATAAGTTAGTCTGAGGTAGTCTAGGTAAGTAATCATAAAAAATATATGCAGGTGTAATGGAATGAGGAAAACTCCCCTTCCCGCGTTATACTCCCTAACCTTCCCAACCTTTTTCTAAATTCATTCCTAAATATCCAAAAGTAGGCAGGCCATCCTGTAGCGTGCCAACGTTCGTTATACTGGACTGATGATGGCATATATCGCATATATGGCATATGACCACGGGCGAAAGTGTATACTTATCACATGATGTAAGTCCACCTGGACTGTATATTCATCTGCCACCTTCTTTATATTAAAAAACGTACTGTGAAATCAATGCTAACGAAGTTGCGGGCACAGCTGATAAGCATGTTTATTATTTACTGTTTTAAAATAAATATATGATTCTATTACAGTAAACAGATTTCGCCACTAAGTGTACCAAAATTGTGTTAATTACCTCCCTACTTAGGGCTATATGGATAACGTTTGGGGGTTGAAAATTAATATTTTAATCGGGAGTTCAAATTTTGAGCGTTGAACATCTAGACTAAAGCAACTGGACGGCCAACGAACTGAATAGTTTCGGCTCAACAGTCAATAAATAGTTCACAGTTAAAATATGAAGCATGTAAAACATTAGCAAACCGAGTGTTATAATTAGCGTTATAAGCGTGTGATCATAAACTTATTTTGCGTTCGTAAACGAGTTATTACAATGATTTTGAAGTCCATTTTCGTTGCTCTCACTGAAAGAATAAGCTTGTCCTAGAACGTTATATTTGCAGTTGGCGCTATTTAACCGCTTATTGAATAAGTTGATAATGGGCTGCAAAGGAGGTTGTGTTTGTAAGAACGCTCAATTGACCAATACTTTATGCCCACACACACAACACAAAAGTTGATGCAAGCACGAAATAACCAACGAGTAACTTGCGTCCAATTCGATAAAAACAGTAAAATCTGAAATATGTGGAATATAAAAATTTTTAATGCCTCGTAAACTGTTGATTTTCATTTTGGGGCGAAGTTTAAACTGTGGTAGAGTGTGCGTTTTTTATATTTCTCTGAAAACGTTTTAATTGTCAGTTTGTCATGCACTGGGTAGGTTTTATCGATTAATTACCTGTAGGTACGGTCAGCAACATGTCTGCAAATTGTTAATGTACCCTATTATCACTTATTAGGAATTCATATGTATAAATTGACCTGTTGCTGATTGTAAATATACATCGCTAAATTACTTTAAGAAATACAATGCAATCTGTATAACCATTTAAATTTATATATGCGTAGGGTTCGCCGATGGTGGCTGAATGAGAGGAGTCAATCGTGTGCGGTGGCGAGCTTTGGGTGCGCTCAATGGAGAGACTTACACGCCAACTACACGAGCGAGTCTCTCACGACGATATCCGCCGTGTAGACGCGCTCGGTGATAGCCATATAATTATAATTGAAATTAGTGGCAAGGGCGATAATATCGCCGCGGCAGACTCGTGAGAGAGACGGGAGAGAATATCACTCGTATAGTTGGTTGTACGTTTTTAAATGTGCTATTTACGTAACACAGTAACGAATTCTGATACGAGTATACCTTTGAAATGATTTTATTTGTTTTCTACCTAATGTTAGAGCAAAGCTGATCTAAAAATTGTATGATATATCTGTAATTGACAAGTTAACAAACAAGTATGTATATATTAATTAAATCTTCCGGGCTACTTGGCCGAGATCTTCTGGAATCCCTTCTCTTTCTTCCAAACGTTTCGTCAACAACTGCCTTTGACATCTTCAGTGGCGACTGCGTTCACTTTCGGAGAGATGTTATCTCTTCGGCTTCTCGAGCGCAACTGACTCGACGATTGTGGCGTACCGGTATTTATAGTGGGCGAGTATTTATATATGTATTTATATAAGGTGCATTGGGGCAAGATCGGAAATGGGGAAAGACCGTAAAACTTTCATAACTCTAAAACCGTTAGAACAATTCTAAGCATGGCAACATTGTCGGTATGACAAAGTCGTAACGCTCCCCACCTCAGTAGGCTGCAGACGCTGTTGGCGAGAGGTCTTATGTTATGAGAGTGTTTTTAAGAGTGTGCACTTTTTCGCGAATATTCGAGAAATCCGATCTAACCCCGTGGTCTATAACTTCTTATCCAGGTAAGTTTCTGTAGCTTTTTTAAATTCCTGAAATAAGATATCTTATTTGTAAAGGTTTTATTGTATTGGAAAAGACGTATCTGTCACCGTTTACAATTTAAAAAATATTCCGATCTTTTCCCAAGGGTTAAGATCGGAATATGATTTATCCGATTTTGCCCCATTTAGATTTTTCATATAAAATGCCACAGCTTCTCAAAGTTTTGATTTTTTTATAGAAACCACTTTGATGATAAATGTTAATATTTATGGTCCATTTATTTACGTTTCAATATTTCTTTACTCATAAACGTTTTTGAGGCCTGGCAATGCTCTTCTTTCTGCCAAACCACAACATGGTACTTCAAAAGATAAAGTGAATAATAAACAGTGTAGTGAGCATAAATTGCCTACACATATGATAAAATAGGATCTATAGAGCAATATTATTTCACATGATAAGCTAGTTGGAAGTGACACTGGCTTTTATTTAAAAGGTCGTGGGTTCAATAAAAATATAATAGTGTTTTTTAATCCTACTTATAAATTGCACAGGCCTGAGAAAACATGCGAGGGTTATCTAGAGTTTGCTAACCCACACTGGGTTTGTATAGATTTTTGGCATATACGCTCTCAGTTTGACGATAGTCTTATGCTTTACTAGTAACGCTAGTGATAACGTAGCTATTTAATGATATTGAAAATAAGGTTTGTTATAGGTTCACCATGCCACGAAATTATTATAGAAAAACGCTTCGCGCTACTTGTTATACTCCAGAAGATTTAAGCTCTGCTCTTAAAGATGTGCAGAGTGGTAAGATGACTTTATGTGCAGCGGGGAAAAAAATATAATATACCTCCTTCTACTTTGCATGACCGCTTGAAAGAGAAAACCGGTAATTTAAGCCAAACACTAGGCAGACCAACTGTTATTCCTTACGAAGTCGAAGAAAGGTTAGCAAATGCCCTAATTACTTTAGAAAAGTGGGGATTTGGACTATCACGGCATGAAGTAATGCATATTGTCGCAGAATTTATTCGACTTAATAACATTAAAACCCCGTTTAAAAATGACACCCCAGGGCCAGACTGGTTCATCGGTTTTCGGAAACGTCATGGACTTTCTATAAAAAAAGCCCAATGTTTAGAATATGTGAGAAGGCAAATGACAGATCCATTTGTAATTGACGAATATTTCAAGTTATTGAAAGCAACTTTAGAAAGCCTGAACTTGATGAACAGCCCCCTTCAAATCTGGAATTTAGATGAAACTTCCGTGTGCTTGGATCCATCAAAGACTAAGGTAGTGGGTAAAAAAGGAGCGCCCTGTTCTTGTACTACACACGGAACCGGGAAAGAAAACATATCTGTTTTAACGGCTGTAAACGCTAATGGTGTAAAGCTTACACCCCTGATCGTGTTCAAGGGCAAGTATATTTGGGATCAATAGATGGCTGAACGCAACGAGGAATATGAGTTTGAATTATCTTACGCTGCTAGTAAGAAAGGATGGATGGAGACGGACATATTCCATAATTATATGGAAAAACTGTTAATTCCAGGACTTGGAAATGCTAGACCTCAGCTTGTTATTTATGATGGTCATGGCACGCATGTCGATGTCAAGGTGATTGAACTAGCAAAGCGTCATGACATCACCATATTGAAACTACCACCTCACACACCTCATTTGCTCCAACCTCTGGACGTAGCTGTGTTCAAATCTTTCAAAACGTCTTGGGATGCGAAATTGGTGACATGGCAACGAAAAAATATTGGGATTAAACTGGCAAAGAAAGAGTTTGCAGAAATTTTTAGCGAAATTTGGCACAACACAAAACCGGAAATAATATCTAACGGTTTTAAAAAAGCGGGGATATTTCCTTTCAATTCCAATGTGATTCCCAAAAATAAATTTGATCCAAATGCTTATCAAAGATGGCAGAAAAGTAAAAAGCAAAAGGAAAGCATGACTATTTATATCCAAGATTCTTCTCAAGAAAATGCTGCCTCAGATCTGCAGTCATCACTAATGCCCAAGACTCCAGACAGTCTAAAAACGCTTTGTATTGATATTATTAATTACTTGAATCTATCAATTGTGAATGCATCATCCTTCCAAACACCGGATGTTCATTATCTGGGTAATGCGAAGAGCAATAACGCTAATTTGCCATTCATTGCTCTTAAAACTAGCGATATACCGGAATGCATACAACAAGATGAACACATTGATCTTTTAATTTCTGGTAACCTTCTAAAAGTTACAGAGACGACATCCCCTAAAGTAGTAATATGTTCTGACATACTTATCGAGCCTGGATCTTCAAATCAGAATTACAACTATACTTTCGAAGAAATACTTCTCCAAAGAGTGCAGCAGACCAAAAGGGAAAATACTACGAAAAAAAAGAAGCGAGTGGCCCATGGAGCTGAAGTCATAACACAAACAGCCTTACAGATGACAATTGTTCCCAACAAAAAATTTTCTTCAAAAAAAAGTGTGAAGTATTTTGTGGGGAATGTGTTGTCACTTAAAGAGTAAAGAATTCCAACAGTTAAATTTTTAAGAAAAGTTAAAGGTTTGACATCTAAAAATGGAACAATTTTCACTTACCCGACAGTAGATGACATTTTTACTATGAAACATTTAGATGACATTATTTCAGTATTGCCCAAACCAAAGATTTCTCGACGGGGCCAAATATTATTTAATGTGGATTTTAATAGATATAACATACAATAAGAGTAGCTGACATTTTAAAAAGTTTAATTTTATTAAAATTTTACCTAATTTGGAGGTATTTTTTTTTTATTTGATTGATACCAAAGTTTTCATTGTTTCTTACTTTCAATTATGTTTTTATTTTGTGTTAGGAATCACAACGTTATCTGTAGGTACAGTGTAAAAAAATAAATAAATTTGTTACATGCTTTCAGTATTATTTTAATTTTGTGCGTAGTTAATATTTCTATATTTGCTGTTTAGCGATTTTATAACTTTGAGAATGTCAAGTACTCGATGGACTGAAACGGGGTAAGATCGGATTATAAAAATTAAATATAGTCTTCCTCGCTTACCAGTCCACTTTACTTTATCACATTAAAGCTCATATTTAAACAAATATACCGTCAATTGTGTTGTCAAGTGACAAATAGCTCTAATGTTAATATTTAAAGAAATGGCATAAATGCCGGTCTTACCCCACTACTTTGCGGTGTTACCCCAAGGTTTTTTTTTTCTATTAACTTGTTTTGTTTTAAATATAATCGTAAAATGGTACATCGAACCGCAATGAGCATTATATTTTCTGAAAATTTGTTTAATTTACTTAGGGGGAGTAATTATACATTCACGCTGAATGACAGTGACACTCAATGATAACGGCATGAAATAAACCTTCGTTATCTCGTCAAAAACCCGTCCGCTCTTACCCCAATGCACCTTATTGTATTTATATGCACCGGTATTTATATGTTTGTGTGGTGTGTATAGAGTCTGTTTTTGCCCCCCCCCCCCCCTCTCGTCTCTCTTCCCCGTGAGCTTGATGTCTTCGGAGTGATATTAAATATTACGGAGTCTTAGATTTTCTTCTTTTTTATTATTAAATAAAAGATTACAAAAAAGCTGACTATATCGACACCAACCCAGAGAGAAGCAGGGCGTTCTTACCTTACTTAAAAGGCGTAACAGATCGCATCAGCAAGATCTTACCAAAGAAAAACGTGAAGACCATTTTCAAGCCTACGTGCCAACTCAGAAATATCATCAGATCAGTCAAAGATCCCAGAGATCTGTTGTCCTCGACTGGAGTATATAAAATACCATGCTCCTGTGGGTCAGTTTATATTGGCACTACAAAACGGAGTGTCAATATCCGCATTAAAGAACATAAAGGCAATTGTCGAAGAGGAGAGACTGAGAAGTCGGCCGTAGCTAAACATGCCTTGTCGGACGGGGACCACGAAATCTGCTTCAGGGACACAAAGATCTTGTCAACCGGGAATCATTATTATTCCCGTCTCAATAGGGATGCTATTGAAATCTACAAGCATCCCAACAATTTTAAAAAAAAAGAAGAAAATCTAAGACTCCGTAATATCTGGTATCCAGCACTCCGAAGACATCAAGCTCACGGGGAAGAGAGACGAGAGGGGGGGGGGGGGACAAAAACAGACTCTATACACTACACAAACATATAAATACCGGTGCATATAAATACAATATATAAATACATATATAAATACTCGTCCACTATAAATATCGGTGCGCTACAATCGTGGAGTCAGTTGCGCTCGAGAAGCCGAACAGATAACATTTCCCCGAAAGTGAACGCAGTCGTCACTGAAGATGTCAACCGCAGTTGTTGACGAAACGTTTGGAAGAAAGATTCCAGAAGACCTCGGCTAAGTAGCCCGGAAGATTCAATTAATATAGACACCGGCCGAGAAAGCCTACACTCCACTATAAGTATGTATATACTTGTGAAATTTAAAGAATAATTCCTACGCTGAAAACAATAATTTTGTGACAGGTAACAAAAATTCCGTAATCTAGCGTTTGTCAGCAGCAAAATCTTTGGCTATGCATAACAGTTCAGCCATCCTTTAGTAAATAATCTCCTAGAAATTCCACCATGCGAACCCCGGGTGGATTGATAGATCATCATTCAAATTTCAAAACTGTATTAACATCTGCCCGTTTCCCTAAAAATTCTATAAATTTCCGAGGTAACTACGCTACACAGAATTGAAAATCGCAACAAAATTGACCGAGTAAATTACAAGATTAGCAAGAACAAACAGACAGACAGTCTTTATATATACCTACAGAAGTAATATATTTTAGTTTTTAAAACGCCTATATAAGAGAGTAAATACACTCACGAGTTACTATTAAAACTTTACACAATACACATACTTATTTCGACGAAACACTAGCGGAATACTTTTGGCAAGCGTCTCATAAAGACATGATGATTGTGTGAAATGATAATAGATGCGAGCTAATAACGATGTGAGTTAATACATACGAGCATGATGACTTTTTGATGTTGATACTTGTTTTTTGAAAGTAGCATTTCTTCAGACATACGAGTACAGTGCGACTAATCGTAGTAAGCCGTTACTGTCGCCCAAAGATACCTACATCGTAAAGACCGATGGATGTTGATATTTTCCAAGGATGTCACAGTCTGCTTTTATATTAGAAAAGGTTGGAAAAACTAAAGGAAGAGAGTAGGGGAAGGGAAGAAGGGACCGTTAAAAAAGGAAGGATAAAAGGGCTCTCCTTCCTCAGCCGTCGGGCAGTCAGGGGACTGCTTTAGAATCAATTTCAAAAGTGAACCGCAAAGAAACCAATTCCATAACAATTTAAACTAAACTGTAGCATCTTCAATGCGTCGTTGATAATGACATAATGATGCATTACACTGAGTAAGTAGAAGTAAGACACCCATCCGCCAGGTGGACTGGTGACTTGACAAAATCCCCCGGTTGTAGATGAATGCAAAGAGCCAAAGGGCTTGTGAGTCTTGGGAGAAACCTATATCAAGCAGTGGAAAGACACAGGCTGATGGTACAATTTAGTGTGGTTAGGACTAAGCGTCGCGCTTGGGGCAGATATCAAATGGTCATTTTCAACCCTATACTTACTTACTTATTACAAAAATAAAATGTTATCCGCCAATCCATAGGTGGATGTTACTTGCCAACGAAACACTTTGTCATTTGTGCATTGTACAAGTGTTTTCCATACTTCCTCGATCGTGCTGGCATCATTCTGCTTCTCATATCCTTCTGCATAAAAAATTATCCTTCTGAAAATTAATTATTTGCAGAAGGATTACACTGAGATTACACTGCAAATTAAATTGTAGTCGAGCACTTTTTGTTTTTGTATTATTTTCATTTGTTTAATTAAATAGTATATAGTAAATTGTAATTTAATCTTATTTAATTGGATTTATGTACATCCACATTTAAATTATTTTTTTGGGTCATACTGGTATTTTATCATACTCGTATGCCTTTGTGTTGAACTTGTATGCACCTATTAAAGTATTGCACTCGGTGTTTTTAATTTATTAGTTTTTAACATTTGTATTTTTTCGTGTAAATGCTGTTGGTGTATCTTGCATATAAAAAAAAGGGATAACTTTTTGGGTATTATAGAAAAATGTAATAAAATATGCAAAATTTCCAGAAATCGATCACAATTATCTTCTTCCTGTGGAAGTCCGCATACGCCGTGCGACTCAACAACCTTTTTCAGTATCTCGATGGATTCAAGTCGGACTATAACCTTAAAGGCTACCTCCACGTTGGAGATGATTACGCCGTATTTTTAAGACAGCCTAAGGCACACGACAAATTCCTTATTTACGAGCTGTATGAAGCAAAAAATGTTGATGATGTACGAAGTTACAAGCCACGACTACTCGCAGTATCGAAAATACCCGTAGATTACATAAAACAACAGTTGAAGGTGTTTCGTAAAGAGTTGTACAAGGCCAAATATGTTGACGAGAATGTAATACCTGGGACAAAGGTCAAGACTTTGAGGGAATGGCAGATAGAAAAGGCGTTGAACTTTGATACGAAAGACTTGGGTTTTTATTATAAACCTGCTGTTTTAAGAACCATTTTGTAAATTGGTAATGAATTACATGATGTCATATAAACCGACGGATTGCATTTATGTATTAGTGGGTAGTTCTTTCTTCTCACGAAGGCGGGTTACGCTTAGTAATGGTTGTGCTCGTACATGTACGAGTACGTTACTTTAGTGTGCACCGCGGCGCAGGGTCGGGAATTGGGTTCTTAAGTTTACGTACACTAAAACAATGCACATGTTCGTACAACCACTACTAAGCGTAACACGCCTTCGTGAGATAAAAAAAACACTGTTGGTATAGTAGACGCCCTCCGGCCAGGTGAACTGACGACTTGAATTCGCCGGCACTGGCTTGATGAGAAGAACGGAAGACCGTATGTGGTGGCGGTCCTTAGGAGAGGCCTATATCCAGCAGTGGAGAGACACAGGCTGATGGTATATAAATAGTACTATCAAAACCCCACAGATATTGTCTTGCCATAGAAGTTGATATGCTGCAGCACCATCTAGTGGCGAGTTATAACAAAGTTGATAGCTCAAAAATATTCTCCGTGCTCAAATACGAGTAGCTATGTATACCAATTTTCATGGCGATCGGTTGAACGGTATAGAAGTTAATGTGCTGCAGCGCCATCTAGTGGCGAGTTACAGCAAAGTCGATAGCAGAAAAATCTTCTCCATAAAAAGATACATATATATGCCAATTTTCATGGTGATCGGTCAGACGGTGTTGAAGTCTATTAATCTCCAATATACCAACATCCTCTTTTATATATATATATATATATATATATATATACCATATACTATTGGTAATTTCCTCCAGAATCTTTGCACCCAGTTCGTGTTTGGACTGCGTAAATATGATCATGTTTTCCAGTTTCGTAATAAGCTCAAGTGGCTACCAATCCGACTCCGCAGGAATACTCATATACCATACATTCACTTCTCTACTCTGTACTTTTTAACCCCTTGAACCCACAATATTTGAAGGAGCGTTTTGACTGCTTTACTTCACAATCCAAGTACATACGTTCTTCTGAAAATTTACTACTTACATTTCCTACCCATTCTTCAATTTTCTTTACTAACTCTTTCACTGTGCAGGCTTTCGGGCTTTGGAATTCCTTACCAGTTGTCATTAGACGTCAAACACAACTGTCAGTCACTGTCTAGTTCTAAAAGGCAAGTTATAAATCATTATTCTGTTAGTTAGTTTTCATTTGTTAATTTCTTTAGTTTTGTATTTTCTTTCTTTACCAAATTATTTCCTCTCACTACCATTTTGTTTCTAACTTCATTCTTTTTCATTCCTTGGAGATTACAATCCCTCTTATTTTTCTATCCTTGTCAACTTTGATTGTTATTTACAAATGAATATTGAATTCAGATATAGATATGTATGTATTTATTTATATATTATTATAAGTGTGTATTATATTGTATTTATTATGGATACAGTCGGTAGGTATAAATTGAACGCAATTCATTGTGTAAATTTCATTAATTTTACATTACCTATATCCCTTTTATTTTTCTCTATCCCAATGTTGCCTGGAAGAAATCGCCTCAGCGATAAGGTCGCATATTGTATTCTGTAATTTATTATTTGTGCACATGTATTAAACATTTGTACGCAATAAAGAGTATTTATTATTATTATTATTAAAATAGATCGATGGTAATCGCCAGTCGGAAGGAGGTTTCGTTACTTATAGTATATTTTAGAAAAATATATATGCAAAGTATTTAGACAAGAGTTCTAAAGATTCAGGAGCCACATTTAATGACATATCATTTCTATGTACACACGTCGATTTAAACATATTCCTAGATATGATTGAAATGTACCAATAATACTGTTTGGGGTTTGGAGATAACCCGTTTACATAACGATTATTATGTTCAACCACGTTAACAAAAGTTTAAAAATTCTAATGATTATACTGTTTTGGGTTCTGTAGCTTCTAAATAGACCTCTCAATTTCTTTTTAAATTAACTCAATGTACAGACTTAACCCTTTCACTGTTTTATTATAGTATAATATATAATATTAGGCTAAGTAATTTTATCAAGTATTCTCAATCTCAAGTTGCGGGCACAGCTATCATCGATCTTTTATTCTATTTGTAGCAGAAAACCGTAATTTCAAAAAAATATTTTATAAATTCTAATATACAACCCGTAGAACAATGAACACTCCAAAATAATATCTTCAACGATCCCTCACACCGTGAAAGTAGTGAGAACAGAAACATCATTGGGATTGATAAATAATTCTCAATATTCAGTACTTGGAGCCACGTGCGCGATCATCCATCATCCCAGTACTGGCCGATAACGGCTTACTATGTTACAGCGTTTCTGTACCCTTACCATCGGTTTTCGGTAATAATATCTGCTGACAGAACAGTACCACAAAGTTCAATATAGCAGTTTATATTCATATAAATGTTATATTCCTCTTATAACTGCTCTTATTTAAAATATGTATGCCACTCGGTGAGACACATGCATGACAGAACTCCCACACTCTCCGATTTGAAAATATGTGACTCTTGACAGTTCTGATTCTTTCTCGCTTATGAGCTACTCGTATGTTAGTGACTTTCGTTGTTTGGCGAATCTCTTCGTTTTGGATCTCTTCTTTCGTTTTGGAAGAAACTCCGAGCATAATTCTCTCCATATAGTCAGAACCCACGGTTCGGCAACGTACATCATAACTGGCAGGATGCACTAGGCGAAGGAAAAAGCTGACCATATTTTCCCAAATGATATCCAGCCGAGTTGACTTTCTTGGTATACCTTGCCTATTTGGATAGTCTGCTCAAGATAGATATAATCGTCTATAACTTCGAATATAACGAATATAATTCGATGTTTCAGTTACATCAAATAGTTATAACACTAAACTTTATTAATAATCGCTTAGCCAATTGAGTTACGGTGTGATCTATGTAAATATGAATATTGTTGAGAATCTCTTTAAAATTCAAGGTAATCAGAAAGTTGAAATATCCTATCACTGCACCATGACAGGTGGCTGATAAAAAATCACTTACTTTCTAGAATCAAATCTTTTAAAACCTCATTAACACAGCGACTTCCCGAATTAACACAGCGACGTCATGACTAATTAAAACCCTAATTTTATCACAAAGTTATATCCACTCGAATGGTTATATCACAGTTGACGACACCCTTGGTAGGGGCACTGCCTTCATTATGGTGTAATTTATCGCCCAGCGGAGGAAAGGGTTCATCAACCATGACATCTCATGTAAAAGGGGAAAAGGATCGGTGCATCATTGTGTTAGTACTGGAATAATGGGCTTATTAAAGAGTGATAGATGTTTATTGTTATTGAATAAAATAAAGGTTCGTTACTCTGAGTGTACTTTTTTTCTCTATTCTGTATACAGGTAGTACGTCGATCTCAGCTTAGGCCTTATAGAAGAAACATGTGACAAAATTTCAAGATAAATGATACAAAATTTAAATATGTGTAATGAATCCCTATATGTATATGTATATATGTAAGATATATAATAGGGGTTAAAGTATGAAATTGCCGTTTTATAGTAATAGATACTTTGAATTGACATAAAACCTTCATGGTGTGAGATTTTCGAGTGAAACTTTTTTCACATGATACCTATGAGGTTCTTTTTTTAAAAAATGTGCAACATTCGATTTTCGACTTTCAATTGTTTTTTTTATTCAGCTTAGGCGGGTAAGATGGATACTTCGAAAATCCGAGTAATGTTTGAATACGAGTTCCGACGCGGAACTAACGCGGCAGAAACGGCTCGCAATATCAATGCTGCGTTTGGAGAGGAGACTGCTAATGAACGAACCGTGCGTTTTTGGTTTAAACGCTTTCGTAATGGAAACTTCGACTTGAAGAACGAACCACGTGGAAGACGCCACACAGGTGAATAACGCTGAATTGAAGGAGATGGTGGAAGATTTGATCCGAGTCAAACTACCCAGGAATTAGCGGCATGGTTTAACGTTACCTTACCTACAATATTGACCCATTTGCATCAAATCAATAAGAATATGGGTATGAAAAATATGAAAAATGGGTGCCTCATGATTTGACTGATCTGCAGAAAGAAACGAGTGTTGAAACTTGCGTTGCCTTGTTGAATCGGTACAGAAATGAAGGAATATTGGATCGAATTGTGACATGTGACGAAAAGTGGATTCTTTACGATAACCGAAAGCGAAAAATGCAATGGCTGACCCTAGGTCTAACGCCGCAACAGTGCCCTAAGGCAAAGCTTACCAATAAAAAGGTAATGGTAACTGTTTGGTGGAAGACCGCCCACGTGGTTCGTTCTTCAAGTCGAAGTTTCCATTTCGAAAGCGTTTAAACCAAAACCGCACGGTTCGTTCATTAGCAGTCTCCTCTCCAAACGCAGCATTGATATTGTGAGCCGTTTCTGCCTCGGATTTTCGAAGTATCCATCTTTCCCGTCTAAGCTGAATAAAAAAAACAATTGAAAGTCGAAAATCGAATGTTGCACATTTTTTCAAAACAAGAACCTCATAGGTATCATGTGAAAAAAGTTTCACTCGAAAATCTCACACCATGAAGGTTTTATGTCAATTCAAAGTATCTATTACTATAAAACGGCAATTTCATACTTTAATCCCTATTATATTGTTTATACATGTATACATGTTTATACATGACTAAGAAGCCGCTCCGAATAGTTAAATTAATGACAGTTTAAAAACTCCGGCAAATCGCGTCCTTTCAAAGACCCCAATGCACTCGCGATATTCAAAGCGTTTAAAATTATTTCCTTCCTCTTCAATAGATGTTATCTTCAACAATCAGAGGCGGACGCTGAGTAGACAAATAGCGTCAAACAAAATATTTTTCTTTCTCTTTGTTTTTGATGAGTTCCTGCCCCATTTATTTCGGGCCTGCTTCCATTTGATATTGTTTTTGTGGATAATAGCTTTTCGCGAATTAACCGTCAGCTTTTCTGCTCCAATAGCAATTTTGTTGTTTTAAAAAAGTATCGTTAACCGAGTTAACTTTTTAAATTGTTCCCCTCTTGTAACGATGTCGGAAAAGTCAAGAAGAAAATATAATTATGAGTACATTTCATCTGTCCAAGGAGTTACTAAATAATCTGTCACATTTTTGTTATCAAAATTCATACTTAAATTTTGTACGATAATCCTAATAAATACCTGTTGTATGTTTTCACTAATATCTTCCTCGCCCTATATCTCACAATCGCCTAAAAGGTTTTTTTTTATGGACGGAGGCGGCTGACGAGCAAACAGTTCAACTGATGGTAAGTGGATACTGTCCAACATTAGTCCAAAATGACAAAACGTTGGCACGCTCCTGGATTTTAGAGATTTAACCTTTAGAGATATAGGAATGGATTTGGAGAGAGGGTTGGGAAAATGGGGATGGATGAGAATGGATGAGAATGGGCTCTGGCACATCTCACTCACTACCGAAACACGTACGTACATTAGGGAAATAAGATAAAGTGGGAAATGCAGTACATTTCAAGGTACTCTTCCGTGAGAGGGGTAAAGTGGCCGGTAGAGCGCGCCCAGCGTCTGTTGGATTGCAGCGTGCACTCTCTTCCTGACAAAGGTCAGCTGGTTAGCATCAGCAATGCGATCAACTCGTTGGGCGACGAAGATGTGCTTATTGTGGGTGATTTTCGGTCTTTCATTAAATCCAAGCTTTCATTCATTCATTAAAGGATTCTAAATTCTCGTCTCCCGCACCCATTTGCAATGCCTTCGCTAATCATTTTTCTTCGGTCTATACAAAAAATGATAATATGTAGACTTCCCCTGATCCACCACTTACAAGCTGTACAGCACTTTATGTAATATTCCACTATCTGTCGACTCTGTAGCAAGCGCTATTAAAGAATTAGACAAGAAGAAGGGTGCCTGACGCCATTCCAGCAGTCTTCGTTGCTAATTGTGCCTGTAGTCTTTCTAGTCCCCTGAGTATAACTTTTAACTGTTCTCACCAACAGGCGTTTTTCTTAAGATGTGGAAGTCAGCTAATATTTTACCAAAGGGAGGCAAATCTATTGATATAAAAAATTACCCGCTCATATCGCTCTTGTCCATCATTGGAAAACTTTTTGAAGCAATGGTGTGTCCTTACTAATGACTTAAAGCCCGTCGTCATGCCTGAACAGCGTGGCTTTCGTAGCCGTGTTTTTACGATATCAAATCTTGCCTATTTCACGTCTGAGCTGTGTGAAGAAATGGATAAAGGTTATAATTATCAGATAGATGCAATTTATACTGATTATTACCTTGCCTATATCAGTATAAAATGCACCACGCACCTCAAGTACCAAATTGAAAACAACTGTAAACTGTAAAGGTATGTAGAGAATATAATATTTTTTTAATTCTGATAGTCATGCTTAAATACCTTCAAGAATATCTTTGTGAGTATAGAGCCTCTTAAATTTTGTAATATCACATTGTGTGTGATTAGTCCATTTAAAGTTTAAAATCTTAGTTAGTGTCTATACCTGAAATGTGCGAGTATAACATCAAAATTTTCTGGTTTTATTTAACTTTTCTAACAGACACAATACTTATTTTATTTGTTACATTTATGTGCAAACTGTGTTTGTCTATTAATTTCTTTACGCCTAGTTTAATCACTTACATTCATTGTAACTGACACATGTATCAGTATAAGAATGTTGACTAATCTAATAAATGAATATAATTGAATAAGTATTGATGACATTTTATCTGCCCATGTGATTATTGAATATTCTGCCTCATTATCATTTTTAAAATAATCCTAATTCTAGAGTAATAGGAATGTCATTTTTGAAATGTTTACGTATCTATCTACAAATTCGTTTATAATAGAAAAATTAAAATGTTTCAATAGTTACTTATTTATTGATTAAACTTAATCGCACAAGTAATTAAAGTTAATTAAAATCAATTATTAATGATATATTATGTCCTTTTCTACAAGTCAACCACTAAAACGAACGGAAATGAGAACGCATTATTGTATTATATTTACATAACATATATTATATAATGCGACAAACAATACAAACAAAAAAAAAATTAAAAAGGAAGCCTTTACTGTAGGCAGAGTATTTCTTTGAATTCTACCTCTGTTACTCTCTTTGTTTCTTATATTCATATTTATAAAACTTTGACTTCGATTCGCAGGAAACAAAACCTCATTACTTGTACGTTTATCGTAGCAACTTATACATATGTGAAAAGCTCGAAACTCCGTGATATATGGCCCCCCGAGGGAAACAGCCGCGAGTTTGTACAAAATTACATTTAATATTCGACAACTGAAACTTACTAAATATATTACACTAGCTAGTCTTCTCTTGGCACATGATTTCATATAGGAACTCGTCATCCAATATAACAACGCTTTCAGAATGTGTCATCTAGTCTGTTCTCATATATATTTTTTTTATAGATAAGTGAGCGGACGAGCAAACGGTCTCATGTGATGGTAAGTGTTACCGCCGTCCATAGACACCTGCAACACCAGGGGGTATGCCAGGGCGGGCACGCCGCCGACCTTGCAAAATCCTATTCACAGCTCTCTTTAATAACCCCATATCGTAGCGTAATGGAAAGACCTCTTGAGGGAGTTCGTTCCACAGTATACGGGTTCGCGGTGTAAAATGATTTTTGGATGATTTTTTTTATTTTTGTAACAATACGCGACACCTCCGTATCGAGGAAATACGGATGGACCACAGTTCTGTGACGGGAGGTGTGGTTGTAGAAACCCCAGGTGGGAATTATATTGAACAGTTCTTCAGAGCATTCCCCATTGTACAGGCGATAAAACACACTGAGAGACGCAACGTGTCTCCGAATGCTGAGGGGTTCTAAACCGCCCGTGAGAGTGGGAGCGTCGACAATACGAACAGCACGTCGTTGGATGGAGTCAAATGAGTCCAATTGGTATTTCGGTGCGCCGACCCAGAGATGATATCGATGGTGAAAACTAACAGTTTTTGATGTACGACTTTTTGCTGAATATTATCCCCAAAAAATGCTAATTTTTTTAAATGAAATGAACTGCCAACTGCGGTTTTTCCACTGAGCTACTATATAGGGATTTTCAAGAGAGCTGTGAATAGGATTTTGCAAGGTCAGCGGCAGGCCCGCATACCCCCTGGTGTTGCAGGTGTCCATGGGCGGCGGTAACGCTTACTCATAACACTCCTCGATACGGAGGTGTCGCGTACTGTTACAAATATCGAAAATCATTTTACACCGCGAATCCGTATGCTGTAGAACAAACTCCCTCGAGAGGTCTTTCCATTACGCTACGATATGGGGTTCTTCAAGAGAGCTGTGAATAGGATTTTGCAAGGTCGACGGCGTACCCGCATACCCCCTTGTGTTGCAGATAACACTTACCATCACGTGGGACCGCTTGCTCGTCCGCCGACTAGTCTATAAAAAAAAAAAAATGTTGTAGAACAAAATTAATAAGGAATAATCAACCAATTCTCGGAGGCTTAAATCATGGATTTCGATATTTTTTTCGTATAGTATCAATTATTTTGATTTTGTATTTAGCAAATACATATGAAAAATTCAGTAAAAACCATCTATAAAAATATTTTTTGGGAAGAAATAAAAATTGGTAGAACTTTTATGTCAATTAAGAATCATTTATGCAATCTAAGGATTTACACTTCACACTTTATATAATGCGCACAGCCTGTATACAGTGCGCAGTTTTGTTGATTATCGAGTCATATGTGTATTTTCAGTGTATCTTTAGCTTGTCTTCTTTAAAACTAACCTCCGAGGTCTCTCCGCTACACTATAATACACTATAAAAATGATACCAGTGGCTATTAATAATAAATTCATTTATTTTAGCCCTCTAACTCGTGTAATCTATATAAATAAACATTAAATGCTGTTCGTTGGTAAGAGCATCACTTGAGAACGGCTCGACCGATTTGGCTAATTTTTTTTTAAATATTCGTAATAGTCCGAATAAGCAGCACTTTTATAAATGACGCTTTAAAATCAAAAGATAAACAGCAAAACTTCATTGATACTAATTTCATTTCCTTACTTTCAATTGAAATCCTGGCAAAGGAGCCGTCGGAATTTATTACCACTACAACAATTTACTGGCGCAAGGCATGGAACCGAGCTATTTGTCTTTACTTAATATCCAGCCACTGATACCTCCGACCTAATTCAATTAGAGAAACAGTAAAGAATTTATAGCGGATATTCTTTCTATATGAAGAGGAAAAACAAACGCTGTTCTTGCAGCAATACGTTTTTGTTGCTTTTATAGAAGGGGTGTCAGATGGGTGGCCTACATCAACATAATTAGACCGGTGCAGTCCACTGCTGAACTAGGGCCCTTCTTGTGCACTCCATCTTTTACTGTTGGTCGCTTCCTGCGTCCATAAGTCGCCATTCTAGCAGCTTATGACATCAAAGTGCGTCTTCTCTAGGGCATACGTGATCTGCCCATTTCCACTTAAGCACAGCGATCTTTCAAGCATTGTCAGTCATTCCTGTTCGCCCCTGATGTTACTTCAATTCAAACGCAATTCAGTCCCTTTTCATCATCTATATAGAGTCATCATTCAGAGGTTTATGCCCTAATCACGCACTGACGACTTGAAGAAAGTAGCCAGTGGTGACTGAATGAGAAGAGCAGAATGTATGGTAGCTGTTCTTGGAAGAGGTCTATATCCAGCAGTGACGAGACACAGGTTGACTCTTATAACAATACAAATTACATAGAATATAGCATCCTACTTTAGAACACAGTCGTGCTCTTGCTTCTTATAAGAAGCTATAAGCCAAAAGTTTAGTTCGGATTATTAGACACTAACAGTGCCAGCAATTAAGCTTGTGATTCCCGTGGGAACTTCATAATTAATCTGGATAAAAAGTACCCTATATGTTAACCTATCATATAAGTCATAACTGTGCCAAGTTTCATCAAAATCCGTGCAGCGATTTTTACGTAATGCACTTACAGACAGAGAGACAGACAAACATTTTAAAGATTGTTCTTTTGGGCTCTGTATCATCCACAGTGTCCAATGCAATGATTTTTTTTGCAAAAATATTTAACGTACTTACAGACACGATTCCGTTACAATTTTATTATATCTATAGATATGGATTATTCTGTATTCATTTTTCTAAGTATTTTTACAGTCCGTTGGTTGCCTAGAAGATTAAATAATTACAGTGAGAAATATATCCTATTCGTAAAAAGAATAGGAATAGAATACTTAGGGTCTTTCTCACCACCTCTTGATACTTTATCGGAAGGTATCAGAAAGTCAGTTACACTTTATCATTATCAGCTAGATTTAATCGGCAGATAATTGACACATAATTTATCTATTAGTATTAGTATAACTGTATAAAACAGTTACTTTATCTACTTGCTAACATACCTTCTGATACCTTATCAGAAGGTGGTGAAAAAGGCCTTTTCTGCAAAAGGTGAAAAACTTAAGTTTTCACTTACCTTTTCTTTTTAACTCCACGATAATTCAATCAGACACAATTTGGCTTCGCATTCAAATAGCAAAGCTTAATGACCCATATTTACATTTACACAACACATTGAAATCGTTTGGGTAATGTAAGCATTGTACACAAACCCATATGTCATGTCGGGGCGTAATGTGCAAATTTACAATCAGGCACTACGGGTATTCTATGTATACTGGTAGTAATTATGTTTGTATGTACAGTCATAACCAGAAATATATTACGAAGAATTCTACAATAACATTTATTTTATATTATTTAACTATACTTCATCATTTTAACAAAATGCGGAAGTCGATGTGTTACAAAATCTAATGCTTCCCCGGTCAGCACTTCGAGCTAGCGTACTATATATATTAGTGTAATGCTCGAAATCGAATTCTAAACTTAAACAGCTAGTTCATATTAAGCGGTTGGAACCGCGCAGATGCGGGGAGAAATAGACTGGTTGTTTTGATTACGAACAATCTTAACCGCGCGATTCGAACCGCGTAATGTGAGCTAGCTGCAGTATTATTTTTATTATAGTTCCAGAGTGTCCAATATCTGTGCTCCTGACTGTACACATCAAATCACAGTAATGAATGAGAAATGGAATAGCGATGTACATACATTTGTGTGGGCGTTGGGTTTGGGGTGACATCGTTATGTAAACTTTGTATAATAAATTGCAATACGTAGTAACTTTGGGCAAATACCAAATCACATTTTGATATATATTCATAAAGAGGTCTCTAATGTATTGACCAATTAAGTATTCGCACAAATACCCCTACAAACTCCTTTGCACCTCATTATCTACCTACATATTCAATAGACGGATATGTGGCTCCAACCGCAAAAGCAACATTGTTTACAAACTTGTTAGTTAGAGCGGCGAATACGAATATTAATTCACCAAACTAACTCGTTCATGAACGCAAAAAAAAAAATATTTCGAATTTTCAGCTGGTCAATATTATGCACTTACTGTCCTCCTTAGTAAAAAAAAGTGCATTCGCGCATTGATGACATTCGAAAAAATGTAAAAAAAATAGTATAATATAATTTTCAAGATTTTAAAATCAAGCAAGTTAGATACTTGGTGCATCTTGTATATCTATGCCGATATTCATCAACAACTTTGACAGTTCTCAGATACGTTGCTTACCTTTGTGATTTATTAATCAAAAATATATGAGGGGAAAAAGTATTGTAAGGTGTGGGAAAAAACCAGTATTATCGAATCCCATACTACTCCATCCTGCTTCCCTCATTCTTAAAACCTTATCACACTTACCACTTAGGAATACAGAGCGAACTTTGTTCAGACATTTTGATTAAATGTCTCAACCACGCCTCTAGATTTCCCTTCAAGGGGCACGACCTAGTAACGAAGGCGTTACTAATACAAATGAATCCGAGCTATCAATTCACTCAAAGCTAATGTGGTGAGAATGGTTCCTCCTATTAATTTTATTACCGCGATAAAATAATAATAATTCAGGACGATGGCATGACCGGAAATAATATCTTGGGAGCGTAAAACAATGGGAATGTAATGACCCTCATTCTTTTAGCAGTATTAGGGAATTTTGCGAGGTGTGCCGTCGGGTCGTGACCAGAATTTTTTAGGGGCATATTAAATTAGGTAGCATTTTTAATCAAGTCGAGTAGACCGATGGATTAGGAAGCGTAGAATTAGGGCAATACAGGATTATTAATAGGATTTAATCGCTCTGCAAATTGACGCCGACCGCAGTACGTGATCAGAAGTGTTTAATTAGAAGGGAATGAGACGTCGTATCGTTCGTAAACAGTTTTAGAAGTAATTTAGATAAGTATTCTATATAGAGTAAAAAAATACCTGTATAAAACGTGGTACAGTAAATAAAACCTGCTCCTGCCTAACTAAAAACTAACATATTTTGTTGTTCGATTTTTTTAAATTCAACACATTTTTTTCATACAAATCACTCACTCCCCATTGTAGTACCGACTCAGGGGGTCTACTCTGATTCTACGCTTCCATATTTTCGGGCCCAATCGAAGTTCCAAGGAACGAAGTGCTATGACTTTCATTCGTTCGTTCATATACATATATCGGGTATCGCCGATTAATTTAAAGATGAGATATTGTTATCGTGAAATTTTACATCCTATTCCCAAGTTTCACTTGTCAAAATCTATATTTCGATTGTTATTTGAGTAGTTTTAGAGACTTAATTCACACGGCAAATGGCCGCGCATTTTTTGCTGGTTACAAATGCGCCATTGCAAATCGGATATTACATAACAGGGCGGCAACGATTGCGTGACAGATTATAGACAGATTATATATGTATAAGCATTATGTATATTTGTATAATGTATAATATGTATAATTGACAAAATTTACTCATTCATGGCACCCAAACTTTGTGATATAAATCGAATCATACTTGGTAAAGTTTAGTACCTACGTAATACCGAACCAAATAGTCCATAAAGCTTGTATTTATACTAAATACTAAACGAACAGCAAATTATGATCAATAATGAATAGCCAAATAGTTTTCTTTATTGATGATAATCAAGATATTTCTTTATTGTCATCAATAGATATCTGGTATATGGATATCTTTATTCTATGTAATCAGAACACCTAAACGTGACCTACCTTTAAATTTGCTGCCGTCGATTTGGTGGCCATTCACTATCTTTTGTTGCTCATTTAACTGCTTCTATTTTTGATATGTATAAGCCACTATTTCAGAAAATGGTCCTTAATGTAAGAAAATGGTTCTAGTTTCCCAAATATTGAAGTTTAGTGAAATCTTAAAAAAATATACATTTGTTATTGATTTATCTTAAAAATCAGATCTCAAAGCATGTTTTTATATAACAGAATCTTGAAACAACGAAACTTTAAGATAAAACATTCATAAATATAATAAATTAATATTTAATTAATTAATTTAAGATAAAAACCAAATCAATATGTTCATATCGACAATAGGCCCCTTTGCTCGGATCACATAATAAACATAACGAACACATCCCACGATGTCCTTGAGCCGGTTGAACAAAAGAAGACGACAATTGGAAGGGAATTCACATGAAGGTAGGATGTCTAATTTAAATTATAATTGTCACTTCAAAACCGACATTCACGCCACGGTTCTTTTAATGACGTAACCCAAATAAAATAATTGAAACAAATTTCCTGCGACAATGTACATTCAGCAACACGCTATTGTACCCAAAACCATTCGATTCTGGTCCTTATTACTAGCGTATTATGGCATCGATAGGTACACGTTGACCTGTTTCTGACTGTACAATAAAATTGTACATTAAAGTCTTTACACAATAACTTTGAACACCTTGCACCCAAACATGTTTCAATACACTACCTAAACGATCGCAAACGTGGCGCAATCCGTAAAATTGCTGAATGTCAATCGTCGTCAGCGCAATCGTCTAGGTGGCCTCTAACATTATAAAATTGGAACACCAACGAGAAAACGAGGCTTGTACGATAATAAGCCTCTTGAAAAAAGGATCCCTCCTTCTAAAGCAATGAAACCCTTAGGGATGACCTTATGGATTACGTTTGGGGTCGCGATTTATTCGTTCTGCCATCAAAATCAATAGTAAATGTATATGTTATCAGAAATGTAGATAATTCAGGAATTTTATACAATTCCTAGGAATTTTATAAAAGACTAAGCTGTGAAATATTTTATTAAAGATCCATTATTAGAATCACCATTATCAGTGATAATTCTAATAACGTATTTACAAATAATAATAATAAATAAATACGAGAAATAATAAATAAATTACGCACTGAAATTTAAAAAACTCTTAAACCATAAAACGGACAATACACATTTTTTATAATAATTAAACAAAAACTCACCTACACTTCTCGAGTTCCCACCAAATAGTCCGTCCGAATATACTTGAATATACCTAACATATATTTCAAAATCTTTACCCTCCTTTGTGGCATCGGCGCTAAAGGGCAAAAATAAAACAACGCGGCTCACAGTAGAGAGAAGATGACATATAGACTGTCAGTTAACGAAAACGATGATATTATTAAATTAATTATGTTTGTAATATTTAATTCTGTGTTCGTGACGAATTTATTCCTTTGAATTTCTAAATTAGGGACGCTCGAAGGGATCTAACTCGCAACTCGAGAAACTGGAACTAGTTAAGATATGGGTCATAATGAAATATGTAATTTATTTATAACTCCGTTTTAATAGCAATTAAACAACTTTGAACGGTTTAAATCGCGTATATTTAACATTATTCATATCCCGACGTTGAATACGCGATATACCCGTAAATATACGCGATTTAAACCGTTCAAAGTTGTTTAATTGCTATGTATAGTTCGCAAAATCCTAAGAAAATATTATGTTACGGTATACGGGCCGGAAACAGCAAACGAAATAAGACGGTGGGAGTACCACAAGATCAAGCGCGTAAGACTCCTAACATCGCTAAATTTCCTAAAGCGGTGTAGATGTAGAGTATATTATACCAGTGTGCGTGAGAATATCACCTAAAAAGGACATTTCTGGAAGCGCCGGGATCCTCCGTCAAACAAGTAAGAAATTATTATAGTCGATGCATACGCCAACATCGTCTGGATGTTATTAAAATCAACCAAATCATTTAGATTCAGTCCATCGAGATTCAAAAAGCACTATCAGCATCGGATTTCCAAAAATGCATGCAAATGATTAATAATCGCGCCGCGGCTAAAAATGATGAATTCAAAAACCGTCATTTAGCAAAATATAAGAAACTCGCAGCAAAGCAATTGCTACATTCGGAACGAAACGTAACCTCGCGACCGTCAAAAACAGCTGATAGTGTCACAAACTTATCGAAACAAACAGTATTAAATTCGGTCGCCCTTCAGGCCCTCAAAAATGGATTAAACTACGCGGTTTCCCCGAGATCAGTGCCTTTTGAAGAGATCATTTGCTCCGTGGAACATTGTCTCACAAAAAAACAATGTAAAGAAGGACGATTTGGAGGCGTTACGCCAAGATATCTCTGCTGTCTTGCGTCGAAGTAAAGTGCCCACACCGAATCTACCTCGTGAACAATATCTTGCACTTTTCACATTATTTTTGTAGGACCTTATAGCAGTGCCCGCGACTTCGTGCGTATAGAAACATTAGAGTACACTTCCCAGCCGAAAGTAATACACATCGGCCTCTAGAAAGAGACTATATTTTGTAGAGCACAGAGACGACGCTCTACAAAATATAGTCTCTACAAAACCAAAGCTAGCCGATCATAGTCGATGTGTATTACTTTCGACCGGGATGTATATGTGTATGTGTGGTTAAGTTGATTTCAGTTAGAACTATATAACTGATTTGGATAAAAAAAGTACCCTAAACTCGTCACACAAATTCTATGCCAAGTTTCATTAAAATCCGTTCAGTGGTTTTTGCTAGATGCGCATTTATACAAACAGATAGACATGCGGACAGACACAAAATTCCAAACACTGTTCGTTTCGGCTGTGTTAGCTGTGCATCACTCGTACTTTTTGAAATATATCAAATGTACAGACCCCCTTTTTGAGCGTAATATCGGGAGTTAAATTCCACTGCTACTCCCAGCATTTGCCAGTTACTCGTTTTAAAGCGCTGTGTTTATGTTTGTCTTTACCTATATACCTATACCTTGCAGTATTAAAAAATCCCAGGGAATAGGGAATCTCCTGGAATATATAGGGAACAATTACAAATGGAACGAGCTTCATTTTTTTTATTTTTACAAGCGTTCCGGCAATTTTCTTTGGGTCTTGAAATAAAGACCTACATAGTTTGTCTGACTGAAGAGTTCTTCGGTTAGCAAAAAAATAATCGGTGTAAATAATCTGAAACATACTCACTGATAATAAGAACAGTTTTAAAAAGATCTTAAAAAACGTGTGCGGTCAGGGGACCCCCGTCAGGAACGAAGATCCTCACGCATTTTTTTAAACTCTGAATGTAATTCGAAATAAAATCTGTATAGTTCATGTACTTTTTTTTAATTTTGTATCATATTTTCAATGCAAATAATTTAAAATAAGGAATCAAATCAAAAATTTAGGTTATACAACCGGCCACGCACGTCTGTTATTCTGCTTGAGTCTCGCTCTCGAACTCGCACGCACACAAGCACACACACAGAAAGAGACAGGCGTATGGAGGGGGTAAAAATCTTACGTGACATTTTCTCTCGAATCACACCTACCGCAAGCCGCGTAAAGGAACTTCATTCCAATATATTAGGAGAGTATTATTATTCAGTCGATCAATATCTGACTATTGATAACTTCATAAAATTTTAATAGTAGTCTATCTATAAATGTCCATGTCTATCTATAAATGATCATGTTTTATTATTATTTTTTTAAATTTAGTGTAACATTGTTCTTAAATAAAAGAAATAAAATAAGAAAAACCATCTTCAGCTACCTTTCCTGCATAGGTACTTGAGATACTCTTACAGTAAGGTCGACAACATGTCGCACTAAAAATAAGGGTTATAATCGAATGGTTTTGTATACACTAGCGTGTTGCCGACTGTTAAAAAGAAAAGCACTGACCAGCCGTGTTATAATACCGCGCATCAATATTTCACTGCGGCCAATAACGGACGGTTGTCCGAAACGACACTTACGCTGTTATTACTGTGCCCAGGTGCTGCTAATCGACCGGGCGTTTGAATTGTAAGGAGAATGGATTAGAGAATAGGTTACCAGTTTGACTATTCTCGAATCCGTTCGCCTTCGATCTACCTTCCGCTTTTCAAGAAAAAAACATGTTTAATGCCCAATACCATACCAGCCTGTGTCTCTCCATTTCTGGCCTCTCCCAGGTATCAGTTCTGCGGCATATATGGCCCGAACACTGCATTTTATTTATTATTTCAATACAATACATTAAAAGTTTGCAAACAAACAGTTTGTCAGAGGTAAATCGCGATAATACTCGTATATATTGTTTTCAGACATAAGGAGCACTCCACGTCTGATCTAAGCTTTAATTACAAAGTTATTACTTACTCAGTCACGAAGTGTTTGTTGTTTTAACAGTTTGTTAATAATCGCCGTTTTGCATGGCGCAGAGCACTGTCCCATTTTTCATTTTATTAAACTATTTAGGCACAATATATTTGTTCGTCCTCTTACCATAAATGTTATAAGCCCATGTCCCAATATTCACCTCGTACTGGTCTGTCTTGTATTAAAGCTATAATTATTTTTAATTTTATATGTATCATTCCAACATTCTGCTTTTGCGATTTCATAATAGAATTTTGTATCTACTGATAATATTTTTCTACTGATTACGACAGAGACGACGTAATCAGTCCGTTCACATCTTCTACTTCAACTTGCTGCTTCTTTGAGCTACGTCAGCAACTTTAGTTCTTCGTGGAATTTCTTCGTCACAGATTTTATCAAGTATAGAGACTAAGATTATTCTGTCTATCGCTCAATGGGCGACTTTGAACTTGTGTGTCGGACCTACTGTCAGAGATCACGTTTCGGTACCATACGTCATAAGATAACGCACAGGACGCATTTGAATATTTTCGTCTTCAAGCATTTAATGAAATATATGTATATTAAAATATCAAGTGACTTTAAATTGTTAAATTTTTGTATTAGTGGCCCTGTCACACAGTGACAAATACCCGTATGTACCTACTCTATTTTTCTATAGGCCGCGGCCTCTTGCATTATTTTATCGCCACAGGGCGGTATTGCCTACTTTTGGAAATACTGTATTAGAGGCTTATATAGATCTCGATCAACGGTTTATTAGTCTAAATGAAGTTTGTCTTTGAATCTCTTAAAAATATGTACGTCTGTTAACATTGACATATTTGGCAACGTTAAATGACGTCACAATAACACAATGTAACAATGCAACTTGTGTTATTCAATTAATGACCTTTTAGCAGGGGAATATTTCTTTCTACGCTTGCCAGTACATGAAGACTACGTACTCGAGCACTCTTTTGTTGTTATCAGTTCTACGATGTAAGTGACTGGTCTACTGCCACTTCTGCTTGCTTGTGTCTTCTGCAATGCCGATAACTTTCGTTACCTCGTTTCGTTAAATTACCTCTTTCCGGATTGTATCCCGAAATGTAGGTTGAATGGAAGATATTCCATAATTGCAATAACATTGCCTATTGTTTTCTATTTACATAGCTTATGTGTTTCTATTATATAACTATTACTTTGTTAGTCTATACAATAAAAGGGATTATTATTATTGTTAAAAATCTCCAAGCATTGCTCTGTCCATGGCGCACTGAGCGACTCCTTTCACATTGCGATAATCTCTGATTAGCCTTTCTGAATCCACGACACAAAATATTTTAACGCATTTACCAGTCTATGCTATGTACTCGTACAAATAGTACCAAGAATCAGTAAACATAAACAATTATTCGATATGTTTCTTTTGTTTCCGCTTCCAGTTCATTGATTTTAATGAGGTAGATTATTTTATAGAAATTTGGTGGCAGACGATCAAATAATCCAACTGGTGGTAAATGAATAGTTTCATTTACCGCCTGCCAACATCAATAAAGGAAATATCAATTTGGCACATCTTCGGATGTGCTACCTACCTATCTTTGGAGATTTAGAAGTACATTTTGAAAAACAATTGAGAAATAATTATTCCTCTTTGTAAGTATTCATTATTATTTATCCATTATTACACCGAGAAATTCTTTTATGCTTCTGAGATGTTGTAACTTTCGAGTATTGTCCTTCACCGACCTTCTTGCTACTGAATCCCAACCACTGGTCGCTAATGAAAAACCTAAATTCAAATTTGCTCCAAACTTTTTGATTCGATTGCTTTTTTATTCATTCCGCTCTCTAATTTTTGAACTGTAAAGACGTATCTATTACACTTCAGTAAAGCTTGTGTATCTGTATGATTGTGAATATCTCATAAAACGCTTATAATTATTTATTTATTTGTTGTTATTTTATTATTTGATATTATTTAATACGAATATAAAAAAAATCTTAACTTAATTAAAGTATTTTAACTAAAAGCACAACGCAGTATGTGGACTCTGCATGCATTAAAAGAGTATGTGTATTTACTATAAATATACCAACCATTTATGTAGCGCATGTTACTGGAATTATATTGTATAACAATTTGTAAAAAAAACCACCTTAATAATCTTTTTTATTTTAAATACTTTCACTGATAAAAATTGCTGGAGTGAAGACTGGATATCATTTTTTTCCTATGAACCCCGCTACCGTCTGAGAAAACTTCGCAATATGTATCTAAAAAATTCGCAACGTCAAGAGACATGCCATCAACTATGAAAGATATATTTCTTATGACAACGCCCACCTTGTCCTACATGTACTCAGTGCTCCTACAAAAATAAGACTTGCCAGACAGTTTTTGTATTTGTGTAACATCCGTGAACAATAATTGTGCACGCGTCAAATCAGATGTTACATCTCAACAACACGTCACTAAAATAAAACCTACAAAAATACCACCGAACAATTCCAACAAAATTTTACTTACTTAAAGACGAGAGCGTTAATTATAACCGGAGTGGAGTAAAAAAACTCAGGAGGGGAACTAAATTTATCACAAAATCTGATTCTTGAACAAAGTGTTTTTTTTCTCTTGACAAAATGGAAAGAAATAATTAAGAGACGAGACGAACCGAGGCCGGGTGTAATAAAACACCCGATGGTGACTGACAAGATTCAGTGCGACAGCCATATATAATTTTGGACAGCTTGGAATTTTTAAGACGATCTTTAATGACTTTAGACACCTGTGACGTGGCTTTTACGCGGCACTAACTCGGAGACGATAAATTTGAACGTTCTTTGGGTTATTGATTATAAAATTTTATCTTTTATTACAAGTTTTATAAGCTGTTATAGATGATTAAATATGAAGTAACAGATATAGATATTTTATGGACGATTATTGAAACGCAATACAAGAAATATATCTCAGCATTGTTTGTTTCCTCTCAGTTTTATTTGTAGATATATACGAGTACACACACATACAAGTATACGTGACGCACTTATAAGTCATTATTCATACTTATTGTTTGTAATATTTATGACATACATTTTCATTATAAAAAAAAATATTGTGTTCCAAGCGGTGATAGCCTACCTGTATCTCGACTCTCATTCTTAAAGTTCTATGTTCAAATCCTCGGCGTGTACCATTAATTCGTACTTACATACGAGTACATACATATACTCGTAGATACTTACATAAGTATACTTTTTTTTCTTCAATTATCAGTAGTTAATTTGAGGGAAACTGCATACTAACGAATTGAAAAACCTGGAGCATATGTCCACACTGATCCCGCCTGATTCAATATGGCATGAAACACCCTAATAATAATTTGCCACAGAAGGCCTTATATGCCTTATCGGCCGATATCAAATATTTTCTTATTTATTCGTTTGTTCTATTTTCTCTCCTATTACTAGTTCAGTCTCTTATTGTTTTATGCATCTCTGTCGAGAGCCATATATTCCATTCTCATTTTTTAAAGTAGTTTTAGGAAGATTACTAAGAAATATACCAAATTCGGAGATCACTACTTTCGAAATTTCGCAAAAAAAATTTAATTCACTCGACTAACGGTCACGAGCTGAGTCCAAGACACTAATCAGTATTGAGGTTTATATATGCATATATCTATATAGAAAGACAGTTTGGAACAACATCTCGGTTAAGTTCGAAAATAAATCAAAACGGTTCAATTTTCCACAATCAATCTTGAACTTTGTTCAAATCTAGTTAATTTTGTTCAATCCAATTTTATTCAAAGTTCATGAGATGACACTCACTCTGCAGGAACATTACGATATAGGTGCTAAATTTGTTACAGTTCTTCAAATAATAGTACGTATGACAATATTTAAGTATTTACATTGCAGAATGGTAATGTGAGTTGAACTCACACCGCGCAAATAAAGAATTTGAATTTGAAACAGCGAAATCTGCGTTCTCGACTGGCGCCTGCCGTCTCCTTTTCTTCTTGTCATTTCTTGCTGTATTAGTAGTTCAAAAGACTTTTAAGGAACTAGCCAACTATGTACCAACGGGAGGTTAAAGCCACCGATCCCTAATTTCACTTCATCCACAGTTTAACGGCTGAAGTTAAATGACTGGTAATGGACGCACTTTGCAAATGAAATTTTCGACGCCCCTCGTAGTTGGCGGCTAAAGCACTTTGCTGTTAAATATTATGCTTTACGATGTTACAGTTTTCAAGTTAACTATTATTAGGATATTCTGAACAAAAGACGTAACTTTGGACAATGAATTAATGTCTGACGACTACTTCAACTTCGGCTTTTCTTACTTCTTCTATATATATCTTCTTCTTCTTCTTTGTCGTTCCCTCTACAACGATCTATTGAATTGGCGCGGGACAGAAGCAAATGGAGACAAATCACATATGGTCACGATCCTCTATATATATAAGCAAATAAATTTCATTTCATGATTGCAATGCAATCAGTATCCAACGTGCACATTGTCTTGTGCATAAGAGATATATGAGCTTTAAACGCCAGGCTGTCCAAACGGATTGGCGAGGCCACTCACTCTTTCAGAGGTGGTGTAATTCCTCAGCGCTAGTGATAGCGATTTTGTTATCTCTTATTTTTGTTTCAAGGGATTCAGGACGGCTGTGCAGGTGTTCTTCTCCTGCGAGCTCTGCGCCTACTCAATAATACCATCTAGTGAATTCTGAGTTTAGATTAGTCCCAGTGTTCAGGGGAAGCGTTTCGTAAAGCGGCTGTAAATTTTGGTGTATTTAGAGTCCTTTTTAAAACAGTTATGTTTTTAAGGTAAAGCTTCTTATTTGGTAATGTAACAATATTTTATATCTTATTAAGTTATAAGAACTGTATTCGGCCCTGTGATTCCTCTGTAGTCTCTGGTGCCTGTGACCTGGGATGGAACGAGAAGTATTATAGAATGAAACCTAAGACCTAAGACCTTTATGAATCTACAAAAATTATAGTTAACCATCATCGGAGAGAGACTACCCAACTAGAGACTTGCCACTTATCGAGTGCACTATATGACAAAATTGGTATTAAAGCTATTGGAGTGATCGTTGCAAGAACTTCTTGCAACACAAATACAAGGTCACGTATGTTAGTTCTGAATAACATGACTATATTGTTAAATAATTGGTGTTAATCGTTGTCAATAATTCCCACAGCCGCTGGGCGCACTCGACTGGCCAAGTTACCCCACTCTCACGGAAGACTATCGTACAATGTATTACATTTCCCACTTTATCCTGTTCCCCAGTGTACTCAAGTAGGTACGTGTTTTGGTTTTGAGTGAGATATGCCAGGGCTTATTCTCATAGCACCATATCCTATCCCTCCCTATTTACTTAAATATTTCTACAAATTCATTTCTAAATCTCTAGAGGCAGGTGGCTCTCATGTCTCATCTGAGGGCATGCCAACGTTTCTCATTCTGAACTGATATTCTGAGGTATACTTTCCAACCAGTTTACTTGCTCCACCAGTGGCTCGTCTGACCACCTTCATTCTATAAAAAAATTAATTACACTTAATCCTGTGTATGCAAACGTACGTATACTTTTATTTGACTTATTTTGCTATTTTTTATCATTTTTGAGAGATTATGAAATATTGCCAATAAATGTATTTAGTCCCCTGAGAAATGTCATTAACAAACTTTACGCCTACAAAGTTAAGAAATTAAAGAAAAACCTTCTTTTCCGTTTACATTACAGAATATATAAGTAATGATCTTTTTAATGAGGGGTAAGAGCCTTAAGGGCAGTAAAAGGCAAAAGAAGTGAGCCGAACTCCGGACTTTACAAGTAAATGTTTCCAAATTGAACAAAAGATACTGTGAATAATTTCGTTTAAGGTAAACGTAACAAGTTTGTACGAAATTTCATTCTTTATATTCTTTCTACTTACATTAAGAATTATATATAAGAAGAAATATATAGAATTACGTGAAACGAAACAAATACCTACTCAAAAGTATTTTTTCGTAAATTTTGATAAAGGTGCTTTATATACTACCAATTATGTGGAACGTGAAATTTCTGATGTGTCGCAAAATCTAATTAACTTTAAAGTTTGTACGTTTGAAGTTCGCGAGTAAAGAAAAGTGGGGAAATAGTGCTGTAACTGAAAACAAGTTTATTGTACAATGTTGTATTTACTGTTGGCGACATCTAACAGCCTTATTTTAAATAAATTTATAGTGAACTGTAAACGAGTTTGCATTTGTACGAACGCTTGTTAGGTCAATACTGGTTGTAAAGGAATTGTGTTTGTATATGGAATTTTTTTTTAAAAGTGGTTCAGTTAATAATTATTAGAATCATTGTGTCTGGAATGTATCACAAATTAACTGCTTCTTTTTTTGGACGAAGGCGGCAGACTAGCATATAGTCCACCTGATGGTAAGCGGATACTCTCGCCCATAGACATCCGTGATACATGCCAACATTAGTCCAAAATGACAAACGTTGGCACGCCCCCGGATGCGCTGCCTACCTTTGGAGATATAGGAATGGATTTGGAGAAAGGGTAGGGATAATGGGGTGGTGGGATAGGATGGGAATGGGCTCTGACACATCTCACTCACTACCGAAACACGTACATACATTAGGGAAATAAGATAAAGTGGGAAATGCAGTACATTTAAGATATTGTTCTGTGAGAGAGGGGTAACGGAATTTGACGGAATTACGGACTCCTTCGAATTTCTTGACGGAATAGTCATGGACTATATACATCTATACTAGAGAGTTTGTCTTGAATTAATTAAATTAACATCCTTTACTTTACTACATGCTCGGGATATAATCTTTGTAATGTCCACACTACTCGGTGGTACTGCTTAGCTAACTATATTTATACACTGAATTAAACAGGGGTTAGAACTATAAATTAGCGATTTCTTTATATATCTGTAGCCTGGAGGTAAAAAATACAAGAACCAAAAATGAAATTTTACAATAACATCGCAATTTGAAATGCTTATCACATTAAGGGATAAATCTAAAACTATTGTTTATAAGACTTATTTCTTTTTTCCCTTTGGAAAAACATAACATTAAATATTACAATTAAAACGTATTACCTCTCAGTTACAGATACGAGTATACTCCATAGTTTGATCAGTTACAACACCTTCTTGCGGTTTGTAAACACTCGTACATAAGGTAACTAAAGTTTAAAATCGGTGCTGTAAACTGTAAAATAAGATTGTATTACAACATTACTTTTGCAGTTGACGTTATATAGTCGACTATTGAATAAGTTGATAACAAACTGTAATCTTTCAAACGGTTGGCTTATACTTTTTGTAATAGGAAACCTTCTACTGGTAACATTGAGCATGGTTAAGAAAAAGTAATTGAAAGTTGAATTTCTATGAAAAAAATCTTAGATTCTAATATCTAAACTCCCCTAACTAATCCTAATCTTAACTAATCCTAATTAACATATAAAAAAACGATCAACGAATGGACGAATTGACCTGAAATTTAGCATGGGTCTTATTGAGGGACCACGAAATATACACCGGATAGTGAGCAGGCGGGCGTAGCCACGGGCAAAAGATAGCAAACTATAAGTTACTATAGTGTAGTAAACATATAGTAAAACTATAGTAAAGCTAGTATTGATTTTATCATTACCTACTTCGAAACCGCTTTAGTTTTAATTGTAGGCCGTTCATAGTTTTCTATTCATTATTATAGCCTGATATACAGATTTCATATCAATACCTACACCAATACTCTATCTACTCGTATTTTAAGTACTATCAATTTGATTGATGATTCCATTCAAAATAATTTACATGGAAGCGGAAGCGATCCCGAATCGATGTCAAAATGTATCTGTAATCGATGTCAGAGGTTAATGTAAACGTCACTATTTTTCAGTCGGCAACTGCATTTTTAGGAGCAGATATTTTCAAACCGTAAACCAATAAATTGAATAACCCCTGTCGGTGAGTGGGACATTAAAGGTTGATACATGTTACGTTTGTTTCGTTCGCATATTACCTATATTACTACTTTTTTAAGTCGTAGCTCTAGCTTTTAATAATAGGTCGGGGAGAAAGTCTTTTCGTATTTTATATGTAGGTATGAAGTTGTGATCCAATATCTTTGATTGAACTGTTTGTACCCGGCTGGTTATGATACCATTAAAAAGGTAACATTTAAAAAAAAGAAATAAAAAAATAAAAAACTGTTTCCCGACATTTTTCAATTGTTTTTCTGTCCAAGAAAATGAGTGAATCTAACGAAGAAATTCGATACATTGGCAACACAAGCGAATAAAATTTGTGCTGTTTATGGACCTAATTTAGTGTCAGTAAGAGTAGCACAAAGTTGGTTGAAGCGTTTTCAGTCAGGAAATCTTAATGTTAAAGATACAGTTCGCTCCGGTCGCCCTGTTCCGATAAAGTTGATGCCATTTGTGAAAAAGTGCAGCACGATCGGCATATAAGTAGTTACCACATTGCTGATGAACTGGACATTAACCACAAAACAGTCTTGACTCATTTTAAAAAGTATGGATTCACAAAAAAGCTCGATATTTGGGTACCACACGAGCTCACTGAAAGAAATCTAATGAACCGTGTACTCGTTTGCGATTCTCTATTAAAACACAATGAAACCGACCATTTTCGAAATGATTGATCACTGGTGATGAGAAGTGGATTGAGAAAAACACCCGGAATTGATCAACAGGAAGGGTGTAGTCTTTCATCGTGATAACGCCAGACCACACACATCTTTGGCCACTCAGCAAAAATTGAGAGAGCTTGGTTGGGAAGTGTTGATGCACCCACCATATAACCCTGACCTTGCACCCTCAGATTTCCACTTGTTTCGGTCTCTTTAGAATTCTTTAGGTAGTGTAAGGTCAACATCAAGAGAGGACTGTTAAAACTACTTGTCGCAATTTTTTGACCAAAAATCCCAAAATTTCTACAGCAACGAGATCATGTCACTACCTACAAGATGGCAGCGAGTTATAGAACAAAACGGCACATATATATTATAATTAAATGTAATTAAACTTTTAAACAAAATGTCTTGAATTTGTATATAAAATACGAAGAAACTTTTTCTCCGACCTTATATATAACGTTATCTAAACAAAGGGATCCCTTTGCTAAAATGGACGGTATGGTCTTTGGTCAGAATTTTCTAACATCAATATTTCGATTCTTTTTCTTTAAATTCTGCTTAAATTGAAACATGTTCTAACTTCTGATATGTAGTATGTAAGGTAAAAGCAATAGTAAATCGTTTTTTTAACTTGTGACTTATCTAGAAAACTAGAACCGACAATAAGGTCCCTATAGTGTTTTATATAGGGAAATAGGCGGACGAGCAAGCGGTTCCACAGAATGGTGAGTGGTTACCGCCGCAACAACATAGTGGTTCACTAAACTAAAGTTATCGACATAACTAACAGAATTAGCCCGACAATCGATGGCGTCCAGAACTTGAATGGAGACAACGTATCGGGAAGCGCAGTAAGGAACATCCTCCGGTCAAGTGGGCTGACGGCTTGAAGAATTTGCTAAAGAATGCCGCAATACATGTTACCCACCTGATTTGGTCAATGAACTCCCTATCAAGCTGCAGGAACAATATATGAATGACGACAAAATAAAACTTTCACTGAAGACATTTTTAGCAATGAGTAGGACAGAAAGTTATATTTAAGGATCGCTCCTCGGTACTATGGTTAAATCATGGAGGTTTTTGTAGTATCTCTATAGATTAAAAAAGGAATTTCGTAAAAATCTGGTCATCGATAATAAAGAAAACAATGGGATTTTCCTAATTTCATTTCCTCGAAAGTTGACATTATCATCGATCAAGCAAAATATATATAGTGTGCACACTGCATTACAGATAAGTACGAATATAACAAAATTAAGAGGAAAAAATCAAGGAATAATTGAAAAACAGAAATTACATAACCAACATTCATAAAAGCAAACGAAAAGTGGTTGAACAATTGAATCACTGCATTCAATAATTACATTTGCATGTTCTAGCAGAGAAAGAAGAATTTCATTTGCATTCACTTGCCTTTCTTGCTTCCGATGTAGCAGTCACCGCCACTCATCGCTTCGTTTGCTCCAAAATGATTGCCTTCGTCTGTCGTTGAATTGGAACTTAGGCGCGCTTTTACATCTCAAGTTCTTGCAGGGAAATCGGTTTTAAAACTTTTAAAATTAACAGTTTTAAAATTTAAAAAGGAAATTCTAAGATAAGAGATAAGGATTTCTAAGAGATTTTAGAAGTTAGACTTTTAGACAAGTTCTTGGGAAATATTTTTATTTCGAACAGAGCTGTGAGTATTTTCTATTTACTTTCTTTGTAAATAATTTGCAGCGCATTGTTTACCTGCTGTTATTATTTTGGCAAGAGTAACAAATCTTACCGAAGATACTGAATTATACTATCTGTAATACAGTATTACTAACTCTTATTATTATAACATTAAGGTGTCCCTGGGTAGGTATAAGTTGACCTGTTGTCGACTTTATGATAAACAGAACCTTCTTGTATTCAAGTTCATTTATTTTCATGCATATTTCATTCTTGGAGGTCGAAAGAACAGGAGATAGCTCTTCATACTAAGCCACAGATATCAGTCTTCTCACTCCTATTCAAAATGACAATGTACAATATCAGAGCTAACATGAAAATCACGGCATGGATTTTTATGAAATTTAGTGTAATAATAATTTTGGTCCTGGGATGCTTTTTATGAGTTCTCATGGGAATAACTGTAAAGTGAGCACACGTAGTCTAAAGACCTGGCGAAGGAAGTCGGCGGGTACTTACCCGCCAATATAGTTACCAATATAGTACATTTTTTTTATTCTCGGCCAAGGTTTCGGACTCTAATAAAGACGCACCCATGAAAGACTCTTGACACCCTTTGTACCTGATATTTTTCCTGTGTTTTCTTCCACAAAGGATGTTTGTCTGTATCGAATTACCGTTACTAATAGCATAGTTGACACTGATAGGGGTTGGATATAGCACGTAAACACAAAAGGATAGGATAACATAATGTCTACATAACAAGGAAGTACAGATAGCCATACGCTATGTACTCAAAACGGCGATTTTTCCCGCCTTTATTGCGAACATATTAAGGTACTGGTAAGTATAGGAAGACCTGTTACCGACTATTCACTAATATTACAAGATGACAAGCATTTGCCCGTCGCTTTGCTTGCTTGCAAAAATATTTCTCCTGGATTTTACACTTTCCACTTATCAAAAGGTACATTTTGCTATAAATATAAGAAATTAATTACATCAATCTATACATATAACAAAATCGTAAAATCGTAAATTTAGATGACTTTTCTTTTTCTAATTCCTTGCGTTGTATTCTACGAACGACACAGATCCCGAAACAGCCATTTTTAGATTTTTTGTCTACCTGAAAAAAACGCAAAAACCATTGAATGAATTTTAATGAATTATATGTTAATCATACTAATTATTTGTAATGCTAATTAATAAAGTTTAAGCTCTAAAAGAAAATTATATAATAAGTCTTTTAAATTAATGATATTGGGTTCTTCAATCATGAACAAACACATTGTAATGTGTCACTAATTAAATCCTCATTAAAGCCTCATTAAATTGAATGAGTTAACAAGGGCCAGAAGCCGAAGGCGCTGGCTGACAGGCTAAAAAGTTTCCCAAAAAGCAATGTTTCAAACGAGATGACATTCAGTAAAAGTGAAAAATTATTCTTTTGACGAAGTTTTTCTTTACTTTTAGATTTTAATCTTTTGTGTCTAGTCAACGATTTTATTTATTTCTTGTTTCCATGTTTAAATACTAACCGACCGTACAAATTCAAATGTTATTTAATTAATTTATTAAATTATTAATATTTTGTACCTACGACTAAGTCACGAGTAAATTTTAGTGATCGAAAACCACTCACCGATGAAACAAAACATCTCCCTGGACTCGGTTCACCACTTTTGCGCATTTTGGCGCGATTATAGTGCAATATGATGACATTTTACCGCGAAAACGAAAGTTGTGGAATGAACCAAGACGAAGCCGAAGTTTTTCCATTACGCTACGATATAAGCCTCTTCTAGTGAACTGACGACAGGATTCTGCAAGGTCGGCAGCTCACCCGCAAGCACCTGGTGTTGCAGGTGTCCATGGGCGGCGGTGACCACTTACCATCATGTGGCCTACCCGTTCGTCTGCCATCTATTCTATAAAAAAAACATTAACCGTGATACCTTGTGGTTACAGATCAACATTTAATCTCTTAAAGGAAATACTAGCGCCTGAATCACTGAAATAGCAAAATCTGATTTTTACGCACATCATTATATATATGAAAGGCACTGTGGATTCTAAATTCAAAAATATCATTTGTGGCGCTAGGGATATGATTTACTTTCAATAGCAGTTTCATCTATCCCATCTGTTTTTCTCTAACTAACCACGCTTTCTTTGTTAATATATAGATAAATAAATATACAACGCAAGTTCGTAAAATTGTAGGGAAAGCAAGCGTGTCACTTATTTTGTACCTACGACTAAGTCACGAGTAAATTTTAGTGATCGAAAACCATTCACTGATGAAACAAAACATCTCCCTGGGCTCGGTTCACCACTTTTGCGCATTTTGGTGCGATTATAGTGCAACTAGGCGTTTTTGTTTAGCATTTTAAGACTAGCGCGAGAAGTAGGAGCTTAGCGGCAACTTGGACCACGGAGCGGCGGACAGTTTACGTTATCTATATCTGTGGATAAAATGACTCATATCGGGGAATCATATCGGGCTTTTGATAGAGGGAAAGTGCATGCTGCTTTACCACAGCCGCTGGGCGCACTCGACTAGCCACGTTACCGCTCTCCCACAGAAGACTACCTTGAAATGTACTGCATTTCCTATTTTATCGTATTTACCCAATGTTTCGGCAGTGAGTGAGATATGCCAGAGCCCATTCCCATCTTATCCGCTTCCTCCCCATTGTCTCAATCCATTCCTTAATCTGCAAAAGTAGGCAGCGCATTCGGGTCCTGCCAACATTTGTCATTCTGGAATGATGTTGGCATGTATCATGGATGTCTATGGACGACAGTACACTTATCACCAGGTGGACTGTATGCTCGTCTGCCGCCTTTTTACTTTAAAAAATATATGGATACATCAGTCGATTCACAAATATATTATATAGGTTATTTGTGGTTCTTTCTGACTGGACTCGTACATAACAATAATCGGCAAAGTATTGGCAAATCACTTGTACCACGGTATCTAAGTATTTGCAAATCACTTGTACCACGGTATCTAAGTATGTATTTGCAAATCCTTTGTACCGCGGTATCTTGCAAATCACTTGTACCACGGTATCTAAGTATGTATTTGCAAATCCTTTGTACCGCGGTATCTTGCAAATCACTTGTACCACGGTCTCTAAGTCATATTTATCTACCTACCTTGCTGCTAACTATTCCATTAAACGAAAACAAAAGGACATTAACGAAAAATAATGATTGTTAAAAATGCTCTTATTAAAATATACTTTTTGCGCCATCCACAGGAAGGGGAACCATGCAAAATATTCCTTATTCCCCATCCGTCAAACACTTTTTTTTTCGAATCCACCCCTAAACCTCCAAAGCTAGGTGGTATATTTAGGAACGTATCAGCGGTCTTGTAATTATATTTTTACATATGACTCCATTAAAGGGATATTCTGCTCATTTGTGATTTTATATAGGGAGGATTTAAACAGTATTATCTAGTAGATAGTAGGAGTGAGAAATGTAATTATTTGTGGTCAAGCCAGTTTGGCACACCAGTTTGGCTACGAGGAACAGCTTTTTTGACCGATGTTGGCATGTATTGTGTATGTTCAAATGTCCATATGAGCCATACACAATCCACTTACTTGTTCGCAGATTAACTGCTTGCTACGTTTTTCTATATAATATAAAAAATACAGAAATGTTACAGGTAATAGATTTATTTAACAAACTTATAAACTATTCAACTATATAATATTAAACCAAAGAATGAGTACGTGTAAGCACGTGCTATGTGCTATAAATTACATCATTTATGTGTAAAATTATGTGGAAATTGTAGCTAACAATTCTGGTTTCAATATCTGAACATAAACAGTTATTTGAAACTACAGAACTGCATAAGATTGAAGATATACTAAGGGAGTACAAACCATTTTTTCAACAAACTATTCTTTATAACTTATAACCCCCCACACTACAAAACCGTAACAAATTAAATTTATGCATTCTGTCTTTTTCAAGTGTTCAAATGTTAAATATTACCCGTGTAATATTTGTACAATAATAATTAAAGTAATATTAATTACTCTTCTAGTAAAATAAAGGATACGTTACGGGTAATTATGTTAATTAAAAGAAAAGGTTTAAAAAATTAGGCAAATGTTTCATGGCGATACGAGTAGTGGGCAATACTTTCAAACAATCTCAACTAACTTGACAAGTAATAGCATATTTGCATAAAGCAAATTCGTATTGATACAAACCAAATACAGGGTATAGTATAATCTAATAATACATAAGTATTATTAGATTATAAACTATGTATAGACTATAATAAACTATGTATCTAATACTTGGTTTGATTTTTGTTAGATATACCAGGATTTTGTGATTCTAAGTTAGTACCAGTATCGTTACGGCTTGCGACAATATTGTACTAACAAACCTTGAATGTAATTAGGACAAACTTACATTATATTAAATATTACATGCCACTGGTTATAGCCGTATTCAAGTAAATCCCGGGGGGATAATTCCCAATTCGACATACATTTAAACATTTTTATCGAAATTTGGATAGTTTCAATTTGTCTTATCTTTGGAAGCGCGACAAAAGAAACTTCTATTATGGGACATTGGGTGTAATGTTATTCAAAGTATTTAAGTAGGTGCCTAGGTACAAATGTAACAACACATACATACAGGTCAAGAATATATGCACCCTCAATTAGGGATCATTCATAAATTACGTCACACGTTAAGGGGGCGGGAGGGGGTGACATCGTGTGATAAGGGAGGAGGGAGTGAGTCATAAGCTTCGTGACGTCACATGTATAAATCTAAAGTATTAAAACTAAACTTCAACTCTAACGAAAAACTTTAAAATATTACTAATTATATCAATATTATTATAAGGCTGTTTTAATTTAATAATTTCTAAATTTAAAATTGCAAAATATTTGACGTCACACCATTTCACACAAATGTGACTACCTGTGACAAGGACGGGGGGGGGGGGGACTCCAAAAATCATGAAATTCGTGTGACGTAATTTATGGATGGCCCCTTAATACTTTTCTATCATTAAAACTAACAACATTCATTCCCCAATTTTTTTCTGAACTTGATGTTTTCCCTGAAAAAGACATTTTTTTAATTCTTGATTTGTATTCTTTGTATTCGTCCGCTTGCAATTTGTTTCTCAACAGTTTGACAGCGTTGCGTATTTTATCGCTTCACAGGACCCATTTTTAAGCAAGTAGATGTTTTATTTTTGTATGGAAAACATGTGTTGAATTGTAAAAGGTCCTAGAAGTAAAGTTGTTAGTTTTCACGTGAGAAATTCATTGTTTAGGGTAAGCAGATATTGTATATTTAATCCTCTCTCTATAAACACTTTAGGATGCTGATAGCGCAGCCACGCTTTTATAGATTATATTATCAGCTACACTTGCCCATATGCGTTGTGATGACTTCTACGCCATCATCAGCTAAAGAGTCGCCTCCCTGATGTAGTAGGTTTGCAGGTTCAAAGAAACTATTACGCTTAAGTTTGGCTGTCCAATAGGTATGAATTGAGGGAGATGCATTTGTTGCCCAAAGTCACTTAACTGTATCTATCTCAGATACAGTTAGGTCATAAGCATTCAGATGCTTATGACAATATTTTATTTTACTAACATAATTTATAACTTTAAAAGTATTAACATATTTTGTGTATCATTGTAATCCGAAAATAAATACGTAACAATAATTGTTGTTATAATAAAACATACCTACTTAAATGCAAAGATAACAAAAATACATTACACTTCTATACTTTTCAAGTAGCACATAACTATTACTGGATAATTCAATAAAATTAACTGTCCTCATACAAAGACCAAAGTAATTATAATATTTCAATACGAACATCAGGGAAGTATAAAAAATAATAAAAACAAAAACCTCTTTTTTTATATTATTTTATTCAAATTAGAATGACTGCTTGGCAAACCCTTTAATTTGCTACCCATGCCAAGGAGGTTGTGAAAAAATAGGTAATCCACCACATTAAAGCCATTTTGAAATAAATACATATATGAGTATACTAGATTGTATTGTCTCCAGTCCCAAAAGTGTGTGCAAAATTTCAGCTCAATCGGTTAGGTGGAACTGGTTTAAAATTCAGTTGCAAAATTTGACCCACACATACTAACAAGAAGAGTTGAATGAAAACTTTTAAAAAACAAGTATGTATTATAAAAGCACGACTTAATGCTTCCTGAAAAAATCCAATACAGGTCCTTAGTTTTAAACACATAACCAAATTGACTTGTTAACTAACAACTCACTTTTGTTATCTGTAGTCAAAATTTAGGCACAGTTGAATAATTCCCTTATTTTTCTTTTCATCTATGGCAATGGTGCATGCAATTAGGACATTGTGACAGTGTCAAGTTTTATTCGTAAAGTCAAAACAATTTAAAACACATCTTGTCAATATCCAGTTCCGTCGAAGTAGGTAAGCCGGGAGTCGCTCAGTAAACTGATAGTAGGTTCACTGAGGACTGAAGGGGACTCCTTGGAATCACACGAAAAACGCAGTCCCACGCTTTAATTCGATTATCACAAACATTACGCACGAAAAACACTTCGAAGTTAAATAACCATTAAACTATAAAACGTACAATGCACATTTTTTACAATTAAGCAAACAAAAACTTAACTTCACTTCTCGAGTTCCCGCCAAAATGTCCCTTTCTATGTTTATTTGTTTATTTACTTTTCTATTGGGAAAATTTACAGTAATAAGTATATGATAATATAATAATTATGTTAATTAATAATTATAAAGCCGATCACAAACTTCCACATTCAGAGTAATAATAATAAATAGGGAAAGAGTAGTTATAAAACCGATTAACTTTACCTCTAGAAGTGACTAATTATTATTTAATATTTAGCTATATTGCGTAAATAAGCAATAAAAATATTTTTAAATTATGGCTGGGAATATCAATAACATTTCAAGTGAGGGTTTTCCGAAGATTAAGAGAAATATAGGGACCTAAACATTTTATAGAAGAAAAAGAAGTTGGCTAAGTTCCTAGTAATTTGGAAAATTCAAATAATGTAACATTGAGACCTCATTATTAGTTCTAATTTTCGAAATATTCTAATGTGATCTTTTCAAAAGTAATATATTTTGAATGCTCTATTTTATAAATCAAAAATTAAATTAAATTATTTAAATAGAATCTTGAAACAGCGCAATTTTGAATTAAAAAATATAAACTCGAGTCAATAACATCACATCTGCTCAGATAACACCACAAATATCCAGTATGTTGCCAGTCAATATTTTAAAATGTACAATATCGATAATGTACAATGATAAATGTATAATAATAATGGATACATGGATAATGTACTCGCATAAGTCCTTTCTTAAACTCAGAATTAATTGCAATTCAATAATATTGAGTAGTTTGCTATTGAGTTTTCGTGGTGTGGGTCGACTTTAGAATAGAACCACCCTATCTCTTCCCGTAGATCATAAAGGGAGAACAAAGCCCCGAGGATCTACACCACCTCCAAAAGAGTGAATTTGCCAACCCGTTTGGTCAGCTTGGCGTTTTAAGGCCATACATACATCCCTTGAGGCCAGTTGAGGCCCATGTCTGACAGAGGACGATCAAAGGTTAAGGTAACTTTTTACGAGTAAGTGCAATTACTTTTGTTTAGAAACTGGCATTGAAATAACTATTTTTAACGACGAACGATTGTATAAAGAAGATTCCCCTCGGGATTCCCCATACCTAAATGTGGAATTTCTCACAAGAAAAAAGTTGGCTATGTTCCCAATGATTAGGTAAACCCGAATAGCTTCTTGAATGTCATTATAACTGAGGTAGAGACGGAGTTGTAAGGCGTGACAATCTGCTACCAGTGGTGGACAAAATTAAATTTTTGGACAATTGACAATCAATTAATTGTTAATCACGCCTATTCCAATTAAAAATTAATTAATTATAATTGATTAATTAATTGTAATTAATTAATTAATTGTAAACGATTAATTAATTGTTAATCGCGAGTTTCCACAATTAACGATTAATCAATTGTCAATCTTTTTAATGTATTTGATTAAAAACTAACAATTGAAACTTATTATTATTGTATATCAATATATAAACCCAGTGTACCACAATAAATTATGGAGTTACAATCTGAGCCTTGCGTATTACTTACTCACTCTCCCCAAACCTATGTCTGGGCGATCAGCCCTGCCACCGGGTGGCCTGGGCATACTTTTCAAACAATAATGAGTTTTAATTTTTAGTTTTTAATCAAATACATTAAAAAGATTGACAACTGATTAATCTCGTTCATTGTGGAAACTCACGACTAACAATTAATTAATTGTTAATCGCGAGTTTTCACAATTGCAATTAATTAATTTTTAATTGGAATAGGTGTGATTAACAATTATTTAATTGTTAATTGTCCAACAATTTAATTTTGCCCAACACTGTCTGCTACTATATGAATCAAAATGACACGTAATCATTTTTTGCGGCTCAATTTTACGCAAATATGCAATTCTTCATATCAATTTCAAAAAAAGTTACGCGTGTGACAAAAAGGTTTGTGACTGTGTGACTGTTTCATATTAATTAAACTTAACCACTCGAGTTGTCATCAAGCATTGCAGAAAAAAGTGACCAAAACAGACCCTTTTTGCATTTATCGTTGTATTTATTTTTTCTATGTTTAATCATTACATTAAAAATGTATTGTTTCAGCAAACCTTATCTTAAATCACCTCAGTAGTTTTTTTAATATAAAAAAACTATTGTATATAAAATTATACTATGTATACCTAATTGTATATTAGGTATATAAAAGGTACACGTTCGCCCCGCGTACCAGAATGAGACGCCAACATGACCTTGCTACACACTGATGCCAACTAGAAAGATTAATACGAGTATATTGTAACAATAATAAAAAATACGATTCTGCGAATCCCAAAACAGAGATTATAATCATTGTTCATACAATGTATTTTTACTATAACGTAAATATTTCAAAACAACATATTTTCGAATGCATTATTGATACAGCGAGGAAAATAAAACTCTAGTTAAAACGTAATATTAAATACAAAGACATCATGATACGTCACGAATGAACTAAAGAATAATTTATTTAATGACCTAATATACTAAAAGGAAGAATAATTGATTATGTCCAGGTATTTATTCCCATGAGCGTCTGAGTTAAATGCACCGCTCATAAAACTGACCTTGCGAATGTCACGTTATCGTATTGTGATCATATTTTAGTCATTTATTATTTTTCTTTATTTTAATGAATACATATTTTAAAAGGCTATTGATTATACACGCTTAATTAATTTTAGAAATTAATTATAGACTCTGATAGATAACATAATAAGTTACAAGTACACAAAAGATTTGAAACTTTTACATATAAAGTATGTAACTATATTTTTGTTAAGACAATAGAGACTTTAATTGTGAGGGATAAGATTAAAAATAACAATGAACTAAGTTAAGACTAATATTGCAATAACAGCAAGAACTAACGATGTGAAAGAATATCTTGTCATTATAGCCGAATTTCTTTTAAGAGATTGTGTAGCATAAGTTTGTAATAAGTCGCAAGGTACGTTATGGCGTTGCTTTGATATCGGCGTGACTCTTATTACATAGCAATTCATGCCTGGCGTTACCTGTACTGGTTGTCCACGGAATCTGGAGTCAGTGGCTTCCGTTACCTGTGTAGTTGTCGTCGTAGTGACTGATGAAGTCACAATAGTGCCGTTAGGCAAGATATTGGTTCCAACATTAGGCACTACTGGAAGAGGCTGAGAAATCAAAGTACCGTTTGGATACATATGCTGTGGTAATCCGCTGGAAGAGACAGATGGGTTCACAATCGCACCATTTGGCAAGACTTGATTTGGTGCAACGTAATTGGACGTGTTTATTGTGGTAACTACTGTCTGCTGGTTTGACACAACATTGTTGTTGACAATGTTCCCAGGGTTGTTCTGTTCAGACCATATGAAATTTGTGATCATATGACAATTTATCTTCATTTCCTCCGAATTCCCACTGTCGTAGTGCACACCAAATATACATTGTTCGTTTTCTTTGGGCATATAATGCCTGTGGTAATTATGCATATTGGAATTAGCCGAAATTCTTCCAAGGTTGTATAGGGCTAAACCAGCTAATAATGTGCTGAATCTGCTTCCAGAAGATTGGTATTCATAAACGTAAACTGGTAGAGGTCCACTGTAAACTGGATAGGATACAGGGTGTGTCGAATAAGACGATCTGTAGTATATCGTTGTAGGCGGCGAATAATGATAATGATGGTGATGGTTGACGGTTGTTGTTTTATACACATTCTGATTATAATGATAATTGTTAGTGCCAGAATTCTGAGGATACTGATAACCGCCAGTACGATGAGTGTTATGAGATCCATAATAATTGTTTGATGTACCACCAGGCAAAGTATTAGACGGTGGGTACGAATGGACAGAAGGCTTTTGATAAGTAGATCCAGTATGCCCAGATCCAGATAATCCAGTTGCCGATGACGGGTATCCATGTGAACCAGTCCCTGTACCATATGCTCCTTGAACTACTGAATTACGCTGCGGGTATAGGTTCGATCCACTATTTCCTGATCCTGACAGTCCGTTCGAAGCTGGATATCCATGAGTGCCGGTAGATCTTGGTGGGTACCCATGTGAGCTTCCCGATAATCCACTAGAAGTTTGATACGCATTGTTTGAAGTATGCGTTCCGTATGAAGAACTACCAGACAAGCCGCCGTGACTTGTCGGATACGCGTGATAGCTAGACACAGAATTTACGTGTGTTTGAGAAGGTTTCGGGTACGAATGCGACACGTGTGATCGCGATGAGCTATAAGACGGTTTACTAGCATATCGCGCTTCATTTCCGTAAAGGGAAGCGGCGATCAAAAGCGAGCTCAGTAATAGTGTTCGCGACACGCCCGCCATTGGGAGCGGCAAATAACAACTGACATAAAATTCCCCTACATACAAACACACTGATATTTGGCAGCAGACGCACGGCCTTCCCGCACGCAAATAGATCAATCCATTTAACAATATTAAAAGTCCACAGTTGCGTATGTATACAAACAGAATTCCCAATTTACGAGTATATCGATAGCGTAATCACAGTATATTAACGGTTGAATTTAAGTAATGATTGTATATTAACAGTAATTTGAAGTTCAAATCCTCGCCTATTACCAATGACTTTCTACATAATAATCGATTTTTAAAATTATCACTAACTCGGTGGTGAAGGGAAACATCGTGAGGAAACTAGCGTGCTCGAGAATTGATAAAAATTCTGAAGCACTAATCGGCATTGAGCCCGCGTGGGAGATTATGACCTAGAACCTACTAGGAATTTACTAGGATATGCCTGTGCCGTGTAGTGGAACATTATAGGATCTATTCATCTACACTGTATTGTTTTAACAAGGCGAACTTAATGCCACAAATAAAGCATTTCTCCCGGCCGACCTTGGAGCTATATAGTGATGGCATGGTAGGTATAATATGTATTAATGGCATTCCACCAAGTTATATTAACCGTGACTGGAGGAGAAAAATAGAAAATAATGTATGACGCCTTGGGAGAGCCCAAGCAGTGGACAGAGTCTTATATCCACTCGAATGTATTACTCATATTTAATGACTTTCGAAAAACACGCAGATATTCTACCGACGCCTTTGCTTGGGTTTTCCTGGTTTTTTGTTATTACTTATAGCTATCTTCATAGCGTTTGCATATAACGTAATAACAATAAATACCATGACGGAAATAATATAGCTGAAGAAATATAATACTTGGCTTAATATTATGCTTATTTCTTTTTTTTATTATATCTTAAAAGTACTGTCTTCTAAGAAGAATGATAGCCTAGGGGTATCTGTACTCACCTCACATTGGAGTGATCCTGAGTTCAAATCGTTCGCCCGTATCACTGAGTTTTTTTTAAATTCTCACTAGCTCGCCAGAACCAAAATCTGGAGTATGTGTATCCACCAATCCGACTGGGCCCGCATGGTGGATTTACGGCTCGAAACCCCCCAGTAATTTACTTGTACTAGGGGAAGCCTATGCCCTGTAGTGGGACATTAATGGCTGGTACAAGCACTGGTTTTCTGCAGTTCTGTCTTTTTGGTACCCATTGTATGCTTACAATATTTTACTCTTCCATATGTATACTTTTAATATATTTATTTACACACCACGGGGGTTGTGGGACATGTCCACCACGCGTGCCCAGTGCTGATTGGTGAATACTGCGGATTGGTGGATAACCTCTAGTGATATCCACAACAGTAGATGTGTCATTGCAGGCTGATATCGAATTGAAAAAATGCTTACAATATCCTTTACATTTTTAAACCTACTGAACTAGAATTAGTAGGGTTAAAGGATACATGATCTCGAGTTACGTACATTCGTAAGGTTCAGAGCCAGAACGCTTGAGCCGTACAACCAGCTAGCAAAAATTGGTTGCAAAGACCATTTGCTAGAATATTAAAATGATTCAATATACGTAAACAAAAGATTTCCGATGAAAATTGTTCAATCTTAACAAATAGCGACTTGTCACAAGCGCATGACGCTTTAGTAAAACTAATTCAAAGCGCTTTTTTTTTTATAGATTAGTGGGCGGACGAGCAAGCGGTCCCACGTGATGGTAAGTGTTACCGCCGCCCATGGGCACCTGCAACACCAGGGGGTATGCGGGCGCGCCGCCGACCTTGCAAAATCCTATTCACAGCTCTCTTGAAGAACCCCATATCGTAGCTCAATGGAAAGACCTCTTGAGGCAGTTCGTTCCACAGCCTACGGGTTCGCGGTATAAAATAATTAAAATAAAAAAAAAAAAAAAAATTTATAAATGAAATAAAATAATTGGCCAAAAGTAATAAATACATTCCGCCTTTGAAAAAAGTATCACCGTTTTTCGATTCCTGTGGATGGATGGTCCTATCTCATATACTAAATTCCTATATAATGCCAAGCAGCCTTTCATATTGCCCGAACAAGGTCACTTTACAAATCTATAAATACGTACAATTCACTTACCGTCACGTGGGACCGCTTGCTCGTCCGCCCACTAGTCTATAAAAAAAACGTTATTTAGATATAAAATATTTACACTTTGGTCCTAGTACACAAAGTAGAATAGACCAAAATTATTGGAAACCAGCGGCTCGTAGCCTAATTCGTTCAATTCAAGATGTTTCAAATAGTTTCAAATGCAACCTTTGTTTTAATATCGCTTTGTTTAGCAACCGGTTTGTTGCTTGTTGTTGTTTAGCAATCGGTCAAATATCATCTTATTAGTTCAATATGTGACAGATCCTTAACATTTGAAGAGCTAACCACCGTATTTTGCGAAATTGAATCAGTAATGACTTCTCGACCGTTCTGTGCATTACTGGCTAGTGGCAATCCTAATGAGTTCAATGTTCGAACCGAGGGTTATTTTTCGATAGACTAAAATCTGACTGCTGTATCAGAATCTGATGTACTCGTATGTGACATATTTATAATTCGTTTGTCTCTTTAGTAGTATATATTAATACAATCTTGCTCAAAACTTTTCTGGAAAGATGAAGTCAAGACTATTTGAATACTCTGCAACAGAGATATCTCTCTGTTCACATCTACTTAGAACCTTAAGCTCGGAGATTTTGTTTTAATAAAAATGGACCTAGTCTTTCTTTGCAATTGGCCACTAGCTCGAGTAGAGATTCTTCATCCCGGTACAGAGTCCCGTCTGTAGTACGTCTGATAGTACGTTGTATAGCATTGCGTACTCAAAAGAGTACCGTTTAAAGACCCGCCAATAAACAAAGTCCCTTGCCAAAGTGGCCCGTTGCCACACTATGTTTTTATGCTACAAGTAAAAAAAGCACAGAATTGAAATAATTACTCGATTAATCAACATTTAATAATATAAAAATATGTAAGTACAAAATGCATATATAAAACCTATGAATATAGTAAATGTGACACTAAAATGTTTTTATATGAGACATTTAATAATAGCACAAACAATAAATTCATATTTTTTATTATATTTATTATTAGATATAAAAAATAGATTAAAATCATTTGAATCTGTCAAACGACTAACTTAATCTTTCAATTTTTCTTTTTTTTCGGAGTGGCTAAATTCTTATGGCATTCCTATGGCCCTAATGGTCTTTCAAGAGTTACCCGACATGACAATTTTTCTCTTTTATATTAGTGCCCCTATTGGGTTAAGCTGAGCTTGACTGATCAATTAATAAACAAATAAATTGAAATATATTAAACAATAAAAAATATATGTCTGGTCTTAATTCTAGATACAAGTATTGTATCTAATCTTCATTCTAGATGTTAATTCCTAATTCTAGATAAGTAAAGAGCAAAAATAGCTCTTATCTAAATAAATAATCTAGCAAAAATAGAAAAATATCACTTAAATATATTTTACGTAAAAACCTTACAAAATTACACCGACTTGAGAATATATACTACGAGTAGATAAGACAAGCACTCTCGAATTGTTTAACTCATATGTGTTTTGAAAATAGAACATTCTTATTATTACGTAGTACTTAAGTTTAATATTTGACATTTTAATTAATACCTTCTCATCTGCTTCACCCCCCCCCCCCCCTTTCCGGCTCCCCCTAGAAGCTGCCAACCAGGTTTCTTTGATAAGAACCTATGATGTGTCATCAAGTCTATTCCCATATTGAAATGCAAAATTATAAAATTATAACATAAGGAATCGTGATTTTTTTATGTATAAATTAATGTTAACATATTAAAGTTATTATGCAAAATATTTTTACTATATCTGTGACACATGAAAAATATGATAGTACAGACGAAAGCTATAAAAACTCGTAACTCACATAAGTTTTAGCGATTTCACTGTTAATTGTTTTCCTTTCCAAATTCTTTACGATCTCTGTTTATTGTTTATATAACTTATTCTTTTTTGTATCTATATATATTATTTTAAATGCACATGTGTTTGAGGTGTTAAATATGCATATAGCCTGGAGGTGGTTTATAAATGCTACAATGTCTTTATTAAATTCCATTGAAAGAATTCATTTCTCCAATAACGTTAATAAGTAATAATAACAGACGAACATGAACAGTAGTATATCGTTAGCACCAACAAGAATATAACAAATCAAAAACTTATTTACTAGAGTTTTAAAAATATGACAGTATCAAAAAACAGTGTACCTACTTACTACTGCAGGATCGGTGATCACACAAGCGTTGATCACTTCCACAGTTTCACGTGGCAGCATTTTTTGAACCATAAGCCTAATTTAAAGTGTAACAAATACATCTTCATAGTTACTTGCTTATTTTCTATAGAGAAGTAATTGAATAAGCAGTAAAAGAATACTGAATGAGCAGCAAATCGACGGTAGCATTTTAAAAGTAAAATTGAAGGCCGTCGACTTGATGATGACATTATATTGTAGTAATTTAAAATAATTTACTTCAGGTATTAAAAAATGAGTTATTTTGTTCATCATAATATGCTGTTTATATAGTATTATTTTGTATTTTTTATAAATACTTCTTTAAGACTTTCTTTATAAAATCTGACTACAAAAACGTGCTTGAAACAAAACACGAACAAAACACTTGAAACAAAAACGAACAAAAACAAAAAGGTTTGAAATTACTATAGTATAATTATCAAGTTTTTTTGCATTCCTTTATGATTCAGTTTTAGGAAAGAAAATACAAAGTATCAGGTTTATTTCTTCTGATTAAAATTAACTTTGTTTTTTTTATGTCAGGTTTTGTCTGAAGACTACAATTATATTAATAACTAACTTATAAATACATCTGAAATAAGATTTGAAATTCTTATCTTATTTATAACGTAATACATACATACTCGTACCTACATGTATGTAACTGAAAGAACATTCCTATAATAGCCGCTTAATTTCTTTTTTTAACACATTATTTATAGATTGTCTTTTAATTATGTTCAAGCAATTAAATTCACTCTAGCGAAGCTATGGGGGGTTACAGCTAGTAAGATGATAAAAAAGAAATCAAAAATTGTGCTCTCGATATCTTGGAAACTAGAATCGACAATAATTAATTCGCTTTTCTCAGAAAATGTTACAAATATTAATCAGATTCTTATAACAAGATAAAACATAATGAGATAGTAAGAAACACTAATGATAGAGACGACTGTGGCATTAACGCTGCGTTTCTTTTAAGCGATTTTGAGGCGTACGTATTCAATAAACCACAAGACACGCTCTTACGCATCTTAGACGTCGGCGTTACCCTTATTACGTAACACTCCATACTTGATGTTACACTGACAGGCTGTCCATGGTACCTGGAATCGGTAGCGTCCACCACTTTATGCCATTCTGATGTACCATCAGGCATAATGCTCGTAGAGGTTTCATTATTAAACACTGTTAAAGCTGGTTTCATTCCTTGATACGTCAAAGTACCATTGGGATACATAGTCTGATACGATCCACTTTGATTAACGGATGGTTTCACATTTACAAGAGTTCCATTAGGTAACATTTCATATGGTATGAAAATGAAGTTGGTCGTGTTTACGGCAGTCACTGTCTGGGTGTAATTTGTCACTACATTGGTAGTTGCTGATTTACTGGCGTTTCGTTCAGACCAAATGAAATTAGTTAACATACGGCAATTCACTCCCATTTCTTCCGAATCACCACTTTTGTAACGCACTCCAAAAATACATTGTTCATTTGTTCGGGGCATATATTCTGTATGATAGTCATGCATATGTTTATTTGCTGATACTTTGCCAAGGTTGTACAGAGCTAGACCTGATAATAAATGACTGAACTTGCTACCTGAAGATCTGTATTCATAAACATAAGGTGGTAGGTCTCCCCTGTAGACTGGGTAAGCTATAGCATGTGAAGATTGTGTGGGAGTGTAATAGATCTTTGTAGGTGGCGAATAATGATAATAATGGTGATGAACGGTAACAGTTTTATGTCCATTTTGATTGTGATTGCTAGAACTTGTGCTGATAGGCCTTTGATTAACGTTATTAATATAGGGTGGGTTAGAACCTGACATTTTATTAGATGGTGGGTATGTGTGCACGGAAGGTTTCTTAGATGATCCAGTACTTCCTGATCCGGATAATCCATTTGATGAAGTTGGATACGCGTGAACATTCGACGATCCACCATGAGTTTCTCCTTGAACTCCTGAAGTATGCTGTGGGCGTAAGCTTGATTCGGGATGTCCTGATCCAGATAATCCAGAGGATGATGATGGGTATCCATGAGCATTTGAAGATCCACCGTTTACTGAAGAAGTCTGACTTGGAGGTGAGTTTCCTGATATGCCATTAGAACTTGGATACGCATGACTCGGAGTAATCGTTCCATGTGAAGAACCATTGTGACTGGACGAACCAGAAAGTCCTGACGAGGATGACGGATACCCCTGAGCACTTGAAGATCCGGTATTTATAGGCGAATTGTGACTTGGATGTGAGCTTCCCGACGTACTGCTAGAACTTGGATATGCATGGCTTGGAGTAATCGTTCCATGTGAAGAACCATTGTGACTGGACGAACCCGAAAGTCCTGACGAGGATGACGGATACCCATGAGCACTTGAAGATCCGGTATTTATGGGCGAATTGTGACTTGGATGTGAGCTTCCTGACGTACTGCTAGAACTTGGATATGCATGGCTTGGAGTAATCGTTCCATGTGAAGAACCATTGTGACTGGACAAACCAGAAAGTCCTGACGAGGATGACGGATACCTATGAGCACTTGAAGATCCGGTATTTATGGGAGAATTGTGACTTGGATGTGAGCTTCCCGACGTACCGCTAGAACTTGGATACGCATGACTTGGAGTAATCGTTCCATGTGAAGAACCATTATGACTGGACGAACCAGAAAGTCCTGACGAGGATGACGGATATCCATGAGCACTTGAAGATCCGGTATTTATGGGCGAATTGTGACTTGGATGTGAACTTCCCGACGTACCGCTTGAACTTGGATATGCATGGCTTGGAGTAATCATTCCATGTGAAGAACCACTGTGACTGGATGAACCAGACAGTCCTGATGAAGATGAGGGATACCGATGAGCGCTTGAAGATCCGGTATTTACTGACGAAGTGTGACTTGGACGAGAGTTTCCCGACATTCCACTAGAACTTGGATACCCATGGCTTGGATTAATCGTTCTATGTGATGAACCACTGTGACTGGGTGAGCCTGATAATCCAGAGGATGATGGGTAATTATGTCCACTTGAAGATCCGGAATGGCCATGAGAGGTATGTGACGAGTGTGAGCTTCCTGACAAACCGCCATGGCTTGGATATGCATGGCTGGAAGTACTTGCGTGTGAGGAGCTATGGCTGGACGAACTGTGGCTTGATGGACTCGAATGATGACTTGAACTCACATGGTGTGAAGATCCGTGGCTTGAATGGCTTGGTTTTGACGAATGTGAAAGAGACGATGAATGTGACGTAGATCGCGCTTCATTGTATTTTAATAAAGAAGCAGCGATTAACAGAATACACAATAGAAGAGCGCGCGATACGCCCGCCATTACGAGCGGCGAGTAACAACTGACATAATAAAATTCCTTCCCATACAAACAGCGAGATATTCGGCGCCAGACGGGTGACCTTCCTCAACGCAAATAACCCGTAACAACAGAGATACATGTCTAGCAAAGATGCTCAATTTTAAAATGCATACACGTGCTCAAAACTTAGCGTACACACTATACATACACATACAAAAAATTGTATTGTTGTGTGAACCTTGAAATTAAAGCAGAATTAGTGTGATAAATGAGCGACTTTTTTGCTTCGAGTGATTGTTGTAGACTATCAACCTAAGTTAACTAATGAACTAATGAAATGTTTTATTGTATTTAAATTTAATAATTATTCGTCGCGTAGACTGTATGATAGGTACATTTCGACAGTCTAATTTAATAAAAAAATCATACTTAATCTTATTATCTGTTTTTCGTATACATAAAAAATATTCACATTCAAAAGTCCGTGTATAAGTAATTCACTTTTCTATGTCTTAGGAATATATTTATTTACGTTTTAGAACAGTTTAAGAAAATGCTTCCTAAATAAACAATTGAATGAATATACTAGTTAAATGTGCCTTTTTCATATTTATGGTAATTTTATTCGGGAATTAATATTAACAAAAATATGTACTTAAATAACAAATAAACATAAATAACATTAACAGTACTATTTACTTATGTTACTCGAATGATAAAAAAATAATTTCATGAGGAAATAAACAACTTAGGAACATAATAAAATATAATATGTTACATGTGAAAAAATATTTAGGGGGTTATTAAACATTGAAAACATTATTGAACAACATTGCATTTTTAATACAAAATTACCTGTTAATAATAACCAAACAAAAATTTCCAAAACGTCACCGGGAACATTTGCTCAGCGGCCAGGTTTACTACCAACTGTGTAAATTAATAATAATTTACTCGTGTTGAGAACTTAATGTTTACTTCTGATGTCTTGTATCACCATAACCATGAATCTATTGTAATTGGTACAGTTTCCGGCAATATACAAATACATATATGGATATATATACAAATATGGATATGGATATATATATATATATACACATATATATATACATATATATATATATAGGGAAATCATATGTTATCGCACTATCGATATTTAAGGAACACTACCGACTTTCGACCCGAATATCGGGCCGAATTTATTTCGCCTATAACATTTAGCTTGGATACCAATTCACCACCCTAAGGCTAAAAATGTAGGTACCTTTTAAATTTAAAAAACTCACATTTTTCTTATCCTTTTGTATTTTACGATAATATGTAGGATATTTTTTACGTATCAACATACAACTTGCAGAAATATGGCAATGAAATTCCTTTATATTGAGTCATATGACACTGGTTATTACATTTTCCTGTCACCAGAGAACATGCTTTTTATACGATTTTTATTACTTTGCATAGGTCATATCGACTACAAAGCTTGTCATATATTGCACTGATGTTCGAATTGGAAGTGCACTGGCGACCTTACTGTACGAGAAAAATTCAATTTGTAGCAATACATCCTGCAATATATGTAAAGCTATATTTCTCTGCATTTCTATTCAGAATTTATATGCGGTGCCTCTAACGCGGCGCTCTTTGAGAATCATGATTTTAGAGACGTCTAGGTATATTTAGTTATTTGATAAGTTGAGTGTATGGTCAACTCACTTTAAATGAACTTTGTGTTCAGTTAGATGGAAGCCAAAACTATTTAAACCATCGTTTAAGCACGAGCCGCTTACAATGTGCCCATGTTTGAATGTTTATTCCCGTTTTGCGCCATCATACTAAAATTATTGTTTAAAAGAAATCGTCCGAATTGTCGACGATCCCACTCTCACAGGCGGTCTAGAAACCTTCAGCGTCCGGAGAGACGTTGCGTTCTTCTGCGTGTTCTGCCGCCTGTATATTTATTTATTCGTTCATTTATTTGTTTATTCATTCATTTATTCATTCGTTTATTCATTTGTTTGTCTATTCGTTTATTCAGTCATTTATTCATTTAGCTTTAGCAATTAGCTTAACTGATTACCTACCTTCCAAATGTTTAATGGGAGATATAAAATACCAATGGCCATGTACTGTTACGAAACTAGATAAACATTTATGACAGTATGCGGGCATCTATACAACGATTATATTTAACCAATTGGAAAATGTCACGAGCAGTGATAGAAATAGGTAGTGCCATTTTACAAAATTTTCGATAGCTATCGTAATATGGAAATTGTTGAAAACCCCGTGATTTTCATAATCCATCTGCCAGTTACATCATTACGATACTCTAATAAAATTTAAGTCTGCTTATTATATGTAGATATAATATTTAGTTACGGCAGAGTAATATAAAAAGGTTTATAATATAATATTATATAATTGGAAAATGAATGTATTAAGAAAATAAAAAAAAAAAATTTTTAGTAATATGTTCTTAAATTTTGATTCAAATGTTGTATGATATCAACACGTAACATTCCTCTAGAAGTCACAGAACTCTCCTAAAAATCACGAAGAGGTTTCTGATCTATGATTTGTATTATAAGTACAAGCGAATTAAATGTTCTGCTTTAAGGATAATTAATTTCTAATAAGAATTATATTCACTTACATGAGAAAATAAAGTGTCACATAATATAATTTTAGGTCTAGGTGATGTACAGTCGCGTAGCTTAAATAAATGGGAAAGTAGTAAGAAATAAACATAATATAGTATCACAATAAATAACACGATAGATGCACACAGAATAGTCACAACTGGAAGTGACTGTGTAACGTGCTAGTCTAACATAGATAAGTCTGTGGTTTCTTAATGATATTTTAATAGCACTTAAAGATTTTTTTTTTGACATTTATAGGAAGTCTTAAAGGCAGAAAGAATTCAATTCCTTCTGCCGTACTTGGTTCGAAAAGATTGTAAATGTATATTATCAACATTTCTTAATTGCATACGTGTATTTGTGCCTTTCTGGTGAAAGTTATTTGTGAGTAGAGATCTTTATTTAGTATCTTGCCGATTAAAATACATGTGTCATATTTCTAACTTTGCCTAGTTATTCATTAATATTGTCTCTTGGTATACTTTTTTGGTAGGAGTTAGAAAGTTATAATAGAAAAAATACTTTGATTAATTTGTTTTGTGCTATTTGTATAATATCCAAATTAGTGTTAGAAGTATGGAAATACTTCGATTAAGTTGAAATGTTGAATTTGATTAAGTTCAATGGCACATTGAATTGTGGTTTAACCAACGAGTTGTACATACATAGGTCTAGCGTACTTGTCCCGGAAGGCAGCGGACAATGCCACGCAGAACTCCCTTGAGGTATGATATTTTTGATCGTAACTTTTCAACGTGTAGTTTTTATGTTAATTGATTATCTAAAATAAGGTCAAGATATTTTGCTGAATTTGTTTTATGTATTACTTCTCCATTTATTTATATACTTATAGCTGATCATAATTTTTTTTTTTTTTTTTATTTTAAGTTGCATAAATTACATAATTGATTTTGTAGTATAATATAATTTTGGCCAAAATAGAAGTGACTGGAGTCATCCGCGTTTAAAGTCATATCTCCTCTAAGATCGATTTCATATATTATGTTATTTATATACCTATAGTAGATCAAAAACAGCAGCGGCTCTAAGATTGATCCCTGCGGTACGCCACAGTTGATCAATTTTGGGCCATTTCGTTGCTGTCCGATTTTAACAATCTGATATCGACTTGATTCACTCATTGATTCTTATTTGACGTTTGAAAAGGAGTTCTTTTTCTGGTCAATATTTCTTATCGTGTGTCGGATGCATGTGTGTGTGTGTAGTTGCTACTATAATTAATTAACATGATACGTCCATGTGTCCTGGAGTTAGACTTAATTATGTATCACGTGAGAGGCAGCCGTTTCTATTAATTTATGAGCCAAAAGTATCACTCATCCAAGGTCGGCTGGACTGGAATGTGTTTTTTATGGCTTAGGAAGTGAATAGGGCACAGAACTATGCTCGATTGCTACGATCACTTCCATTGTACGCTAATATCGGCTATTATATTTGTATAAAAATATTAACCGATGTTCAAATAAAAACCGATTAGTTATATCTCAATTTTAACTTAATAAAACACTTAACGGTACTTTACATAAGTTGAGAAAAGAGAAGTTATTGTGTTTCTCATTTTCCAGATATTCTGATTTTAGTGAAATCTTAGAACAAAAATATTGCTTTATGTAGGTAGCGTCACCTCACGTTAATTGGAATAAAGGGGCCATCCATAAATTACGTCACACGAATTTCATGATTTTAGGAGTCCCCCCCGTCCTTGTCACAGGTGGTCACATTTGTGTGACCCCCCCTCCCTTGATGTGACGTCACATATTTTGCAATTTTAAATTTAGAAATTATTAAATTAAAACAACCTTATTTTATAAGATTTTCGTTAGAGTTGAAGTTTAGTTTTAATACTTTAGATTTATACATGTGACGTCACGAAGCTTATGACTCGTCCCCCCCTAGTCACACGATGTCACACTTTGTTGACCCCCTCCCTCCCACTTGACGTGTGACGTAATTTATGGATGACCCCAAACGGGAATAATTTTGTTTACAATTCCCTTTGTCTCCACCAGTGGGGATTGTCAGTGGGGACAACGGTACCAAACTCTTCGACACCATTATCCCTTCTTCAGCACGCCCTAGCTATTACGGCCATAGCACGAGAAAAGTATTGGGTGTGGTTATACCAAACGAAGTCAACTCATAATTGTTTTATTTATTTATTTAAACTGCATTATACAAATATTTGACGTGGACAAATGACGCACCCAATGGCCAGATGGTGGAGATGCCCAATGGCATTCTCTACCAGTCACCAGATCAAAGAGTAAATAAAAAATATACAAATACAGGTATACAAAAAATATATAAAATATACACATACAAATACAATTTGAAATATTTTTGTAATATACAAAAAATATAGGTATTGCTATTTTTTGTGGCAAACTTGTTTAAAGATGATTAGTCTATAGTGTAATCTTTTGTTTTGTCGTTAAATATCCTTTTATGCAGTTAAGCACTGCCCCTTGATATAAGACATTCTAAATAGATAGACTTTATGAAATAATGTATTCTATTTTTAATATAAAGAAAGTCACAGAGCACTATTATAAATATTTAGACAATACTACACAAGTATATTATTATTTTCAATCCTACTTCCAATTCACAACCGATGACTCCAATATCGGACTTCTTTCTTCTTTCCAAACATAATATTCTAACTCAAATTCAATGTGAACATCTACAGAGAACAACTTAAGCAGTAAATCACTAATTTTAAATTCAGCAATAATTAATACTTATTATCTTGACTGTTCCATGAAGCAATCAAAATATTGTATAAGTACTTATATCTTTACTCCAGCGAGACTTGCTTAATACTGAAATACCGAATACTAAATACCTAGTATTTTCTGTAGTCTATAGGTCTGTTAAGTGTTTTATTACCTACAAAATGAACAGAGAACCTGCGAAGTGAAGAACGCGCTTGTAACTTTGAGTAAGATTAATTAGGTGCAAACGCGGCAAAGTATCAGCACAGTATAAATAGAAACAGTATGAAAAGTTAGTTAGAGCGTATCAAACGATCAGAATAAGCACAAAACACATAGAAGTAGGTACTTCTAACATTTGATCAATGAGCCACGTGACCACGCCATTATTAACTCTCACACTTCACCTAACACCCTCTCTCTTTCACACACACACCCTCGTACATGGATATACCCTCACACACTTGCAGACTACACGCGTAAGCGCGCGCGCTCGGACTTACACACACACTATAGATATTATACTGGTAATTTTTTTTTGACGTAGGCCATTTTTATTACTTTTGACGTAAAAGTACGTTAACATTATTTACCAATATACACATTGCAATTGTAATGTAAATCTGTAAAGGCTTCAGAATGTATAATGAAATATAAGAACTTTGTATGAAAATAAGCTATAGTTTTATGTAATAAAAATAAATAAATAAATAATTGTAGAGTAACGGCCTTACACCTAAATAAAATATATAAAAAGCCTAAATAAAACGGGGTCACTGTCATCGGGGGTTCAATTCTAAACCAATTTGAAGATTAAAGGCTCCTTATTACAACTAAAATAACTAAACTAAACTAAGTGAAATGGTTCTGAATTGAGTCAGAATTGAGTCAGTCTGAATTGTAGCCCGTGATATGTGAATTCCATAAATTCAAAATTAAAATTATTGTTTGCTTAACACAGATAACTACAGATGACATTCAAATTATTACACAGCAGTTTGGCCCTCGTGGGCGTACAAATTTTAAATAAAAAAAACAAGAACTATACTTAAATCATGCATTACTTATCATTATTATGTATTATTAACTATTTATATATTTTAATAGTGTGTTTAAATTAAATTATTTTCTAAAACGCCTCAACTCAAAGACACTCGTGAAACAAAACTTAAATAAATTATAATTTAAATAATATTTTTTATCAATAGCCTAGGTCCAGTTATAATATAGGTATTTACAATAACTGGAAAACTTAATATTTACAAATAAATGAAACCGTCACTATGACAACGGAAAACCACATGTACTGGTATAATATAGAATTTTCACGTATACAATATAACATATCTTTAAGAAAATTTTACGTCAAGACTCATAATGCACCAGATAATGCGTAGGTTTTCTAAGAGATAATGAAGTCCTTTATATATAAGTATCTTTTAACTCGCTAATACGAAGTTTCATGTTAAGTCTTAAAAGCCGTACTTAAGAAACTTGTAATGTTATAATAATAATAAAAGTCACACGAATATTTCCGAAGAAAATCCTCAAAAGAGTAAAAGATCTGTTGGATTAGCCATTTACGTAGGGCACAATAAAACTTAGTACACGGCAGATCTGTGAATTTTTTTGGAATAAAATTAAACATATATTAATGACGCCATATAAAAGCAGTTTTTGCTATATAATTCTAGCCCAGGAGCTGGTATTTTTAATAGTAGATGCGTTACTAGACGCTTGCTTGAGTTGTGAAATAAATAGATTCGTGTTTTGTTTAACAAACTTCGCCATTTCAAAAATATCACTTTAATAAACGCGCTTTGGCTGACAATAATCTATTTCATTAAAGTACACTTCATTGAAATAGGGTGTATAGGTAATTGCGTTATAATTGCAAAAATATTTTATTCGTTTTCAAAAATAAGACGACTGGGAGTTCACTCGGACATCACCCTACTCTGCTCTTATTTCCTTTGATATGTTGAATTGACAATGGCGACATAAAAAGCATCGCATGGCTTTATTTAAAATATGAATAATCTTACCGTTACATTATTGGATACGTTGAAATTATGCCTTTTCACATCAAAAGTATAGAATTGTTACAAAATTGATAATCGCTAAGATTGGCCTATAACAATATAGAGGTTAACTAGGGCAATTCCTAAATTTCTCTACTGTGTCTGTTTATTCTGTGGTATATAGATGTGAACATTACGAGTCGTCGACGTCTCCATTAGGTGTTATCGAGGTAAAATTGTTTAAAAGTTTTTACCGGCACGAAATATGCGATTAGTAGTTATAGACTGCATTTTGTTTTATTAATGGTTTATATATATTTACGAAAACATCTGTTTAAGTTTTTACATAGTTCAACTTTTAACAATTTACGACATTGTCACAGTACTGACAACCTATAACTAGAAACCAAACCGATGACAACAGTTCATCGACAAACAGAAGGCGGCAGACAAACAAACATTCCACCTGATGGTAAGTGGATACTGTCGTCCTGCGGCATCCGCAATACATGCCAATACCAGTACAGAATGATAAACACTGGCACGCCCCCGGATGCGCCCTTTGGAAAAGTGTTGGGGAAACTGGGAGACATAGGATAGGATGGGAATGGGGTCTGACATATTTCATTTACTACCGAAACACGTACATACATTGGGGGAATGCGATAAAGTGTGTAAATGCAGTCTTCTAGTTATTACAAGACAGTCTTCTATGAGAGAGGGATGACGTAATCAGTCGAGTGCACCCAGCGGCTGTTGGATTACAAACCATCAATTATAAATTATATACCAATAATAAATGCACTTAAAAATGTAACTTCTTCTTTCTCCTTGTTTAGCCTTCTTCGAAAAATTGCCTGGTGTAGGCCTCATAGGGACATAAGGCTCATAGGGATGTAGGGACATAAGTTGAAGGCAACTTCCTGCACTTATCCCTATTTCGGGCAGTTGCTACCCGCCACTTGTGATTTCATGTCATGTGCAGTCTCCCTATGGGTATTTTCTTGTCCCGTGGAAAAAAGGAGTTTAAATGAAGCTTAAGTGGGAATGAGCGGGACATGTAGCCTGGAAGCCTAACTCGTGGTGCATCATAAAAGTTCTAGACTGGAGGCCATGGGACAAGAAAATGTAACTTAGAGACTATATGATATCCTAAATGCTCAGTCTTCACTTCCGATAGCCTTAGTAGATCACGTTGAGTTCAAACAGCAAGCAGGAAAATGTTTCCTAATAATACATATATTATGTATGCATGGAGTTAACAGTCGCGTCGAATTCCGCTACACATTGCATGCTAAGATGCCACTTTGTAACATTGAAATCTAAATTAGTTACTCTTTATTTTAAAAAAAAATGTTTTGGATAATTAATTTTTGACAGCTTGCAGAGAAACTGTATACAGAAGACAACACGTCAGCCGTAATATTTTGGCTCCATTTCCGCTTTTGTGTTGACACAATAAGACACTACTAAATGTTTTATTTACGTCTTGGACATAAATATGGATTTTGGATTATGGACGTCTTGGATTTTGGACATAAATATGTCTTCTTTACTTAGACAAAGACAGGATGTAAGTTGATTATAAGTAGAATTGAATAGAACATACATGAACGTGTAATGATTTTTTGCTGTTTCAAAGATTAAAAAACATACGAGCAGGAATTCAAATATACTCTCATGCTAGAAAGAGTTTGAAGCAATTGTAAAATGGCACACAATGTTAAATATCGGAGAGGGCTACAAACATAATTATTATGTACTAGCTGTTGCCCGGTATGTAATGCTATATAAATTGAGATTTTTTTTTCTTTTTGTCAGAAACCTTCGCGGGCGCTCGCACGACTCACCAAAATTTCATCGAAATCGGATGAAAGGTTTAAGAACGCATAGAGGACAAACAAACATTAATTTTTATATATTAGACTAGCTGTTGCCCGCGACTTCGTTCGCGTGGTTCCACTTCGTTCCTCGTCATGTTCGCCAAATTTGTATAAACTTTTCGAATAGTATATATTATATAAACGTGTTCCTTTTTAAATTAAAAAGAAAACTAACAATATAACTAAAATAATAATAAAAAATATATATGTTTTCTTTGCTATATATTAATATTTAAAAATAATATTTACATTAGTGTGATATTTGTGTTCGAACTGAGCACAAACGTGTGTTTGTGCTCACGTTTAGGGTGTATTCACGGATTTTACTTACGTAAACATTAAATAAATTTTCTAGGAACAAAAATTATTCTTTTAGTTATAATAAAGTTAATTAAACGATAACTTTTAAACTCCAATCAAATTATTGGTTACATATTACTGATTAAAAAGTAAAAACCACTGAATAATTAAAAAGTGTGTAAAATCGCTGGAAGTTTGTTAGGCTCGTGCCTTTAATTATACCTCCCTGCTGATGGATTCAGGTTACACTGCGGCATACCCTAGGATCGTCTCACGACACACCAGTGGATGAATACAGTTTCCTCGATTAATATGTAAATTCACATTATCGTATAACGGAATGTAAATTGTGCTAGTGCTTACAACCGATTTTTTCTGATTATTGATGATCCATTATTTAAAGTAATATAATTCATATTACATATAGAATTAATTATATAATTTAAATAAAATATTTAATTTAAATTTTAAAAAGTCCGGTTTTTATTTGTATGTTTTGATTCTGTTTTATTATACTTATATAATCATATATAATACTTTTTATATATATAATTATATAATTCTTATATATACACACAACACATATAATTATAATAATTCATATATAATTATTATACTTATATAATACACATTTATATTTCCTGGCTTCTAACTTTCTGGTTTTAGTTTATATTTGGATTGTATTTTAATAATAAATTGAATAGAAAAGACAGGCGAATAGAAAAGTTAACATACATATCAAGGATCGATGAATTAACCTTGTATTTCATAATTTTAATCAATAATTTTAAAAAATCTATCAACCGGGCTATCGATTAAGAAAGTCTCATCACAGTGGTTTTATTAACTGACAGCTGTCAGAGCTCATGCTGTAATAATTGGAGTATAGTATCATAATTATTATTTCACCATCACGTTCCCTATTTTCGGAAATCGTCAGTTTTAACGGTGAATCAAAGAGTTTAATTGTTATATATGTCTTTCGTTTCCTCCTAATTTGTGTTGCGTTTTCAGCGGTATGTGTACGTGGGCGTTTTGGCACAATTGCAAACAATTTCCAGATAGTTTTGTAATCAAACTAAAAGTTTTAGAAGTTGATAAAATATTTTCAAAAATTGTTATAACCAAATATAAACTGTTATATATAGTTTATATTTGTTTTTATTATGTAAATACATCTACTATACTTCTTATCTACATATATAAAAAACACTGATTAACATTTATCAGAACTCCTTAAAAAAAATGCTGATAACCCGAAACATTTTCTGCGTGACACGTGTAAATAAGAATTAAATAATAAAGAATGTTTTATATGAGATCGAAATGCTCTCCTGTAATTGTACAAATGGCCCTCCACACAGAATTGTTCAAGATTAATTGACTAAAAGAGGTATTTGCTAAGATTAATCGTTACTTAGAGGTCATTAATTTACATCGGGTGGATGAGGGATTCAGGCTATAGCTGAAATTTGAACACTAATATCGTGCACAGTGAAGCTAAAATAATTATCACTTTCAACCTTTCATAGATGATTTTTTTACATAATATAGTATTTTATGTCAATGGGGATTCGCGCTACAATAGCAGAACTGCTGGGAACACTCGACTAAACAAATACATTCAGAAATTATACTAATGAAACAAGGTCAGACATATAATTGTATAACTCACCGAGCTAGCCATTTAAATTTACCAAAGACTAGGTCTAATCATTGAAAGAAAATGATCACGTGCACAATTATACAATATCCCGTCTTATTTAAAAAAATGTTTCCTCTTGTAGCGTATTTAAGACTAGATAAGCATATTATTCAAGACTATTCCTGAATAATAGCTTAGTAATTATTACTAAAGTTACATTTTTTTTAATGTACGAAGGCGGCAGACGAGCATACAGTCCACCTGATGGTAAGTGGATACTGTCGCCCATAGACATCCGCGATACATGCCAACATTGGTACAAAATGACAAACGTTGGCACGCCCCCGGATGCGCTGCCGACCTTTGGAGATATAGGAATGGATTTGGAGAAAGGGTTGGGAAAGGATGGGAATGGGCTCTGACATATCTGGCAATTGCATTAGTTTAAATCACGTTGATCACGTTTAACGTTGATTGTGTTTATAATCTGTAACTTTTGTTCACCGGACTTATACGACTATTAATATTTTATTATATTAGCTTTTAAGATCTCATGCAAGTGACAATATCTTAGTGAGAATAAAGTTTCTTTGAACCTAAAATGCACTTTATCCTATTCCCCCAATGTACGTACGTGTTTCGATAGTAAGATATGCCAGAGCCTATTCCTATCCCATAGGTATAGACGTAATATTTTAATTTAGAAGGTCGAAATCTTTAAATAAACTTATTGAAATTAATTAACTAGTGACTATTATTATTACCAATGAATTAAATAATTAACCTCCTATGATGAAACACAATATAGTTATTATATTAAAATAATGTCTCCGCATTTTTCACACATCATATAAATATTAAAATACCTACCACTTAATGATTAACAGGGGCAATAATAATAATAAATTTATTTTAGACATTGATCCATACTAGTTGTTAGTAGAAACTTAAAATCTACGTTAGTAAAATATATTGTAATAATTCAATTTAATAATCACAGTAATAATAATAAGTGAAATTAAATTATATGGCATAAAATCAAATAAACACATTAAATATTTAATTTAATTAAATTAATAGTCCCTAATGCTGAAACACATTAAGTACGAGTATGTTTATTGATATAATTTACAAAAAAAGGAGTAAATAAATAAAATGTAAACAAAAAAAACACTATTAAACAAAAAACATAAACAATTGTCTGTTTTTTTCGAGAACTTTTGTTTCGTTTTTGTTTTGTACACTGTATTGTGTTGTGGCGATTATTTAACGACGAGAGGCCCCTCCCTACCCTACAGGTCGTCGAATGACGTTGCAACCAGAGGTATGGCCTTAAAATGTCACGTAAGCGGGTTGGCGAGTACACACTTTGTGGACAGACACCATACGGCACTACAAAAAAAAATAGTGCAGTAATTCCGCTTTAATGTCGTGTATATTTTAATCGGTATCGGTTCACTACATAAAAACCCTAGGTATGTAATTTTGTAAGTAATTTTCACTGTGAACTAAGCCGGAAGTAAAACCTAGCACATAGCCATTATTATCTTGTAGAAGTTTGAAACATTGTATACCTTCCCCACGTATTAACGTATTATCTTCAGAGAGCACTAAATATTTACCAACAAAAATATTTGGCACGATCTACCATATTGTCTGACGCATAGCGTATTATCTGTTTTTTGTGTGGTGTCTGTTAGCACAGATGCTTTTCATATCTCATTTTTCTAGGTATTCTGTTAAAATATCGCTTATTGTCTGCAAATAAAACCAATCATGACTCATTTTGACGCAGATGGAAAATCAACACAATTCATTATTAATTTTTCGAACTGCAATATATTCTATTTTATCTCTGTAATACCTATCATGACATGTGACCTTTGGTTTTGGCTCCGCTAACGTGCGATCGCAAGTGTTTTCTTTTATAGAAAAAGTCGGCTGTCGAGCATACATGCCAACATGCCAACCCCCTAGTGTTGTTAGTTATCCTCACATTTACCAGTCGAATAAAAATCTTTATATGTAGGTAAATACCTGCATACAGCCACTACCGTTATCAAGCTTCAAAACCAATTTAGTTCCCCAAATGTACATAACTAATTCCTATCTCCAAAGATAGGCATCGCATCCCGGGGGCGTTTTAACATTCTGGACATTTGTCGTTCTGGACTGATGTTGGCATGCATATCGGATGTCCATGGGCGACAGTATCCACTTACCATCAAGTGGACGCTCTGTTCGTCTGCCGCCTTCATTCTATAAGAAAAATATCATCGTATTTGAAACAAAACCATATAATAACATCATCTCCTTAGTAGCATAACTGATTATCTGACATTTTGAGTACTTAAACTCAATTTTAAAGTTTAATGACTAGGGAGAAGTGGTGTACATTCATACGTCGTACTCATTCATACGATAGCCATAACGCATAGAGTAATCTTCTAAAAACCTTGTAAATCTTCCAAGAAATGGCGTTTTTATAAATATTTTTCTATGGTAAAATGTAAATTTCTGAACGCATCGCTTTGTTTTTTTTTTAATTGTTTTGTTTTGACAGCTCGTAAGTAATTTTTCTAAGGCAGGTAAAAATTGTGTTACACATTCCTGTTGCAGTTCAATTATCGTGTATTCTTTTTTACGGTAAGTCTAATAGTTATTTTATACCTACAAATATTATTTTTCGTGATGTCTTACTGAAGTACGAAAGAATTAAAACTTAACCTCTGATTGACAATATTGGGATCATTCATACGGTTGCCTATGGAGTACATTCATACGTATGAATGTACCCCATGGTCGTATCAATGTACCCACTGGCAGTTCCTGACATATGATTTGTTTTATCTTGGACTAGATTTCTCTAGCGGAATTGCCTGCAGAGTCCAATAAATAAAAAACAGACATTTTGTCATGCATATTTATAGCCATGTGGTCATTGGCTTTAGTATAGTACCACCTCATGTCTATCCCTGGGGATCGTTAGAGACGATCAAGGGACAAGAGGTGGATTATTCATCTCCAATCCTCAGCTGGTAGTAAAGACTGTTCCCGCCCGGGTCGCGAACCCCCGTCCATGGGCGCCAAAACCTACCAAGTGGCCCAAGTAATCGAGTCGTGTTCCAGAGTCAGTCAATGGATTCTCCGGTGCTTAGTTCATAAGCATTTGTACAAGCCGCATAATGGAAGTGACTGGTGCATTTTTCAGTGAAACGTTACCATTCGCATCCATTCAAGAATTCCACGAATTCGTCAGGTGGCGTGGAGTCACATGCTTGGCTACAATAAAAAACATAACATTACAATAATAGATGTGTCACTTTAAGCACTTAGTTATCAGTTACCGTCTATGCCATGTCCTACCACCAACCTGGTTTTTATGGTTCTGAAACCAATGAATCATTACTTATTTTACAGCTAAAATGCCAATGAAATATATAAAAAGACGAATCGGACCGACATAGATGAATCTAAGGTAGATCAAGCAATATCAGCAGTTACCATTCACAAAGTATCAATATGTCAAGCGGCAAATAGATATGATTTGAACAAAGCTACACTGCAAATTAGATTGAAAAGACATTTTCAAACAATTTCACTTGAAAAAAACTCACAAGTGATTCGAAGATTTAAGTCCAAATACTCATCCCAGCAAGTCTTCACAGAAGATGAAGAAAAAGCTTTATTTAATTATATTTTAAAATACAGTAACATACTGCATGGCTTGACTTTAGTGGCTGTACGGACAACAAGCATCATCTTTGTGGGATAAAAACCAAAGAGGTGGTATAGACTGGATTTACAGTTTTCGAGCACGACATCCGAATCTAAGCTTACGTACCTCAGAAAAGACTAGTGCAACAAGAGCCTACTCGTTTAATGAACACACCATTAATCAATTCTTTGACAATTATGATAATGTTATCAAGAGACAATTTTACACCGGCCCAAATATATAATTTCGATGAAACAGGTGTTTCTACTGTGCAAAATACACCAAAGGTTGCATAGCGTACATATTGATGATGTTATAAAATGACTCACCCCGGCTAATTTAGAGGGTACTAAAAGGTCAAAAACTATTTTTGAATTTGTTGAAAATATTTATGATTATAAGTTCATTTAAACATTCATTATTTTAACATTAAACATTGTATCAGGAAAGAAAAACTTTAATTCTTACACCCAGTATGAAAGTACCCCACACACTATATGAATGTGCCCCAACGTAGGGAGCATTCATACGAAGTCCCATTTTTATTTTTTCAATAAATTTCTTCCATTGTGCTCTAAACCTTATAATTATGTATATATAACTTATAACGTTATAACTAAACCTTATAAGATTAATGTATAATTGAAGTTGAATAAACACCGAACAGATTTAGATAAATTACAACTGGATTTCATGAATGCTACATTTTAATTATTTGTTTTAAAAAAAATCGTATGAATATCTCCCACTTCCCCCTATACCAAATACTGAAAGGACTGATTTTTTTTCGATTCTATCAGTCAGTTTGATAGGAAAACTTTATACATTTCTGTATAAGATATATTAAGGATTTTATAGATTAAAATTGAAAAAAAACTTGAGAATCAAGGAAATGAAGGGAAAATCACTGAACATAATAGGACGTAATGGGATTTTTTTCTTTCGATATGTCCAAACAGATTTATTATAGCAGAATAAGCAATTTAACCAGTAGAAAGAGTTCAAAAGCTGAATATTTTGATATAATTAACTAATTTTTGGGAAAATTTTCATGTTGGTTTTAATCATAATCATAATCAACCCACTGCTGGACAGGGGCCTCGTTATGCACACTGTCTTATGCATGGGGGATGTTTGGTCTTAAAACACCACTCTGGCCAAGCGAGCTAGTGATAGCTCAGGGTTACGGTAGTGGCTTTGTTATCCTTTAATAGCTCTTTATGACACCGACGGGAATAGAGTGCTATAATACCATCACCCCATCGGCCGTTGTCCACGGCACACACGACTCACCATACGACACCACAGGGGACGATGTAAGTATATAGGTACTTTATTGCTATTTTAGGTTTTCTATAGACTCATTGTGTATCTCTTTTCAAGGAAAATGACGGCAGACGAGCTTACAGTCCGCCTGGTGGTAAGTGGATACTGTAGCTCGTGGACACCCGCGGTACATGCCAACTTCAGTCCAGAATAATAAATTTTGTCACGCCCCGGATGCGCTGTATGCCTTTGAAAATGTTGTTTGAAAATTTGGAGAAAGGGTTGGGAAATTGGGAGGAGTAGGATGGGGGATGGGAATAAGCTCTGTCATACCTCACTCATTACCGAAACATTAGAGAATATAACAAAGTGGGAAACGCGGTACATTTCAAGATAGTCTTCTGTGAGAGAGGGATAATGAAGCCAGTAGAGTCAGCGGAGCGGCTGTTGGATTACAGCGTGCACCCTACCCTCACAACAGTTCAATAGGTTAAATTAGTTCAAAGTTCAATAGGTTAAGCGGCTAGCTCGGACGGCAATATGTCCGCGGCGCACCTGCACTTCTGTTCATTAACAGAGCAACATTTATAACAATTACAGCGAACTCCAGAAGTGAAGCCAAAAGAGTTAACTCAGTATTCTATTATCTCTATTAACTCCAAGGGTGGTCTAAATAAACCTGGATGTTTATTTTATTTGCTGTATCATCAACACAAATTATTTTATCGTGCTTCACGATTCGGCGTTTATACGAAATCCTTTTACGTAACGTAATGTGTATCTTGAATGTTAAGCACAATTTAATGTAATAACATATACCGTCAGCCTATGTCTCTGTACTATGGAATATAAGCCTCTAATGAGGCTCGCTACTATGCACGATCTCTTCTCATCGAGCCACTACCGACTTCAAGTCGTCGATCCACATGACCACAGGCTGTTTCACATTTCACTTTCTTGTACGTTGTCGCCATTCAAGAACACTTCTACCCTAGGGGTTGTCCATTGACACTTCAGCAACCTGATTCTACGGCGGTGAGAGAAGACGTCATAAGGTTATCCGCACCAAATAAAAAATAAAATTAAAATAATCTTGAACATATGAATCCTCCAATCCGCACTGGGCCCGCGTGGTGATTAGAGCCCAAAACCCACAAGTGATTTACTAGGCAAGGCCTATCTATACCTTGCAATGGGACGTTATAGATTGATATCAATCTTGTAGATGGTTGTACGAAAAATAAGTAGAATACTATTTTAAAACCATGTTTCTGCTTATTGTACAAATAAGTATTGTGTGCCTGTAGTATATTAATACATAAAAATATTAATAATTAATTAAATCAATGACTCTTAAAAACGTAGAAAATTTTCAATATGCTGAAAATATCGTTATAAAAATAATTCGAAATTTGGAATTTTAAATAATAGATAATAATTAGTTCTCAGATTATAAAAAAAGTTTATAAATGGATAGCGGATACGTAGGCTATTTTAAACACGGGAAGTGGACTTTTGGTCACTCTGATCCTACCTGTATACACCTATTTCAGTAGTACTTTTCACAATGAGGTACCTTCTCTCTCTTTTATGCCCGCTCGGATGAGGGTAGACAGTAAAGTGGCACATTAAATAATGCGTGACGTAAGAGGTAAAGAGGGATAATCCTACAAAAGTTCCGTTTCTTTATTGGACACGAGGCGTATTAAGCCGGACTTTTTTCGACTACTATAAAACATAATAACAGTAACATCACATTGTGAGGTTGTACGTTGAATTTAACACTCTTAAAGCATTTCCAAGCCGGACACTCGTTGGACATTTTTGTTTATATATTTAGTATAAACAAAATATTTATAAAATAGATTGATAGATATGCCAGATTTACGCTTTATTAGTGACAATGAAATATGTTTTCTATTTTATATATGGGCACACTCTAGTGTTTATGGCAACCCAAAAGTGACGACATGATATTGTTGCAAGTTTATGCGTAGCAGTTATCGCTCCCTCCAAAATTATACTTCATAGTTTTTTTTTATAGAACAAAGGCGGCAGACGAGCATACAATCCACTTAATGGTAAGTGGATACTGTCGTCCATAGACATGCCAACATCAGTCTAGAATGACAAACGTTGGCACGCCCCCGGGTGAGCTGCCTGTCTTTGCAGATTAAGGAATGGATTGGGAAAATAGGGAGGAATAAGATGGGAGGGGAATGGGCAATACGGAAATGGGCAATGGGCGTACATTGGGGAAATACGATAAGGTAGGAGATACAGTACATTTCAAGGTAGTCTTCTGTGAGAGAGGGGTAACGTGGCCAGTCGAGTGCGCCCAGCGGCTATGGGCATGCAGCATTCACTCTCCCCCTAACAAACATTTATAAAAACATTCATTTAGGACATTATAAAAAACTATTTATAAAATTTATTATTTTTTACATTTATTCGTTTACATAAATACCCTCGACCCACGGTTATGTTAATATTTATAATAACTACTTAACAAATAGACTGAATATGCAGTGCAAGGATAAACTGAATACAGTTTGATGGCACCAAGCAACCGATGTATATAGATAGATACATCAGTTGCTTGGTGCCATTGGTTAAGGTCTGTAAACGTTGAAATAAATATAAATTTAAAAAAAATGTATTAAACGATACATAGGATAATTTAATTTCAAGAAAAGATAATAAAGACTATGAAACGAGGGTGGAAAAATATTTATACTCTTCATTCATTGTTTACAGCCGACTAGACGCGTAACGGGGTGGGAGGGACGAGCACGTCATTTTTGTCTCTCAACATATTCTCGGAGCGAAACAAGGAAAATCCATTATGGATTTACGATTTCTTTCGAACGCGATTATGTGTTGTCAATAACACGAGTATGTTGTGTTATTGGGGAAATACGATAAAGTAGGAGATGCAATACATTTCAAGGTAGTCTTCTCTGAGAGATTTCAGTGGAGTGCGCCCAGCGGCTGTTGGATTGCAACGTACACGTTCCCGCACCTTTCTTACGAGATTATTATGAGTATTTTATTATATGTAAATTGTTTGGTCATCACCTTTATATCTATAAATGACATTGAAATTAAAGAATTATTTTATTCATTAAAATACGAACATAGCATTTTTTCTGCAGTACCGTTCCTCAAATAATAATAATAACCTCTTTATTAGAGGCATAAAAAAGCACAAAAAACTAGATAAAAATAAAGACAGTAAATAAATGCACTTAAATATCAATAATTTTAACTAGTTATAACAATAACTTTAGCGTTAAAACGTATTTTACGTTTACGCTCCCGGTGAACGAACAATGTTTAAAAATGTGCGATTAAAGATAATAATTATTATTATAATGAAATCGCAATGCCGCATCTCAGCTTACGTCTAGACTGGTTCACACTGAAATTTAGGTATAAAAATATGTCTACAGATACCGACCCCGCCGGCTGGACCTTTTTATTAAAACCAGTCGATGCTGAGAGCTCGAAATTACACACGCATTAGCCATTCTCATTTAGATTCAATAATTTTATAGATGTAATATGTGTTTCACCAGAGCGTGTGACTTCCGTGTGTTACTCGTACTGTACTAGTAGTTGTGTCCTGTGTTCAATCTCCTAGTAAAATCTTTATGTCGTACTTTAGGTACATCTGAAAGATGAGATAGAACCTCTACGGTGCATTTTCGAACAAGATGCTTCGCTTGACACAGCCATTCGTACCCGTATCTGTTTATAAGGACGATATTTCAACCGTGGACCGATATTTCAACGTAGATTCAGCGGTATATCAATCCACGCCAACTGCTTCTGTCAAGAACTCGGCCAAGGGTAATATATAGCTCAATTTCTCTCGAGTTAAGATGACCACTACAGACGGACCTGCCCAGCTCCAAATTAATTGTAGCCCCCGAGCATTTTGCACAGAAATTTGGTAGATTATTCATCCTGAATTGCTCTCGCCCTTGTAATTTCTTAGGCTGGAAAATATAATATAAACCCTATATATACAAGAAGGTCATTTCTTAGTTGTACTGTAATACAGTCTATTCAGTAAAAGCATTGTAACGTTTGCTCGGTTGGTAGAAGGCTCTTCAGGAATTTATAAGTGAACGAAATAATAATTAATAATGACCTAATAAGGTGCTTCCTTATATGTCTATAGTTATACAGAAGAAGTTGAGTAGCCTTCGCAAACAGGCGCAATATGTGATATTCATAAACATGCAGTAGGGCAGGGCGGGGTCACTTGAGCATGATTTTGTTCAAATCATTGCAGGGCCCTGTTAAAGAATAAATAAAACCATATTTATTCTTAAATTAGTTCTTTATTTATTTGGCAGTGTAATGTTATCAACAAACTTTGGTAAATGCGCTGTTTTCAAGACTAAATCAACTTATAATAAAAAAAAGTCAAATGGCTCAATCGACCCCATAGGCGGGGCCTATTGAACCACCCAAAGGGGTCTATTGAGCCCGTGGACATAAAAAAAAATAACATATAGAAACATCAAATTCAAGTAACAATCTTTCTTAGATATATAATAGAAGTTATATTAAAACATAACAATCTTATAAAATAAAGCCTGTGACCTATAAGTTCAGTCACTTTTACAGTTCATGCAAACATAAACTGGACCTGCACCAGAAGTACACTTAACATGAGCCCAATCACGGCAACCAGTGCACTGTAGCCACTGTTCTCCTGGAAGACTATTTGAATAGGCCTCAACGCACACCAGACAGAAATAATCGCCCTCTTCGGTATCCAGCGGATTTTGTGCACTTGGTTTTACTTTTTTCTTCTTATTCTTCTTATTATTTTTCTTATTATATTTAATCTCCTCATCAGACTCTGAGGAACTTTTAAAAATTGCTTTCTTAACTGTCTTTTTCTTGGCCTTACCTACCTTCTTGCTAGATTTGATTTTCCTTTTGCTTTGTTCTAAAGCAAGCGCGTCTTTCTCAGGTGTATCTGTCAAAACAGCAGAACTTCTCTTTTTTCCTCGTGTTTGTTGTTTTCTGGGTCCTGCTTTAGGAAATGGTCTTACAACCTCAGGTGAAAATGAAGCATCGCCTTTGGATGTAGATGGTATGTCAAAATTAGGTGTTCGGTTTTCTTTATTGTTGGACGGCTCTTGAGTTGCTGATGCAGTGGCAGGTAATGGCAAAAGCACAGACGTTTCTACCTCCACCTCAACAGTCGCCGAAGATGCTCTTATTTGAGGCCCTATAGATTGCATCTCTGTGTCTTCCTCTGTTGTATGGCTACCTTCTGCTTGAGATTCTGGTTCCGGACGGTCTGTTACATACGATGCCATAAAATCGTCTTCGGAGAAAATGTCACTGTTAAAAGGGTAAATACCCGCTTTCTTAAAACCATTCATTATGTTCGTCGGTGTCATTGCCAATGGAAGAGCTGTCGCTACTATTTTTGGTATATCATAAATTGAAATAGTTTTGCCCGGATTACTGCGAAGCCATGCATCATGTACCGACGAAAGATATTTTTTGAAAGGCCCATAGACAGAGACGTCTAACGGCTGTAACTTGTGGGTACAGTGAGGTGGATATGAGAGCATTACCACCCAATTATTTTTGGCAAGTTCAACCGTTTTAATAGCTAAATGTGATGAATGGTTGTCCAACAATAATAAAATAGGTGATTCCTGGGTTGGTTTCAAATGGTCAATAAAGTGTTGCATAAAATCGTAAAATTCATCATCAGTTACCCAACCGCTTCCATTACCGCGTCCAATGCATTCAGGAGGTCCATTTGCAACGAAATGGTCCTTAAATTTCTTCCGGGGAAATATAAACATCACAGGAACCGTATTACCAGTTGCTGACGCAGCTCCAATCACAGTTATAGTAGTGCCCCGTTCTCCTGAGGTTACAGAGCCAACAGTATGCTTTCCTTTGGCTGCTATAATTTTGCCCGGTTTCATGACTGTCGGAACCCCGGTCTCATCGATGTTCCATATCCTGGAAGGCGGGAATTTATACTTATCCATAACCGTGGCCAGCTTGTCATAAAATAGTTTGACATTCGTTTTATTAAATGATGTCGCCCTTCCTAAGCTAGTCGGCTCTGGTTTTCTAATAGATAGTTCTGTATTTCTCTTAAGAAAAGCGGATAACCAATCTTTTCCCGCTAACTTATTTGTATGCCAACTGTCAGGGAACTTTCTGTTATATTTCACGGCGCATTCATAAGCAAGTCCGCGTACATCTAATGGAGTTAACCCATAAAATATAGATGCAACTTTCAGTATATAATCCTTTAACATTTTTTCTTGTTCAATTGAAAAAACCTGCCGTGCGTTTGTGTATTGCTTGAACACATCAGAATCAGGGTTAGCTTTTAACATATTGACATACCTGGAAAGCGTAGTTCTGTCTATTTTGTTATCTTTAGCCGCTTTTCGGATACTTTTGCCATTAATTACCTCATCTGCAGCATGTTTCATCTGATCTTTGGATATATTAGCACGGTCCGTTTTCCGCTTGTAAGTTCGCATCCTGAAGAAGAAACAATGAATGTAGAAATATTTATACGTGGTGTGACTTAACATCTGTTTTTAAACCTCGGCAGGTAATTATTTAGCATAGCATTTAACCCTAAAAAATACCTGCATAATATAAATAATGCAACCAAAAATCAAACTAAAAATATGGGGGTCACTTGAACATGGCTTATTAGACCCCCGTTGCTTTGACTCAAGTGACCCCTTTCCCAAATTACTTCTAATTTGCCGAGTCACTCAAAAACCATCGCTAATTGTATAATTTTGATATTAGTAACGTTTGTAAACACTATTTTGAATGCAAAATACACTTACCTGACTGCCGTACGTCCACAGACATATGTTTGAAACCAAAATGCACCGAAGCGATGTTTTTTTACTTTTGGCGCCAAATTAACAACACTGTCCACGTACACTTAACTCGAACGCCAGCCGGCGACTAGGTTCACTAACCCCCCCCGCTTCGTCACACGTCACAAGCTTGTATCTATCATGCAGGGTTCGTGTTCTACTATAGGTGGTGCACTAGACCCCGCGGCTCAACAGACCCCGCCCTGCCCTACTGCTACAGAAGACTGGAGTACCGTAGACACCCAGATGAAAAAATAGATAGCAAAATGAATAGATAGCATTTTACGTTTGAGCAAATTTGAATTTAGATTTTCATTAGTGACCAGTTCTTAGGTATTTATAATAGTGAAAAAGATCAGAAGAAACAAGAAGATCGGTGAAGGACAGTACTCGAAAGGGTATTGTTACAGAATAACATAAGGAAATCTTGTCACGTGGACATGTAGGCAGGAATTAAATAAAACTGTCTTCTATGCAAAGACGTGATAACTGTGTATTAATTTGTTTCTTTGCCACGATTTTAATAAGAAATAAATTACAGATGTTGAATGAATTGGTTTTAAAGTTGTGTGGTGTATGTTGTTTATTTTTATAAACCATAGAAATATTGTGGTCAAATTGTTGCACGATCTAGAAATTGGTCACCAAAACACCTTTCACCCGATAAGTCCATTGTGATTTAAGGCTCAATGATCTCACAGAAGACTACCATGACATGTACCGCATTTCCCACTTTATCTTATTTCCCTAATGTACATACATATTTCGGTAGTGAGTCGTATTTATATCATGGCATATGGCTCTGGCATATGGAATGGTCCCATTTTCCCAACCCTCTTCACTCACAACTCATTCCTAAATCTGCAAAGGTAGCATCGGGGGACGTGCCAACATTATCATTCTGGACTGCTGTTAACTGACACCGGGTGGTAAGTGCTGGTCTAGAACTCTATGCTCGTCTGCCGCCTTCTTTCTATAAAAAATCTTAATGCCTTATTATATTCTGTATCAGTCAACCTCTACCCCATGTACGTATGTACCCATGTACGTCAAACTAGGCGACGCGAACCGTGGCGTCCGAAGCGCGTCCGTTTAAGACTTATTCTACTCCTTGCCTTTCTAAATATAAATACTTCAAGTAAATGTTTTCACTAAATAATAAGCAACTTATGTGTTGTCATATTAAAATTCGAATAGTACTGACGGCAATCGCGCGTCCACGACTCCCCCGTAGGACAACGCGTCCACGACGCACCACGCCGCGCTGCAACGCTCGATGCGACCCGTCGCGTTACTCTGTTAGCAGGACAAAGCCTTAGGCAAAAACAAAGGAACACATTAATTCTATAATTTTAATAAGTTCGAAAGTTTTAAAAAGTAATACACCGGTTGCTCAATACTCATAGTTTTGACATGTTTTACCTCTCATCAACTATTTGAGGACACGTTTTTGCTCATCTTATCAGTATGTCTCCCGCAAATTCGAGTCTGGAGAGAGACAAAGTTTGATTGAGATCCTTTACCTGGAATTTAAACGAGGGACTAAGTTATTAGAAAACTTTGAACGCCCTCAATTTTATAATAAAGGATAACTGGATGAAGACGGTGCGAATGCCGCGAGATTTTATCGCGAAAATGTTTTTGTTGGTAATTTATACGACGCCACTCGACTGGAGGTGGTTAATAAAATTTGAAAGTTACTTGTGCTGTCAATAATTCTGTCGTATCTATATATTGTGAATACAGAATATATCTTTATGGATTAATTGCAATCTGCTACAATGGATCCTGCGTATTTAGTACCAAGATGTTGAACTGATATGGTTTCAAGCAAAATATTAATAACGTTTTGTATTATTTTCACTCATAAAAAACCGATTTCAACCTGTTCCGTCAACGAACAGAGGGCCAATTTTACATATACCGTTTATGTTTCAGTTATGTTCAAGTTTCAGTAGATGTTCGACCTTGATTTAAAACATTCTTATTAAACCAAGTATTAACCAAGTATTATTTATTGAACTAAGTCACATAAAACGCTACAAATGAGCAATTATGGATAATGTATATATTTAGAGACCCTGCCTCTATCAATGTTGCTAATTCTTTTGTAATTGGTATCACATCTCAAGCCATACTTAGTGATAGGTAAATCTCATTTGAAATAAGTACCTACGTCATAAATAGTTATCATCTTTATTGTTAGTAAACATACTGTAACTAGAAATATTTATATCTCAAAATAAATTTATTTTTAATCGTATTCATTTTCTGCGTAAAAAGTAGTCGCTACGTTCTCAATCTTATTAGACAAAACCTGATTAAAATGTTGTTTTACAAAATGAATATTAAGCCCTTCGTACCGATTATTCACACCGATAATCAATTATGAATAATACAATACAGCAATTATTTTGAAAGCGCCTAAACAAACATCTGAAAATAAAGATAAGCCTTTCTGAGAGAGTTTAAGTATCGTTTTTATTAATTTTAGAGTTAATTAAGTTCCAAATTAAAGTAGAGAAGTTTATTTGAGTAGGTAATTAATCAGACGTTCAATATTCAAAAGTTAGGTAGTCTTTCCATAATATTATCTGTTGGGTTCCGTTAAATAACTTCCAGTTATTTCAGTTTTTAGTCTTGCGCTTTCAGTTCACTTCGTCTTTCAGTTGGTATGCAGTAATAAATTAATGTGGGTAGACAGAAATAATTTAAGCTTTCAGTACACATTAGGGATGCGGTATCCAATCAAAAGTATCGATACTTTACTTATGAGTAGTAACGCAACAAAGTATCGTACAGATCAAAGCATCGAGAAAAGAAAAAGTATCGATACCCCAAGGTTATAAAGGTTATCCCAATCTAACAATTATTTTAAATTTTAGGTAGCTAAAGCTAAACTAATATTGTTGTTAGGCTATGTTTGGGTTCCCTATTCACTAGTACATTTACATATAATAAGACATAAATTGTATAAAACAAACTGTACAACAGGACAAACTGTTTTTTGGAACAATTGTAAAAATAATCAAATTAATTTCAAAATTACAAGTATATATCTAATGTACAAAATATTACAATACATGATTGACATGCTAGTAGTTGACTAATCCTTTAATTTCTGACCAGAATAGGGCAGAGAACATAGCGGCGCGGCGAGGAACTGAGCAGATTGTATGTATATGGAATGATATTTTTGCTAATTGATATACATATAACTTCTTCGCAACATGTATGAAATCTCTTGCATTTGAGCATAATGTCGAAAAGTAAATACCAGCCCACTTTTCCTCTGCTTCCTCTATCCCATACGATTCTCTTTCACGTACGATGTATCAATAAAAAAACATTTTTTTTTATAATTCTCTGTAACTTTATTTGTATGTGTTACCCACAGTTATTTTATTTTTTTATTGACGTAGGCGACAGACGAGCATACAGTCCACCTGATGGTAAGTGGATACTGTCGCCCATAGACATCCGTGATACATGCCAACATTAGTCTAAAATGACAAACGTTGGCACGGCCGCGGATGCGCTGCCTACTTTTGGAGATATAGGAATGGATTTAGAGAAAGGGTTGGGAAAATGGAGAGGGATAGGATGGGAATGGGCTCTGGTACATCTCACTCACTACCGAAACACGTAAGTACATTAGAGAAATAAGATAAAGTGGGAAATGCGGTACATTTCAAGGTAGTCTTCTGTGAGAGACAGAGGTAACGTGGCCAATCGAGAGCGCCCAGCAGCTGTTGGATTGCAGCGTGCACTCTCCCCCTCAAGGTATTGCTTTAAACTTGAAAACTTCAAGATTAAAAGAATACCTGTAACAAGACCATTTATTATTTAATGTCTATAAAATTATATAATAAACTCCCTAACACTATGAAAGGGATTAATATTAATTTATTTAAAAGAAAACTATTCAAAGTGTAACTTAATAAATATTATTATAATATTGAGAGCTATCGAAACGATAAAGATTTACTATTATTGCTTTAAATAGGACAACTATTATTTGACACTAGCTGTACCCGACCACGCGTTGTTGTGGCTGCCCAACAGATGGCGCTTATCCTGTTTTTACCTGTTTTTGGGTAAAAAGCATGTTTTTACCCTGTGATAGGTATATAAAAAAATGCGCGTATTCGAATGCAACATTGTGTCAAAATTTCAAAACAATCGATGAAGAACTTTCGGAGATTTAAAATTTTGAACAAACGAACGTTTACATTTTTATTTATATAGATTTAATATAGATATATTTCAATTTAATAATTTTCAATTCATATAATTGTATCACATTGGCACGCCATTATCCTGGCAGAATATGTATGGATATTTTTTTTAGTATAAGATCTTTATTCCTAACAAATAAATATTAAAAATATTTTTTTACTCGTCCTAAAAAGTATTGGTTTAATACTCCTTACGTCTATTTATTAGTAATTATATGGCCTCAAAAATCAATTAGGTAATTAAGATACAACACTAAAAATAATTAATTTATACAATCAAGCTAACAATAAAAGAGCTCACTTATCAAAGACTCCATCTGTATAATACCAGGGGACCAGAGATAGGAGATATTTGGACCACTAATTAAGTTCTACCCCTTGTCACAGTATATTTACTTACGAACGGTATAGGATATTTTAGATAAACATGCTGAATGAAACTATAGTGGAATACTGTTTCACGTATACGGTTATTCTATTTAAACAACGCGTAACAAAGTGCGACGCGGAGTCTAGTAAGGCGTCGAACATACGGTCGACCAGGCGACCAATAGCTTGAATGGAATTGTTTGAGTTCGCTTGCAAGTGTTCACACGGCGTCACGCATTCATGCTACTGGTTTCTAATCGACTTGACTACTTGCCCCACGATTATTTTTGGCGATACTGTATACGCGCTAGTACGCGTCTGGACCGACCTACCGCAGCCGATTAATGAAACAATAGAAGTATTAAATTGACAAAATATTCCTTTGTTAGTACAGGTACGACCGGTTGCGATTGCGGACGGTTAGCCGCGGCTGGTCATTCGCTCACGCAACTAACTGTCATGTCGAGTGGCTTGGGCGACGTCATGTGAATACTTTAAAGTAATTCATACAAGTACTTTGGAGCTACTGGTGCCTAGGGGGTGCGGCGGTGGGAGTTATTGGTTGCAAGCGACACCTTTCGCCCACCTAATACTTCAATAGCTAATACTTCAGGTTTCACCTGTATAATTAATTATTATTATAATAATAAAATAATCTATAAATCAACGTTTATACTCTATATTTCACTGCAATTTTCATGTCATTTTATTTGAGAACGTCGAAAGGGAAAACGAAACTGAGAAACAATCTTCGAAAATGTGAGTCCGATTTTCAGCATTTATGAGTAGTTTCGCTACTGTTCCCAGCTCTACTGTGTCGTTGTTCTTGCAGTCTCGCTTGTAATTAGCAGTCCAGACAAATTCACTTTGAAAATACACGTTTGTCTGAAGACAATGAAATAAACAGAGCTATTAATATTGGTTTGTAAGTGAATAGCTTTATTGAAGAAGAAAAAATAGACCATATCTACTTACGTTTGTATACTTATCATCATCCGCCCACTCTATTATCAATATCAACTCGATTCTAAAGAAAATGTATTTCATTAACAATTATTTTGTCTATAATGATTTGTCGTGTGTTGTCAGCCGCCTATAGCATACGAGTACATAGCACCACCCTATCTTGACTGTCGTAAAAGGCGACTAATGGATAAGAAAGCGGCTACCACAAGTCCCGAGGAATTACAACAGCTCTAAAAGAGTAGATTCAATCCGCTTGGCCAGCGTAGCGTTTTAAGTCCTCGTTCCTCATGCATAAGCCAATGTGTCTCAGGAGGCTCGTATCCAGCAGCGAATACCAAAAGGTCTGGTTACATTGCATTGCATTGTGTATGGACACAGTGTTGACACAGTGTACGTAGAACGCGCACTTTGTTTTACTAATGTCAGCAATTAACAAAATAGCGTCACTGTCCAGTGTCCATACTGTTCTCGCCAGTCGTCTCCCGTACATCTCACGAGATGTATACCAATAATTAATTATTGTAATCATTTAGTAAAATAACGATGGACGATGAAAATTATTTTACGCAACCTTCTGAAGATACACCAAAACACCTTAAACACATAACCTCCACACATTGCATAGTTGTTTGTAAATCTGAGATAAAAAATAATTTATAGGATATTTTTTTAGGATTGAGTCTGATTAAGAAGCTTAATTTATTCCCTTTCGAATATACCCAAGTAAATAACTTATTATTTATATCTACTCATTGGCATACTTACCCAACCCTTTTGGAGGGATTCAATATTCAACTTATTCAATAATTTTTATATGTTACGTACGTTTTATTAGAAAACGTTAGTTTATTGGGATTTTTTTATTCACGTACAGCTCTTTCTTAAATGCTTTTGATTTATGGAAAGTAAACTTTTATTGCCGCCACACGTATGAGATAAATATTGCAGTGGCAACCTGCATTTGGTCTATAAATGTACCGTCAATTACCAACCGCATGCAATTTCACACACCATTAAGCATTCCTCTAAACCTAAACTATAGATACACTGTGGACCATAGATACACTAGTGTTGTAGATGTAGTGGGTGTGTGATAAGCGGCATCCTGAGTAAATATATTTTTATCGTCCTTCATATATGTAACAAAACTGTAACAGAATTGTGATTGTATAGTACATATTTTTAAAAAGTCATTGTAGTGTACTGTAGATGTGATACAGAGCCCAAAACAACAATTTTTTATTTTTTTATCAATCACTCTGTCTGTCTATTTGTCTCTCTGTTTGTTCTGAACGCATATAGCAAAAACCATTGGACAGAATTTAATAAAACTTGGCACAGTTATAGCTTGTAACTTGGGTTAACACATAGGATACATTTTCACACATACATAGTTCACGCGTACGAAATCGCTGGCACCGCTTGTATATTATATATATATATATATATATATATATATATATATATATACGTTAGAGTATCTAGATAAAAAGTTAAATGGATAAATTCTAAATGTTAACCCGGAACATATAACTGTGTCAATGTTCATTAAAATCCGTCAAGTGTCTCTGACGTGTTTTGCATTCAAACAGACAGATAGATAAAGAGACGGACGGACACAAATTCCAAAAATCGTCCTTCCCGCTCTGTATCATTCGAAAAAGCGAGTAGCTAAAAGAAAAAGTATTCCGCGGTTTTTTCAAAAAGAATGACACCATAACTTACAATTTTAATTTTACTTTTTACTTCTAAGGCATTTTATCTATTTAAAAAATTATACCTCGCTATTTTTCGTCTGACGCTACTTCAAATGTTATGGATGGTTTATGCGCCGCAACTTTCCGGAAGATCAAAATCAAATGCAGATCAAATATGGGTAGCTGATGATTCTGCTCGCAATTATCGACGTGGACTGGGTAGTCCACTGTGGGAGTGGGTAGCCTCTTCAGTCAGCTCGTGAACTTTGTTGACCTGACCGAAACGTCGAGTGTAATAAATAAGGTAAACATACGGGCTGAGTCCCATTTAAATATATAAATATATGTGAGAAACGCTAAAATCTTATATGTACACATACAAATTTCTGGCGCATGTCGAGTAGCATAGCAAAATAATTTAAGATACAAAGCTTGCATGCGAAGTCGTTCAAATGCATCCGAGCGGGAACAACCTCTGGTCAAGACACAAGACACCTCGTTCCAAAAAGAGGATAGGAACTCAAAATTATGCTTTAAACTTGACTGTGATGTAAAACAAGGCTACTTACGAAGGCAGCATACGAAAAGCTATTGCGTCTCTCAGCGTTTTCCACTGCCTGTGTGAAGAGGAATGTTCTGAACAACTGGTCAATTTGATGACTTCGGATTTTTACAATCACACCTCCCATTATCGTTGTGCGATTCATCCGCACTTCCTTTAAAAAGAGTTATTGCGTACAGTGCAGTGCGGTAATCGAGACACTTTATACAGAGAACATGAAACATATCGTCCAACACAAACAACTGTAGTCGTTCCTAATACACACACCAATTTCTCAGTTTCGGTTTCTGCATCCGTAATCCATTTGTCTCTGAGATAGGCATCTATTAAGCAACTCCTAAAGCCGCTCAACTTAAGTCCGCATTAAATGGATCCCTTTATTCGCAACGAGTCACGTCTCGGAATCTGTTAGTGAAAACAGATTGTACTGCGAACGCATCTCGAGACGGAACACATGCCCAATTAATGATGACCTCTGACTTTGTACCACCATTCTTCTCACATATCATGGTAAAGAGAAGTCGAGAGTGGTGAGGAAGGCCAATTGAGGCTGGTAGACGAAGACACTCAAGAACGCTAATCCCTAGTAAATTGAAATGTAACGCCGAAGATCGACGCGAACTCAACTGGGTTAAATAATTTAGTACTTACACAAGATTGCTTCGGTTACCGTTAATTACAAGTTCACGTTACATGAGCCGCTTATGAAATATTTAAAAGGTATTGTGTTTCTTGGCAAAGCCAATACTTTTATTTGGTAAAAATTATGAAAATAGACTTTAAGCCACGTAGGTATAAGCCATATTGATTTTTTTTAGAAACAGGACCTAGTTCATTTAGAGATTCCAATTCTGTAACATTATTTTTTGTTTATTGCAATATCATATTTGTAATTCATTTCATAATTCAAAATGAATCTTAAGGCTGCACAAGGATACGCTACTGCTGTAGCGAGATGTATTAAATTTCAATTTATCGAAAATTAATTTAAACGAAAATAATATTTAGCCATTAGAAGGAAAATATCCAAACATCAATGCAAACTTAAATCGCTTCCCAGAAAATGGCTTGGCGCTAACGAAATTCGAAATAATATTTAAAAAATCTAAAGTTTGTTTAAAAAAGGGATTTCAAAGGGAAATATGATGAAGAAATACAGACGTTTGCTCCGTTCCCTCCAATTTTCTTTTCCGTTTAAGGACACGAGACTAGGAAGAACAGGGCGGGCGACCTTCGCCTGCCTGGCTTCATTAAAATCTCAATTTTCTTTTAAACATTTACCCCACTCGTTTATGCCAAGAAAAGACAGAAGGGGCATTTTTCCTTTCTTTTGTAAACAGTAATTTGTTACGCTGTTATGAACATCTGAAAATCTTTCTAACGATGCAATCAAGGAAATAAATCCGATGATAAACGGATTTCTAGTAGAAAATTGAAACTAAAATTTTATACTTATTTCGTTATTACTATGTTGTCGTTCTTCTTGACAAAATAGTAAATATGGCAGTATTGGCTGGATGAGAAGAGTGAAAAACCGTATGGGGAGCCTTGGAAGTGAATTTATATCTAACAGTGAAGATACTCGTACATAGGCTATCAATTAGGGCATACCAAAGCATGTCGACCTTTCTATTATACTTTCCGTTCCCCATCCTCGTCAAACCTATTTTCATAGGTAGTCTAATTCTTAACACGCAGCACATCTGCGGAAGTGAAAAACGTCAGTTATTCTTAAGAGAAATTAATATATCGTCAGTAGATGGGTAAAAATACTAAAGCGTCATATTACTTTACAGAAACGGAGGATAATACAATTCTCACCAAACAAAGATGCTTCAAAGGCTATTTTTTTGTTTTTATGGGTGTAGGCGATAGTCGAGCATAGAGTCCACCTGATGGTAAGTGGATACTGTAGCCCATGGACATCAACGGATTCCACGATAGTCCACCAACATTAGTCCAAAATGACAAACGGATGCACGCATAAACCTTGGAGATATAGGAATGTATTAGGTAGTCTGATAAATTCGGGGCCTTTTTATAGTGAAAATAATAAAGACTTTTTTGTATTACATAAATGTTTATTGAACGAAATATTGTCCCACTTAACTTGACTACCTTTCGCAATTTTTCTGACAGAGCCTCTATCCTATCGCTATAAATTTTTTGGGGATTTGAGCGAAAAACTGATTTAGATGGTGTATACAGACATCTCTTGAATGTAATTTTACTTCATTTAGAGAATTTTGATAAAAGCGGAATAAATGGTAATCCGAAAGTGCTATGGAAGATGCATTAAAACTTTCCAGCCAAGGTCTATCAATTCTTGTATAGTCATGGAAGATGTATGCGGTCGAGCATTGTCGTGATGGAAAACTACACCTTTTCTATTCATTAATTCTGGGCGTTTTTCTTCAAGTGCTTGTTTTAATTTTACTAACTGCTGACAGAACACATCAGAGTTAATCGTTTGGCCATTGTTACCAATCTCTTCAGAAATGGATCGAGATCGTTTCGTTTTAGCAATGGAACTCTATGGAATATGGAAATTCTATTAATCAAGTTTCTGTTATTTAAATCAAGCGGCACTCAAACATCTAGCTTCTTTTACAAAATTCAGTTTATGCGGGTGATCCAAAACGTTGAGTGGTGAATTCTAAGCTCTTCGGTAATTTGATGACTGCTTATGTGTTGATCTGCTTCAATTTTTTCAATGATAACATCAACATTTACATGATAACATCAAATAGGACGACCACAGCGAGGAATATCATTCACATCAAAATTACTATACCTGAATCGACTGAACCATTTTCTTGGAGTACCTAGTTATAGATGTAGCATCTTTTCAATTAAAAAAAATCAGTTGTCAAATGGTATATCACTTCCCGCCAGTGATCATACGCTAAAGTAATACGGTCAATAAGGCCGCGAACTTTTCCGACTACCTATTATTTGGAGTAAGGGTTGGGAAAATAGAGAGGGATAGGATAGGATGGGAATGGTCTCTAGCATATCTCACTATTATCTTTCCATAAACTAATTTCATAAAGATTATTTTAGTGATTTACGAAATAAGTCAAAATTGTCTGTTTATTTTTATACTGAAGAGCGCCAAGTATCTTATTGCATGGGTAAAGCGAATACGACGTAAACATCAAAATATTGAAACATCAGTCGCCTTCGCTGCCACAAATAAACATAAATCCTAAGTTTTCGACTGATAAAACACCAAAAAAGTAGGTACTCGATAAAAATAGCGGTCTAGTGCCTAATTTCCATTAACGATATGATGTAATATATATATCGACATCCATAAACGCTTATCGGCAGCTGTCTGGCAAAGTTTGATTATCCGCCACTTTCTTCCTAAAAAGGATAAGCACACATTTATTATAATTAAACAAATTGCCTCATTTATTTTCCATTAAATAACTGAACGATCAAAGAAAATGTTCAAAGACATTACACACAAACACGCATCTTCCGTAAACGACAACATATTACTTAGATAATAAGGCGAGCGTCTATAACCAAAATAAGAGCAGCTAAGAGGGCGAAAGTTTGCAAAACCGTTTGGTTTTCTTGTTAAGTAAACCCTTTTATGTTACATAGCGGTAAGTACACCCTTGGTATTGAAGCTAGTACATATGTATATGATAAAGTTCGGAAGTTGAGCGAGCTCGCACAGAATTTTCCCATTCAACTTTTAAGGCCAGATGAAGTTTTAATAGAAGTTTGTTTGTCGGCATTCCTGGTAACCCAAATATAATTCCACTAAAACCATTTCATCATTTGTTTTGTTAACAGGAGTTTAAAAGGAAGAGAAATGAAACATTAAAATCAAAACGGAGAAGAGAACATAGCTACGTTCTCTTCTCCTACACTCCTATCGTAAAATCTAATTAAAAATCAAAAATCCTATTGAGAATCTAAAGTATAGTTGTAATCCTTTAAAAAGATATGAAATCATTATTTCTTCGACTAGTGCCCAAATGAATCCCACAAGAAAGAAACATTGGTATTCCAAAACTGCTCGATATCGATATCGACCTATAATGTACCTACCTACAGGCCCCCCAAATGGGCCTCCCCTAAATCACTCGGGGGTTTCGGGTCACAACCACTAGATTGTGCACCGATTGTGATTCAATAGATCACAATAATGAACAATATACACATGCTGCAGATATTTTAATTCTCCAGCATGCGGGTTTCTTCACGATGTTTTCCTTCACCGCTGAGTGAGTGATCTTTTTAAAAATCCATGATTAAGTGGAAACTCAGTGGTACAGATCGAGGATTAGAAACTTACGACTTCTAACTTAACTTAAAATCAGCTTTAATGATGACCATGACCAATTAACACTAAAATCGCCGCTGGGTCAATTTTGTCCCTACGGAAGATTCATGCATTTTTTTATAAACTAGTGGGCGGACGAGCAAGCGGTGACACGTGATGGTAAGTGTTACAGTCGTCCATGGACGACCTTGCAAAATCCTATTCACAGCTCTCTTATAGAACCCCATATCGTAGCATAACGGAAAGACCTCTTGAGGCAGTTCGTTCCACAGCCTACGGGTTCGCGATATAAATTAATTTTTGGACCGAACAGTGCGCGACACCTCCGTATCGAGGAAATGCGGATGGACCGCACTTCTGTGACGGGAGGTGCGGTTGTAGAAACCCGAGGTGGGAATTATATTAAACAATTCTTCAGAGCATTCCCCATTGTACTGGCGGTAGAACACACAGAGAGACGCAACGTCTCACCGAATACTGAGGGATTCTAAACCGCCCGTGAGAGTGGGTTCGTCAACAATACGAACAGCACGTCGTTGGATGGAGTCAAATGGGTCCAATTGGTATTTCGGTGCACCGGCCCAGAGATGAGAGCAATACTCCATATGGGGCCTCACCTAAGCTTTGTAAAGCATAAGGAGTTGCCCAGGGGTGAAGTACCGCTTCACTATCTACTACATCCATTATCTATTGTGTTTTTACCTAGAGCTTTGACTTTTTTTTACTTTTAATGAATTATTGTTTATTCTAATGGTAGCCGATATGAATTAATGCAATACGTCTTCAGAAAAAATACCTATAACCACCGTCGGGACAGTTTCGTCCCGTTAGGTGTGATGTTTATGATGTAATGTTATGTTATGATTGTGATGTTGTTTGTGTGGATACGAAATTTTTATTTAAAGATTATTTTTATGATATCTCCTCATTTCGGGCTAGCGTAAGAAACAATTACACAAAGAATTTTTTTCATTGCTAATTAAATTAGCCAGGGACAATCGCTTTTTTTTTGTTTTGTCTACCACGACTAAAAAGTAACTTTCTTTCAAAGTATCATTTCCAATTTATACAATTTCTGAGTTTCAAATCAAATATATACGGATAGATACATTAAATAACAATAGAAGGGGCGCAAATTATAAATTTAAATTAAATTATAGATGTCTTTTACTATCTCCTGGAACATTTCAATTACGATAAGTACCAAAATAATATATCCTAGTTGTGAAGGTATGGCATATACTTATATCAATATGAAAATAAATTTTATTTATGAAATATTTTTGTTTCGACATCTCTGTCTGAACAATGGAGTCTAAAGAATTATAGTCCACCAATCCATACTAAACTCGCGTAGAGGATTATGTCCCGAAACCTCTGTGTGATTGAGTAGAGAGACCGGTGCTCTGAAATGGGCTGTTATAGATACCTAAATATAACAAAAAAACACAGAGAAACACAAATTACCTACAAGTCCAGGCAACCCTTGAGCGGTAAGGAGAGGTCTGTAGACGAAGTAGAGGTAGATGGTCCAATAAAGAAATAATGTCTTCATAGACATACACACACACAGAAATATATCGATTTTACTATACTTATAATAATTAAAGGACGAAACAATTTTGTCTCGGCGCGGCGGCGTTTAAAGGGTTTGGCAAATTCCGGTGGTTCTAGTTTTAAAGTTATATCTGTACCGTCGAAATATAAATATACTCTCTAAACGAGTACCTAAGTTCTACTAAGTAAGTACTAACCTATTAAGTTTTTTTGTTTCGAGATAATTTCAGAAACTACTGTACCTATTTTGTTGAAACCTTCATTAATGTGTTGCCCAGCCTTTTCTCTAACGTAAAGATTTTTTGTCTACGCTACTAAATGACGTTATTAAATCCACACTGCTCAAACTATACCAAGTTGCTAAACATCGCAATAGATATCAAACATCTCATCAATAGTTAAATTGTACGAGAACAGAATGGAAAATGAGAAGGCAATTAAAGGAAACTCCTGATATTATAGCCACGAACAGCCTCAGAAACTGCGGCTAAATCGGTTCTTTGATAATATAGCTTCCAACTTCGGGTCCAATCGCATTGACCGCATAACTTCAAATTCAATTTGAACTTGGTAAATGAGCATTCACACTTAGATCCATCTTGAATCCGACTCCCAACTCTTGGTTATGCATAATAACCGACAGTCAACTTCTCATTGCTTTCGTTGCTCATTGCATTACTTTCTTTCGTTCGACTTTTTTATAAATAAACGCTTTTTCTTTCATACAACATTTAAATCAAATGAATTCTTGATCAAAGATTCATTTTAAATTGTTGTTACTTAACAAAATATTAAGTCACTATGGCCAGCCCTGCGGTATATCGTAAACATACATTATTTATATTATAGGTAATCATTAGTAGCGTGCTGTGCTCTCACCCAAAGCGCGCGCCACTAGCAGGAAGAATTTCAGTCATTGACATGAGGTCAGCCAAGACTGGACGGGCAAGAGATTTGTATGAAATCGTCGATCTACGACCACTTAACTAGACCCCTCATATTAAGGTTCAATAAAAATAAAGGGTAAAAATATCTAGTAAAGTGGTCGGTGCTCGATGATTTCATATAAATCTCTTTTCCGTCCAGTCTTGACTGATCTCATGTCAATGACCGAAATTCTTCATGCTCGTGGCACGCTTTGGTCAGTGCTATTGAACTTTTAAGACCCGAACAAACGATCATGAGCGTTACAATATCTAATTTTTTAACGTTCGATTGCCTTAAATTCTCGAGGTTAAAACACAGAACATAATAAGACTATAGAAATGGTATCATACCCTAATGCTAAGAGAACCGACGTCGCCAAACTCACACACTTGTGAATATAATAATATATTGCAATACTACGAAAACGTTGCCATAATTGGTCATAATTTGTAGATTGCTATAGGACATAAGGTTCATTATAGTCGGATTGAAATTGAACTGGCTTTATAAGATGTTTGAGTTGATACTGCCTTACGCTTAAGCATTTTATACTACAATTTATCCTTGGATTCAAAACAAGAATAATGTACTAGTAAGATCTGCTATTCGACGCCAGATGTCATTCATTGTGATTCAATTCAAATTATGATCTTATGAGAATAAAAATACGTTTGATATTTGCTTGTCAATGGGTATAATGTTCTTTCATTGTTGCTACTGAAGTTTGGGGGGGGTAATAAAAGTATAGTATTTTATATCAGTATGCTAAATATGTTTATTATTTTTAAGTTTCTAATTAAACAAGGGTAGTATATCGAGCGTGAGCTGGCAATAAAACCTATCTCAAAAAAGGACGCATCCTTTTACAGGACACAGGAAAACATTGTTCGCGTGTAAACCATTGCTGCCAATAGAACAAATTGGTGATTTGGCGCTAAAATTTCAATTAGTGTAGGTGCAGTATAGTAAATAGGATAAGTATAAAACAATTTGACACAGTAAACTAAAAATGCTCAAGTCAGATAGGACATATTGCCAGTTCACCCTCTATCACCATAACAGTGACTGTAATAATCACAAAATAATATAGCAGTACGGGAGGTAGCGATGCAAATGAGCAACTCATTTCATGGCAGCATAAAATTTACTTACAAATTTGCTTACAGTAGACAATAATAAACAACTCAAAGGAAATTAAACAAAAGTAATGAACAAATAGTTTGAACAACCTCACTTTTGCATTTATAATATTAGTTAGTACCGTACTCTCAAGTAAAAAAACGATTTTAATAATTACCGGCCTTAAAATTCTGCAGAGTATTAATATTCTCATTGCGGAAATGAAAGACTTTAAAACATCTTCCAAATTATTTATTTTTATCCTCAATTTACGATTTTCAGCTTGAATTCTTTTTATTTGCAATCTTTGTCTTTTAATAACACTTTCCTTATTAGATTTTTTTTTAAGTTTTCTTTTTCTTTGTGTGGATAAATTTGAAGTCGTTGGTGACGTCGAATAGTAGTCACTTATAACTCAAAGTGATATACAAGTCAAAGTATCGATATACGACAAAAATTATACAATAATTATAGTACAACACTAAACGAGTAGAATAGTGAGCTCTAGAAAGATAATCAATTTTAAGCTTTTTGACTACAAGGAAATTCAACTTTATGCCGTGTGTGATACAGTCGACTTTCCTTGTTTCTTCTTAATTCACGTTTTGTAAACTGCATAGTTTTGTTTTTAAGTATTATCTGTTAAAATATAACTTACCGATGATATGTAATCCCGCCTGTGGACAAATTTTGGGTTGTGCTATTATTTACAAACTTTACGCTCCAGCACGGCACAGGAAGACATTTTGTCAATTTAAATATCGTAAATACGAAAACCGCAAAACGTGGGCAAAGAGCCACGTCAATCTGACAACTAACGACAAATGACAACGAAGTAAGCTTGCCATGGATTACTTGTGGTTATGGGGGAACGCCTACTTTGCATTTCTATTAATCTTATAATGTTCTGTGGGTTAAAAGCTCGAATCTTAAATGATTAAGGTTAAGGTTCATTAGCGCTGACTTAGCACTCGAGCGGTCGAGTACTCAACACACATTTTTACAGAACTAACTCAATTGGCTATCTGTCCTGCGGCCACCACTACAACTTTGTTACATACAAATTTAGCATAATAATATGAATTTGTTTTGGCATATTCCTTTAGTTTGACATAGGCGATTTGGCATATATATAAAAATTAGTAGCGGGTCGTTGGTTTTTTGAAGTGTTATTTATTGGTTAAAATATAATTAATCAAACAAATCAACTTCCGCAATTTATTTTTTGCCTTTTGAAACGATTTAGGATTACAATAAAAGGCATAAAGAACAGTAGAACAAGTGATAAAATAAACTAAAATTTGAATAGATCAAAGTTGGTGATCCTAAAATTTATGATGCTCAAACCAGATGTATCTATCATGACGATGGAACTCATTGCAATTACAAAAGCTCTCGACTGCATTGCTAGCTCGAGCCACCGGTATGTCGTAATTCTGACAGACAGTAAAAGCGCTCTGCAACATTTGTCTCGATGCTCTTTTGGTGTCATAGGTGTCTCCGTAGCCTACGGTATCCTTAACAAGATTAGGAACCTTGTTGAGAAGGAAATAGGGTTGAAATTGCAATGGATTCCATCACACATAGGTATTAGAGGTAATGAGGAGGCTGACAGATTAGCCAAATTAGCAGTGACTGAAGGGATGGAAATTTCTATAAAACCAAATTATACCGAAGTACTATATAAATTAAGAAAAAAGTGCTCGTCTAAATATAAAGAATATTTTGACGAGAGAAGTAAGGAAAAGGGCATTTGGTACAAAATAATCCAGTGTCAGCCTCCTCCAATACCATGGTTTGGTATGACCAAGATGGGAAGACGAATGGTTAAGATCTAGCGCATAGGTTAAGATCTGGACACTTTCCATCAAAAAGTTTTAGCTTCCGAATGAAAATAGATGAATCACCAGATTGTGAAATTTGTGGAGCCGTAGAAGATACGTACCACTTGTTGATGGAATGTGCCCGAAACCAAAGGCAAAGGGCCTCATTGATGCAGCGCTGGGATTTGAACCCCTATGATATGGGTGTGTTCACTCATATCCTAGCGGTTCCTGCATCTGAGGCTGCTATTCAGGTGTATGAGATGTTTGGATTTGGATCAGCTCCATCTTAGGTCTATCCTGGAGTGGGGCTGTCTTGAATTTGAGTCGTAAACCGGCCGCACGGCGGAGCCGCTTTTGGGCGGTGGCACTGGCGGATATGTCCAAGCCGTCGTTGTGTTTTTTGAGTGTTTAGTTTAGTAAGTGAAATTTTGTTTAGGTTACGATGGGACTGACATGCCAGTGTTGGCCAAAGTCCCAAATTAAGTATATAGAATTAAAAAAAAAAAAATGATGCTCAAACAACAGGGTTGTAAAATAAGCATCAAAATGTTATTACGTATTTTATATAAAACTATCTTCTACCCGCGGTTTCGCTCGTGTGGACTAAGCAGCTGTAAAATATTTTAACAGCTGTAAAAGCAACGACATGATGGATTTTACGAATGAAAATACATCCAGTATTTTTTGAGTAATTCTATTGTCATTTTTTTATTTTCCTCTATAACTCAACTTTCTTGTGTTATATGAAGATGACACATATTCCTTCTGGTTTTCCTTCTGGATACTTAGCTATATATTTGTGAAAACCCGATCGAAATCCGTTCCGTAGTTTTCACGTGATACTCAATCAGACAAACATACAGACAAACATACTGACAAACAGACACAGAGACAAAACATACTGACAAAAAAAATAAAAACTACTGTTTTAGGTTCTATAGCTTCTAAAGAGACAATTTTATTTTATTTTCAAATTAAGTCAATGTACGGACTCAACTCTTTTACTGTTTCTATAGGAGTAATTCGCGTAAAAAGGTAGTCGCGTAAGAGGCAGACGGGCAAGCGGCCCACATGATGGCAAGTGGCTAACGCCACCTATGAATACCTGCAATACCAGGGGGTATGCGGTGCCGACCTTACAGCATAAGGGAAAGACCAGTAAGAGAAGGGAAAGCCAGTTCGTTTCACAGTCTAGAGGAAAGGGTGGTATTGTGGCCCCCCAGTTTGTTTTTCCTTCATAAAATCAAATTTTCTCACCGAAATATTTTCAGCTATTGTTTATTGTGAAGGTAAACTATTAAGTTTTCGAAAGTAAAAAGTTGAAACTAAAAAAACACGCATTAACAATAACTAAAAAATGTATTTCTAAAAATTGGCAATTTTCATTATTTTAAAACTATGAGGGCAAAGTGGCCCCCATCTAAAATCAAATGAAAACAATATTTTTCAGTAAGGAGAAAATCTTAAAATTAAAACAAAGATTAAATTATACAAATATTCAAATTAATTGCAAAAATCACAAATATATACATCTTTTTCACAAGATGTGCACTCCTGGTGCGCCCACGATTGACATATCAATACATAGCTGCTCTATTGAATCCTTTAGCACGAGCTTGAGAGGTTCCTGTGGGCTTACGAAGGCTCAAAACATCCCTGTGGCGATTAAAAAAATGATCAAACCATGCACGTCCAGCTTCTCGGTTGGTGAATGGGTGTGGTATATTATTCAGCGTTGCCAGTTGATAGGCCATTCGTTTCACGTCTCGAGATGTAAACCCATAAAACTTACTCTCCATCAAAAGTAGATACTTTACCAACTCTTTCTCTAGTTCTGGTGGTAAGGTTGGTTTTCTCCCAGCACGTTTTACTACTACCTCTTCAACTGAACAGATATCTTTTACGAACCTCCTCAGTGTAGTTCTGGGGACTCGGAATTCTTTTACTGCTCTTTTGTAGCCCATCCTCTTTTCTCGTACTGCCCTCACTGCATTGATCATATCTTCCTCGTTCCATGATTTGAGTTTCTTTTTGTGTCCTGGAGACGTGTTAATTCTTGGCATGCCTTTAACAAAAAATAAATAATTGCAATTCAACTGGATATGATGGCAACGTGGCCCCCGGGGGCCAGATTATATTCATTGTTAGGGGGCCTATTTGTCAACAAGCTATGTATTCAAAATATTGACACTAAAATTAGAAATACGGTGATTTGTGCAAACTTACTCGCAAATATCGATGTCGTGTTTCTTTGACAGCAAATATACCGTCGCCGCAGCCTTCAAATGTTCTTAATTCCGGCAAAATGATTTTATTGCTACAGGAGCGTTAAACTTTTGTTCCTCTGGCAATCACACATGGGCTCCAACTTGTGGGCTATCTGTACGCGAACCGCTACAACTTTATTTCATTTCAATGCGCCGCATAGGTGAACATAATTATAATAAGGATTCAAAGATGGTGTAATGAGAAGTACAAAAATCTATAGGGGGCCAATTTATCACCAGGGTGCCACAATACCACCTCTTCCTCTACTGGTTCGTAGCAAAAACGATTTTCGGGCTGTACATTGGGGTAGATGAACTTTCCTCTCCATCGTGTACAATAATTATTAAAAATACAAATCTATCACAGTACAATACGTATTTCATTGTACCATAATTTGTTCCATAATTGTTCCATTACACCAAGCCCCACGCGTGGGACAGACAAGAATAATTCCAATTGAATATCTAAATTGGATATACATATTTCGTATACTGGTCGTTATGTTACGAAACCCCTTTTTGGTTGGGCGGTTATAGATGCACTCCCTCACAGAATTGATTCCGATTATTAAATGGATATGTAGGGTGTGTACTCTTAAAAGACGCGATATGACGGTTACTTGTTACACCACTATATTGTTATTACAATATAGCCGAGCGAGTGGAGTGGAGACCGGTGGCTCGCGCCGGGTCGTGACATGGGCATAGCGACGTGGACAAGCGGTACTGCGCCCATGTCGATGCGTCACACATAGATTAAGTTATGACCAAAGCACGCCCAAGCAATCCATAATCGCTCACAGCAATAACACAGTCGCTCACAACAACTACAGTATTCTTTTAAAATTGGTGATGAATCAAGAAGACTGAGGTGTATGGTGAGCAGTCTGATGGTCTATTCTGATCTATTCTGATTATCTATTCGAATGGTGCTCACTTCTATGACATCTGTCTCGGTCACAGCAGTCTAACAACTACTACAAGCAAACGTGCAGTGTCGTGACCAACGTACACAGTTTTATGACACCAAAAAATAATCCATTGTACCCTTTGTTTGTAAATGTTAAATGAAAATAGATGTTGACGGCATGTTAAAATAACGTAGGGCTATTAAAGTAGAACCAACCAACCAAGAGTTACGATGCGTGATAATTTGCCAAAAGTTTTTGCCAATAAGCTATCGCGGAATTTTCTTAATCGACTTTATGTAAAAAAAAACAAGCAATTTTTTAGAGCAATAAAATCCCTATAATTTCTGTCATTCACGTCTTTTATAACGTTCGCGTGTTACAGCTCTCAGAAATTTATTTATCAGAAAGAGATAGCAATATAATCTTTCTCGGAAATTGTTTAGAAATTATATAATTTTTCTCCACTTTATGCAATAAAATGTGTTATTATGCGTACATAAAATATGCTTTTATTGGTCATTATGGGTGTGATAAAATATGTAACTCAAATCTTATTAAATCTTATTGAGATTTTCTTTTATTTCCTTGTGCAATATAATAATAGTTTAGGGATTTTTAATGGCAAAAAGGTGAAATAGTCACACTTCTCGATAATAAACGGATAATGTCGACCGTGGACATTAGCGATACATGTCAACATTAGTGAAAATTGAAGAACGTCGATACTTCTTACGCAGTTGTGCCTGTTATCTTGGTAATTTACGGACAGTTAAGAACAGGTGGAATGGGCTAGTATAGGGACTTAGGAATTCTTACACATTACCGAAAGACATTAGTGTATTTTCCGATAGTCTACATTTATAACGTTGGTGGTGGATGGACGGTAAGAAAGAGGAGGCGGGCACACAGTTGAACCACAATATTGAAAATATGATTACAAAATTAATACAAATTATAATAAAACAAAATTATAAAATTTGGTCAATGAAAGTGTAAGTATACCCTGGAATTAGAGCTAGACTGTGATTTCAAGCCATTGATCAAACTTTTCATGATTGTAATGGTTTCTTAGAACGTCCGTTTTATTAAATAAACCTACTTTGATTTCTCTCGCGTAAATTTCCAGTGTAAACACAAACAATAGCTTTTATTGGGCAACCGGCTTCCTTTATAAATCATGCTCTCCTTTCAGCGTTTGTTGTAATTTAATAAAAAGTGCCGGTTAACCAAATTAATAAACGTCAAATTGACGCCGCAACACGACGCCGGCGGTTGTCGAGACGTTTTGTTCTCCCGATTAATTTGTTCACGCACTGTGTTGAGAAAACGCACGTAGATAGATAGAAATTTAGATATTTTTAGTTATATTCTGCCCTTTTAACCGGTTAGGTAGGTACTTTATCGCCATCAGATTGTCCGAGGGTCAGCGTAAGCATTTGGATGTAGCTGAAAACCAGCGCTGTGACCCACTTTGATATTGTGGCGTATCTGCTGAGTTACACAAAAAAAACATATATTCTACATGTTTGTCATAAAAATGGCATGTAAAATTTAATGTTATATTTTTTATCATTTATCTTTATCTTTCTTTCTTTTTAAATTCACTCACAAAAGGGATAGCATTCATAACAATTCATTAATCTAAAAAGCATTAAATGATAGTTAAGAAAACAGACAACTGAACTGTCTGACTAGACAATGCTATAGAACTATGTAGTCCCATTTGTACCGAAACGCCATCCCTCTCATCAAAATCTGTATACGTACTAAAAATTACACACAGCGAGCGGTGTGCCACACGTACAATAAAGGGTTGATATTATATATGTATAAAGTATCGGGCAATCAAGCATTCGCTCAAATATAAATTCCTTTGTTGCTCTTAATCAACTTATTCTATTTTAGCGACCCGCCCTCGTTTCGCTTCCGTTTATAAGATATTTTAATTTTTTTTTTTTCATTTCAAAATAAAATATAGCCTATATTAGACACTGATAATGTAGCTTCATAATTATGAAAGAATTTTTGAAATCGGTTCATTAGTTCCAGAGATTGCCCCCAACATACCTACAAACATACAATTTTACCTCTTTATTATATTAGTTTAAATTCTGATATAACAAATATATATTACAAACCTATTCACTCGGACTTTTTGGCGGGAACTCACGAAGTTTAGTATGTAAGTGTAGAAGGGTGTAAAATTTATGTACTATACGTTTTGTGGTTTATTAAATTTCAAAGTGTTTTTTGTGCTAATGTTTGTGATACTCATATAAAAGCATAGGACTGCGTGTGCTTCCAAGAAGTCCTCTTCTGTCCTCAGTAAACCTACTATCACTTCACTGAGCGATTCCTGACTTACTTACTTCGATTGGACTGGACATTGCCAAGATGTGCTTTAAATTGTTACGACTTTAGGAAGAAAACTTGACACTGGCAGAATGTGCTAATAGCATTATTGCCATATATGAAGAAAAAATACCTATTCACTCATAGTTTGCATTCCAATATGGCGCTACTACATATTCAAAAATATATGATATTCAAAAATTGTCAGTAACTTTATTTTTAATGGCTCCTGTGATAAGTTTCCTCATTAAAACTACCGAATTATATGAAACACCTTTCTATCTATAATCACTTTCTAAAATCTCTGCTCTATAATTGTAAGTTAGTAAAACTGAAATGCATTTGCCCTTTCAGTTTGGGATTTATTTACTTATAGGAAAAACAGCGGAAACAGAGTTTAGTCAGACATAGAATATTTGCGAAACATGTGGGTCGACCGCTCCGAGTTTTGTGGTTACTAGGCAACAATAAATACTACAAGAGTTGGAATGCCGTAAAACGTTGTAATGTCTTAAAGATTAACTAACCGATGGACATTCTTCTTTTCCAGGTTGTAAAGTTAGTTGCATGTTTTTAGAGCCAAGATTTTTTTTTTCTGCCGTCATTGTCTCTTATTCTGGAAGCCTGAATTTATAGACTATTATTTTAGGTCTGTGGTCTGGGTGTCTTAGGTCTGGCCGTGTGGTGTCGGCTAGATTTAAAATAGCACCACCCCACATCTTCGCGTTGGTGTCGTAAAAGGCAACTAAAGAATAACAAAGCCGTTACAAATCCCGAGGAACTACACCACCTCTAAAGTGTGGATTGGCCGACCCGCATGGCCAGGCAGTGTGGCGTTTCAAGGCCATATATCCCTCATGCACTAGAGAATGTGCACGAGGAGACCCCACGACCAGCAGCGGACGATACAATTACTGGTTACGGTATTTTAGGTCTACATAATGTAGTTATTAGAAGCTATACTGAAAGTTACTTATCCTCTATACATTTATCTACATATAATAAAACAGTATAAGGATTGAGTCTGTACATTGACTTAATATAAAAAATGGGGCTCTTTAGAAGTTACAAAACCCAAAACAGTAGCTTTTAAAATTGTTATCTCTATATTTATTTGTTTGTTTGTATGTCTGTATGTCTGTCTGTATCTGTTTGTTTGAGCATCACGTAAAAAATACTGAACGGATTTTGATTGTGTTTTCACTAATGTTTAGCTAAGTATCCAGAAAGAAAATCGGTATATGTGTCATTTTCATGTGATACAAGGGAGTTGAGTTATAGTGGAAAACAAAAAAAAATACTTTTAATAGTTACTCAAAAGCTACTGGGTGGATTTTCATTCGTGAAATCTATCATGTCGGTGCCTTTACAGGTGTTAAAAATCTTTTACACCTGCTTAGTCCACGCGAGCGATTTATTACAAGAAAGCTTGTAATAAATAAATATTTTTTTCCTACTAGGATTCTAGACGCTTCTAGTATATTCTAAGTTCATTTACGTTTCTCTAATATTACGCCCTATAGAGATACCATACCACCAGCCTGTGTCTCTTCACTGCTGGATATAGGCCTCTCCCAAGGACCACCACCACACACGGTATTCAGCTCTTGTCATTCACCCACTACCGGCGACATTCTTCAAGTCGTCAGTCCACCTGGCCGTGGGACGCCCCACGCTACGTTTCCCGGTACGTGAACCCGGCCTGTGTACCGTCCCGGCAATATAGTCCTATATTTCATGGGGCTGGTAAGTCGGTAAACTCTTAAGTACCATCAGACCTTTTATATCCAAAAAATTTACTTAGGTAATTTTTAATTCGAAATATATTTAATTTTCGTTTCTACCTAAACCTACCAAATAAAAAATAAATTTACGAAAACGACATCAAAAACGATTACGATATCGAATTTAAATCAAAAATTTATTCAGCAATAAAGTCTCGGAAGTTTTTACAGGCTTTGCCGACCAGTTTTACAGCCTGTGGCAATATATCGATCTTTCTCGTTAAAATTCGGTCAAGCGCCTTTGGAAGTTGACATAGCGATATTTGTGACATCTCTTTGATTACTGGGAAAATATGGAAAAATCTGGAGCGCGACGAGAGCCCTTAAACGCGGCGTCATTTTCCCAAGTGGGTTGGAATATTGGAAGGTACCTAAGTAACCAACAAAGTGAACTGGTGAAATGCGAACGTCTGCCACTATGCGGAATCCTCAGCCCAATGATTGATGCTCTGGTGCTTTAATTAATCTTGCTCAAGTCTGTTCGACCCTGCCTCGCCTTGATTACACCCTACCCCACGACTTGAGATATTTCGTCGCGGTGTTCTATCGGATGTGATAGTGGATGAGGCCAATTAGACAATAAACGCGTCACGTGATTTATGATGTACGAGTGACGACCAATAATAGTTATTAGCTCAATAGTTATAAGATCAATCATTTACTGCGTATATATATATATATCTAAATACTGGCAGACGGGTCTTTTTATACGTCTAGACGTATAAAAAGGTGTGTTAATAACAAATCTGCAGAGTGTTAATAACACGAGAAGGAAGAGTTCATGACGCATCTTCTTTGCCAATATGACGGTATGGCGAGATGCAGAATGAGTCTTCTTGGCAACCATAATCCAGAGTCAGAGGAGTGCAGGCTTCTACTGACTGCCGGATATCCTGAAGTACATGGATATAATATTCGGGGAGCAAAAGTAGAAGTTATGGTTAAGGGAACCCACCGGGTCGAAGTGATTGAGAATACATTAAGTAGATGACCAACCATGATAAGATAATAACATATTTGTCTTCAGTAGGAGGTACTTTGATATGTAGGTACTCAAGATACACAAAATAAGCAAATATATGCCTTTAATACAGATTTAATGCATAGATTACAAATGTAGCAAACTGGTCGAGTTTTAAATAATTACTCAAATGAATGAAAGTTGTGTGGTGTGAACCTAGTGTTGAAGAACGATAGCTAGCCAAAAAGCAAATACTATATTTTATGCCTATGAAAGAGAAATCGCTGTTAATACTTATTAACGACAGAGGTGAATCAACGAGTAGCATTAACTCAGGAAACTAGGTTACACACTAAACAAAGCAAAGTTTGCGTCGAAACTCAAATCCAACGGGAAGGTTTATAAACAGAATAAATTTCGGAAGGTCAACTCGACACATTTTGTTCGGATAAGCGAGATATTGTAACTATCTGCCTCCAATATTAGCCGTCCCTGAATACATTAGAGAAACACGGGCGTTAATATAGATGTAGGTCGCAAGGCTGCACGCTGATAGATTTGGTAAAACCGCTGTCAATAAGTGTAACTTTGTTGTCTTCGAGCTGTCAGATCGGATGATGCTTTTGTTTTGTTTATTATTTCGTGTAACGGATGGCAGACGGGATAATAAAATTGAATGTAAGGTCATTCCCGCAACGTAACCTGTAACCTTCGAGTGGTTTTATGTTTCCGCATTTTATTTTATTGTATTAGGTTCACCAACTACACATCACACACGTTTTCATTCTATACAAACATGACATTATAATACACATATATGGTAGCCTCTTACAGGGGAACACATAATTCATATTGTAACATGTTAAGTGATCGAAATACTTCCCGATAAGCCGGATTGCGTCACGAAATCTCTCCAAATGATTCGCGTTACGGATTCGACGTTATTTTCAAGCGAATTGCTTATTTAGTCAGACAAAAAAAATGGCGGCTGAACAAACAATCCAACCGGTCATCAACCAAAACTGTAAACCGGTCATCAACCAAAACTGTATAATGTAAACTATTGTAATATTTTATGAAGATTAGACACTAGCCTGGGAAAAACAATGAAATGTCATATAGTACTGAATTGTCATTTATTCAATGAATTTACAGACCAACTGATAATTTTTCTGCTTGTAAGTGATACTGTCGCTCGTGGATAACTTCTGCTATTCGTGTCAAAGTCAAGAATGACAAACGTTGGCACATCGAAGACATTTTGGCGTAACTAACATCATTCGGTAATCTCAATAGCTAGAATACCTCAATATCTCTATATTTTCTTTTGTCCCAAGGGTCAATAATAAAAGAGCCAGCTAAACTGATTTCAGCATAATCCGTTATGTATTTATAGAGAAACTTCGCCAATGTTGTCATATGTCATATATGCCATAACATACTTGAACATCAATCTTTATTATATGTCCGCTTTCAGTTTAACTTTTCTAGAATAGAACTTTCTAGAACTTTTTTTTCTAGCTTCTAGAATTTTTCACACTCCCAAAGAACTTTATACATACCTATCTAAGTTTTATGAAAGAAATCCTTATTTTAAGTACTTTGTAAAAACTTGCAACATTTATAGGTCTTCCATGCATATCGTACCTTCAGCTCGTGTCTTGATTGCTGAATCCATAGTAGGTCTTTACCAAGCCCAACGACAACAATCTTTCGCTCTTCTCATCCAGCTAGTGCCGCCGACTTTCTCGAAGTTCATTGGACCGGAAGTCATCCCACACTGTCTTCAGATCTTCGTGGTACGAATGAGGAAAAATGTATGTAAGTATCGATATCACGATCGAAAAATGTAGTATTATATCGATATCAGCCTATAATGTACATATAATGGTAATAATCAAAAATATAACAACATATTTTAGGATGTATGGATTGATGGTGGTGTGCATCGAGGGACAAGTAATAAACAACTTTGTTATATAGGTACGTATATTAGGAACAATAGACGTGAATAATAATTGTGAGTAATCGCCGCGAGTTGTGTGCGCTCCGCGTCGCGAGTAAGTTTTGACTGGCGCTGACTTTCACCTGACCAAGGTGGTCGGTGCGCTTGCGCCGCGGCGATTAGTGCTGCGGCACAGGTCGATAAGAGATATCGATTCAGGACATCGACCAGCTGGCAATTATTGTGTGATGTGCTGTGTAGGAAAGTAGCCTACACATATAATAAAAAGCCTAATGGCGACAAGCCTCTCCTAGTAATTCAGTCGGAGGTTTCGGGCCATAAGCCACCAAACTAGCCTAGTGCAGATTAATTTTCCTAGTTATTAGTGCAGTTATTATTATTAGTGCAGATTAGTTCAGATTTTCCTCCAGATTCTCCTTTTTAATTCTCGAGCTGGGCGGGTTTCCTTACGGTGAATTTCCTTCACCGCCCAACTAGTGATATTTTCTTAAAATCCATTTCTCAGTGGTATGGGGCGAAGATTTTAACCCACAACTTCACGAACAAGAATTATACCCTTAAGTACCTACCGGTAAGTATTTCAACTACTTTTCGATGAACTAATACAGATTTTAAGTTCAATTTGAATTGTTTGCAAATCCATTTTTTTGTTTAGATAGGAAAAAAACAGTAGATACATTTTGACCTTCAGGCCGTCCTAGCACGTCGACCTTACCAATGGAAAATATCACCTAAGTAAGTCGAGCACAAAAAATCTGTTACAAATGTATGAAGCATTTCAAACTTGCCGCCGGACAAATCCAAAAAGGACCAATCCAAACAACTTACTAGCGTAAATCGGGTCTGAACGCGTAAAATAGGTATAACCTTCAAGGGTGGCTTTTTATATTCATTTTATATTCTTTTAAAGTGTATTGCTTTAACTTTTCTCTGCTGCTTTGCTTCACGATGGCGCGTATACTTTAATAAACAAATGCAATTTTTATTCGGTCAACTAAAAAAATATGTACTAATTTTTAAAATGTACGAGGCGTATTCGAAAAGTAAGGGCCGTTCGCTTATATTTCAAAATCGACAAGTCGTAACACGTTTAAACTTGTGCATATCTGTACGTGCACTACTCGTGCAGCTATTTCAGGTGTTGTTTTGATTCAGTAGTCATTTGCCTATCTGTGCGTACAGTAAACAATGTCCGCGATAATCGTTGCTCCCGCCAGCTGTGAAGTTCGCGCTGTAATAATATTTTTGTGTGCAAAAGGATCTTCATTGTTATCGGTGATGAGACGTGGATATCCTACATCAATCCAGAAACAAAACAGCAATCAATGCAATGGCGCCACTCAACTTCACCAAAACCAAAAAAAATTAAGCAAACTCCTTACACGAGTCGAAAAATGATGGCTACCGTTTTTTGGGACGAAAAAGGTGTTCTTTTGGTTGATTTTATGGAACGTGGGACAACAATTACAGCTGACGTGTATTGTGAAACGCTCAATAAGCTAAGACGTGCGATCCAAAATTGACGACGTGGTAAACTGTCATCCGGTGTAATCCTCCTTCATGACAATGCGCGTCCTCACACCTCAGCCAAGACCCAAGAGAAAATTCAAGATTTACGTTGGGAAGTTTTTAACCACCCACCGTACAGTCCCGACCTTGCACCCAGTGACTACTTCCTTTTCTTACATTTCAAAAAATGGCTCGGTGGACAACGCTTTGAAAACGACAAGGAAATTAAGAACGCCGTTGAAAACTGGTTCAACTCGCAGGCGGTGAGCTTCTATGCAGAGGGGTTAAGGAAGCTGGTGCAGCGGTACGAAAAATGTTTGGAAGTGAACGGCGATTATGTGGAAAAGTGAAGTAGATTTGTAGTAAACTAAATGTGCTAATAAAACCTATTTCATATGATTATAATTTTTTTATGACGAAACGGCCCTTACTTTTCGAATACGCCTCGTAATATTTACGCTTAATTAGATGTATGTATATAAATATACTGAGGAATGTGCATCGACTCATATAAACTAGTAATGATTTCCGAGCGCTTAAACTCTAAATTATTTAAAAAAAAAGGGACATCTGACAATATTGATTGGGTATACAAACGTAGATTTTTGTGATTGGCGTCAACTTAAGTCCACAATGAATTGAAAAATGAACTTGTAGATAATCAGTCCAACATTCAAATTATCCTACAGAATTATTTTATTAGATCTCCAACTAATACTACCTAGCTAATGCTGGCCGTATGGTATCGGCCGGGGATGTCGTGTCGTGGCGACTAAGGGATAATAACAAAGCCGCTACCACATGCGTTGAGGAACTACACCATTTCTAAAATTGAAAGCGAAAACTTGAAAAGCGTGGCGTTCTAAGGTCATACATCAGTCATGCGCAAGAAAATGTGCATGAGGAACGTCGTTTATTCGTTTTTTTTGAACATGGCCAAAAATAAACAAATAAACGACTGGTTACGGTTTATCGGTTTATATTTACAGAATATAAACACATATTCACAGAATATTCACTATTCACAATAGAATATATAGAATATTCACAGAATATAAACCGATTCTGAGAGCAAGCTGTAACAGTGGGCAGGCCATATCTGCCGCAGGGCCGATAATGTAAGGGAGAGACGAGTCCTCGAACGGAAGCCAAGTACCAGAGAGCGTATTGTGGGAGAGGCCTATAACCGGCAGTGAAGATACACAGGCTGATGCTATGTAGGTATGCTATGATATGGTATACGAACTATATACTGATGAATAGGGCCTTATAAAGCTAATAATAATTAATAAGTTTCAGTATATAAAGTTAATTATACTGAAAGTATAATATACTTTCAGTTTCTTTTTTTTTAATTCGATATCGTAATTTACCTTTCAACTAAATGTACTAAACTAAACCGCTTCTTTTAACTAAATTTTGTGTTCAAAGCCACATTAATGCCTTTCTAATTACTCAAACGGCTAGGTGCTTTCAAATGGCTTTTTGAAACTCAAATTTCATGCAATCCAGTTGAAAAACACAATTGAACTCACCACGTATGAGGCCGCAGGTGCCTCGTTGACCTTTGGGGGCAGTTCCACAGGATTGAAAAAGAAAATGACGGTCAAAAAGCACTTAGACCGGCCATAAAATCGACCTCTTATATATTCGGAATGGCCAGTTCCTTTGCCTATCACACAGGGAACATCTACATCCCTTTATTCATTGAGAATACGTATAAAAGTTTAGTAAAAAATTACTTAGGTATATATGAATATATTTTCTCATTCAACTACCGCTGGCGAATTCCTTTACGTCGGTCGTCGATCCACCTGAGTAAGAGCGTTCTGCACTGCGCTTTCTCGGTACGTGGCCTCCTTTCGAGGATTCGTCTACCCCAACGGCCATCGGTCCTGCAGCAAATATGACCTGCCCATTGCCACTTCATCATGACAATTCTACGAGCTACGTCGGTGACTTCAGTTCTTTGGTGAATGTCTTCGTTTTGGATCCTATCCCGCAAAGAGACTCCGAGTATAGCTCTCTCCATAGCTCACTGAATAACTCGCTGAATGGATCAGGCCTACCGTTAGAGGCCAAATTTCTGCACCATCCGTCATAACGTGGACTCACTCTAGAGTCATAACTCTAGAATCATCAGGACTCACTGATTGAAGTCTTTCGTCTTCAAGTATTATAGTATCAGAAGAGCGGACGCTTTTTTCCAAATGCTACCCAGCCCCAAGATGAATGTGTCTATCGACTAAGTCTATCGACTTAGTTGGATTGTTTGCCCAAGGTAGACATAACGGTCAACAACTTTACAAAGCGCATTGCATTCTGACGTTGCCTTACAATAGAATGCATTTTTCCGATAGTTCGTACTACTAGATGGAACGTGCAATAAAATATGACTTCTAAACAATCGTTTAGGTACATTTACGAAGATATGACCCAAGAGCGATGACGGTCAATGGACCCGTTTAAGATATTCACAAGGTAGCCATATAGCTATATATTTTCTTCTATCTGTGAAGATGAAATAGTTTGTATTCTTACAGTTTTCACAAAAGTATAAAATAGAACGAACTAATAAAATAAAATAAAACACCATACTGCGAGTACTTCATGAGCCCAGTGCCAACGTTAGCGTTCATAACGCCCCGGTACATTGACGGGCGCAATTAAAACGTAAAATCGAGCGGTTTAGTTTTGATATTTCTACAAACCTTTTAGACGGGACTTTTTGGCGGGAACTCGAGAAGTAAAATTGAGTTTTTTTTCATTATTGTAAAAATGTCGAAGTGATAGTTTATAAAACTTCAAAGTGGCTTTTGTGCGTGGTGTTTGTTATAATCATATAAAAGCGTGGACTGCGTTTTTCGTATGCAAGGAGCCCTCTTCTGTCCTCAGTAAACCTACTATCGCTTTACTTAGCGACTTACTCGACGGGACTGGAGATTGACGGGATACGTTTTAGACTTTAAAATTGACACTTTGAAACTTTCCTTTTTCGTTAGCCCAGAGCTAACAACGTGGACATAGACAGTTTATATCCTTATTGTTTTGTTGTGAATTTCCGGCCATCGGAAAATTCAGCGCCCCTGCAAATTTGACGCTTAAGGCGATCACCAAGCCTCGCCCGCCCTAACGCCGGCACTGCGTCAGCCTACTCTACTCTAGAATGCTCTTCAATTCTCTTGAACTTTTGACTATAGTGAGAGCAATACATTGAGAACTCTATACATAAAACATAACAGAAACATAATTTTGACAATTGCTTATTTATTTGTTATTTAATAAAACACAAAGTAGAGCTATAAATGCTTAGTATGTTTCTTTTTATTATTATTTTTTATTTTTACAATGAGATATTTACAATTTTATTTAAGAGGTATATATAAGAGGTATATATTTTAGTTTAATATGTCGACTGAAAGGCAGACTATTAATAAATGTGACAATATGTTTCATTATGAAGGTAAATTCATAAAAAACTAGTCAGACAAAATGATCCACGAGAGTTATTACATACGTGCCCATATTAGTACTCACTCGTTTATGATTTATGTACGGAGACTATACGTGTAATTATATGTAGTTATATTAATTAAAATTAAAATTATATTTAAAACCGCACCCATGTTTTATTTTTTTATTTCCTGTTTGATCTGATGCTTGATAGGTAGATAATGTCAAAGAGCATTAAGTCATCAATTGTACACGTCAAATACGTGTGCAAGGAATTTTAAATAAATATTTTTTTTTTACTATTCGTGGTCGTAGCTGTAAATCCATGTTTTGTCACCTGTTACTATGTTCCACACCAAATTTGACGCCCCTTCGTTGAATCTGGTAAGCATGGCATTGCACCAAGTGCGCGTTCCGTTTTTTGAGCCTCAGTCAAATTGTGTGGGATCCACCGCGAGCACAGCTTTCGCGCAGCCAAATGTTTGTGTAAGATTGATTGTATCTGACTCATGCTTGTATCTGAGTGATGCAGTTTGAAGGCGAGCGAGGCTCTGCTGAGCTATCAAATTACACTTAAAATCGTAGAAAATCATACAGAGAAAATTTTCACGAGTTAAAATCCATCGTAATGCAAACACGCAATTTTTGAAATTTAATCCACAATGAATAAACAAATGACTGTTAGATGAAACAAACTTTATTCTGCTGTCAAAAAGTTCCATCGTCAAATATTGTAATTACTTTTTAAATATTGTTCATGTAAGTGGTCAGTTCCGGAAATTTTCAGTGTGACCTATTTATACCTACTTGCAACCGGGGCCGTGCCAACGTTTTACATTCTTGACTGATGTTAGCATGTATCGCGAATGTCCATGGCAAGTTCCCATCAGGTAGACTGTCTGCTCGTCTGCCACCTTTCTATAACTTGTTTCTCTTCTCCTTTCTGTTTCAGTCAGGTAGAATACAGTTGCTACCTGGAACACTCTTAATGTTTACCTATAGATTAAATAAATATTATAGTTATTTTCAGTCCGTGAGAATGCCTTAAGGCATTAAGTCCGCTATTTGTATACATTAAATGCTTGTTACATTGTGCAATGAAGTTGAAATAAATAAAACCATTTAATAAATTCTATTTTTAACTCAATCACCTCAAAGCGTTATTGAATTGTATCGTAGGCGTCTATTGTTTTCTTAATGAATAGATTGAACAGTGAACAAAAGAAATCTAATTCTTTATCTTGATTGGTATTTATTATTTAGTGGATTAAAGAAAAATAGCTTATACTGAACTTAAGTCTCATGTTCAGAACGCCAAAGAAACGAAATCTACATAAATAATAAATAATTAATCACTATTATGTCTAAAAATATGGTTTGAAAAAACATACACCTGTTGAATTCCAATATAATTCTAAGAAAATTTTAATATTTATTATTTAGTGTATTAACAAAGAATGGTTTTATTATATTAAGCTTAAGTTTAATTTTCAAAGCGCTAAGAAAACTGATATATACGAGTAGATAAGTAATAATTGCTATATACTAAGATTTACCTTGAAAACATAGACATTTAGGTACATTCATGTGGGTGAAGGCGTTAAACATAAAGCTGAATGAAAACTACGTACAGGTTGAACATGCCAGGATCATCAGATTGTAAGGCGTGTTACTACACAGATGTATAAATAATAGAAGTGACATATCTACTAGACTATCCTATGTTTTACTCATGGCTTTGCCCATTTTAGTTCTTACGAACTAGAGCACGTGTCTACCTTGCTTGTTTTGGTGAGACATTATTAAATGTTTTTCAGTTACGCTCAATCAAAACCTAAAAGTTTATACACGTTATTGCTTATAGCATCAATGTGCATTCTTGACTAATGTTAGCTAATGTTCCGGAACTGTATACAATGTGCGAAATAAAAGAAAATTTGCTGTGAATGATTGATTACACATAAATACCTTATATTATTATATTCCTCTAGAACTATGCCCCCTTATCATTTAATTATCTCTAGTTGAACGCCTTCTACGCTGGCGCTAAATTAAACGTGCAACTCTTGAAAGGCCACTAGGGCCATAAGAATTTAACAATCCCAAAAATAATTACCTAGTTATCTACTGTTAAAAGGGGATCAGAGCGAAATCAAACAACATGGACGAGTATCAATTATTATTACATACAAGTCTATTTTGTTACAATTTTGTACACACATGTGTACATTTTTTTGTAGAATATACAAAAATACGTCCGGTGAGTGCGGCGTCACAGCCAAGAAAGAGAAGCAAGATCGGCCACAGTACCTACTCGCGCGGCAGTGTCCCTCCATTCCTTCTAACACTGTCGAAGTACTGGTAGCGGTCATGGCGACGTCACTGAGCACACCAGTGCTACTCGCATCCAAGCTTTTTAATACTATGTAGTACTGCGACGCGTCTCTTCCAGCAGCTTAACATCAACAGCAACTCGTGTGATTGATGATGTGGCGTGTCACGCGGAGTGATGCAGGATCATCGGGCCAGTGATTGATTGCAACACCGACTTGAGCCGTCCACCGCGCTTCTTGACGTTGCCTCCGTCCTAGACGCGTTCTGTAGACCTCATGTTTTGATCCTGCGTTACCAAATATATATAAGACTTGTATTCTGATCTATTTTATGAGTCTTTCATAATTGCATACTTTCAATTCGAAATTTTACATACTTACAGCTTTTTTTAAATATACTCGTATATGTGACACTAGGTGTCGCCCACGACTTCGCTAACGTGAGATTAGTTATGATTCCACACAAAATTTGACATCCTATATTTTAACCCCCTACCGCAATTTTTAAAAAACGTTAAAACACATGTTTAATTATATGTGCGAGTATTTTAGAATATTTATACCTAGTTTCAAATTAATAAGACCACCACATATTTTTTCCATACAGATTTTGACACCGCGTTTTAGCCCTTTACATCGTGAGGGATGTAAGGCCTGAAAATGCCACGCCTGGCCCAGCGGGTTAACGAGTCCACTCTTTTAGAGGTGGGGTAGTTTCCTCAGGGTTTGTGGCAGCCGCTTTGTTATCTCTTAGTCGCCTTTTACGACACCCACTGGAGAGGTGAGGGGGGTGGGGGGTGCTATTCTATGGCTACCCGATACCACACGGCACAGTACTTAGTATTTGTTTTGTTGTTGCTTATTTAGTATTTTTGCTGCCTTATCTTATACTGGAAGTGCATATCTGCGCTCTCATTTTTCTCGAACTGTCAGTTAATCTGCCGGAGCGCACATATGCGCTCTGGCACACATATTTTTTTTTCTTTATGTAATATTTCACATATTTCATTCAGAAATCGTAAAGTAGGTCAATAAAACCAATCATGTGCCAGAGCGCATATATGCGCTCCGGCAAACAAACGGTACAAAAATGAGAGCGCTTTAAAGCGCTCAAGGCACAAGAGAGGTTCTCTTGTGTCTTGAACGCTTTAATAAAAGCCAAATTTTTCTGGGTATAATTTTATATGAATCATCAAATGAAATATTTTAACAAAGGCTAAAGGCCTTAGAGACAGTTTGAAGAACTAATGAACAGACATGAACTAATTACTAACTTTTTACAAATACATTTAGGGCGACCTAACGCGTGGGTGCGGGTAAATTATATTTCAAATGTTTGCCACACAAATCAAGCAAAATACATTCCTAGATGGATAATTCCTTGTGGCGAAACTGTGTACATTTTTATGAAAAAGGTTAACTATGGCAGACTGAATTGAAGGGAGGTAAATTTTACCACCTTTATTGAGATTATAACTTCTATATAAATAAAAGTTCAACGGGACGTCCACGGACGGAGACGTGGACGTCCCCCTCGTTACACCGTTAACACACACAACACTTTTACTAGGTATCAGCTCGTGCCTGGGCGCTTCTCGCCGACTCGCGATCCCGCGGTATCCCCCCAATACAACGCCCTAAGCCGAGGTCCGTTCCTTCCGTCGGTTTACCGAAGGGGGAGCCCTTAGGCTCGTTGCAACACACACTTTGTTCCTGGCTAAGCGCCTTCTGCGCTCGCCCCACATCAAACATGACCGGTGACTCTTGAATGGCCACTAGGGCCACAAGAATTTAGACATTCACGATGTTAAGACAAATCAAGGTTTTTTTAGCCGGTACGAGTCCGGCACTATTTGGGCCCCATTCCCAGGCGTCCATGAGGATTTTCCTTGATTGTCTTTCCTAACAAAAAAAAAAGAAAGTGAGATGTTCTTATTTATTCGTAAGGTCTAAACGTCTTGCAGTTACACACAGAGAGATAGGACAGTAAAACAGAAGGGGACAAGTGGTGCCATCTAGCGTTATACAATTTCAAACCTCGACAGCCTTAAATTTTTTTTATACGAAAAGAAGCGTACACGTCACGTACACGCGTCCGCGTACGCGTAACTGTACGAGCATACAGTCCACCTGGTGGTAAGTGGCTACTGTAGCTCGTGGACACCTACATATGCCAACATCAGTTCAAAATGACAAACGTTAGCACGTCTCGGGGTTCGTGCCTACCTTTCTAGATGTAGGAATAAAGTTGGAGAAAGGGTTGGAAAAAAGAAAGGGATAGGATAAGATGGAATGGGAATGGGCTCTGTCATATCCCTACCGAAACACGTAAGTACTTTGGGGAATGGGATAAAGTGGGAAATGCCATAAATTTCAAGGTCGTCTTCTGTGAGAGAGGGGTAACAAGGACACTCGAGTGCGCTGGGCGCACTCGAGTGCCTGTTGTGTACCCTCCCCCTTCGGATGCCTCACTTTTGGGGCCGTAATGCTAATGCCGTAATGGGCCGTATTTTAGTTGATCGATGGTTGGCTGACATTTTATCGACGTATAACGAATTATTTATAGTATGTATAAAGTTTAAAGAGCGTTGATAGCAGTCGATAGTCGTTGATAGCGGATAAGGGCCTGTTTTGTGTTGTAGAACGTATTTATTACATCAATAAAAAGGCGCTGATTGATTAAGTAAGTATAATACAATGCAATGGTTCCGTCAGCCCGTTCCGTCAGCGAGAGCGATCTATCGCCGACCGCGCCCGATGTATCCCGAAGACCGCCGAGCTCGGCCAATGGTATCCGAGGATGCCGTAACGGGGCCCAGGCTATGAACGCGCGACCTACCGACTGAAAGTCGAGAATACGTAACCTCAACGCTATCACGACTATTAAAGCTATAGGTACTTGTACTGCGTAGTACAAGTACTTATTTTGTAGTTGCACCATATTAGACTAATTAATATTAGGGGTTAAAGTATGAAATTGCCGATTTGTACTGAAAAATTAAAACTAGTTTTTTTCTAAAATGTAACATATTTATTTAATCAAAATATTTACCCTCATTATCTATACATTGTTGCCATCTAATCGGAAGTTCATTTATGCCTTTGCGATAGAACTCTGGGGATGCAGATTCGACAAACTGTGTGAAAGCATTTTGTACTGCCTCTTGAGAAGAAAATTTTTTACCACGTAGAAAATTGTCCAAATCACGAAAAAAATGATAGTCCGTTGGAGCAAGGTCTGGCGAGTACGGAGGATGACGTATAGTTTCTAAATGCAGCTCCTGTAGAGTTACGTTTTCTCGGTTCGGTACGGTTTCTCGTGCAGTGTGAGGTCTTGCGTTATTATGGAGCAATAATGGTGAAGATCGATTCACGAGTCGGGGCTGTTTCATTGCTAGTTTCGCCATCATTGTTCGAAGTTCGGCACAGTAAACATCTGCTGTTATTGCTTGACCAGACCTGAGAAAGTTATAGTGAATAACACCATGAATAAACCACCAAACAGTTACCATTACCTTTTTATTGGTAAGCTTTGCCTTAGGGCACTGTTGCGGCGTTTGACCTGGGGTCAGCCATTGCATTTTTGCTTTCGGTTATCGTAAAGAATCCACTTTTCGTCACATGTCACAATTCGATCCAATATTCCTTCATTTCTGTACCGACTCAACAAGGCAACGCAAGTTTCAACATGCGTTTCTTTCTGCAGATCAGTCAAATCATGAGACACCCATTTTTCATATTTTTCAAACCCATATTCTTATTGATTTGATGCAAATGAGTCAATATTGTAGGTAAGGTAACGTTAAACCATGCCGCTAATTCCTAGGTAGTTTGACTCGGATCGGCTTCCACCATCTCCTTCAATTCAGCGTTATTCACCTGTGTGGGCGGTCTTCCACGTGGTTCGTTCTTCAAGTCGAAGTTTCCATTACGAAAGCGTTTAAACCAAAAACGCACCGTTCATTCATTAGCAGTCTCCTCTCCAAACGCAGCATTGATATTGCGAGCCGTTTCTGCCGGGTTAGTTCCGCGTCGGAACTCGTATTCAAAGATTACTCGGATTTTCGAAGTATCCATCTTTCCCGTCTAAGCTGAATAAAAAAAACAATTGAAAGTCGAAAATCAAATGTTGCACATTTTTTAAAACAAGAACCTCATAGGTATCATGTGAAAAAAGTTTCCCTCGAAAATCTCACACCATGAAGGTTTTATGTCAATTCAAAGTATCTATTACTATAAAACGGCAATTTCATACTTTAACCCCTATTATAATTATGGAAATTCCGCGCCTAAACGAAGTTAATGTTTATTTTCATTAATTAATTCATAAACTAATGAATACGTTTCTGAAATATATTCGATAATCAAAATGTTTAAATAATAAAATTTATAGTGGGATTTTAAATACATAAAAGCTTTTTAAATTAAACATCATTTAATTTTTGATTCAGCTATATTAAATTAATATTAAATTTTATTATAGTTTAATGTTCTTTGTTATACAAAGAAAATAGAAAGAATCTAACTTGATATTGAGTCAACCCTAAACATCCCATTTTTTTCAACCCACACACTCCCAATCCACATCCCCCTTACCCAGCAATTGTTCTTACCAAATCACTGTCCCCACTTCAGCTGAGGCGCGTAATCATGCATTTAACCCCTCCGACGGGTCCGGTCTACGTGACCCGTGTAGATATAAAAACCGGATCCGTGTAAAGTGAGGTTTAATTCTAGTTCATTACACATCGGAGACGGGTAGAGAGCGTATTTGATTTAGTCCCGTAATCTGTAAAAAGGTCAATTAAAATTCCCATTGCAGTTGCTCACCAATTTTAAAGGGTTAAATCAACTCAATTTGTTGCGGCTTGTGTGGATTGGGGTGAGTTTATGTGTGATTAAATTATGAGTTTCATCCGTGATTGTAATTGATGAAGTTGTAATCTAATTTACTAGTCGGAGATGTAACTTACGCCTTGTACTCAATAAGGCTGCTGAAATTACAACACCTTTACTGTTTCCTATATATAACACTATTTTTAGCCTATTTATAGAAAAATGCTGTGAATAAGGAAAATAAGAATTTCAAAATTCTGCCCGATTAATAGTTACAATCGAACGTCTATTTATTTAAGCTTAACTGCACTTAATTTGTACAGGAGGCGAATTTAATGTCTGGTGACAAGTCTCTGCCAGTCAACCTTTGGTTAAACAGAAATGCAACAGAGTGGTGCCAAGTAAAGACTATATAAAGTGAATAATAGGACTGAATACAATTAATACATTTATAAAATATACGTAGATATATAGGACATACATATATGAAAGTTATACAATTCTGTTATTTACTTACAATTCTTATTTTTTTGTTGACTAAACGTTAGAATTTATTTTATAGAAAGTGATAGGTGGTAGGTATAGGTGGTAGACGGGTGGATAATCCACCTAGTGGTAAGTTGATACTGTTGTCCATAGACATGCGGATATCTATGGGCAACAGATGCCAGATTTAGGTATGTATTTGGAATAGGATGAGCAGTCCCGATAAAATAAATGAAGAATATTGTTTTAATTGAAGCGACGTAATATGTTAGGTCGATATATGTAATTATGTATTATTATTATACGTATTTATTATTAATAATATTAACATTTATGTATCACGTCTGTTCTGTTTCGATCAATGTTTCTATTTCACGGGTCTGCCTGAAGAAATATTCACAGGAAATAAGCTTACATTTTATACATATTTTTCTCTTATTTAATCATGTATAAATTTATTGTTTTGTGTACAATAAAATATAAAACGAATTATTATTTTTATAACAAATATAAAATTAATAAGGCCACAGACGAGCATACAATCCACCTGATGGTATGATGGTAAGTGGATACTGCAGCCCATGGGCATCGGCGATAAAATTTAAATAGCTTAAAATATATACTTAAAACCAGAAAACAGATACCAACTTCACAAATTGACTCCACCCATCATTTCTTATCGCACAAGCCTTGAGGGATACAACGAATAAGTAAAACATTAACAACAAATCACCCGCGCCCAATACTCTCGATAAAACAGAGAAATTCTGGCCGGCCAATAGCGTGTCCCACATAAATGTCAAATATCATGCCTTAACTAAAATAAACAACGGGCCGGCAATCGGAACCGAAAATACTAACGGTACATTAAAAGGAAGCAGTAACACAACTCTGAAATTTTATTAAAATTGCACTAGAAATTGAGCACTACATCACGCTGTCTGCACCGCAGCAAACGCACCCGTCACTGGAAGTCAAGTTAAGTCTGATTCATTCCGCACTTCAGGTACAAAAATATACGGACAAATATTGGACCGAACGACCAGCCCTATATCATGCTGTATTGACATGGTCTTAAATCGTGGTCTTAGGTTATTCAGGTTGCTCTTTTCTTCCATTTTGTTATTTTATTTTGTGTCATAAACAAAATGTTTAAATTTTCTTATTATGTAAGTATTCTTTAGTTAGACATGGGTCGCTCACATTGACATTTCAGAATATTAGGATAAAAACGACATTGTTATTCATCACAATTCATCTACGAATTATTAATATCACATATTATTCAGGTTAAAGTTAAATTTAATATTCATAAATGTGATAAAACACTTAATACGCATCTCACTTATCAAATAACCTATTATTTAACCCCTAGGGTTAAAGTATGAAATTGCCGTTTTATAGTAATAGATACTTTGAATTGACATAAAACCTTCATGGTGTGAGATTATCGAGTGAAACTTTTTTCACATGATACCTATGAGGTTCTTATTTTAAAAAATGTGCATTCGATTTTCGACTTTCAATTGTTTTTTTATTCAGCTGAGACGGGAAAGATAGATACTTCGAAAATCCGAGTAATCTTTGAATACGAGTTCCGACGCGGAACTAACGCGGCAGAAACGGCTCGCAATATCAATGCTGCGTTTGGAGAGGAGACTGCTAATGAACGAACCGTGCGTTTATGGTTTAAACGCTTTCGTAATGGAAACTTCGACTTGAAGAACGAACCACGTGGAAGACCGCCCACACAGCTGAATAACGCTGAATTGAAGGAGATGGTGGAAGCCGATCCGAGTCAAACTACCCAGGAATTAGCAGCATTGTTTAACGTTACCTTACCTACAATATTGACTCATTTGCATCAAATCAATAAGATAGAAAAATATGAAAAATGGGTGCCTCATGGTTTGACTGATCTGCAGAAAGAAACGCGTGTTGAAACTTGCGTTGCCTTGTTGAATCGGTACAGAAATGAAGGAATATTGGATCGAATTGTGACATGTGACGAAAAGTGGATTCTTTACGATAACCGAAAGCGAAAAATACAATGGCTGACCCCAGGTCAAACGCCGCAACAGTGCCCTAAGGCAAAGCTTACCAATAAAAAGGTAATGGTAACTGTTTGGTGGTCTATTCATGGTGTTATTCACTATAGCTTTCTCAGGTCTGGTCAAGCAATAACAGCAGATGTTCACTGTGCCGAACTTCGAACAATGATGGCGAAACTAGCAATGAAACAGCCCCGACTCGTGAATCGATCTTCACCATTATTGCTCCATGATAACGCAAGACCTCACACTGCACGAGAAACCGTTGTAACTCTACAGGAGCTGCAGTTAGAAACCATACGTCATCCTCCGTACTCGCCAGACCTTGCTCCAACGGACTACCATTTTTTTCGTGATTTGGACAATTTTCTACGTGGTAAAAAATTTTCTTCCCAAGAGGCAGTACAAAATGCTTTCACACAGTTTGTCGAATCTACATCCCCAGAGTTCTATCACAAAGGCATAAATAAACTTCCGATTAGATGGCAACAATGTATAGATAATGAGGGTAAATATTTTGATTAAATAAATGTATAATAATGTTACATTTTAGAAAAAAACGAGTTTTAATTTTTCAGTACAAATCGGCAATTTCATACTTTAACCCCTAATACTATTGACGATTTTTAGTATCTCTGTATCACAGTGGCCGTTCTATAAAACTTATAGAACTGCTATACTGTCGTCATGTTACAAATCAGTTATTTTTCTGTGAGTGCGTGGTTTTTTATGAAGTTGAATTACTGTCTTCATATGTACTGTGAAAGTACTTACTGACCGTCGCCAGTGGAATGGAAACAATAACAATAAATAATCATACGGAAGGAGCGCCGGACGTGTGGCACCCGTTTATGCTGGTAGCAAAACGGACTGTGTGGGCAAACGTATTGTGATTGTCAATTTGTGAGATTTTTTTATGAGTAAACGGATATCCCGTTAAAAATATATCTTGTTTGTATCACTGCCACATAGGACAAGTTTCCAACCGATTATAAGCAAAACAGTATTGCCGAAAATGAAGGCCTCATTTGCGAAATTGGTTAGCTAACATCGGATATAATTAATGTCATATAGTGGGTAAGTAAATGGAAGAATTGATATAATTAAAATATATATGAGTAATGCAATAACTCCATCTAATTTATTTGGAACGAAGAATTGCATCAACAATTAACAAATATCATTCTTGTTGAATATGAACTGGTGTAGCTAATGGTTTAGCAGGATCCAATTATCTGGATTATAAAATTAAATTTAATGTAATAAATCCAATTAAATCCTTATAAAGAAAAAATGAATGAAATGGAATTTTATCAAGATTTCTATTTTATTGCATACCAGAGATTACACTAAAAGTGCCACAAAAAATTATATAATTTGGTATACAAAAGGTAGGCCTTATCGTTGAAGCAATCTCTTCCAGGTAACCTTTTGGAACATATATGCGAACACAAGAATATATATAGATATATATCTAACAAAGTAGATGGTACATGAATTATAATGAGGTAACTATTAGAAACAAATAGTAGTTGTCAAATGATAACTTCACCTGTGAAACTGGTTAGAGTACTTCGGATGGCATTTATGGGGCATAGTAACATGGACCTCCCGTTGTAATGAGGTTTCGTTCGAATTTAGGTAAATTCACCACATCATCAACGAAACGGATGACTCGTTAGTTTTTCTATTCACAGATTTGCAGTCACAGATCACTGAGGTCCCCCATTTCACTTTTTACAACTACCCTCCACCCTTGTAAAGGTACGCTTTTAAACTGCCAATGTTACCTCAACCTACACATATTACGTACAAAAAACATAAATTCAACATGTCGAGATCACCCGACAAGGAAAATGGCTGCCGCAGACTCGTCTCTTTTTGCGCTAAATTCATATAAAAAACGTGACAAGCCTACAAACCTTGACAGACACCTACAATCGTAGATGTTAGTGAAAGAGAGGACGAAGCCCTCCCGCACGTGGCTTTTTGCACGATTATATTGACATGTTACACGTGATCTAGGAATTCTTCTGGGAGTATTGAATGACTTTTGTGCGATTTAAATACAACTCAGGTCCTTGCAAGCACGGGAGAGGATTCGAACTATAATTCATTAAGGGTGGCCGTGTTATGTCGGCTGACTAGAGTAGCACTGGCCCATCTTGATACCTATGTATGGAACGAGGCGCCCACAGCCAAACGGCGGTTGGTGTCAGACTAACTTTATTGTCTTCATCCAATCATTACGTTTGTAACAAAACTACCTACATCAATAATAAATAATTATATACAGATACATTACGAAAACATTGGCCATCGGCTAATCCGGAAACACCCGAACGCATCATCCACCTTTATCAATTACTGTACTTCTAATTGCATACTTTATTATCAGATACTTTATTACTTTATTGCATTGACGTGGATGACGCGTTCGGGGGTTTCTGGATTACCCAATGGCCAATGTTTTCGTAATGTATTTGTAATAACTATGACAATTAAAAAACAACGTAAATTACGTTCTGTTTACCATCAACTAGGTACAATTTAGAATGAAAATTATTTTCACATGCTATGACAATCTAATAATATTTAAACACATCTCTTCTCGTGTGTGTCGTAATCTTTTACACGTCGTAGTCGTAGTCTTTGGTTCTGACTAAGGGGTAACGGCTAAGAGGGCGGTGTTACTCTAAAGCCAGTCGACCCCACACGGCTAATTAATCTTAATTAAATTAAATTAATTTCGTATTCCTGAGAATTTAAAGTATTGTACCATTGGCACCAGATATGGCCAAGTAGTAATTAAAGAAGTAGATATACTTCAAATTAACAGCTTCAGATTTAAGCGCTTTTAGTTTTTTTTTTTGCATAACAAGTACCTCCTAGATTCCTACTGCACAACATTTACTGTCAAGATAATCATCCCTATTCAAATTTTCTTTTAATCTACATCCTGGATTTTCCTTCTGATACTCTATCATAATCTACGAGATAAAATCCATAAAGCTAAAACTTGCATCTAACTGAAATATACTTGATATGTTCAATAGTTCGTCCCACATCAGATTCGTTACGTTCTACGAAATACGGATATTTAAAATAAATAGTATTTTCATTCCTTAAATCGTCCCAAAAGAAAATTGAATGGAAAGTACAGTTAGGTAAAAAATGAAAAATACATTTAAATTACAAGTCTTTTTTAATAAAAACACAATGTAATGTCTAATACTGTTTTCTTAACAATCTACTACATGTAAAGTATTTGGATACTGAAATTTGCTTATAAAACTAGGAAGTAGTACAATATTGATAGCAGTCACTTACTATTTAAGCAGAGGCGTGGTGTTTCACGATAGTATTTCAATAAAATTGATTCGCCATGTCGGATTATGCTTGCGGCTTAAATATGCCAACCAAACTTAATCTCAGTTTATAGAATTTAATTTAAATAATGACTCCAAAAAACGTACGGAATCGACACCTTCCAAAGATAACATTTCATTTAATTAACACAGAAGGAAATATGTTTCGTTAAAATGTTATTTTTATTCCTTTATACCTAAATTTAAAAGGAAAATAAAAAATCATAATCTGTAAATTACAAAACTTATTCGTTTCGTTAATTACTTTAAATACTGTCATGCAATAAATATTTGATTATTTTAATCTATAACTGGACATAAATCGTTCGACACCAGCGTACATAAAATGCCAAAATAAAACTAACTGAGGTTGCCGGCAATTTACTAATATTTTATCAATACAACTAAGCTTCGCTTCTATAGGTAAATAATTGATCATAATATTATTAGTACACATTAATAAACTAAAGAAGCCGCATTTCTGAGGTGTTCGATATATTCGTTCGAACGCGAAGATCGAAGTCGTTACGTTTCGAATATCGCTTCTTAAAAATAACAGGGAAGTAACTATAATTAACCAGCAAACTATGACTACGCAAACTATGTCTACTGGCAGTTATTTCTCAACAACTCTCTAACCCAAAAGTTGTCTGGAAAAGATCGCCGTTAGTGATAAGACCGCCTTTTGAATACTGTTTTATGTTTTGTGTTACATTGTATCATTATCTGTGATGTATATTAAAAAATACGTTCTTGCTTACCAACTTGTAGATAAACAGGTCACACTGCACATTAAACTATCTGAATTCATGTTCAATTCTCAAACAAGCAATCTATTAATGAAACATTGCATAACAAACATTGCAGACACAAAATGCACAAAAGGCGGTCTTTTCTCTATAAGCGATCTCTGCCAGACAATCTTGGATTCTATCGTGCGGACGTGAGAATTAACTTGGTGTGGGGGGTGGGGGGGGGGGTCTCATATTCCTTGTGCAGAGGACGCGTCCTCTGCACGAGGAACGTGAGCTTTTGTACTGTTTCTCATACTGAATTCATTATCATAAAATAAATAAATTAATATGAGTATGAATGTTTGTGTGAATATGAATTATAAATAAATAAATATGTCACGACGTGGATTCGCCACAATATTGAATATTCACACAAACAGGTACATACTGCATACAGAATACTTACCATTATACCAGTTTTTCATTTAGTTTTTTCTTCACTCTTGCACATAAATGCACGCAAGCACATCCATACGTATGTAATTCACATATATACGAGTACATACACTCACCTGAGTCTTACGCGATAGTTCATTGTATAAACCCATCGACTACAATAATAATTATCTATTTTGCATTGCATTTATTGTAAAATCCGTTTTTGGTAATAAGCTTAATTTACATGTATAATAATAGTTCGCATTCCTGTTTTGTTGTGGAATTTTGTTTATAAATAAATATATAAACCTTTGGGTAAAGGGCAAAGAAATTTCGATCACAGTATGTAGATAAGGAAAACTTTGTAATCTAATTTTCAATCTCTTGATGCAAATCAGTTAGTTGTATTTCGACATCCTACTCGCACTTTTGTCTCATCTTCAATCTACCGACCGTCATATAATTTAACATAATTTATACCTCCTAACCCCATAATTTAGAGTAAAAGTGACAAATGTTGTCACATAAACCCTGGTACACCGAATGAGAGAGGCGCGTGATCATAAAGTTGTACATTATATTGGTGTTACACGTGACTTTATGAGGTTATAACGTAAAGGGTTTCGCCCATTACCGGCTCGTAAAAGTATGCCGAAGAACCTATAAAGTCTCCACGTAACACTAATTTATACACGGCATTTTCTTACGACGTAAATATTTCTTCTTAGGGCGTTACGCGACCTGGATAAATAGACGACCATTCATTTATTAGCTCCTTTTCGGTTAGGTATCGCTCGCATTCTTTGAGGATAATTAGTTTCTCTAATAGGTGCAGGATTATGTAGCAGGAGTGCTGTGCTAGGACTACTCTATTTTGTATACCTTCACATCTGTATGTATTTATTATTGGCACTATGTCTACATAGCCTTTGTGTTAAAGCGGGTCCAATGCAATGAGCCCCTTCAGTATACACTGTTGTGCATGAACCTATTAAACCCCACGCTGGCCAAGCGGCTTGGCGAATCCATCCCTTTAGAGGTGGTGTAATTTCTCAGCGCTTTCTCAGCGTTCAGCGCTAAGGGATACCTTAGTCACCTTTTACGACACCCGTGGGAAGAAATGAGATAGTGTTATTTACAATTTACATCAATCTACAATATCGTCGGTCTACAATATACAATCTACCTATTTGTCAAATTTCAACGAAATTAGCTCAACCGTTTCGACGTAATTGAGTAACAGATAGCCAAACTTTCGCATTCATATTATTAGTGTGAAACCTGCAAGTTGTGGGATAATATGCCGTCTGTGGTTTTTCCAGTAAGCTACAACATGGTGATTCTTAAAAAAACTGTGAATAGGATACTTTTAGGTCTGCAGTAGATACATATGTAATACATATGTGTCGTATGACATATGGGCGGCGATGACCACTGTCCATCTGGTGGATGCCCGCTGGTCTACCACAACAGAAGTGGTTGTAGAATCAAACAAAAGAAAATATTTATTACGCCCAACATCTGAAATTATTACTCAGTGAGTTTATCCGGTTCCGTTACTACATGTAACTACATTCTACGCTCTTATACCTACTAGGCGGAAAGCGTGACGCACTAAGCGCTTCACGTCACATGAAACTGTCCGCGGTCGGATCAACGCACACCATTTTATACGCCGGACAAGACACAGGTAGACATACATGGACATAATAATAATAATATCTTTATTTAGCTAACAAAATGTGTACCTACTTATCATACTTTAAAGAGTATATAAGTAAGTATACAGGATGTGTCCTTAGGCACCTTTCCCGAAGCCTGAAACCACGAATTCCGTTCACGAAACATGAAAATTTCACGAATCCTTTATACAAAATATCCAATTTATTAAAGATAATAAGAAAATGTTTTATTTGACGCAACAGAATGCACAGACTTAATGTTAACAACAAACAAAAAAATTAATACATAAAACTTACATTACCTTACTAGTTAACCCTTGACTAGGTAATGATGCTAGTGCATGATGCTGCGGAGCAGAATTTGCAACGACAACGCTGATATTGCCAGCACCTCATTCACCTGCATCATCACAAAAGTACACCTGCGACCGTCGACGGAGACGACAATATATTTATATCTACTTTTTTCAATATAAATACCGAAATAGGTATCAATAAATACAGGACCACTTCATATAAATTGTGCTAATTACATGCAATAATTATATTATAATACATGAATAATTCAATATATATTCGAGTTTTTTTCGAGTTTTTACCAAACTTTCCATACGAATTCGCTAAATACAAAGTCCAAAAAATTTATAATTTTATGTAACATTCCTTATACATATGTCAATAAACTCGGAATCGTGAGAAGAATTCAGGTTCCAAATTATGATGTTATGTAGGTATTAGTTAAGCATACAACCAGGTATTAGGAAGCACAAGCTCTGAAGAATTGTTCAATATAATTCCCACCTCAGGTTTCTACAACCGCACCTCCCGTCACAGAAATCCGTCCATCCGCATTTCCTCGCTAAGGAGGTGTCGCGTACTGTTCGGTCCAAAAATCATTTTATACCCCGAATCCGTAGGCTGTGGACCGAACTGCCTCAAGAGGTCTTTCCATTAAACTACGATATGGGGTTGTTCAAGAAAGCTGTGAATAGGATTTTGCAAGGTCAGCGGCGCACCCGCATACCTCCTGGTGTTGCAGGTGTCCATTGGCGACGGTAGTAACACTTACCATCACATGGAACCGCTTGCTCTTCCATCTACTTCACTATAAAATAAAATCATACAAGGCACATGTAAAATGTGGTTATATACATTAGTATGGTTAGCCGTTACTGTAATATACGAGTATAATCATGAAGCTAAAATTTTATATCGAATAAATGAAAATTACCTTCTTTAATATCACAGAAGCTTTAACCAATTGCTTGAACCAACTTTATTGTCATTTCAGCTCTTGAACTTTTTCGAATTATATCTAAGTTTTTAAGACTTGTATTATATACTAATTTTAATTATTATTTAAAAATAATAAATACCAATTTATTTTAAAATCGTGTTATAAATTTAAATTCGGTCTAATAAAATAAGGTAATTATGTATCAGTCATTTAATCGATCGGATCACTGAGCTCGAGTAAGCCAGCATGCTCAATAAATAAATAAAAAACATTACAGCACGAATTTAAAAAAATAAATTTATTAAATTCTAGGCAGATAGATAGATAGCAGTTACTTAGTCAGAAAAATAAAAGACGAAAGTTACCTTACATTAATGGCCAATGAATAAAAAAAATCGCTACTATGTTAGAATTTGTTAAAATAACACTCACTACGTTTCAATGAATATCACTACTCGTAGTTTAGAAAGTAGTCACGAATAAACTAACATATCCAATAAATTAATTAGGAATACTATGATATAATTAGATATAAATATATTATTATTTATGTATATTTAGATATATTTATGTCGTATGTGCAGATAGTATAATGATCTAGCTCTATTGATCAATATCCTGATTCCGTAATCAAGAATATAAATGTTTAAAGCAGGGAAAACTGGACGAGTGGACTGCAGCGTGCAATCTCCCCCTCATAATGACGGGGCATTATGAGGGGGAGATTGCACGCCGAAAGCCAACAGCTGCTGGGCGCGCTCGACTGGCCACGTTATCCCTCTCTCACAGAAGACTACCTTGAAATGTACTGCATTTCCCACTTTATCTTATTTCCCTAATGTACGTACGTGTTTCGGTAGTGAGTGAGATGTGCCAGAGCCCATTCCCATCCTATCCCTCCCCATTTTCCCAACCCTTTCTTCAAATCCATTCCTGTATCTCCACAGGTAGGCAGCGCATCCGGCGGCGTGCCAACGTTTGTCATTTTGGACTAATGTTGGCATGTGTCGCGGATGTCTATGGGCGACAGTATCCACTTACCATCAGGTGGACTGTAAGCTCGTCTGCCGCTATCGTTCATAAAAAAAAAAATCTACTCGTAGTTTGTATACTCGTACTTATCTTTGTTCATGGTAAAACTTAGTGTTTGAAGTACATGTTATTAATAATATAATAACTATGTTGTGTTGCTTGTTTCGTTATGTTATTCAAAACATGTTTTAGTTTAATTATTTAGCACATAAGTGTTATAAAATGTAACATTCTTTTTGTGCAACTCAGTAAATAAATACAACAAAATATAAATGAAATATAACAATTTTATGTCAACAGTAAAAGAAAAAACTCAAATTAACCCACAATAATAAATAGACTGAGTCATCGTGGTAGATTATGGCTTGAAACACGTGTTTTCACGCATGTAAATGTGATATAAATCTCGAATCTCGCAGAAGTACCCACATAATAATGTATAATGTCATTATCATAGCTTTTGGCATTACATAAATGGAAGCAAACGATTATATAGGAGCGAGTTACAGAATTTCCTAATTATACGTTTGACCGATTTCGACTTTACTTAATGTACTCAATAAGGAAAGTTAGATTACTTTTGTTCGATTCCATCTCGATTGTGATTTGCTAGGTGACTATATCAGCCGATTTAATACGCTTTTGTGATTTCGTTAATGTTTCCTTTAACTTCGACATTTAAGGTAGAAGTTTATATTGAATTTTAATTGGCTTAATGCTGGAGCGCTTAATAATACACCTGACTAATGTATGATTTTCAAAACATGTAAATTAAGTAGGTTCGTATAATTCATATATTTCACGAAGGCGGGTTACGCATACGAGTAGTAGTGGTTGTGTTCGTACATGTATGTTTAAGGGTGTAGATTGTTGGCCTGAGATCTCGATTTCGAGCGACCGCAGCGCCAAAGTTTAATGTAACATCCGACGGGGCGGATGAATGACCTAGAGAGCGCGATTTTCAAAATGTTTTGCAACAAACGTTCCACGTTGAGAAATTGTTATTGAACTTGAATATTTACAGCATAACAATAACGTTGAATTTTTGGAAACTAGCTGTTGATTCTTTTTAATAGATTAATAAGAGTAGTTGAGACACAATTTTTATGTTTTTCTATCATTTGACATCTGACATTTTTGTATTCTACTTACCTAAAATTCCAACTATTTATTTATTTGTAATTTCACTACCAAAATTTATTCTAATTCGTAAAATATTCATTCAATAAAATAATTGCAAATTCAGTAGGAAGTGTGTTTATCTCTACGCAAGGAAATGTGCCTATTGCGTAAACTCAAATACTTACTTTTTGTTTACGATCACCTCGTCGATATCTAAAAAAAATCCTAGGGTTTTAAAAAAAATGTCAATAAATGAAACACAAGTATAAAAATGATTTATTTACTACACAATAACAAATATGAGTCGCCATTACTCGCTATCTCAAAAGCGTGCTAGGGTTGTACAAAAATTAGTAAATAATTCATTTATTTACTAATTTTAACAGAAGTTTGTAAATTATTAATATACTAATTAAAAGTATGTAATTAAACAATAACGAAATATGAGTTCAAAATTCTAATGGTTTTTCATTCGATTACGGATCAAGTTCTGATTTCTGCTAATTTGATGATAAAATCAATGGCTATCACAAAACCTATCAGAATGAAAACGTTACCAGCTGCCCGATTCACGTAAGTAATAAAAACCGTAGCGCAGTGACGTCACTTCGTTTTTTGCAAATTTAGCCCTTTTAACCGACTTAAAAAAAGGAGAATTCTCAATTCGCTGTATTTTTGAACCAATTTTTATGATTCTTTACACCAGGTAACTCAGAAATTGTATAGTAATTGAGCTATTGGAAGATTTATGACAATCCAAGACTAGATAAGTAAGTGCGTTTAAAACAGAAAACCAAAAGGCGATTTCTAAGTTCCTAAGTTAAAACGACTTTTGGACTGGCGTGTTTACGTGAATCGACTGGCTGGGTAGTTAAGTTACCTGTATCTTTCAAAATCATTAGGCGTTCTTCTCTTTCATAACACGTAAAGCTCTTTCTTTCCTCTCTTTCATAGCCTCTATGATACTGGGCGCGTCACGAATGGGCATGCTTCGTGACTGCCGAGGATCAACTAATTCTGGAAGTAGGCAATCGTAATAAAACCTAACTAATTTCATCTCCATTTTCTCCTCCCAAAATTTGTCGTCCTTTTCTATAATATAAACTTTCATAGGTACAGTAGCACCAAACCAGATGCCAAGCATGCAAACGTTTCTTTTAGTAATATGTACCTGTCCCTGAATTTGGAAATACCAGTTATGATTTTTATTTATGACATAACCCTTGGAAGCCTTGTCCTTAACCCAAAAGGTATGTTTGGCCATTGCTTCATCAAGAGTCATGCCAGCTAAAGAATGTGGGCACTTAATTTCAATTAAACCGTTTGCATAAATGCCATCTGGTGTAGTACCAAGAAATTCATATTGATCGTCGACGAACAAACCGCAACCTTGTATACTAATATTCTCTTGAATTTCTAACTGTTTAATTGCGGTTTCTTCGTTTTCGATACCGTACCGTACAGCAGGCAAACTGGAGATATTACTACCATAAACGATTTTACGAACAAGAACAGCACAACTTGTGCTCTCTCGTTTTTTACAAACTTCCCCGAACGATGATGAGGTTAGTAATTTTCTCCTTGTACTCATCCACTCAGAACTACTTCTTTGCAAATGGGTCGACCTTTCAAGCTCCTCTCTTTCAGCACAAGACAACTTTAAATCGGCTAAAAAAGATGACTTGGCTTTCTCATATAATTCTGGACTCAGATCAGGTTTTTCGCAGTTTGGTCCATAGTGAGCGTCTTTCGATACAGCGCTGTGGCTCTTTTTCAATCTTAATTTAGGTTTAGCAATTAAACGGATTCTACGATTACAATTTTCCACTTTCGCGATCAAAGGATTAGGACTAGATTTAAATATTACTTCATGAGTTTTACTATGAATCGATCCTGTATTAAAAGACACAACAGCAGCTGCGCATCGGCCCGCATAAGAACCACGGGAAGAATAATTTACACGCTTACCCCCTACTAATTTGGCAATCACTGCGTTAAAACTTTCAACTATATTACTTGTACAATTATGAATTAAACTTCTAGAATGATATGACAGTCTTTTACTTAAAATGTGTACCGCGTCCATTAATCCGCATCCAACAATTGCTGGAAGCAACCCAACAGGTTCTATTCGACGAGTATCAGGTCTACAGAAATACTCCTTGCAATATTGGTGATTACCAAATACGTGTTGTGGACCATTTAGGATATCTTCACTAAGATTTTTTATTTTTTCTTCGAGTGACTGATTTTGATCGCCCCAATATTTAATAGCGCATTTTACACCCGTTCTTAAACGCAAATACCTTTCTTTTAGGAATTTCCGCAATTCGCAAGGATACTTAGTGTCTTTCGACAGTTTCTCCAAGCTATTGCAGTAGTTTCGTAAAAGATGATTTTTGCATTCAATTTTCTCTACTGTTAAATTACCGTACGGTCGCGAATCTAATATTTTTTTATAAGTACTGGAATCGCCGTCTGCTACAAATTTATTATAAATTACACCGTGATCAACAATGGAACGTTTAAACCCCTCAACTATTATGGTCGATTCCATACCGGTAGATGATCCCGAATAATTCTTGAAACAACGGTGTTCCGAGGGCTGACTGTCGTTCTTTGCGGCTCGTGCACAAACTACGCAGTATTTATTTTTAACTCCAAAAAACAATACTTTATTAGTTTTAATGCCAATTATCGCAGCTGCGCCGGACAAGGCGGAAAAATTCTTACCATAAGATCTCTTGCTCCAACAACCGTCAACAGCAACAGATATTAATGGTGTACCATTTTTATCAACACTACCTATAGACACTGCGTACTCCGCTTCTTCCTTGACAGCTTCTGCCATGGAATGTGCTGCTGTCTTTTCCCACCAATCGCAAACCGTATTATTAATTTCATTGTATAATGAAGGTGACATGATTGGTAGGGCTACTGCGGCAGTTAATGTTTTTAACTGATAGTAGCTCCCACCAGATGATATGATACCAGATACAATTTGATGATTCACTTCCATTCTATCTTCTTTCTTTTCAATCAAACACACAGTAAATTTCATACTACACATACTACATTTCATGATGAGTTTTGAGTCCAGACCAACTTTTACTTCACCTATTATACTGAGGTAACTTAACTTACAATCCATTGGACCGTGGTCCCCTATGGCCTGAAGAGCTTTAAAAAAAAAAGAAACGTCTACAACTCTACGCCCAACTTCCATTTCATCCACCTTTCCCTCTTGGTCGTTTTCAATAACTAGTTCCTGTAAAGAAAGATAATGGCTTGATTTTTTTTATAAAAAATAATTAAAAATTTAAAAAAATGCAAAAGAATTAATACAATATTAGGTTCCTGATGAATAGAAATTATAATTTCTTTACGCATTAGGTATTGTTTTTTTATGACGTCACCTATTTGAACGTAAATTTTCTTTTGAGAAAGTAATTGAGAAGTATTTCGGTACTAAGGTGTTTGTCTCTCGATGAAAATAATAAATATTGCAAGAAAAATCTATAGGTAGGTATTGAGATTTTGTCTTCGCCCATCACTAACTAAGTAGTTTGTTTATTTATGTAACAAGTCTACAAGAATTACGTATAACAACTTACCTCTATACAGCGCGTAGCATTGTTGCTCAGAGTCTCGGCCCCAAGGTTTTCTTTATTTTCAATACTGGAAATATTATTCATCAATATTATCCACTTTTTATTTATTTTGTACAACCCTAAGCCAGACGCTAGGCGCCTCGCGTCTGTTTGGCGGTATAGGTACGTCGACAAAGTTGCGCTGTCGCCTACCTACTTCCACAATTTGATATTTAGACAATACTAGCCGACCCGGCGAACTCCGTATCGCCTTTTTTTTTTTTTAAAAATCCTATTATTTTGATATTACATACAGATACTTCAATTTTATTTATCAGTATAGATATAGATAATACAAACCAATATTTACATGTTATTGTAGGTATATGTCTGAATCGGGCGATCTAAATCATATGACATATTGTATTAGCTTTGTAATGTACCCTGTTCAAATGCGATAATAAATAAGTAGGGAGGAACTTACATTTTATTCCGAGATCTTTTGGCTTTCATATTTTTATAATGCGTACAAAACTTTCTTTTCCCTGGCATGCCACTCAAATTCAATCAGTCCTGCGAAAAAAATAGCCTATGTTACTCAGTGATAATGTAGCTTTCGAATGATAAAAGAATTATTAAAATCAGTCCAGTACTTTTTGAGTTTATTCGTTACATACAAAAATCCAAATCTTTCCTCTTTATAATACCTATTAGTGTAGATATTGTATTTTTTACGATTTATATCTAGTTCCATCATGGTTTTCTTTCAGACATTCATTATATCGATACTTTCTACTAACTGAAAATAAATTAATTATAAAAATGTTATACTTACAGTTTTTTACAAAAAACACAAATTCACAATACGTAATTCTGCTGTCTGCAGCCGACAAGCGTGGTGTCGCGTTCACTTACAGAAAGGAACTGCCGCTGCAGACCACCGAGATTGCACGAATGAAACGAACGTTTTATCCCATACATTTGTGTATGAAAAATTTACCTTAAAATATATCTAGATTTTAGGGCTTTAAAAGAGGAAGTCTTTGTTTGTAAAGGTATAAAAAGAAGTATACAGCTATACTTATTGGTTTCTTCAGTGTTCAAAAAGTGTTTCTTTTTATCAATTTGTGTTGATTTATGGGGTTAAATCTGAAAAATACGAAGTCATGTTTTTGCATTTTTACTCAATTTTGTGCGTTTGTTGACGTTTATTATATAACAACTATTAGGTTTAAGAGTTTAATATAAGCATGAACATACTTATTGGTCTTTGATTGTAATATATACAAATTATCATTGATATCAATCATATGTAAATAGGTTAAATATGAAAAATCGTAACACTCTTTTCGGTGATTTTCACGATCTACACCCTTAAGTGTGCCACCGCGGCGGCGCGTCGTCCGATAACCAACTTGAGCGTTCTCAAGTTAGACTGACTGAAACACACTAAAACTATGTACATTTCTTTTTTATAGAAAAAGGCGTCAGACGAGCATACGGTTCATCTGATGGTAACTATCACATGACCCACCTCCGCCCATGCTCCTACCAACCTTTGGTTATACGGACCGAATCGTCGGAAGGTACGCGTTGTTCGCCTGCTAAGGGCTATGTTGCGGCGCGTATCTGCTCTGCCTCCCTACAAGTATTCTCCTTCATGTGTCCCATTCGTCATTCTCCCCTTTCTGGGGCTGATCTACGTAATCGACGGTCCACTTCTGGTATCCACTTACCATCTGATATACCATCTGCTGGTAAGTGGATACTGTAGCCCATGGACATCCGCGATACATGCGAACTTCAGTCCAGAATGACAATCATTGGCAGGCCCCAGGATGCGCTGCTTACCTTTGCGGATTAAGGAATGGGTTAAGAGTAAGGTTTGGGGAAATGGGGAGGGATAGGATAGGATAGGATGGGAATTTGCTCTGTCATATCTCAGTACCTCACTCAGTACCGAAACACGTACGTACATTGGGGAAATACGATAAAGTAGGAAATTCAGTACATTTCAAGGTAGTCTTCTGTGAGAGAGGCCTAACGTAGCCAGTCGAGTGCGCCCAGCGGCAGTGGGAATGCAGCGTGCCCTCTCCCTCAACAAATGACAAGTACAACAAATTAATCCCTGCTCGTACATAGCACAACTACTATTAAGCGTATCTCGCCTTCGTGAGATGAAAGAACTACAGTTTAGGTTTTGATAGTGAATAACGCACAGTACGATCTGAAAAGCCCAAAAATAATAATAATAATTCATTTATGTAAGACATTTACATATATTCCTTGCGGTAATTGCAAGGTCGGCGGCGCGCCCGCATACCCCCTGGTGTTGCAGGTGTCCATGGGCAGCGGTAACACTTACCATCACGTGGGACCGCTTGCTCGTCCGCCCACTAGTATATAAAAATAAATTGTCACTTATAATGTAGTTTCAAAAACATCTAATTTACAAGTAAGTATTCATAAGGACAATGTGTACTGACATCTGTACTAGAATAATCTGTTTTACAACTGTCAGCGCCCTCTCTTACATCAATAATTAATACTATAAGTTACAGTGATTTAAGAAAACAGTTTATTCAGGCGGTAATTATTGTGTATAATATGTACGTTGTGTGTGTTTTATGTATGTCTGTATGTGAATGTGTGGGAGTGTGGTTTTAGAAGTCAGATTTCAGAAAAAAAGAGCATAGAGTCAATAATGTAAGTAATTGAGTGTGAGTTGATGTATGGGTGTGTGTGTGAATAAGAGTTACACATGCTATAAATATTAAGTACAGGTTGTTAAGAATAATTTAGCGAATTGCTAAATAGGGATTCTAGAAATAAAATAGGTAATTTCTGCTGTTGATTTAATTATAATTAAATCAACAGCAGAAAGTTAAGTGGGTTAATTTTAGTTTCTCCGTAGACAATAAAGAAATGAGACAATAACGTCTACTGTGCGATGGCGTTCTTAGTAATTTAAAATTATTTATATCAGTTATTTAAAAATATTTTGTTTTGTTCATCATTTTGTTATGGCGGGTTTTGGCGGGAGGAGATGTATGCGGGCACAAGAATAATAGGTAGAGATGGTTCACATATTATAATTACTAGAAACAAGTAATAAGTATATGTGTATACATACATAAGTACTATATATCAGTAAACAAAGAAATAAACTCCAAATAATAATAATCAAATGCCATCTATCTATACATATATATATTACAATAATATTTTAGAAAATCGTTGCAGTGTACAGTATATATGACACAATGCCCAAAAACAATAATTTTTGGAATTTTTGTCTGTCCGTCCGTCTGCCTGAACTCGAATCACACAAAAACCGATGGATAGTTTTTAATTAAACATGACATAATTATGGCTTATGACTTATGTTAATGTTTAGTGTGCATTTAATACTGATCCGTTACATAGTTCCCACGGGAATCAATTTGAAGTTCACGCGAACGAAATCGTTGGCACCGGCTAGTAGGTACATAATAATACTGTTATACTGGGTAATATGGAAAATATACAATACTCGTAAATACTACACAAGTTAAACATAAGAATATTAATATCCAGGCTATAGTCATGAGCACTTTTCATTTTTATTTTCATTGTAATTCATATTTCAAAATTAACCTTTATTGTCTGAAATTATTCATTCGAAATAAATAATTTCATTCTACTAATTATATGACCAGAAGGTCAGTGGTTGTCCTAAATACCATGTAGCCAGACCTAAGCTGTCAAACCGATCAACGTATCCACCGATAAAAAGCCTATTTTCAGGATCAATTTATCTTAGTTCTACATTTACTTTTATGTACAAAAAATAAAACCTAGGCGTGTCACTTGGCTAAGATTAGGATTTTTCATCTGAACCAAGCCTATCGCAAAAACTGCCCATTTGTCAAGTAACTTTTTTTTCCTCATAAAAATTCACTCAATGACAAAATAGGTACAGCGTTTGGGCACGTACTGTCCCGATCGTAAACTGTTAATAAAGAGTCCATTGCACGCCTTCGTCATGTATAACCCGATATATTGGTATATATCCAATATGAGAGAAAGCTTTTCTCCTCTCCATTTTGCTCGGTTTGGGTCTAAACATAGACTTAACTCGCAACGTGTCACTCGTGAAAATAACCTAAAGTACCCATTTGATTTCGAAAGAAGAGAAAATTTTCGCTATAAAATCTTTGGCGACGTGTTATTAGCGCAAATCTGTTGTTCCTGACTTTTTTATTACCTGCTGCGTTACGTGCGTTCGTGCGTTATCAAGTATTCAAATGTACAAGGTAAAGTTATACTAAGGCCCAATCTTGATGTAAGTCACCGGCTCATGTAGCTATTTTATGGAAAGAAACTGGCAGATTAGCAGACAATCCACCTGTAGACAGTAGTAAGTGAATACAGTAGTAACCCATGGACCAGCCGACACAACTGCCCCAATATCAGTCCTAAATGACAAACATTGGCACGTCCCGGAATGGCCTTTGAAGAGTTTTCATATAAACAAAACTGCAACCAACCAGGGAAGACGTGCTTTGGTACCAGTCAGAGGAGACGTGCAAGGTGCGTGCCCCCTGTGGGTGGTGACAATACGCGAAAATAAAGCACCACAGTGAGCGACGCGTGACAGTTAAATAAGCCCATCCACTAGAAAGCTTGGCCTTCAGTAGCCGGAAGGGATTAACAAGAACATTGTCGTGGAAGGACAATTATTTAACCCAATATAATCTTTTAAGTATTATAAATTACATTAAAAACAATAATACAATTTTAAACATTGCATTAACAAAAAAAATATTAATGGACCTGGTTTAAAATTTCATGAATATTGTATGGGTAAACATAATTATTATTAAACACATCCTACATAAAATAAACAAAATTCTCACAAGCAGGGTTCGCAGAATTATAATGTAGGCAACCTGCCGTCCCGGGACAACTTTCAGTTGTATTGGAGCTATTTTGTTCACAATATTGGATCCCTGGAATATATTATGCTAAGCGAGAACCTCGGTCCGCTTACAATTTACGAAGAATAATATTTTTCATTTAAAAACACATTACGGGACTGCATTTTGTATTATTATTCACTTACGTTTGCATTACCTATCTATGCCTGCAAACCAAACCATAATTTTGAATTATTATTTGAGAAAAATAAGGCCGAGTATTTTTTACTTGGACTAAACTCCAAATAGCTCATAGAATCAGCATTTTCATAGAATCAGCAGGCTAGATAAATATACGTGACAATGAGATAAGGTACTTGACAATTATTTTCCACTTTTCCCTGACACACATATTATGTAAATGTCATGATTAAAAATTAAAGAAAATTATTATGTGGTCGACGGTAAACAGAAAATTCGTAACAAATTCCTAAAATATGATGAACTCGGTAGATACAACCTCATTTAACCTGAAGGTAAAACATGTATAAACTGTTAGGATTGTTAGCCGAAAGTTGATAACGAATTGTACTAAAACATCGTATATTTCAGTTGAAACTTTACATAATCCTGTTCAGGTAAAACAAATTAAACTTTCGGAAATTTCGATTTGTACGCGATTGTAAATTAATGATTAATTAACGAACTACGAGGAAAAGAAACGTGCAGAATGAACCGATGAAAGAATGAATGTGCGTTAAATATACAGACTGTACAATATCATTACGAAAGGACTCAAAGAATATTTATTAGATTTTTAAATATATCAAAAATCCATTTTGCTTTGCTTCTTTGCTTCTTTATTAAATATTTGAATGCGAGCTATTAAACATAGTAGTATAGAAGTCAAAAGTAGGAAAGTGTATAGCTCGAACGATCTAAAAATACCTGATGTGGACAAGAAGATCTTCAAATGCAAACTTGCATTGAATGTATTTCGTCGTATACATTCGGAACAATATACTTTCTCAAAGGATACCACAGAACGAACACCGACGCTAAGTGAGACCGCGTACATAAAAAGCCTTTTATATAAATTTATCAGACCAAAAAACCTGGACGAAGGTCAATGTGGACTTTAGAAAACATTAGGCCTCATTGGGGTATATTATTGTATATAAGATGATGGTATACCATCAACTTATATATAAGATATCATATCTCTCCAGTGCTGGATATAGGCTTCTCCAAAGCCTCGCCATCATACACGATCTTCAGCTCTTCTCAACAGCCACTACCGGCGAACTACTTCAAGACGCCGGTCCACCCAGGTCCTACACTGCAGTAAGGTATACAGACTACTTAATAAAACTTAATACAAAAAATAATTATATAGCTAAAAATAACAAGAACTCGTCTAAGAAAATCTTAACTTTCCGATTTACCTTTTTACTTTTTCTCCCGCTTCTAAAAGTTATTACATTGTCAAAGATCGTCAACCGTTGTTGAACTTCTTTGCGGAAGTTTCAAGGAGGCTTATGACTTCGGTACGTGCAAACGTGGCTCGAATGATAATCAAAAACACCTTAAAACTAATGTCTTGTGAGTGGAATTGCAATTTGAAAAACATGAACCTGTTTTCGTTTATGCACTTTTAAACAACTTTTAAATGTTTTTGAGGATATGGCTTTCCTGACCTTAAAGGGGACTTTTTAAAAGTTAGTAAACGTTTATTCTCATCGCTTTACCACTGTTACGTTCGAATGCATGTAAAAATATAGTCTGGAATCTGGATAAATGTAGTCTCTGATTCTATGGGGGACAGAAATGAATATAATAATAATAACAAATGAGGAGTACACTGGAAGGGGCGATACTGGAGTATCGCTAAATGCCTCTAAAAGTAAGGCCACGGCTTCCCTGAGTACCTCTCAGCGTGAAGGTTCAGGATATCGTTGGGGTCATCAACAACCTGCTGTCTCTGTTTTTGCAGAACCGGACTGGCCTATGGGATAGGGATTCAATCTTAATCGGCGCCGCCGTAGCAGTATTCGGACGGCATTCGGATGCCGGAGACTGACGGAATACATCATCGACCTGAGGCAGAAGATCACTGCTTAGGATAATCGAATACAGTGATACTCAGAAAGGGTGAAGAAGTATCAACGGAATCACCTGTTCATGAGTGACCAAAAGAAGTTCTATAAGAACTTGGAGGTCACCGAAAAAAGTGACAAGCCTGAAACCGACTCAGACTAATGTCGTCACCTTCTGGCGAAGCCTATGTTTGCAACCTGTTAACCATACCGAGGGCCCGTGGATGCAGAGAGTCGAGGAAGCATGTGCTGGGATCGCTCCTGTAAACCCTATAAGCTTATCGGAAGACAACGTAGCTACTGCGGTCGATAAAGCTCCTATCTAGAAATGTTCGAGGGCAGCCGAACTAAGAGCGATGCCACGCTACCCTCGCCCGGTAGTTTCAACGGACCCTCAAAACTTCGGACTTTCGAACTTCTTAAATTCAGGAGTCACTCACTTAGCTCCAACAAACGAAGTTACCGCGGCTCGATCAAAACACCGCCCGTACTCACATCTGTTCTGAGCCCCAAGATATTTCGACATATCACTGAAAATCGAATCATCTGGAAGACTGAGAACAGCTGTAGGGGCAGTAGCCGCGGTAGCAAGGAGCTGCTCCTCATTGACGCGGTCGCTGGCAAACTGGCCAAACGCAAACGCCGGAACTTTTCCGCTGCCTGGATAGTACAAGATGGTGTTCGACTTTGTTCCCCATTAATGGCTGTTAAGGGTCCTCAAGCTGTACAGAATGGACGGTACAGTTCGACACTCTCTCGAAACATGCATGAGGCAGTGGTGTACGATTCTTAGTCTATCAGGCGTGCGGATGACCGAATTCGGATAAGCAGGGGGTATCTTCCAGGGCGAATGTCTGAGCCCACTTTAGTTCTGCCTTGCGCTGAATCCTTTGAATACACTCTTGGAGAAGTCCGCGACGGGATTTCAGTTTCGGAGAGGAGGAACACGAATAACCCACCTTCTCAACATGGATGACTTCAAGCTGTTCGCCTCCACTGCTCACAACTGGAGGAATGCTAAAGATCATCGGTGACTTTAGCAGTTCCATCAGAATGGAGCTTGATGCAGACGAAGATGCAGAAGACGGTGCTGCTCGATACCGCGCGTACCGTCCGCCGTTTTCTCACCCTAGGGTTCTGAACCCCAACCGACTGTGCTTCCACCGGGATCATACCGTCTCTCTCTCATTTTGGCTTACCCAGGGAGAGACAAGAAGGTTCAGAACCATATTTTAAATAATAATAAATTCATTTATTTCAGACGTTTAGCCCACATAATTGTTAATAGTTTACACATAAATAAAATAGCAATAATAATAAATAGAAATAAAATATCCTTATGTACCTACTAAAATTCATTTAACTAATTTTATACAGGTCACAATTCAGCATATGGCACCATTTCTTATCAATTGCATTAAATATTTACATATATATCACTTTACTATTATTATCAAATCAATTTACTACTATTATACTATTTACTATATTTACTATTATTACATATATATCAAATTGTTTTATTGTCACTATTCTCTAATCTATTTCTAGACTTTACTACTTTTATAATGAAATAATTTTAAAATTCGGATGTTAAGCGATTCTAAACAGTTCAGCATCGGAAGAAACATCTTACTTACGACATAGTTTAGTAGGGTCTTAATTAAACTTTACCAGAACTCATTAGCATTCTACTAGAATCTAATGGTTTGTAAGTGAACACTTTAAAATTTGCAAAACCTTTCCACTGTTTCCGTAATGAAAGTTCCTTCTTTCTAGTAGAATTTGATACTTTTACTAAGAACACAGGTAAAGATACTCGAGGGAGTTAAAACTTTACGTTTAGTTATTCATGAATGACACCTTCTCGCACATAGAAATGTAGACTAAGTACTAGTATTTAGAAAGTTTTGCAACAACTTTGTGTTGCAAATGTACACGCTGTATTTGCTCCAGTTTTAATGGTTTTATAGCTTACGATATCAGTCTTTAACGTCCCATTGCAGAGCACAAACCTCCTCTAGTAAATCGCTAGGAAGTTTCGCATTCGAATCCACTGCGAATTGGTGTGTACACATTATTTTAATTCTCGAAACGGGAGGTTTACTCACGGCGATTTTCCTCACAACCGAACTAGGGAGAATTTTAAAAATCCATAATTTAGTTGAAACTCAATAGTACAGGCAAGCTATCACCGCTCTAGACTATCATTGACTGTGTCCAATCCAATTATTGAATGAATCAAAGAAAGCTAGGTGCTTACCTCATACTTGATAGATAATTCTGAATGCACAATCACTGTTCAATGTTACCTCTCAGCTCTTGCGTATACAATATTAATATTAAGCAACGCAAAAACAATAGTTTTTTTTTACAGAACAGTTAGCAGAGCGTGCCACATGGCGATAAATGGTCACCGCCACCCATGGACATCTGCAACACTAGGGAGGGGTTGCAAGTGCCCCGCCGACCTTGCATCTTATTTACAGCTCTCTTGAAGAACCCCATATAGTAGCTCAGTGGAAAAACCGCAGTTGGCAGTTCATTCCACAACTTTCAGATTCGCGATATAAAGTGTCTTAAAGACCGCACCGTACGCAATAGCTCCTTGCTAAAGAAACACGGTTGCACCGCTATTCGATGACGATAACAGTGAACGATTTCCATTCAAATGAAACGTCTTTTTACTCTACAGGAAACATGGCCATATTACCTCAATACAATCATCTCTCCCATTCTGGTTACCTTCTATATATACTCAAGAAACAAAATATCGTGCTGTCCTATCAAATCAAAACAAATGTGTAAAAAAGAACGATGTTTGTTGAATACGGGCTAAAGAGAAAGAAAACGCCACACGGAACCAATAACAGTAAATTACTTTCGGTAACGGCATAAGAGACCAAATGAACTGGATTTTGAATCGGCTGTTTACGTAACGAATGGTTGTCTTCATTCAGGTTCTACCGTTCGGTGCCCATTTTTAAGGCTATTATAGCCTTCTTCGCTTTAAGAGAATCTTGATACGTTGATGTCTTTATAGAAAATTTCATACCTATTTATTACAGATATTTTACATCATCTTCTATAGAAGTACAAAAGTGACTTTTGTAAAGGTATATAATATATATATATATATCTCTCTTTAAAACTTCGCGTTTTGTACACATTTTATATTGTAAATCGCGTCAGAATGCGTATAATTAAAGAATATAAACTGCCAACGACGTGTAATCCGGTGATGAACTTTAAACCTTGCAATTTATCGTCGATTACATCCTCGGACATTGTTAGTGAAGCGTGTCGCAGCCTTTCCGAATGTGAAGATCGTATGGTGGTAGTTGGTAGTGTGGTAGTTGCCTCTTCAGTCTTTGGACAGAGCTTCTCTCTGAGAACGATGTTGATACCGCAGTCGAGGAATTTTATAAAATCTTATACGAAGGCCGAAACAAATCTGTACCCACTGTTCGCATTCGGAATGATTTATACCATTTTCGGTCTAATTCCGCTGTAATGAAAATATGTAATTAGAAACATACGGCAAAAAAATAGTATGGCAATCTCAGTGATCAAAATACATTCAACCTACTTCAGGGTAGGGCAAAATTAGTAGAAAGTCAGTGTTATCATAAATAAATTATCATAAATTTCCATTATAGAAGCATCAATAAGACCGTCACGTAAAGCTTTTGGACTCATATAACAAATGGGAGTGAAATAATTTAATAATCAGCATTTAATCACATATGTGATTAGCCTAGCGCTGCATTTAATCTCATATGTGATGAGCCTAGCGCTGCATTTAATCTCATGTGCAATGAGCCAAGCGCTGCATTTAATCTTATATGTGATGACTGATGACGAACGCACTGAATTATTATTTTGTAGTATAAAGGCAGTTAAATATTTACTTACTTAACAATTATATATTTACTGACTTATGCTTCAGAATTTTATACTCTATGTTTTATCTTCTCTTTCTCTTTATCCATTCTATCCTTTTAGATCCTTTCTAGGCGTGTATATAATAATATAGTTCCTACTTCTGGTAGCTTGTGAATAGCTTTTAAGTATGTAAAGTATTATTTATTAATTAATTTATTAATTATTAATATTATTAATTTATTAAGTATTTAAGTATTTATTTAAATATGTTATTTTCAATATGATAGCTATAAGCTCCGCAACTAAATAAAAAAATAAACTAAAATAAACTCGTGACCACGGCTGGTATAAGCCGTGTCGAAACGCCGAATAGAAATAAAAGGTAAACAAAAACTTTTAATTATAATACTCGTTCAGACAAGATTTACAATATAAAATATAATATGTATTTAAGGCGATAATTCATTATCACCTTATAAACATACTAGCTCCTACGCTTCGCTCGCGTAGACTAAGCAACTGTAAAGGATTTTTTAACATCTGTAAAATAAGCGACTTTTGTTAAAATAATAAACTGTAAATAAATAAACCGATATAATTGACCTTATGGGTGTATTTGCTTTCAGCGTGGACATTATCTTCCCGCTTCAGTTCTCATTATCTTCGCGTTCTCGTTGCTGCTTTCAGAAATACTAAATTCCCGGCCCTATCTGGTATTTTTCAAAAGTTGCTCATGCTCGTTAATGATTTTAGAAAGACTTGAAAATGTCCAAGTTGTTCCTGTCACAATCTTTAGTTACGTGATGTAAATCTATTTGTATACTGCATCGTACGCGACCTCTTGTCAAAGAAGTGGGAGTACAATGGACTTTGATGACGGAAGACACGGTTAATTCAATCCGAGTTGGGCATTGTAACGAATAGTTCCGCACGGCAATTGCGTTGCATATCTAGTAGAACGCGCGGGAAGACGTCGTGTCTCGTGGATGTTAATGGCCTCTAAACGGCTTATGAGAGAACCATACCATCAGCCTATGTACCTTCACTACTGGATATAGGCTTCTCCGAAGGCTCACCACCACACACGACCTTCGACTCTCCTCATCTAGCCACGACCAACGAACTCTTTCAAGTCATTGATCCAACTGAAGGACGTTCCACACTACACTTGGCTATTCCCCCAACTGTCGAGTAGTTGAAAACTCGATCTGCGCGTCTATAGTCGGTGTAAAGTGGATTCACAAATATTCTGGTATACCGATCCAGAATTGCGAGCAGAACTCCATATCTTTTATCAGCCTCTTCCTATAAGATAATGCACTGTCTTAATACTAGGTACCAAAGATGGCGACTACGTTTAGTGCTATTCGTGGTTTATTCTCGTATTTATGCCAGTATTTTTCTCGTAAATATCTTTGTCAGAATCTCCTAGAAAGTAAACCGAAAACAATGAATCCTGGCTAAAGTTTGTGAACTTTAGCCAGGATTCATTGTTTTCGGTTTACTTTCTAGGAGATTCTCTATAAAATTTTATGCAATAATTTATTTATTTGCACATTTCTATGCACATTCTGCTCTTTCGTTCTTCATTCTGTTTCAAACGGAACATTTGTGGTTAACGTGCAACCATAGATTTTATTAATAGATTATTTAAGCGTTTAACCATAGATTATTGGGCTTATCGTGTTTTTTCAAACTCAATGGAACCAAAATGGATAGATTAAAATGAGCAAAAAGAGCAATTTGTTTCCGAAAAATCTCACTGAATAATTTAAAAGTATTTTGTTTTGAATGATTAAATACTACAATAAACTGACTCTGAACATTCGTACAATAAACTGATTCGTAGCATTATTCAGTCATACAACAAAGAAAATACATTCAAGTGTACTACTGTATAGTGAAATTGCCTTCGGACGCTGCGCCGGTTCACGTATACGTTAAGAAAGAGATGAAAAGCAGAAGTTTTGAAGAATTTCAAGAAAAAGTACAAAGATTATAGGCGAACAAAACCGTTGACATAAACTACTTGTTTTTACGGAAGTCCAAGGAATCTATTGACAAATAGTGAAACGTATTTAATAGGCATGCGTTGATATGAACTCGGAACAAAGCGTTTAATCTCAATTTTAATAATTGCCTTTCGAGCTGTTTTTGACATTCAAAGGAGTGAACATTCGCGTATTCAATTAAATATAATATACTGTTTTCGAGTCTCAATTACCTACTGAAATGCACCTAGCAGAGCCATCTGTTAGCGAATAGTGTCATGAAATAGTTTTAAGTAAAAAATATTTTATTTGAATTATAATATAAGTGTATACATACTTTCTCGGCGTCATCCCGTCCTAAAGAAAATCATTGAAATACAATGATGTTGATATTATTTACAATTTTGTTTTTCTTTCCCTAGTGCTCACTTTCCTATTGTCACAGCGAGATGCCACATATTTCACATTTCCTTCCGGATAATAAGCTATACAATGACGGAAATCCTAATTCATTACGTATAAATAGTTTTTGCACAAACAGACAACAATAAAAATATTTATTACTTTTTTTTCAATTAACTCTTAGTATAACGCATTTAAGGATAAGATATTGGCGCTGTTATTATACTGCATATTGAGCTACACGACAGTGAAACCCTCGTTAAAATCCATACAGAACTTTTTGAGTAATTCTATTAAAAGTATTTTTTTTTTATTTTCCTCTATAACTAACTCATTTTCCTTGTGTCACACGTACGCTATACGTACGTCAATTAGCTATACATTAGCGAAATTACCGTTCAGTAATTTTTACGGAATACTCAAAAAACAGACATACATACAAACATTTAACTTAGCTTAACCATAGCAATTAAACAACTTTGAACGGTTTAAATCGCGTATATTTAACATTATTTAACATTTCGAACACTTTGCAGTGGACGTGATCACGGGGTGACTGACCATGTGACTGCTATGTATAGTAATCGCGAAAACCTAAGAAAATATTAGCTTAACCATTTATTTGGATTTATGTTCATCCAATTTTAATTTTGTTTGTACTCGTATTTTATCATACTCGCATACTTCTATGTTGAACTTGTATGCACCTGTTAAAGTATTGCACTAAAGTATTAAAAGTAGTGTTAAAGTATGTTGAATTTATAAGTTTGTATTTTTTCGTGTAAATGCTGTTGGTGTATCTTATAAATAAATAAAATAAAATAAATAAACATACAAACTTCTAAAAAAGTAGCTTCTAAAAAAAACTTCATTTTTTTTTATTTATTCAATGTATACACTCAAAACCCTTTTACTGTTTTATTATATGTATAGAATAAGATATGTCAACAAGTAATAAATTGGGTCCAACACTTGTTGGAGGAGTGTTCCCGGAACGAATCTGACAGTGGTATTTGCCAGTCGCTATCAGAGTCATAGATAAGTTAGAGTTAAGTAGGTATTTAGACGAAAATGTAACCTTTAGGTTACGATGGGGCTAACGTACAACAAAGTGTAAAAGCCCCTAAATAAAATAAAGAGAAAAAGTAACAAATTGGGTAACTGCGGTACCTCACCTGTGGTGAGTATACACCGCAATTTATTACTGATGCGCTTTACCCCTAAACTTCTGCTTGACGAAAAGATTAAGGGAACTAGATGAAAGGGTGTTACCACCAAGAAATTCGGTTGGTTTTGACTACTTTGAAAATTAACCTTCAGTCACAACATACTCTCCTTATCGAATTCTCTTAATATCCAAGTAGACAAGCGCTGATGGCCTAAGGTTACCTAACCTCGATTTACATTTTCTGACCTCGAGAGTTCAAGCAACAGTCACTAACAGTACTCCTGGTGAAATAGGGAAGTGAAGCAAAACACTTGGCAACAATGCCACAAGTTAACTGATCAAGTAAGATTGTAAGATTCCTTGTAAGATAGTAGTTACAACTTATGGTCTTTCTAGACAATCAAGATTATTCTGGCCATTTCTAGATATTTGCAACCTATTTCATTGCTTAAAGTCAAATAAAAATGTACTTATATACTAGGGGCGTTTGAAAAATTCGCAGCCTAACCAGGAAAATAAAAAGATGGAAATTAATATTTCATTTATTTTTCAAAATACTCAAAGCTTATATATGAGTTTTATAGAACTCTTCATAATTAAAATACTTCTTCCTCTTCTTTGCGTTGATGGCAGTATCAGTTGTCAACTCTAATTTGGCAATGTCAGAAAATGAATGTCTATCAAGCGTTTTCTCCGGTTTACTGACTGTAGGTTTACACTATAGCCAGGTTTAGTAATATGTAATAGGTTTACTGACCATAAGAGCTGGATTCCTTGAAAGCACATGAAAAACGCGATATTATGTTTTTATTTGATTATCACAAGCATTACGCACATACACGCAATTTGAAGTTTAATATATTATAGCTATTAAACCACAAAACCCACATTGCACAATTTATATAGTAATGAAACGAAAACCCGACCTTCATTTTTCCATCTCCCACTAAAAAGTCCATCTTTGACTTCTTTGTTGGATGAGAATTTTTGACCCTCTAAGTGGCTTTTAAGCTTAGAAAATAGAAAAATGTCCCATGGTACTACTCGTACCTACCCTTTGTATTAAAACAAAGCTTTGTGAACTCTAATTAAAAATATTTCTACGGGGTCTAATTAAGTTTCTAGATGCACAACACACAGGACGTTTTTACTTGCCTAAACCACATACACATATTTCTATGAGCGTTCTTTTGATTAATAATAACACGTTTATTTGGTGAATATTGGTCTAATGCAGGTCTTATTCTGAATTACATTTTATGCAAACAGAGTATATAATTTGAAAACTACTGTTCTCGCAGACAAAGTATTTATAAGTAAAATTTATAACGTACGTTTTTATTTCTGGTTTTCTCACATCAATTTGATAGATACGTTGTAGGCTCGTATTGAAACGGGGTAGATAGGCTTGAGTAGAGAGTATACTAAATACTAAAGAAATACTAAATGAGTAGCAAATCATGATCAATAAAACAAACCGGTTTTGAATAACTAAAATAAATAATTTTAAATTATTAACAATGTTATCGACAAAGTCGACGGATTCCTGCGACGCGGGCTCCTATTCCTTTATTGCCACCAGAGAACCTGAACCTAACTCAGCATTAAATTTTTTTGATCGATTTGCTTCCTGTTCAGTATTTCTCATACCTTTTTCTTTCTTTATGGAAAAATGGTGGCAGATGAACATACAGTCCACCTGATGGTAAGTGGATACTGTCATCCATGGACATCCGCAATATATGCCAACATCAGTCCAGAATGACAAATATTCGCATGCCCCCGGGTGTTCTATGTAACTATGAACATGTGAAAATGGATTTGGAGAAAGGGTTGAGAAAATAGGGAGAGATAGGTATATCTCGCTCACTACCGAAACACGTAATTGGGACGTGTAGTTAGAATTTCATTTTCTTTTATATAAATGTTAACTTCAAATTTGTATGAATCCGAGTTAGAATTGAATTTAGTTTTGTTTTATATCCACGTTAACTTCAAATTTGTATGAATCCGAGTTAGAAATGAATTTAATTTTGTTTTATATCCACGTTAACTTCAAATTTGTATTAATCCGAGTTAGAAGTGAATTTAATTTTGTTTTATATTCACGTTAACTTCAAATTTGTATAAATCCGAGTTAAAATTGAATTTAGTTTTGTTTTATATCCACGTTAAGTTCAAATTTGTATGAATCCGAGTTAGAAGTGAATTTAATTTTGTTTTATATCCACGTTAACTTCAAATTTGTATGAATCCGAGTTAAAATTGAATTTAGTCTTGTTTTATATCTAAGTTAATTCAGAAAATTAATAAATAATATGAGTTATTATATAATGTAACTGTGAATCATTTTTCATAATACTAATTTTAATGGTGAATGGGAACACGAATTCCCATTCGTTAGACTGGTATATCGAACGGAATTAAAACTTCCCACTGCCCACATTGATCGGACAATCGATAGGACCATCAGGAAAAACACTTGAGCTTGAGAGCGAAATTAAATAATTGATTAAATGTTACAAGTTTCAATACTGTTTGATTCATATTCATATTAAATTTCAGTAGACGCAAAATCAAGAAAAGGGCAATTTTATAAATTTAGGTCGGCGACCTCTTAACAAGAAAGGTCATTTGCCCTTTCCACAACCTTCATAAAACATATGGCGTTACTAGCTTTTCGCCATTTTGCTGCCCTCACATTTCTTACCCTCGTCATGTAACAGCATGATAATATACACCCCATAAGTTTATTTTAGATTTATTTTTAAAAAATCAGTTTATTCAGGTCAGCTTCGACTCGAGTATGAGAAAATAACATATATACATCTATATATACTTTTTTATGGAATAAAGATGGATAATTCACCCATGGACATCCGCGATACACGCCAACATCATCGAACATGAATGACATACATTGGCAGGCCACCGAATGAGCTGCCTACCTTTGGAAATTTAGGAATGGATTTGGAGAAAGGGTTAGGAAAATAAGGAGGGATACGGTAGTGTGGGATGGGAATGGGCTCTGACATATTTCACACATTACCGAAACTCGTACAGTGGGAGAATAGGATACAGTGTGAATTCCATATTATGGTAGTGTTCTATATCGCGAAGGGTAACGTCGAGTGCGCCCAGGCGCTGTGGGATTGCAGCGTGCACCCTTCCCCTCCTAAACTACACGTTACCATACCATACATACCATATTAACATACCATACATTTACTGCAAAAATGTATTACCTGAGTGTGAATGATTTGCCTTAATGGTACATGACAGCTAAATTTCTGATCACATTTAAATTAGATACGCAAAGCAAATAATGAACCGTTTCTTTCGCCGAAAACCTTAAGGTTTAACTATTGATCATTAAAGTGCTGGGTAAAGTTGAAAGCACCGGGGATTACTCTTGTAAAATTATGTAAATTATATTCAAACACTCGCCTGAAGGGAATCAATTTGTGGAATAATTCATTTATTTATAATGGCCGCCTCGACGAGATGGTGTAAAGAGCACAGAAATGTAGAACGGTCTCATCTTTAGGTAAAATAGTTGGAATACTTCCAAAAATATGGCTTTTTACTCTTATATTAATGAAGTTTTTTACGTTTTTAAAATTTTCATTCCTAAAAACTATACTTAGATAATGCATATTTAATTTCAAACCTCGTTTAAAAAGACCTCAATGCTACAAAACGTACCTACTCAAAAACATAAAAAAAGCTCTCAATGCTACAAAACGTACCTACTCAAAAACATAAAAAAGTCCTCAATACTACAAAACGTACCTAGTCAAAAATATAAAAGAATATATTTATTCATTTTTTATTGATTTTATTTTTATATGTAATTTTAATTAATAAAAATTTACCATAAATTCTCTACATCTATATAAGTGAATATGTGTAAAATATTATTATTATGTTGATTTGATATTATGTAAAAATGCACCATCTACCTATTTTTTGATCTGATTTTCTCCTTATCTATCTGTTTTCTCCTTACCACCCGAAGATTGCCTGGAAGAGATCGCTTTGGCGGTAAGGCTGCCTGTTGTACTTTTCGTGTTACTTATTAACTAACACTCTCAATGCCACGCATAAATAAGAATATTTTACTTGAGCAGGCCACGTGGACCGCGCGCAGGACACATTAATACTTTCACAGCGGGCCACCTAACAAAAATTTAATTTTCTGCAGCATGCCAAGTGGTCTGCACGCGGGGCACGCCAATATTTCTTGTAAAGGGTTTGGCTCGAATAATGGTGGGGTGTGCGCCGCCCGCGCGGCTTGCTGTAATAGTTTGCATAAATTTGTTGATGGTGTGCTACGCTCGAACTCACGTGGGCCGCCAGCGGATCATGTAGCGGTGAGAGTGTTAAATTGTCTTATTGAAACATGTATTGGTGTAAAATAAAGAGTATAGGTATCAATCTACGCCATTGCCTTAAAAGTTAATAGGTTCGAATTCAAGCAATACAAATTGAAGTATATATGTTGGGAAACCCCGACTTACTTGCAGCAATAGTGAAACTGGTAAACTGAAGACAATGCTGGTAAGGCCATTCTATTTAATTTATCTCAATGTGTCGAACCCTCTGTTGAACGCCTGCTGCCCAAACCCCAATGTGAATTTGCAAATTGGACCTGTCTGAATAGCAGTTTCTAGACATCTCCGGGCTATCGATAGATGGTAAGTAATAAACAGGCTAGTGAATCTAGAGAAAAGAAGATGTAATCTATCCCAAGTTGTTCTAATTTATCTCGACACTAGATAGATTCAAAATATATTATTCAAATTTATGCCGATAGTCGATATAATATAGATTTATCGTAACAAAAAGACTAATTTCAAACAATCCCTCTCGAGAAGTTCCCCATTGAAAGTGGTACGTAAGTTTTTCCTTATATAAAAAGAAGATAGAAAACAAGCAAACATGTTTACTGAAATATTAAGCATTAATATTTTTTTATATTATATATATATATAATACTGGTAATAATATATATATATTATTACCTTATAAAAATAAGAGAATGTAATTTTCTAAATTACAGGTTACAAGATCATTGTGTTTTTAAATTTTAATAATTAAGTAAAATCTAAACAAAATCAGTTTAGAACATTAGACAGAGTGCATGCATTAAAATATTATAAATAGATACTTCTCTAGTGTCTTCTTCTGTGTGTCGTACGCACTCAGAACTTTTTTAAGATAACATCTCAAACTACTCGTAAATAAAGTGTTTTATTTTGTTTACAAGACAAACTTGCATTTGCTAAAATAAAATTAACTAAAATGCTAAAAAAGTTATAAAAAGTACTTCAGTTTCCTAACATTTTCTACAATATTAACGTTACCACTCTCGGAACGACTTTACTCACTATTTATGCCCATAACATGTTTTTATAACTGTGCCCATACATCACGCCTGCCTATTTAGCTTGTTGAATGATAGCCACGGGATCTACCCTTAATTTTCGTGAATAATGACATCAAACCACGCAACCATTACGGGCATTTTTTAGGGGAAAAAAGAAAAATCATCGCATCACTACGGTTCAATGACCTCCCCGTTTGTTGTGCATTACCATGACAGGCCGCAAATAAAACATATATTTCTCATGTTTTTATTGAAAAAGTTATAAAATCATTGCGTTTAGATTCTGCATTAACAATCCAGGAAAAAAAGTAAACCTACATGTCGTGAATTTAATCAAAAGTTTATTAAGCTAAGTACATTTTAATCACAGATGGGTTTGTATTTAAGTATATTTATAACACGAACAATGTAATACGGTATTTAAAAGTGCAAAATAATTGCGGTCGATATGTTCTGATATATGAGTGAATTTCTAATCGTGAAACATAATATATATTCTTCCTTAATATTAAGACACTCCATCCTTTCATCCTGTTCATAAGGATCTTGATATAATTGAATTCACTAAGCCTTATTTTGTTATAAACAAATTTCACAAGGGAATTGTTAAGTTTGTTTCAATTTACGATACCCGCTCGCTTTAGAAGCCTTTCATCTCAATTTCTTTTCTTATCTCACCAAAATTCATTGTGCGCTTAAAATAAACTAAAAAACACTTATCACAAATTTTACAAGACTAAAAACAGTATGTTCTGGAGGAGTCTTCGTCTCCTCCTGGATCTTGACGTCAGCCGTAGTAGAACTGGTTTTGACTCCTTCCTAAACTCCTCGGGCTAACTAGAACTTCGGGATCTATGTCCATTTCTTCTTTGGCTCTAAATCTACTCGTTTCTATATCTCTGGAATGCGTAGGAACATAGTCCACGTTTCCATACATACTCGCACCAGCACAAGGGTATATAGTGGACAATGGTCTCATGGCGCGGAGAGTTCCTCTGTTTCCGGGAACATCTCTATAGAGGATCATGTCTGGATGTTCGTAGAATGTTCCAGACATGTGACCTACATCAATGTCATTATCTATATCAGATACTGCGTCATTGAATACGTTGGGAGCATCCGTGGAGAACATGTCACTGGTTTTAGGATTTCTTGAGGATCGACGAATGATGTAGCACCGGACACCGATGAGAAGAATTATTAATATAAGGAAAACTAAAACGCCTACGCCAATGTAGATGTACAACTTGGTTTTGGATTGAGATGATTCTGCAAAAAAAGTTAACATAAAAGTAAAAAAGTCTAAGGCTTGCTTTACAAGGAAGATCCAAATCGTATGTATTCACAGATTGTGAAATTTTATTGTATCAATGTTAAGATTTAAAATATGATTAATGATTCTACAATGATTTTTATGTATTAATCGAGCATTGATACAATACCTGTATGTTCACTAAGATTTGCCTTCGGTACAATATGTATTGTAGATTCTTCATTGTTCGTGACTGGAGGCAATGTTTTAACTTCTTCAGGAGGTAGCTGCAGAGCTGGGTTGGCTATCGGTGGAACTGCAGGGGGTTCTCCCCATCTCTCTCCTGCGCCTTCTGTTAATTAAAGTGATGGGATTATTGAAAGAAGAATTAACAGTGTGTGAGCTTAATAAGACTCTGCGTATACTAATCCGTGCACATCGTTAGTCTTAGAAGTTTAAACAAGGATACCTAATATAGCCGTCAATAAATGTTTTAAGAAAGACATCATCATCTCCATCATCTTTATAAGAATCTACTCTATACCTTTTATGGTACTATATCATACCATACCATCAGTCTGGGTTTCCCACTGCTGCATGTAGGACTCTTCCAAGGACTGCCACCACACAACCAGCCACTACCGGCGACCTCAAATAGTTAGTCCACCAGCCCGGAGGGCTCCATTCGAGGAGTTGAGGACTCGTCTCCGGTTATCGGCCCTGCGGCATATATACTAATATTTATACCGTCATATATTCCATGTAGTCACGTACCCGATTCATCAAAGAGTCCTCTGTCGTCATGATCGTTGATGCCATTCAGAATTTCGTCGTCTTCAGCGGCACTTTCGTATTTCTCCGTAAGTACACCAAGAGGCACTGGAATTAAAAATTATATTAAAATTTTGCTCTTTGAATGTAGTCTCATTTTTATTTTACAAGTATTGCTATTTTTTTTTAATTTAACAATTATTTTATAAAAAAGTTAACAGACAATGTGTTGTTAATCGGATAGGGACATTTCACCGATTTGGAATGCACATTAATCGCCTAATTCGAATTCAAGCAAAACCTCTATAATTTGTAAACTCAAAGATAAATGCATGGACTCTTAACAAAAATGAAATAAATATTTTACAATTAACTTAATTCTTTATTTCTGTATAGTTATTTCTTCTCTTTTTTATTCTATCTATGAAATATGGTAAAAGACTGAAGATGATATTATTTAAAATAGACTAATTAATTTAAAAAAGCCCTAATTAAGTATATATATAGAAAGTACGCTTTATTATTATTAATATTATGACTGTAGAAGGCTAAGCAGCGTACGCTGATGCGCTCAATAAGCTTCGAAATCTGCAATGACACTTGTGCATTTGTTTCGCATAGTATCTCTCTAGTCGATTCTTGAACTGGATCACCAAATTCGCGTCTTTCACGTTTTCTGATAGGTAACTGATTCCACTCTTTAACCACACGGTTCTATATAAAATGTTTATAGGGATTGGAGGTGGGGACACTATTGTCCAACTTCATTTTAAGTCCTCTTTGATAGTTGTTTTTATTCTTCTTGAACATTGCTTCGGTACATCATATTGGTCGGTAAGAATCTTAAATGTTTCAACGAAGTCCACTCTGTTCCACCTCTCCTTGAGTATAGAATCTTCAGACGTTCCTCATAGGGCTTGTTTTTGAGCTGTTTCGGCAGGTTTGTCGCACGTCTTTGGACTCTCTCCAGCAATTATATGTCCTTATGAAAGTATAGACTCCACATTTGGTTTACATGTTCTAGTAGAGGTCATGTGTAAGTTTTGTAGATTATGGTGAAGGCCTCGACGGTGATATGATTGAAAGCTTTGTTAATGATGTATGTAACAGAGTTTGCCTTTTTCACAATAGATATGATGTGAGCCTCCCACTTTAGATCCTCACTTACAATGACGCCCAGATCCATAAACAAATACAAAGGGACACAACATTATGATACATAAGTAGGTCGTATTGAGTGGTAGCAGGCAGTAGTAGATCGTAGTAGGTATACAAAGGGTGCGCTTATCCTGAAAACAATATATTTCAGACAACCTTGAACGGGAGGAAATGTATGTGAGTACAAGAATAATAGGCAGATACGGGTAGTGCATATATTAATTATATTATTATCAGTGCTAAAATAAGGTTCAATACAAATACCTGCACCCTGTTAACACTGAGTTTCCATTATTAAAACTAATAACTTCTATTCTACGACTCCTTTCTCAACTTGATATTTTCCCCAAAACAACTTTTTCTTTATCGTCCCAATTCTTTTGTATTCTTGGTCTTTGTGCAATATATCGTCCACCTTTAATTTCTCTTTCATAACAGTTTGATGTATATATTGTATACTTTCTGTTCTTTGTAATTTATTTTTCCCATAAGCCTATATCCATCTGGAATAATGTATCTTTCAAATGGTGAAAGAATTTTTCAAATAGGTGCAGTGGTTCCGGAAATTTACACATACACACAAACTCACGAAATTCGCACTCTCTTTTTATTATATTAGTATATATATCAGCCTATACCTTCCCGATGCAAGGCACAGACATTCGGGCCACGGACCCACGACCCACCTCCACCCATGGTCCTACCAACCTTTTGGTTATACGGACCAAATCGTCGGGAGGTACGCGCCGTTCGCCTGCTAGGGCTATGTTGCGGCGCGTATCTGCTCTGCCTCCCTACAAGTATTATCTTTTGCCTGTGTCCCATAAGCACTCTCCCCTTTCTGGGGCTGTTCTACTCCACAAAACGATGGACTTCAGTGCCGAACAGCTCTTTCGGGCTCCTTTTCCTGTGCCATCGGTGTGCAAGCTCTCTGAGCCCGCGGAAGTTCGCTTCGGAGGAGACGAGGTCGCAGTAGTATGCCGGTCCCTCCTCCCGCCGTACAATCCTCTCTAGCATGCTCCGTCGATATTCCTCGTATAGAGGACAGGACCATAGAACATGGTGCAAGTCCTCCTCTGCCATGCCACACTCACACTGACTACTCTCACACAGCTTCATAGCACGCCGCAGTCCGCTGGAAGCACGCCCGCCAGTACCGGTAGGGCGAGCGTGCTGACCGATCTATATGCCTTCGTCAATAGGATCAACGAAGGCCGCTGAGTGCGCAGAAGGACGCTTCGAACTACATGCAAGGACGCACGCTCAAACCAGCACGCCGCGGCATAGGTGAGTGTCGCCACATACGTACCACGGTACAAGATCCTGAGGCCCCGGAATCGAATTCCCCACGATGAGGCCGACACCCGGGACATCTTCCCGAATGATTTACTGCTGCTTTCACCTATGTATTTCGCATGCTCCACGAACGATAGGCGTGCGTCTATCACCACCCCCAAAATTTTGGCCGATGAGACAGCCCCCACCGAAGCACCACCGAACCTGATAGTGGGTCGTCTCTGGAATTTCCCCCTAATGGTCATTGTTTGTGACTTTGTAGGGGAAAACTCCAGTCTATTGCGGAACCCCCACTCGCTGATGCGCTGCAATGCACTTACCGCCATTTTCTCGATATTTGCCCTCGATTGTGCCTCGATGAGGACCGTAACATCGTCCGCATAAGCCACGAGCTGAACTCCCGGCGGGAGCGGTAACCGAAGCAGGTCATCCATTAGGAGGTTCCAGAGCGTGGGTCCCAACACCGATCCCTGTGGACCTTCCATTCCACCCGGTCCCCGACGAAAAGGCCCACCCGACGGTCGGTGAAGTAGTCCGTCAGCATCCTATAGATGTTTGGCGGACAACCTCCCCTTTTGGCTTTGACCATTATCATCGGCCACCAGGCGTTGTCGAAGGCGCCAGAGATGTCCAAGAAAATCGCCTGCACATACTTTGCAGTAGAATACTTAGTCGCGCCTATAATTGTTCTGAGCGCCGTTACCGTAGATTTGCCTGAGGTGAAACCGTGCTGGCATTCCGACATCTGGTTGCCAATCTGTGGAGCACTCAGAAGGAGTACTCGTTCCAAAATTTTGCCCAGTACAGGGAGCAACGTGATCGGGCGGTAGGCCTTCGGATCTGTCAGTGACTTTCCATTATTCTTTGGCAGCACTAACAGGCGTCCATTCTTCCATACGTCCGGAAATACACCCTCCCTTACACACTTGGCGACAACAGCGGAAAATTCCGCTGCTGCCACCGCCCATACATGCCTAAGAATCCTCCCCGAGAGGCCATCTAGTCCCGGTGCCGTGTTAGGCAGCCGCCTGACTATTCCACCCAGAGCCTCGCTGGTCGGTGGAGGCGCATCGGAGCCGGAGGGTGGGAACGACGCCACAAGGCGGACCAATCGGTGATACTCCGAGTCCCTTGACTGATCGTCATCGGGACACAGAGCCCGGACCAGGCCGCCCATGGCCACGTCAACACTCCCGGCGTGCCCCTCCGCATATTTCAGGCCATTTATAATATTGCTAGGTGGTCGAACGCGGCCGCCAGCTTCCCGGTACGCCAAGCCCCATGGGTCTTTGTTCCCACTATCCGCGGTTTTCCTGAAATATGAGGATTCAGCATCCTCCATCGCTCTTCTATATCGTGCTCTTATCTCGTGAAATATTGCCTTAGCGTTCTCTTCTCTAGTTCCCCCGAGACGCCGCAGCCTCTGCCACGCGCGTCTTGTACCCATGCACTCCTTCCGGAGTTTATCCAACTCCGGATTCCACCATTCATAGCCCGCTTCCTTGTCACTTTCTCTCTTTCCTAAACATTCTCGCGCCGTTCTTACTATCACATTCGTGAAATCTCTACATAATTCAGGAGCGGGCTTGTGCAAAGCCAGTCTTCCCATTCGTACATGGATTCCAGACCGGAATCGCTCCCAGCATACCCCGCGGTCCCGAAACCTCATGGGCTCTTCGCTTGGCTCTGCACACCGAGCAGGGCCACGTGCACCAATGCGAAACGTGATGAGCCGGTGGTCACTAGAACTGGCCGATTCCCACACTCTCCAATCAGTCACCGCCATTCCCCTCGTCGACAGGGTCAAGTCCATATTCGACTCCCCATTCGGTCCGTAGAAGGTCGATGGCTGGCCAGCCACATTATGAAGCACAAGCGACCGGCTTAAGATGAAACCTTCCATCCTGGACCTCCTGTGGTCCGCGTCCTGACCCCGGCCGGTATATTGCTGCGGACGGCAATACCACATTGGAGAGTGTGCATTACTATCGAGGCCTATCAGGCACCGCTTCCCTCGCAGCTTGTCCAAGATTGACTCCAGGCCATCCAGGTGCACGTCAATATCGTGGCTATATTGACAATAGCACGATATGACGTACAGTTCTAGGTCGCCAGCAACAATGTGGCAGCAGACTGTGTGCGTGCCGCTTAGGTGCTGAAGCACCGCACACGTGATCTTGCTGCTGCCGATATAGATTCCAGCTTTCGGCTGGTCCCCACATTGGATGATCCTGGAGCCGCCATCCCGGGCCTGGTAGTATTGTTCCTGAACCAGAACAATATCCAGGCCCATCTCGCGAACGGTGGCTGGGAGCTCCCTCGTAGCCGCCGCTGACCCCGCCAAGTTGAGCTGCCCGATGTGAAGTTGTGTGGTGTTGAAGAGGCTAGCCATAATGCGTCATCGAGACGGCCCTCTGTTCCGCGTGCACTCGCGCCGGGCATGTTCGGGCCGCCGTCTTATGAGTGCTAGCCTCCTTGTGCCCGAAGCGCTTGCAGGTGGCGCAGCACTGCACCCTGGTGCTGCATTCTGCCTCGCGGTGCCCGGTGATGCCGCAATTGGCGCACGTCGTTTCTGTAGCCCTGCATAGTTTCTCCGGATGCCCGTATAATTGGCACTTGTGACAACAAGTCACCGACAGGTAATCGCAGACCTCAATGACCTCCCAGCCTATATAAACACGCTCCCTGGCTGTCAATATGTCGCGTATCGCTGGGGAGCACTACAGAACCATGGTGGTCGACCGCCGATCTTTTCTGGAGCGCTTAAACGCCAACTTCGTCCCTTTCTGAAGATCAGCCAGAGAGCACTTTTCATTCTCGATAAAGTTCTGCTGATGCAGCGTCTCAAGTGTGGCTGCGTATTCCGGGTCGCCCTCTAGGTTCCTAAGCGCGACCAGCGGCAGACGTCGCTTCGCCTCCGTGACCCGTAGTGTGGGAGGTGCTGCCTTCCGGAGCCTGTCGGCGGCCGCCTGCGATGTGGTCTGCACCACTATCCCGGCGTTCCCTACCTTGCGTAGTCCCGCCACCTGGACGCCCACCTTCCGTGGGTCCACAGTTTTCCTGAGCTCCTGTTTGGTGTCCTCCGCCGATTTCAGAGTCTCCACTTTATCAGCGGCCGGATAGAAGGCCAGGGTGGGGCCCTTAGATCTTGGCAGGGGCTGTAGAGCTGCACCCCTGCCACGCCTCAGCACTGCCGCATAGTCCATGGCCGCCGTGGGTGGTGCAGACTGCTGTGTCACTGCCATTTTCCTTCTGTTTTCTTCCTGACATAACTCCTGCTTGAGCTGCTCGGCCTCCCGCTGTGCCCTGGCAGCACTGTGCTTAGCTTCCATCAGTTCGATCTGTAGGTGGGCCACGATAGCTAAGACGTCCTGGCCCAGCACATTGACGGCACGAATATCTGCCTTGTTCAGCTTGCTCTTGTCTCCCGTGGTCAGGTCCGAGATCATCCTGACCACCTTTCGAGCCTTGTGCAGCAGCTGCCTGCCAGAGCACGTGTGCAGGTCCTCAAAGACATCTACCGTCTCCTCATCACTACCCATTGATGTAGCAGACATAAACGGGCTGCTGTCATCACCCCTCGTTAGTATGAGCGAGGGAGGGGGCGCCAGGGTCCGCCCGGGTGGGGCCACGGACCCAGTGCGGACTGGTGGTGGATCACATACTCCACAATTTTTCTTTTCTTTCTGGGCATGCGGGTTTCGTCGCAATGTTTTCTCTTACCGCCGAGCAAGTGACAATTATAAAGAATCCGTACTTAAGTAGAAATTCAGTGGTACGGGCCGAGGCTTTAAACTCACGATCACATGAATGTAAGTCGAGTATAGATACCCCTAGGGTATCATCATTCTCGTTTTATGTGTTGCGTATTATTTAGAGTAGATTATTTAGAGTAGAGTAGTTATTCGGTAACATAAAAGTTTTTATTTTTGTGTGGAAAAAGTGTTGATTTTTAAAAGTTCTCTGAACAAAAGTCGTTAGTTTACAGGGAAGATATTGAGTGTTAAAATGGTGCAAGTAGTTTTCATTTAATCCTGTACACATACTGTATGTATATTATATTATTAATAAACACCAAACGTTTTTGAAGGGCTTGTATATAAAGGAGGAGCAAAAAATATTGGATGGGCAGCAAATTATGATCAGCAAAACAACTTATTTTTAAATAACTGAAATATATAATTAATAATTATAATAATAAAATAAATAAAATAATCTTAGTAATAAGAATATCAGAGTCGACTTGTTTCCCGCTTTCTGTTTCTTTAATGCTCGCGCAGATTTCGGCGGGCTGTAAGGCAGCGCATAACAAAGCAAGAATCCTCCTGAATCATTTTTATACATTTTGTATACCCCATCGCACACTTCAGGCGGGCCGCATCGCGCCGCAGCGCAGCGCACTGGCGGATCACTTGCTAGCCGTATTTATGTACTGCGACGCGGTCCGCCTAAATGTGCCATGAACGTGCGCAGTTAACGGACGTAATTCGAGAATTATTCGCTGTGCGATCACGTGAAGAATTGAATGTCAACAGTTAACTGATTTAAATTATTGCGTTAAGGTACGGCCAGCCGTGTCTATAATGTGCGTTGCCGCAGTTTTGCCATGCGATGCTCTGTGGCGCGAGGCGGCTTTAATGTGCGCTAGCCTTGCTTTGCTTCTTGTTTAATTATTTTCCTTATTAAATTGCCGTAGGTACGAGTGAAGACTACCAACTGGTTAACCAATGACAACAATATTGTTATTTAAAATCACATAACTTAAATCCTTCATCCGAAAACACATCATAGCACGGACGCGACATGCATTCCATTACTTTTAAATTTAGTGACACTTTTCATGAATGGCCTTTGCTGAATTATATACGAGAACGAAGAGTGGGTAAAACGCTATGAAAATAAAATGAAGTATGGATTTCGTTCCAATGAATACAGGATTGGAATTTTTAAACCTACACTGAAATGTATACATATGCATGCGACATGGAATAACGTACGAGTATATACATTATTCAACAAAAGACTTTTTTTAAACGTAAATAATGGTACATCATTAACAACACGTTCGCTGCGTGGGTCCATGAAGCTGACTTTTAGCTGGTGCTATAATGCTATAACGGGTCTATTAGACCTATTACACGACTTTTTATATATACGTTATCAGGTCGAAAGTCCCTGTTCAATAATTTTAGTTCAGGTGTGATTTTATAGTATATTGTTAACAATACGACTTTTAAATATAGTAGATAGTTACGTCACTCAAGCCCTTCTTACTGTTGATAGCTGGGTCAGCAGAACTGGGTGGCCGGCCGAACCCATAGTTCTAGGAACCTAGCGCTTAGTTAGCATTTAGGATGTAGCCGTAAGAGAATACTTGTTAGTTAGATTTAATTAAATGAAACAGTTGAATACTGGCATCAAACTCTGCCACTTGTCTTCAATCTAATTAGTTTAATATATATTTTTTTTTATTTATTTAAAAAAGCATTTTTCTTGCTCCCGAAACTTGACTAGGTACCTAGTTGACGTTTGTTCCGTCAGAAAATTATACTATTTTAAGGTATAAAAATAACGCATAAGTATAAAAATAATATTCAATACTTTTACTTATACGTCTATCAATACTCTTGCGACACTTCATGTTGACGTCTATCAATTCATATGAATTGATAGACGTCAACATGAAGTGTCGCAAGCAGAGAAAGAATAATATTTATTTTTGAATTATATTATATTCTACATAGTTATAAATATTTATAAATAGTTATTTACTATGATTGTAGGTTATAACGTAGTTTTAATATACAGTGCACTGTCGAACGCTGGGGATATCACGACGCCTTCTCTCCACCAGTGCCATGAGTGCAATAGATCCTTTAACAGCAAGCGGGGTCTTCGCATCCACTCTACACGTAAACATAACCGACCTATAAATATTTTACATCCCGACCCGGATGCCCCATCAGATGACAGTTGCGCGGTGCTCGAGTATCAGTCGCTAACCGGCTATCTGACATCATCTAGCACGTAATAAATTCGAATTCAATTAATCTTTTGACTTTCTCTTATAACACCCTCCATATAAAAATCGATAATAATCCAAATTCTCTAACAAATAAAATTAAACAGAACTGTCTAAATAACCACGGAACTACTCGTATACAGCCAGTTCCTCGAGATAAACGACAAAGCAAATACAATAGTAAAATAGTTGAAGCTAAGGTTAGTGACGGAGACCTTAAGGGTGCTGCGTGGCTCCTTTTCACGAACCACGTGATGTCACCTGACACACCGGAAACAATGGCCTTACTAAAGGGCAAGCATCGCCCAGCTCCGGCAACATCCCACATTCTAAACCCTTCAACGGTGCCTGAGGTCTGCCTCTGTATAAAAGAAAATGATGTCACTACCGCCATCAATACATTTAAAAACGGGCCGCAGTAGGATATTGATATTTCACCCCAGCATCTCAAAGACGTCACACCAAGTTCTGCTTTAGATGCTGGATATTTCATTATATTTAATATTTATATTTAAGCAGTTATATTTAATTAGTTATTTTTTTTTAATTAATCCTTGCACTTCTATTTTCAATTTCACTGACATACGAGTATATGTTTCTTTTGCATTTTAGAATATAACACCAATGTTTTTCCTGTGTCCTTGCAAGTATAAATAATTATGTTATAAAAGTAGTGTTAATAGTAGTGTCTCCCCATTTCATTCCTCACATATCGCTCTCCCAGGTTTGCTGCTAGAAATCTCCCGAGGGGATAAATACGCCTTTTGTATGTATTTTTTATTGTAATTGTTTTTATCATTTGCGTGTACAATAAAGAATATAAATAAATAATGATCAATTGATTTGGTTTAGAAACACATAAATATAATTTGGAGTATCTGTTATAAATTATAATATTGGAAACTTCATGAATATATTTTAATTCATGAGATTTCCTGAAGCGAAATTCCTTTATACGATGCTGTATCCTATCTCAGCTCAAAGACAATCCTGCGAAATGTTTTCTTTTCATTTGCTAGCGAGAGTATCTTTAAATCGCCTGGAGACACACTTAAAGCCTTCAAAGACAAATTTGTCATACATAAAACATTATTTTAAAGATAGTGGAGGGAACATATCCAAATTGAAAATGAAATTAAATACATAAAATAAACAGACTAAAATAATGGGCCTAAACAAAATAATGGTAGATCTTTATCCTGCAATGGATCATGGATCGATTGATTTATCGAAACGAGTTATGATAAATAAAGCTGGCTCTAGACTCACGCCCCGAAGTCACGGCCAGGATTCACGCCTTGAACGCGTGCCCCGGGAACACTACTTTACACTCACAATTGTTCACAGTCGGATTCACGTGCTTGTTCAAAATGGAGGAAACAATAGCTTAATATGTATCTTTATAATATAGCTTCAGTTTAATAATATTCCAATGTTTTTAATTCTAACTCATTATTTGTATTTGAAAAAATAAACAAAGACGTTTCTGTCACTTGCTTTTCGCGCCGCACTGAACGCATGAATGTAGAGAGCGTTCACGGTTCGCGCCTGCGACTCCTTTGGCGCGGAAACAGATTACTGACTCCGACCGAGAAAACAGTCTGTGAATGCGCGAGAGGTCCGCACAGACCATCCACATTCGAGTTCACGGCTATTCGCGGGGCTTCACAGCGTAAGAGTAAAGTTTATTGATCTAACTAATTGAACATTTCCTACAGCTTTATATTTGCGATTGGCACCTAGTCAGTTATTGAATAAGTTGATGCTGAGCTGCAAATTGCATTTGTTCGAACACTAATAGAATCGATTCTACCAGTTTTTACAATATTTTTTTTACAGAACTTATTGTTCATTTGTAGTACCTATATTTTTTATTGTATCCCAGTGTGTCGCCTGCGCCGCAAATTATAAAATTATATATAGGATACTGTATAAAATTATAAAAAGAAGCATGTTTATTACTTTTTATTTATTCTCTAAAATAATTGTAGTTTTCTTTCATATTTTAATTAGGTTATTTTATTTCGTTCTCACGTGGTATGTGATATGTGATACTGCATGTATGAACATTCTTGATCCATACTCACCACAAGCGTAAATGACCTTCAGATAAATTCTCGTGTAAAGCGAACATGGTGATCCGAAGGTCTTGTTGTTGGCAGTTATCTGGCAGCGTCGTTGGCCGTGACATATTTGCATCACAGTCTTGGGCGCATACGGGTCCATGCAAGCTGCAAGAATATCATTTTAAAACCAATTATAGCGAAAGGGTAATGAGGTTTTAATTGTAGAAGATAAACAGATAATAGAAATAAGATTAAGGAGCAAATAATGTCAGCATTATGCGAGTTTACTTTTCAGGTTCTCCATTTCCGAAAAAGAGAGGGAGTCAACAGACCGTTTACACGATTACAAACTTCTTTGCGTTCGTAAACGTGTTGTTAAATTCATTTTAAAGTTCATGTTCGTTGGTCTAACTGAATGAATAGATTTGGTCTACAACGTTATATTCGCGGTTGGCGCTACCTTACCGCTTAATGAATAAGATTATAATGAGTTGTGAAAGAATTTTTATTTGTGTAAATGCTCGGTTGGCCGTTAATTTAAGTATTACCCTACTAAAACTCTTCTTCAGCTGTGTTAGCCACATGAAACTTCACCTTAAAGACGAAATATAATTGTATTCATTATAATAATTATTTATTTACATTAAAAAAATATATAAACAAGTAATTCATATATAAATTGCAAATTATATCTATTGTCAGAACAAAACAAAATAAAAAAAAATTTGGATGTCATTATATTATGAGTTCGATGTCATCGTCATTAATATCATTATATTTATATTTCACTGTCATTTAATTAATCTTCAACAGTATAATAACAGTTGTCAATCAAAAATTTTAATGTATTTTTTTAATGAATCGATATTAGTTCCTTTATAGACGTCAGGTAACTTACTTTTATTAATATATGTATTGAATATATATATATATATATATATATATATTTTAATAGCCATACAATGTGAATTGTTACTATACAATTTAATCCTTTGCGGTGGAACCAATGACTTCTATGTATTCTACTAGATTAGCTGTCAGAAAAACTTTGTCACAGCGCGGGTTGTGCCGGCTGAGGTGCGGGGAGCGGAAGGGGAGAATTTAATGCCGTGATTAACCGAACACTCGCGCAGATGCGACACGAAATAATCTTTGCCTAATTACCGTTTTGTCTCTGAAAGAAAACTAACCCTATTTTTATAATAGAGTGGATATTTAGATATTACAATATATATATATATATATATATATATATATATACGCACATATATCCATATCACTATTGTTTTTATATTGTATACTCGTACATGCATAGGAGATGATAGTTAAGAATAAGTAAATTATATACGTACTTATGAAATGCTATGCGCCCAGAAGACTTCTTTGTCCTTTAAGAATATTTTTTTACAATATTGCAGTATGCAATTCGGCATTTTCATAAATATACTGTTTCCATTAAACAATATCAAAAAAGTATATCATCAACTACCTGCGAACATTTATTTACGACTTACTGCCATTATTAGGAAATTGTCTCATCTGTACGAGTTTTTCTTATATTCTATGTCAATGTGGTTGATGGTAGTCGCTCTCGCTACTCTCTCTTACATATACTAAGATACATACTATGGCTATATAAGACATACTAAGATGGCTGACGAATGACTTTAATTGACGACAAAATAATATATTTTGGTTTTGTAGAAAAATACAAAATAAACAACTTAATTAAATAAAATGTACTTCAAATCACTTAAAAATAGTGCACCTGTAAATAATAACAACATTATATCTCCCACATTAAACTAACCATGTAGTATTTAGTTGATTGCAGCGTTTAATGTCAATTTCATGTATTACAAAACAAAGTTCTTCTCTCGCTTGCTCGCGATCGACTAAAGGAGTTGTGGGCAATTGACCGTGACGTATTGAGCAATTTTTAGAACTGCACTGCTTGTCTAGTAGAATAAAAGTCATTGGGTGGAACATTCTATTGGTGGTTTCTATTCTTATTGTAATTTCTACTTTTCACATTTGTAGATATATATTTCGTCATCCATTGTAATATTAAGTGCGTTTATGTCAAACCAACACAAATTAATTTAGTTCCATAATTATGTTTATAAGTAGTTTTCACACTTCCCGAGACTCCTTTGATCGTTAATTACTCAACATATCAGATTAACGCTTTGCGAATTACTTTGTCCTCGCGTAATCAATTGAGCGCGCAATGTATATCAGGTAACAAAGGAATTAGTTTAGAAATTGAGTAAAACAACGGCACGGTCCAACTATCAATCAAATGAAAACAAAGGCTGTCGGGAACACCTGACGTGAAATAAAATGAGCAACAGTTTACTACAAAAAGGGCGAGTAATGCGATCTTTATTGCTTCTCAACTCGTAAAATAATAATCTTTGAAATATACTGTTATTCGTGACGGAACTGCAGCATATCACTTATTGAATTTAATCATTTTATATGCCTATTTATTCAATGAAATAAGGTTTATTTTTATACTTTTATATAAAAAAACTAAAGTGCAGGATTAAATATAAAATAGGCTACCTCTAAAAATTGAATGTATTTTGTGAAAACTAACAACTTTTGATCTACCATACGACTTTAATATTTGTACTTTTTTTTTTTTTTATTTGGATTTAGTACTTTTTTCACATAAACCAAACATTTACTCACACCGCGTAGGTACCTACACTCGCACTGTTTTGCATAAAATAGTAGTAGCAGTAGCAGTATCTAATAGTAGCAGTTACTTGTTTATAAATGAAGCGTGCACCGTATCTGTTCGTAGCGCGCTACGAGCAGGAAGAATTTCGGTTATTGACACGAGGTCAGACAAAACTGAACGCAAAGATATTTGTATGAAATAGTTGCACAGTAGTGATAAAGTAGTGATAACTTATCACTGAATATGATTTTTTTCTGAATGAAAATATAGTATAATGTACAGGATTAAATAAAAAAAAATTATTAAAAAAGTAAAAAGGAATAAATAAGTATTTTTTTATTTAATACTGTATATTATACTATATTTTTTTTATAGAACTGATGGCAGACGAGCGGGCGGGCCACATGATGGTAAATGGTCACCGCCACACCTGCACCATAGCTTGCAGGTACATTTTTTATTCGGAATGGCTATATCCTTGTGACCCTAATGGCCTTTCAAGAGCCACCGGACATGTGTAGTTTACGGCGAGCGCAGAAGGCCTCAGCCAGGACCAAAAAATATGTGCAGCAACGAGCCTACGGACTCCCCCGCCGGTACACCGGCGGAAGAAACGAACCCCGACTTAGGGCGTTGCTTTGGGAGGGTACCGCGGGATCGCGAGTCGTTGAGAAGCACCCAGGCACGTGCCGATACCTGGTAAAAGTGTTATCTTCGAAGGACGTGTATGCAATATACACGTCCTTCGAAGCCAACGAAGGGTGCTTCCTTCGGGTGCAGTAGACAATCTGTTTCTTATATATTATTGTAAGAGACAGACTGTCTGCTAAGTCTACTGTCTACTGAGACAGGCTGTCTCTTTGCCGCCTTTTCATTAAAATGGTATGATTTTAAAAACTTACTTTCATCTGGTACGCCTTGCCTCTGTGGACAAGTGACAGGTGAGTCATATGCTATTCGACCATACTGCGCGTCGAAGATTGCAATTCTTGAATGAGGATTGCAAATCAGCTTGATGACGTCATCTTCGCATCCAGTTCGACTGCGAAACTCGTCTACAAGAAAAAAAATCATCACTTCAATTGAAATCCAATGATGCTGCAATTGGCATTCCTTGGGTCTTGAATTTTGTCTTGTCTTGACTTTTTGGCAGGAAATCGAGAAGTGAAGTTGAGTTTTTTGTTTGATTATTGTAGAAATTGTGTATTAGGCGTTTTGTGGTTTAATATAGTGATAGTTTATTAAACTTCAAAGTTTTGTGTGTGGTGTTTGTGATAATCAAATAAAAGCGTGGGACTGCGTTTATCGTGTGCTTGGAAGCATCCTCTTCTATCCTCAGTAAACCTACTACCATTTTACTGAGCAACCCCTGACTTACTTCGACGGGATTGGACATATTGACAGGATACATTTTAGACTTTGAAATTGATTATTACGAAGAAAACTTGATACTGGCAGAATGTGCTAAGCGCACCACTGCCATATATGGAAAAAAAACCTTTGCAACTTATGTTCTAAATTTTCTTTATAGTTATTAATTTATTATGGACCTCGTTCCATATACAGGGTATCCATCCATTTTGAGGGGGAGAGTACACGCTGCAATCCAACAGCCGCTGGGCGCGTTCGACTGGCCACGATACTTCTCTCTCACAGAAGACTTCAAATGTACCTTGAAATGTACTGCATTTCCCACTTTATCTTATTTCCCCAATGTACGTACGTGTTTCGGTAGTAAGTGAAATGTGCCAGAGCCCATTCCCATCCTATCCCTCCCCATTTTTCCAACTCCTTCACGAAATCCATTCCTATATCTCCAAAAGTAGGCAGCACATCCGGGGGCGTGCCAACATTCGTCATTTTGGACTAATGTTGGTATGTATCGCGGATGTCTATGGGACACAGTAGCCACTTACCATTAGGTGGACTGTATGCTCGTCTGCCGCCTTCGTCCATAAAAAAAAAACATATTACCGTTCTAATAATATTGACATCAGTTAAAAAAGTTTTAGTAGAAGAATCGAATACGTACTCGTAATTTGTGAATTTCACCTTTTTGAATAAACGGGTCGCCATATTTGGCACCCGAACAAAGCTAAGTGTGAAATAACAACAACTTCAAAAACATCTGCTAGATTTGAGGTTCTGCCAAACGGGTTCCACACACAATTAATTTTAAGATTCCATTATGCAAACAACATCAAGTTATATTTTCATACGATCATATTTGGTACCCAATTATCTCTAGTCGGCAACAAGGGAAACTGAGTAGTAATGATGTGTATTTTTTAAAATATCAAATATTTAGCAAAGAAGAATGCCCAAGTGACTATGGAACTTAGTATCGGTGCAAATATTGTTGTACCAAGATGAAACTACTGTCTTATGTTAGAATGAATATATACTTTCAAGAAAAATAAACAGTATTTACATAATTTGCCGTGTTTCATGGAAATAGGTGGGTAAACTTCGAAAGTAAATATTAATACACATCGTTTTCCTTTTAATAAATGGGTAAATTAAGACAAGTATGCTATTGCTTATTAAATACAACATAAAATGTGGAATGTCTCAATATCACACATGAGAAATAACTCAGACAGCGTAATAATAATAATTTGTAATGTCATGCGCCGGCCAACGACAAGCACGACAAGTGACATTTCAGTGTTGCCAAAAATATATATTATACAGAAATCGAATTTTTTTTAGAGTAAATACAGTAAATAATCCAATAAAAATACACAATAGAACGACTTTTAGAAGTATTTTTTTTTTGTTTTATCCGGAAAATGTGAGACTCCACATTACATTATAAAATCATGATAATTAAAAACAGGAATTATTCATATCCTGAACTTGTGGCACAACTTAGATTCAACTTAGATGTTGCATGTGTTTTTTATTTAATATAATAGATGATATTAATTGATATTGTAAGGTGCTGTTTGACACACCGTGCAGTTATCTACATGGTATATCTAAACTGTATATCGTGATCCTCGTACAAACGGCAAAATAAATAAGTATGCATGCAGTAGACTTTGATCACAGATTAGACGCTACTGAGGTACGGACGCTATGAGAGTCGTCAGTAAAATTTCGTTACATATTCAGTGAATCAGTTAACGTTGTATCTACCAGGGTACTCAGAAAGTTTTGCGACAAAGAGTTTTATCTATGAAACACTGGCTGGTTGTGATGTCAATTAAAACTATGACTATCTATAACATAAATACAAAACATTCCAAATTCAAATTTCCCTACAAATTTTTTACAAGCTGATATTGGAACCCGTAGAACGTTTATTTTCATTTTCTCAAAATTTCTGAATTCCCCACGTATCTATGAGTGCATGTGATGATGTGCGTAGTGAGCAAGGTCAGCATAATCTGCAAATTTATCTATTTTACTGTGTGTACTACTACCCAAACTATTATGCTCGCTACATAATTAAAGGTAAACATAGGCATCACAACCCTTTTCCATTAAAGGGTAATCCGAAACCGCCAATACCGTGAAAGCAGTTGAGTGTTCCTTTATCAATTAATGTTTGTGTCCGAGTGTTTTGTACTCTAGTAAATGAAGAAGGTTTTTAGTATGAATAACTCGCGAGTTTGTAGGGGACGGGCGGTTCAAACGCGGCGTTTTTGTGGGATAACTAATATGTTAATTAACATTAAAAAAATGAACCCATATACATATTTAATGGTGAAAAAAATTATCCATTCTTGCGTTCCCGCAGTCGGGTCAAAAAAGCGGATTAAGACGAAAGGACGATGGATTAAAATGTACCAAAAAATCAACATAATAATATACAAATACACTTGAGATATACCTCAAATGAAAGATTTTATTTCATAGATCTTTTAGTACCGAGAGCGAACCACCATAAAAACCGCTTTTCTCTGCTTATCTTTTGTTTATTAAAATCTTTTTCACATTTTTTATTAAAAAACCCTTCGCTTTAGCCGTTGTCATTGCCATTATAACGATTATGATACCATTATAACGAGATATGTACTTTGCATCTGTTTGAGTGTTTGCCGAATTGTTCAATCCGGTTGTCGAAAAAGTCCTCGAAACGAGACATGTGCTTTGCATCTGTTTGAATGGGTGCCGAATTGTCGAATCCGATTTCCGAAATAGTTCGCACTGTACACTATGGGTGTGCACTCACATTAACGTAAAGCTCATGTCTCGTTGATTTCACTTTAGACCATAACAAATACCATTGTCAATAATTTCACGTTTGTTAATGGGTTAGGACGACAAGCTCGTCTGTTACACTACATTCATCATCATTATCAGTCCTTTCAGAATCCACTACTGGACACGGGCCTCTTCATGCACATTGTCTTATACATGAGGTATGTGTGGCGTGAAAACGCCACGCGAACTAAGCGGGTTAACGTGTCCACTCTTTTAGATGTAGCGGCTTTGTCATCTCTTAATCGCCTTTAACGGCACCCATTGGAAAAGATGAGGTGGTGACTTTCTAACGTCGGACGACACCACACGGCTACACAATCATCGATAAGAATAATTGCAAATGCATGATGTATAAAGCATACCAGGGCAGTAGAAAGTTCTTCATAAAACACAACCAAAAATACTAATTCTAATAATAGCCATAATACTTTTCTTTTCCGCTGTATTATCTATTTCATATCTTTTCACTACTCTCTGCAAATATTTCCGTGTTTTGTCAAAGGCAACTAAGGGTTTTTCTAATTAATAGCTTTTATTATTAATATGTAGTTATTTATGTAAATATAGATATTTATTGACTTGTTATTGTTTATATTTATTGTTTCATTTAGCATTATGGGCATATAATTTTTATATATCATTAAATTATTTTTCCTTTATGATGCAATGAACTCCGTTTATGATTCTCCGTTTACCCAGAGATTGACTTGTAGACAATGCCATAAGACGTCAAGTCCGCCTTGTGTACAGTGATTGTGTACAATAAAGTATAAATAAATAAATAGGCAATGATTTAAAAAAGGAGAAAGTTATTATTAGGGAAACAGATCGCCTATAGGTTGCTTAACGAAGAGCTGCAGAACCGCATTTTACTATTAAATAAAACGACGAGTTTATTTGCTAAAAACCATAGAGAATACATCAAATTTAAGATATAGCCCCGACACTATGGGAACCTGAACTGTAAGAAACAAGTCGCCCGTCACCAGGCTGGACATGGGCCTCCTCGTGCACACTGGTCAAGCAGGTTGACGAGTCCATTCTTTTAGAGGTTGTAGTAGCGTTTTGTTATCGGTTAATCGCCTTTTACTACACCCATGACCCACGGTATTCTCGGTCGGCTTTAGAATAGCACCATCCCATCTCAGTTTAAAACAGTTACAGATAATTAGCTAAACATTGCAAATATTCATGTAAGCAATCTTCATTCGTTTTCATGCTTCAAATAATAAAGCTTTGACATTCTCGTTCAACATAAACACAAAACAACGTAAAACATAAAGATATCTATGAAAGTATAGGTATTAATGTTACTGTAAGTAATGTTGCGTAAGTGACAAGGAACGGATGGATGTGAAATCTGAACCCGGAATACCCAGAAAAGGTTCGAACGTGAGGAGATTTACGTCCGAAGGCATTTGCTGCTTGTAGGGAAACTGTTCAATGGAACTTTATTCAGATAAATTTTATGACTGGTTTCATAATGCACTGTTTCATTTATATAAATACTTTATTGTACACATGAATAGTTACAAAGGAAGATACATACAAAAGCGACGATATGTGTGTCTACATATATGTATATATATATATATGTGTGTGTGTGTGTGTGTGTGTGTGTGTGTACATGTATTTTGCATTTATGAATGTGTATATTTATTTGTAAATGCATGTATTATTATGTTACAATTGTTTTCTACAATCTAATTTAAAACTGCTTCTGCGGTCCTTTTTCTGTATGATTTGATGGTTGGCTGGTTGTACATATTACTGGTTGCTGGTTGTTGTGCATAATTGTGCATAATGAAGTTTAAATAACTAAAGTAAAGTAAACAAGAATCGTGATCTGTTTATAAACGTAATTGTTATTATGTTAACCAAGACACAAAAATATCCAACATCTATGTAACTAACGTATTCCTTTATGAAATAAAGGTAATTACATAGAAAATTATGTATATATTATTTATCGCTCAGAGTTTTCCCCTGATGAGTTTCGATGTCCTCTTCTTTATTATATTTAAGTGAGCTTGACAAATACACGGTTGTGTGAGCAACACCATCCATCACTTTAATTATATTAATTATGTTACACAAGAGCGATACGAGTAAATTATTCCTGGCCTATTTTCTTAGTCTCTTTAGTGCAATGAGAAACTTTTAGGCCACGAACTTCATAAGCTTCTAAAATGTAAACATTTTTAACTGTTTAGAGCGTGATTGAAGTACTAATCTTTTCCTGTTATTGATACAAATGGGATATTATCTGAGAATAGGGACCTTATAAAGGGGATATTAAGGTATACTAAAAATAGTGCAATCTTAAAAAATAACATCTTTTTATTATTTTATCTTAATTATAATATTAAACCGAAATAAATTATCAATTTTTAGAACATGTTTCTATTTGAACAAAACCTTAAAACAAGGAATTTTAAATTACGGAATCAAGCAAAATTTAAGCTGCCTTAGCTGAGATGACGTCATATTAAATAATGATAGTGTGTTTAAGTACAGATCAAATAATACATTGGAAGTAGGTATCTAACCGATTTTAGTGTGATTTTCAACTTACCTAATAAAATTAATAACAAATAAAATTAATAAATTTTATTTTTTGCTGATTCCCACCAACCGAGTGTTTCGGCAGCGGCGCAGTGCGTCCAATAGGTCGTGTGTGTTAATAGTGGACGTTATCGTCAAATAGACATGGTTTAAATTTTTCTGATATTGTGAGTACAGCCATGTACTGTACTTATAAGTACTGTACTAGCAATGTTATAAATGTACTTGCAATGGTTTAATATTTAAATTTACTGTTGTTTTAATTTACTTATGGCAAGGATTTTATAGTATTTTTTTCATTATATAGTTTACATATTTTATATATTTACTTTATATAATAATATGTGCATTTTTTTGTTATATTTGTCTAGATTGAAAACAAAAGCAACATTCCCGCGGCGAATTCGAAATTAGTCTAGATGGAATTAAGTTGTTTTAATTCCAAATAAACACGCAATTAAGATTAAGTCTATTATACAATTAAATTAAATTATCTAAACAGAAACTTATATATTATCTTAGTATATATATATTTTTCAATAACCGACCAAATGTCTTCGCTTTGAATAAAATGTTAAAACAATTCTATCTCTCACGATTAGCTAAATCATTTCGAAACGTAAATATAAAGTTACGTTTTATAATTAAAGGAACAACATATACGTAAACGAAATACTTCCATATATTTTTCCTCGAAGTCATTCCTCAAAGAAAGGATTTTTATAAAATATAATATTATTTTTTGTTCTCCCTTTACATAGCGTGTGTTCAACAAAAATCGTATGTCTTCGTTGAAATCTGAAAGTAGTTAAACAATACCTTCTTGAGATACTTTTCAAGATCACAAAGCTAAAAGCAACGGTCTCATTCCTTTTATCATACCTACTCCTACACTCATACTCGTAATTGAAGAATTATTGAAATTTGCACCTTATGTGCAGATGAAGAAGAGCACCTTTACCTACTAAGAAGTACTTAGTTGACAGACAACTTTGAGATTGTCCCAAAGTATCGAACTCCAACGCACTCCAACTCCAAAGTATCGTCTCTCTGATCAACCCAAAGGTTAGCTCGTAGAGAGTGCCTTTAGGCATCAAGCTCGCCTTTTGTATTTACCATAAATAATGTGGTATAAAGTTTTTTAAAATAAATTAATAAAATAAATTGTGTATCATCTTTGAATATCTACACTAATCCAATAATCAGTACCTTCTCGTACTGCATTGAATTCAACGAAGAATTATAAAAACTTTTCACAGAATTTTACTTCTCACCGACTCGTGATTCCGCGGTATCCCCCCAATGCAACACCGAGATCAGTTCCCTTCTGCCGGTAAACCGACGGAGGAGCCCTTAGGCTCGTTGCAACACACACTTTGTTTCTGGCTGAGCGCCTTCTGCGCTCACCCTAAATTAAACACGACCGGTGACTCTTGAAAGGCCACTAGGGCCGCAAGAATTTAGCCATTCCGAAAAAAAATTACATATAAAATTTACATATTACCCGTGAGCTTATTATTTTTTAACAAAAATGAAATGGTCAAGAATAAAATAATGTAATTTAAAAAGTATGAACTCAAAGACCATAGACTTGAAAAGGAGGAAGTGAAGAGAAACAAGGATGTAGATGGTATTGTTCTCACTAGATCTCCTCGATACAGGCTACAATTAGTGTGGGGATCTTCAATTGCACAGACAAAATATACAATAGGCGAACTTAATGCCTTATGGCATTCTCTACCAGTCAACCTTTGGGTAAACATTATACGTTTGATTCCTTAAAAATTGGCAAATTTAGAAAACATAATTCCAAAATATATTCGAAATGGCTAATAATTTTATGTCGTCAACATCACACAATACTTTTCCACAGTAATCCTCTAACATATATCAATTATTACTGTAGGTACTTATTATATTACTTTAAACAAAAGAAATATTAAAATATAAAATGTATTAAATATTAATTGTAAATAAATTAATATTAACAGCATACATAAATAAGATCGTAAAAGATTCGAGTGACTAAATTCATATTATATGTACTTAAGTACGATTAAAATTTTAAATCTCAATTTATCTACATAATTAATTCAAACCCGTACATAATTAACTACGTAATTAAATTTCGGGGGGAAGGGCGTACGCTGCAATCTAACAACCTCTGGGTGTGACTAACACGCCGAGTTATCTCTTTGTCAAGGAATACTGCCGTAAATGTACAAATATAAGTTTCTGGAGTGAGTGGCATTAGCCAGAGCCCATTTTCCCGTTGAAAAGTCTCTCATACCGTTGTATATTCTACTTGGGGCGTAAGTAGAAATTAGTAAAATTAGGGGAGTAAGTAAAAAAAGTAGTCCTAATCCATCGATTAAGGAATGTGATGAGATAAGAAAAGTACCTATCATACCTCCCACTTCTCATTCCATCGCATCCTCTCACCAGGGAAAAATGAACATTTTAAAGAAATGAGGAGTGCTCCCCACCCTTTCCCGATTCTTCCCAATACATTTTCCTAATCCATTCCGAAAGTTTTCAAAAGTCGGCGGCGCATTCGCTTCCGACGCATGCCAACATTAGTCATTATTAATTTATACCATATTTGCATGTGTAGCGAATGACTATGAAACAAAATCATTCACTTATTATTAGGCGGGCTGCCATCTTCTTTCTATAAACTGATTAGAACAAATAAAAAGGACCAAAAAAATACAATAAATAAAATATGACATTGTAAATTATTTAAATATTATTAATTATTATTATTATTTTATTTATTATTGTTCATATTTTATGATTAAATTTGTTACTATAGAAGACGTTTATTAATATTGAAATTGTGAACTGGAATCATTTCAAGACATTTGTATTACATTGCGTAATATATATTTAATATTTGCACCCTTTAATGTAATTAGATTTTGAAGGGAAAATTTCATAACAATTATAAGTTATCTACTCAAAATCTAGAGCAAATAAATGACTATTAAGTCATTAAGAAATCTAACCCAAACACCAAATTGTATCAAATAAACCTGGAACATTATGAAACACTTATTTTCTATGCAGGTTGAACGCTAGCGTTTCAATCGCTACGTTCCGCACGCCCGTCCGCCACCAGTAACGAGTGCCGCACCTAGCCGCTCCCGTAGCGCCACTCCCGGGGCGGCGACCCCGTCCACAAATTTATTAACATCGCATAAATCACTTCAATACACTTGCAGGACCCCTCATAAAAACCGTTACCTCACGCGATTAATGAATCTTCTCCCCCTCTATTGTTTTATTACGGAGAAATATTGCCGGTCATTTCTCCCTTTCGTCTTTTCAATTTTTTTCTGAATTTTAATTCAGTTGCAAGTAGACACTTGTTAATAAAACGGAAAATTGCTGCTTAATTTTTATTATGTTGTTATGAACAAACATTAAAAAAGGTATGGATTTGATTCTTCAGTCTCACTGCGATATGAAAAATTACACAAAAAATTTTCGAACATTAGCGATGAGCGAATGACATCGTCGAGGCATTTTTGCATTTTGAGATGCTACGCGTCCCGCCGATATCCTCGCAACGCGATATCCTCGATGTCGCCGCGACTCTTCCTATGCAAATATTGCCGCGACGATGACGCTCGCTCATAGTCTACGCTTGACAATCGCTTATGTGATGGGGGTCAGGTCTCCTCGAGGTAAACCAGTTCGCCAAGCTGGTGCACGGAAAGTTGGCTCAGCTCAATAAAACCGTGGTTTGAGATTATTACCACAATGAGATTAACCATTTGAGATACTACAATAAGTTTCACGTAAAACACTCGAGATGTTTAGGAGTCGACAATTGTCTCTGCTCAAAACTAATACTCCAAGAGAACTAAAGACGCTTATGTGATACAGCTTATTCGCAATACTATTCGTGTTATGAACGCACACAGCAGCGTAGTCTGGTCGCACCCGTAATAGAAAAGAGCTAAATAAATGAAAAAAATATATGTCGACCAGCTGAATTAACATCAATTCAGCTGAACATGGGCCTCCTCATGCACATTGTCTAGTGCATGATGGATGTCTAGTGCATTGGAGGCCACTCCAAACGCTCCACGCTGGCTAAGCAGGTTGGCGAGTCCACTCTTTTAGAGGGGGTGTAGTTCCTCGGAGTTCGTGCTAATGACTTTTTTATCCCTTAGTCGCCTTTTACGACACCCGCAAAAAGAAATAGGGTGGTGATATTGTATACCGACACCACAGGGCACAAACGAAAACTTCTACGTGAACGAAATTCACGTGCTGGTTTTAGTTTATCGATAGTTTATTTTCAAAATTGAAAAAGTTGAAACACGTTTAGCACACGAGACTTGAATAATGGCCAAAATAGAAATAAACTGATAAAATATGCGAGCTCGTTTCTTTATTGCCAATGGGGCAACTATTTTAAAAATCGTGTTGTTGAAAATGTTAAAGCGATATAACAGATTACCGTGTGTTATATGACTGTTTATCACCTCTACTATAAAAAAAGATGGCAGATGAAAAGGTAACCCATTTGATAATAAGTGGATTATTGTTGTAAAAATGAGCGCTGAGCGCTCGAGTGCTAATTAACCTTAACATCTTTAACCGTATTAGACTTTAATTTTGTAATCTCAAGACCATTAAACGTTACAAACTTGGACTCGAACGTTTGACGTTCGGCAATTAAAGGTAAATGAGCGCTCCCTTAGCGGTCGCGCAACGAGCGCTTAGCTCTCATTCCCTCACATCCGCGATCTGTCGCATACACCAAAGTATCCATATACTTTTCAGTGCATTCAGTATTTTTTGCTGCACATTCAATTATTTCTCAATTGAAAAAGTCCTAAAACTAAAATTGTTAGTTTTCACAAAAGAAATTCGGAATTAAGAGGATACATTTTTTTTTAATCCTGTATAATTTCACTCTCGAAACAGGTACATTTTACCACATTATTCTGTGAGAGACAGGTAATTAAGTCAGTCGAGCCGAGCACGCCCAGAGGCTGTGGAATTAGAGCATATGCCTTGCTTCTCCAATTTTATATATTAACTTATATAACCGAATCGTTAATTTATACCGAACAAAACATAGCTCAATAGGATCTGCCCACGCAGCAAAATCATTGTGGGACTAAGTGAAACAAAGCGAAGATCCCATAATGTTCCGATAATGGCCGCGACGACTCAGCCCTTATCCGTAAAGGGAAAAATATGACAGTTATTCTGTGTTATATTTTCGTCGAACAGCCATATTAGGTAGAGGAAACAATATTCTATAGAACCTTGGGGATTTAATGGTTGATTAGAATATGATAACGTGCATTTAATTATTTTATTGTAATGTAAGTAAGCAGTACTTCACTCCGGGACAACGCTTATCGTTTTATAGAGCTCAATTTAGACCCCACATGGAGTACTACTCACATCTCTGGGCCAGTGCACTGAAGTACCAGCTGGACCCTCTTGGCTCCGTCCAACCACGCGCTATCCGAATTGTCGATTATCCCACTCTCATTGGTGGTTTAGAATCGCTTAGCATCCGTAGAGATGTTGCATGTCTCTGCGTTTTCTACCGCCTTTATAATGCGGAATGTTCTGAAGAGCTGTTCAATTTGATGCGAACTTCGGGAGAAACTGCGAACTTGATCGCACCGCTGTGATTGTCGTGCGGTTCATCCGCACTTCCTTGACATGGAGTCGCTGCGTACAGTGCGGTCGAAAATGCACTTTATACCGCGAACCCGAAAGTTGTGGAATGAACTGCCAGCTGAGATGTTTCCGTTACGCTACGATATAGGGCTCTTTAAAAGAGCTCTTTAAATTCTGCAAGATCAGTAGCTCACCCGCAAGCCCCCTGATGTTGCAAGTGTGCATGATCGGCGGTTACCACTTACCATCATGTGGCCCGCCCACCTGATCCTGACAAAAAAATCCTGACAGTATTCCTGAAATCCATAGGTGAAGTAACTCAGCGAGCAAATTTCTTTTTGGAATAAGATCCGTTTCGAAAGGATTCGCCAAAAAAAATAAGTCATCGAGATATCTCATCGAATCAGAATACTGAAATCGCAATGAGCAGCGTCCCTGCCGCAGGACTGACGACCGACATGACGTAAACAAGTCCTTAAATGGAGACCGTTTGAAGTTCACTGGTAGTAACTGGATGAAAAGAGCCGAACATAATGTGTGGTGGCGAGCCTTGAGGGAAGCTTATATCCAGCAGACAGACTGATTATATCTTTGAGTAATCGTCAAGTCTCGTGTTTATGAGTGTCATGGATGTCGTGTCGTGTCGGCCGGCTTTAGAATAGTGCCATCTTTTCTCGTGGATGTCGTAAAAGGCGGTTAGGAAACAAAGAGACACCACCTCTAAAAGAGTGGACTCGTAAACCCACATGGCCAGCGTGGCGTTTTACAGCCATATGTCCCTCATTTACAAGACAACGTGCATGAGGAAGTCCATGTCCAGCAGTGAATATTAATAGGACTGGCTACGGTTACTATTATCGTATGAAGAAGTCCTTTACTATGAATTCCTTTTTAACTTATCAAATTCTAAGGAACTTTGACTTTATCTTTCAACTTTATTTTTTGTATTAGTGGCCCTGTTGAATAAAAATACGCTTGACTAGTCAAAGGTAACTAGTAAATTCCTAAAAACAGGTGACACGCGTGCTCATGCGCGTATATTTGTCAATTTCACGGATGTTAGCACGTATCCTATAGTACCTAGTTGTGCCCGCAACTTCGATTGCATGAACTTAAAAAGTAATTTCTGTTGGAATACTGTAATGGGTCCGAATAAACAGTACCGTAAATCTTAACTCAGCGCATAAGCTACAACTATGCCAAATTTCATTTACATCCGCTCAGTAGTTTTTGAATGATGTGACAGACAGACAAAAATTCCAATGAAAAATTGTTTTGGGCTTTGTATCAGTCATATTTTTATCATTTTTCTCACATATATTTGATGTACACACACGGCTTTGTTACGACTTCATATATGAGGAGGTTAGGATCAAAAGATGACATTAGCAATTTTGGGTTCAGCCATTTTTTTGCGTTTGAACTCCAGTACTTCTGCATTTATTTGCATCAATAGGTGTATAGTAATTCTGTAAAAGAGTGATCCATATCACGAATTAGTTTCAAAAGATGACATTTGTAACAGATCGAGACATCCGTTAATTTTCTGCTAATAAATAGTAAAAGTGGAAATGTCACCTTTTGATTCTAAGCTCCTCATATGTAATTAGATTGTCATAGACAATCTACCTCACTTACGACGAGGTAAATTGTCTGCCTATTTGCCAACTTCTAGATATAAAAAATCATACCACATCTATCCGGGGGCACGGTAATGCCCTCGTAGTTATATTTTCCCCCAACGGGAGAAACGTTATATAGGTAAATGACGTTATATAATTAATTATGAGTATACATATATCATGTTATGAATATATTAGTAAGTTTATGGGTCACTTGTGAGCCCATTAAGAATGTTCATCACACAAATTTCGTTTAAAAGTAATAGCTTACACTCGACATATGTCAGTCATCATAGGGAACGAGTTTTCAATTCGGAAATTAAACGAGTCTCTTTATTACCCGTCTCGTAAAATCAGCTCTAGAGGTACAGTCAGCGGTATGAAGTACGACCACACCACACAATACACACAAATATTTACCTAATTATAAAGATAACTAATAAGTATTAATTATTTTTCATAACATTAATTCGTAACTGGTTTAAAACTTCGTTTAACATAAAATACTCTATAAACTGTAGACAAAAATTTTGTAAATGAATAAAAAAATATTATACTCACAAGGTCGGCACTTGTAGGCAACCTCGACGAATTTTCTGGCGAAAGGGCAAGGGTCCACCAGCCCAGGCTTGGGCTTCGTACTGAACTTGCACTTGGGTTTTTTCTGACAAGCCTCCACCACCGTTTGCAGAAGGGAATACTGGTGATTAAACAGACATGTTAGTTCAACTCAAATTCTATTGTAAGCCCTGCTTAATGTGAGACCTAGGTACATCTCAGTAGGAATAAGTAGACCACACAATAGTTCTTATCTTTATATTTACACTAAATTATAACTTGTAGTAACTTGAGTTACATCAAAATACATTTATTCTTATTCTTGTTGCATTCTTAAACATACCTGCATAGAATTAGGCCTTAAACACTTCTCCTCGCCAACCACTTCCACGGCTACTCCCGACTCAGCTGTGCAGCTGTGGCTACTAGCCGCCTTCCCATACTGTGCCACCTGGATGCTGATGGATGTTCCTCTAGGACAGGCCAAGGAAACCATCTCGTCGTCGCACGCCGCCCGCTGCATAGTCTTCAGTGTACCCGCGAGGAGCCCTAGAAGGAAAGAATCATAAATATTATTAGATGTCAAAGAAATCTATCATACAAATTTCGGAGATACGACTTTCGAAATTAGAAATAATCAGAAAATCTTAGGGTGAACAAAGACTTCAAAACTACCGTCCGTTCTAAAGTTTATATGTCAACATAATATATACAGGGCTAAATAAAAATACCTTCACATTAAATTTCTTTTTATTTTGTATCAGCCCCTAGTAAATTACTGGGGGGGTTTCGGAGAGTAATCCACCACGCGGTCCCAGTGCGAATTGGTGGATCACATATTCCACATTTTTTTTAATTTCTGGAGCTAGTGGGTTTCCTCGTAACGTTTTCCCTCACCGCCGAGCTAGTGACAATTTTTAAGAAACCGTACTCAAAAGGAATCTCAGTGGTACACGGGCCGAGGATTTGAACTCACTATAACAAGAATGTAAGTCGAGTATAGATACCGCTAGGCTAATCTAGGCTACTTATCGTTTCACATAGTAGACTATAGTTTTACATGAAATATGTTTTAACTTACGTATTTGTGAAAAATGTGTATTGAATTTATTAAAACAGTGTTAGTTATCACGAAAAGAATTCAGTATTATACAGTTGTAAATAAATAAATAACGCCACATTCAATGGCCCACACTAGGAATCCCTGTGTCGTAGATTCAGACCCGAACATACATTTGTGTTTTTTTTTTTTAACAAATTATGTCCGATCTGGAATCGAACCCGGGACCTTTGCACAGAAAGTGGGGTCACTACCAACTGCGCCAATATTGCGGTCATGTTTTATTTAACCGTGTATATGAGACATAATGAAGTTTGTGAACAAATTACAGGGTGCATTTCTTGAGCGATTAAATTGAAATTTGGAAGAAAGGTTTGATTGCATATAAAAATGACACGTCGTTGGAGAGAGCACATTGAGCTCTGTGACTTTTAGTTAAACATGTTTTTTTTATAAAACGTACTGAAAATAACGACTGGCCTATCGATAAAGGAGTAGACTAAATGACACATCATTCTTTCTTATCAAAGGAACCTGGTTAGCAATTTCTAAGGTCGGTGAAACAGATGAGAAGGGATTCATTACAAAGTCAAATTTGAAACTTAAGTACTACGTAATATTTTCTTAGGTTTTCGCGATTACTATACATAGCAATTAAACAACTTTGAACGGTTTAAATCACTTGGGTGTCACTTGAGTTATTAAGAAATTATTTGAATTATTTGAAAAGAAATTATTATCAGATGGTAGTTCAAATAATTTCTTAATAACTCAAGTGACAAATGAAATCAATTAGTCACCTCGTGACCACGTCCACTGCAAAGTGTTCGAAACGTCGGGATATAAATAATGTTAAATATACGCGATTTAAACCGTTCAAAGTTGTTTAATTGCTATTAAGTACTACGTAATAATGTACCATTTTCAAAACACGTACGAATTAAAGAATTCGAGAGCTACTGAAAATAGAACACTATTAGACGCTAACGTGCCTGTCCTGGAGCGCTTGTATAACATATCTAGTATGTATTCTCAAATCGATCGATTTTATTTGTTATCATACCATACCATCAGCCTGTGTACTGGATATAGGCCTCCACTACTGCACTACTGGATATAGACCTCTCCTAAGGATCGCCACCCACACGGTCTTCAGCTATTCCCATTCAGCTACTACTGGCGACTTTCTACAAGTCGTCAGTTCACCTGGTCGGTGCGCGTCCCTCGCTACATTATTTGTTAACGGCAATAAATTAAGGTAACAAATTAATTGTTCAACTGTACACCCCCGTACCATTAAGTTTCTATAGAAATATATTTTTTTTAAATTATTTTCTATATTCACAGTTAATTTATATTTTTCTTCATTGCTATCATCACTTAATATTACTAATTTTGTTTCAATTCTAATTATCTTACTGCTTCTACTAAATATATCTACTTTATATGTATTGTATAGATATTATTGTATAGTTTATGATGCGTAATTATTATGTAATTATGGATTCTGTACACCATCTACCGAATTTTTAGAAATCGAATTTTTTATTTCCTCTCTACCTGATAGAGGTCGCTTTTATCCCAGACCTTCTTTTGTGCATTTTGCGTTCACAAAGTTTGTTATTGTTTTATTTTGGTATATAATGAAAAGTTTTATCTATAAATTTATTTTCAGTTAACATTAGCTTCACGTTGAAGGTAAACATCACGAGGAAGATACCTAAGACTTAATATCCAGCAAACCAAATTGAACCCATTTGATGTATCACCGCCCGAAATCCTTTGTCCTTTTTCCTTACACTGCAATGGTACGTTCTTGTAGATACGGAGCATTTTACATTTTCCTGCAGGGAACACTGAACCGCCCCGAAGCGCAAGTGTACTTTGATGACATTCAAGAATATTGCAAAAAGATTTGGTAAAACGTTATTAAAAAATTTAAAAACAATTAATTGAATCTTCCGGGCTACTTGGCCGAGTCTTCTGGAATCTCTTCTCTTTCTTCCAAACGTTTCGTCAACAACTGCGGTTGACATCTTCAGGTTGACGATTATGGCGCACCGGTATTTATAATGGGCGAGTATTTATATAAATATTAATATAAATCAGAGAAAAGATTCCAGAAGACCTCGGCCACGTAGCCCGGAAGATTCAATTAATATGGACACCGGCCGAGAAAGCCTACACTCCACTTTAAAAACAATCTTTATTTAGGATTTTGGCCTAAGGATTGTGGCGTTATTTAAAAACAAGCTAGAAACACGTAGTTTTAAATGAAACAAAAAGAATAACCATTGTTTATTTCCTTTGTTTCTTTATTCACGAATTGTTACTTATGTTGTCGTTAAACATGTTACTAATTTCTTTTATTGTTAGAAGGGCAGTGAAGCAGTGCCGTGTCAACGGGGGTGTACTGTGCAGTACGAATGTCCACAAGCGAATGTGCAGTACCGTGATAAACTCACACACTTTTATGGCACCAAGAAATTATCTCGTTGTACCCCCTATTTGTAAATATTAATAAATAAATAATAACTTGATTATATTCTCGGACGATATGTTATATCCACTTGAAGCAATCTAATATTTTCATACTGTGATTTCATATGATTTACTGACAAAAATCTTGCTGTGGTCTCGCAACTGAGGCGAAACGGAAAAGTCGCGTCGTATCCGATACAGAGGGGAATTGTGTGAAATAAAACTTGAACAGATAATGCGAATAAAAGGTGTGTTCACGGTTCCCGAGAGATAGGTACCTACACGTGTGAAGTCGGTCTAACAAACTGCTTACTATCTATATCAGTATAACTCAATTTCTTTTTTTCGTAATATTTATAATCCAGGGGCTTATATTCTTCGCGTCGACCAATGTCCATCAATCAAAATTTTATATTTTTAGAAATTTATTTGACCGCCCTATTTTACTGATATTAATCAATTCAAATTTCGAGTACCCTCCAGGTTTCCCTGAAGTCAGATCACCCCCTTGTACCTTTACGAAGAACTGTTCTGAATGCTAATTCTCCAATTCCTAAACTAAATAAATTTCAAAGTAAAAAAATTCAAAGTTGATATACATTTTAGTAGTAAGACAAAATTTTAGAATACCGTACTCAATTACTCGTACTTGTGTGTGGGACAATTTAATATAATTTTAATTTAGTTTTAGATTATTATTATCCGTCTGTAAAGTAAATTTTGTCACACTGTGCTTAAATTTAATTAATTGTTACACTTAACCGATAACCATATTGTCAAAATAATTTATTAGTGTATTGTTAATTGGCCTAAATAAATAAAAATTAAAAACTGTTCATTGATTATCTTTCGATTACGTAGTTGCTAGTTAAAATTACTTTAACGGTCAATGTATGGCTTCAAATAGGGTCCATAATCTACAAACGAGGTTTCTCAGTCTTGGAATTAGTCTGAGTTGTGTTTTATAGAACCTTATGTAGTCTACGTAATGGTTGTTCGAAACAACAAATAACAAAAAATGATCTTATAATCGTCTATTATCTACTCTCATATCGTAAAATTCGAATTACAAACTTCAAAACGAATTTATATTGACATACTTTATAAACACAATACCGAAATTTAAAAATAAATTTTCTCAAACAAAATAATGTTATAATTTTTTTTTTTTTTCATTACGATACAGTTTTACTTGTCTGTTACAGCGCCCACTTTAGCGCATGCGCGATGATATGCTGGGTTTTGGCGCCATTCATACGTTTTGTTGTACTGAATTTCGTGGAAATATTTAAAATAAAATAAAATATAAAAATAAATAATAAAAATAAAATAAAAATAAAAAATAAAATAAAAAATAATTAATAATTAATAAAAATAAATAATTTTATTATAAAAAATAAAAATGTCCGATAGCAGTGATTGTGAAGAAAATTTGACTCCGCCCGATATTTTAAATGCGGCGACGGAAATGACTAATAATCTATTACCAGCAAAGTCGAGAAAATTATATGATAAATGCTATGAAGACTTTAAGGAATGGAAAATGCAAAAAAGGCTACTTCGTTTTCGGAAAACGTGCTAATGGCCTATTTTCAGGAATTGTCTGACAAGTTCAAGTGTTCCTCATTATGGTCTAAATATTCAATGTTAAAGAGTACATTAAGCATATATAACGAAGTCGATATATCCAAATATTCAAAACTAATTGCGTTTTTGAAAAGAAAATATCAAGGATTTAAAGCGAAGAAAGCCGTTTTCACACGAACAATTAAATAAATTCATAAACAAAGCTCCTGGACACGAACATCTTTTATCGAAAGTACGTATATATATTTAGATTTTAGTTATATAAACGTGAAAGTCTAATTAGCGTTTGTCGTTCTTGGGTTTTCATTTAAATTCATAAGTTTTAATTTCATTTGTTCCAGATTGCACTTATTTTCGGTATCATGGGTGCCTGTCGGCGACAGGAACTCTATAATGTGCAGTTACAGGACGTGGAAGTTTATGAAAATACAATATTAGTAAAAATTCGTAATACCAAAAATAAAAAAGACCGCTCTTTTAGTATTACAGGGAAATACTATGAGTTATGTAAAGAATACATATCACTACGGCCCAATTCTTGTAAAAATCCCCATTTCTTTATTAATTACCAACGTGGAAAATGCACTCAACAGAGAGTTGGCATCAATAAATTTGGAACTTTAGGTAAAACTATAGCCGATTATCTACAACTTCCGAACTCAGAGCAGTACACTGGCCATTGCTTTAGACGAACTTCGGCAACCCTGCTAATTGACGCCGGTGGGGATATCACAACATTGAAGCGTCATGGTGGATGGAAATCGACGGCAGTGACAGAAGGTTACATAGATGATTCTATGACTAACAAAATCTTAGTTTCAAATTCCATTCTAAACACCATAGAAAACAAAAAGAACGAAATTAATATTAATTTGCCCATAGCCCCGACACCAAGTACGGGCACCTCTAATGCCAATGCCTGCCCAGCAATACATATACAATTCCATAATTGCAACATACAAAACTGGAATAATTATTATAAATAATAAATTATTTCTTACTCTTTTAACTTTGATCTTTTATTTAGTAGGTTCAACAGCAATGTATGAGAGTAGATAAAGTGGTGTATGAAACTGCACATAACTAGGTATTAAAACACTCGTGTGATACTATTAAACACACACTCGTGTTTTAATACCCCTCATTATGCAACAGTTTCATAAACTACTATTATCGGTGTCTATGCGTAGCTGACTTGTTGTAGCATCCATTGCGGTAGCGGTGCTACGAAACTGCTACGTCATTACTACGATTTGTTATTCATTCCGTCTTTAATAGCGATGAATAGCTTTAGTCTTTAGTGATCGTACCGGAATCGATATCTTTGTAGTAAAAATAAAATGTGTGATTACTGATTATATTAAACTAGAAGATATTTTTTAAGTATCACTCAAAGTGGTTAACACCACTAGTATTAAAATATTGTAAGCAGATATTTCTTGTAAATGGATATATTTCGATGTATACCTAGTCTTGCCATAAATACTGAAACAAAGAAAAAAAACATTTTCTATTGCAAATAACATTTATTACTTTTATAGTGTGTTAGTTTAATACATAAATATAAAACAATTTAAAATATAAAAAGCTTATTCGAAGTAGTCTCCATTGGCTTCAATACAGTCCTTTAAACGTTGAGGCCAGTTATCAATAGAAGCACGCACTCTTTCCATGGGAAAATTCTTCACTGCCAATCGTACGGATTGTTTTAGGGACTCCAAATTATCATGGCGTTTAGAGCAAGCCGTACTCTCTAAAACTGACCATAAATCATAATCCAGCGGATTAAGATCGGGACTAGACGACGGCCAGTCTTCAGCTCTGATGAAGTCCGAAACGTTCGTTTCCAACCAAGACTGCGTAGACCGAGCTTTATGACCCGGCGCCGAGTCTTGCTGGAAGGACCATTCTTGGTTATTGAACATGGTGTTGTTAAGGGGCTTCACTACCTTCTCAAGAATGGTATCTTGATACACTTGTGCCGATGTTTTGATACCTTTTTCACAAAAGTATGGCTCAGTCACTCCTTCATAGCTAATACCCCACCAAACCATCACTGAAGTCGGGTAGTGCCCACGTTGCACTCTGTCGACTAATTGGGAAGCTTCCTTAGAGCTTTGAGCATAAATACGGTCATTTTGTTTGTTAAAATGTTGCTCAATTGTAAAAATTTTCTCATCCGTAAACAAAATTTTTCTGTGACCTTCCTTTGCGTACCGCTTCATTAGTTGTTTCGATTTTACCACCCTATTCTTTTTTAAATTATCAGTTAAGAAATGACCAGTCCGTCTCTTATAGGCTGCAAGTCCTAAGTCATCTTTTAAAATACGCGACATGGTTCTAGGTGCTATCTTCATCTCCCGAGATAAAATCTTTTGCTTTCGGACAGGATTTCTTCGAATTCTTTCCCTTACTGCTTTGACCACCTTTTTCGTACGAACACTACGTGGACGGCCAGATCTTTTTCTGTCACAAACAGAGGAGGTCTCATTGTACCTATTAATAGCCCGGTACACAAACATTTTACTAATACCAAGCGTATGGAGAGTTTTAAAAATTGCATTTGGCTCCATACCTACTTTGTGTAATGCAATCACAGCGATTCGGTTCTCTTTATCACCCAACTCCATTTTAATATCGCAAAATATTGTACAATGTATTGGCGCCAAAATGAGAAAACTCAATGAACAATCATATAAAAATGACAGATTCCAAATTTAAATGTAATATTTAGTTTATTTTTAATTGTAACAGTATTTATGGCCAGACTAGGTATACGAGTAGTACAATTAAACTAGTAGGCAGTAGTAGTTACTGTAAGCGTGATATACAATATACAAACCTCTCCAATATTATTGTAAGCTATTGTTTAGTTATATGTTATTAATTATGCACATTAAAATTAACTGTAACTACTGATTTAATATTTATGGGAGATGTGCTTTGAACTGTAAAATTAAATTAAAATTAATTAATTAAGTGCGAAGAAAACTTGACACTGGGCACTATGCGCTATTGCCATAGACCGAGACAGAGAACAAAGCTATTGAACAAAGGAGAGAGACCCGAAACACCATTGTGATTGCAAGGGAAAGTCGTCGGATATCATAAACTAATATTTCTAACCCAAATAATAAAAATTCTCAGACAAAAACGCCACCTCAATTTATGTATATTCAGTAGGTTCACCAGCAAATTGAGATGTTTCAGAAATAGAAGCACTTATCTAAGGAAAAAATGTTACATTTCGTAAAAATGTTGAGTAACGTTAAAGGTAATTAATTATGAAAAAGAAAATGTGAAGGTAATATCTTAACGCTCAAACAGTGATAATGCTTAAGAATAAAGGATCCGAATTATATTTTAAGTGAATAAAAGCCGGTAGGTAATTTGCAAGTAAAAAACGTCTTCGTGAAGTTCTTTGATGCTCTTAATTATGATTAATTAGTAAACTTAAGTAAAACATTACCTTTTTGTGGTTTCATTTACAATTTTGCATATTTCTTATTGTATTCGGCTATAATATGTAAATATACAATATAATTTGTAAGATTTTTGTAAGAATATTTAAATTCGTTTTTAAAATTCCATAAGAAGGAATCTCAACTTTCCAATTTCCCCGTCCCTTCTAAGGATTAATAAAATAAAATAGTGATATGATGAGGAAATATTTTGAAATTTCTATCTTCAGTTTTTGGAGAAATGAATTATTAATTAAGACTAACAAACCCAAAAATAAATAGGGAATGGATGGATGCACGCTGAATCCACGCCGCTGGGGGTATTCGACTGGCCACGCAACTCCTCTCTCACAGAACACTACCTTGAAACGTACTGCATTTCCCTCTTTATCCCATTTCGGTGGTAGTGAGTAAGATATACTCTGGCATTCCCACTCCATCCTATTCCTCCTCATTTACCCAACCTCCCTCCAAACCCATTCTGTTATATTTCCAAAGGTAGACAGCACGTCTGGGGGCGTGTCACCGTTTGTCAGTCAGTACTGATGTTAGCATATGTCACGGATGTCCATGGACGACAGTATCCACTTATCATCAGATGGACTGTCTGGAGCGAGAGACTTACTGGCAATAGCTAGATCGATTTTTTTGCCACTATACTACACGTGCAAACACCCACACCACACCACCCACGTGCGAAATACCCTGAACAATTGAAACAATTGACATTTACATCTATACATTGACTTGGGAAATCTCTTCTTAGAAATTGACAATTGTCATTTACAAAATAATAATTATATTTCTATTTACCAAATAATTATATTTTTACTGTCTGTGTGTTATTTATTGACTTTCGTGGGCGGTCACGCTATCCAAACTCTTACTTAAGCGTTATAAACACAGAGGACCTATATATTAATACGTAAAAAAACCGTAGAAAATAGAAAAGTATACAAAAAAGAATCTCTTTCCATTTTCTATGCCTATTTCCTACATACGATCACAGACCTACCCCGTTAGTAGACGGTAGTAAAAGAAGATTTTTTCAACGTAATGTCATAAAGGAATCCTCGCAATTTGAGTAAAAGCGGGGATTCTCTCAATGCTCCACGAAAACAAATACCTACATGAATTTTGCGAGAATTTTATGGACGTATTTTATGATTCGTTTACTTGTAATTTTATTACAGAGAATTCCTCGGCAAGTGCACTAGCTACTAACAATTACAAACATTCATATAATATAGGTATAATGTATAATAATGTATAATCATATAACATATACAATACTTGAAAAATCAGGTTATGGTTTATCAGCTATTGGCCAATCAATCCTACTAATACATAAATCGCTAGATATTCCCTTTCAAAGTTATTACTTTCACTTTTTAAAGTAAATAAAATATTTTACCTTATAACAAATTGAAAAAAAAAAAAACAAGAATGTAGCCCTTACTACAAAACACTTTCTAAAAGATTTTGAAACATTGTTTCCATAGAACAATAATAATTGTCAATAGAAAATTATTGTCAAGGTAAAATACTTCTTATTATGTAAACATATTCTTGGAAAATCATATTCTTCCGAAACCGATAAACAATAAAGACACGATAAACGATCCTTCTAGAATTAGACCATCCAACTAAGAGTCCATCTTTAGCAAGAAGTTTGATAGATGCGTTCATTTCAGGTGGATAGTATTTAGAAATATATGTCACCTGTTATCATCACCTACACAAGTTTGAAATCGAAGTCTTCGTCAGTAAAATCAGCAAAGTCCAACAAAATCGTATGTTGTGATGAGCCTTAGGAAAGACCTTAATACGAGAATTAATTCTGAGACGGCTACCATATTACGTGTACTCGACATATTCTTAAGCATTTTTTTTATATTATAAGCGACCACATAAACAGATAGAGACAGGCAGACCGACAAATATATTATTTGTTAACAAATTACTAATTTTATTTGTATAGCAAGTACTCGAGCAATTCACTGAATCACATGCAAACACAGCATTAAGCAAATTCGGTTGGCAATATCTATCGCAACAGAGCTATCGTTCGTACCGAGCACCTGCTTTTTTGAATACGCAAACAAGGTTTTCTTCCGTAAAGTTGGCTTTTACATCGTTAAGTCTTAAATTCACCTTTTTCAGAAACATATTGTACGTTTTCGTATTTCTTTTCATTTAAATTGCGCCTCCGAATTGCCTGATGCTTTTTTAACGGAGGAATGTTAATAATGTCACCTACTCGTATATTTGAACTCACATTCGGTCAAATAAACGATTATTATTATTAATAGCTTGTTTAAGGAGCATTCCTTAAACGAACTATTAATATTAATTCAGAATTAAAAAGACAGTAATATATCAGGGCCAACCCCTGATGTACACTGAATAAATACACTTTATATAAATCAATGGGATCAAGTACTGTTAATATTTTAGTTAGCATAGCAGTGGCCTATCTGCTTTTTGCAAGGTATCGCAGAATGGCTAAGTTTTCTTTTTCTTCCCTTGCGTGATATATACTTTGAAATATTTTGTCTTTAAAATAAAGTAAACTAAATGTATATAACATATTATACGGAGACTGCAACGTAAACCGATATCATACAAAAAATTCACATTATTATGAACATTGACGTAATTTAGCGATTCCATACATCTGTAACTAGACTGTATTGCGCGTAAACTTAGAATAATAAGACTGCTTTAAAGTTGTCCATAAATTTCAATCTTTTATTACCACAGGCTTAATATTAGGAGTTAAAGTATGAAATTGCCGATTTGTACTGAAAAATTAAAACTCGTTTTTTTCTAAAATGTAACATATTTATTTAATCAAAATATTTACCCTCATTATCTATACATTGTTGCCATCTAATCGGAAGTTCATTTATGCCTTTGCGATAGAACTCTGAGGATGTAGATTTGACAAACTGTGTGAAAGCATTTTGTACTGCCTCTTGGGAAGAAAATTTTTTACCACGTAGAAAATTGTCCAAATCACGAAAAAAATGGTAGTCCGTTGGAGCAAGGTCTGGCGAGTACGGAGGATGACGTATGATTTCTAACTGCAGCTCCTGTAGAGTTACAACGGTTTCTCGTGCAGTGTGAGGTCTTGCGTTATCATGGAGCAATAATAGTGAAGATCGATTCACGAGTCGGGGCTGTTTCACTGCTAGATTCGCCATCATTGTTGGACTGTTATTACTTGACCAGACCTGAGAAAGCTATAGTGAATAACACCATGAATAAACCACCAAACAGTTACCATTACCTTTTTATTGGTAAGCGTTGCCTTAGGGCACTGTTGCGGCGTTTGACAGGTTGGTTATTGGTTGGTTGGTCAGCCATTGCATTTTTCGCTTTCGGTTATCGTAAAATATCCACTTTTCGTCACAAGTCACAATTCGATCCAATATTCCTTCATTTCTGTACCGATTCAACAAGGCAACGCAAGTTTCAACACGCGTTTCTTTCTGCAGATCAGTCAAATCATGAGGCATCCATTTTTCATATTTTTTTATCTTATTGATTTGATGCAAATGAGTCAATATTGTAGGTAAGGTAGTTGGTAAGGTAGGGTAGTTTGACTCGGATCGGTTTCCACCATCTCCTTCAATTCAGCGTTATTCACCTGTGTGGGCGGTCTTCCACGTGGTTCGTTCTTCAAGTCGAAGTTTCCATTACGAAAGCGTTTAAACTAAAAACGCACGGTTCGTTCATTAGCAGTCTCCTCTCCAAACGCAGCATTGATATTGCGAGCCGTTTCTGCCGCGTTAGTTCCGCGTCGGAACTCGTATTCAAAGATTACTCGGATTTTCGAAGCATCCATCTTTCTCGTCTAAGCTGAATAAAAAAAACAATTGAAAGTCGAAAATCGAATGTTGCACATTTTTTAAAACAAGAACCTCATAGGTATCATGTGAAAAAATTTTCACTCGAAAATCTCACACCATGAAGGTTTTATGTCAATTCAAAGTATCTATTACTATAAAACGGCAATTTCATACTTTAACCCCTATTATATCCAAATATATAAGTATTAAAAATAAATCAGTAGTAATGTACTAAGTACCTGAAGCTCCCTAGATATATAAACATTGAAGTGACAAGAAGAGCTTACAATTCATTACGTTTTTTTATTAAAGTTTTTAATAATGAAGTCTTTTGATATTTTTTTATGAAATAGTTGGCAGATGAGCGGACGGGCCACATGACGTTAAGTGGTCACCACCGCCCGTGGGCATCTGCAAATAAGGTGATAATAAACATAAAATAACAATAAAAAAAATTCACAATAAATAAGTTTTTTTATATAATAAATTCATAAAATAATTGACATTGCCAGTTTCAGACTTCTTTTATTTATTCCTATATATACAATATTTTTAGAACAAACGCTATTACAAGATATTGATTAGTAATTTTATCTAAACATAATTAAGTATATTCTCGTCAAAAGCTATTTGCAGGTAACTCGAGTTATGAAATTATGCATAGTTCCCTCCTGAAGTAATCTCTAATTACTCGTAAAAATATAACAGTGTTTCATTACCTATTAATTATTTTTACATTGTGGAGAAAAAATAGAAATCAGGTAATATCAGGTCATTCATTGGATATTCATCTATAGGTCTTGCAAGAGTTATAATGCTCATTATTATGGCATTGACATTTTGCATGTAGCTGCAATACTTTTGTAAGGAAAATCAGAGTGTATGTATTATAGCTTTCTTAAATATATTATTATTAGTATCTAATATTATTAGCTTAATTAGCTTTGTATATGAATCAGTTATATTTTTTATGTATCCATATGTATAATTATACTGTTTGTGTCCAAATAAAATGAAAATATTAAAGTCTAGATGACAAGTCGATGTAAAACACAACCTGATTCAAGGAAAATTTCTTACTATGACACATATGAATAATAGAACTCGCTATCGGAGTAACGTTACATACACGTTTCAAAGCTTACATAAAATGTTACCGTCTACATAAAACAGAATCCACTCTGAAAGACACGCGTATGACAGACGGAGGTCCCTCCAGAAATACTATATTTATTTATCTTTTATGTTATGCTATAAGATACACAGGCAGTCACAATAAAATTAGATAATATGTTGTTATTAAATAAACCTAGCCTCTAGGAGAGAATAGAGTTTAAATATAAATAACACACTATGTGTCATTCGACATTGATTCTGTCTCTTTCTAGCTTAACAAAAAGATTATGGTATATACAAATTGTTCAAATTCACATCAATTGAGTGTGATTAAAAGGTTAGTTACTAAAATTTCACACAGTCGAATTTCATTATTGGAGTTCATTACAACGAACCTTCGTCGACGTCACGTCACTTCAACCTACTATTTCATAAAACACGTCACATTAAACCAGAACAAAGGATATTAAACTGTTTCGGTACATGCATTCCGTTCCATTTAGGTCATATGTGGGGACTTTCGTTACTGTCGCGCCTTACTTAATTGATGAATTTCACATAAGCGCGGTACAAAGAGGTCACGTGTTAACCTCGCCGCACCCACTCATATATTAATTAAAAACGTGACAACTGCGAATTTAGCCCTTTTCATGCCGTGACAGTCTCATGTTGGGGCCGAAATAATGGCCCCGTGTAATGTATGGCGGCCTACTTTTAAGAAGATTTAAATCCTAATGACGCCTAGCCGCTTTTTAACGGTTTAATTTTGATCCGGATACAGCTTTTATAATATTTATTAAATGAAAATTTTAACATCAAGCGTTGAATTTTTAATAACTAGATGCATGTGACTATGTGTAATAAAAGTAGGCATGTTCCGAATATTAATATTCGTACTCGGCATTTTCTAAACGAATACTAATCGAATAGCAAAATTCCAAAGTGAATAGTAGGTAAAAGAGACTTTCTATAAAAAGAAAGGGACTCTAACAACGTTTATTTGAAAATTAGTTCCGTAAGTACTTAACTTTAAATTGAACTGAAATTGACTCACTAATTGAATTAAAGAAATAAAGAATACTTATTAGCTTTAGAAATACATACAGTTCTGTTTTTACAAAAAAAAATCCCGTACTTTTGAATAGCGTCATTAGTTTTTGGAAAAAAAAAATTAAGAGTTATTTGCCAAAAACTTACAAGTCTTTTGTTAAATAAAAAAGGAAGCTAACACTCTATGGTGGAAAACTTTTTATGGTGTGTTTAAAACATGCCCGGGAAAACTTCGACACTGGAATTTTTCCGAATTGAATATAAAACTTTACTCCACCAATATTTCTGTATGAATGTAGTGTGCGCCTGTATTGATGTGTTCATATGATCTTGAGTTGTATGTATTAATTTTATGTACAATGCATTGTGAACATGTTTTGGGGTTCTTTAATAAGTAAATAAATAAATTTTAAATTGAACTAAAAAATGCTTACTAAATTTTACAAGTGCGTGCATAGTGGTGACACTGGAAGTTTTTAGAGTCTCAAAAATGAAATCAGATTAGATGGAAATTGTTTTATTGCTTTTCGAAGTATTCTCTGCGACAATCAATACACTTTTTCATGAGATGAAACCATTGTGTGAAGCATTCAAACCACCCTTCTATAGGCTGTAGCCTTTAGCGTAAGTGATAAAACAATATTGATTAATTTGCGTCAAATCGGGAAAGTGATGAAGCTCGAAAAGTGTCACTTGTGATGAGAAGTGGATTCTGTATGATAATCGTAAACGTTCGTAACAATGGTTGAATCCAGGAGACACAGCCAATTAACGTCTATAACGTAAACAGAGTCAAAAGAAGTTCACGGTGACTGGACTGGTATGGTGATCTTGTGTCGGTATTATCCACTACAGCTTCTTAAGAACTGGCACAGGAATTAATGCAGATATGTATTGTGAATAATTGCAAACGATTATGGACAACCTCGCTATCAAATAACCGAGTCTGGTCAATCGTTCTAGTTAACTGCTTCTCCATGATAACCCTCTTTCACACACTTCACGACAGACAGTCTCTAAGTTAGAGGAGTCGAACTGGAAACTTTTCATCAGCAACCATACTCACCAGACCTTGCCCCTCCAGATTTCCATTTTTTCGGAATTTTTATAATTTTTTGCAGGAGAATAAATTCAACTCCGTTGAGGCAGTGAAAACGCTTTCAGAGATTTCATCGATTCCCATCCTTAGGAGTTCTATAGCAGAGGCATCAATCAACTTCTATTAAAATGACAAAAATACATTGATAATCATGAACAATACGCCGATTAATTAATTTAAAAAAAAATCTCCATATAAAACGGCAATTTCATATGTCAGTCAGAAGCTAATAATAGTAGCGGTTCGATTAGCATCGTTTATGAATCGAGTATGCAGTGTTGGCGTTCGTAGTGCCGTTCATGAGTACTACAGAGTAACAAAGTCAAAGACTTTCGCTAAAAGATTTGAGATTTGAGACTATTAAGTTCAGAAAAAGTCTTAGAATAAAAGAACAAATTGGTTAGTTTTAATGATAGAAATTCAGTGTTGAGAGTGCAGGTATTTTTTATTTAAGCCGCGTATTGTGTAGATATTTTTTATTTAACCTGTGTATTGTGCAGATATTCCTTATTTAACTCGTGTATTGTGCAAATGTTTTTTATTTAACCCGTGAATTGTGCAGATGTTTTTTATTGAACCCATGTATTGTGCAGGTACTTTTTATTTAACCTGTGTATTGTGCAGCTATTTTTTATTTAACCCATGTGTTGTGCAGGTATTTTGTATTTGCAACACATGTAATTTTGTACTTTCTAGTTTATATATCAAAAATAAATTAGTGTTACAATATCACTCAATATGTACAGTCCACGTGCCTTCGTACAACACAGGATCCTTGGGATATAACATACCTACCCATTGTAGTATTCAACCCCTAAACCTGTCATCTTCACAAGAATCATCCTGATCCTCTCACAATCTTTATTTGAATGAAACTAATTTATATCATCATAAGATACATTTAAGAACACATTTACATATTTCACAAATACGTTTAAGAAAAATCATGTAATCGAATAGATTTAAAGTGAAAATGAGAACATGCTAATAAAACCGTTCCCAAAATACTTATAACATTTTGAAACTAAACTGCTATGATTTAATTTTACATTATTCAATTTCAAGTTTAATTGACTTACAAAATTCTTGGACGTATGCAGTACGTACGTATACGGACGTATGACGTATTTAACGTATTCAGCCTCGCTACTTTTCACGATCTCAATTGTGCTACGAGCTTCGCCGTAGCACTTCGTAGTCGTGAAATTTCGTAGCAGATCGTAATAATTATCTTTATATAATAATCTGTCTGTTTTATCTTTATATAATGATAATTATCTGTCTTATAAATGGGAGCAAAATATAATATTCCTAATGTGTACTTGTTATAATTTAAATTATCAACAGTTAATCTATATTATAATAGGTACATTTTTAACGCGAACAACATATTGTACATACAGTAAATACAACTATAAATTAGGTCTGTTACGACATTTTACCGAAATGCCCCGTCGATCCGTTACGTCCTATTCCCCAAATATCCTATTCCTTGAATGTCGTGCTCCTTGAATGTCTTTCTCCCGAATGTCCCATTCCTTCAATGTCCTCTTTCGCTATGGGAGCGTTAATTTTATCTGATTCAATGCATCCTCACTAAGTAATTTCATAGTTTTTGTTAGAAACACGCTAGAGAACAGACTAAAATGCAGAAATATAGAACACATACTGAGTTTTAATCTATAAAATTAAATAATATAATGCATATTTAACTAATTCTATAATTTGATGAAATGACGACCCGACAAATTACCGATTTGGCAAGTATCGGATTTGACGAATGTCGTAACAACAGCGCAAAATAAGATATCCATGGAAAGGACGTTCGAGGAAAGAAAAGGAAACTTGAGGAGTTATGGAAAGAATTTTCCATTATCCTAAGATAGCATCATATTAACTATAACCCTAACTGTAGTTGTTGCAGGACACGGGCGGCAGTGACCGCTCACCATCATGTGAGTCGCTTGGCCGTCTGCCTCCTCTGCTATAAAAGAACTCAGTGTGCGTTCTGTACTTGTCCAGGATATTTTCGTCATGAAAGTATCAAGATTGTATTTCCAAAATCATTGCCTCCATTACATATGAGTAAATTTCTCAGTTTGGTACTAAACTCTTGCCGGCTTCGCAGAAATATTAGGGGTTAAAGTATGAAATTGCCGATTTGTACTGAAAAATTAAAACTCGTTTTTTTCTAAAATGTAACATATTTATTTAATCAAAATATTTACCCTCATTATCTATACATTGTTGCCATCTAATCGGAAGTTCATTTATACCTTTGCGATAGAACTCTGGGGATGTAGATTCGACAAACTGTTTGAAAGCATTTTGTACTGCCTCTTGGGAAGAAAATTTTTTACCACATAGAAAATTGTCCATATCACGAAAAAAATGGTAGTCCGTTGGAGCAAGGTCTGGCGAGTACGGAGGATGACATACGTCATCCTCCGTACTGACGTATGGTTTTTAACTGCAGCTTCTGTAGAGTTACAACGGTTTCTCGTGCAGTGTGAGGTCTTGCGTTATCATGGAGCAATAATGGTGAAGACGAGTCGGGGCTGTTTCACTGCTAGTTTCGCCATCATTGTTCGAAGTTCGGCACAGTAAACTTCTGCTGTTATTGTTTGACCAGACCTGAGAAAGCTATAGTGAATAACACCATGAATAGACCACCAAACAGTTACCATTACCTTTTTATTGGTAAGCTTTGCCTTAGGGCACTGTTGCGGCGTTTGACCTGGGGTCAGCCATTGCATTTTTCGCTTTCGGTTATCGTAAAGAATCCACTTTTCGTCACATGTCACAATTCGATCCAATATTCCTTCATTTCTGTACCGATTCAACAAGGCAACGCAAGTTTCAACACGCGATTCTTTCTGCAGATCAGTCAAATCATGAGGCACCCATTTTTCATATTTTTCATACCCATATTCTTATTGATTTGATGCAAATGAGTCAATATTGTAGGTCAGTCCTTCAATTCAGCGTTATTCACCTGTGTGGGCGGTCTTCCACGTGGTTCGTTCTTCAAGTCGAAGTTTCCATTACGAAAGCGTTTAAACCAAAAACGCACGGTTCGTTCATTAGCAGTCTCCTCTCCAAACGCAGCATTGATATTGCGAGCCGTTTCTGCCGCGTTAGTTCCGCGTCGGAACTCGTATTCAAAGATTACTCGGATTTTCGAAGTATCCATCTTTCCAGTCTAAGCTGAATAAAAAAAACAATTGAAAGTCGAAAATCGAATGTTGCACATTTTTTAAAACAAGAACCTCATAGGTATCATGTGAAAAAAGTTTAACTCGAAAATCTCACACCGTGACGGTTTTATGTCAATTCAAATTATCTATTACTATAAAACGGCAATTTCATACTTTAACCCCTATTACTTTCTTTCTACAACCTGTTGTTTAATAGTACGACACCTCATTACTAAAAATAGCTTTTAAACATATATAGGTACTTCCATTATCTTTAATCTGCGTTCTTCTGGAAGTCTTTGTCTTCGAACTAGTCTTCACCACACCTCTGTGAACAATCTTTAACAATGCACCTTGTTCGATTATAAAACGCATTATCACCAATCATCAAACAATCTCAATCACTTTCAGTTTAAAAAATATTGTAAACGTGTATTTTCTTTCTTCTTATTTCTCTACTTAACTCTGTATATTTTATTTTTACTCCTATTCATTACTTTTATTATATATGAATTTTAATACGTTTAATAAATACTATGTAGTATTATACAATATATGAATATTTATTACAAAATTTACCTTACCTTATTCTTTCGATTATTTCTATATCCATTAATTGCCTTGTATAAATCGCTCTAAAAATAGCCCGCCTTTTTCTTGTTTTCTCCTTGCAGTTTATCTCAATTATTAATGCAATAATTTATTATTATGCCGAGTAGATAACTAATATTAAAATATTTTATTATTTTAATGGGCAGAATTCATATCATTTTCATATAATATCCAGGTTTCAATGAAAATCATTTTCATCATTTATTTGGGAAACATTCTCATTTTCAAAAATACATTTAAGTTTTAAAAGCGAACGTTGTCAAGACCATTACTAAGTTAACGCCATTAATGCGAAGTTAACGTGAATCAGCCGAAGCGTAATTCACACAATAAAGAAGGAACAGTAAAGTAACTTATAAATGCAAATACTTGCAAAACGTAATGTAAGTTTTAAAAATGTTTGAATCAGTTTCGGTAAACATACCGATGATTCGGTAACATATTTCGAAAGATATTTAGTTTTCCGTATATGTTTACTCATATTTATATTACAAATAACAATGAGTGGATATTTCTTAATTTTTTAATGAAGTATCAATTAATTTTTATATGAAACACATATGGTGATTATAATTTGACAATGCCGTGTAATCACAAAGAAAACTCGCTAATGCAGCTTGAATACCACTGTCGTTTGTACTGTATATTTAATATTTATATGTCATTATATTTTTAATTTTAATTTACTACAATTATTAAGAAATGCCACCCCACGAAAACATAAATAGCATATGATTTAATAATTTCAAAAATATTGCTCAGTTTCCCTACCACTACTCGCTCTATTGCGGTAATTATATAAGCGATAAATTGTACACCGACCTATATTATCGGAGTTTATGCAGGAAGGGCCCGGGAGCGCCAGGAAGGCGAACACTAGCGCAAATGTCCTGTACATGTTCCACGCTTGCATATATCTACATATATCATACACCGACGGCAAATGTTCGAACTTTAATCGCATTTAACCAAATCCAAATTAGTTCACATTTCTTTATTCAATACAACTGTGGACATGTTCGGAGTTTTGCACTTTCACAGACTAAATTATCTATAAGTGAATATATTTTGCATAAAAAACTGTACACATAATTAGGCAAATTTATTATTTACATCACTTTCGAACTATTACTGAAGTTACACATTCGCGCCAAATTGCAAAGTGAAGTCAACAAAAGTTTTTGCGATAAGCGTAATTTAATCGTGCAAGCGTTAGCATCGCTCAACATCGAAAAGTCAAATGTCAAAAGCAGCCACGTGGTGTCGACCGCGTGGCCTACACCATCCGGATGACAGGAGCGTGTGGTCACACCGGCTGCGGATGTTAAACTGACGCACACCCCTCGACTATTGGTCACGACTCACGGCAAACCCATCAATTTTCGCTTGACGCCTCAATGAAAACCTTCCCTTTTCCCTCGAGAGAGAATTAAGGAGTTTCGGGAGCGTAATTAAAAAATATGTATCGATCGCAAAGTGCTGTCGCACCTTAATGTAGCCGACGATAAAGTTACATAAACAAGTGGCTTTTTAAAATGTCACTTTCATATTTAATCCTCTCAAAGTTTTAAGGCTACAGAAGCATGTTACCTTGAATTGAAACTTGATATCTTTTAAATGCCTTCCTTAGTTGGTGATGATTGTGCATACTCGATTTGTTTATGTCACTTTCACATTTAATCCTCTTAAAGTTTTAAGGCTACAGAAGCATGTTACCTTGAATTGAAACTTGATATCTTTTGAATGCCTTCCTTAGTTGGTGATGATTGTGCATACTAGATTTGTTTATGTCACTTTCATATTTAATCCTCTTAAAGTTTTAAGGCTACAGAAGCATGTTACCTTGAATTGAAACTTGATATCTTTTGAATGCCTTCCTTAGTTGGTGATGATTGTGCATACTAGATTTGTTTATGTCACTTTCATATTTAATCCTCTTAAAGTTTTAAGGCTACAGAAGCATGTTACCTTGAATTGAAACTTGATTGATATCTTTTGAATGCCTTCCTTAGTTGGTGATGATTGTGCATACTCGATTTGTTTATATTTCATCTCCTAATTTATAGTTTATAGTTTAATATTTCATAGTTTAAAAATCATCTCCAGGGATAAATTTCGGCTTGCAATTGACTTAAATCTAAAATACTTTAGACTCATTAATCTTCAGAGAACGATTTTTATACTGCTATGTTAATTAGACAGACAGCTTCATTAAAAGTTTACGTATTAGCTTATTACATGAAAATGTTATTTCCGTACCGTGTACAGAGAAATAGAAAATCAACCGAAAATATACGGGTACATATTTTTTACCAATACCCGACTTTGATTGACAATACCTATGTGTCATTTATCTGCCTCTTTGTAGTCAGATAAAAGTCAGATAAGGCTTGGAAGTCAGTAGTCAGTTTTGCGGTGGGTAAGTATTATGTAAATCTGCCGAAGTCTTTTCTAATAAACGGTATAACCGTAAAATAAAAGCCATTGTATCAGATTCTGCCTCTTCGTAGCTAGATATAGGTAGTCAGATTTGTTCCGAGCAGAATGAAACGTATTTTATTTATTCATACTTTATTGCACAGAAAACTTAAAGCCTTATGACATTCTCTACCAGTCAACGATAGGACAAATACAAAAGGGGTGCACATCACACCAATAAATATTGGTAATTTTCTGCTGATATACTTACATATACGTATATACATATACGTACATGAATTACAATAGCATGTTTATAATATAAATAAATAACAAATCAATAAATATATACTTATCTATATAAGTATATAAAAATATACACATACATATTAATAATAAATATTTAAAAAGCAAATAAAAGTTAATAAAAAGGAAAAGACTTTGACAAAGAACGGAAGTACATCTATTGCATGAATTGCGTAGCCCTTTGATGTACAAAAAGTATACGTATATGGGTGCTCATGTACTAAACCGGAAGAAGTCCAACAACCAACAGACCATAGGCATTGACAACGAACTATAAGAAAGGAGGCGATCACAATAGATCAATAATGGTTCCAGTAAGACGAGACTTTATTGACTCGCAGAGCTCCTAATCCTCGATAATGATAATAATAATCCTTTCAGCCCAGCATATATACTCATATAGCATATATAACCGACATATATACTCGTGCCACAAATGTTGTGATGTCAAGAACAAAAATGAATCAATTTTGTTCTCTATTAAAATTGTTAGAATTTAGAGCACGAACATTTCAAACAATTCTGCTAAATACATATTTCAATTTACCTAGTTTCAATTTGGCGAAAACAAAAGGACAGTTAACAATACGATAAAGCTACAAAGACTCAATTCTAGCCTTTATGAAAGTATATATATATACCAATAAGTAAAATCAATTGTAACTTTAGCTATAATTGTATTACAAATTCTAGACCATAATTTTTAGATTAATTCAATACTCTAACATCAAGAATTGACTAAAAACGTCACTATATAGGTTTTTATAATTTAACTATGAAAGCGTCCACCACCCAATGACCTTCCTAATCTTCTTAAATAATGAATCATCGTGAATCTTCTTAATAATTAATCCTTAAATAATGTTCTTTCCATACCGCTATGCTCCCTATTCCCAATCCTTCCCAATCCTTTTCCCCGGTCTACTCCTGAACCTCCAAAAGTAGGCCATGCATGTGAGGGCCTGCTAACATTTATCCTTGACTGATTTCGGCATGTATCGGTGACGACACTATTCACGTACTATCAGGTGTATTGTCTATGACCTTATCTTTACAAAGAATAATAAAAAAATACTCTTATTAGACTTTACTGCGACTAGTAGATGTTACATGACCTAAAGGTAGTTAGTATACGTGTAATATTTTTATAACGTGAAGGAATTCAGGATTAACATTATTTATCTTGAGTAATTAAATTAAGCACTAAATCAATCTCTATACTATCCTCGATTCAAATACTTGTACCTTTTTTTTAGAAAAACGGCAGCAGACAAGCATGCAATTCACCTGGTGGTAAGTGGATACCGTCGCTCGTGGACATCCGAGATACATGCCAACATGAGTCCAGAATGACAAGCGCCGACACACCCTGCCTACCTCTGCAGGTTTAGGAATGGATTTCATGGAATTTTGAAGTTTAAATCTACTTTGAACTAGACATACAAACAGACAGATAGACAATCAAAAATAGATTTAGATAATAAATCAATATTTTAAAATTTATAAGGAAAATTTTAAAGACTGTTTCTTTAATTCTATATGACTGCAACAATTACCATACACAAGATAATCAGAAACTTTCAGACAACAATGACAGATAACTTTTCAATATGGATTACCTATCCATTTTTCAAAGAAAACCCTAACAATCAGAACCAAAACAAAACTATTTATTCATAAACTGCTGTATGTTAGCCAATCCAACCGATTTACTTTCACACGAAAACATTTTTCTGGCTCAAAGGCTCCCAATTCCTTCGGCATCCGATAAAGCAAGTGACAAAGCCCTTTTGACAATTTCCGCTGTGTCTCGGTCTCGTAAAGATATTCAAATCATGGATGCGTGGATGCGTGGATGCTAACAAGCAAACCCACTCCACGTGACTCGTACACGGGGACGTTGGATAATATTGGGGTGAGGTATTTGCGATTGAAGAGGGACGTTACGGGAGGGACTCATATTTCGGAGTAATAACTCATCACGGCGTCTTTCAATCTAGTTTAATACGTATCTAGTTTCATTTTTTTACCAATAGCTTGATTGGTGACCATCCTGACAATAAGTGACTTACCCGTGCCATTCACAATTTATGATCGATCATAATCGGTTAACACATAACACAAACACACAAGAACAGTGTTCAAAGCTGATCTAACAGGTCCTTGATCAATCAAGATTTTTAAAACACCTTTTAAAAAGAAGATGGTTAAAATGTATCTTATAAAAACAAAAATATACATTCCAAAAAACAAAATATATACGACACACACACCTCACACACACACACACACACACATATATATTGCTGAACATATATACACATACACATGAAATGTATATTGCTGAGTACTGTAGTTTCACAGACAATGGCCAAGGCATTCAATGGAATATGTACCAGTATGTATACACGTATACCTACATGTTTTAAATTTGTACCGCTAACGGTAAAACATTTATGTACTCGTATATTTGCAAATAAATAAATAATGGGTCAGTCCACGCAGATTAATTTCCATCAGCAGCAACGAAATAGATACTTATGTTGATGAAAATGTGTGCCCTGACCAGATCCGCCTACACTGACTGCTTTACGTCATAATTTTGTGTAATACTCTGCAGATACACACTGCGATATACTCACAATACTCAAGCTAAATTTATTACAGTCTAACACATCACTAGAAAAATAATACGTCCCTCAACCCGACAACAGCTAATACAAGATAATGACTCTGACATTTAATAAGTACGTAGTTATTAAATATTACAGTACTTCGCAACCTTTGCCATTTTTTGTTTATTGATTTACGAGCATGTTTTATTGAGTTTATTTTTGATTTGACTAAATTTTTCTCTTCGGGCAACGTAATGCACATTCTACTGGAAAATGGACCCTATTCTCCGTTCTAGCCAAAATATTGAGAATTTAATGAAATCCTACAAAAAGATATACGAGTATATATCTTAATCAGCGCTTTTATCGTCCATTGTTGGCCACAGGTCTCCTCAAGATCATTGCCCTGAGCATGTATATAGTTCCATGGGGCTTATGGAAGAGATTTTGTTATCCCTCAATCGCCTTTAACGACAAGCACGGGTAGAAATTAAGTGATGCTATTCTAAAGTTGGCCGGCAACATACGGTCAAAAAACACGCAATTTCTAATAAGTTAATGAAAAAATTTAACCAAATTTAGTCATCTAGATCCCTCTCACCGCTGCTGGATAGAGCCCAAGACTCACCACCACACATAGCCCTTTGCTTCATTAAGTCGTCGATTCATCTGTCTCACGCTGCGCTATCTCGTACGCGATCTCCATCTAAGAATTCATCTACCCCATCGATATTTTGTCCCGCGGCAGATATCAACTTCAACTTGCTAATTCTGTGACCTTTGTCGGTAACCTTCGTTCTATGGTGACTCTCTTCGTATTGGATCTTTCCGCAAAGGAACTGCTCTCTCCATAGCTCGTAGAGCAACTTTAAACTTATAGATTAAGCCAATCAATAGAGAACAACTTTCATTAATGCGATTAAATATTTAGCTTTACTTCCATGCGTTTGCATTTCTCCTTAACGTAGTAAATGTGGCATGTCTTGTGTGTGATTATACAGTGCGATAATGCAAAAATAATTAGTGTTATTATTACGAAATGCTATTTTTATAATTTATCAATGGAAAGCACAGTTTTACACTGGACCGCTTAAAATATACTTAAACACCAATATATTGAGCATTGAGCATTAAACCTCGGTTTGTGAAAAGAGACCCAGTATGCTAACAGATTTATCTCACCGGATAGCTAGGCTGAAGCGTTGTGCGAGATAATAGACAAAACTTGTTCACCTGTGCTGTCGATCATGCGCTTTGAGAGATCCTTAAAGAATAAGTGAGCAATAGGACCCCAAGGACTGAAACGCGACAATAAATTCAGTAAAAATGGCTTTAATAAGTATGTTTTCTTTTTTTTATAGAAAGAAGGTGGCAAACGAGCATACAGTCCACCTGATGGTAGGTGAATACTGTCGTCCATAGACATCCGCAATACATGCCAACATTAGTCCAAAATGACAAACTTTGACACGCCCCCGGATGCGCTGCCTACCTGTGGAGATGAAAGAATGGATTTGGAGAAAGGATTGGGGACGTGGATAAAAGAGATAGGATGGGAATGGGCTCTGTCATATCTCACTCACTACCAAAACATGTACATACATTGGGGAATATGATAAAGTGGGAAATGCAGTATGTTTCAAGGTAGTAGTCTGTGAGAGAGGGGTAACGAGGCCAGTCGAACTTTCTCCTTATATTGTTCTCTTTTGTATTAGTGACCATATTGGGCCAAGCCGCGCACGATTGGTCAATGTCTTAGATTTTGTGTTTATATAGGAAACAAACAACACAAATTCTAAACGTTGAAAACGTGTTCTCGATGGTATTGGGTGAGATAGGATGGGATAGCGTAAGACGGGATGAACTAGGACTAGGTACAATGAATTAAACACAAAATTCTAAACGCGTAGTCGCGGTCACGGCTAGTTTATAAAGTTCATCATACTCACAACCCCTATATCGACCTATGCCTCTTGTAGCGTGGCAATTTTCTCTTGGGTAGTTTCGGCCCTTAATATAATTTAACACGGCATTGTCAGGCCTTTCCATTAGAGATCATAAAGTTTAGTTGACGGTGTACTATCACCCCGACATGCGATGGGGTCATGAGACACGAAAAGTAATTTGTTACATTGTAACTTTTAAATAAGTTGAAATAGAACGAGTCACGACATGACAAATAATAAGTAACCGTATATTAGTACGTGTTTGTTCGTTTCGATATGGGCCTTTTTAAGTCCCATTGCAGGATACAGACTTCTCCTTATGTCAGCCCTGATATTCCACATGTCCAGATACTTTTTGGACACGACGGTTTCCTCAAAATTTAAGTACAGTACAACTTTAAGTACAGCTGGGAAGGAAAATCCCAGCTGTACTTAAAGTTGTACTTAAATTGAAGAAACTCGGTGAACTCACGGACTTGAATTCGAAGTCATCATTTTGAATCATTACACAAAATCGCATTGAGAATGAATATCCTTAAACTATCACCGCTTTCAACAAAATATGCCTACATATATCTGAAAAAAATAATCTGTGCTTTTTTTTATGGACGAAGGCGGCAGACGAGCATATGGTCCACCTGATGGTAAGTGGATACTGTCGTCCATAGACATCCGTGATACATGCCAACATTAGTCCAAAATGACAAACGTTGGCACGCCCCCGGATGTGCCCGGGCCGTGCCACATCCGCTGTCTACCTTTGGAGATATCGGAATGGATTTACAGAAAAGGTTGGGAAAATGAGGAGGGAAAGTATGGGAATGGGCTCTGGCACATCTCACTCACTACCGAAACACGTACATACATTAGGGAAATAAGATAAAAGTGGCAAATGCAATATATTTCAAGGTAGTCTTCTGTGAGAGAGGGGTAACGTGGCCAATCGAGCGCGCCCAGAGGCTGTTGGATTGCAGCGTGCACTCTCCCCCTCAGAATATTAAACTGTGTTTTCTGTTATTCGAATATTAAACAAGAAATAATTAAATGAGCACCAGAAAATTTGAATGAGCAGCAAATCGTGGGTAGCAAATTTAAATGTGAGTAAGATTTAAGTATAAAAACCATATAAAAACAAAAAAATGCGATAAACAACTTTGAACGGTTCAATGGAGTCTGAGGTCAATAAATCCTTAGCTTTCCTTGACATTCTAGTCATCAGAAATCCTGACAACTCTCTTGGTCCTACTGTGTATAGGAAACCCACCCATACAGATAAATATCTCAATGGTAACTCCCATCACCATCCATGTCAGTTGACTACCGTAGGCAAATCTTTGTTACAGAGAGCACACGGCATCTGTGACACTGACCACCTCGAGAAAGAGCTTCTGTATGTGAAACAAGTACTGCGAAGCAACAATCACAAACTCACACGAATGCGTCACAAAAGCCGCCCCAAGCCTCTTACAGTTGAGCGACAACCTGCCATCTTACCATACATCAAGGGCATCACTGACAAAATTGGCAATATCTTAAGACGAGCTTCGATTAAAACTTACTTCAAGCCGCACATGAAGATTAGCCAATTTTTAAGGCCTGTCAAGCGCAATATCCCCCTACAAGATGCAGCTGTTTACAAGCTTGATTGTGAATGCGGGTTATCATACATTGGGCAAACAAATAGGAGCATCGGTATTCGGATAAAAGAACACATAGCTGACATGAAGAACAGACGCTCGACCAAGTCTGCAGTTTGTGAACATGTTCTGGACAAACCCAACCATTACATTCGATTCGATAATCCACAAATCCTCGCTAGAGAGACCCGGTTCATGCCAAGAATGTTACGCGAGGCTATTCAAATCAAGAAACACCCAAATTTCCATAGAGAAGATGGTTGGTAAGTACCAGCGGCTTGGGATCCAGTCATTAAATTAATTAAATCCCAAGGCCAACGCAATACTGCAAGACCTCTGGACACCGTGAGCGAATACTGCGTGCATAGGGAATGTTATGATTTAAAAAAAATTCAGACGGTAGTTCAAATAATTTCTTAATAACTCAAGTGACAAATAAAATCAATTAGTCACCCCGTGACCACGTCCACTGCAAAGTGTTCTAAACGTCGGGATATAAATAATGTTAAATATACGCGATTTAAACCGTTCAAAGTTGTTTAATTGCTATGTATAGTAATCGCGAAAACCTAAGAAAATAAAATGCGATAAAGTACTACACATATATGATTTCCAAGGACTTAATTTATTTTAAAAAGAGGATCGATTAAAAACTACATGCACTATATTTTAGTCTTTCGTCACAAAATCCTTTATTATAAAAAAATATGATTGTGGGTTGGATCCATTCTGATTAAAGCCGGTCAATTGATCTAGATAAAAGTACTCTAACTGTTAATCCGGCACATAAAATCTTGCCAAGTTTCATTACCATTCGTCCAGAGGTATTTGCGTGTTGTGCATTTAGACAAACAGATAAACAAAAATTTCAAAAATTCTTGTTTTGGGCTCTGTCACTCCTACTTAACACAGCGATAACTTTTTTTTAATACTAAGTGTACAGACAGACACGGGTATATCGTAATATAAGATCGTAATCTTATTATGTGTATAGACTGGATTTTGACGTAACACACATTGTTAAGAATTACTAATACACCTTCGCTTACAGTATATTTCATTTTAATCTGATAAAATGGCAACTCACATTACAGTACGTCGACCTGCTAATGTTTGCTTTAGTTGCTTATGAGTGTTGCTACTTTCTACCTCCACATTAATTTTGCCACGCGAACTCGTTATGCAGTTTTCGTGTTTTATATAATTAAAATAAATAACAGTATATTTGCCCCCAACTATGTATGTATATGTGGATTATAAGACCTCTAGAATAATATTTTATATTAATGAATTTCATTAAAACGTTTTCGAAGCGTGTGCACGCACATGAAAGCACGCACTCTCGCCCGCACACACACATACGCCCGCACGCACACGCTTACACACCCACATCCCACACACACTTCTTGCATAAATCCATCGCGCATATTAATTATATATTTTGCATTGTATATCCGTTTTCTGAGAACAAACTGAATTTACATGTACAACAAATTCGCATGCCTGTTTAGCTGTGGATTTTTGTTGCTAAATGAAATAAATAAATAAAATTTATTACTCAAGAACGAAATGTTTACGTAAGGCGACAAATAACGTGATCTTGGGTGAAATTATTCTCACGTCTAGTGTGAAATAAGCACGGATCCAGTTAATCCTGTTATTTTTCTGCTATCAGACCGTAATTAAAGCTCAATAAACAAAATTTGTAAACATGTTTTCTCATGTTGTTTACCTTCCGTATCTGCAAGACGAATGTGAACAATTCTTTTAGTAATATCATAAATATTTTTGTGCTTGTTACGCATGCCTAATATAGGAAGATCGCTGCGTATGCACCGACCTCTTTTGGTCACACCATTGCAACACGAGGCACGAGCCGGCACGTCATAACCGAGGCGATATCGCCGCCACCGTTTGAATTAGAATTTCTCTTTATGCCTAACATCGGCAGAAGCAGCACCCTCTTTACATATAGTTATAGATTATTATTGATTGTAATAATTATTAGATTAAAGTAAATTTTATTTTAAATAAATTTATATTTTTTTTGGATCTTACGCTGTGACCACTCTTAACTTGCTTTGCTGTGCTGTTATGTGCCAAACGTGTAATGTGCACCCTTACCCACAGCAATATGACCATCGCTATCTTGCTGGTAATAAGGACTAAAGTCGAATGGTTTTGTGTATATTAGCATCTCTATGTCCCGCCTCCTAGGCATACAAATATACACAAACAATACATATCAGCAAGCAAAAGTACGCAAAAGTTATGAGCACATCAGTAAATCAGTCAAGTCGAATCCATACAATTTTCATCAATATTTTGGCCTGTCTATTGTATTTGCAAGTTTCACCTCCCATAATCAAGTATAAGTCGGCCAGTCAGCGCTCAGTCGGTTGTAATACAAATATAGACTAAGCAAACTGTCGACTTTACGTCCAACGTAACGAGATTCCACTTTTTCATTAAGGCAAGTCAATTTTGTTAAATTTGTGGCCGTGTATAGAAGGTTTCATGAATACAAAACATACTAAAAGGTTGGACGCGATCCTAAACAAACATAGGATATTATCCTGTTCCCAATATATGTCCAATGAGGTACAGCATTGACGGTTTACGTTAATTCAATATTGCATACTTTTCCCTTTACATGTTTTCTCGCAGAATGGTTTACTTTTATACGTATATGCTTACATTTATTATATACATATGTTACTCTCGATGTCTGTGATCTGATATTGTTTCCTTTGTTGACATGGTGATCTTGATTTTCAATTGTTCTCTTTTGTACTAGTGGTCCTGTTCGATCCAGCCTTGACTGGTCAATAGTCTATTCTTTAAAAAAAAAATATTTCGATTTACACTAAAGTACAAAATATGTTGCATATTAATGTAGTTTTTAAGTTGTTGATATACCTAGGATGGGAGCGACATATATTCATATTTGCACCAACACACACTTAGTTACAATAACGTAACAAAACAAATTTTCTACTAATGAACAGTGAAACAACAAATTTGAATTTCAGTCAGAAAACAAGATAGATAGATAGAAAAAACTCTTTATTGCACACCAAAACAAAATAAAAACAATAACAGACTTTCTAGACACAAAAATGCACGAAAGGCGAACTTATGGGAGAATACTTTAATATACCATATTATTTAAATAATTCTTCAAAACTTCATTAAGTTCAAACACATTAATGCTATATCATATAAGAGCTTCCTCAAACTGGCTATTTACCACCCGAAAAGGACTAACATTTTCTTGGAATTTCGGCAATCACTTCATTCTTAAATTCGTAGAAAGTAAACATAGCTATAAGTCAAATTAAAACTGCCTTGCGTCCGGGATTCTCCGGATTCGTCCTCTAATCCAAAAGTACCCGGACACGACTTAAATGAACAGGCCTCTTGTTATGAATTTGTTGATATTTTAAATTCCGGCAAATTCGTATCAAAACTTAATTTATATGATTTTAATCGTACTGATAATACTAATTACACGCCCATCGATTGATTCGAAAGAATTCGTAAAAAATGTTCGGTTTTAAATCGAAATATCAATTTACTGTATCTTTTTATTTAGTAAATAAAGTCTTCTGCAAGGTCAGTAGCGCACGCTCCTGATGTTGCAAGTGTCCATTGGCGACGGTGACCACTTACCATCATGTGGCCCGCCAGCTCGTAAGCCATCTATTCTAAAAAAATCATATTCCATAAATCATATCATATTTCATAATAGTCATGATTTAAAAAAGTCACGTAATTCTTTTTGACCCAAAAATTACCTAAATGGAATGTAATATGCAAGGTCAATCGATTCATCCATTGTTCAAATAATTGCGAAAATATCACGTTCATCCTAACCTAACCTAAACTGTTAGATTTAACCTGGAAAGACATCAACAAATTACCTGACACATGGAGTAAAAACTTGTGCGTTTCTTCGTCTTTGACCTGTATAAAATGTAGATACAGGACTTCATAATATTAATATATATAAATTTCATAATGTCCATTCTTTTGTGTTTGCGTGGTTAAGTAATTTGCTTTACATTTACAATTAATTTGATCAAATCACCACTGTTAAAATTTAAATCGAAATATTTTACGATTTAGACACAATAATTTGAACAGAGTACAAATACTTTCAAATTATTTTTTTATTAAAATAATTTACCATGATATCATAAAAGTAATACAATTTTTGCTTTTGGCTCAGTAGTTTAATTTCATTTCGTTTCGTTCCGTTTCGTCCCGTTTCTTCCCGTTCCATCCCGTTTCATCTCGTTTTGTTTCATTTTATTTTTATTTCATACCGTAGACAAGCAATCACAACAGTTAGATATTTAGTAATAACAAATAAACAGTAACACACTCGGAAATTATGCAATTAAGAAATTCTATTAGGAAATTGCCTAAAGTTAAATTAATTAAATCTAGTTTATTATATTTAAAGTTATGTGATCTTAGAACAAATGTGTGTTATCTGATATTTTATCGGAAGAAAAAGCCACATTGTCCATTTATTTCATATTGGCCGAAGTTTTTCCCGCTATGAAATCGATCATGGAACGGGGATGGAAGACAAATGATCGGTAAATCCTCATTCGCAGAGCGACTATACCATTTTTTCCTTTTTATTCTCATACCTTGACAGTTACGTACAATATATGCTTTAATTTTTTTAATAGACATAATTGATTATTTTTTATTTATTCATATACTTTATTACACACATAAATGATAAAAATAAAACACGTATAAAAGGCATGCTTATCCTCTTCGGGGATTTCTACCCGCAAACCCTCCCAGCCTTACTGGTAGAAATAGATAGAAATATACAAGGTTACGGGTAGTATAGAATAGAACAGTTCCTTTCGGGTGGTAGTATGGAGTGTAACAATTATTTTTTACTATTACATACCCTGGCCAAAAGTTGATAGTTTCAGAGATATTTACGATTTCGCAAAAAATGCGATAAAACATCGATAAAACTCAATTATTTAAATTAAATAAAAATAAAAAGACTTTTTTGTTTTAAAGCTAAGTTGAGTATTGCGGTGAACAGATACAAAAGTAAAACTATCTAGAAGAACTAAGAATAATAAATGGGGGACACCAAAACTGAAAAAAATAAAGGAAAATTACCAAACATAGGAAAACAAGTCGGTTTATTTTTATAAAAAATCTATTACAGCAAGTGGAAAAACACAATAAATAAAAATCTTAGTTTGTCAGCTAACCGACGAGATACGAACATCAAAGACATTCCTACAATTCCAGGAAACATAGCCGTTTCAAGTAATGCGCTCATCGTTTAAATACTGCTTTATTTGTGCTGTTGTTATTGGTTTAATGTCTAAGATGTGAAAATATTATTTTTACTGATAAGCCAGTCTGTTCGAGCATTCGTTGCTCCTACACGCGTTTGTCAGACATTGCCTACCGTAAAACCTCATCTCTTATACACTGAGTCGTAGCTGTCCTCAACTCAACTCAAACTCAACACTGAGGAACTATCCTCAGTGTTGAGTTTTGACGATCTCCAATTATCGAAACACGGTTGTGCTAACCATGATTTTGTTTAGTAATGAAGAGTACGTAGAAATTCTCTTCATTTATTAGGTAATTAGGTTACCTATGAAATTGCAGTTCTATATGGAAAAAAAATCAAATATTATTTGTTTTTCAAATATAAAAATTATATATTTACTTAATAGCCCATTATTATCAATGCACTTTTGCCATTTTAATGGAAGTTGATTGATGCCTCTGCTATAGAACTGTTGGGGGCGGGAATCGATGAATTCTCTAAAGGCGTTTTTCACTGCCTCATCGGAGATGATTTTTTTCTCCTGTAAAAATTAATCAAATCAAGTAATCGAACAAAGTAAGGCCAAGGTCTTGGGGGTACGGTGGGTCACGGAGGTGGTTACGTGGTGTGTGTGGGCGAGCGTTGTCATGGAGAAGCGGTGGACTAGAGCGATGGACCAGACTCGGTTGTTTGATAGCCAGCTTGTCCATCAACGTTTGTAGTTCTTCTCAGTACACATCTGCATTAATTGTTGTGCCAGATCTCAAGAAGCTGTAGTGGACAATACCGGCACAGAACCACCATACAGTCATTATGAGCTTCTTTTGACTCAGTTTACGTTTGGGACATTGTTTGGCTGTGTCTCCTGGATTCAATCATTGTGACGAACGTTTACGTTCATCATACAAGATCTACTTCTCATCACAAGTGACAATACTATTCAGACTCCCTTCATTTTTGTACCAGTTCAGCAAAGTAAGGCAGGCTTCAACGCGTGTTTGCAGCTGACTTTCATAAAGCTCATACGGTACCCAAATGGGTACCGTATATCGATTCATATCGATTCATTTACGTCAAATGAGGAAAGTCAGGAAAGTTCCTGACTTTCCTCATTTGACGCAAATGAATCGATATCGTTTTGTTACTTACGCGGAACGCTGCTGTTAACTTAGACATGGTTTGAAATGAATCAGCTTCCACTATTGTTTTCAATTCGTCATTACCGATTTTAGTCTCCGGTCGTCCACGGGGCTTGTTCTGGAGGTCGAAATTTTCAGAACGGAAACAATGAAACCAAGAAGGCACCGTACGTTCGTTTGTGGTATTTGCGCCCTTCCAAGATAACTGTGTACCTTTGGTACAAGAATTTAAGCGTGGTCGACTAAGTTTGGCTGACGAAGAAAGAAGCGGTCGCCCTGTAACGGCTGTTACGGTAGAAAACGTGGCGGCAGTGAAAAATTTAATTTGTAAAAACAGGCGAATTACATACGAGGAGATTCATGAGAGATTGCAGATTGGATTGGGAAGTGTGTATGAAATATTACATGGACATGTACCATTCGGGAGGATAGTTTCGCGCTGGGTGCCGCATAACCTCACAGAGGCTCAAATAGAAGTTCATGTCAAATGATGTAGTGATATGATAACAAAATTTGAAACAGTCATTGTCACAAATTGTCACAGGTGATGATGAATCTCGGATCTAGCAGTATGATCCAGAAACTAAGCGTTAATCTACTGTGTGCCTGTTTTAAAGTGAGCCAACGCCTACCAAAGTGAAATGAGCAAGAAGCACTGGAAAAAATTTAATGGCAAGTTTTTTCACTTTAACTGGCTACCTGATATCCGTACCAAAGCGAAACCAAAGCAGCGTTAACGCAGAGTGGTACGTAGCCATGTGCTTACCAAACGTTTTTACTGCACTGAGTAACGACCGTCTAAACACAGGTCTCCGCGGAATGCTGCTGCACCACAACAACGCATCCGCTCACTCAGCGCTTAATACAAGGGTCTTTTTGGACATAACCCCGGTTAAAATTCTAGGACATCCTAAAAGTTTTACGGTCCCGACTTGGCATCTTCTTTTTATTTTTATTTCCCAAAATTCAATCCCAACTAAAAGGGAAGCAGTTTTCGTCACCGGAAGAACCGCTGGCTACATTTGAAGAGGGTGTGAAAGAGGTGAAAGAGTGTTTTTTTTTTCATAATTGGATCATCATGAGACTTTGTATAGATGCAAGTGGAGAGTACTTACTTTAAAAAAATGTAATAGAAAATTGGAACCCGAACAACATTTTTTTTTTCTTCGCAAAACTGAGTTCCCCACATAATTATCAAAGCTTTTAATGCTATAATTCTAATTATTTTATAATAATTTGTCTAAGACTTAATGAAATAGCAATTCTTGTTACGGGTTTATTAAATATATCATTATAATTGTAAATACAAACTGTGATTTAAGATGAAAAATTAATTGAGAATTTTTATAAAATTTTACTTGAGCCTACTTGATTTAGTTTTAAACAACTGCTGTGTCAGAGCGCGGCCCATCAATTTTCCCTTTTTTTTTCATTTTCTAGTCATCTATCTATGTTCAGACGGTAAACAGATTTTAAAATAAAGCCTGTTTTATCTTTTTATAACACAAAATTTTAATATTTCTGAAGATTTGTAAAGAAAGTTCCTTTGATTTTCCCATTCGTTCATAATTATTCGTGCAGAAAACGGAAAGACAAAATAATAACTGCCGAATGATTGTCTTCACTCTTGTACACGATTATATTGAGTGTTTCCTGTAATAGTCCGAGAGCTGACGTCTTTTCCGGGGATTAGAGATGAGACATTATCTTCAATTGTTATGAAAAAATACATGTACCATTTTTTCATAAAATTTAAGACTTACATGTGAGAATAGATAGATAGATTATATCTAAGTAAGGGGTCACTTATTCCTTCATATACAACAATCATCGTTTGTCGAAAGCGATTACTTCTTAAGATATCAATACAAATCGATGAACATGTACTAGAAATAGACAACACGCACAAAATATACAACAACAACGAAACAATAGAAAATCCACAAACACGAAAAATTACAAATATATGTATATTAACAAAAGAATGACTTGTTACCAATTCCTGAATATGACTGTTGTGATGCAGGAAATTTTCTCCAGCTCAGCATTATTATGCTGTATGACTCAGTCACAGCGCTGATTTTCAGTAGAGCCATCAGAAAAATGCACGGACAAAAGTATATTTAATAAATAAGTAAATAAATACATAGTAATAATAATATAGGATATTATAATTAAGAACAAATATAATATGTGTAGGTACTAATATTATAAGTATAAAAAAACAAATGAAAGAAAAACAATGTCATAGCGTATTTTCATTTCAATGGAATCTTAAAATTTCGTAATTTTATCCAGAAAATCTTAACCAAAGTCGCTTTATTCTTTATTCTGATAACAGGACTTTCGCTGGACCAAGAAGGATAACCCATTCGCACATTCATACACGATAATTTCGTTAACATTAACAAAAATTGGGTAATTGGCCAGAATTTCAGGTTTACTATGTTCCATCTGTGGTTATTCCTCATTCATACCCAGAGAGAAGGGACCGTAATTTCATTATTATTTAATTATTTATACCTGTCCAAACCAAGTTTTGTGGATCATTGTGGTTTAGCTTACTAGAAGAAATAATTATAACGCTCAGGGAATTTATAAACCGCTTATTCAGCGGAAAACATTGTTTTAGAATTCATAAAGCGATTTTCGTTGAGGGGAACAGTGACATCTCCAGTTTGGGGAGTTAGCGGGCGATGGCAAGAAGAGAAAAATCAGAGATGTAGATTTTTTTTCAAAATGTATAGATCGTAATAGTGTTGAAATGAGAATTAAGGACATAACACGATCCCATTATCGAAATACGAGTGTAAACGCGAAATAATCAGGGGATCAACTCTGATTTTTTTTATAGGGAAATAGGCGGACGAGCAAGCGGTCCCACGTGATGGAAAGTGTTGGACTTGGATGGACACCTGCAACGTCACGAGGTATACGGTACACCGCCGATTTTGTAAAATCCTATTCACAGCTTTATTGAAGTACCCCATAACGTTGCGTAATGGAAAGACCTCTTGAGAATATTCGCTTCATAGCCGTATAAAATTTGCGGGTTTGCGGTATAAAATGTTTTTTGAATAGTACGCAACATCTCCGTGTCGAGGAAATGCGGTTGCACCGCACTTCTGTGACGGGAGGTGCGGTTGTAGAAACTCGAGGTGGGAATTATGTTAAACAATACTTCAGAGCATTGTACATGCGGTTAAAACACGCAGAGAGACGCACCATCTCTCCGAAGCGTGTGGGATTCCAGACTGACAAATAAATAAGCGATCGTATCCACAAAAATTTAAAATACCTAAACAAATAAACCCCAGTAAAGATCAGGGTAAGTTTACTTAAAGTGTTTGTTGTATCACTGTATCACAGTGTATAAAGCATACAAGTGTAGATTCTGTAAGGACAGCATCATACATGTATAGTAACCGTATCCAGCCCCCTTTTTCTTCCACTGCTGGACCTGGGTCTCCTCGTGCACATTGTCTTGTAGGTGAGGGTTGTATGGACTCCAAACGCCACGCTGGCCATGCGGGTTAGAGATAACAAACCCACTACCACAAGCCCTAAGGAACTACACCAACTCTAAAAGAATGTACTTTGCCACCCATTTGGCCAACGTATCGTTTTACTGCCACACATCCATCGTGCATAAGACATTGTGCGTGAGGAAACCTATGTGAAACCGTAAACGAAAAAAAGGACTGGTACGGTTACACATGTGTGTGTGAGAAGCATTTGGAGATTGATATAAAAAATCAAGATGCCACACTAGTCAACTTAATTCCTTGATGTATCCTCCTATATTATTAAAATATTTACGCTTTGCTAACCATTAGTTTGTTTAGGATAAGTAGTTTCTGCGTCAGCCCATTTTGCAAAGTCCCATTCACTAACACTCCAAATGATACTCTTATACACATATACTATACCTAAGTTTGTCAGCCCTGTACACCTCTGAACTTCAGACATTGCAGTTATACACTTTAGTCCTCTATGTGTGTTTGTTAAGTATAAGTTTCATTTATTCATAGTACCTTTACTAGTTTACTGTTTATTTTGCAGTTTTGCAATATAAGATGTAGGTAAAATGTATTAGGTGTTATATAATAAAAAAATATTATTTAATGTTTTTATACCAGTCACCATTAAACAATAACAAGTTAAAGAATATTAGTTTGAAAAACTACATTAAATCAACAGTTGTTTGTGGAAATAGTCTGTGACAAATAAAGTGAAGTATTATTTAACTTATAAGAATAAAGTGTAATATAATAACTAGAGATCGGATATTCGGGTGCATATTTACCTAAAGTTGAGGTGTTGGATAAGTATGGAGTGCATTTTTGTATCGGGCGAATGCCGCAATCTCGGGATCGACAAATTTTATGTTCCGACTATAGAATACGATGCATATACCTAAAGTTGTAAAGTTAATCCCTAAGACCCTCAGAACTGCATTCCTACAAATTGTCATTAGAACTAAGAAATTGAGTCCAAATCCGAAGTTTATATCTTCAATAGTGCCTTAGATCCTATCAAGTCTGTTCTGATCACCATCAAACCTTCAAAACTGCTGAGGAGTTTCATAAATAAGCATCCTATTAGTTTTGAAATCCCGGGATTTCGGTTTCCAAATAAATTATTTTAAGAAGCCTCTTCCATACTTTGTAGGTGGAATACCTTGTCATATTTACCTTGTAGGTAAATATGCACCCGAATATCCGATCTCTAATAATAACACTTATTATAGCGCGCGCCACGAGCACTTCCATTCCGAACCATTTGAACCATTTCTGAAAGTATAAACTTTCCTAATGGTACCTACTAATTAAGTATTTGAATACGTATATTCAATATTTAACTACTTCGAAGGTTTTTAATTAATTAGTTTCCGAAGCGTTCTAATTAGTAGGTAATATGTCAAGAATTATTCATTCTTGACATATTTAGTCCTATTTTTACATGTTATCATTTTCATTCAATAATGATAACAAGTTTGCCGGTGGTGATTGGATGAGATGAGCTGAGGATCGTATGTGGTGTCGAGCTTTGGGAGAGGCCTATATGCAGCAGTAGAGAAATATTGGCTGATGGTATGGTATGGTAATGATAACAATCGAGTATCTTAAACTAGCATTTTTTACCTAATGCGAAAATATCTACAAACATTATATACACAATTCATTTATGACGCAGAAAAGATTGACTACGCATGTATCCAAATTTAGAATACATAGATACGTTCAAGTTAAATGGGAAACAATCTGAAAGCTGGTTTTATAAATGGCAAGAGACGTTGCGGTCGACCGCCAGCCAGATAACAGGATGACAGACGCTTTTCGATAAAACCTTACCAACTTGACCGATTCCGAAGTGAAGTGAGTTATAGAAGAGATAGCGTGACAAAAACGGCTATTTAGGTTGACGCCTCGATGTTTGATTGCTATAGAATGCCGCTGAAGTGACAAACGAGATTCGCCCGATGTACGAGTTAATTTTAATTTCTAGTATTTGCGTTTTTTTGGATATCGTTCAGTTAGGACCAAAAACTGAAAGTACCACCCAGACATTTTTTCTAAGCATTTTTTTATCTTCAAATATGGCAATGGTGCAATGAACATATTCTGTCAGTGTCCAGTTTTCTTTGTAATAAATAATTTCAAAGTCTAAAACGTCTCCTGTCAATGTCTAGTCCCGTCAAAGTAAGTCTGGAGTCGCTGAGTAAAGTGACCGTAAGTTTACTAATAACAGGAGAGGAAGCACTTGGAAGCACACGAAAAACGCAGTCCTATACTTTTATTTGAATATCACAAACATTACGCACAAAAAACACTTTGAAGTTTAATAAATTATCACTATTAAACCGCAAAACGCACAATAAGTACCTACCTACACAAACAATAATAATAATCAAACAATAACTCAACTTAATTTCTCTAGTTCGCGCCAAGAAATTCATCTAAGCAGTTATAACTATGACAACAAAGCCGTAGCTTAATTCTCTGTGTTGTTATGTTACATATCACACACACACTTATATCATACTTATATATTCATCGAACATGTATGAAAATGATGTGCTTTCAACTCAGATAACAACACAGAGAATTTCCTACAGCTTAACAGAATATAGCATAAATTATGTTTGGGCAGCACTTTTAGTTTTTGGTGAAACAATGTATGAAATTAATAATTACTTATGATGCGACTAAATCACGTCGTTAAATCAAAAATGTGATTACACGGTATACATATGCGACTGAAATCAGGTCACGCAGTAGAACAAAATAGTCGCCTCTACCAATTTTTCTGAAACACTTATAACACAGTTGCCTATCTTCCAAAGAAAACATTTTGTTCGTCCTCTGTTATCTAATCAAGATTAATCTTTGCCGGAAATTACTTGATCCGAACAAATCCTCGTATACCGAAAAACTTGTTCGAGAATCGCGCTCAGAATAAATAGGGAATTAGATTTTAGTGAAGACCGATAAAAATACAAGCAAAGCTGTACGTCGACTGGAATAATAATTTGATTGGGATTTCTCTTGCCAAGGAAAATTTTGTAATACGTACCTCAATAGCTTCTTCTTCTTCACTTTCATCTTAATCCTGGTCGAGTTTCCACACCCAGTCGAGCTTAGCGACATGCCTTTGCCCACTCTCTCAGTATCAAAGTGCAGTGCAGTGATTTCGCCTACGCTAACCATCCCAGTTCCCTCCAGAAATTCAGGAGCTTTTTTTGTTAAACAGTGTTAAACAAAAACTACCTGCACCCTCTTAATACTGAACTTCATTCATGAAAACCTAAGACTTTTTATATTTCAACAGTTTTCTTCACAAAATATAAAAATATTTTTGTTTCCTAAATATGAGTTACCCCTAAATTGAAGTGAATAAATATGCAAAATTGTCGAACTGTTGAGAAAGAGAAATTGCAAGCGGGTGGTATATTAGACAAAGAATACAAAAGAAGAGGTATAAAATAGTTTTAAAACTTTTTTAGGGAAAATATCAAGTTTACAAAAAAAGTCGTAGAAATAAGTTTTTAAATTATTTTATACCGCATATAAATGATAAAAACTCAGTGACAAGATCGTGCAAGTATTTGTTGTTGTTTATTGTATATACCTGGCTATTTTGAAAACGGAGACGTCACAGAATTAATTAACAAAGGTATTTATCAAGGAGATGTTAAATATAAAAAACAACAAGTACGTGAAGAAAGAAGACATTTATTCGAAGAACTTGAAGAAACTATTGTAAACTATTGAAATGACTTGTCAAACATCAATTACTGAATCAAATCCAAAAGTTTAGAAATATTGCTAATAATGAGTTTATTGATGGAGAACAAAATATTTAATTTTACACTAAAATGCGTAAAGCTATAATTTATAACAAACTTACTGACGCATTGCCCGAGATAATGACCAATTTTGTACCGCCAGTGTGATATGAAAAGTCAAGGATTCTGGTTATTATTATATTGTTATAGAAAGAAGGTGGCAAACGAGTATACAGTCTACCTGGTGGTAAGTGGATAGTTTAGACCCATGGACACCCGCGGTACATGCCAACTTTTGTCCAGAACGACAAACTTAGGCACGCCCTCGGATGCGCTGCCACCTCTGTTGATTTAAGAATGGATTTGGAGAAAGGGTTGTGGAAATGGGAAGGGATAGGATTATATGAGATCGGAATGGTCTCTGGTATATCTCACTTATTACCGAAACACGTACGTACATTGAAGAATTTGATAAAATTGGAAATGTAGTACATTTTGAGGTAGTCTTCTGTGAGAGTGGGGTCACGAGGCCTGTCGAGTGTGCAGAGCGGCTGTTAGATGGATTGCAGCGTCACCCTCCCGCTCCATAAAATAATAAATAAACAATATAAATAAATTTATTAGTCATCATCATTAGTAACATTATGAAAGACATTTTTCGTTAAATCGTTTTAATGCGACAACAACTTAAATTCTCTGACAGCACCAAATATTTTCTCTCGTAAATGTCCCGTCATAAATTTTCGGTTTCAACAACCTGTCATCCTCATACAGAATCTCGATTGAATTTAAAATCGGTAAATATTGACCGCTTGCAAAATGTCCAGGGTTTCTCTCGGTAGTCAAGTGTACTTTAGACGTGTATATTCGTCCCTCCCCTTCAGGACGGGGTGACAGTAAAGGCGGGGACATTCAGTACAGCTTTTATAAGCAAATCTACTCTTATTGTAACAATACTCTTCCAGTAATTGTATCTTACTGCTTCGGAACTCCTCAGAGAACTTCTGTTGACTATTATCGAAACTTTCAAATAACGATTCCGCAATTTTGTTCGTTATAATTTTCTTCGATTTTTATTTTGTTTTCTACATTTCAGGTTCTGTCCAAACATCAAATTTTCTATCTGGCGTTCGATCCGTGAGGACGTAAGTACTGCACACCGTAAAAGTCTCCAGTGTCAGGACATTATGTGAATATTTAGGTATTCTGTATATCTCTGTGCGTGTATAATATTTGCTGCAGGACCGATAGCCCGCGGGTTAGACGAGTCTTCGAATTGAGGCCACGTACCGGGAAACGCAGTGTGGGAGGCCCTCCGACCAGGTAGACCAACGACTTGAAAATGTTCACCAGTGGTGGTTGGATGAAAAGAGCTGAAGATCGTATGTGGTGACGAGCTTTGGGAGAAGCCTATACCAGTGGTAAAAAGCAGTGGAGAGACATAGGTTTATTGTATGGTATGGTATATTCTACAAAAGCTTATGAATCAAGCACAAAACATAGGATATTGTAGGTTCCAGAGAGAAAATTAGGAGGTAAAATTGCTAAAAACCCCTACCATCTGAGTTAACGTATCACTGTAATATTCTAAATGACCTTCATTATCTCTAGCCACTTCAATTCGGGGTGGATGCCATCAATCAAGTTTGTGACAGAAATTATAACCGAAGAGAGTTTAAACTGCAATATCAACATTTATTTTATTATATTTATTTGATTTTTAGACCAGTTTCTATCAGAGACCACTAGTGTTTCTGACTACCTCATACTAACCCCAAAATCCAAATGTAAGATCAAATTTCCTCTTTGTACACTTTCCGCGCTCACTACACCCATAACCTAGTTACTTCTGACAACGCAGTTCCACGTTTTCCGAGAACGTGCAATAGCCGTGACGTGATTCGGAATCCGTGACCATTCCAAAGTGTACGTATATCATTTCCCACATCTCTATTATTTGCACTCTTTGCATTGCACTGCTTTGCACTCTATGTATTGTAAATTGTAATATTAGAAAAGTGAAATGTATGTATTTAATCAATTTTTAAGTGATTAAGTGTAGGTATATTTGCGTGTATATTTACATATTTGCATATATCATTTAAGTGTATATTTGGGCATATAACGTGAAATACCTATACATATATTCTTTTTTTGTTGTACATTTGTATCTCTTCGATTTTCTCTTAGTACCTGCAAACTTTTATCACTCTCAAGTTGTTGCGGAAGCAAAAGTTTGGAAGATCAAGAGTAGGTAGGTATCTGACATTACGAAACATTGATCATCGGCTAATCTGGAAACACCCGAACGCGTCATCCACGTCTATGCAATAAAGTATGCAAGTACCTCATAATAAAGTACCTCGTGGATGACGCGTTCGTGTGTTTCCGGATTAGCCGATGGCCAATGTTTTCGTAAAGAATCTATACCTATTTTTATAGTATGAGAAAATTGTACCAACGACTAAAATCTGTAAAAATAAAGAATATAGGATTAAAGTAAAGTTTTTAGTTGGAATATTCCATTCATAGTTAAGTCTTAACGTTTATGTACGTACGTACTATACCACTGCTATCGAAATTGAACACCCAAGATGACAACTGTCAGACAACTAAGCAATCAAAAGTAATAAAACAAATACATGTTTCAATTTTCAGAACACGCGGTTCAATTTGAAAATCGTTTAGGAACTTTTCAACAGAATATTGGTAAATACAAGAACATATTTCATCGAATGCTCACAAAAAATTTTAGCTTGTCGATACCTCGCTGCCCAGGATCCCCCGGCTTAAATATAATATCGCAGGCTTTCCGATCGGATGAGTCGCTCGGGCCCGCGGAAGACGTATGGTGTACCACTGGGGAATACATGCTGAACCGGGAATAAATTTAAAAATACGACAGCGAGAAAGATGTTCTAAAATTTTCTGTGTATTATGCAATACATAGAAAATTCAAGAATTTGATATGTGTCCGAATGAGCATTCCTATTTAAATAAGATATAAAAAAGGTATCCATTAATGTTTGCTGATTCATTGATTGACTTCAAAGTTTTAAGTATCAATTTCCAAAGTGAATATTAAAATACGTCGTAGAAACATTTCACACGCAATTAAAAGAAAATTCAGTTTCACCAGTCAGTTTCCCTTCCGTTCAAACGAGATTCATTATTAAATAAGGTTTCGATGTTTCTGCGTGGGGAAAGAGTAATTTTCCTTGTGTTTTAGAAATTCGTTGCCAAGCATTAATTACGTTAGACGGGGGCAACTCGCACATTTAGATTTTACGGCATAAAGAAGAGAATAATGAACGACGAAAATTAATAAATGAGATTACAAAAGATCTTATTACGCCCATTTCCCACAGCACTGACTCTGTTGAAGCTATAATTAGCAAAAGAAATGGCGAGAAAGGAGTAAGGGAACCGGCGCAAGGATTTATGCCTAACGCTCTTGTCGGAGCGTCTCGAGATCTGTTCACTTGAAACTTTTAACTATGCAAACTCAGAGCACTTATCATAACACTCAGAGCCTTCTCTAAGATAGTTCTCGTTGAAGAAAATTCTATTTTTCGAATTAAAATTTTTCCAGCATTTTGATAACTAAATTTAAAGTGAAAGCAATTTTTGAAAGTTTTATTTTTATGCCGTCCAGTTTACTATATTGATACTATACTTGTCTGTGATGGGTAACTGGCTTCTACGATACAAGTTGTCCTCGTGTAGGGGATAGAGCTTCATTTACTTAGTATGTATTAAATGAAGATCTATGGTTATTAGCAAAATAAACGATTTATTTATTTTATATTTATTTAAAAAAAATATGCATGAATTTATATATGGAACATGTGATCTGACACATATGATGTGTCACATCACACAGACATGTGATCTTTCTCCTTGGTTGTAGACAATAAAAACAAAAAAATGTATGACAGAAAAAGTTCTCTGGTAACCGTTTGTGCCTCCTGAGACTACCGTTGGTTAGCGACGGTCAAAAAATAAAAAAAATTCGTCACTCTGATCATGCGCTTCTGTTAATTTATTGTAAAAATGAAACAGCGCCATCGAGTGATCGATCGTTCATTATAAACTTGAACTTTTACTACAAAATATAATGATTTTGAAAATATGTAAAATTATTGACTATTAGATATTAAATTTACAGATTTAAAAAAAATATATTAAAAAGTAAAAAATAAAATTTGTTCACGCATCGTCTAATTGGTTTTCTTCGAGTTTAACCCCTCAATATATTTAATAACTTATTCTTTAATATGCGTAGGCGTCAACGCCTACCTTGTTTAAGTCCAGTTATGTCCTAGTTATTAACTAAGCACCTAGGTACGTTTGTATGAGTAGGCATCGCTATGTTTTTACACATACAGACAAACAATCCTAATTAGTTTACAATTACACTTCTTCTTCTTCTTCTTCTCAGCCCTTGGACGTCCACTGCTGGACATAGGCCTCCCCCATTGTCCGCCATTTAGGCCATTTAGACCATTTAGCCATTTAGACAATTACACTAACGTTTAAAAAAACGACGATGCCTCGCGTAAAATGCTTGCCTCTTCTATCAATATAATTGTTTTCTTTATATAAAGCGCTCGGTCTCTTTGATTTTATAGTATAAATAGCTAGGTTGCCACACCTGGAAGACAGTGTAAACGTATTTCTGCAACAAGGTTAATCCAGAGAAGTAAAAGACGGTCTAACAAAACACAAATTCTAAAAACCCCGACGAAGTAATGTGAAAAAAGAATTTCTAAAAGGGCAATGCAAGAACATGCCTTCGATATATGCCTATAACGTCCCACTGCAGGCTTCCGCTAGTAAATTACTAGAGGCTTTCGGGTCATCATCCACTACGTGGGTCCAATGCCGATTGGTAAATACACTTACTCCAGATTTTTCTTTTAATTTCTCACTGCAGCAGTGATAATTTTTAAAATCCTTTCTTAAGTATAAACTCAGTGGTATGAGCCGAGGATTTAAATTCACGACCTCACGAATGATAGCCGAAAATAAAGTATTGCTATTACCGCTCTCTGTTACTTATTTAAACCTAATTCTGTCATTGTATACCCCCTGGTGTTGCAGGCGTCCATGGGCGGCGGTAACACTTACCATCTCGTGAGACCGCTTGCTCGTCCGCTCTCTTCTCTATAAAAAAAAAAAATCTAAATCTAACCTTAATGTATTAATGTACTCAAAAGATTAATATGCTAATTATTGCTAGTACTGAATAAACATTTACAGAGACTGGAAAATGTTTAGATTTAAATAGAGCTTTGCGTACTGAACCGATTGCCTTGATAATATCCTACTACGACCACTATAAACTCATATTAATCAATTATGTATTTACATATAAACTATATAATAAGTATTTATACTTATGTGGGCAGATGATAAAACTCCTCGTATCTTCCATCCTGGACTACCAGCCTTTTCACATTACATAATATAGCACTACAAACGATTTTTATAGAATTCCACTCAATGTTTGTTAATGATGTCCTTTGCTTCGACCTTCGAAATGAATACCGTGACTTTTTTGTCTTTGTTCAAAACATTTGAACCTCCGTGTACACAATGTAACAAACCATGCGAACCGTGCTACGAACAATGAATTTTACACAAACAAATATAAAATTAATATCTTGTTTGAAACCACAAACGGACCCAAATTCGTCGCGACAAAGTGTCGGAAATTTCATTATAACGAGTGTTGAATTGACTAAATCTTGCTTTAATTGATTTGAAGATTAACGCAAACAAACAGACAGACAGACAAAAATAAATAAAAATATTCAAATGACTTGATATCTATCCAATTAGCAAAATAACATTTCTGTAATACACTTTATCACAAAAAGAGACGTTACATAAGAAATAAGTGATATTAAAGATATATTAAAATATTCATTGTGATCGTTGCAACGACACAGTTCCAACATAATTATTAGGCTGAATTGTCTAATTTAGTCGTTTAGTTTCGTTTACTTGAAGTCACAATAACACGAATATATCGCTAAATTGAAATATAACTGCGCCAAATCCTGTCTGTATAAACATACAGATAGCTTTTATAGGACAGGACACACAGACCAACTCGACAGTAGCCGCGACAAGAATTTTCCAAGTCCACTTTGAATAAAATATATCAGTTACTCCGTTCATATAGCACTAGGTTCACATTCTGTGATAACATCAGAATGTAGGAAGGATTACTTTGATACATAATTACATTCATCGGGAAAGAACTGTGCTCCTGGAATAAAAAGTGAGGCAATTAATTCAGCTGTCACTAGAGCAGTTGAAACTAAAACACGAACAGTCAGACTTTATGTGTATAAAAACAGACCTTATCAAAAATGTGACAATCTATTTCTCCTTCGCATGGAAATGATATACGAAAAATCTGTTTCAATGTATTCCGTATTAGATAATTAATTTATAAATGTAACTGTTTCTAAAAGTACCTATACCTAACTTATATTTAGAATTCCGTCAAATGAAAAGCGCCAACCTCCTTTGTTAAAAACTTTATGTAGAAAGTAGGTACTTATATAGGTATATAGAAAGCAGTAGGTACGGTTTATCTAACAAAATTATATAAATTACTTATATAATTTTGTTAGATAAACCGTACCTTAGCCGCAACGTGTCGAAATGATGAAAGGAACGTAAATTTTCTTACAACACTCAGTCGACTGTACGCAATTATTAACACACGCACACATAAGCGAAGGTCACCTCATTTATTAATAATGCTCGACCTCATTATCCGCAACACATTTCAGCAGAACGACGCAATGAGCAAAAGTTTTGCGTGAGGCGGAAACTCGCATGACTCGCAGAGTATTTTGACGCCGCACCCTACCAGCCGATTCAGTCTGATACAGCCTTGGGTAAAAAATATATTTTAGGTCATAGCTACATACTTTTCGAAAGATTTTGATGAATCGCCCTTCACGACACGACCTGCGAATTTCGGAAAAACTTTACTGAATTCAAAGTTATTCGTAACATTTTTTACTAAAACTATACCATTTTTATAACACTATAACAATTTTATAACACTCTAAACTATAACACTTTTTTCCCAATTGTCAAAATTCACCTTTGCAATTGAATGACGCCAGCAATCGTTTTTTTTTTTAATTCTATGTATATAACTTCTGCCCGTCTGTTCATTTGTTCGCTAAGTACTATCCCATACGGTGCTATGTAGTTACCACTACTATTATTATTATTACTACTACTACTACTAAAGAACTTAAACTAGGAAGGGATATTTTCTCGCGCAAATTAAGTAGGGAAAAGCGGCCACCCTCGCAAAGTGTGACTATTCGTATGTATACTTGTGTCATGACTCCATGACTCATGACTTGAGTCATGAATTTAGTCAGTCATGAATATATTATATAAACATATATGTCATGAATATAGTAGTTATTTTCGAATTCTTAGATGACTTCTTGTATAGTAGATACAAGAAAAACTTTCCGAAAACCCTCCTATATTATTTGAGGGCTTAGAGCTGAAACGACGTATCCTCAAAATTTTATTTTTAACTGTGATTTTCCTATTGTGTCCAACTATGATTCAGCTATTTTCCTATCACTATACAGGAACAAATACAGGATTAGCAACAACAACGTTTAAGAAAAGCAGTTCTGGAAATTTAAACCGAAATATGTCTAGGACTAATAAATAGCTCTTGGAACTATATATACTACTTAATCTATAATTTAATTATTGAACTAAAAATTAAGTTTCAAATGTTTATACATTGATTTCGCAGCTGTATTTACGACTTACTTGTACAGCTTAAAAGTGAAGTGATAAGTTTAAATTGGCTTATCTGCGTTTTTATTGACACATTTAACATTAAGGTATATAGTTATACGTTTTATTCACTCTAAATGTATTCTATTATATTATTACTCTAAATTTATTTATATCTGTTTTATTCTATCTAACTAAATTCTCATAACAATAATACGTCAAATTTAATTTTCGAAACCTATACAAAGACACCGGTTTGGCACATATTGTGTTAACGTATAATGAATGAACTTTACGCGCTTAAAAATATTTAGTTGGGATTTTCCATGATATGTCGTTTCCGCTCTAAGCCCTAGAATTATAAGTATAAAACTACGCCGGCTAAGGGACTTTTTGGCGGAAACTCGAGAATTTAAGTTTTTTTTTTATTATTGTATAGTTTATTAAATGTGTATTAGGCGTTATGTGGTTTATTAGTGATAGTTTATTAAACTTCAAGGTGGTCTTCGCGCACAGTGATTGTGGTAAGCAAATAAAAGTGTTGGACTACATTTTTCTTGTGCTTGGAAAGAGCTCTTTCTGTCCTCAGTACATCTTCTATCGCTTTACTGAGCGACTCCCTGACTTACTTCGACGCGACTGGACATTGACAGGATACGTTTTAACTTTGAAATTGTTTATAACGAAAAAAACTTGACAGTGGCAGAATGTGCTAATTGCACCATTGCCATATGAAGAAGAAAACGCCGCCCAATTAATTAAACTACGCCCCTTACACCCGAGTATTCGGGACTAAATTTCGTTACTCGAGCCACATAAGCACACCTACATCAATAATCCAGCAGTAGCCATTGTCTAAACCTATAGTTATATAGTGGTTCTGAGTATAGTCGTTAAACAGTTCACATGAAACCAATGAATTTTACATGGTTGTACGGGGTGTGGTTCTATCCACACCTTGTATAACCAACTTTAACACACTTTTTGCGAATAATTCACTATTCACTAAACCATTGGGACATGATCTGTTTATAGAGCTTTGACACCTAACCTTTCTAATTATGTTCGTTGACATTCGCATAAAGAACTTGCAGTTGGAACCTTTTCAGTCCATCTAACAGCGTGTTGTCTGAATTGTCAACGACTCCACTGTTACCAGCTTAGAATCACTCAAGTATCGAATCACTCAACATAAGAAAAAAATATTGCCTCTCTGCATTTTCTACCGCCTGTATAATGGGAAATGTTCTGAAGAGCTGTTCATTTTGATGCCAACTTCGAATTTTGACCATCGCACCTCTCGTTATCGTCATGCAGTTCATCTACGCTACCGCAAACTCTAAACTTGTAGGATGATCTGCCCGCTGGGGTTTTTCGTTACGCAACGCCATGAAACTCCTCAAGAGAGCTGTTAACATGATTATGCAAAATCGGCAGCGCACCTGCATGCCCCTGGTGTTGCAGGTGGATATGGGCGGTCTTGACTATTTACCAGCAGACGTGGCCCGTCCCTTCGTCTGCCATTTCTTCTATAAAAAATAAGTGAACTTTCGACTTATATTCCTAGACTTCGAGTCCAGAGACCTGCTATTGTAAAATAGTTATTGTAAATTGTAGACTTTAGAGCATGGTTAGTTCTTTGTAAATCTATAAAATCAACCTGATTCGAGAATAAGGGAAAAATTACGAGATAAAAGACGCATTAGTCAAAATTCACTGTTTTAGGAGAACGACAAACGTTCGCACCCAGATCCACCGCATACCTTTGGACATTTAGGAATTTATTTAGACGAAGAGTTGGGAAAATGGGGAGGGATAGTATATGATGGAATGGGAATGAACTCTGACGTATCTTGCTCACTACCGAAACACCTACATACATTAGGAGAGTAGGATAAAATAGAAAATGCAATAAGTGATGCATTTTCCTGTAGTCTTCTGTGAGGGAGGAGTAACATGACCAGACGAGTGCGCGCAACGGCTGTGGCATTGCAGCGCGCACTCCCCCCCGTCCCAAAATCAGAAGAAGCCAAAATAAGAGTACATCTCACTACATGACCTTTTAATGTATTTTTGGCATAATTAGTTTTGCCTAAGTTAATATAAAGAGTATCATTCCAACGTAAATAGGCACAGGGAACTTACGACGTACACTGTAATATATTCTAAAGTCAGCAATTATGTAGAGACGACATGCAAATATTGCAATAAATAAAACGTGCCGTTCGGAATATCGGGTCATTTGTCACCGCCCCGCGTCCTGCTGAACAGTTCGCGAGTTTTTGCTTAGCTCGCGCTCTCAACTTGGCCCCACACAGCTATATATTCTGTAGTTCCTATTTATATCAGTTTCGTACCTCCTCGTATGTATGCGTTTTTAAGTTTAACTTCTACTGTACACTTCTTTATAAATCTTTGATACTTCTTGAACCATTTACAACCGTCAAAAACGCTAAGTACCATCCTCGTTAATAAAACACCTCATATTTATTATCATAAATTTTCAGGTAGTACTTGAAACATTGACACTGTCGTGTCATAAAAGGCAACCAAGGTATAACAAAGGGATATCACAAGCCTCAGGGAATTACACCACCTCTAAAAGAGTGGACTCGCTAACCCACCTTCCTTCATACACAAGTCAATGTGCATGAGGAAGCCCCATGTCCAGCAGTGCGCGTTAACAGGGCTGGTTACGTTTTAACACATCACACATCAACATCACGTTTTAACACATCACCTATTTCGCCTTTTTGTAAGATCTCTTTACAGAAGATCTGATTAGACATTACCTATTAAGTGCGAGCGTAAAAATATAAACAAAGTAAATAAATGTATTTATCTACTCTCATATCGTAAAATTCTAATTACAAACTTCAAAACGAATTTATATTGACATACTTTATAAACACAATACCGAAATTTAAAAATAGAATCATATTATAACACTTTTTCTCAAACAAAATAATGTTATAAAATTTTTTTTTTTCATTACGATACAGTTTTACTTGTCTGTGGCAGCGCCCACTTTAGCGCATGCGCGGTGATATACTGGGTTTTGGCGCCATTCATACGTTTTGTTGTACTGAATTTCGTGGAAATATTTTTATTTTTGCTTAAAAATGTCCGATAGCAGTGATTGTGAAGAAAATTTGACTCCGCCCGATATTTTAAATGCGGCGACGGAAATGACTAAAATCTATTACCAGCAAAGCCGAGAAAATTATATGATAAATGCCTACCCAGCGATACATATACAATTCCATAATTGCAACATTCAAAACTTGAATAATTAAATTATTATAAATAATAAATTATTTCTTACTCTTTTAACTTTGACCTTTTATTTAGTAGGTTCAACACCAATGTATGAGAGTAGATAAAGTGGTGTATGAAACTGCACATAACTAGGTATTAAAACACTCGTGTCGGCGACATGTTTAAAAACCTACGGCTCGGTTTTTAAACACACACTCGTGTTTTAATACCCCTCATTATGCAACAGTTTCATAAACTACTATTATGGAAATGTCTGAGCTTTTAGACATAGGGATAATATAATAAATAGCCTGTGGGTATAGACTAAGGATGATAGCTTAAAGGTATTACGACACAAAGTGAGGTTGTGAGGTCAAACCCCGCCCCGTATCACTACGATTTTACTTAAGTAAAGATTTTTGGATTAGATAAAGGAAAACATTTTGAAAAAAACCTGGGTGCCGTGGAATTAAAAATAATCAGGTTAATTATAGCTCTAAACATCCTTGAGAAGTTATAATCCATAGAATAGATAGATACACAGTTTAAAGCCGCCAGTGTTATGTGATGGTGGTATATCCAGCAGTAGAGAGACACGGCCGATGGTATGTTATATTATGCAATTGTATTTTCTTTTCCTTTCTCATGTGGAAATAGTACAATTAACACATTGTGCACTTGTCAAGTTTCTTTGATAATTGTTTTGACTTTAAAATTCAAAATTCATCTCGTCATTGGACAATAAAACTGAACCCTGGACATCAAGTCTAAACAAGTTAGCAAGTCGATCAGTAAATGATAGTAGGTTTACTGAGCACAGAAGTGGTGAACTTAAGTGCAAGTTTAATAAACTATTAAACCACTAAACCCATAATACACATTTTTTATAATAATCAAGTAAATACTCGACTTCAGTTTTCGAGTTTCGGCCAAAAAGTCTAACAGGTGTTACTGGGCGTCATAACTTTTCCAAAGGTACATACAAGTTTACAAACATGAACTCCTTTTTCCATATGTTCTTTCCTGGCAAAAACAAACAACGGGTTCCCTACTCCAAACTGCCATTGTTACTTTATGATCCATTTGCAAACTCGCCCCATTCCGTTGACAATATCTCCTGAATATATTAACCTGTATTTTCTGAGAGACACGTACACTAAGAGAGTTATTAAAGTGTCAAGTGATTTGCATTTCATCAGCATAAAACACTTGGGTGGGATTTTATAATTTATCGAAGGATGGCAAGTGATCCTTTTGGGGGGCGTTTGAATAATAAATAAGATGGATGATGTTAGAAATTAAAATTTTATTGTTTTCGGAAGATTAGCAAAATTAATATTTTTAGGCGATATCGGCATCCGGCATCCGATTGTACCAGACAGGCATCCGGTGATAGAGTAACTAAGCGACTTACCGTTCGCTTCGGTCATCTACAATTTTAAATATTGACACAATATTAAAATTATTATTTTAGTATTGTTAATAATAAAAGAGATTCATTTAAATATTTGTTGTTACATTTCTGTATTATTGTATTGTTGTTAATATATGTTATGTTAATTTTATAACTTAGTTAAATGAATACAACCAAACTGTTCTGTATTTTAAAATGCACTAAAATGACGTCTACGCCCGAGCCGTATATAACCGTGGGCTGCATAATCACGGAGAACCGAACAGCTTGCAGCAAGAGCAAGAAGTCTAATTTAAATGTAACATTTTTTTTGTATGTTCGAAGGCGACAAACGAGCCAACATTAGTCCAAAATTACAAACGTTCGCACGCGCTGCCTATCTTTGCAGATTTAGGAATGGATTTGGAGAAAGGGTTGGGAAAATGGGGAGGGATAGGATGGAAATGGGCTCTGGCACATCTCACTCACTACCGAAACACGTACATATTTTGAGGGAATAGGATAAAGTCCAAAATTCAGTAAATTACACGGTAGTGTTCTGTTAGAGAGGGGTAACTTGGCCAGACGAGTGCGCCCATTTTGCTTCCCTAATGTACATACATTACGGAAATAAGATAAAGTGGGAATGCAATACATTTCAAGATAGTCTTCTGTGAGAGATAGATAACGTGGCCAGTCGAGCGCGCCCAGCGGCTGTTGGATTGCAGAATGCACTCTCCCCCTGGCAAAAAATATGTATTTGTAACCTTATTGACTTATTGATTTTGGTTAATATTGTCCAATTTAAATAATTCTTTGTTTCAAAATTCTCTTTAAATGGAAACATACTGGTATATATAATTGTTAAGATAAGCAATAAAAATGTTTGATTTCACTAAATTGACAATATCTGGGAAACTAAAATCCCCAATATAGTCATTTTTTTCAAATAAATTTCACAATATGTCTTCAAATTTAAGACTTATAGCTAAAACGCATTCGCGAAGAACACACACTTATCTAATGTATGTACTCGCATGTTGTATGACCGTCATATATAACACGCCCACTCGAAGAAGCACTTGAAGTTGCGAAACTATTGGAGGGATAAAAAACTTCCAGTATGCGATGCTACTATTGCCTGACGCGTCATATTAAGTGGCCTAATATGATTAGCTTATACGGAGCACAGCGAAGCAGACACGATAGTGGGACAATTGAATTATAAAGTATGGGCAGAAGGGTAAGGTTATTATACTGCTATAATGTACTTAGAATCTATTTACTTACTTATGTTGAAATGCAATTTCGAACACACTCTGAAAGAATATCTCGACAAGAGTCTCGAAAGTGTTTGTAATTTTATGAACTCACTTCTGATTTTGACCCAATAAAACAAAGTAAGGAGTTAAGCGTGTGGTATCGCACGGGGAAAACTTCAATAATTGTCGTATTTCTTCTTAAATCGCGGGAAAGGCTTAGTAACTGGAAGTGTTTCCGCCTCGGAGTTCTTCATTTAACCATTGCAGTACTCATAAGTAAATCTCCTTGTGAAAAGCCTAGTGAGCGAACATAGGTAAAGTATCAATAATTGAGTAACAAATATTTAGATACGTATTTACAACAATATTATCTAAACTGTGTAATGGAGAATTCGATCGGTAACGATATTGCGCTTCGGGCACGAAACAGAAACTTGTAATAACTAATAGCTCGGCCCAGAAAAGTTTTATTCGCGGTTGCGATCCATTGACGAGTACTAATAGTGGAACTAACAACAAATAGTTGGACAACAGACATAAAAACTAACTGGACCAGATTAGCGAACACCAAGTAAGTAATCTAAAGGAACCGAAAAACTTGTAAATTATTACGAGACTTCTATTAATATTTTTTTTTGTATAAATAAATGTTATATAAATGATCGTTTGGTGTCGATTGGCTTCAGAATAGCGCCATCTCTTTCCGTGGGTGTCGTAAAAGGGGGCTGCGGGTTAACAAAGCCGCTATCATAAGCTTGAGCAACTACACCACGTCTAAAAGAGTGGACTCGCCAATCCATGTCCCATGTCCAGCAGTGGACGATAAAAGAGCTGGTTATGTTTACGTTAAATTTTATATAAAAAAGCAGTGTAAGATAGATATACATATATATAGATGAACTCTTTATTGTAGACCAATACGTATTGCAAAAAGACAATTAAGACAATTAGATGTAAGGTTAGTGATTCAAACGTTGGTACCCCTGTTTCTATGTATGTTTTTTCAAATTAACTAATTCTAATTAGGCCAAACAATAGAGCAAAGTATTAGCGATTGTGTGACATAAATCCTAGTAGGAAACCGACTGTGCCATCATATGAAGGACAGTCCGTAGATGAATTCCGTTATATTTTCCACTCGGAAATGTTGTCTATTAATTTGTTATAACCATTTTTATACAAAAAATCGTTTTTTTCGTCGTACATTGTCGGGATTTTTCACACACAAAGTAGATATTTATAGGTATAAATTACTACATTGTCGTGAAGTTTCAGCTCTGTAAGTGTAAAAATGGCGGATGTGATTTTTTTAAAAACACGCTGAATTTTTCGGGTTTTCCGAATTTTCTCCATTACTAATTATCCGATCGAGTCGTTCTCTCATTTTGTTCATATTTTTATTCTCTATAGATCGCCTATTACATTATTAAGATTGCTTCATTAGTTTCCATTTTATAAGCAAAAAACTAAAATAACAACGATTTTTTTGTTTAAAAGTGATTATAACAAATTAATAGACAACATTTCCGAGTGGAAAATATAACGGAATTCATCTACGGGCTGTTCATATGATGGCATAGTCGGTTTCCTACTAGGATTTATATCGCAATGAATTGCTCTATTGCTTGGCCTAAATATGAATTAAGCATAACATCGTAAATAAACCCGCATGTCTGAAAATAAAATTATGAAAATTTCTTCATAATCTCCGTACACTCTGAGGCTGGGCCCACGTGGTGTGTATTAAAACCGCTTAGTAATTACAAAGGGAGACCTAATAATAGGCTGATATTTATTAAGGAGAGGATGCACGCTACATTCCCAGATGTACCGTGAAGCATTCTTCACTTTGTCCTATACCCTCAATGTACGTACGTCTTTCGATAGTGAGTGAGATGTGCCAATTCTTATCCCATTCTATCCTATCCCTCCTCATTTTCCCAACTCTTTCTCCAAATCAATAGCTATATTTCCAAATGTAGGTAACGCATTCGGGGACGTGCCAACGTTTCTAATTCAGGACTGATGCTGGCATGTATCGCGAATATCCATGGGCGAGAACATCCACTCACCAGCAAGTGGACTCTATGTTCATCTGACGACTTAGTCCATAAAAAGAAGCTTCAGTTCCGGAAGCTCTGATTGATCACGTTGAGATCAAACAGCAAGTAAGAAATCTAATCACGTAAATTTGGATGAGGATGATGTAATTACTTGTGACTGCTGTAACGTAAGGTATAGCTAAATTTATCTAAAAATATACCCTCAAACGGATCCAGTTGATTTACATCTGTGATATAAGCGGTTCAACAGTTGGGCCGTTTGTGATAGTTTTGGATGTTTAATTAAACTGATAGACAGAGTTGTGACCGCAGGGGAGGAGATGGCCAACCTGCGACAAATTAAAATATACCACTGCAATCGAATATTTTAAAATTTAATTAGTAAAATTATATTTATGAAGTAAACAGATACGTGACTTTGTATTGGGGACTAATTATGTGTACCTATAGTAGATATGTTTACAGGCTATTTTTAACTCGAGGTTAATAATGTTATCTTACGATATAAAGATTTATTGAAATATTCTAACCATGTCCAGTAATTTGCTTGTAATATGGACATTTACGATGTTCGCCGCCGAAGAACTAAGTGCGCAATGCAAGGTGCCCTGTGTGCTCTGTCTGTCACAATGACGCTTGCCTTGCTAAGGATGTCTTGTAAGCGCTCCGTAGCGCCGTCACTTACATTTCATTTCCTTGTATACTTGTATAGTAATAATTACACTAATTAATATATTTCTATTGATTGATAGATTTAAAACGTCTCCTCTGTCTGCTTGTAGGTAGTTTGTGGGTCTTCGTGCAACATTTTCTATACCGCCTCGATATTTTCATTCGTTACAGAAGTCGCAGGACGGCCACTTCTCTCATGATCTTTCAGGGTAGATTGTATAAATTTAAATCGAGATTTAATTAAGATGTTTAAGTTTAAATTGAGAAAACCATCTAAAATTAGTGGCATAGGACGGCGCGAGGTCCCCAAAAGCTGATACTAATATATCATTACACACATTTTTATTTAAACCAACTTTAAAGTCGTATAACATCATTGCACGAAAATATTAAAGGTAGGCAGTGCATCCGGGCGCGTGGCCCACGTTTGTCATTTTGGACTAATGTTGGCATGTATCGCGAATGTCTATGGGCGACAGTATCTATTTACCATCAGGTGGACTGTATGCTCGTCTGCCGCCTTCGTCCATAAAAAAAATGTTATCGTTCGAATTCCATTGTTGCAAATAAAAAGTGAATACAACATTTTTATTTTTCGTGCTGACAAATGGCTTTCGGAATTAGAATTTCAAGTAAACGTTGTTTTAAAATCGTTACAGCTCAAATAAGTTCTCTTTCTGAAATTTGAGTATCTCAAAATTTACCCTAACACCCTATGTATTGTAATTTCATTTATTGTTTCTCATTGGTATCAATCAATTATGTAATTAACTTTAATTTACATTAATTTTGTCTTTAAATTATTATTGTCATAAAATGTCCTATTTTGTCCACTTATTATGGTTATTTAACTGTGAAAACTTTTTGAATAACTGTTTTTATTTCTTTAGGCTTATGCTTTATGTTATTTGTAAGATGTTCTGTTTGTTACCCAAACATAATAAAAATAAAATAGATTTTCAAATTGGATTGTGAAAATAACCGCTGAAATTCGTTTCCACATATAAAATCTACGCAGGTAAAACCGCAATCTGTAAATTCAGCAAAAGTTAATCCTGAACTGTTTTCCGTTTTATGTTTTACATATTTTTTGTTTAAATTGTCATACGTCCTCGTCATGTTGGATATGACATATTGAATATGCTTTGAAGCTAAAATAGAACGCAAGATATTATCGGATTACCCTCACTCGCGGAGTAGACGGAATTGTTATTGACATGATTATATTACTGTCTTTCATGAATAATGTCCTGATTTCTTTTAATTTTGTAGGGTATCAGAATTTTTTATAACTACATATAAATCAAGACATCTATGACCTATCTAGTAAAAATTCATACATGTAAAATATACAAAAATCTTTTTAAATTTATATAAGTTAGAAAATTTACAGAAGAGAAGAATTATTGAATTATTGAACTTTCATATGAAACTCTCTGATTTTCGTATTGATGTAAACTGCTTAGATGGTCGAATCAGCTACTGATGACTGAGGCTCGCAAGACTGGGGCCTTACCACAATTCCTTATAGCAGTATTATTTTAACCTTATTTCTCAATTTCGTACCACGGCGTCCTTAATGTAAGCTTATATTAGTAATGTTTTACTAAGAAGTTTTGGTGACGTCACGTAGCTTACTGTAGTGCAAATTGGAACGTTGTATGAAAGAAATAGCGTTATACAGTTCATATAGCGTTATCTCGTTTTGTTTTTTAGCAGGGAATAGACAAATAAATAAAATCATTCGTTCTTTCGCAACACTAAGCATTAATATTTTGGTGGAGGTCATGGTACGAATATGAGTAATGTTATTTTAGGCCTGAAATAAAACGTTCCTGCAACAATATTGTTTTGTAAAAGATGGTGGTAAGGCCCCTGATCGGTTAATTCGAGTAAGTAGTCGCCATTGTGTACTCGTAAACAACAAAGTAGCTGATCGTTCATTCATTCGTTCGTTCGTACACAAAATCAGCAACTGCCTAGCTGACAATAAAAACATACGCTCAGCTTACACTATGTAAATAAACTACAAAAGTTTAATAGCCAATAAAAATAAAATTTTATTTAACAAAAACATAGGTAACATAAATATTTACATTTTATACTCCGTGCTATTTAGCATGGTAATAGCGGTCATTGCGTCGACTTTCATTCCGATGTTGCAATTTGTTAGTGATAGTATCGCTAATCAATACTAATTTGTCGCAAATCCAATATTGCTATAGTATCATAATACTTCAATACGAAACGAACCGCTTAATCTCAAAAAAATATGAAATTTAGGAAAATCACTCAGTGAATTAACATGTCGTAAATATTAAAATTACTTATTTTACAGTATTCTAACATACTATACTTATTTTATAACAAAAAAAAAATATGGTAGATAATATTATATAATTTACCACTTTGTATTAAAAAAATATTCCAAACCCAGTGTAGGTATATTAACTATACTAAAATATGTTTATTTCAACAAATAAAACAAATTTTAAACAGTTACAATTTATTAAAGTTGACACTTAATGTATATTAGAAATTGCATATCTCAAAAATAAACTTACACCTTTTCATTTCACGTGCTATACTGTACAATACTGTACCTGATACTGTACAATATTGAAAACATTCATTTGCAATAAATTTTAACAACGCAATTGGATTTTATAAATTTAATTGTGGTAATAGCTTATTAGTACGGAACCATCCCTTTCTATACAATCATATGCCATTCCGGTGCTCTTCATTCATTCATCGACTGGATGCTGGAATGGAGGAGAGGGACGATATGCGATACATTCAATCTTATGTCGTGTTGTTCCATTTTTATCATCCAGTGGAATGAGCGAAACGAACAGGATGGGGTTGTATGGACTTGAATGTAGTCTTTAAGTTTCACGAATTTCATAGAATTATGGTAAATGGCCAGTTTTTCCATAGCATGGTAAACGTACTCGTAGCTCTAGTGACTGCATTAAACCATATTAATAACATCGATTAACTAATTTATTTTGGTTGATCGATGAATAATAATGAACAAGTATTAATATCTAAAAATATTTTTTGCACGCGGAGACATAATATAATGGAAGATGTTTATACTCCGTGCCATTTAGCATGGCAAAAGCCAGCATTCACACCTCCCTACTAATATACTCGCGATTACGATAGGGACACTTGCCAATGTTTCCCGTAAGAAGGGAGAATAGCTATCGCCAGCGTAAAACATGGTGCATCAATTAAACACCATTTCATTAAATTAAGTACCCACATTTATTGTAAAATAAAATATGTATTCTAATTAATTATTATCGATAGATATTAATGATACTAAACAACTTTTTTCGAGGGACCCATGTAGAACGTTAATGTTTTTTTTAATTTAAAATGAGATGGCTGGCGGAGAAATGTGACGTGAAATGGAGTGATTAAACCATAGTACCTATACCTATTGCTGCAGAATTTAATTTTCATCGCGAAAACTCGATTTGTTTGAACTCCTGGTATTATATCTCACGCTTATTTGAGCAGCCAAAACCACTTCACCACACATTTCTTTATTAATAAACTCAATAAATAACTAACGTGTCGATAGAGGGTTGACCTTAGTTTCCTAAGTTAGGGACTATTATTGGACCCGCTGACACCTGACAACACCCTTGAACCTTCTTTATGTTGACGTATTCAATAAAGTTGCCTAACTTATATAGGCGAGTCTATTTTTCGGCAAAGATAGGCACCTAAGTCAAGACGAGACGAGCGCTAGTAATGATGTCAGAACTGGGATCTACATTAATATATTCCGTAGATGATGCCTCCTCAGCTTGCTACACACGGTGACAAAATGCTATATGCGAAAACAGTGCGATAACAGGTTAAAACGTAGTGTAATATTGGCTTGCACGATGTTCGTGGCAAGTCGCAAAACGTTTATTTGCTACTTCTTTAACTTCTACTTCATACTATTTCTATTACACATTTCCCGCGAATCAATTATTTCACTACATCTAATCTCTGACTGAACCTCGTGCTAGTGCACGAGGGAAAACCGCTAAAACATTTGAAAAGTAGAAGTAAAGAAAGAAGCTGATTGCTTGAACCAGCCTGTGAGTCCTGGCCGAGAAGAAGCGCTATTAGATAATACAACGATACGTGGAAGGTACCTCTAGCCGATGCATATCAAAGGCATTCAGATGAGGTCTTTAGACTAGCTCGATCTCGACTTTCATATACCTATAGCTTCCTCCTATGATACAAGTGGTAATAGATTATGTGAAATCTTTGTAATCAGCTGTTAAAGGTCTTCAGCGTTATGTATTTTGTAACATTTTTGTTTGCTATGTTTATGTACAGTCTTGGACCAAATGCTCGAGATTTATTAACTGTCACCAGGTTTCTTCACTAAAGTATGGTGATCTTTATAATAGGTGTACTGTGTTGTCTTCTGTCAGGTCCACATGGCACTATTGATACCATAGAAATCTAGATAGCCATTAGCAGCGGTAGTCTCTTCTAGTCAGCTGTTCCTTTTTTATATAAAGAGGGTGACAGACGAGCAGACAGTCCACGTGGTTTTAGAATAGAATATAGTTTATTTCGTTTCCAAAACACCGTACGTAGCATAATGAAAATAGTTTATAATTACTGACATATTCTACATCTAAGTACAGTGAGTACGGACTGGTGGTAAAGGTCCCCGACACAGCATAATGTTGTGGGCTCCTACAGCAGATCACAACGCTATATAATGGACTTCCGCGATACATGTCAAGATCAATCCAGAATGATCAACGTACGCATGCACCAACCACGGCACGCGTTGCCTACCTTTGGAATTTAAACAATGGATTTAGAGAAAGGATTGGAAAAATAAGAAGGGATAGGATAGGATAAAAATAGACTCTGACGTATCTCACTCCCTACCGGAACACGTACATACTTTTAGGAAATAGGATAAAGTCCAAAATTCAGTAAATTATACGGTAGTGTTCTGTTAGAGAGGGATAACTTGGCCAGACGAGTGCGCCCATTTTGCTACTTCTTGTAAAAGAGTGCAGAAAATTAAATAAAAAGCGATAATTAAATATTACCTCGTTTACATTGCTCCTAAAGTGTAGTACACTTAATTCAGCAACTCTCACTACTCAAATTAACAGCTCCAGATTTTATAGCTGTGGTTTAACGACGCAAGTTAGGTCTCAACTTAGTACATAATTCGTATAAACAACTTACAGCGTTAAATTTATTGTTACAGCCGCTGGATCCCAAGAATCAGTTAAGATAGATCTGGGGCACTTAAACAGGGCTTAGTTGAGATTTGTTTTTTTTAGTAAAGCTCTTGTTCTTGCAAAAATCGTGTTTGTTCTCAAATGTATGTGGTTAATTTCTTTGTTATATTTTTTTTTATAGAGGATGAGGCTGCAGTTATGGACAGTCTTGGTAAGTGGTAAGTGGTCACCGCCGCTCGTGGACACCTTTAACAGTAGGAGGTTGGGAGTGCGCTACAGGTCTTGCAGGATGTTGTTGACAGCTTTTCGAACCTCGTGTGTCCTTATGTAGCTTATAAAACCCTGAGTCCTGCTACTTTGCTCACATTACCGTGTTCTCTTTGACGTATTCAAGATTTCATGTTGTTTTATATTCCTACTTAATTTATATTTCTAGAACGTTATGGTATATTCGCTATTCGCTTGTCTATAATAAGAAAGAAGATCCATTTATACAGGTTCATGTTTTAGGTGGACGGTGTAAGATGAATGATGTATCTTCAGAAGATTCGATAAATAACTCCCATTGTCCCCTATACTACGTTATTAAATGATCACAAGATTTAATAACCAGTATACTTACATGCCGTGAGGCGTGCAGAGACGACCGGCGAGAACAGCGTGGACAGTGACGCTAGGTATTATAGCGTCACTGTCCACGCTTCGGACAACACACGTTTTGCGTGCACTGTGTCAACACTGTGTCCCTATATATTTAAAATCGTTTTACATCTATATTTCGGCGCTCAGATGTAATTACTTATTATAACGATATTTATCATCTAATCTAATGAAAAATAAGCAAATAATTTTAAGGTGACTCGTCGATCCACCACCTGTGTGTAAATACTCAATGATCTGTGAAACTATGAAATATAACTTACATTTTATGTGACTAACTACATACGAGTATATTCAGATGATACGTGGCGTTATTTATTATAATCCTGTAAAATATGTCCATGTATCCCTTGACGTGCGGCCTACCGTATCTATTAGGTCGAAAATATCTACATAGACGGATCAGGACAAGCGGTTAACAAAACGGTGCACACAGGCGTAAACGAGCAGTTGACTTTGGCAGCTGCGGTCAGTTTGACGCGCATTCCAACAACCGTTGGATCCGGCCGTCATGTCCACAAACATTCCGGAACGGACAGAAACAACTCGGCTTCAGAGTAATGAGTTCCATTGCGTGTTATTGATAAGAGATTTTTCTTTTATACGAAGAAGACGGCAAACGAGCATACAGTCCATCTAGTGATAAGTGGATACTGTCGCCCATGGACATCCGCGGTATATGCCAACTTCAATACAGAATGAAAGTGAGAAGCAATAAAATAGGATGGGTCGGAAATGGGCTCTGGCATATCTCACTCACTACCGAAACATGTACGTACATTTGGTAAATACAATAAAGTAGGAAATGCAGTACATGTCAAGGTAGTCATCTATGGGAGAGGTTTATCGAGGCCAGTCGAGTACGCTAGGCAGCTATTGGATTACAGTGCCCCCTCCAAATAACTTTATACTAATGTTTTCAATCTGAATTAAGAATGCAATAAAATTACTTTTATTTTGCACATTAATTGACATTTAATTGCAGCAGAAGCGTTTATACACCAGAATTTATACTTCGGCATGAGTTACGTCTGATGTATTTAGGGTATTTTAGTTTAGTTAGTCGAGTGGCAGGCCTAATTGGGGAGGTAATGATCCCATTACATGATAGTAATGATGGAGGTATATAAATAAAACTGTTCGTCGCGGTATAATTCCTATTCCTCTTTTTCACAAATCCATTCCTAATTTTCCAAAGTTCCAGTACATGAGTTTTATCTATGAATTTTGAGTCATTACAACATTGAATGTATCGTTAGATTTTGTCCCTGCTGATTAAATTCTCACAATAGGGAGGGAGAGAGGGTGCAAGCTGTAATCCAATAGCCGCTGGACGCACTCGACCGGCTAAGTTACCCCTCTCTTACAAAAGACAACCGTAAAATTAATTTATCCTATTCTCCCAATATACTCCCAATATACTCACCAACACGCTAGTATACTCGAAACCGTTCGATTCTAGTCCTTATTACAAATACTTATTTCATGTTTCGTTAGTGATTGAGATATGTCAGAGCCCATTCCCATCCCGCCTTACCCTATCCCTCCCTGTTTTGCCGACCCTGTCCAAATGCATTCCCAAATCTCCAAAGGTGGACAGCACATCCGGGGGCATGCCAACGTTTGTCAATCTGGACTGACGTTGGCATGTATCGCGAATCTAAATGAGCTTGTATCCACTTACCACCAGGTAAACCATCTGCTCGTCTGCCACTTTCTTGGTATAAGAAACATATTAAAATAATAGTTATTTCTATTAACGATACTATATAAATTAATTTTTCTTTTCTCTCTTTTTCTTTAGTTACAAGTGAGTTACTTTAGAGTAGAAAGTGCCGCTAAGGTACACAACAAGTTTTTTTTTTATTTTATTTGTAACCCAACGCCGATACATAATGCATACATATAAACAAAATTTAAAGTTTAAGAACCAAGACCAATACAAGATTACACTAAATAGTTATTAAACATATCTGTTACTAAACATATTGAGGTGACAGCGAGCTGCAATCGCTCATACCTGTCCAATACAGAACCATAATACATAATATGTTATATTCTTATATCTTATATTACTCTAATCCAAACCTCTCTTTATAAGCTGTATATTCCAACTAACAAGCAAGGACAGCAAGCCCGAAGAATTGACTATATCGACTATATTCTATGTTAAGAAAAGCCTCTTTGCCATTCCAACTTTTATTTTAACAGTCGTCAGTTCTAGACTTTTAAAAGTGTATGTTTAAGGCTCCGAATCCATTTAGCATAAGCGAGAAGTAAGTGGAAGCAGCCTTCATCAATCGTAAAAGATTGTAAGATTGTAATTGTATTGTAATATGTCGACGAAAATTGTATTAAGTGGAAGAAATGTGGTGTAACCGAAGTCCAATCTAGGGTCCACCATACACTTGTAGCATTTTTGCATATTGCTGGAACAGTTTGTGTCCATGGACAGCGATGGTCATTTACCATCAGATGAGCCGCCCTTTAACTTATTTTATAGAATAAATGTCAAGCGGATGGACTGGCTACCTATTGGCTACCGTCGTCCATGGACACCAACATGCAAAAAATCGCCACCAATGAACGAATGATAAAGTGCAGTCGCTAAAACGGTAATCTACCCAACACCATCGGACTCTAACCTTTATAGCAAAAAGAACTACAGTATTAGAATGTTAAACAATTTTCAGATGTTGATTACGATTGCTAAGTAATTTTTACCTCAAAATCGTCGGCGTGTCAAAATAGATATGTACCTACACGCTACACGCGGATAGCTACACTAACTTAAACTTATTATTTTTATTAAGCCACAAGCAACAGAGACGTGTTCCATTAATACGATATTTTCTTATAAATATTTTGAAAGTTGCAAGAAATTGGCGTCGTCGTTCATTCTAAAGCCTTCAGCAAAAACTTGGTACGCCCGCGCGACATAGACAAATCGTTTTATATATTTCGCTCACGTCCGTGATAAACTTTCACAAGTTTTCTATAGGGTTTCCGAAAAGATTCAACAACGCCTAAATTTCTCAGAGTTTTCCTTTGCACAACTCCCGATGAATACAGTTTTTCTTAACCCTTGCAGGGTTCTCTTTCAAAATGTATACGACATCAAAGTAGACGTCCCATTTCAATGTTTCCTTTGTGAAACTAGAGTCACCGAAAAACTTTATAGTCTGAATGGAGTCCCGACTCTTGTTACCACTACTCTCGTGATCACTTTTATTTATTAGAAGTTCTTATTGTGGGCATTTGCAATGACAACCTGTCGCTACACATCCATGCCCTTTTATCGCGAGATCGTGTAGCTGTTGTCTCGCATTTCATAAATTAAGCTGGCACGATCAGATAAGTACCTAAGTAGCACACACGTTCAGAAGACCAGCATAAATATACATATTTAAGGCATAAGGCTTATACCCTATGGGAAAAAAATACTTATGTATTTTCTATCCTTTCACGTGTGTCAATGTGTGAATACGTGCGTGAGTTACCCAAAGAATTGTAACAATCGGCACGTTTAAATTAAGGGGTCGTGCCGAAAATCAGCACTGATTCAACTGACTCAACGCCTAACATGGAAGTCCAATTGCCCCCCTAGATTATTTTGTTAATATGTACATATATGCTTTCATGTGAGGCAATAAAGAGATATAATACATTTTTTTCAATTGTATACTTCACGAGTGTCTTTATATTATCCCGAAATAGGAGACAATATATTTTATGCATATAATGAAATCGTTGCAAAGCAGTGTCTTGCAAGACACACAAATTGTACACATTAATTTAATGTACATATTATTCTTTTAAATCATTGCAGTATGGAACCCAAACAACATTTTTTGGAATTTTTGTTTGTGTCTCTCTGTCTGTCAAAACGCACATCAGCTTAGGATGCGATTGTTAAAGGACTACGGTAATCACTTAACATCAAACAGACTGACTGCACGTCAGCCACCTTTCTTGCTATAATAAGTGTAACGTTGCGTTTTTGTAAAAACTATTTTCTTTTATCAAGTTTTAAAACGTCTAGGACATCTGTTGAATCGTTTTGGCATTAGTGGTTGGTAGTACTACTAACGCCACCTATTTTTCTTACTTTGAACAAATTGGTGTTATATCGATGGGAGTTTCAGTTCGGAAACTTAAAATGGATCGATTTATGAGAAAGTTAGGATTCGTTTATATTTAAATAATAAATAAAATTCTTCAGGGATTATTCCTCTTGTATTTACAAGTGTTTAAAAAAATATTTAAAAAGTGTCCTTTTATTTGAATCGTCGCAGACTCGAATTTGGATTTCAGAACGGATCTAGAAATGTAAAGGTTTGACGGAAGGAAGGCACTTTCGTTTTTGGGATTCACCAAGATGGGTGAAAAATAAATATATTTGATTGAAATAGTTGAATCCAGCGATGCCGGAGGAATCTCATCGAGATTCCACATGATAGACGTGAGGTAAGAGATTTAGTCGATGTTGTTCGGATTTTCTAATTTGATTTTCAACGCGTCACAAACGAACGCATGTTTTCATGATACATTTTTTATTTCAGCAAACACCCTAAGTTTGAGGCAGGGTCGGGATGCATGTGACGAGGGCCCAGAATGAATGAGCTACACGTCACTGTAAGATAATTTTCCTTTTCGTTTGAAACTTTTCATAGGGATCGTTCCTACCCTCTTCTATAGATTGAATTCTAAAAATATCGTATTCTTTTCAGATTTTTAAATGATTTATTGATTTATGATTTTAAATCATTTACATTTACATTTACATTCAATTTAAATTAGTTTTTGTTTTTTATATGATCGATATAGATTTCAATGATTAGATTTTACATGAGGATTTCAATGATTTATGCTGTGATTTAAATGATTAGATTTAAATGATTATTAGAGATGTTCCCTCTGATTGAGCGAGACTCCTCAGCACAGTGTCAGGAGGTGGGTAACGACTGGTTGGACCAGGGAAGGAACCGTTGGTGGACCACCCTCAGTAACGTCGGATCACAGGTACCCTTTCACCTTACTAAGCTGTAGGCGTTTCCTCGTATTGAAGATTTGACCAAGAGAACAGTGATAATAATTCTTGAAGTTGTTTTTATAGTTGAGTTTAAAGTTAGCAGGAAGAGGGTTATATTTTCACCACCGAACCGAACAAATACCCCTGATCTTTACCGTTGAGATTGATATTTCTTTAATGATGCCTAAGGGTGGGCTAAGTTGTAATAATTAAAGATTTTTAGAATTACCCTTAAGTGAACCTATGTAAATTTTATTACTATTGGAAATTAGTACAACATTCAACAACCAAAACAATAAATACATCAATCTTAAAGGGTCTCTTTCTTTCATTTATAAACAATAAAACAACAACAGGTTCTTATAAATTTCTGTAACCAGCTTGAAGTAGTTTACAGCAAGAATTAAGTTACATAAGTTTGAGTAAATTGTCATTAGCGCGATCGTCAGATACCCGTCGAACAATGCTAAAGGAACAGGTCATTACACAAAAGTGCTTACATACTACACAACTCACGACCCCCATTGGAAATTATTCTGAATACAGTATATTCTGAATACATAATTAATCACTATTTCTGAATACAGAAATTACCACACTTAATGAGAAACGTATTATTTATTAGCGGTGCCCGTGTCTTCATTCGCGTGTATTTGAAGATGATCCCCGCGGGAAGTTTACAACGGATCAAGATAAAATGTACCCTAAATGTCAATCCAAGTCATGAGCTATAACTATGCTAAGTTTCATTAAATTCTCGAGATGCGCGATCAGACAAACGGACAATTTTTTTAAAAATTGTTGTTTTGAACTCTGTATCACTCGTACACTCGTACTGTACACAGCAAATACTTTTACTTTACTTTTTTTTTTCGGTAGGGCTAAATTCTTATGGCCCTAGTGGCCTTTCAAGAGTCACCGGTCGTGTTTAATTTAGGACGAGCGTAGAAGGCGCTCAACCAGGAACAAAATGTGTGATGCAACGAGCCTAAGGGCTCCCCCGCCGGTATACCAGCGGAAGGAACGGGCCTCGGCTTAGGGCGTTGCATTGGGGGGATACCGCGGGATCGCAAGTAGGTGAGAAGCGCCCAGGCACGTGCCGATACTTGGTAAATGTGTTGGCTGAGGGCCGGTGTGTGTTGACGGTGTAACGAAGGAGACGTCCATGTTTCCGCCGACGGGGACGGTGTATCTGTGACGTCTGTGAGTGTGGTGTAAGAACCGCATTGACAGCAGTGATTGGGTCGTCAGGGTCGTCTAAGACGTGCCGTGGACGACGGTAGCGGGAAGGGGCACCCCTATCTGGGACATAGGTGAGGGAGGTAACGATCTGGGGGTCAAATACTTTTTCAAAAAATACTTCATGTACAGACTCAACTCTGTTACGATTTTATTATATTATAGATATAGATAATGGTGATGTATGTCTTAACATCAGGAGATATTTAATAATAATTAAAATTCAAAATCTCTTGAACGTTCTGGCATAATGAAGAAAGCCTTTGACGAAAAATAGGACACAATTTGAGCCATTACTTCTCTTTGAATTTAAATTCTCTGACGTCTCCATGTCATAGCAGAGCAACCTGGCCACAAGCTGCTTAAGCATGAATTCAAGAGTTCTAAGCCCGCAAAATCGCATTTCTAATCGAATGATAAACTCTTCATAGCGGACGGTGCAAAGACTTAGATAAACTTCTATACTTTTGAAGCTATAGGTATGTGGCAACACAATACATTAGGCATACAGTACAGTTAATCTTCGTAGAATCACTGTAAAACACGCTCGCATGCCCGCGAGTGACTAATATGATTCTCGTTACCTCAACGTAAAGAAACTGAAGTGAAGTGATGGGACTGTCTATCATCGACTATTATTCATAAGTTTTTAAACTAAAGCCTTTAATTTTAGTGTTTAAACTAAACTTTTTAATAAAAGGTATACAAAAACCTTTAATTTTACGTGCTTAGATCTTTTTTTTTTTTATAGAGAAGAGGGCGGACGAGCAAGCGGTCTCACGTGATGGTAAGTGTTACCGCCGCCCATGGACACCTGCAACACCAGGGGGTATGCGGGCGCGCCGCCGACCTTGCAAAACCCCATTCACAGCTCTCTTGAAGAACCACATGTCGTAGTTACATGATTTACAATATGAAATATATTCGTAAAACCCGTACGTACCGTAGGATGTGGTGAAAAATATTGTTAGATAGAGAAGAAATCCGTGTACTCGAGAATTAGAAAAAAGTCTCTTAAAAATGGGTCGTTCTAAGTTGAAATGGAATGAATCTGCAAAGTAAACTAAGCGAATTCTATTATTGAGTTACGCTACCGTTTTTATTATCTATTGACTGAAGCTAGAAAGCAGCTGACTAAGTCGACGTATATTACCGCAGATCAGATATTTTATATCTTTACGCCATTTTTGATAAAAAAAAGATAAAATAAAATTAAAAAGAAAATATATTTAACTATAAATGATCAGTCTTGAATCTAATTAAATTTATTTATTTAATATGTATATATACTAAAATCCCTTGTGGCGGCAAGAATAGTTTATATTGATGTAAGGTTCTGTTTTAATTGGTGGATTTGTGTTAAAAAATAAATTTATTTTAAGCGAAACAAGGAATGTAATGAAACTATTTTTTTTCCATTTATCTTTTACTGGTAGTAATTGAACAGTAAACTGCACGAAAGTTCTTCTCGAAGTACTTCAAAAATGCGAATAATTCTTATTATGACGACCAAATACACTACTAGACTGTGTGTACTCTTAGTTTATTTTTATAGGCAAATGAGCACCAGATCATACAAGACAAATCTGCATTACGGAACCCCTCAGAGGTTTTAGTTGTGGAATAAAGGATAATTAGAACCAAGGAGGCCTTTATTTTGTACTAACTTCTACTCGCGGCTTCGTTTGCGTGGACTAAACAACTGTAAAAGATTTTTAACACCTGCTCAACACACCGAGCTTTCTGGAGGCCATTTTGGCCTTGTTTTCCAGATGATTCCTAAATTCGACTCTGTTGGAAATGTCTACGATGGTGATTTTTTACGTGATGGTCAAACAAACACATATACAGACAAAATTTTTATAAACTACTGATTTGGGTTCTGTAGCTTCTAAAGAGAGCCCCCATTTTTTTTTTCAATTAAGTCAATGTACAGTCAACCTTTTTACTGTTTTATTATATATATTGTATATATTGTATGTAAACCCAGACTATTGTGGTCACTGAGTCTATCCGCGGCACAAATGATAGTTAAGTCGTTCAAGACAGAAAATATCGATATATTCTTTTCTACTGAGACTAATAAAACTGTCAAAGCAAAGCATTTTTACATTCATAAACAAGACCTGGTTAGAAAATAGCATAACATTTATCAATCTTTTCTGTCCTTTTATTCGCGCATGGGTCCACGGGTAAATAAAATGATCCGTTGTTCTAGCGGTGGGTCAAAGTGGTGGTACCACGAGTCGTGAACCAAGTAAGTAGATAGGTGTTAATTTGGTTTAGACTCGATAACAAAATAATTCCGCCCTGCGAAAGGAAGCGACAAAATAAAAAAGACACCCTTTTCAACACAACGAGGCGTCTGAATAATTTGTTGTGACAAATTGTGGTCCCATTCAAAACAAGCGTCCGCTTGCTTTAGATTTATGTAACTTTTGTATAGAAGGAGGGAAATTCTTCAGAACCGAAAGACCTTTTTTCTGCCTGTATTGGCAAACGCGGCGCAGAATTTCAATGTCCGTGTTTTATTGGAAACGGCCACCCTTTTTTTTCTGTATATCGAAAATTACCTTATGAATTGGGTGTAAAAAGAAAAAATCTCTAAAAGATCGCTTGGACTATGGCCACTAAAAACATTCTAACAGTTGCTTTCTATAATACTTCTAACTGCTGGAGCTAATAGTAATAGTTTTTGCAAGAGTTGTATGGTGAGTTACAATAACGCAACCTTAACAAATTAAACATAAACATAAGTCACATTTCCAGACCAGACCAGAATCAGACCAGAATGACAGAGACGTTGACACGCCCCTGCATATGCTGTCCACCTTTGGAGATTTGGGAATGCATTTGGACAGGGTTGGCAAAATAGGCAGGGACGGGCTAAGGTGGGATGGGAATGGGCTCTGCCATATTTCAATCACTAATGAAACGTGAAACAAGGAGTTTGTAATAAGGACTACAATCGAACGGTTTTGTGTTGGTGGCTGCACTTATATTGGAACAATAGGATGAATTCATTTTACGGTTGTCTTTTGTAAGAGAGGGCTAGCTTAGCCAGTCGGCTGCGTCCAGCGGCTATAGGATTACAGCTTGCACCCTCACCCTCCCTTCCTATTATAAGAATTTAATCAGCAGAGACAAATTCTAAGGATATATTTAATATTGTAAAGACTCAAAATTCACAGACAAAACACACAGCTGAGCCTCGATTTATCATAAGTTTTGTTAATTAATAAATCCGTTCTAAATAAATATTAAAATCGATATAGGAATGTCGCTTGCATTTAAAAATAAAATTCTCTTAAATATTCAATTGTAATACTGTATTCTGATAGCTTGACTGTTTTCATTTTAATTCAAAAGTTGAAACAAATTAAATATTGAATATATAAGACATATTAATTTATTTTTGAATAACATTTGTACAAAAAGAATTCGTATTACTTATTAATCTTTTAGATCTAATATTATTATTGTATAAGTTATATGGTAGGTATGGTAGGTCAGAACAGCAAATCAACAGTATGTCAGATGATGAAATATGTTAAGAATCATAAAAAATAATAAATAAATTATTCTGAATTTAACTTTTATAGTGTTTGTTTCAATGCATGCTTGTCATGTCACAAGCGCGTTACAAATCACCGCAAAAGCTCTATGAGTCGCCAGTGCGTTGCTGGTGCAGGACTGGGTAGTATTATGTAGTCTGTGCTACTGTTTTAGTTTGTTATCCTAACAAGGCGGCTATAAGATAACAAAGAACTCATCTGCAAAGATAATCTTATAAAATAAAAATATTCATAACTACATAAAAATCTCCGGAATAGGTTGATGCTATGACTAACCGCCGGAGTTACCCCACTCTCCTAGAAGACTGCTGTGAAACGTACTAACATGTTTCAAGAGTAAGCGAGAGTTAAAAAGTATTTTTATTATTTTCCCATCCTATTCCATCCAATTCCGTAGCATCCTCTCCAATTTCCGTCATAAAGTAAAATGCGAATGTAATGGGATATGTTTACCTTGGGTTCCATACCTTTTTTCTAAATCTTGTTTCTTAAATCCCCAAATATTCGTCATTTGTCCGTTCAATGGTAAGTGAAGCCACACTCATACCATTTTTTGTTTAGTTTCTAAATTTTTTAATTTTAACTGATCCGCTTACCAACATGCAAAGCGCCATTTCCTTATATAAAAAAATCCTAGACTTTGAATAAATAAAAACAGAAAAATACGACAGTGTTGAGCGCCCTTTACATAGTTTATATCCCAAGTGAGGACAAGTGTCCGTACAGTGTCAGTGTCATAAAGCGTGTCTCGACCCGGCCCGTTAAAAGTTTACTACTCGCTGACACATCCCTTTCAGTGTACTTGAAACTTCTATAGCAATACGTAATATTATTCCATTCGAGACCTTGCTACTAAGTCATTAAGGTTTCTGTGTGAATATCTTGACCTGTGTGCGTAAGGTATGCATTCAAAGTATGAGTATGTTGATGCAACTAGCAGTAGATATGTATACACAGTAGCAGACAAACAGTCACCCCACCCGATGAAAAGTGGTTTTACCGTCTCTAGTGACATTCGCAACACAACTGAAGTATAATTATTTTATAGAAAGTGACAAAAAAGGTATTAACGGTATTTTTAATAGTACAAACACATCATTCCACATCATTACGATTATAATACTTCATTTAAGTAACAAATATGTCTTAGTGAAAACTGTTATGGGTTAGTTTTACTCTGTTTGTATTGTGTTACTTTCATCTATTGTTTGTAATAGTACTAATCGTGTTTATTTTCTAAGTAATAAATAAAATATATTAACAAGATCAATTAATTAGGATTCCAGTGTAAATGTTAGACGATAATAACCTCTAGCGATACTTTCCAACAATTGATTTGCAGTTAGTTAATCTATCGCGCAGGCTTTTTTATTGAAAGAAAGTGATAGATCAGTAGATTAACACGAGTTACCCGTCAAGTCGTAAATGGATACAGCGGCTCACGGATATCCGCCACACACACCGACGTCAGTCAAGAATTACGTATGCACTTTGGCAAGCCCCTGGATGCGCCTTTAGAACTTTAGATGTTTAAAAGTAGATTTTGGTGAAATTGTATTTAGTGGATTGGTGTTAGAAGTGGATCTGTATTTGTATTCGTGGAATAACAACATTGATACAATAAAATAATGCAAACGGATTAGGACGGATGGGAATATTTCCCACCCACCCCAATTGTTTTTTCCATTTCTCATTCTTGAGGAATCACTCTCATTTTAACATCCCAATGTTTTTTGGGCGATGGAATAGGATAATGAGTACTCAATATGCTATCTAGTCGTATGTATGAGAAGGGATTGGATGAGACAGGTGAATATTTCCAATTTCGTTTTGTTACTCACAAGTTTTAATAATATTATAACTTAATAATAACTACTACATTAAAGAAGTTCTTTCTTTTCAGATTTGATCGATTCTTTTCAGTCAAATTTCGTGAGACACTATGTCAATGGTCAACTCAACTAAGTCAAGTACTAAGTCAACGTCCAAGTCTGTGACAGGCCTTGCAAGAGGCATAGATATACCTACCCTGCAGTGACGAAACACAGATAAGTGATAAACAAAGTTAAGTTATAATAATGGTTGCGTTGCACTCACACCAGATACAGCTTTTTTTATGTACGAAGGCGGCAGACGAGCATACAGTTCACCTGATGGTAAGTGGATACTGTCGTCCATAGACATCCGCGATACATGCCAACATTAGTCCAAAATGACAAACGTTGGCACGTCCCCGGATGCGCTGCCTATTTTTAGAGATACAGGAATGGATTTGGAGAAAGGGTTGGGAAAATGGGAAGGGATAGGATGGGAATGGACTCTAGCACATCTCACTCACTACCGAAACACGTACGTACATTGGAGAAATAAGATAAAGTGGGAAATGCAGTACACTTCAAGGTAGTAGCGCGCCCAGAGGCTGTTTGATTGCAGCGTGCACTCTGCCCGTCACTCTCCTTTGGAGTACTTACTCATAACTTTCATTAAAGGTGTAAACTGATATGTTTTTACAACATATTTCTCAGAAATGCATCGAGTCGTATCGACTTACTCTTTGATGTCCTTATGTTATTTTTTTATGTTTATCGTTGTATTAAAATTCTGTTAGAGTAACGCCTAAACATTCGCGAGTCCTTGAAAGCATTCGGTTTTACTGTATCTGAAACGTAATTAAGGCCTTTTAAATTATTTAATTATTCAAAACGCTGCTACCTAATGTTGTAATTAAACGTATTCCTTCGAGAAACGTTCTAATGTAAAGATTTTAGCGTAATAATTCTTTTTGCCTTGCCTTTCTCTTGAACCGTGAAATTCTTGCCTCCAAAAATGGCTTTTATTTACTTCGTTTGGTTATGTAACTGAATATAATAACACATATAAACAAATGGAAAATATATATGTAGATGTGAAATAAATTAATGTAACTTTCAGCAACCTGTATAAATTAAAGTTGTATCAATTTTACCTCACACAGTTTTATGGCAGCGAGAAATTATCCTTACGTTGTACACTTTATTTGTTAATGTTAAATAAATAATATAAAATATAAATACATAGAAATATTTTTCTTGTAAATCAGAACATCAGTCTGTTCGGAGTTCGAATTTTCTAATCCTAATATTTGTACAAATCACCTAAATCAGTTTTTTTAATGTTTATTCTTTCTATTAATTCCTAAAACATATGAAATGCAAAATCCGAATCTCCATTTGCCAGTTGTTCGGGCCGCCGCTTTATTGTTCGGCCACGTTTCTAAGCGCGGCCTTTTAGCCCATGACAGATGATGACTAACACTGTCACCGGGAGAATATTCGCAGATCATCATTACCTGTCTTCGTCGCACGCGCGCATTTCGCTAAACCCCAGTGGATATCGTTATTAAAATAATTAATAGGGTAGCGACCCCAGTGTTAAGGAAATTAGTAATCACATCTTGGCCGGCTGCTGGATGAGCTGCCGCCTGGAATCCCCAGAGTAAGTTGACATTTTCTATAATTAAACACTTTCGTATTTTCCCCCAATCATTTATGCTCCCTCGCAACCCTCGCACCGCGCCCACATTTAATAGTCATTTCTTTAATTTTCTCACCCCGCAGGTCCTTCACCAGCTGGTCCATAAAATACATTTAGTGATATCTTATGGATACATAACGCGCCATTACCAGTTTTTACCATCTGACGTGCAATGATGCCACATAGACAATCATTAACTGTCTTATTAAAATTACGTCATAAATTATTTTCAATTTAAAAAATGGTCAACTGACCCAGATCTTAAATAGAAAATCGAATGCAATACATATCCATCTCAATAAATGCGACATGACATGTGATTCGTACATGAAGGATGTGCCTTAAAACGCCACAAGTCAAGAGGGTTGTCGAGTTCACGTGTGTTGAGTAAGTATATTTAAGTAGAATAGATATTGTAAAGCCAAAATATGTATTGTCTACGATGACGTTTGACATTTATTGTCGTTGGCCAGCAAGCAGGCTCAACGTGAATTGTGTAAAATTAGTTATTTCAACAGAAATAACCCATTTCCATCGAAGGGCCGCCTTTTCATGCTGCGTCCAGTATTCAACGCAACTACATGAACAAACGATGAGTTGCTTATTAGGTAAATCGTCTACATTATGCCTTGTGCTAAACCACATCGGTGGTGATTAATCTTTAAAGCTTCAACCACAAGAACAAATTCTTTGTGAACAGAACAACGATCAGAAAGTTGCTAGGAAGTACGAGCATTACAAAGATCCATTCGCAAACTACTAGAAGTTCTCTTTGTGTTAGAAACAACACAAACAATCAAACATAAATGTAGATATGACTGCATTTACATTAGCGTAAGCGCAGCGTACGACAAACGTTATCAAGATGGTCCTAAAATTATGCTATCTACTTTTTAGTAATCTGTTATCGTAATAAAATATGCTCCCAAACTTTAAAATAAATAAAAAAGTAAAATTATGCATTGCAGTGCTGAGATCGTATTAAGTTGGCAAATGGAACTGTAGCTACTTTATGTTTTGTTTTTTATTGGCTAAGTAATAAACTTAAATTCAACTATACATACACGTCCGGTGACTGTTCAGTAACCATTAACTTCGACTTTAGAAAGAAGAAGAAATGTCATTAGGATCACATAAAATGTCACATTAAAGATATGTTGGATTATTCGTTGCAACCATCGTGTGTTGCAAAATAGCCGTCGCGCTCAAATCGACAACTGATACTTCCATCGATCTGAGGAAGAAGAAGAACATTACAAATGATACCTGTAGTTTCACAGCGATCGTCTTTTCACTTTGCACGTGTCAAATTTTCACGTATGGAACTGCAATAACAGAAGTATATCCCGAAATTACAATATAACTGAACTCAATCCTACACTTATAATACAAATGTGTATTATACTCTTTATATACATTGTACTCTATTGTATTGTATACATTTATATACTCTATTGTATATATGAGACTATATATTGTATTATCAATAAACAGCAGTTATTAACACCGTGTTTATTGTTATATCATTTTAAATTCAACGTAGACTTCTACGCCATATAAAATGTGAAAATGCTGCAATCGCCTACGTGTATCCGTAGAGCATGCTCCGCCTACACCACTTTGAGCACAACCTTATCTGGGAACATCGTCATTTGTTCCGTTCATCACGCTACATACGAACGAACTTCGCCTTTCGCCGCCCAGTAACTTTGCACAGCTATCGTAACTACAAACAGTTATAATAACTGTAGAAAACTGTACTTGAGTACCTCTACTCAATACCGCATGTTAACATTTTAATGAATGCTTTATCATTTAACCATTAAACATTGCTTTCACGTTCCAACGTGATTTTTTTCATTTTTGCTTTTGCCACTAACACGTTGTATTCAGTATTATATAGTACCAATGTAATGATTGCAGATACAAAGAGATCCAGAAAAAATGTACATTAGGTACGCTGTTTTCCTATCAAAAATTACAGAAAATTTAAAACAAATATTATAGAGTTTGTACATTTGTATTCATATACTTTGTTTATTAATTAAAAACAGCTTCATACATTTTTAAGAATTTATAAAAATGATTGAACCCCTATTATTAATTTTAAAATTGCATAGGTACTACATTTCCGACGTAATTTTCCACTCCACTGATTCCTTCTAATTTCTACTGTAACATTTAGCTCGCTTTACAATGATATTAAGCCTACAAATAACGGGCGAGTCACGTACTCCTTGTATAGGAATTCCCGTGATATTAATATCTTAGCGCTAACTACAATTGTACATTCATAACAATCACTGTGTTCAACGAGAGTACAGACAAATGACTTCGTTAATTTCATATTTATTATTAAAAATCGCATAAGGAGGAGGGCCAGTCGTAGCACCATTCGGCAGGAGTTATCTTTCAACACCCTATACTGTACAACTGTACCGAAACACTGAACAAGGTGTAATGAGCATTTATCAAATTTAAACATTTTTCCGATTAGATTGGAAAAACAAAAACTTCCACTCACCAAATAAATAAAATGCTTTTTAAAAACATCGTAATCTACTTTATCTCTTCTTATATTATAGCTAACTGTATATGTCACTGGAGGCGATCTGTGATGCACACTGTTCTTCCATATCTTCGACGACTTGCACATATTATAAAATAGCAGCATACATAGTGACCCACACGTAAATTCCCTCTATTTAAAGACAAACAAACATGAACACGAACTATCAAATCCGTACAAACATTTGTGTATAAATAAATCAAATAAAACCAGCAGATCCTTGTGTGTTACCCGGGAGCTTTCCAACATCAAGCAGAGATATTCCCCCTTTGTGCCAAATTTCATCTCAATCAGTTTCTATATCAATCTACAATCTACATTGTGTTTATCAATTTTGCTATATCCCATGTATAGTCAGATCACCCATTTATCATTAATTCATTTAGTTGGACATATATCTCCCTTTGTTCCACAACAAAACAACAAAATTACGTTGCATATACAAATATAAGCATAATTTGCAAGTTTCTTGGTATAAGTAAGTTGACAGTTCGTAGTAGTCAGCAATCACATTATATATCTAGGAAAGCCCAAACAGTGAAAACCAGTGATACCACATTAACATTTCCAGTAAAAATATGTTTGCAATTGAAATGAACCCTGCAAATCGTTCAATTAGTTAATGGAGCCGCGAACACACCTCGCACCGTTCCAAACGGCATAGCCTAGGGGATAGGAGGTCTGTTTCTATTCCTATAAACTGCAGAGGTTACACGTCACGTATTTGTTTACATAAATGAGACTAGGTTTTACAGATATTTTATTGAAATTATATTATTTTATTGCATAGTCAACCACGCCAGGGGTTTGATAAGTTGTTTTCACTTCTACGTTATGCTTTATTATGCATAAATAAATGTATGGTATGGATTTTACCTTTGCTGCATGAAAAGAATATTAACGACATTGGATATTACAGCCACGTTATAAACCAGACTATTTGTAAAACATTTGTATCTCTAGAATTATTCTTACAGGCGTCTAGACTCTAGACTATAGTCCTGCCGCACCTTTCTGGTCGTGAATCAGCTGATTACGGTTTCTGGTTAACGTCTAGACAAGTCCTAAATACATTTAGACACGAAACGAGAACAACACATGAAAGAGCATTTACGAATTATAAGTGATATGATATCAAAATAATGTTATGACCCTGAAAAAATCTATTTTGAGTTTACGCTATAAATTTAAATTGAACGTTAGATGCTATAATTAGAGTATTCTAACGTTAAATGCTAACGTTAATGCTAATACTGCTAACGTTAGAGGTATTCGATCTTAAGACGAAACATTAAAATAAAACGAACGAAGACTTTTGAGAGAAAGGGCGCATGTTGCGATTCCACAGATTCTGCGAGATCTGCCTTAAAATTTACCATTAATTTAGATTGTCTACGAGTACGTGAGTACGCGCGCCCACTAAAACGAGGGCAGACGAACATACAGTCCAACTGATGGTAAGTGGATACTGTCGTCCATGGACATCCGCGATACATCAGTCCAGAATAACAAACCTTGGCACGCCCCCGGACGGACCGGAAAATGAGGAGGATGGACATTTACAATAGGATGGGATGGGAATGGGCTTTGGCATATCTCACTCACTACCGAAACACGTACTTATGTTGGAGAAATACATTAAAGTAGAAAATGCAATACATTTCAAGGTAGTCTTCTGTGAGAGGTAAAGTGGACAGTCGAATGCGCCAGCGGCTGTGGGAATGCACATGCACTCTCCCCCTACCATAGTATTAGCGCTAGCGTCCATTAGGCTCGCCGAATCGAGTATAAAATCGCGAATACTATGAAACTGCGTCGATTAGGAACGCGCCGAGGCGCGGCGAGCTGAATTGCACCAAATGCATCGCTCGTAAGGGGAATTTCTGCGGCATACACCCACCGCGTTTCAACTCGACTCGGCGCGACGCGCACTAGCTTAGTTGACGCAGGTGAGCAGAGTTGCGCGGCCTGCATGTTCCACTTTTTCTCATAATTTCTTGTAAAATATACGAAAATTAATTATGTACTTAAGCTGAGTTTTTAAATCAGGGAACAAATGATGAAAGTTTCCGTAGACATCTTTTTTGCATATATCGAGTACACGATCTCTTCGTTAGAGCTATCTATAACAAGTTCCCAACCTATTTCGATGACGACTTACGACAACTGAATAATTCGCTTCGAATCGTCTATGATGGACGCACCCGAAAAAATGCGATTCGATTCGATGCGATTAGTTTGGTCTGTAGTCGACGCTTACTTTTACAAGATAATGGTTATTCGAAGATGTATCTCAAGATATATTTAATCTGTTTACTGTGACAATTTAAACAGTCACATCCCGTACATCTCGTGGGCGATAATATCCACTTACACGGATAGACATCTGTCGCCTTATTTCTATAAAAGAAGAATTCACATAGGTTATGTAGGTTATACGTGAAATTAACCAACCAACTGTGCTACAAGGTGCAATGTGTCGAAATTCCGATCTTGCCCTATCATCGTAGCATACAAATGTTTCTGAACAACTGCTCGATGACTTTTTGAAGCAGTCATTAGTTAGTTTTCAAAATTTAACCATTTTGTTTTGTTATATCAACAAACGTAATCATGCGCTCGTGATTTTTTAAATTTCATTTATTTACATTAAGTAGTTATTTCAATAATTATGGTATTAGTCGTAAATAGTTATGGTGCCGTGTGGCCGACTATAGAATAAGCCCACCCCATCTCTTCTTCGTCTTATTCTTCAGTTGATAGATGGCAGTATCAGTTGTCGACTTAAGCGCGAAGACTATTTTACCAACGTCACGTGACACCTCATCTCTTCTCATGGGTGTCGTAAGAGGCGACTAAGGGACGCTACCACAATCGCTGAGGAACTACATAACCCCTGAAAGAGTGAGCTCGCCAACCAGTGTGGTCAGCGTGGCGTCTTAAGGCCATATATCCCTCGTGCACAAGACAATGTGCAGTGGATACTTTGCATTGCATTGCAGTTATTTGATTTTTTTTAGTATTTTATATAATTTTTTGACTAAACAAAACAAAAACAAATGAAAATATTAACTGACAGGTTTCTGTGTAACAAACATGTGACAAATTGACACAATTTGTCAGAAATCTCTGAGTTTTTATAGTATTTTTCTGTTGGGGCATAGTTTATTTTAAAGGAGATGATAGTAACAGACAGTAAATGGGATGCCGTTGTCCATGGACGTCCTCGATATTGGTATGGAATCAGTCAAGAATTACGAATGCGTCCCCGAATGAGTTTCTTACGTTTGGAACTTAAAAGTGGACTTTAATTTAGATTGGAATGAAATGGAATAACGAGTATAACGGGATGAATTTCCGTTATCGCATTATACTTTCTATGTCCTGGGAGAAATAGGGACGTAAAATGAGCAGAGCTCAAGCGAATCTTACTCACTTCCAAAACACATACTCGTACGTCATTATTTTGCAAGAGACCGGTAACTCAAGTACGCTCAAGTACCAGATCAAAACCAACTCAAAACCAGTCGAGTACGCTCAGATGCTGTGGAATTATAGAATTCATCCTCCCCCTTATGGTCATCGAGTTGGTTATGGTACAACATATATAGAAAAGATATAGATATAACGTTGAACAGAGACACATTTTTAATAGAAATTCTATAAGAGCATAAACAGATCGTTATTGAAATTAAACGAATATAATTCACTTGTAGATATTTATAACATAATCTTTTGATATCATAGATATATAGATAGATACTCGTATAATAGATAAATATTTTTTTAGAAATTTAGATAATCATGCATTTGTCATAATAATTCATGCACGTCTCAGTTCAAAATTTTATGATACACCCCTTTTTGTATCTCATTTTGTTCAAAATGCCAATTAAGAAAATGCCATATTAAGTTATCCTTTTTTACAATTATTCTGTTCAATAAAGTTGGTATAAATAAATTAATATAATCCACTAACCAACCGAAATAAGCAACCCTCTTACAGAGAGGGAAAATACTTAAATATCCTCATGAGATAAATGTACCCATACCCACCGCGTTTGCTCGCTGTGATTGGATAACATCATTACACGGAACCAGTCTGCATTCCCTTCGATTCAAACAAATTCCGCTTTTAAACTAGAATTCACCGTCGTGCTGTTCAAATGCCCATAAAATATTCTCTTTTAAAGAAAACCAATATCTTTAATACCGATGATAACACGTTTAATGTACCTTTAAATACTGACTTATTTGAAATTTGTTATTTGAGTCAATTTATGAACAAATATAAAGAGATCTAAAAGATCTCTACGTATATATAAAATACAAAATCAGTCCCTTCGTCTGTCTATCTCTTTCTTTGATCGCACTACTCTCTGCACCTACTGGCATAAAATCAATTGAAAATATTATTAAGTTATTGAATACCGAGCAACGATCGTTACGAAAAATGTAACTATCCTATCCGGATGATTTTAATATTGGAACCATCGATGTAGATAGACGTGAAGAGTAAATTGTAGTGACGGGAAACCACTCACCGATGAAACGAAACTTCTCTCTTGACTCAATTCACCATTTTTGACGAATTTTTGCAATTGATTTTTTTTTTATACACTAGTGGGCGGACGAGCAAGCGGTCCCACGTGATGGTAAGTGTTATCGCCGCCCATGGACACCTGCAACACCAGGGGGTATGCGGGCGCGCCGCCGACCTTGCAAAATTCTATTCACAACTCTCTTGAAGAACCCAATATCGTAGCATAACGGAAAGACCTCTTGAGGCAGTTCGTTCCACGGCCTACGGGTTCGCGGTATAAAATAATTTTTGGACCGAACAGTGCGCGACACATCCGTATTCAGGAAATACGGATGGAGGTGCGATTGTAGAAACCCGAAGTGGGAATTATGTTAAACAATTCTTCAGAGCATTCCCCATTGTACAGGCGGTAGAACACACAGAGAGACGCAACGTCTCTCCGAATGCTGAGGGATTCTAAACCGCCCGTGAGAGTGAGATAGTCGACAATACGAACAGCACGTCATTGGATAGGTCCAATTGGTATTTCGGTGCGCCGACCCAGAGATGAGAGCAATACTCCATATGGGGCCTCACCTGAGCTTTGTAAAGCATAAGGAGTTGCCCAGGGGTGAAGTACCGCTTCGCTCTGTTCAGCACACCGAGCTTTTTGGAGGCCATTTTGACCTTATTTTACAGATGACCCCTAAATTCGACTTTGCTGGAGATGTCGACACCTAGAATCCCGATACTCTCCGAGATCTTAAGTGGTATGCTCTGAAAGCGAGGTGCTACGACAAAAGAGGTTTTTAAAGTTTTAAAGTTTTTTTATTAAAGCATTTTAGGCACATTTAGGCACAAATGCACATTTAGGTATTTTTGTTTTTCTTAAAGCTTTCCAAGCGACATCAGTCAAAACAGACTGAACGAGCAGCGCGAGAAGCAGGAGCTTTTAGCGTCAACTTCGGGCACGCAGCGACCGAATAGCGTTATAGGAATATATAATGAAAGTGGAAGTGAAAGTGACCTCTGAAACTAGCCAACTCGTTTAGCCAGCGTGGCGTTAAACATCCTTATGTTTTGTATGTTTGTTTTGTATGTATGTTCTTTATGTATGTTTTGTTTTGTACATACATACCTTATGTACAAAACAATGTGCATAAGAAGGCCTACAGTGGATACTAACAGGACTGATTGCATAGTTTGCATTGGAATGAAAAAGTCATACAAGCAAATGCATTTTCAAATTCACACCCATTTGTTTATATTATTATATCCCTTGTGTACAAAACAATGTGCATAAGAAAGCCTACAGTGGATACTAACAGGACTGATTGCATAGATTGCATTGGAATGAAAAAGTCATACAAGCAAATGCATTTTCAAATTTACACCCATTTGTTTATATTATTACTCAACAATTTGCCATAAACATGTGTATTTGCCATAAACATTAAGAATGGGGAGGGTGCACGCCTGCACGTTGCAATCCAAGAGTCGCTGGGCCTTGAAATATACTGCATTTCCCACTTTGTCCTATTCCCTTTGTCCTAGTCCTATCCTATTAATGTATGTACGTGTTTCGATAGTGAGTGAAATATGCCAGAGCTTATTCCCATCCCATCTCATCCTTCATCATTTGCCCAGCCCTTTCTCCATTATTAGGTCTGCAACGGTACTCGTGCTCGTGCGATCATCATCTCAGCCCTTGGACGTCCACTGCTGGACATAGGCCTCCCCCATTGTCCGCCATTTAGACCTATCGGCAGCGACCTGCATCCAGCGGGTGCCCGCAACCTTTATGAGGTCGTCTGTCCATCTAGCAGATGGACGTCCTCGGCTTCGTCCGCCGGTACGTGGTCTCCATTCGAGAACCCCTCTGCCCCATCGGCCATCGGTTCTTCGAGCTATGTGCCCTGCCCACTGCCACTTCAGCTTGCTAACCCGAGAGGCTATGTCGGTGACTTTAGTTCGTCTACGGATCTCCTCATTCCTGATTCGATCACGTAGGGAAACCCCGAGCATAGCCCTCTCCATAGCAGGTGAGTGATGCATTCGCCATCAACGTTGATGCCGAGTCCTTTCCATTCCAGGAGCTTGAAAGCGTCTTCCATCGCATTGGTGAAGAGCTTCGGAGAGATGACATCTCCTTGTCTCACACCCCTCTGCAATGGAATCGGCTCCGTGCTCCCTTCCTGTACTCGGACTGACATGGTGGCGTTGTTATACAAACACTTCAACACTTCGATATACCGATATGTCAATATGGCACCGCTGGAGGGACTGTAGCACTGCCCAAGTCTCGATCGAATCAAAGGCTTTCTCATAGTCCAGAAACGCTAAGCATAATGGCAAGTTATACTCCTCGGTCTTCTGTATAACTTGCCGTTATACAGGTCGTGCGATCAGGCAACCCAAAATACCCAATACCGAAATGTCTATAAGTCTGGCGCAGTATGTCCAGCATTTACCAACCCAGAGCTAAAGATATGTCAAGTTCCGAAGTCAACAGTTTAATACTAAAAGCATCCGCTAACAGTTAAAAAATTGGATCGGTTAGCGTAGTAAATGTGCCCAAGTCGGTCCGTCTTAATCCACGGTCGCGTAGGGCTTGGTAAACACTAATCTTTGCCAACGCTATTTGGGCCATAGATTAAACAGCAGATGTGGCATAGCTCACATAATATCGGGAAATTATCCGGCGAAGCCTAAAACCCCCGTATACTTAACAAACTCCATTAATATTAGTTCCAACCAACAGTATAGTTTTCGATAGTATTATACTCAGACAATTGACCTTTGACCTTTTATCGTTATTCCACCGGTGGCTAACAAACAACGAACGGATGAACTGTATATTATTTGTGATTTCTTAAACAAGTCGGGCTTTTGCGCTTCTGTAGAAGTGTCGCCACTGCCGAGTGGCCAATCACGTCATCCATCAGCCTAAGTTTTAACTTACATATATATGTTTTAGTGTACAATAAAGTCTACCTGTTTATTATAACAGTTTTAAGCAAACTAGTTGACTCTTCTACCTCATTTATAATCTCGGAGCCAATGGTAACGGAGACTCCATCCAGACTTATTTCCGCGGGCACTCGTTTGGAATAAATAAACAACTGGCGGCTCCAATATATACGAGCCTTGATTTTTCCTTATTGAGCCTATCACCAATCAATGACTAAATAATAATATTTATTGTTTAAATATTTGCACAAAGAGAAAACATTACCTGGCGAATAAATGTCGAGTAGAAATTACACCCCTAGACTGCCACCGCCTTTAATATATATTATTTTATTTATATACACTTTATTATTTTAACAAAAGGCGCACTTAACGCATTTTCTCCCAGTTAACCTAGTGACTATTTAGCGATGGTATGATAGATGCAAGTGAAACAGTATAGGAGAACACAACAAATTAAATAAAATATCTGTACAAATGTAAATGATAATAAATTTATTTATTTAATTTTCATTGCACATTGTTATGTACAAAAGGCGAACCTGATGCCATAAATAAGGCCTTCTCTGCAAGTTAACCACCAGATTATTGCGAAAAGGGTTCGCAGGTGCTGTTTTAAATTAGAAAATAGGATGCACAAAAAATGGAACATAACATAACATGTAATAATTATTGATGGGGAGAGTACAATCCAACAGCTGCTGGGCTGACATTATCCACTTACCATCAGGTGGACTGTATGCTCGTCTACCGCCTTCCTCCATAAAAAAAAACTTAAAATATACATACTCGTACATATTATATATATATATCAATGTAATAAAATGAAAATACTAATTTTTTTAGGTTGATTTTAATATTTCTTAGTCAACCTGATAGGTCCAGGGAGAAACCTCATCATGTTCGCAAACATTATCAATACGATAATCGTGTGGTTTGTAAAAATTGGTTGGATTAATAAATAGAATCGCTTGAGTTCATTTACCAGATGCACTTAACGAATGTAACAAACATTTGTGAAAGTGCAGTGATCGGACTAGAATAAAGAGCTTCGAGAGAGAATTATTGAGTGCAATCCAACCCATTGCCGTCAATAAATCTTTTTGTAATTCTTGGATGGAAACCTTAATCAAAGGAGCTATTCTTCCTTTTCCTTCAGCAAATCGAAGTTGGGCTAAAGATTTTTAATTTAAAAAGCGGTTTTGTGTTACATCTTTCGATGGCTTTCTTTTTGAAAATTTCAATGGCCGCAGATTCTAATTTATTTTTGTTGTCGGTAGAATAACACCTGCTTATAGATATTTGGTACAAATATGTACTGTTCTGGGAAATTGAAAATTGGTTATTTCCTTGGACATGACTAATACTAACCCAAAACAAATTGATATATGTTTCTTTTTCAATTTTACGTATATTACTTTTAATTATTTATTTGTAGGTACTTACAATGACGTTCACTCGGTCTCTAGTACTAGATATAATAATAAGAATAGATTGTGATGAGCCCTTATCACCATCCCCTTCTACTTCACAGGAGGAAGTGTCGTGAAGTTTAAGGGGGAGAGTGCACGCTGCAATCCAACAGCTGCTTGGCGCGCTCGACTAGCCACATTACCCCTCTCTCACAGAAGACTACTTTGAAATGTTCTGCATTTCCCACTTTATTATTTCCCTAATGTACGTATGTGTTTCGGTAGTGAGTGAGATGTGCCAGAGCCCATTCCCGTCCTATCCCTCCCCATTTTCCCAACCCTTTCTCCAAATCCATTCCTATATCTCCAAATGTAGTAATTACCATGTTGTTTTGATTTTTTAATATAGAAATAAATACATTACAAATGTTCACCTATGTACAAATGTACATTACAATGTACAATGTTTTGTAAACGGTATTTTATTACAAGTTTTAGGGGACATGGTTGTGCCCCCGCCAAGGTGTATTTTTGCCAATTTTATATGCCGTTACAAGCCAATTTTATGCGTTCATAGGTTACGAATAGTAACCCGCGATGTATTTTTGCCGATTTTATGTGGCGCTACAAGTGTTCATAGAGGCAGACATTACACACGCTAAACGAAATTATTTAGATCAGCGAGCGTAACATGCGGTAATTTCACGTAATGTAACAGCATAATTTCAGATAAAATATATTGTGACTGATAAATATATTGCGCTTATGATGGAAATCAGCCTAACGAAGTTTCTGTGCCGGGCCCAAAGATACAAAAGCTGGAATCTGCAATCTTTTTATAATAGATGGCAGACGAACTGGCCGGCCACATGATGGTAAGTGGTCACCGCAGCCCATGATCACCTGCAACACCAGGACCTGTAACTAATTGTAGCAAACCAATTTAATAATAATTAAATTCATCTCGTGACTTTACACTCGAAAGATAGGTACTACAAGTAAAGTTGCCCACCTAACTCAACCCATTTCATTCCAAATCTTAATGCCTATTAGCTCATTGGTGTCCACGGGTAAAATTAATAGAAATATAATGAAACTCACAATCCAATGCAGACTCAGGTGTGTAAATATAAACAATGAGCTCATATATCGCAAGGGCTTAGTGAAATAGCTATCGGTTTCGGAGCACGGCAATACAATAGAATCGTTATTTACATACAGATGAATAAAGTATTAAATTTGACGTAATGAAATACCTAACTACATATTTTAGGTTATTAAAACAGTTCTGATAGTGTCACCAGGTGGTCCACTTTCTCGGGAAATTCCAGTTCTCAGTGGTTTAATAACTAGGTGTTCCGCAGTCAATATTTTCGGCTGCTCATTTAATTATTTCTCATCAGTTGCAGTTTTAATATATGTACATCTACACACGCACACGCTACACATATATTGTACCGCACCGGCTTCCTATTAGCGGACTGTATGTAACGATGTGGTCGCCGGTACGGTTCTTGCTTGCTGTATGTGCTGGTTTTTCTTCAGAATGCCAATATTTCTTCTATTTTCTGGTTTTCTTATATCACTGTACAGCTCGGAATAGAATCTATGGACATCCGCTCCCACATTTATATTATCTCGGAAAATCTTAATAACGACTTTTAAATAAGCTATAGCGCCATCCATCGCTAATTTTGCGAAACTAAACCTACTCGTATTTGTACTTAACGGCCTATAATTATAATAAAACTATGGAATTTATATAAACAAAGACTTAAAACTATTATCGCATCGGTTGTCCCGAACATATATATATCTCTAAGAGAACGCCGACAGCAAAAGAAAGGCTCTCCATATAGTCTTAGACATTGTGGTCTGAGCGGTTGGGGTAGAACTGTGATGATTACTTTCGATCACTTGCCAGTGAGTTTCATAGACCATTATTCGGCAGATGCAGTCAATCAAACAACAATAATTTGGAAACAGGGCCTCTCGGTCTCCGCGTTGGCCTCCTCATCACCCTTATACCCAACCATCCTCACCTCCACTCGAACCAATAGGTTAACTGAACTATGTATTAGGTAGTAGGATAATTTCGCGGCCTTTTTATAGTGAAAATAATAAATACTTTTCGTATTACATAGATTGTCCATTTAATTCGACTATCTTTCGCCATTTTTCTGGCAGAGCCATTATCCAATAAAATTTTTGGGGTCTCTGAGCGAAAAACTGATTTAAATACTTTATACAGGCTCCTCTTGAATGTGATTTTACTCATTTAGAGAATTTTATAAAGAGCTGAATATATGATAATCCGAAGGTGCTATATCTGTATGCGATGTATGCGTATGCGTATGACAAAGATGTATGCGATCGGGAATTGTCGTGATGGAAAACTACACCTTTTCTATTTATTAATTCTGGGCGTTTTTCTTCGATTGATTGTTTCAATTTTACTAATTGCTGACAGTAGACTTCAGAATTAATCGTTTGGCCTTCTGGCAAAAGCTTGTAATACACAATGCCTTTCCATTCCCACCATACACATAACATGACTTTGTTCGGAGCGACGACGCCTGGCTTTTGGCTATTTGTGATGGCTCACCTCGCTTGGACCAAGATCGTTTTCGAACATTGTTATCGTATGTGATCTACTTCTCATCGTCTGTTACCGATCTCTTCAAAAATGGATCGATTTCATTTCGTTTTAGCAACATCTTGCATATGAAAATTCTATTCACCAAGTTTCTGTCATTTAAATCATGTGGCACCCAAACATCTAGCTGTTTTACATTATGTAAGTGATCCAAAACTGTTGAGTGATGAATGCTAAGCTCTTCTACAATTTAATGACTGCTTATGTGTCGATCTGCTTCAATTTTATCAATGATAACATCAACGTTTACCCTAATAGGACGACCACGGCGAGGAGCATCATTCATATCAAAATTAAAAGACCTAAATCCATTGAATAATGGCGGAGTCTTTCACGTATTTGACGATGGAGGAAAGTTCCAAGTCCTTGTGGAGGTCGACGTTGCGTGAGTACCATGGGGCAGCTACGGCCTCATTATGGGACGTAAGCAGACTTTGTACAATGTCAGCTTATTTCTAAGCGACATTTTACTTTTCTCGCCAATGAGGGGGTTAAGGCGACCTAGACCAAATACGGCTCGGTTATGAACGGTTTTTATGTGTTCTCGGAAGGTCAGTCGAGATCTAGAGTGACTCTGAGATATTTGGTCTTCCTAGCCCAAGGGATAGTTTGACCGATGGGTTGCTGATTGGTCGCCTGGCTACTCTCGCTTTAAATAGACAATTCCTAGTCCCTACAGAAAGCCTCAACTAAGTGGGGGTAGAGGGGAGTACCACGCCACCCTGCAGTTTGTCTCGGACGCATCGCGCTCTCCCTCCAGCATTACATTCACTGTGACTCAGCACCGACATGTATATATATATATATATCATACATATATAATATAGTAAATGAAACATATTATATTCATAAATATTAAAAATGCGAAACGAAATAAATCGTGGAGCATTCACCTCGCCACCTTTTGTAAGTCGTTGCCAGAGTTAAATGGTACGTTTACAGCTAACGACCTTATATTTCATACATTTAAGATAATACACGAATTGTAGGAGTAGCAGGTGAAAAATTTGGAACTTCGCCAAGGAACCATGAAAAATTCACGTGAAACCAACGCTACTTTCTTAGTGATGTGATATCTGACCTTTCTTTTATATTGGAGACATTTTTTTTTGGTGGCCCAACTGGGCCAAGAAACGTTTGACTGGTCAAAATTTTATATCCTAGTTACATTACATACACATACCATGATACCAATATTATCAGTATATACATAAATACGATAATTTGCATAGAAAAGCCCAGAATTTAATGAATTTTTAATAATTTTTTTTAATCCAACAATCAGTAAGCAACTAACGCATCCAAAAAAGACATTTAGTAAGAACATTCATAAGAATTAAAAGAACAATAATTAAAAATTTTTGTACAGTGCAAATATTTTAATATTATAATTATGGATTGTGAGTTAACATGAAGTGTTAAGAATCAGCCTCAGGAATTAGAATACGTTCTGATTGTACCTTTTCCTATTACTTATTTTATCCCTATATCTACATTTGTAAAGTACACAATAGAGATACAACGTCTGCATATCTATTTGTTCGAGCTAATCTCCTGTTCCAGTGGTTGCCTTTTTCCCCCAGCTGCGGCACGCAAGGAGATTTAAAAAAGATTTAAAAAATTGAAAATGAAGTTTTACAAATTACAAACAATATCATGAAAACTATGTTTACGATACCTTTAAAAATGACGAAGTAGGTACTTCTTAAATAGTTATTTTTTATTGCCTTTCAATGTTGACTGTTGACCGAACAGTGTGTGATCTCTCAATATATTTACATACAAACGATATATCGTTTAGCTAATAGTGTTCATAGAAATATACACTGGATATTAAACAAAAATATTTACTACTACGAATTGATGCAGCTACAGCGAGCGCAAACGTATAAGTAAACGTCAAAAGTAATAAGCCAGCATATTCCACCCGACAAGAACTTAACTAAACTGCCTTATGTAGACATTTTACAATGTTTCATGTTTCATTTTCATCTTGGGTAATATCGAAAAAGAAGCAGTCTTTTGTATTCCAACACTTGATGTCGAAAAGTTCTTGGATGTCTGCCAGTATACCACGAATGTGAGAAACAGGATATTTGCCTCTTTTTAATAATTATAAAATTAAATTAAATTTATAATTAAACTAGCAGTGCCATAATTCACGTTCGCTTGAACTTTAGAATGATTCACACGGGAATTATTTAATGGATGTGGATAAGAAGGGTCATAAATATTAACCTGGCACATAAGCTATAACTATACCAAGTTTCTTTATAACCCGTCTTTATAATAAAAAATCGAAGAAATCTTGTTTTGGGATCTATGTATTTCATGTTTAGACACTGCTTTGTTAGGATTTTATTATATGTATATAGATAAATATAAATAATTGGAAATCAATCTGTAGTAAAAATTAATAGGTCTTAATAGTAGTCAAAGTTGGAAAAGGCTGGTACCTACAGTAGACAGTAGTCTATAATGACATGAGTAGTGCGATTACGATATCGTCGGCAAATCGAAGGTGAGTGATGCATTCGCCATCAACGTTGATGCCGAGTCCTTTCCATTCCAGGAGCTTGAAAGCGTCTTCCATCGCATTGGTGAAGAGCTTCGGAGAGATCACATCTCCTTGTCTCACACCCCTCTGCAATGGAATCGGCTCCGTGCTCCCTTCCTGTACTCGGACTGACATGGTGGCGTTGTTATACAAACACTTCAACACTTCGATATACCGATAGTCAATATGGCACCGCTGGAGGGACTGTAGCACTGCCCAAGTCTCGATCGAATCAAAGGCTTTCTCATAGTCCACAAACGCTAAGCATAATGGCAAATTATACTCCTCGGTCTTCTGTATAACTTGCCGCAGCGTATGGATGTGGTCTATGGTACTATAGCCTTTTCGGAAACCGGCTTGTTCGGGAGGCTGGAAGTCATCAAACCTGCGCTCGAGACGATTCGTGATAACCCTCGAAAACAGTTTATAAACATGGCTCAGAAGCGAGATGGGCCTATAGTTCTTCAACAAGGTCTTGTCGCCTTTCTTGAAGAAGAGCACCACCACGCTTCTGTTCCATGCCTCCGGCGTAATACCTTCGAGCAAGACGGAATTAAAGAGCTTCTGAAGGACTTTCAGTACCGGTGTTCCACCCGCTTTCAGAAGCTCTGAAGTGATTCCGTCCTCACCCGGCGCCTTGTTGTTTCTAAGCTGTTTGAGGGCCATCCTAATCTCGTACAGGCTGATGTCCGGGATGTCTTCGGTATAGTGTCGGGTCAACTTGGCTCTTGGGTCTTTGGCCAAGTTGCCAACAGGTTTAGCGACCGAGGTATACAACTGTCCATAGAACTTCTCGATCTCCCTCAGTACCTCTTGTTTGTCGGAAGTGACACTGCCGTCCTCCCTCTTCAGCTTCGTCAACTGACTCTGCCCAATAGATAAGTCTCTTGCGAACACTTTGGAGCCTTTATTCCGCTCTATCGTCTCCTTAATACGATTAGTATTGAAGAGACGGATGTCGTGACGCAAGGACTGGTGAATCCGTCTATTGAGCTGCCGATATGCTTCCGCGTCATCAGGAGTCTGCAGTGCCATCGAACGTCGTTCCACCAAGAGGTCGAGGGTGTGGTCGGTGAGCTTTTGGGGTCCATCTCTTCGACGATGTCTGAAGAATTTAGACCCCACCGTATGGACAGTTTCTACCAACCTGTTGTTGATATCGTCCACTGCAACGCAATCCTCTAGGCAATCGAAGCGATTTGACAGTTCAAGCTGAAAGCTTTCGGGATTCCGTATGTGGGCAGCAGTAGGTCGGAGCGTAGACTTCATCAGGCGGGACCTTTCCAACTTGACGTTTATATTCAATGTGCCTCTAACCATTCGGTGATCACTACCGGTTTTCACCCTGTGGATCACGGAGACATCATTGAATATTTGTCTCTTTGTGGCCATAATGAAGTCTATCTCATTTTTAACGGAACCGTCGGGGCTCATCCAGGTCCACTTCCTATGAGGCGGCTTCTTGAAGAAAGAGTTCATCATAAAGAGTCCCTCTTTCTCAAGAAAGTCGGCCAGCCTCTGGCCCCTCTGGTTCCGGTGCCCACATCCAAATTGCCCCACTCTCAACTCATCGTCGCCTCTTTTGCCCAGTTTCGCATTGAAATCCCCATAACAATCAGAATCATAACATGGCAGAATCGCTGGAGGATCTTAGCACAATGCTCGGAGACCTCAATCGAGTTTCCCAACAGGTGGGCCTTAAAATGAACATGGACAAGACGAAAATCATGTCGAATGTCCATGTCGTGCCCACCCCAGTTTCAGTTGGGAGCTCGATTCTCGAAGTTGTTGACGAGTACGTCTACCTAGGCCAAACGGTCCAACTAGGTAGGTCCAACTTCGAGAAAGAGGTCAATCGACGAATCCAACTCGGCTGGGCAGCGTTCGGGAAGCTACGCAGCGTCTTCTCGTCCAAAATACCTCAGTGCTTGAAGACGAAGGTCTTCGACCAGTGTGTGTTGCCAGTGATGACCTACGGCACCGAGACGTGGTCTCTGACTATGAGCCTCATAAATAAGCTCACTGTCGCACAGCGAGCTATGGAGAGGACTATGCTCGGGGTTTCCCTACGTGATCGAATCAGGAATGAGGAGATCCGTAGACGAACTAAAGTCACCGACATAGCCTCTCGGGTTAGCAAGCTGAAGTGGCAGTGGGCAGGGCACATAGCACGAAGAACCGATGGCCGATGGGGCAGAAGGGTTCTCGAGTGGAGACCACGTACCGGCAGACGAAGCCGAGGACGTCCATCTGCTAGATGGACAGACGACCTCATAAAGGTGGCGGGCACCCGCTGGATGCAGGTCGCTGCCGATAGGTCTAAATGGCGGACAATGGGGGAGGCCTATGTCCAGCAGTGGACGTCCAAGGGCTGAAATGATGATGATGATGATGAGTGCGATTACATCCACGCAGGGGTGACAGAGATACGTGTAGCTTCCCACCTCAAATATTCTCAAGCGTAATCTACCTACTGTTCTAACGAATTTGTAAAATTATATGAATATGAGTTTGTTTTCTTCTCTAGTTGTTGAATCAACTATGGTCAATTGCCAAACTATATACCTACTCGTAGTCTATTCTCCTAATTCTGTTTGTTGGAAACTGTTGTGGTGATAAGGGGAACCCGCAAGTCAAGTTCGACTTGCAAATCTTAGTTTTATCAATCATCCTGGCCCATGGCCCGCGGTGTTCCACGTGTCCATAGGCGACGGTGACCACTTATCGTCATGTGACCCGCTCGCTCGTCTGCCATCTATTTTATAAAAATATATAATAAATTATATAGGTATAACTGATTCATCGATTTATCGCAAACTGTTTCAATTTCACCGTAAATTTCTATATCTGTATTTGCTCAACGTATTAATACTTAACAGAGCAAAATTATGCTATAAACGCATATGGTGCGCTATCTTGTATCATTAATAACAAATCAATATACATATTTACCACACATACCGTTGCAAATGTTGCAGTATCGTAGTCATTGTGTAGGAGTTTGTTTACGTTGGCAACATTGATTTATCAATAATAACAGTGCTATAAAAATAATTGACAAAAAATGAGGACGCCACCATAGATGGCAACAGGTATAGGGTGTAATATCCAATTTTGATATGATTTTTATAATATCCAAATTGGACTAATATTTATTTCAATTCTAGCTATTTGTACTTGTATTCTTGTTTTCTTGTAAAAAAAATCTTGTACCCCCTTTAGTTTCTTGCTATAATACAATGTGATTCATTGTATATGATTAGAAAATGCATAAAAATATATTAGAAGCATTCATTCCGATTGCTTTAAGTAATATAGAAAATGATATCAAGTCGTCAATTTTTAAGCTACAGGGGTTTTAATGAAATAAAAGAGACCTGTTAAAGGAAGAATAATAATTAATTTTAAAAAATAGTCTAATAATAAACCAAATCTAAATACTCGACACCAGGAATGCTTTCTTCAATTTGTTCACTGGTTTCTTAGGTACAATGCTTGCCTTTCCTTCCAAAACAATTCTTCGAACGGTACTTAACCTAAAACAAAATATAACTGACCTCATAAGTATCAAAGTCATGTTAGTCGCGCTTTAATTAACTGTCATTTAACCATGTGGTTGGGATAACCTCAAAACATTACTGATATAGACAAATAATGTAATATCTATATGAATTTTACGTATTTTTTAAATAAAATAGTAGTAATCTAAATCGTTACGTAATAGAACATATATTAAATACCTGTCATATCCGCTGTTCGTTTATAAATGTCATCCAAACCCGTCAGTAATTAATTCGCTGGCTCAAAACTCCTCCATACAACGTATGAAGACTTTATATATTATTGCACGAGCACCACCACCAATAGTTTTATTCATGACGAATACATTAGACCGTAACATTACTCCATAACCAAAGAAAAATAGTCAAAACAACACAAAACGTAACCACGGGCCATGTTTACGTGAGTTTGACATTTTTGTTAGTGTTGCCAGGCACACAAAAAATTTAGTTTCACAGTAATTAATTACTACTCTTTTTTGACGCACTGTAAAATATAACTTTTTAAACTTTCGCGTTTTGTACACATTGTATATTCTAAATCGGGTTTAAAACAAGTCAAAACGCGACCACGGCTGGTGTAACCCGTACCGACACGTCGAATAGGAATAAAAGGTAAACAAATACCTTTATTATACGCACTGTAAAATAGCAAAGTTTCCAACTTAAAATAGTGAAATGTTTATTATCCAGTGTCGCGAGGCGGTCGTGGGCAGCGAGCAGCGCGAGGCGTTCGTGGGCAGCGAGCAGCGCGAGGACCTCGACACCACTCGGCCGACGCTGTGGCTCACCAAGCTCATCCAAGCCACCGCGACCGGCACTGGCAACCAGGAGCCACACGTTAAATAATATTGTACAGAAGTCGATGGCAGGTGAGTAGAAAATCCAGCTGAGAGTAATTGATAAAATCGTAATAACGTCAGGTAAATTAGTTTTGCTACGATATTACCTATATGTATGTACAATTTTGTTCATAATTATTACAAACTAAATAGTATTTTTGTTGTTTTGTGTAGAAATTTATTACAAAAGTAATAACAGTTTCATTGATTTCATAGATCCATACTCTTAGGTATGATGCCTTTGAATCTGATCTGAAACACGATAGCAATTGTCCTTTTGTGTAGGACTTATGTAGTGCCATATTATGTCGTTTTGTACGTTGTTTTGTTTATTTTTGTATGAAGGTTGTATATATAACGTACTGTCGAACACTTATACTTCGGTTCAACGTTACCTTCGTTCAACCGTATCGTCGGTCAAATGTTCACTCAGATAAACATTATTCGTTTGTCCATCTAACATTCTTCAACCCAACGTGGTTTCAGATAATCGTCGTGTCGGTCAGACGTCATGTCGAACAAACAGCCTTCGCACAAACGTGTTTCTGATTTCGGTTGTACAATCTAAAAAAATCTTCAAAAGTGTTGAACCGAGTCAAGGGAGCTTCGTATCGTTACAGTACAGAAACTTACAGTAGTTTCTCATCACTAAAATTAAGTCATGAGTAAATTTTAGTAACTGACCTGCTTGCTTTTCATACAATTTCACGAAGAGGCGTTGTTTGGCAATGTCTATGTTGCAGACCCTGTGTATATGTCGTACATACGTCGTGTATACATCGTGCATATGTCGTGTACACTATACATCACGCATATACGGTACGAAGTCCTGTTCCCGGACACTCCAACAAGACAAATCACTTATCCGGCCTAGGGTACCCGCAATTAATATGCCGTAATTAATACGTGTGCCCGTGACACTTCGCTAATTGGCTGTCAAAAGTTGACAAATCTACGGGACCCACTTATCAGCGACCTGTATCGTCTTCACGAGACTATAGGCGGATATATCGCTGACCGGGTAATATTCCTACGTTCACCCAGTGAATTTGTTTTATTGACTACTTGTACAAAACTATAAGTATTTTAACGTTCCACAATATGTATATGGTGAATCACATATATTCCTCAAGACTGAAACAATGTTAAAGTTTTTTTAGATTGTAAAGGTTTTAAGTGGCGTAAAAATTGTATACTCTTAGAGTATTGTATTGTATACTTTACATTAACTATAGATTAGAGTAACTGTTAGATGTATTGTATACTTAAATTGGTAAAAATATTCATTTAATTTCAATTATTCAGGTACACATATTTGCTAAATGGAAAAGCACAAGATATTGATTTTTTTACGTTAAAATGCGTAAAATTTCATTTCATCTATGTATAAAAATATAGAATAATAAAAAGCATACTTGTTTAAAAATAAAAGGACAAAGTTACTATATAAACATTAATTAATTAATTAATCATAATCACTGATAATTAAATTAAAATAGATTGAACATCTAGTATAATCAATAAATAATAGATTACATGTATAATATAATAATAGAGAATGTTTTATTTAAAGAGAACCTTGAAACAAAGCAGTTTAAAGTTAGAAAATCTGGAACAAAATCAATTATTCATATCGACAAAAAGGTCCCACCCATTGTGCAAATAAGTCCTGGTATAAAGAAATTATGAGAAAGTGAAATAAATCTACAATTATGCTAAAACTATATACAACATTATGACCAAATTATATACTATATCCCTACACAATAATAATTTGAATGGGGTAAAACTTCGCATTGCTATTTTTTCCCATTGCTAAGTAAAATCCTTTTACTTCTTACACCTCTATCTACTTGTATTTAAACATAAAAAAAATATATCTTCGTGTAAATCCTGGGAAATCGTCTGGAATCGTCTAGAAATCCTACGAAATGGATAAATCCACGAAATATTACAAGTCTAATGTCTTCTAAATACTCGTACGTAAAAACCAAGGAGTTTTTCCTACATTCCCAAAAGATCGCCGCAATTACTCGCTTATCTTGAATACGAATTTTCTGAGCGAATTTAAATAGCTCTATCATCTGCCCTCGTGAGTTCGGAAACCGCAAAATGCTTTGGCTTAGAGATGGGCGAATGTGTACGAGTAATCTATCTTCTATACATATAAAAAAGTAACACAGCCGTGTATGACCTAAAACAATTATTTTTATAATTCTAGTCTGTACCATATGTCTATCTGTCTGTCTGTTTGAACGCGTATCACGAGAAAACCACGAAACGGATTTTACTGAAACTTGGGATAGTTTCAGTAAAATGTTAACCAGTAAACTGAATGTTAACCACACAGGTTAAGCCTGATCGGTTTAAACTCACGCATGAAAGTCGAGACTGGACGGACACCCCTAAGAGCTGTCCAGTCTCGGTTTAGGTTAGGGTTAGGCTAGGTATACCCTATATTATAAGTCCTAATACTGTACCTAAATACGTCATATTATTTAGATTTGACATAGCGAATAATTCCATTCGTTCTGATAACTCGAATAATCCGGTCCTAAGTCTTTACTTACTACGCGGTAATCTGCCCAAACGGCACAGTTATAAAAGGCATTATGTTTATTACGAGTGTTTGTGGAGGGCCAGTTATTCCAACAAGCCATTACCGCGGTCAAAAAGAGGGTACAATGAGGTCACTCCGTGTAAACCTTGCAATATACCCGACACATTGTGTCCCATATCGCTCATTGTGAGAGGGTTACCTTTCATTAGACACAAAGCCTCCTTTTGAAATGTGAAAAGTCTATCTAAGGTATAATAGAGAGTAATAAATTAGGTTTCATAAATTTATCTTTTAAATGTGCCCTTCTTTTATGATGAATAGCAAGCTCATATCTCCAATTTGATCATGCCGGCTACTAAACTGTCGTGTCTATGACCTGCGCGCGCAGCGCTGATACTTTCTTGAGAATTAATGGCCTCCAGTTAACATGTACGAGTATTGAAAGTCTTTAAAAATTGGTCAGTACTTTTTATAGTACCTTAGACTAGGAGTTTAAGATAAACCAGTTCGCCAAGCTGGCTTGTGCGACAAAAATTGGCACTGGAGGTTAAGCAGGAACGACAATTTTCTCTGCTCAAAATTGAAAATTAATAATAATTAACTCCATCTAAATCGGAAACTCAAAGTAGTTGAAGAATAGTTTAAAAATCAAAGTACATACAGAGTTATTACAATACTACGTACTAGATAAAATTATCTCTAAACCATTTTAAATATATCTTTCAGTGAACGATGGGATTTCCATTAATTGGTACACTAGACTATGGCCTTTCCTGTCCAAATACAGGTATACCGGTCTCAATATGTTTTTATTGCTATCAATGTCGAGACCCTGGGTTCGTGGAATCCTAGGACATTATCGTCTTCAAAGTGCCTAGTTTTTCAAATCGTGCTCAATGCATCAACCTCGTCATGCAGCAACGTAATGCCGCCAGCAGGTTGGGTTCCTTACCATAAGGACCTTTGTGCATTTTTTACAATAGTAAGTCCTACTGTGAACGCGACAGATAAGCAATATAGCCGTACGCTAATCCACGTGCGGATCCATAGGTTTATTACTGATAAATATATCCAAATAAAAAGCCTGACCTTATATGCCGAGAATAGCTGCCTTCCGACCAAGCTTATGGTTGCCTTGTGTTCTTCCCAGCCTGGTAGCGCTTCTTCTCGGCTTATTCCTGACCCTCCACTTGGTTTAAGCGTCCTTCGGTACTAAGCAGCGATGCAGCTTAGAGCAGATACACTCGCGATATAGAAAAGGCACAGCCTGTGCCAATTCCGGGGTCCAGGAGACCACCCAAATATGTGAATTTCACAATCGACCGGCGACGGCAGGGGTCGATCGCTAGACTGCAGATTATGTCTGCCACCACGCGGTTTCCTCGCGAAACGCTACATCACCAGCGGCGACAAGGTTGAACCAAAGACTCCAATTAGCGGAATTACAGTCGCGGACAGAGCCCACGACCACGGGGTTTCCTCTCGAGTGGGAACGGATCCAGCTGCGACGAGATCGAGCCATAGACTGGCGGGTATGCAAAAGGTACAGCGATATAAAAGAATCGGTGGAAGTGATTATTTAAAATGTGGATAATAAAGTATGATATTACTCTACAGAATAAAAGCACCAATGTTATTAGCGCGAACAACTACTATTGTAAAAAGTCCGTCTCCAATAGGAGTTATCATAATTATAATAAAGATTTTAACAATATTAATCTCTTAAAAAATACATCTAAATAAATTAAAAATATCCTCAAGCAAGAGTAATATTGTAATGTAAAACATTTTTAAAGATTTAAGTATTACTTTGTTCACCTAATTTGATACCTACCTTTGTTTTTTGGCATTTTTTTTTATTATATTCTTTATTTTCCTTCATCCGATCTAAGAACTGTAAAATTGTGTACCATGAGGAAATTTAGCTAACCTATGTTTTTACTTTTGTTATTCTGTCTATAGTTGTTGTATTTGTGCTGTTTGTTGGTCTTAAAAATGTGATAAATAAATAAATGTTTTTATTGTTATTATTTTAGTTAGTTTTAATTGAAATTTTTAAATTCAAGTTTTAAATGATATAGTGTAAGGTTACATGAATGTCACTAAGTGGGTATTTTAAATTTGTTAGACTGACACACTGGCGGCGATGGGGGTAGGGGGGTTTTGACAGCGGACACGCGATCGGGGATCGCGGGCCGGCTGGAAGTGGCAAAAAGGAAGGGAGATATTATAATAAGTTTAGCTCTGTCGATGGTTGCTCAGTTGATTGTTGACTTTTGTGGGAGACATTGGAACGAGATATTATAATAAGTTTAGCTTTGATTGTTGAACGGTCGATTGTTGATTTTAGTAGAAGACATTGAAACGATTGTATTAGTTCCTGAAGTTAAATAAAGTTTGTGAACGCTACTCCAGTGTTGGTTATTTCTGAGATATCCTTAAAATAGGTATTTTATTTTCATATCCACGTGATCAGCTCATATTCACTTACTACTTGTTTATCTACTTGCTTATGCTTACAGTTTAATAATCACCATTAATTATTAATTGAATCTTCCGGGCTACTTGGCCGAGGTCTTCTGGAATCTCTTCTCTTTCTTCCAAACGTTTCGTCAACAACTGCGGTTGACATCTTCAGTGGCGACTGCGTTCACTTTCGGAGAGATGTTATCTCTTCGGCTTCTCGAGCGCAACTGACTCGACGTTAGGAGAGACAATCGAGGAAAACCCTGCATGGTCACCTGGTACCATCTAGTCTAGCTAGGCTAGCCTAGGTGGTACCAGGTAGTGCCGGACTCCTACCGGCTAAAAAACCTGATTGCCTCAACATCGTGTATGTCTAAGTTCTTGTGGCCCTAGTGGCCTTTCAAGAGTCACCGGTCGCGTTGATGTAGGGCGAGCGCAGAAGGCGCTCAGCCAGGAAACTGACTCGACGACTGTGGCGCACCGGTATTTATAGTAGGCGAAGGTAGTTGTGATTGTATGTGTACCGACGCACCGATATTTATAGTGGGCGAGGGTAGTTGTGATTGTATGTGTACCGAGTCTGTTTTTGTCCCCCCCCCCCCCTCTCGTCTCTCTTCGCCGTGAGCTTGATGTCTTCGGAGTGCTGGATACCAGATATTACGGAGTCTTAGATTATCTTCTTTTTTGTTAAAATTGTTGGGATGCTTGTAGATTTCAATAGCTTCCCTATTGAGATGGGAATAATAATGATTCCCGGTTGACAAGATCTTTGTGTCCCTGAAGCAGATTTCGTGGTCCCCATCCGACAAGGCATGACAAGGCATGTGTCCCATCCGACTGAGAAGTCGGCCGTAGCTGTTTCTCTCCTCTTCGACAATTGCCTTTATGTTCTTTAATGCGGGTATTGACACTCCGTTTTTTAGTGCCAATATACACTGACCCACAGGAGCATGGTATTTTATATACTCCAGTCGAGGACAACGGATCTCTGGGATCTTTGACTGATCTGATGATATTTCTGAGTTGGCACGTAGGCTTGAAAATGGTCCTCACGTTTTTCTTTTGTAAGATCTTGCTGATGCGATCTGTTACGCCTTTTAAGTATGGTAAGAACGCCGTGCTTCTCTCTGGGTTGGTGTCGATATTGTCAGCTTTTTTGGCTCCTCTTTTTGGTTTTTGCACCCTATTGATTTCGGAGACTGTGTATCCGTTGCTTTGAAGGGCTTGGTTTAAATGTATCACTTCCGATTGTAGATGTATCGGTTCGCAGATTCGTTTCGCTCGGTCCATCAGCGTCTTCATCATTGCTCTCTTTTGTTTAGGATGATGATTGGAATCTTTATGTAGATATCTGTCGGTGTGGGTGTCGGCCAAGTAGCCCGGAAGATTCATTTAATATGGACACCGGCCGAGAAAGCCTACAATCCACTATAATCACCATTAAGTTCTGTAACCAACTTCCTAAGTAGATAAACGTCCATCTCGGGACTATTTCAAGTAAAGTTCTGTTTGCAGGTGAGTACTTAAGTTCGTCTTGAGTGGTCGGTGTGAACGCAACAGCTAATCAATGTAGCGGTACGCTAATCCACGAGAGGATCCATAGGTTAAATACTAATAAAGATAAATAATAAATAGAAAGCCTGACCTTATATCCAGAAAGTAGCTATACTTTGACACAGCTTACGATCGCCTAGTGTTCTTCCCAGCCTGGTAGCGCTTCTTCTGGGCTTCTTCTTGACTTTCTAGTTGGTTTAAGCGTCCTTCGATATTAAGCTACAATGCAGCTTCAAGCAGATACACTCGCGGTATGGAAAGGCACAGCGTGCGCCAATTCCAGGGTCCAGGAGACCATCAAAATGTGAGCTTCACAATCGACAATCGGTGACGGGAGGGGGTCGATCGCTAGACTTTGCAGATTATGTCTGCCACCACGCGGTTCCCTCGCGAACCGGTACATTACCAGCGGCAATGAGGTTGAGCCAAAGACTCCAATCAGCGGAATTACAGTCGTGGACAGAGTCCACAACCACGCGGTTTCCTCGCGAGTGGGAACGGACCCAGCTGCGACGAGGTCGAACCATAGTCTGGCGGGTATGCAAAATGTAGCAATATAAACATAGAAATTACTATATGAGATGCGGGTAATAAAACATGACACTACCCTACAAGTTAAAAGCACCAATGTTATTGGCGCGAACAGTCGGTAATAGTTGTAACTATCGACCGATGCGATTCAATGTGGATACTATAATTACACTGGAATATCCCATAATTTTATTTGAACTTGAAGTAAGTAATACTTATCTGTATATTTTTTTATATGTATTTTTTTTTTACGTATTTTACAATATTTTTTCACATATATTTAATTGCACATACATTATCGTACAAAAGACGAGCTTAATGTAACTTAGCTTAAGACATTCTCTCCCATTCACCCTTTGGGTTGATCAGAGAGGTTCAATTGAGAGGTGCGAGAAAGACTGATGGTAGTATAGTAATGGTATAGTAAAATAAATATCTATACACGAATATATTGTATTATTATATGCATACAAACTTATAGGTTGGTACGGACCTATCTTATGTTATTTTTATTTTTAAGGAGAGGTAGCAGCCCTGGCCGTCGGTCCACCTGATTGGTGGTCATTGTCCCCCATTCACACATGAATAGGACACCAAAAGGGAATGCAGATGCGAGATAAAAACTAACTCGTACGTAACTACGTATTTCAATTTATTAATTAACGCAGTGATTCGCTAGCTTCAATAAAAAATAAACGAAATCCGTGTGTCACCTTCAAATTGTCGGATTATTGCGATACATCGCCAAATGAAACGATCCACTCAAATGTGTCAATTACAAGCGCAATCGTTCATACGATACTACTCCTCAAATTGATAGGCTTGATGAATCTGAATCGGTGTATCATCGAACCTTCCAATTACGACTTAAGCCGATCGATGTGGCATAATAGTGTTGGAGAGTTTTGGATTAGTCACACAGAATAATGGATTTATATGATGATATCAGAGGTTAACGTTTCACTGCAAATAACAGGTCACCCCTAGTAAATTACTAGAGAGTTTTGGGCCATAATCCACCACACGAGCCTAATGAAGATCGCCGGATACACCTGCTGCAGAATTTTTAATTCTAGAGCATGCGGGTTTCCTAGCGATGTTTTCCTTCAACGCCGAACAAGAAATATTGTTTAAAAAACGTACTTAAGTAGAAAGTCTTTGGAGGATTTGAACTCACGACCTGACGAATGAAAGTCGAGAATAGAGCTTTAAGCCATTACCGCTCTATGTATATTTAAATTAATTTAATCTTCTTTAAAAATAAATGTACGTAATAACAATGTTATTATATTTCTGACGACATTGTTTAATTACAATATTTTAATTACATTTGGAATTTGTACAAATTTCATACTTTTATCCTGTTAAAGACTAGTCCAAGCGCCAAATTTGATATTTTGGTTTTTCGCGCCTTACGACTCAATTTAGCGTAATGTACATGCTTTAAAATATTTTAGTAGTAATCCAAGCGCCTTAAAAAATATTCTAGTACTTACAAACACAATATAGATACCGTAGGATGTGGAACGATCTGCCTCAAGAGGTCTTTCCATTAAGCTACGATATGAGGTTCTTCAAGAGAGCTGTGAATAGGATTTTGCAAGGTCGGCGGCCCACCCTCATACCCCCTGGTGTTGCAGTTGCATGGGCGACCGTAACACTTAAACACCATCACGTGTGACCGCTTGCTCGTCCGCCCACTTGTTTATAAAAAAATAAAATCTACTTACCTGTAAAATTTCATTTTTGTCGCATGTATCACTTACGCAGAATGGTATCCAAATGAGGTTGAACTATATCAAAAGCTATTTAATAAATTTCAGTCGGTTTTATCGATCACTTTTCGATATTAGGCGTTGATAGACGCTAGACGGTTGATAGATCTAATAGACGTGAAAAAAAAAATTACGTACCATCTTTTTTTACAACAAACTTATTATATGCATCATAAACACACGTGTAATAAACGAATACAAGAACAAATTCAACAACTATCCAGGAACGAATGAAGACCAATATTCATACTCCGCTTAGAAAATTTGAATTATCAACATTTTTATGTAGGAATGCAATGCATAAAATTGTTCCTTAGTTGATTAAATCTATCCGTTATAGATAGTTATTACTAGGGCTCGGATAAATATGTATTAAAAGTTACAAAATATGTACATATAATATGGACCGAAAAATCTAAAATATGGGAAAAATATGTAGTTAAAAATAACAATAGTTTCAAAAAAACACTTTATTGCCAAAAATCTAAAAGTATTATACAATTTTACTCAGCTTCCGTTTCATTAAATTATTTGAATTGCAGTATATAATCACGGGTTTCTTTAAATTTTCAAAATTAAAACTCTTTCTGTTTGGACGAAATAATGCTTTGTACTGGCTGAATGATCTTTTAACATCACGGGATGTGATTGGAGCATACGCATATTTGCATAATTCTGCAAGTGAATAGGACACGTCTAGGTTGCCGTCTAATGTTCCGCACAGCATGCTGTTAATTTTTTTTAGCGTATGAAATCCTTTATTTTTTTCCAGTACATAGCTTAATTTTTGTTTAGCCACTTCAGCAACGGGGCCTTCTGCTTTAAAAACTTTCTTTTCGATTGCTTCGATAATCTTCAAATTATGATTTAGTGAAGTGGATTTCGAGTGAATTTTCGAGTGCGTTTATCTGGTGTGATAAAAAGCAATAATTGCTTTTAATGTAGACCAAATCCTTACGTAGAGTCTCATCTTCGAGAAGTTCTTTTGAGACTAAAATACTAACAGCCTCGTCTTCCAATTCAGAAATAATAGTTTTAATTTCATTAAAATGTTCAGTGTAGTATTCAACTGCTGTCAGCCATGTTCCCCAACGTGTCAGCACTGGCTCTGGAGGCAAAGGAATGTCGGGATACATCTCTTTAAATTTTGAGATCCCACTTGGTGCTTTCAAAAAAATTTTCTTTACGTTTAATACTAAACTGTCAACCTTTTTAAACTGAAACCTTATGCATTCAGCTAATCTATTTACACCATGAGCCAAGCACGTCACATGAATCATTTTTGGGTACAAAACTTGAAGGGCATTTGCAGCTTTTACCATATAAGGAGCAGCATCGGTAAGTAACAAGAAAACTTGTTCATGTTTAACTCCATTAGGCCACAAAACACTCATAGCATCATTAAAAAGCTTTACTGATCTTTGGTGGTTGCATTTAGGAAGTTCTTCACACGCCAATAAAAAGGATTTGCTGGGTTTATCTTCAATTAGACGCCCGATAACCACATTGCCAATGCATCGGCTTTGAGAATCTGTAGTTTCGTCGATGGCAACCCATATAGGGCCATCTTGAATATCTTTACGAATCGAAGCCAAACAATCTTCATAAATACCATTTACATATTTTTTTCTAAGTGTGGATTCATCAGGAACACGTTTGCCAGAGTACTTTTCTAGGAAGTTTTTAAAAGTAGGATTATTTAATTTCCATAAGGGTATATCTGCACATATCATAGCATAACATAATTCTTCCGAGAAAGTAGAACTTTGGGAGCTGCTTGCCATTGCATCAGAAAAAAATTGTTGCTTAAATTTATTCTTTCTTGTAATAGCTTATGTTTAGCAGTGGACACGTGTTGTGATATTGAAAAACGTTGCTCGGTTGAAAAACAGTACTTTCCCATCTGCACTCAACGATTGGTCTGGGAAATCTTCGATATATTTTTCCAATTTGAACCGCAATGGTTGCTTATCCTTGGACATTTTTATAAATACGAGTAAGTAAGACGCGGAAACTCGACACGGCAGGTAAGTACGATTGTCACTGTCTAACTAAAATGGCGGACTATGGGCACTAGCCGGGCGAGGAGAAGGATGTGCGGGCGGTGCGGTGACGGGGGCAGAATGAAACAAAGCGCGCAACGAAAGTGACCTCTCACGCGTCGTTTTGGCGCGAACGTAATACTTACCTGTTTTTGGGCATTTCACAGCGCTACTGAACGTGGATTGATGAAAATATGGATTATTTAATTTTTTTTCGTAAAATATGGACTTATATTTGAAATATGGAAAAATATGGAAAATAAAAATTAAATTTTCAAGATCCAAATATCATAATTTATGTAGAAAATAAAATTAAGAACGAAAACCATTTAAATTAAAAATATGTATTTACATATTAATCCGGGTCCTAGTTATTACAATTCCACGTTCACTAATTCGTTTTGAAGAAAAGGCATGGTTTAATAATAATAATAGTTTTCTTTATTGTCTAGACTTATAAAGAATTTTGAACACATAGCTACAAATCAACAGAAAACACAATCTCTACCATACAAGACAATCTCTACCATACCATCTGACAGGGAAATGTGATTAGGAAAAGTGGTGGAGGAGTGGTGCATCTTACACAGATAATATACACTTGCATATCATAAATATTGCATAAAATAATACATATTATACATAATTATTCCAATACATATACGAGTATATATGGTCACGAATGGCTGCGTTTTTTGGCAGTAGCAGCGTCCCCGGTAAGTACGTTACTTTTATACGGAGATAAAATCGGCTCAGAAATTGAAGACCCTGAAGATGATGAGATAAACTTTGAATCACAATTTTTTGATCAGCTTGTTGAAGATAATGATGAGTTGGGTACAGCTATAAATACTGAAGCTGTAGAACCAGTGCCTGACGTGTTAATGCAACGACCACAAACTGCCTTGAGGCGTTAAGACAGGCACCTTCGGTCTTGCATTCAGATACAGATACATTTCAAGACAAGTCTCATCACTACGCTTATCGTTCTACAAGACCAGTGAAGGCTCCAATCGAATATCGGACTGAATATTTTGATGACGACTTCTTCGAAAAGACTAGTAGATACACTAATTTGTACATTTGCGCAACGGTTGCTACAAGCAAAAAAGAGTTCCAAATTTCTACTCTATAGACGAGCGAATGATCCCTTTCACAGGTCGTTGTGGTTTGCGTCGTCGAGTAGTAAAGAAGAAGCCTCGACCTGTGAGGTTTAAAATTTTTGTAGGTACTTGCGACCAGTGATGGGCTGATGCTTAATTTTGAAATTTACAGAGGCGCTAAAACGATGTTTGGCTATGATACCTCTTTAGAGCTTGGGCCCTCTATTGTATTACATTTATTACGCAGTGTACCCCCGGGAGCTGTTTGTATCATGACAGATATTTCACAATAATTTCGTTAGTTAAAGAACGCCATAAACGCAAAATTCACAGGAGTGAGGCTATGATGATAAATATAATCCCGAATCCCGATAGAGCTACATTAAAATTTAAAAAAGATAATCAAACGGCCCGTAGTGAAAGTCAACGAATGGTCAGAGTTCAGTCTCAGAGTTCCATCGGTCCTTAAATGGAAAGATAATAAATCTGTCTTCGTGACTTCAAACTGCACCGGTTCTAGAAGCACTCATCTTGTAAAGCGATGGTACAAGAAATCATAAAAATACGTGATGTGACCGTTCCTCAAATAATCCAACATTATAACAAACACATGCGTTGGGTGGACGTTTTGGATCAACAAATAGAATATCATCGCACATACAAAAAATGGACACTCAAAGTCTTGAGCCACTTTTTCTCATTCAGCACTAGTGAATTCATAGAGATTCTGCAAAATAGATTGCGTTTTTGTAGCTACCCCCGGAACAAAACGGATATCGGACATCTTGATCAATGTGCCCGAGAGACAGCGACCGGAAGTTCCAGTGGACGCCTATGATGGGTAATTTTTAAAACGAGGCGAGGGTTCGCTTTTGCGGTCGCAAATACCACAAGGCAATTAAGCCTTCAAGTTCTCTCAGATATGATGGCTATGACCATCTTGCCAAATTCGATGATGTGAAGTCACCGAGAGCATGTAAAAGTTAACATGACTTGAAGGTTGTAAAAGTCGTACAAAAACACTTTGCATCAAATGTAAAGTCTACCTCGGGGCTATCCCCGATAACGGGGATAGGGATGCATCTCTCGGGGATAGAACTGTTTCAAAGATTTTCATACCAAAAATAAATAATATGAGTGAGGTAATAATCAATCGTCTTGTATTTTTTTTAAATAGGACATCTGGTTGGAAAGGGATGGGAGAGAGGTAGATAGAAAATATAAGGGTCAGACGTAAAACATCTGTAGTGGAGGAAACGTTGTTTAATTAGTTTCTGAAATATTATAAAGTAGGTAACATATTACACCTAAAGTAGGTAACACACTTGCATAGTTTTTTTTCTTAGGAGACCGTGACGATAGGGCTGTACAATGAAAGAACGCACATAGCACTTTTTTTACATTTTAAATTTTTACACTTCGGGAAACAATTGATACTCCTTGAAACCCAAGAGCCTTAGGATATCAATCTTCCCTAGACTGTCTAACATAAAAACAACAGACTCAAATGTCTTATTACAAGATGTGTTTAATTTAAAAACATTAGTGGCCAACTCTCCTCAATCAATGTTCAGGGCAATCGGAATGCAGAACTCGTATGCGGTTCTAACTGGTAGCCCATCCGCATTCTAACTGGTTCTAACTTCCATTCTAACCAATATTAAGTTTAAGATCTTGCAATGCCCAGGACTAAAGACTGCAAGGGGTACGGTACCCCCTTACGGTATAAAAGTATTTGAAATTAATCTGTTAAAAATTATTGTGTATATAAAAGTGTTTATATTTCAGCCTGTATAAATAACAGAAACTCAAGACATTGTTACCAATTTCTGCAATTCGAATGTGCCAAACTTATTTAATATAGCGAATATCGAATGGACTGAATTTGAAAAAGGGATAGGGAGTCAGGTAAATGAGAAGTTTTCCCCATCTCATTACAAATCTTTCTCTTCATCGTCAATCTGTCTCTCTACTTAAGGCATGGGAAATGAAAAGTGTAATGAGATTAAGGGTTCCCATATCATCTTTTACTCCCTATTACATGGGATTGGATGAGAAATACATGCCGGATACTCTCACGCACTCACTAAATATGTTGGTAGGTTTCAAGACAGTCTTCTGTGAAGGAGAAAGTAACTCATCCGGTCTGAGGTGCCTAGCGGAATTGCAGCATTGATTTCCCCCTTATTTAATACGAAACTAACCAAAAACCATGACAATTAATTTGTGACATAAATAATGTAGCCTTTATCTCCGAGGTACTGCTCTGAGAGCGTACCTAATAACAACAAGTTACTATTTAACGCCTCATTACACGTTAAATAGTTTTCGTCAAATATTTTTATATAAATAATCATCGACCACTTTAAATATTACTGCAAGATTTCCAACTACAGTAACGAAACGTCATAATCTAGTCTGATTCTATTTATCATGACACGCATCACTGTTATAGTATATCTGATGGCGCTGCATATAGTCTACAGTCAACATCCAAGAAATTTCCGTAATATTCCGCTTCCAGAAGTGAATCAAGGGAATTTTAACAATATTATAACAACAGACAAAATTGGCGATGAAAATATTATGTATCAGTGTTCAGATGACGGAGTTGGATAAATCATTGGCGCATGCTCTCCAGTACCAACCAGACGTTTATTATTTAATGTTGGTTTATTTTTTAACCCGCAACCAGGTGACATCGTTAAACGTTATGTTAAGAAATAAAGACTTACGACTATGATTATGACTACTAGTATGCATATTAATCACAAACCCCCACTACCCGAATCAAAGTTCTTTCGATGGCGTCTGAACAAGCAAAGAGCCTTCAAAACTAATAATGGGGTCACTCCGGCTGTAGAAAGGACTTGGGGAAAATAGAAAACATGGAAAATTAACACTTCTTACTACGTAGGTAATAAATACACTTTTGACTAATATGGCCTCTTTAAAAAATAGACAAGTGCATTTTGATGACATTCGAGAAAATGCAAAAATTTTTGATAACATTTTCATTAATTTAACATCTAGCTAGAAACTTGGAGTGTTGTGTAACACAAAAAAATAATCATTGTGTATTTGCTTTATTTATTTTGTATTTCTGAATATAAATAAAAAATAAATAAAAATATTTCGTTATAAATGCTCCTAATGCCTTTTCTTCTTAGAAGGAGGGTAGATTTTTTTTATCTAGAGTTGTATCGTTGCATTAATAGCTTTTTGTGGATTTTAAAAGGTCAAAAATACGCTAGAATTATTTTCATAACTACTGGAACGTCTGGAACGTCACAAATCCCTCATTCCCTTATTCCCAACCCTAAAACAAAATAGAGGTGCTGTTAAAGCGTGTTGTCCGAGCGGAGAACCTTCGAGAGCGTCCAAACAAACCGAGGGCCCTTGAAACACGGAGTGGGGGCACTCCGCTTGATGGACGGACGCAAGAAAAAGGGTTCGCATTGAAAACGTATTTTTAATAACAACGATTTATGAACTCGATTTCGAGGTTCGGGATCTGTTGAAGAGAATTTTGAAAGTTTCATACGCTTCGAGTTAGAAACTTTTAACTATAACACACATTCAAGATCATTTTTTTATGAAAACATGCAAGGAATTTATTTACTTTTATATTTTACTAGCAAAACCCCGCAGACGTTGTCCTGTCATTGAAGTTGATGTGCTGCAGCGCCATCTAGTGGCGAGTTATAACAGCTCAAGTCGATAGCTCAAAAATATTCTCCGTGCTAAAATACCTATTGTATACCAATTTTCATGGCGATCGGTCGAACGGTATAGAAGTTGATGTACTGCAGCGCCATCTAGTAGCAAGTTACAACAAAGTCAATAGCATAAAAACCTTTTCCATGAAGAGATACAAACATATATGTGCCTACTTTCGTGGTGATCGGTCAAACGGTGTCGAAGTCTATTAATCTCCAATATATTAACATCCTCTTTTATATATATAGATAGATTTAAACATTACAGCAAATAAAACTTATGCATACAAATATAACTTCATACAGAAGACGGAATGTCTAGAGAGAATCTCTTTTAAACAATTTTTAACCAAATGTTGACTTTCACATTTGGTTAAAAAATGTATCGAATGTATGTATGCTGGATAGAAGCCTCTTCCAAGGCTTGCTATGACAATCGATGGTCTGCTCTTCTCATCCAACTGCTACCAGCAAAATTCTTCAAGTACGTCTACCTGACCGAAAGGCGACACTATGCTTTCCAATACGTTGTCACCATTCAAGGACTCGTGTACTCGGTCCGCTGTCAATCCTGCATGAGACACAACTTTCCCATTACTACTTCAGCATCAACATTCTATAACATCTATATATAACATCTATGTATATATTATATATACATACATATATACTGGCTTCCTGGATTAGACTCTAATAAATCGAATAAGTCGCATGATTAATTTTAATTTAGAGCGGTATTCCGTTCTTTCGCGCTCGCGATTATATCTTCAGCTTAATCGGTTAACTTGGAACACGAGACCTGAGCTCATTGGATTAGCGAAATTTCGCTAAGTTGGCCCTTTCTAATTACAACTCACTTTTCAAAATATTAATTATGTAACTCGGCAGGCTGTCAAGGGAGTTTCCAGATTTATTCCCCAAGTTATAACGCTCGCTGATACCTTGGATGCTGTTCCAATAATATATACGAGTATTGATCTTTATATGTTATAGTGTAAATAATATGTTATAGGACGTAAAAATTTATATGTTTTAGGCCCAATCAAAATTAGACAGATACTACAATGTACACAGTTAGAAACCTAGTCGATATACGAGTAGTATATTATTACATGTATTGTGATTTAAAATTTTAATAATTTTATTAAGATATAATAAAAATGATTTAAATATTTAATATATTGGTTAAAAATATTTTTATTAAATTAATATTTTTTTTAATTAATCTATTTGATAGCGTAATAAGTAAATTTGAAAAAGTAAGAGCTTGTCTGCCAACAAACTGCTCACAGTTTGGGGTAACTACTAGTATGTACTCCTACTTATGTTTAATTTGAGGTAGGAATACTTGTTTGGACATAAAAAAGAAATGAAATAAAATGAAAAATAGTTGTAAATTCACTCTCTTACAAGTGTGGCGAATTTATTAATAAAGCGTTATGATTATAACATCCATAGGGATTATGTCATAAACGATAAATTCGCTTTTCACGTTGAATTTCAACAATTACAATCCAGCGACTGAAATTATATTCTTCGCGCTCGGCTTTTCTTAGTTCAGTTATTTTCATTGTTATTTTTAACATTTGTGGCTACGGGAACGCTTCGTATACAATTTCCTTCTTTTCCTACTTTAAAAACTTGGTATGTTTTCGTCTATTGCGCTAAGTACAATGGCGTAAAATGGGCAGCTTCGTGAAATGTTGTTTATTTATACAACAAAATTTTACTATTGTGATTTTTTATTAAAAAGCCCCAGTTTTTTGTGACTATAGCAATATATGTGTTACAATTGGGTTACAATTAACCTACCATCATATACGTTATTATAAACTACATAATGTAACTTATATAATTGGTTTGTTTATTAATGCATCCAGGGCCGTCTTAAGTCTATTCTGCGCCGGGGTGCGGGAGTGTATCCTAAGACAGTCAAACATCCTATTGTGTATCCTATGACAGTCAAATATCCTATTGTGTATCCTATGACAGTCAAATATCCTATTGTGTATCCTATGACAGTCAAATATCCTATTGTGTAATTGTTTACTATAGCGTTATATTTTTTCATTACCTTTAAAAGGTGAGCGCCCGGGGTGCACCGCACCCCTTGCACCCCCTGGTAAAGACGGCCCTGAATGCATCACATGAGGTACATTAAACGAATGTCGATGAGAATCCTACAGGGAGATAATTTAAAATTAGCAAACGCATCAGAGAGAGAATATCTAAGTTGAATCTAATCTGCTCAGTCTAAGCTGGTCTGCAAACTAACTTACATAAATAATTGAGATTGTATCCCTAGCGTAAATTTTTATAGTTCGCAAACATTACGCACGTTTTCTAATGTTTTCTAACATCTGTTTTCTAATGGTTGAGAATTAAACCTAAAAGTATGGTGTGGTGTAATATCCAGCAATCCACATCGGGTCCTCGCGTGTAACCCACGTGTAACGTGTAAGAGGAAAAGTCCGTGATTCATCTATTGTGAAATGCTACGGGTTAGCAAGATGCAGAATGATTATATTGAGTTCTATCACTACACCGGATATAGGCCTCTAAGACTGACATATGGGTATATGTCAGTCTTAGAAGCCTAAAGTACATGAAAATCATACAAAATACAAAAGGTTCTATTTGGTTGAAGTGATTAGGAATTCAGAAAGATGGGCAAGATGAGGTCCAATACATAGAACTATAAGAACAATAACTGTCTACAATAAGAAGCTAAAGTAAAAATAAAAGCTCAAAAGGTGATACGTGTTAACAAGATTTTCTAGCACAGTGCTTCACCTAATGAACCTATGTACCTAATGAACATTAGGTACATAACAAAATTTTATGACCCTTTGCATTTAGGAAAGGGTCAGCGTTGAGCTAATTGCATTCATTCAATTTTGTTGTTATTTTCACGAATGTGATAATTATCCTGTGATAATTGAAAAATCTTGTGTGGGGACGGACCCAATCCTTTCTCCAAATCCATTCTTACATCAACAAAGATCCAGGCAGCGCATCCAGGGGCATGGCAGTTTGTCGTTCTCGACTATCTTGGCATGCACCGCGGGTGTCCGTGGGCAACATTATCCATTTACCACTAGCTGGACTGTATGCTCGTTTGCCACTTTCTGTCTATAAAAAAACAGTATTCTGTATTTCTTCTGATAACTCAAAATTTGCGACTCTTAATGAAAACATTCACCTAGATTTAATTAATGCATGCTGCTCAAATCAAACTTAAGATATATAACTACGTTGAAATTATATATCTAAGATAGTTACTATTGTAACTATTGTAGCGCGTTTCATGCCCGATAACGAAATAAAATTTCGCACCAGCAGGGGCTTTATTACTAAAGCCTTTGCGGTCCAGATCAAGAAGTGAGCGACAGCGGCACTGGTAGCGAAAAACACCCTGAAGGTAAATAAGCTAAATAATAAATAAAGTGACCTGAATGAATGAGTTATAACAAGTATTATGGGGTCCAACTAGTAGCGGGAGATGTGCATGTAAAAACCTAAGGTTGACATTACGTTGAACAATTCATCACAGCATTCCCCTTTATCCAAGCAGTGGGGTACGTTAATCCACAGAAGGTGTACCGAAATGAAAACTTATGAAGTTGGAACCTAAACATCTAACTTAACTGGCATAATTTTAATTTAATATTCAAAGACAAATCCGAATAAGGTCTTTTTTATTGTAATTAAAAATAAGTTATAAAGCTATTAATTTGATTCGTAAATAAGTATGGACTTTATGGTTACTAATATATATATTATTAATCCTAAAGGTAACCATAAAGTCCTATATGTAATTACCTATATAATTTGAGCAACCTATTCGCTCGTCGCTCACGCAGTCCACATTTCGCATTTTTTTTATTTTAACTATGCTTCAGTGTCCCGACACTTAAGTTCAAGGTTACCTCGCAAAGGCCATAAGTGTCTTTTACACCGTATATTATGTTCACGCATTATATTACTTAAGGGTGTAGATTGTTGGCCTGAGATCTCGATTTCGAGCGACCGCAGCGCCAAAGTTTAATGTAACATCCGACGGGGCGGATGAATGACCTAGAGAGCGCGATTTTCAAAATGTTTTGCAACAAACGTTCCACGTTGAGAAATTGTTATTGAACTTGAATATTTACAGCATAACAATAACGTTGAATTTTTGGAAACTAGCTGTTGATTCTTTTTAATAGATTAATAAGAGTAGTTGAGACACAATTTTTATGTTTTTCTATCATTTGACATCTGACATTTTTGTATTCTACTTACCTAAAATTCCAACTATTTATTTATTTGTAATTTCACTACCAAAATTTATTCTAATTCGTAAAATATTCATTCAATAAAATAATTGCAAATTCAGTAGGAAGTGTGTTTATCTCTACGCAAGGAAATGTGCCTATTGCGTAAACTCAAATACTTACTTTTTGTTTACGATCACCTCGTCGATATCTAAAAAAAATCCTAGGGTTTTAAAAAAAATGTCAATAAATGAAACACAAGTATAAAAATGATTTATTTACTACACAATAACAAATATGAGTCGCCATTACTCGCTGTCTCAAAAGCGTGCTAGGGTTGTACAAAAATTAGTAAATAATTCATTTATTTACTAATTTTAACAGAAGTTTGTAAATTATTAATATACTAATTAAAAGTATGTAATTAAACAATAACGAAATATGAGTTCAAAATTCTAATGGTTTTTCATTCGATTACGGATCAAGTTCTGATTTCTGCTAATTTGATGATAAAATCAATGGCTATCACAAAACCTATCAGAATGAAAACGTTACCAGCTGCCCGATTCACGTAAGTAATAAAAACCGTAGCGCAGTGACGTCACTTCGTTTTTTGCAAATTTAGCCCTTTTAACCGACTTAAAAAAAGGAGAATTCTCAATTCGCTGTATTTTTGAACCAATTTTTATGATTCTTTACACCAGGTAACTCAGAAATTGTATAGTAATTGAGCTATTGGAAGATTTATGACAATCCAAGACTAGATAAGTAAGTGCGTTTAAAACAGAAAACCAAAAGGCGATTTCTAAGTTCCTAAGTTAAAACGACTTTTGGACTGGCGTGTTTACGTGAATCGACTGGCTGGGTAGTTAAGTTACCTGTATCTTTCAAAATCATTAGGCGTTCTTCTCTTTCATAACACGTAAAGCTCTTTCTTTCCTCTCTTTCATAGCCTCTATGATACTGGGCGCGTCACGAATGGGCATGCTTCGTGACTGCCGAGGATCAACTAATTCTGGAAGTAGGCAATCGTAATAAAACCTAACTAATTTCATCTCCATTTTCTCCTCCCAAAATTTGTCGTCCTTTTCTATAATATAAACTTTCATAGGTACAGTAGCACCAAACCAGATGCCAAGCATGCAAACGTTTCTTTTAGTAATATGTACCTGTCCCTGAATTTGGAAATACCAGTTATGATTTTTATTTATGACATAACCCTTGGAAGCCTTGTCCTTAACCCAAAAGGTATGTTTGGCCATTGCTTCATCAAGAGTCATGCCAGCTAAAGAATGTGGGCACTTAATTTCAATTAAACCGTTTGCATAAATGCCATCTGGTGTAGTACCAAGAAATTCATATTGATCGTCGACGAACAAACCGCAACCTTGTATACTAATATTCTCTTGAATTTCTAACTGTTTAATTGCGGTTTCTTCGTTTTCGATACCGTACCGTACAGCAGGCAAACTGGAGATATTACTACCATAAACGATTTTACGAACAAGAACAGCACAACTTGTGCTCTCTCGTTTTTTACAAACTTCCCCGAACGATGATGAGGTTAGTAATTTTCTCCTTGTACTCATCCACTCAGAACTACTTCTTTGCAAATGGGTCGACCTTTCAAGCTCCTCTCTTTCAGCACAAGACAACTTTAAATCGGCTAAAAAAGATGACTTGGCTTTCTCATATAATTCTGGACTCAGATCAGGTTTTTCGCAGTTTGGTCCATAGTGAGCGTCTTTCGATACAGCGCTGTGGCTCTTTTTCAATCTTAATTTAGGTTTAGCAATTAAACGGATTCTACGATTACAATTTTCCACTTTCGCGATCAAAGGATTAGGACTAGATTTAAATATTACTTCATGAGTTTTACTATGAATCGATCCTGTATTAAAAGACACAACAGCAGCTGCGCATCGGCCCGCATAAGAACCACGGGAAGAATAATTTACACGCTTACCCCCTACTAATTTGGCAATCACTGCGTTAAAACTTTCAACTATATTACTTGTACAATTATGAATTAAACTTCTAGAATGATATGACAGTCTTTTACTTAAAATGTGTACCGCGTCCATTAATCCGCATCCAACAATTGCTGGAAGCAACCCAACAGGTTCTATTCGACGAGTATCAGGTCTACAGAAATACTCCTTGCAATATTGGTGATTACCAAATACGTGTTGTGGACCATTTAGGATATCTTCACTAAGATTTTTTATTTTTTCTTCGAGTGACTGATTTTGATCGCCCCAATATTTAATAGCGCATTTTACACCCGTTCTTAAACGCAAATACCTTTCTTTTAGGAATTTCCGCAATTCGCAAGGATACTTAGTGTCTTTCGACAGTTTCTCCAAGCTATTGCAGTAGTTTCGTAAAAGATGATTTTTGCATTCAATTTTCTCTACTGTTAAATTACCGTACGGTCGCGAATCTAATATTTTTTTATAAGTACTGGAATCGCCGTCTGCTACAAATTTATTATAAATTACACCGTGATCAACAATGGAACGTTTAAACCCCTCAACTATTATGGTCGATTCCATACCGGTAGATGATCCCGAATAATTCTTGAAACAACGGTGTTCCGAGGGCTGACTGTCGTTCTTTGCGGCTCGTGCACAAACTACGCAGTATTTATTTTTAACTCCAAAAAACAATACTTTATTAGTTTTAATGCCAATTATCGCAGCTGCGCCGGACAAGGCGGAAAAATTCTTACCATAAGATCTCTTGCTCCAACAAACGTCAACAGCAACAGATATTAATGGTGTACCATTTTTATCAACACTACCTATAGACACTGCGTACTCCGCTTCTTCCTTGACAGCTTCTGCCATGGAATGTGCTGCTGTCTTTTCCCACCAATCGCAAACCGTATTATTAATTTCATTGTATAATGAAGGTGACATGATTGGTAGGGCTACTGCGGCAGTTAATGTTTTTAACTGATAGTAGCTCCCACCAGATGATATGATACCAGATACAATTTGATGATTCACTTCCATTCTATCTTCTTTCTTTTCAATCAAACACACAGTAAATTTCATACTACACATACTACATTTCATGATGAGTTTTGAGTCCAGACCAATTTTTACTTCACCTATTATACTGAGGTAACTTAACTTACAATCCATTGGACCGTGGTCCCCTATGGCCTGAAGAGCTTTAAAAAAAAAAGAAACGTCTACAACTCTACGCCCAACTTCCATTTCATCCACCTTTCCCTCTTGGTCGTTTTCAATAACTAGTTCCTGTAAAGAAAGATAATGGCTTGATTTTTTTTATAAAAAATAATTAAAAATTTAAAAAAATGCAAAAGAATTAATACAATATTAGGTTCCTGATGAATAGAAATTATAATTTCTTTACGCATTAGGTATTGTTTTTTTATGACGTCACCTATTTGAACGTAAATTTTCTTTTGAGAAAGTAATTGAGAAGTATTTCGGTACTAAGGTGTTTGTCTCTCGATGAAAATAATAAATATTGCAAGAAAAATCTATAGGTAGGTATTGAGATTTTGTCTTCGCCCATCACTAACTAAGTAGTTTGTTTATTTATGTAACAAGTCTACAAGAATTACGTATAACAACTTACCTCTATACAGCGCGTAGCATTGTTGCTCAGAGTCTCGGCCCCAAGGTTTTCTTTATTTTCAATACTGGAAATATTATTCATCAATATTATCCACTTTTTATTTATTTTGTACAACCCTAAGCCAGACGCTAGGCGCCTCGCGTCTGTTTGGCGGTATAGGTATGTCGACAAAGTTGCGCTGTCGCCTACCTACTTCCACAATTTGATATTTAGACAATACTAGCCGACCCGGCGAACTCCGTATCGCCTTTTTTTTTTTAAAAAATCCTATTATTTTGATATTACATACAGATACTTCAATTTTATTTATCAGTATAGATATAGATAATACAAACCAATATTTACATGTTATTGTAGGTATATGTCTGAATCGGGCGATCTAAATCATATGACATATTGTATTAGCTTTGTAATGTACCCTGTTCAAATGCGATAATAAATAAGTAGGGAGGAACTTACATTTTATTCCGAGATCTTTTGGCTTTCATATTTTTATAATGCGTACAAAACTTTCTTTTCCCTGGCATGCCACTCAAATTCAATCAGTCCTGCGAAAAAAATAGCCTATGTTACTCAGTGATAATGTAGCTTTCGAATGATAAAAGAATTATTAAAATCAGTCCAGTACTTTTTGAGTTTATTCGTTACATACAAAAATCCAAATCTTTCCTCTTTATAATACCTATTAGTGTAGATATTGTATTTTTTACGATTTATATCTAGTTCCATCATGGTTTTCTTTCAGACATTCATTATATCGATACTTTCTACTAACTGAAAATAAATTAATTATAAAAATGTTATACTTACAGTTTTTTACAAAAAACACAAATTCACAATACGTAATTCTGCTGTCTGCAGCCGACAAGCGTGGTGTCGCGTTCACTTACAGAAAGGAACTGCCGCTGCAGACCACCGAGATTGCACGAATGAAACGAACGTTTTATCCCATACATTTGTGTATGAAAAATTTACCTTAAAATATATCTAGATTTTAGGGCTTTAAAAGAGGAAGTCTTTGTTTGTAAAGGTATAAAAAGAAGTATACAGCTATACTTATTGGTTTCTTCAGTGTTCAAAAAGTGTTTCTTTTTATCAATTTGTGTTGATTTATGGGGTTAAATCTGAAAAATACGAAGTCATGTTTTTGCATTTTTACTCAATTTTGTGCGTTTGTTGACGTTTATTATATAACAACTATTAGGTTTAAGAGTTTAATATAAGCATGAACATACTTATTGGTCTTTGATTGTAATATATACAAATTATCATTGATATCAATCATATGTAAATAGGTTAAATATGAAAAATCGTAACACTCTTTTCGGTGATTTTCACGATCTACACCCTTAACGGCAAACAGATAGACATTTATTGAAACAAAACACTTTGTTTTATTTTATTACATGTTTATATTACGGTGTCATTTCTGATATTTTTGCCACATTACAAAAATGTCCCCGTCCAGATAACAACAACGCTAACTATTAGTTCTAAACATTCTTCAATCGCTGGCAGCTTGTCTTTGGAACCCCGCTCTAACTTTTGCTTTCGCCGCTGAATAAGCTTTAATTGTTTTTAAACGAAACTGGGAGAAATTAGCTCATTTATTTAGCTTATTTCTAACGCTTCCGAAAGATCTTCACGGGATATTGTTGCTCTTAGAAATATTTTTTTCATGTTATTTTAAGTTCTTGTTAAGGAAATAGGCTGAAAAGTCTGTCTAAAGACGTCGATGTATTCAGGTAACAAAATAATCGTATGTCATTTTTATACGGCATGTTATTATTTACATCAGGAAGGTGATATTACATTGAACTATCAACAGCAAATGAGTTTCGATTGGAGACCATACACTGGTAAACGCCATATAACTGTACATACACTACATACATTCTATATAATGTAGACTGAAATCCATCTTAAAAGTATACGATTGAAAAAAATATTAAAAGGATTAGAAAAATATTAAATGTTAGCAATTGTGTATATCGTACATATCCGCACATATTGCTTCTTCTCACCATCCAATCAATATAGATGAAAGCTGTTTTCCTAGTATAGGAAATGTCTCTTCTATCTATCCATTACTAGTCGCAGGACTTCCTCATGACCTTCTGTGGCTAACTGATGGCCAGCATACGTCTGTACGCCCACATTTCCAACGTTTCTATACGTTTACGCTCCACGTTCATTCAATTAAACTAACCATACCATACTATGCCATCAGCCTATGTCTCTCCACTGCTGGATATAGTCATCTCCAAAGAGTATTAATTATGATGTATTAAGAATTAATTATGAGTATAAAGATTTATAATAACTTCGCAAAAATCTTACATCCGTAACTAAATATAAAATGAAAATTATTGCGTGGAAATAGACAAGTTCTCTCAAAGAGTCATTGCGGTTAACTCTTTCATTAGTATCTTATCAGTCCACAGCTGTGTCAGCTTGAAAATTGACACAATTATACAGAATTACATCATTAGACAAGGTTTACGAGTAGATACATGAATAAATTATGCTCTCACGGAAATTCGCCTCATATCTTTTAATTTGGCCCACGATGCGAATGACTTGAAAATTATTTTCTCAGTAAAGCTCTCGTACGGGAAAAGGACGTTATTATACTTTGAAAGATTGAGTTCGAAAGAAAATTCCTTTCAGCTTAAATATTTTGAAATAATATTTCGCAATTTAAAAAAAAGTACAATACATTAACTGTATATCGATACCATAGAGCACATTTATTGTAAGTCTATAATTGCCCTTCTAATTTTTAAACTTTACAGAAGAACATTCACTTTAAGATTATGTAATTAACTACATATTTTTACTATGTATCAGAGACGACTCACAACGAAATAAAAGTTAATTAATACCACTTCTTTTCCCCAATATAGAGCAGGAAAACTAATTTCTCTGTGCTCTAAAATAAAATAAATAAAAGGTTTCATTAAAAGTAAGTTACCCCCTTTCCCTTTATAAGCGCAAGCGGCGCGGCGTAGTGAGCACGTACATTAGAACGTTGCTTCATTTTCTCTATACAATTAATTAGCGAAACGAGGCGTCGAGTTGAGATTGAATCTGATATACAAGACTGCTTCGAACCTATCTATCTCTTTATATTTTTTTGTATATACTATAACCCCCGAATTAAGAGCGACATATACTTACAGCGAATATTTTTGTAGGTATATACAATAATACAGCGAATTTTTGTATATGTCTACTGACATCATCTCTTGTAGGTAATCAGCGTAATTACTTATATCAGCGTCTTTGCAACCGAATAAAATTTTTATTATTATAATAATACACTTTAATGGAAATCATATACAACATGTCACTTCATACTTCACCCCTGGGCAACTCCTAATGCTTTACAAAGCTCAGGTGTGGCCTCATATGGAGTATTGCTCTCATCTCTGGGCCGGTGCACCGAAATACCAATTGGACCCATTTGACTCCATCCAACGACGCCACGTCCTGTTCGTATTGTAACGATCCCACTCTCACTCCTCAGCATTCGAAGAGACGTTGCGTCTCTCAGTGTGTTCTATCGCCTGTACAATGGGGAATGCTCTGAAGAATTGTTCAATATAATTCCCACCTGGGGTTTCTACAACCACACCTCCCGTCACAGAAGTGTGGTCCATCCGCATTTCCTCGATACGGAGGTGTCGCGTACTGTTCGGTCCATAAATCATTTTACATCACGAACCCGTATGCTGTGGAATGAACTCCCTCAAGAGGTCTTTCCATTACGCTACGATATGGGGTTCTTTAAGAAAGCTGTGAATAGGATTTTGCAAGGTCGGCGGCGCACCCGCATGCCCCTCGGTGTTGCAGGTGTCCATGGGCGGCGGTAACATTTACCATCACGTGGGAGCGCTTGCTTTTCTATATATATAAATAAAAACTTTCGCCATTTTTCTGGCAGAGCCATTATCCCAACCCTATAAAGTTTTTGGGGATTCAGAGAGAAAAAATGATTTAAATAATTTATACACATACAGGCTACTCTTGAATGTAATTTTACTCCATTTAGAAAATTTTGTAAAGAGTGGAATAAATGATAATCCAAAGGTGCTATGTCTGGACTGTATGGAGAATGCATTAAAACTTCCCAGCCGAGGTCCATCAATTTTTGTTTAGTCATCAAAGATGTATGCGGTCGAGCATTGTCGTGATGGAAAATTACAGCAGAAAAGCTCATTAATTAAGATTAAGATCATTAATTCTGGGCGTTTTTCAGAAATTGATCGATCTCATTTCGTTTCAGCAACATCTCTATGAAGCAACATGGAAATTCTATTGACCAAGTTTCCGTCATTTAAATCATGCGACACCCAACCATCTAGCTTTTTTTCAAAATTTAGTTTATGCTAATAGTCCAAAACGTTAAGTCGTGAATGCTAAACTCTTCCGCAATTTGATGACTCCTTATGTGTCGATCTGCTTTTTTTTTTAATAATATCATCAACATTTACCTTAATAGGACGACCACAGCGAGGAACATCATTCACATCAAAATTACCAGACCTGAATCAACTGAACTATTTATTGCAATGGTTTTAGATAAAGCATCTTCTCCGTAAACACCACAAATCTCTTTTCGAACACTAGAAGCATTCATACCCTTCTCGAAAAAAAATGTAAAACATATCTAATTTTCTTCTTATTAATTTCTATTATAAAATTGTTAAAAATATGAAAAGCAACTCTTAACTTCTAATTTGAATTTCTCATCACTGATCAGTATTGCCAGAAATATTATAGCACGCTACAGTCATACGTTCAAAAAATCGGCGAACTTTTCCTACTAGCTATTATATTATTTAATAGCTTGTATACCTAGAAGTCACAAAATAAGTAAATTTGATTTGAATTTTGAGAAGAACACTGTCACGAGGCTTCGCCTCGAACTAATTCATCTAGGCTCACGTGCGTAAAGTCGTGCTTCCAAAACTGGTCCCTATCAATTACAATTATTATCATTGTCTTAGTGGGTAAAGAAAATATCACGAAATTCATGAGGAATTCCCAGAATTGAATAATTCGGAAACATTAATATCATTTTTAGACTTTCGTGTTTTATACTTATTTATATAGTAAACGACAACGGTAACATAATTATTACATGAATACATGTTTTATGGTATTTTATATACAGACTTTATTCAGTATCGGGAATAGAATAAGCTAATTCCACAGCTTGGGACATTGGAACATACTGAAATTTAAAATTAACATTATTTGCATTCTGGCTCGATTCAACCAATTTTTACACCAGGTTTTTTTATAACTTAAGGTTAATTACTAGTACATCTTTTATTCTCTGGGTAAAGTAATGGTGCCACATATGACTTGGCCAAACACATCGCAGCAGTATTACGACCACTGGTAGGTTTAACATCATCCTTTGTGAATGATTCTAGCCATTTTATGAAAAATATAGACGAATTAACGTTGGAACCGGATGAAATCATTGTCTGAAACATCTGAGTCACTACTCAACACGTACACTTTATACACTTCATTGATACAATTTATTGATGAGTTCGGAAGTCATCGTGGGCACGAATATTTCCGATGGATAAGGTTTTCTCACTACATCTACTTATACTAAAGCTTTAGATAGAACAATAAAAATTCACATAATAATTTTGTTTTTCTTTAGAACGATTCTATACATATTTAAAATTAGTTAAAGTATTTTAGTTTTTGTGTTATTCTAGTGAAACATTGTACATTCAGCCTAATGAGCATACAAATATCATACTCAACATATACTTAATTCTTAAATGTCCATATAACTAGTTGTCCATATATTAATTATCCACGTAATTCGTTCTGGATGTATCTCTGATTGAAACTATGGAACAACATATAATATGTAACAGTATGATACATAAACCAGCTAAAATTCATTCTAAAAGGCGTATTGCATTCTAAAAGGCCAGTGAAACTAGAAAAGTTGCTCGTCATGCTATGAGTTTCCAGTAACATCGAATATGGAATCACAGGGGAATGAATATGTAGGCTGAAATCATTCCCGAAATGCACCGCGTACAGGCAGTTGAAATGTTTGCATTTATACTTTCCAGGTCGTTTTGATGAACCAAAAACATCTGTATCAATGTATACATATATGTAGGTATTTTATGAATTTAGAACTGTGCCTTAGCTGAATTCTTGCGGTGTTATTTTGATCACTGGACATTATGAGAAATCTACAAAAAATCTGTACTTAGACGGACGTGTCCAGGAATTTAAGTATTTTCTTCAGGAAATAGGTAGTCACTATGATAAAAATCATGGTAATCATCAATTTTATATTGTAATCACACACAATTATTGCCGGGTCAAAACAGCAGATAGACCGCCTTTTGTTAGGTTGATCGTTCGATTCTTGATCAATATCGAGTGCACACGTACACACGAGTGCACACTTGATCTGCACACGACGGGTAATATCGCAGTGAGAGACTCGTTCGTGTAGTTGGCGAATTTAGTTCTTCAGCTTTAAAGACAAAGTAGCTGAAAGATTATCTTTGCAGTTTATAGTAGTTTATGATGAATAAAAAGTAAAAAAAAAATGTTACTACAATGAGGTTTTCTAGAAGGTGGGGCGCAATGTATAAATGTCACGGAAAAAGTAATTTTACATGTGGCAGCCGTATATGTACAACGTGGATATGTTGGAATTTTAATAATGCAGATCTAATTTCATAAGTCCCAACTACACAGCTACAACTCAAATAAAAGAAATAACAGTGATTCTTCATGATGAAGTCGAAAGCCGAATTTAAGCTAACATTTTTAACTGGTGAACTGAATACTTTGTCAGTCCTCGGAATTTATTTACTTAAGTCTTTTCAGAAGTTTGTAAATGCGTAATATCTCATTTCGTTTTACAGCGGATGGATAAAAGAACGTTTTACTTTACATTCTTCGTGGATAATTAAATATGAATTATTCAACTGGACTTTTAGTTGTGTATTTATATGAATTGAAAAAAATAAAAATAATCTCAGGCTCTTTCAATAAAGATGATATAGGAATTACTATGAGACATTATCTGAGAAATTTCTGTTCTATTTTCCAGGTATTAAACTAATAATAGCCAATTTAGTAGGGCAAAATATTAACGAGTGGTACTTTTAGAATTGGTAATTTTCGTCGTGTGGTGTGGGCAGGCTTTAGAATACCTAGCACCAGTGCATCTCTTCCCATGGGTGTCGTAATATGCGACTAAGGGATAACAAAGTCACTACCAAAGCCCTCAGGAACTACATACCATCTAGAAGAGTGGACTCGCTAACCCGCTGGCCAGCGTAGTGTTTTAAGGTCATACATCCTTCAAGACACAAGACAATGCGCATAATGAGGCCCGTGTTCAGCAGTGGACGAAAAAAGGGCTGGTGATTATAACTTTTAAAAGAAGGTTTAAAGAGTAGTAAAAAAACTGAACTGGGGACATTCTTGAATTTCATTTATCGTCCTGTATTTTAAATACATTGAACATCTCATAACCCTTACATGCAGAATGGCATGTAACATAAAACTATGCCACTAAAGTGCTGACTACACGAGAGAGTCTCTCGCGGAGATATCGCCGTGTGTAGACTGGCTCGGCGATAGCTCATATAGTAGTTACTATTGACACAATCGGCACAACACAATCGGCGCGTCGGCGGAGCGGCAACGTCTCGTCGCGCGCGGCGCGTAAGAATGCATTTCGACGAAAGAGTTTAATGATTCATTTAATGAATTAACAATACATTACATTTCGATTTTACTCGCGCCGGAAAACGTGGAATCCAATTATCGTATCACATATCGGAAAAAAGTCTAAAATATTTTAGTAAGTACATACATATACATAGCCAAAATAATTTAGCAATCTTCCATAATAGTCATTAGTTAAAATATTTTTAATTAAGGAGTACCTTGCATTTTACTTGTTCACACGTCTACACAGAGACGTGCGACGCAGATACGTGCCAGTCTGGACCTGCGTCACGTTGTAGCAAAACGAGCGGTCATGTTTCTTTCAGAAAATAATTTTAAGTAAACCTATTTAAAATTAAATTGTCGATTTCAAAAGCAGAATCGAATGAAGTCATGTCAAGCTTCAAAATTCCATAAAAACTTTTTGATCGATCAAACATTTTTTTAAGCTTCAGGCCATCAAAACTGAAAATGCAGGGTGGCTCGATTCAGGTATCCGGGGGGGTATATGTCTCCGCCTTTAAAGTCCCACTACGGGATACTGGCCTCCCCTAGTAAATCATTGAGGGATCTCAAGCCAAAATCCACCACGCGGGCCCAGTGGTGGATACATACACTCCATGTTTTTTTATTACTCGAACATGCGTCTTTCCTCGGGATGTTTTCCGTAAGATCATAAAATCCGTACTTAGGTAGAAACTAAGTTGTACAGGCCGCTAATTTGAACACTCGATCAGACGAATGTGAATCGAGTATAGATAATCCTAGGCTATCTCCCCTCAAATATATATACCCACACTAATTTTCAAATCAAAATCTCGACCGATGAAAAGCGAATCTATTTTGGCTCTAAGTCTCATTTTTGAGTTTAACCACGAACCCACCTCTATCGAGCAAAGTCAAGTAAAAAACTTGAAACTTCCGAACCGGGCACTCGTAGGACTTAAAAGTTTAAGTTACTGTTCAATGTGAATTAAAACTTTTGACAGTCTCATTAAAATCGACAATTGACCGCTTCGAATGTGTGCCAAGTTTGGTCACAGTGTAAATAACATACAGAATGGTAACTCCATATAACAATATAGCATGGTGATCGGTGACGGAATCCTTGTGTAATTTATCACGTAATTCCCTTTAGGGAATTACGGATTACAAGCTCTTATTCCCAGTCATTTTATGCCATGAAATAAACTGCCTTGCAATTTCGTATTATAAACGCAATTCACACGATCGTTGTAGAACGCCATCCTATTAATACACTGAATTTTAAAACTCTTGCCTATTAACCAAAGGAAATTAAACCAAGCAGATGTCGCTCAGTTAATTAAATGTCATACAAAACAAGACAATTTAGAGCTATAAACTTACTACCTTATAAATTGGATGATTTATCAAAAATTCGTTAAATGCCCCTGTGCCCTGGGCAATATCATTCAAAGGCGAGGGTGAGCGTAGACGCCTTGGAGCTGAACAAAAACACATATTTGCATATTGATAATCTTGAATAATAAAACTAAACTATATTTTATTAAATGCGAAGAAACACGTCATCACCGATGACAGAGATATATATGCATATCATAAGTACTGAAAAATATATCCATCTTTGTTTCGCGCAATTATAATAGGCTGTCTGATTTTAAAAGCTTATAGAAAACGTAAAAATGCTGTATTTTTTTAATTTAAAGTGAAAATGGCGCTTCAAGCCTGTGAGGAGCAGAATGTTTTAGGTCTTCGCTAAAAAATTATCATCATGTTGATGCTATTAGTTGATGGAACTGTTGATGCTATTAACGGAACTGTTTATTTTTAACACTGTATAAAGCATGCCGTGTACATTCGCGCGTGGTGTCGGCCTGCTTTGGTATAGCACAATCTCTTTTTGTGGGTGTCACAAAAGGCGACTAAAGGATAACAAAGCCGCTACCACAAGCCCTGAGGAACTACACCACCTCTAGAAGACTCTTTAGAGTGGACTCACCAACCTGGTTGGCCAGCCTGACGTTTTAAGGGCATACATTGTTTTGTACATGACGTGTGCAGTAGTGGACGTGAAAGGGTCTGGTTACGGTATAGGAAGCATACTGCTGAGTACGAATAACGTTTTGTAAACGTAGGCGTAAAAGAAACTCAGAGGTACCCTTAAAATGTATCAATATTTAAAGGTCCCGTACTGTATATATTTGCACAATTGTTCGGTCTTATCTTTGTTAGCGGCATTATTATGAAAGGCTTTAGTCTTCGCAAGCCTTTGTCTTTCTTGTGTGTGTTTAATCTTTTTACGTTTGGATAAAGGCTTTTGTAAACAAGTCCGCAAACTTTCGTACTTACTCCAAAGATAAATATTTTTGTTTCGTATACTTATATAAAATCGTTTGGGTTATATTAGTTACTGGGAAACTTGTAAATTCTAGCGATATTGGGTGAGTGTTACACTTACCTACTTAAGCTTCTTACTTAAACCTCTGCCTTAAGAGGCACCTTACTTACATTTGGGATGTATGTACTTATATATGTACTCGTAAGTAGGTTTATCAATAATTGTTATGGGAGCGGCTATCTCCGTAGCCAGCCGTTTTATCGCCCACTGTTGAAAATGGGCTTCCTCGTATACATTGTCTTGTTCATGAGGGATATATGGCCCTAAAACGCCACCCTGGCCAAGCTGGTTGGCGGGTCCAATCTCTTAGAGAAATTGTAATTCCTCGGGGCCCATGGTAGCGGCTTTGTTATTCCTTAGTCGTCTTTTACGATGCCCACGGAAAGAAATGGGGTAGTGCTATTCAAAAGCCGGCCGACACCAGACGGCCGACTTTTGATTTTAAATCACTCACGATTTTAAATTATTTTATAGCTGACCAATGATGGATTAAGATCTTACGGGGCGCGAGACTAACAACTGAAGGGGCTCCCTTCAGTTGTTCAGTTTTAATGGATCAAAACTACAGTTAAAAATTTTTTTTTTTTTTCATTTTTGATAAAATTATTTAGTAACTTATTATGTAAGTACAACATATACAAATACAGTAAGTACCTATATAAAGTTATTACAAAAATATATATAAAGGCAGGGCCTCCTCGAGGCTAGGGCCCGGGGCTGTAGCCCCTATGTTAGTCCGTCACTGCAGTTGACTACATACCATGACTATTATACTTATACACCTCATGCATTTTGCTGTTTTCGACGTAGAAATGGCAGAGTCAGATGAAACTCATCATCTAAGTGTCATATATAACGATTCATTTCGGTCCAATCCCAAATAGTTTTTGATTGGACTGAAATTAATCGTTCACACATTGAGGCCGCGAGAGGAAACTAAATGAGAATCTTTAAGAACTTATAAGATGTAAAAAGGCTATTCTTGAAGCCTCGAGGAGTGATTCAATGTATTTTAAACGCCACTGTGCTAATGAATACTCATTCTTATGCTAATCTGAGACACTAATATTCATCAATCCGCGCTGGGTCGCGTGATATTATGATCTGAAACCGTCTCATGATTGGAACTTTATGGCCGCCATCGATGCTAATAAATAGTCTAAAATTTAAACTTTCTTTTCAACTTTAATTTACTTTTCGTTTATTTTTCAACTATTCAAAAGTTGCGGTTGAATACAGTAATAAATAAAAAAAACAACTTAGATTTTCGCCGTTGCTGATATTTATTGGAGCTTTAAAATATTTACCTACCTCGTTTACTTGACTTGACTGTCTGGACTGCTAGTGAATATTTTGTGCTCGTGTTTAGGCAGTTTGTGATCTTAGTTGGTATGAACAATACACTGCATATCGAGGAGACTATTATTACTATATACTCGTATAAAAATATACTAATACTTTAAACTCGAAAACATTCTTGCTCTGTAACTATTTAATACAAATATTTGCGTCTAATACAAAAATTGTTAAGCGACTCCATTAATTGGAGGTCTTAAATAACGTTACATATACGACTTACAAAGTAAAATTATCTACCAAAGATCCCGCGGACTTGTAAAGCGGCCGCATGCTGTCATCCTGCTTTACCTCTAGAATTGCACCACCCCATCTATTCCCGTGGGTAACATAAAGGGATATGGAGGGATAACAAAGCCGCTACCATAAGCCCTAAGGAATTACACCTCTACAAGAGTGCACACGCTAACCCGCTTGGCCAGCGTAGCGTTGTAGCCATACATCCTTCATGCACCATGTACATGGGGAGGCTCATGTCCAGCAGTGGATGATTAAAAGGCTGGTATTCTCTCGCGTCGATCCTCCGTACTTGTGAAGATTTTACACTTACGCTTCTTAAATAAAATATTTGTAGACTATAGCTAATATTTGCTGTGGCAACTATTCGCATACAATTATTTAGCCTTCGAGTACTACACAAACACAATATCCAATAAGAAACTAATGAATATTCGTCTCCACGTATCCGGAGAGACTCGTACATATTTGCGGTTATTTTTTCTACGCGAGGAAGGAAATCGTAAGGGACAGTAATATTTTTCTTCCATATTATTTCTCACGAAATCCAATTATCTTGCTATATTAAGGCGAGTATGTGTACAGCCTCTTGGAGAGTTAGCGCCGGAGACAACGAACATAACGAAGGAAATCAATAGCGCTTCAGGCGGTAAGAGAGTCCGTAGACTATCATCGTGGTTTTATGTAAGTAAATAACGTAAAAACACCATATTCACACTAAATCTTCCTGGGTAGTAGTCGAAAAACGCATAAATAAGCCCAAACTATCCAAATGTCGAACAATTGTTGAAATGATGTAATATGTACTCGTAATGTACCCAATATAATTTACAATAGAAGAAGAAACCTTCTATAAGCAAATGTTGCTCTATAACAGTTATTGAACGGGGAAATTATTAGGTACAATATGCCAACTGGGAATCAAATCTGTTACTTTTTACACAGAAGGCAACGACAGTATCACCTGAGCGAATAGATCGTCCTCATTGATCAGATTTTATTAATGATAATGATTATAAAAATGTCATATCATAATATATCAAAACAAATATCAATTAATAACGAATTTTAGTTACAAAACACAAACATCGGTCATAAGTTATTGCATTATGAAATTGTAACAATGGGACAAAATCACATATCTATGGGAGTGACAAATAGAAGCGATGAAATTTTAATAAGAATAGCACGACCATTTAAAAATTATTATATCTAAAATTTATAAAATTTGTTCACCTTAAGAGGGCCTCTGCTCTCAAATAGTCCCGGGCCCGCAATAACATTTAACCAACACCGCAGTTGCTAAGAAAATTTAAATTGAAAAATCACTTCTGCGTATTTAACTTTTACTTTGCTTTACTATCTAACTCGGTAATGTGGTGACATCGTTCTTGAACTTTCAGACAGTACCTGAACTTGGTAACCTTAGTAATGGCTTTCCAGTTCCAAACTGCAGGTGCTAACGCAAGTTAGAAGCTAGTTCGTAACTTTGGGATTTGTTCCACTAACATCCTTAGAATAGGTTTGGATAGGTTCTACCATTTGGATCAAAGAATACTCATTATAGCTCTTTGCTTTTACATCAGAATTGAAATACTGAGACCCTATTATGCTAGTAGACATTAAAGAAGCCAATCTCCAAGTAGTAATCTCACACTAAATAATAATAATTAGTTATTATGATATTAGTTAAAAATATAATAATGGTGGATAATTTGATTCTACTTTCGAGAGATTCGATAAAATATCCAATAGAAAACTATTTTTGTAACTTTATTTAAATCAATTTTATCTCGCACAACGCATCAGCCTTGCCATCCAGCGAGTATGCTGGGTACATTGCTACAGGGACAGTATTTTTATTAACGACTTCTACCACGTTCATCATAGCATAAGACAATAAACACACATAGACATAAGACATAAGACATAGTTTTAAAACTTATTTCCTATCCAGACCATTTCATTACTCACCGTTTTTTTTTTATAGTGAAGTAGGCGGACGAGCAAGCGGTCCCACGTGATGGTAAGTGTTATCGCCGCCTATGGACGCCTGCAACACCAGGAGCGTACGCTACTGACCTTGCAGAAGACTTTATTTACTAAATAAAAAGGTACAGTAAATAGATATTTCGATTTAAAATCCCATTCACAGCTTTCTTGAAGAACCCCGTATTGTAGCTTAATGGAAAGACCTTTTGAGGTAGTTTGTTTCACAGCCTGCGGGTTCGTGGTATAAAATGATTTTTGGACGGAACAGTACGCGTATCGAGGAAATGCGGATGGACCGCACTTCTGTGACGGAAGGTGCGGTTGTAGAAACCCGAGGTGGGAATTATATTGAACAGTTCATCAGAACATCTTGGATTCTCAGTTGGAATGTCGTAAGCACGCCTTTCGTCCGTATTTCCTATTATAACTATATTTTATCATCTGTATATAATAAAAAGTATATAAATACATAAATAATTTCAAGTCAACCATAACCAGTGTTTCACTACAAATACGAGAAAACATTAAAATAACTTCTCTGTAAACTATTACCACGCATGATCACGAGTAGATTTAAAATCAACCCCATCATAAATTAAGTTTTATATCTAGTCTAGTTTTTTTTTAATAGATTTAGTTACTTAATTAATTTGTATTAATATCTTTGTGTTTAATTAAGTATGAGACTAATGTAAATAACATAATATTCTTGTAAATTTTCCCTCTTCTTTATAGTGTATAATACTTACCTTTTGCAATGTATAATTTAACATGAGTATATAAATTAATTAACCTAATCTATTCACCTAATATGTCAAAGTAAGTAGATAACTCTCTTATTTTTTAGTAAGTAGTCATTCCACTGACATTGAATCCAAACGACATAATTCAATCTAACGACACGGAACGCCTTCAACGAGCTCTATTGATATTCGATTACTCTATTGAGTAACCTCTCGATGTAAGAACACGTGTATTAGCAATTTTGAAATGTAACATCTATGGAAATATGTCAATTAAGTACAAGAACAATACGGTTACTGGTAGTTACTAGAATTATTTAAAATCTAAACAGACTCAAGTATTCAATTATTCAAATTATTTATTCTCACCAATTTATACAAAGTAGTTATCATCAATAATGTACATACATAGAAACACAAAATTACAAGCACAACTACAGCCGCTGGATGCACTCGACTGGCCACGTCACCCCTCTCTCACAGAAGACTACCTTGAATTGTACTGCATTTCCCTCTTTTCGGTAGTGAGTGAGATATGCCAGAGCCCATTCCTATCCCATGCCTACCCATTTTACCAACCCTTTCCCCCAATCCATTCCTTAATCTACAAAGGTAGGCAGCGCATCCGGCGGCGTGCCAACGTTTGTCATTCTGGACTGATGTTGGCATGTATCGCGGATGTCTATAGACGACAGTATCCACTTACAATGAGGTGGACTGTATGCTCGTCTGCCGCCTTTTTTCTATAAAAAAAAAAACATCCCTCACACAATCAGTTAACACAGATATGTAAGAATCTCCCTCTATACTTCACGATCCGGTTGCCCCTGAATACCTGAAGTACGCAAGTACGCAAGTTTCAGTTTCGCGGTTAGAATCGTGATCGCTATCTTCGCTCTGATGAGAATTTCGCCTTACATGTCCCGCCTTGCTGCTCCAGCTTTATAAACAACTTTTTCATAGTTCAGGCTATCATACTCTGGGACACTCTTCCCACTGACATTAAGAAAGCACTTTCTAAATTTTTATTTAAAAAGTTGCTTCGGCAACAGAGTTCATAAACTATACTTGCTATTTTTTTCTCTGAATAACTCCCCGTTGTAAAAAATTAATTATTATTTTATATGAATTTATATAAATATTTATAGCTGTATATTATTTTATATATAATAAACGTAGGTATCATAGTTTTAGCCGACTGCGATCGGCTAATCCTAGCTCTTGCCGAATAGACCTAGGTGTAGACACTTCGGCTTCTAGTCGTAACGTAGCCACTACAAATGTTTGTAGTGGACAAATATTAAAATGTACGCAGTGGCCTACTATAGTCTATAAACGGAGGGTTTACGAAATCAAAACAGTAATTAGCGATCCGTCAATCAACTCGCTGTCATCCCTTCCTTTCGACACGGCGTCATCAATTTCCTTTATAAGCCTATCTGATAAGTAATAATCGAATCTGTCTAACAACAATCACCATCTGTCCGATGAGTGTGTTAAAACTCATGTCCCTTTTATTCCGGAAGACAGGAATGTTTATCGATGATATTTATAATACCCGATTGGATATAGTAAAAAGATCGCTTACCAACTAAACATCTTATTGGTGCGTTTTATCAGTGGGTATTCATAACTTATGAAGTAAACAAGCATTTCGTACATACGTTTGTGGCTCATTTCGCGTTTACAAGACGCACGTATAGTGTCTCTCAGTCTTCAGCCTGTCTCTCCACTACTTTATATAGACTGCTCAAAAAAGCCGCCACCACACAGTATTCCGCTCCTATGAATGGTTAAAGTTGGCGTCTCTATAACCATCAATCAAATCGAGTCTCACCAAGCAATCTCCTCCTCCAAGCTGCGAATAACGGACCTAGTCCTGACAAGGGACCAATGACGGTATAACCATTCGATTTACTATGTCTAAAATATCGAAGACCAGTATCAAGAACAGCAATCGCCGGTGTAAAAAGCTCAGCACCAACTCGCCTGCTCAGCGTTATAATTAAGACATAAACCTGCCAATGAAACCTTCTGCCAACTAGAAATGTTTTTCTCACATTTGTCTAGACATAAAGCAAGCCATGGAGCAAAGACACATTACGTTTCACATAAGCAAAACATTCTAGATAGTAAATATGTACCTACTCGTAGGTGTAAACACATTTTAGAAGCAAGTCTATACATTAAATCGGTATAAGTACTTACATATTCATTGCCTAATGAAAATTCTATCCTTCACTTAGAATGATTTCATTAAAGTTGAAATTTATTGCACGTTACCAATACTAATTAGACCAAAGAACGTCCTACAGATTTCTGTAACAAACTACTAGACATTGTATTTGACAACACATGGCTCTCTTGTCAGTCGAGAGTGTGGTGAACTCGTTATCCTCTCCCGTCCGAACTACGGCTCAAACAAAACTAATAATAAGTCTCATTCGGTGTCATCAAGAGAACTACACTCGGCGGGCACATTCTATGTAGTTTGCGCTCGCGGATGTCCACATTTGCACAAGTTAAACTTACTCGTACTTTAAAGTAAGTTAGAATGACGCTATTTTATATGAAACTAGCATTTGTCCATGCCTTTGTCGTGTCGAAACCAACAGTGTGTCAACTTCTAGGTAACTTCTTTATACATTTCCTATATTACACGAGCATACTTAAGTCCTTTCTCTACTATTTAACTTTTAAACCATTTAACTTTCTACCTACCTAAAAGAAAAAATAACTTTTTACTCACATTGCCTTTACGCTCGTTTACACAAGGAGAATTTCTCGAACGGTTCGGTCGAGAATATTCTACTTGTGTAAATGAGCCATTACTCTGCGTTCGTTCAAAACCTAATCTTCTTCTAGAAACCACTCTGCTTTCTTATCATTTTTTCTCGAAGGCTCTACTTAGTTTACACTGAATTCGTCTTCGGAACTTCCTCCCACCTGACTATATAACGTGCTGACCATTGTACTACGATCTAAACTTTATATTTTCCCCAAAAACAAACAAGTATTTCTTTTTAAAGAAGCTTGTGACATCATTGAAACAATTAACTTTATTTATAATCGTAAATTACTACGAACGGCAATGAGCTGCTAATCAAACCGCTTCTGATACCTAGCTATATCTATGCAAATCGGGTGCGAGCGCATGTACCCGGTGCGAGTGAGTGCTTTGTAATTGGGGAGCTTGGGACCATGAGCTGATGTTTATTTACATTTTTTCTTTTTTACCAGAAAATAACAAACTGTTACAAATGTCACTCTTCGGCTACAAACTCGTGATGTCGATCACTCTTTTTGTACATAGCTACAGAACTTTTGATGCAGATATCTTCAGATATAGTTTATATTGAAAAATTTGAGTACGAAAGCATAAAAAACGGTTGAATCCAAAATTGCAAATGTCATCTTTTGATACTAATTGTAATACCTCAATTGTAAAGTACTCAATTTTAAGATGTTGTAGAACAAAAGTTGTTACGTTTTTCCGAAAGAAATCCAGTGTACTTAGATTAGTTAAGGACTTCTTTCTTTGTGTTTTTTTTTAAGCTAGAATTACGTTAGGAAATATAAGATTTCGAAAAATACCAGATCATAAATCATTTATATTATAAAATCATTTATTTTGTTCATCTTGCTTAATACTACAACAGTAAAAAAGGAGTAATTAAATGAGTAGCAAAAAAATACTTAATGAGTAGCAAATCGATGGTAGCAAATTTAAAGATGGGTTAGGTTTAAGTTCTCTGGTGACTATAACTATCTAGCGAAACGGGACTCCGTGGTCTTGATGACATTCAGAATAATTTTACAATTATTTACTTTAGTTATTAAAAACTAGGTTGTTTTGTTCATGATAACTTGCTGCTCATTGGGTGTTTGTGCTGCTCATTTAAATACAAACCGTATAAAGTTATCATAAATGCATAAGTCACTATGACTTTAAAATTTAAATTTAAGTCTTAAATTAAAAAAAAGAGTGACGTACACTTAAAAGTGTAGCCCAGCGTTGCCAGATAGGTAAGAATGAAATCTGTATTGCAAACCTAAAAATCTGTATTTTTTCGTTCTGGCTATAAATAATAAAATCAACAACAAAATTTCATTGTCATTGTTATTTACCGACAGATTGGCGCAGTTGGTAGTGACCCTAGATGCTGTGCAAAAGATCCCGGGTTCGATCCTCGGTTAATACATTTGTTTAATAAAAAAAAATTTAAAAAAAGACAAATGTTCGGATCTGTTTGTGCGTTTGTGTTTGTCTTTGTATGTGTTTCTGGACCCACGACACAGGGAATGCTATTGTTGGCCAATGAGTGTGGCGTTATTTATTATTATTATTATTTATTAGGCACTATTTTTTACTTTACAATAATCATTATCTTAATCAGCTATAGGCTGAAATAGTATTCCGTTGTAGTATGTAGGAGTAGTATTCCTTAAGCAGCTAAAGCACTACAAAGGGGCCTTTGACACCCAACTGTAAGCAGTACAAAACATTTCCGTCACACCCTTAAATAGCTGGTTGGTTCTCAAATAGAGTTGTATTACACCATTAAACAGCCGGAAGAACTACAATAGGTTAGCTTGACATCATTGTACAGCTGCAGGCGTATAGAAAGATGTTAAAAGATGTATAAAAGATAAGCAGCCCACAGATGAATTAAGAACCCGTGGAAACCGTTGTACAGAATATTGAGTTATAACGGTTTCGAATGCTGCTATGCAGCTTTTAGATGTATTAAATTTAAATAAAAATTTTAAAACTTTAAAATTCACTTATAATGCTAGTGTGCTGCTTGGGACATTACTTGATTACCGTCTCCTCCTGTACAACACCCGTTGTATAAGTTTGTGGGGAATTTCCCAGCATTTTTTAGTATTGCTAATCATACCTATCACTATCACTATCAAGTTAAACACTAACAAGTGATTTAAAAACAAATGTGCGTGTATAAAGAATTCTAAAAATCTATATAAATGTAATCTTCCATTTACAACTGTAACGTGTGTTGAAAATCTGTATAAATACAGATAAATCTATGTATGTATATAGCAACGCTGGTTCAACCTCTAGCGCAACACCAACGAGTCTCTATAATATGACTTTAAAAAGGCATTCCTATTTAGCAATAGGTAGTTTTGACGTGTACTATGCACATACTAAATAGCTATATATGTATATATGCATAATTACTGGTATTCAAAACGTATGGCACTGTCGTATGATCATTATGGCACTGAATTCAAATTCCAATATAAAGTTCAAAATTAGGCAGTAAATAAGATTGTTATTTGTTCGAATAAAGTAACTTTTTTTTTCGGAATGACTAAATTCTTGTGGCCCTAGTGGCCTTTCAAGTCACCGGTCGTGATAGATTATAAAATTGATAAATATTATATTGCTAAGTTATTTTAGATTTTTATTTGAAAAACTGACTTTATCGAACAGATTTCATCAGGATAATTTGTGAAAAAGTAAGTCTGTTAATTATATTTCTAGTGAAGTCTAATAGAATAGAATAATTATAAATTTCATTGTTTTCAGATGTTTAAAACAAACCTCTAGAATTTTAATTAAAAAACGAATTTTATTACTAACTTACGTACGACATATAATAACAGTCGGTGCCTAAATGTATACAAATTCAATAGCATATAAAGATAAAAGTCCGTTACAAAAGATCGACTCAATATAAACATATAATATAAAACATACCCAACTAGTTAATCTAGAATATCTCTAAAAAACTAGAATAGCCTAACGTAGCCTGATTGAGCTATACAGTTAAGTAACACTTAAGGTACTTAAAGTATCGTATGTAACTTACGAGTATAACAATCTGTCATTGAAAACTGAAAAAAGTAATCGCAAAAACACATTAAATATCTTTGTGTATTTCATTTACGCCATAAAAAAAATACTCTTCGTAATGTATTTATACATTACGAGTTCTCCTATTACATTTAGAAGAAAAAATAATACCCTCTAGCGACTAGAATGTGCATCTTGCGGTGAAATGTAAACTAAGTCGTTTCAATCAAATTTGCTACGTTTCAATCATGAAGCTAATTTGGGGAAAAAACATAATTATTGAATTATGTGAATTTTTATTTTACGACCTATTTGTACCTTTTTATTCGTAGAATATCTGATACAGATGTAGTGAAAACCGCTTATTCTGCCAAAATATTCGTGTCCGCTATGATTTCCGAATACGTCAATATCTGTCAATGCTATCCAACACCAGTTATTAATACAACACTACATCTGTATGATAATATTAGGATACGTAGAAAGCACCGTTTAATATAACTTATTAATTTTATATTCGTAGCATTTTATTAATAAAGATTTAAAAACTGAATCTTAATTTACACGTTTCATTAACATAAAATATTAAGTAGAAATACCAAGGCGCCCATTTCAGTTTTCAGGACTAGATTATTATTTTAATTTCGAGAGATCAAAAAATAACTTACACGTCAGGAGTGAAATTAACCACAAGAAAGAAATATCAAGTCCACTTTCTCTAACTATAAACTACAATTTGGTATTCCCATTGTCAGTTAAAACTTTCAATTCTTCACCTTCACTTTCATCTTCTTTATCGTCCTCTTTTTTGTGTGACCGAACTTGATTTAATTCTACACCGGCGTCGTCATAAAGGTCGCCTTGCAACTGAATTTGAATGTCCCTTAAACTCTTGCCTTTAGTCTCAGGGACTGCGAAAAAGACGAATGCAGCACCAAAGAAACACACTCCAGCAAAAATCCAGAACACTCCACACAATCCAGAAACGTCTTTAATCCATTGGTAACCTTTAGCTACTATGAAGCTTAATAAACCACCGAAAATTGTCAAAGAGGTTAATGCAACAGTCTTAACATTCAAAGGAAAGATTTCGGCTGGAACGATTTGGATAATGGTGTTATAACCAAGTGTGGAGATTATATTAGAAGCAATGATTCCAATGAAAGTAATAATTCCATATGGACTTAAGGTATCGCTGTCAATTCCAACCACATCTTTTAAAAAGAAGTATGCACCGACTATTGCGAGGGATATGCCAGTTCCGAGGAAAGAGTACAAGAATAGAGGACGGCGACCGACGCGATCGACTAATACTGATGATATCATACCTGTGAAGAAAAAAATATTTTTATTAGAATTGTGAATTTTATTTTAGTTTATTACGTATATATGTACTAAACACATTCAAGATATTTACTAACTAATTTATAAGTTATGTACTAAACACATTGAAGACATTTACTAACTAATTTATAGGTTATGTACTAAACACATTCAAGACATTTACTAACTAATTTAGGTACATATATGCTTAAATTACACATAGGCCAGAGTTCATAAACAAAAATGTACAATTAATAAGAACGAACATAAATAAAAGAAACAAAACTTGCCTACTTTTACAACATGAAGGAAGAAAAGATTTCAAAGATACTTACTAAACTTAGTGCAAAACTTAAAAATAAAAAAGCAACTTATGTGATTCACGTAATGCTTATAATATAACAAGCTTGCAATACATAACAAAATTCATACAGAAGGTATCTATATCTTATATGTATATCGAAATACAAGCTGGAAAAAGAGCATAATACACGTATCATGGAACTAGCAAGGTAATGATACACCTGGATGATAAACCTCTTATAAATGTTGTGTATAATTATAAAATATGTCTAAAAATAAAACGGATTTTTACCACAACCACACAAGAGCATAAGTTACAAAAATGTACATTGAACAGAAGACAAAAAAAACTAAAAAAAGTTAATGAAACAAAAATTGTAACAGTCCGCGGAGCATAGATAATAAATAATAAAACCGCCAATCTCTCAAAAACTACTTGAAATTATCCTATATTTCCATGGACATTTTTGTAGCTTACTTGTGAATAATTACTTTTAGTTTTATGTCGATTTCTTAAGCACCCTGTATAAATGTTACGGCTAGAAGCCGAAGTGTGGCTATACCTAGGTATTACCAGCTAGAACTAAGCACAGCTGGTCGCAGTCGGCTAGGTCGGCTAAAACTAGGTGCAGCCCTTTTCTTGACGGCTACATCTAGGTGTAGCAGTGAGTATAACTATATGGGTCTTAGAATAAATGATACAGAAATGAACAATTAGTTATCAAAAAGAAAACCTATTGTAAAAACTGGTAGAATCGATTCCACTCTCGATACTGGACAACCTATTTCTAACTGTTGCGTTAATTCAGTGAGACTTTGTATATTTTATGCGCCATTTCAGGTTATCCGTTATTTCAGTAACACGATCACCGGGTACTTTAGGTTGTGTGACGATACTTACCAATAATAAATCGCACTACTCCAAACACGATGAAAACCGTTGCTAACTTCATACTGGACTTGCTCTCGTCCATGATTCGCCCTAGGTACTGTTGTACCGTAATGATGCCTGACATTATCTGTGCTATTTTTAGGCCTGCAACACAAAACAATAATACTTTTTATGCCTACACATATACAGAATGAAATTATCTGTGTGATTTTAAGTAGATACGTGATCAATGTGATCATGCCTTGCATGTTCATTGGAGGAGCTCATATTTGTTTCACATTACATGATTGACCGTGTGCTGTCGGCCGATTTTAGCATAGCATCACCCCATTTCTTCCCGTGAGTGTCGTAAAGGCGACTAAGGGATAACAAAGCCGCTACCACTAGCCCCTAGGAACTACACCGCTTCTAAAATAATGGACTCGCCAATACGCTTGACCAATGGCATTTTTAGGCCATAACCTACATCCCTCATGCACAAAACGCATATGAGGAACCCTATGTCCAACACTGGCCGTTAAAAGACCTTCTACGGTTACATGTAAAGAATTACATTATCCGTTGTGATTAAGCGTTGCATAATTAATTATGGGACTCATATTTGTCGTTTCATATTACATGATTAGAGTTCTGGGGTTATCTTATCTTAATGACCTTCAAGATTTATACGCTTTTGCAACACTGTCATATTACGGATTCAATGAGTCCACGACACCCTAAGCATTCTCTAAGGTACACACATATTTTGACGGTTACTAATTTCTTACACGTCATGTCTTTTACAAGTGTACAGGCCTCGACTCCATAGAAAAGAACAGAGAATACATAACCTAACACGATTCTAATGCGTAGACTGAGGCTTATTCTGCACTTGCAGACTAAATTTTAACTCTTATAATTTTTCTGAGATTATTTCGACCTAATTTTGGGACTATGGTTGCTTTTGTCATCAATTATATTTGTCGATAAATTCTAAAATCACAGATACAACCTCGTTATTGAGAACATAGTATTGACACTGCCATCTAACAACAATTCGATGAAGTTGCTATGCTGCCGTCCGAAGACAGAACTATTTACAATAAGCGAATCCATATTGATAGTACTATCAAGTGCACGACAGATGGCCAAACAAAATGCGAATTTCTTTTATTTTTAAAGGCCTATTCAGATATAAGCGATGTTCACTACTTCGCGGGGTTAATTTTAAGTTAATTTAAACGGGGGAAATTTCTTCGCGGGGTATCTTGTAAGTGTACTGCAGTCTGCAAGTCACTTGAATCCACCACGGATAGTTATAGTCCGTTTTTTTTTTCTTCTCTCACCTATATGACAATTAAATAGGACAATTACCACGTTCTGCTAGAGTCAAGTTTTCTTCGTGATTGACACATTTAAAGTCAAAACAATTCAAAACGCATCTCGTCTATATCCAATCCCGTAGAAGTAAGTTAGATGTCACTCAGTAGAGTAATTGTAGGTTAACTAAGAACAGAAAAGTCGGACTCCTTGGAACCACGCCAAAAACGAAATCCTATGATTTTATTTGATTATCACAAACATTACGCACTTTACACTTTGAAGTTTATGAACTATAAATATAAAACCACAAAATATACAATACACAACTATATCTATAATAATCAAATAATAACTCAATTTCATTTCTCGAGTTCCTGTTGCTGTAGTTGTGTGAGCAAATTACCTGTCGCAATAATGATTGCTTTTCTATACTGTTTGCCCGTGAACAGTTCCTTCGCGGAGGTGGACCGCCGCATTTCTTTCTTCACATCCGATTGCAGCTGCGATAAATCATCCTCCAAAGTCTGAAAGTCAATAAAAAAAATATGTATATGGACAGAGCCGGGTAACTAAGGGTAGATAATATGTGACGTCACTACGGAAGAGGGACTAGTTTCCCGTTATAACGGAAAACCAGTCCGCGATTGTTTTTCGTGTTGTCGGTTTTATTTTCTCGAGATATTCAAACTTTAGTGAATCACAAACGAGACCAAACGCGACATGTCTTGAGGAGTTCCACAGTATGCTGGCCTTCCTAGCTGCAGCATCAGGTCAAGGTTATCAGATTATTGCATTGTCATCGGTTTTATATAGATGTGTTAAAATGGGTTAAAATCGATTTGCAAGATTTGCCCGAAACAAACTAACAAACATGTGAAGTGACATAAAAGCTTGTAAAAATCTTCTCAAAAGTTTAGTGAAAAGGTACCTTGTTGTCGGTTGTATGCAGTTTGATGCTTGCGGCGCTTCAAACGAACTTCAAATCAAACCAATTAATTTTATTGTGGAACATGTACATGTGTTTATTATATAATATGATATTATTTAATATTTTATTCTCTATTATTATTTCACTTTAGAACAAATTGAACAATTAACAAATTGTTATAAAACTATTAAAAATAAACATTATGCGCTAATACTAATATAACAACTGAAATCTAATTTCCCCAGTAATGTCCATTACTTTTCCTAAAGTATTTTTTAAAGATTAGTAAATGTTGACTTTTTTGAAAAGGGACCTTGTTGTCATTTTAAAACATAGACCGAAATCAAAGTTTAAAAACATTTTGTCTATACGCCCGATCTCGAGTCCTGTGACTTTTCCGTGAAAATGTGCATAAAGGGCAGCCAATTATCAACAGAGGACCAGTCCATCGGGAAGCGTTTAAGGAAGAACTCAATTTAATTCCCAATGAAAAACGGGCAGGTCAGATTAAGGAGTGATTTGAGTGTCTGAGGAAATGTATTATTTGACAAGAACGCTACGTTGAAAAAATAAAGTAGTATATGAACTCACGACAAAACTTATTGAACAACCAGAGTTAAAAAAAAACATTAACGGTAATTTATAAAGGATAACTTTTTAGTAATTGACCTTGGCAATACAACAAAACAAATATACAAATCCATTCAGTTTATCTAAGTTCCTAGGTAAGAACCGAATTGCTCTCGATTATATTATTATTATTTTTTTGCAAAAAAATGTTTATTGTTATCTTATACGCGCTAATAAAACCGTCAGTTTTGATAGTGAACAAAAATTATTTGGTTTGTATGCATACGTTTTTACAAAGAGCTCTTTGTTGTCTGTATTCTAAATATAAATCTATTAAATCGCGCTTATGTGTCTATGTAAGCTTTTTACCAGGGGCGGATTCAGATCATGTATCTATACGGATATGCCCTCTTTGCCAGAGGCAGAATTTGTAGAGGAGGAGAGTACAGTATCCGCTTACCATCAGGTGGACTGTATGTTCGTCCGCCGCCTTTTTTCTATAAAAAACGTATCAGATTGACTATTTTCTATAAAAAACGTGACTTGGTCCCCCAATTCTTCCTCTTCAATAATATTTCCGAGATTTTTAAATCATGTGATCGTTCATTCCGCCAACTTTTTTTTTACAAATAAGCAAATTTAATTTTATATGAAAATAATAAAAATTATGGAATGTTTGCTAAATTAACTACAACTTTTATCTTTGTGAAGAGCAACTCTAGCTTTTATGATAATAGGTACCTACCTACACGTTGCCCTAATGTTCAGAGCTACATCTGAAACATTATCTGTTGAGGGGGGATAAGAGATAACTTTTTACAATTGCGATTTCTACAGTTATGGATTTCCAAGGGTTATTAAAGCTATTTTTATTAAATGGTAAGAAGAAATAAATCCTATAAGCAAGTTTTAAATATATCCCTAAATTAATTCGCGTTTATGTAGTAAAGTTGTGTTTCGACGACTTAGTTTTACTCACCGTGTAAAATTTCACTTTCTTTGGGCAACTTAGAGATATCTAAAGTATTAGCCAATCCAGCGTTCCCACAGATACAAACTCCTTTGCAGCTCATTACCAAATAAGCTTATAATGATCGTTATCATTATCAACTATTATTATCAGTATCAACTAAATTATCATTATCAATTATTATTATAAGCGGTTAGATTGTGCCAACCTCAAATTTAACGTTGTAGAACAAACCTATTCATTCAGTTAAAACAACGGAAATAACCCTTAAAATCACTCTCATAGCTCGTTTACAAACGCAAAGAAAGGGATGTAATCGTACGAACGCTCAGTTACCGAATGTTTTATCCTGATGGTTATTAGCAAATAAACTTATTTGTTTTTGAAAATCATAACTTACTTTGTCATCCTTATAATCCCGCAGTCTCGACAGCTCCTTCCTAGCAGCATCCACCCTTCCTTCCTTCAAGTGGTAATAGGGGGATTCCGGGATCCACCAGCAAGCCACAAAATAACATCCCGGTAACACCAGCATCATATAGTTGAGGGCTGCATAAGATACGAAGGGACCAATGACCATTATAAGCAGGTTGCCCAAATTGAACATGACCCTTGTGTATACAGACAGTGTGCCTCGTATGTCCTTGTCAGAAATCTCCGCGACATAAATTGATACAACCTGAAATGTGAGGAATTAATCACGGTTATGTTTCAAATTGGTTATTTAATTAGAGGAATATGATTTAGAACTTTCTAGTACCAGTCCCGTAGTAATTCGTCTATACCACAATGCTTGTCTTCAGTCAGTGCGTCACGCTGAAGCTGAAGTGACAATGAGGAGATCATATTTGCTGCAGGATCGACAACCTATGGGGTAGACGAGTTCTCGAATGGATACTACGTATCGATAAGCTAAGAATAGGACCCGTCCTGGCCCGATCGACCGACTGACCGACTTAGGACTTAGGAAACGCCTCATTCGATGGGTTGATGGTATTGAGTAATAAGAATCCCAAATATTGAAGTGAAATAAAAAAAAACTACAATCGTAGGGTATTCATAGGATCCAAGAGGGCCATTGACGATTATAAGTGGGTTGCCCAATTATCAATTATACAGTTCCCAAGGGAATCGAACTATCGTGAATATTAGATATAATTTAATGGATCACTGTGATTGAATTGATTATTTAAATTAAACTTGCCGATTTTTTATTGGATTTCCCATATTTCTCGATTTCCCGAAAATTCCCGGGAACACACAAATAAGAATTCTCGAGACCCGAGAAATTGAAAAGGTTGAAAAATCAGAAACCCTAATGCTAGATCATCTTTCCATTTAAACAGAAACTTGAAAAAACGAAATTTTAAATTAAAAAATCGTCAATAATTCCAGATCAAAAATTGGGTCCCTCTGCTTATATTTTGACTGTCGTGAAAGTACCAGCGTGTTTCGATAGTGAGTGACAATTTCCAAAGCTCGTATCTCATTGCATCTCTTTTCCTTCCTTCATCCGTGGTCGTACCCCCCCCCCCCCCCCCAACCCATCCCTCTCACACTGTTACAAAATAAACAAATCCATTCTTCCCAATCCTGTTTCCAAACCCTAACTCTTAAATCCCTAAAACTAGGTTGACATAATATAACAGATGTCCATTGTGAGATCATAAACGTTTATCATCAAGTATCTTCACTGTGCACAATTGATGAATTTATAACGACAAAATTAATAATAACACTTACAATGCTTATCATGCCCGTGCCGACGCCCAATAGAAACCTTGTTATATAAATCAGCCACGCTTTCGTTGCAAATGCAACGATAAACTGTGGATGATAAAATTCGTGTCATGAGCAAATATTAATAAGTCGTAAGTAAATACATATAATTAATAATTCAGAATTAAATATTATGAGAGTATTACATCCACTAGTTAAAACATTGTACGAATATAATTTTCTAATTATTACAGACAGTGTCCGATCATTTCCCTATGTTCACACTAATTCAATTATTGAACTAGTGAGAGGTTTTTCCCAGAACCTAGTGCAATTACGGCTGTTTATTTTTTTTTTTTTCATTTTAACGATTGAACTACTAGGACAAAAATGTCTCACTAATTCAATTTTCTCATAGACTAGAGATTCCGTGGTTTTAGGCTTCGAGAATGAATCAGACACAACCTGTATGCTCAGTATGCTAATTGGTTTGGGTTATAAATCAAGACTCAGCTAAATTGTGTAGAACGGTTAACTGAAATTCGATATATACAAAGGCTATATTAAAATTATTCAATATCCATTATAATTATGACTACGTATCTTTGTAATTTGTGTATATAACCATTCCTTTTGTTGACCGAGGAAATTTCTTCAGAGACACTGAGACTCCTGAAATCATGTCTATGAACTTAGGACAATAGTTCTTGACTTCCCAATATTTTTCTAGTCCTTTGTCCAAAAAAAAAAAACTCGTATAAGATGTTGTACTCGTACATGTCTAATAGGTACTTTAACTCGTATAAGATGTTGTACATGTCTAATAGGTACTTTAGAAAAAATAATAAGTCACCTTTTTTATCACTTTTTATCGTTTTATCACCTTTGCCTGATGTTCGCTTGTGTTTAGAGATGTCCATGAACAGTAACCGTTTACGATTAGACAAACTGTCTGGTTGCCTCTCACCTTCTTTATAGCCAAGCTGATGAAATTGGACAAGTATATTATGAACATCCATTAATATACACTGCATTGATATACGAGTAACTTACGGTTCCCAGAGCAATAGGTGCAGCACTGCCTAACAAGGTGGCGCGCCTGCCCACTCTGTCGGACAGGTACCGCGTAGCCAGGCTACCGGCCATGAACCCGGGGGAGTTCACTGCCAGCATCCACCCGATTTCGTACTGTTTTAACACAAACATATTACATAAAGTTGTGGAAACTTTAACATATACCTATCTGACCATAAATACTGTTTCAATAAAGAAAAAAATACTTGTGAATTTGGAATCTGTCATTCTCAAATGAAAAATAAATGTTTTAACTCATTTTGGCGCCAATCATTATTAAATATTGTACTGATATTAAAATAGAGTGGGGTGAAATGTTTGTGTACCGGGCTATTGGTAGGTACCTTGAAACGTCCTCTGTGACAGAAAAGGACTGGCCATCCATGCACTATTCGTACTAAACAGACGATTAAAGCTGTGAGGGAGAGAATCCGAAGAAATCCCGTCCAGAAGCAAAAGGTCTTATCCACAGAGATGAATATAGCACCCAGAACCATGACACGTATTTTAAAAGATGATTTAGGTAGTTGCTACTTCAAAAGACGTACTGGTCATTTCTTAACTGATAATTTAAAGAAAAATGAGGTTGAAATATCAAAACAACTTATTTACTCACAGAGCTCACAGAAAAATCTTATTTACCGACGAAAAAATATTCACCATTGAGGAACATTTTAACAAGCAGAATGTTCGAGTTTTATGCTCATAACTCTAGAGAATAACTCATAACTCTCATCCCGATCATAATTCGCTGGATTTTGATTTATGGTCCGTTTTAGAAGGCTTTGCATGCTCTAAACACCATGATAATATTGAATCCCTAAAACTTCCATAAGGGTGGCACATGCCAAGTTTCTCATGGAGAGGGTGGGGATTTTCCCGTGTTTCAATCAAAAACTGGCCACAACGTTTGAAAGATTGTATAAAAGCAAATGGTGACCAATTCGAATAAACGTTATATTTTTAAAAAGCGTAATTTTAATGCGTATTTTTAAACAACACAAATTTGCTAACGGACGCAAAAAGTTCTCTTTATAAATTATTTATTTAGATACAAGGACGCAGATTCAGATTCAACCTTGAAATAAACTGTATTTCCCACTTTATCCTAATGTATGGTACGTACATATTTCTGTAATGAGTGAGATATGCCAGAGCCCATTCCCATCCAATCCTGTCCTATCCCTCCTTATTTTGCCACCCCTTTCTCCATATACATTCCTAAATCTCCTAAGGTAGGTCCTAAGGTGACAACGTTTGTCATTCTGGACTGATGTTGGCATGTATCGCCGATGTCTAACAGTCTATGGAAGACAGTATCCACTTACCGTATGCTCGTCTGTCGCCATTTTTGCCATTAAAAAAAATCTAAGTTGGACATCACAGACATTTTGATATAAAAGTCTTCGAATCGTCGGAATTACAATTAGAAAGAAATCGGAGTAAGTTGGACATCACAGACATTTTGATATAAAAGTCTTCGAATCGTCGGAATTACAATTAGAAAGAAATCGGAGTAAGTTGGACATCACAGACATTTTGATATAAAAGTCTTCGAATCGTCGGAATTACAATTAGAAAGAAATCGGAGGTACTTTCTTAATATATATTAGTTATTGTTTTCGTTGTCATTGTTGCCTTTTATTGTTCAAACTAAAAAACTGTGCTACAAGTATTTCCTCCCTAACCTTAGCCTGGCACTTAATATTTATATTTAATACCCGTATCCATTTGAGCGGATTCGTACATCGGCGGGTGATAATAATACAATACAAAAGGTGATAATCATCTCATCGTGAGTCATGATGTTTAAACACATCACTGTCTCACGTACAAGTATTGTGCTGAAACGGGCATGGCAGTGCAGAATTACTTATAATCACCTGCGTAACGTGATACAATATTAATTAAGTGCCATTCGGCACCTGTAAATGCCAGACAATCATATGTGAAACTAAAGCTCTATTTGTGCAACATCAATTGGAAATTCGAAAAAACAACCTCGTCGTTTGTTGACTTACTTCTGTAATCTCAACATCAGTTTCGTTGTTATGAAACTTCGGCAGAACTAGTGATGGCCAGGCAGACGACACGCCCAATGTCAAACAAGCGAGGGATACTAGAAACAAAGAAATAATATGTTTATTGTATCTCTCAAGACCAAATAAATAAAGTCTTGTAATCTACTACCCATCGTATCCTATTTCAACCCTTAGGTACTCCAAATCCACTGGTAAATCTCCAAAGGTATAAGCAGCGCAACAGGAGGTATGCCAACGTTCGTCATTCTGGACTGATGTTGGCATGTTTCACGGATGTTCGTGGGCAACAGTATCCTCTTACCACCAACTGGACTACCTGCTCGTCTAATTCTGAATTCTAAAAAAAATTGTTATAGACGGCCGCCACACTCTCGGCTGAGTGCCTCTGCGAGCGAATGCGAAGTGAGCGCCCGTGAACTCGGTCTGCCACACTCCTCTGGTGTCTTGCGAGCGACTCAGTCAGTGCGAAGCGAAAACTTGCACGATGGAGGACATCGAAATTATATAATGTGGCCATCAGAGCATTTTTTTAAAATCCGCCACTGAAAAAAATATGGGACAGAGTGTAGCTGGCGCGTTCGCCACTCAACACTCGGCCATTCTACATTCTCGCACTCGGGCTGACTCGTGTGGGCTCGATGAGAGTGTGGCGGTAGTTTTACTGGGTAGACTGCGTTTGCTATGTGCATCTTTGATGTGTTTGTTTATTTATATAATTAAAATTTCATATTTAACCCAAGAGACCCCGAACTCATTAACACATTATTTTAATATAATTTTAATAATAGTTTTAATAAAATTTTGTCATATACTAAGAAGCTTATCACAGCGGTCGAACTGCAGTTGCGGTTGTTTTTTATCGTCTACGTAGCTTAAAATGAATAATATAATAATTTATATTTGCTTTTATTTAATTTACTAATAACGTAAACACAATATGAGTAACACGATAATATGAGTACCTAAACATAATATGAGTAGTTAGTTGAGACAGTCGCCAACACCAAGTCAGCAGTTTGGTCTTCTTAGTGTCAGATTACTAGCAGGTATATGTCATATTATATTTAAAAGAGCATTTGCTCGCAACTTTGTTCGCGTGGTCCACATGAATAATAAGTAATTCGGATAAGCCTTACGTATTAATTCGGATAACAATCTACCTATTTCTTTTTTATAATTTAAACTTTGTTTGTAAGCTTGTTTTCTTAATACTTTTAATAAATAAGCTGTAATTATTGGATAAGCACAAATTACTGATATTGTCATATTATTGGAGAAGGCACTAGCTCCTGTGACGTCAGCCTGCGTCGGTATCGGGCCTGTTGCCCTATTATCGGGGCACTCCAAGTTCCTGTAAAACTTCTTTCGGTCACTCATGAAGAGGCGATTCTATTTATTATTATTATATTATTTATCAAGTTTTTACGAAATCGGTTCAGCCGTTTCGACATAATCCAATCTAATATTGGTGGGATAGTTACCTATTGTATTCAAAATCTTTAAAACGAGAGAAAGAAATAATACAATGTAACATAATTTACACTCTTGCCATGTTTTCATTCACAGAACTGGGATTTCCTTGTAAATATGTATATTGCGTGATTTCATTATACACAACTTGACCTATTAAAAAATATTTATAAATTTCTGCAATATTATTTAAGATTTTGACCCCTATTATGTTTCAACACAAATCAAAGCATACAATACAATACAAGTTTACGAGTCGACAAAATTCAGTTCTAGTTCCTCTCACAAAGCAAAGATCACACGTTCCGCACACAAAGATGTAAACAAACATGCACTTCGCACGAACTAGGTTTAATAAATCTTAATTCATTTATTTACGTAATTTTAACATGCAACATCTGCCCGTTGGGCTGACTGACTAAACCTTCTATTTTATTTTTCTTTATCGATGAGACAAAGAAATCGGTAACTTAATGTAGTTAATTTCTATCAAAATATTCATTCGTCGTCTTACGTTAAAAAATTAATCTTACCAGAAAATGCCGCCAAGAATTGTACTCTTCTTTTACAGTGTTGCATTTTGAAGGTGGTGGACGGTTGCCTAGAATATTTAATTTTCTAAACCTGTAATCAAGAAAAAGAAATTCAAACTTCAGTGTAGATGAAAGTTCAATAGGATGTTTTGAAGGATCCTGCCCGTGGCCATGACGAGAAGATTAATTTTATGTTTAGTGTGATTTTGTATCTAGAACAATCTGTACAAGCGTCCATTCATTGTCATTGGAAGGTTCGAACCGTAATTCACCACGCAGTGTTGACTGATAGCAGTCCACACAATTTTAAATTCTACGAATTCTCTCACGGTAATCTGTTCGCGACCAACTTAGATATCCTTATCATTGCCATGGTTTGCATTACGTTACATTATACGTATTATATCTATACATATATACGAGTATTATATTTATCAATCTTTTCACTAAAAAAACTTTATCAAACAACTTATTATCATACAGATTATATTATTTACAGGACAACCAAAATCGATACTGTAGAAACCGATATGGAGTATGGGTCTCTTTCTGAGTACTTAAAGGTTTGAATACATTCGTTCATTTCAATAGATCAACACGTGTGTTACTGGATGCCCTATATCTAATTAATTAATGAAACAATAAATTGATTTATATTGGTGTTTATGGCACCCTGCGCATAGAATGGCTAATGGCGGTGAAAAAGAATTACATTCAAAAATGAATATGGAGTGTACGAATATATTCCTTTCATAAGTCTCTTTCGTAAAAATGGATGCTTTATATTCGAATTATCTTTTAGTTTTTTTTTTCATTCGCTACAAAGTTAATATTTCTATCCGAAGTCTACATTTCGGAACACTACAGGGCAACTAACGAAAACGATTATGGCAGCAACTCTAGCGGTAATCTTGGCTGCCTGAAGTTTTTTTCTGTACCACCAGTCTACGGCACCTAATCGTAGCTTTCGTCTAATTATTATGTAGGTAATAAATCACGGTTGTCTCACGTTTCACATTGACAGCTTGGCCATGCGATTCAGTAGTAAGTAGTAGGTACTACCTACCATTTAGCACGCGACTAACTCGCCTAATGGCCTAATCTCATTAGTATTTCAAGTAATACTGACTTCACTTATTCAAAATATTGGATAGATTATTACAAATTAGTTATTAAATTATTATACTCGTAAGTTTACATTCAATAACATTGGGTTGTCTCACAAAATAGATTTCCTTTACATTTTTTTGATTAGTGTTTTGTCGCTTTAGAACACTATAAAAAATTTTGAATCTTCATTTCACGTGGTATGTGAGTTATCGACCCGTTATACCACATTTACTGGTTTAAAACCAACGCCTCCTTTGAGATTACTGGTTACTGGTGACTGGTCCGACATTAACATCGAACTCTAGCAGTACTGCTGAATTTCAAAAGACGCGACATAAGTCTGCTAAATTATCAAAATGAACTCCTACTAAGTATTCATATTGGTAATTTAGCTATGTCTGCTATTTAGTTTGACATAATAATATTTTTCATTGACAGGGGATAAACCTATCTTTCTAATAACATATTTTGTCCTTGATTGCCTGTAGCTGTAAAGTTCAATAAACCCGGCAATTTGTTGTGCTATTGTCGCTTACATTATTTATGTAATTGAATGTAACATACGGTATACCTACTATCCTCGCTTTATAAAATAAAAAAAAAACTACAAAAAAATTTAATTGGTTGGATAAGGTCATTCAAAAAAGCATCCCCAAACAGTCGTGAAAAAATTGATTATAAGTACTTTACCTAATTATACATATCCAGTACCTATATTTCAATAGCATTTAGGTACCCGTAGTTAGAACCCAAATTCGGCTCACAAATCGCTTTCGCCTTATTTTACACACCTGTTATACTTTTGCAAAACTATTAAATTTTATTTCAATAAAAATTTCATTTACGAATAACATGTAAAACAAACTTCAATTAAGTAGAACTTCAGATATAATTATGAAACCTGTCAAAATTATACTTAGTGCATACCAATTGTACCTACCTATTTCTCCCCGATAATGTTTTCCGAGAACTCCTTATAGATTGGCGAACCACAACATAGTTATAAACAACAAGATAAAAAAGCATTCGCAAGGAATACAAATTGAGAAAAACCGACCGTGAAACAGCTTCAATTGACTCTGTTAGTACATCAGCTTTATACCAAATAACAACCTACATTTCACTTTATCTGAGCATGCTATAGCACATGCGATTTTAACAATAAACTATACCTATACGTAAAAATAGGTCTATTGACGCGGGAGTTGCAGAAACAACTGGCTGAAGTAGCTAACCGGCGCTATAACGATATGCGTCGCCCGCCACGCAGACTAAAAGCGTCAGCAACAAATGCGCCGGCACATACAAATATCGGAACTAAAGTGATTACATTTATCATTTACCGGGAATTAACCTTACAATAGTGGTGTAGCTTATTTGAACGCTCGATTGATCTATTGTTTTGCTAAATCCGCGGGAACTGATCGAATTATTTTTACCAATTATTTCTATTTCAGTACGTCGCTTGTTGAAGTCTATAAAATAATTTATATTTACAATCAGTTCATGGTTATAAATAAAATAATTACTCATTCGCATACTAATTTTAGAATTATTTTAAACACGTTTCACAAAGATTCATTCCAAATTCTTAGGCGAAATTAAACACCTTCAAGCAATCGTATTAGAGCAATATAAGTATAATAATAAGACTTTAATATAGACACTACATTCTCGGAATGAATTGTGTTTACACTTTACACACATGATTTCATACGGAAGTAAGTAAATACAAGAAATATAACTCTATGATTCAACTATGTATGCGAATTGAAATTTAGAAATATGTATCTACGAGTACCTACATGATCACAATGTCCAATACGTTAAATACCAAAATATTTAACATGGAAAATTACTAACAAAAATTTATAAGTCGATATAAGACGGGGAATAAAAGTATAACGGAGCTTGAAGTTTATCCCATTACATTATTCACTAGATGGCATTTAACGGAATAGGATAGTGAATTGGGAGTGTAAACAAGAAATTCCCTTATCCTATCTAGAATCCACTGTCCCTGCTCGATGGGATTGGATAGTATGGGGCAGTAGTAAACATCATTGTTTCCTAGACAAGAAACTTCTCTCATTCCATTATACTACCCATTTGATGGGAGGGGCTGGGAAATGCGCTCTAGCAAATCTCCCTTGCTCTCGTAATACTACTTAGTACGTATCACACTAGTCTTCAGTGAGAGAGCAGTTGCAGTTTGTACCTTCCCCTCACAATAATCCCATATAATCCCAATACCGACGAACTGGGGTGATTTGTGAACCTCAGAGCCTTATTGCTTTTATTTTAAACGACTCTATGCGTATTAATCACGCTTTAATACAAAAATAATATATAAAGTTAATCGGTTCAGATTGCCTGAAAGCAATTAGTCTATGTTCTTTATTTATGCACCCTTAGCCTTAGCCAAAACCGTAACCAATGGGCTCTAGCTTAAATCGTCTATTCATTCGCTGCCTACCATTTTCAACGGGTACTCGGCGTTGGTGTAATGCCATCATTTATTCAATTAGTTGCCCTCACAGTTGTTTTATAAAATAGTGGGAAGAACCGTATTATAAAATAAGGAATATTTATTCAAAGATTTTGTCCTTGACATAACTACAAGGAATTCCCATTCAAACAACACTTTCGTTCTGGGAATGCCTCTAAATTGTTTCTTAGAGAAATTTAAACTGATTAAATTGAGACTGAGAAAAGTATTCTGAATTACAATTTCTGAGGCTCAATTAAACTGGAAGCTCAATCACTGTCTACTAGTGTCTACGACAAAGCGAATTAAAAAATGCTGTTATCACCATTTATCCAATATTTTCCATCAATTTCGACAGTTTTATAAAATTTCTCCTCTTAAGCTCCATAAAAATCCCCAGAGCATTTCTATTCCCAAAATACTACAGGCATCCTCGTCCATCTGCTATCCAGAATAGCAACACACCCAGAGCAAAACTAACATCTCGTCCCAACTGTGCACATAATCGTATATTCAAGCGCCAGCTGGCACTTATATAAAATATATTGGATTCCAAAACGGAATATTTGTTGATGACTATTACAGCGCGTCGAGTATAAGTTGGCGCGTGGCAAGAAAAGGAACTAATTTTGACAGTTCACAGTGCATCGTATTTCGTACTAGAGGTGGGCAGTAGCAGGTTTCCGCCGAAACGAAACGATAGCAGGTTTCGAATACCAATAACAGTTTCGGAAACTATTTATTCTCAGTAGCAGCTTTTTTCGACCACATTTGTTTTTAATACGTTACTCAATAATCGTGCAGTTTGGGAACGAGTTTCGGGTACGCTATTGCTTCGTTTTGAACTAGTTTGTGATGTTTATTCACTAATATTTACTTATTTACAGTTTATAATACACTCCCACTTAATTAACAAAGTTTTTTGAATGGAGAATAAAAACTCAATATAGATATTTTGAAATCGTTACGAAAATAATTGAGTAACTATTTAAAAACTATAAAGGTGACATGAATTAAACGCGAACTTAGACAATGCAACTTATCATCACTGATCGCTCAACTCGAGTCAACTGTCAAGGACAGGTCAAATTATGAGAATGATCGATATACATATAGTCCCGGAACGAGTTGAATGCGCGTGGAAGGAATGTGACCGTTTTATGTCACTTATTTTTAGTGTTGTACTACAATGATCTTAGTGAAAGATAGGTATATCGATATTGGTAAAAGTCGATATTTTTAATTTAAATATCGCGGTCAAAAATAAAACACACGACTATATATGTAATTATAAAAAACATCACTTATTTTTTACTATTTTTATTTACTTTCATTATTTATTAATTTATAATTTATCACACATTAGATAATATAGTAAGTAGGTATACATAATTTTTAGTTTTAAATAGGTATTTAATATTTAATTTTGAAAAATAAAGTTACTAAAAAACAAGAAGAAAAAAATACAAAAATTACTAATTGAGAGAAATATATAAAAAAAAACTATATTATAACAACAAAAATCTACTACGCATTACATTATTAATAATAATAAGAAATAACTTAAAAGTACTAAAAGACTCAGAAGACTATCATATTGTTTTGAATGAATATTAATCACTACAATCATCACTTGTAACGCCTGATGCGTAACACGCCTGGGGGTGTAAAGGGTCCCAACCTACATCTCTGGGACCCAAGCCAACCTCACCGGCTCGTGGTGCACCCTGCCGACCAACGAACGAGGCTCTGGCGACCCACCACCACGCACTGGACCAGCGCGGCGGGTTACGGTCCACCCCCCCCCCCCCCCCCCCAGAAAAATTAAAACGGCCCCAAGTTCCCGGCGGCTCCAGTCGCAACACCGGCGTGGACGACGGGCGCTGGTCGAGCGCTGGAGCCAGGGGTGCTAAGAATCTCCGCGCGGGATTCCACCGTCGAACGACCATGGGGGAGGCCTATGTCCAGCAGTGGACGTCCAAGGGCTGAGATGATGATGATGATGATGAACGCCTGATGCAGACAAGTCAAAATCAGGTTTGGTCGCTCATTTTAACAAGCAAGTATAGTAAAAAACTACCCAACACGTGTTATATCGATGACGCACGAGAAACAATAGAAAGCGAGCAAGCGCATCACCTAACTACCCGGCACAAGTGCGGCGAGACGGCTGGGTCCCCACACCTCACACCGCGCGCGCATTTAGCTCATTCCGGGACAGTACTTACATGATATTAATAACTAATAGTATCCATAATTGCACTTAAACTTAAAGACAATAAGTGTCAATGTGCAAAAACTCCGCAACAATGTGTGAGTGAAATGGAGAATTTGTGACTTCGGCCGTGCCACTTGTGCCAGCGGTCGACGCCGCCGACATAAAACGAACGTTTCCGAAATCAAAAAGCAGCTTCGTAATACTACCAAATCAAAATGTAGGTACTCTTATCTCGGACGGTTTGTACACGCAAAGTGACCCCTATTTAACGTTCGACTAATAACACCAGCTACTCGAAATAAATAGTTTCATTTGACAACGAAAATGTAAAAGCTGCTACTGGACCGATAACTAGTTTCAGAAATTGTTTACGTTTTGAAACGCCCATCCCTATTTCGTACGCGTCAGTTTTGGTGATCTTTACTTGTATCTTGAAATAATCGCTACAAAATATGCCAATAAAAAGAGTAGTGCGTAGTGCAGCTAGAGAAATTATTCTTGACGTTAAACGTTTTTACGGGTAAAAAAAGTGTAACAAAGGACCGATAATTCCATTCCAAGATGTGAAATGATTGCTCGAACAGCGGCTATGACAGGTAAAATGTGGCAAAATAAAATAAAATGTAAATCAGTTTATTATTTCCCCAATTTTAGGTAAAGTTTTATCTATGTGAATTGATTATTACTGTTTGTTTATATGTTTGCATTTTAGGTGTTTCTCAAAGAACCGTAAATCGCATAGTTTCGGACGGTAAAGCCCTTGAAAATGATTCTACAGCGAGAATTCTAGACCATATTTCTAGGGAGTTGAAGGGAAAATATGAATTAGATGTGGCAACATAAAAGCTTATGAGGCGCCACCATTGGAACGCCAACTTATACTTGACAGACTGTACTATACTGAGCGCCTTCTGCGCTAGCCCTAAATTAAACACGACCGGTGACTCTTGAAAGGCCACTAGGGCCACAATAATTTAGCCATTCCGAAAAAAAAACTACTATACTGTCGATGCTATACTTCGTCCACTATATTATTTCCTATTTGACGTTTGCACGTCTATCAAGTTCGGTATTTCATGACAGTCAAATGTACTCGAAACAATGTCACACTTCATTGTTGAAGGCGAAGAAATAATAACGTTCTTTGAGTCATACCACAGACGCTATCACACGTAAAATAAATCCAAAATAATAGTTTTGAAATAAAAGTATATTTATAAGAAAAAATATTAGGTAGCTACTTATTTGCAAATAAAACAACTAAAGTAATGTGTTATAGGTAGTTATTTATTATTCTGAACAATCGGACTATTGCGTCATCTTCATCTGACTAACTCGACTCGTCTAGTGATTTGTCCTTATTTACGTTTCTTCTATATTTTTTGCTTGTGACAAAAATTTGCAGGTGCAAGAGCAATATGGTTGCGTTAAACTAAAGCCTTTTGCTTGTTGCACTAAAACTTTCTCAATGTTGGAATTTCTTTCCGTAATATTTGATAATAGACATATATATGACGGCAAATAGCGTCAATTTCAAAGCTATCAACTGTGTAGTGGGACACGGTCCTCATTTTTATCTTGCTCTAAAAGGCTTATTAGTTTCCATACCACTGCTGCCGTAGACTTTGATGCTGATTTTCTACACGGTTGGAACACTAATATTTAGAGCTGCCACAACACGCTCATGTACTTGCAAGGGGGCCGCCGTTTTGATTTTCTCTTTCAACGTAGTCACAAGTTCTACCACGAATTTCCTTGTCTGTCCTTTGAGCACCTTTCCCTTCGGCATTTTGTAAATATACTTTTATGGAGGACAAGTGACAAGGACAAAAATCTGCGTTTTATTACAATTTTATTACTTATTATTTTATTTAGCAATTAAACAACTTTAAACGGTTTAAATCGCGTATATTTAACATTATTTATATCCCGACGTTTCGAACACTTTGCAGTGGACGTGGTCACGGGGTGACTAATTTATTTTATTTGTCACTTGAGTTATTAAGAAATTATTTGAACTACCGTCTGAAAATTTTTTAATCATAACATTCCCTATGCACGTAGTATTCGCTCACGGTGTCCAGAGATCTTGCAGTATTGCGTTGGCCTTGGGATTTAATTAATTTAATGACTGGATCCCAAGCCGGTGGTACTTGCCAACCATCTTCTCTATTGAAATTTGGGTGTTTCTTGATTTCAATAGCCTCCCGTAACATTCTTGGTATAAACCGGGTCTCTCTAGCGAGTATTTATGGATTATCGAATCGAATGTAATGGTTGGGTTTGTCCAGAACATGTTCACAAACTGCAGACTTGGTCGAGCGTCTGTTCTTCATGTCAGCTATGTGTTCTTTTATCTGGATACCGATGCTCCTCTTTGTTTGCCCAATGTATGATAACCCGCATTCACAATCAAGCTTGTAAACAACTGCATCTTGTAGGGGGATATTGCTCTTGACAGGTCTTAAAAATTGGCTAATCTTCTTGTGCAGCTTGAAGTAAGTTTTAATTGAAGCTCGTCTTAAGATATTGCCAATTTTGTCAGTGATGCCCTTGATGTATGGTAAGATGGCAGGTTGTCACTCAACTCTGCAGTCTGCAGAGTTGAGTGCAAGTCTACAGTTCATGAACATATTCTGGACAAACCCAACCATTACATTTGATTCGATAATCCACAAATCCTCGCTAGAGAGACCCGGTTCATGCCAAGAATGTTACGGGAGGCTATTGAAATCAAGAAACACCCAAATTTCCATAAAGAAGATGGTTGGCAAGTACCACCGGCTTGGGATCCAGTCATTAAATTAATTAAATCCCAAGGCCAACGCAATACTGCAAGACCTCTGGACATCGTGAGCGAATACTACGTGCACAGGGAATGTTATGATTAAAAAAAATTCAGACGGTAGTTCAAATAATTTCTTAATAACTCAAGTGACAAATAAATCAATTAGTCACCCCGTGACCACGTCCACTGCAAAGTGTTCGAAACGTCGGGATATAAATAATGTTAAATATACGCGATTTAGACCGTTCATAGTTGTTTAATTGCTATGTACAGTAATCGCGAAAACCTAAGAAAATATTATTATTTTATTGTTTACATATAATACGAGTACAATCGATTTATTAAATTAATTTCATATTCAATATATTTTTGCGCTTATTCAATTATTTAAGATTTTTGTTTTTTAATAAATCGTCTAAAAAAATAAATGCAAATTGTACTAAAATTGTATCGGTAATCGGTATGAAGCAATTCGGACATCACTAAACCGATCTGTCATCGAGAAAATAACTTAGTGGGCGGTGTATAGAGTATATCTGCTACCATACTGTTGGTTAACGAAAGCCATTCTCTATGACTATGACATATAATTATTGTTTATGGTTATAGATAGACAACTTTCGCTTGCTGAGACGGCGAACTGTCTTGTGGCATCTATACTAAATTATCTAATAAAAAGTATATTGTAAATACGAAAAAATTGATTTTCCACCATGTCGGAACACGTGCTGCCGGCTGAAGAACCAGTACGGTTCATAATGCCAGTGATTCAAGACAATCCTACGGGATGGGGCCCATGTGAGATGCCCGACCAATTTAGGGACATGCCCTATCAGCCTTTTAGTAAAGGTGACCGCTTGGGAAAGATTAGCGATTGGACCGTGGTTCAAGACAAGAAATACCAAAGTAAGTAATTATACCAGTATTATCTACTAATACATAGATAAATGATACCTCATCGATGCGATTTGAGGTTATAGTAACATTTCGTGTACTCAATATTTTTCATAATTTTTCCGTAATATACTAAAAAACCGGGAGCATACTAATTTTGCCCGCAGACGAACCCAAATAATCTCTTCGGCTTTTTCTTATCAAACTATTACTAGTATTGACCGTAATAAAGTTACCGTATTTTCACATTCCATTTTGCGAGTGTCACATCAAATTAAAACAGCTGTCCGTGGGCCGTCTTTGTAATGTGTGCCCTTGTGCTATTTTTTTTTTTTTAGAATGTTTAAATTCTTGTGGTCCTGGTGGCCTTTCAGTAGTCACTGGACATGCACCTTGTGCTATCCTGCTCACAGCAGACGGCACGGGCAGGACTGAATATTATAGCCCATACCCTGTCAGCTAATGTGTGACTGCCCAAAGGCTTTCTGTAGTTATATAGGGTTTTCATACATGTTATAGATAAGTATGCATCGCAATTCGGCGCTGGTTCGTCGTACGCATACTACCATGACGAGGATGAGTCTACTTTCCATTTGGTTGACACGACAAGGGTGCAGAAACCCCCGTACCAGCGGGGCCGCGCTCGGGGACAACGCGGGCGCGGTGCCCGCGGCGCTCGCACCCCTGGTGGTATGACTACTTTAAGCAAGGTATGTCTGCACTATAAATGTTCCATATAGTCATTTTATTCACTTACCATATTACTAAAAACCATGGTCTATTAGAAATTTGGGTGATCATGGAATAAAAGTCACACTCAATTAAGCCAATTCAAGTTATATTTCTATTTTTAAATATTTTTTGCATACAAAATATGCCTGTCTCATTGACCTAAACACCAAGATTCTTGTTAAAAAAAATTGTAAGGAAAAGCATTTACAAATTGTGGCACTATTCTGATAGACATTTAACTATTATTTTCCAGCAACGTGACCGCAAGCTTGGCAAGAGGTGGGGCCAGCGTGGTGCTCCCATGAAAATCCGAGATGCTTCAGTAACTGTGAGACCAACATGGGTCACTATTGAAGACATGGACTTCCCTCGCCTCGCTAAACTTTCTTTACCTGGAATTAAGGAAGGTATGTAACATTTATATGAAATTTTCTTTGTACACTGTAACATTGTATCAACATCAACCTATAATGTCTCGCTACATGGTGCAGCCCTCTCTTGCACGACCTAGGGGATTTTGGGTCATAATCCACCAGGAAAACTCAATGCCTATTTGAAAAAACTTAAATAAATAGGTGTACTGGATCCAGAATAAATATGAAAACCATAAATTACATCTATCATTCCCAAACAAAGAAACAGACAGTACACCTTTCTTTTATTTAGCCTGTCTGTGTATCCCATTGGTGGATAAAGGTCTCCTCAATATTTGTAAGAACTACACCTTGCACTTTATTTTGTAGTTTAAAATTAAGGAATACATATTTTGCAAGCTTTTGGAATACCTGCTGTATATAGTGCACAAATTCACTGAAGTCGAATTAAGTAGATGAACTATTAATGTAGTGGTGGATAATACTTTTATAAGAAATGTGACAGTTTTACATTTGGCCTGTAAACTATAACTTATGGTTTCCAGCCTTAAAACAGCACATTGGCCAAGCAGGTAGGCCTCTCTACTCTTTTAGACGTGGTGTAGTTCCTCCAGGCTTCTGGCAGAGGCTTTGTTATCTCTTAACTTATTCACTTTTTACAACACCCAAGGGAAGAGATGAGGTGGTACTATTCTAATACCAGCCAGCAGCACATGGTCAATGGTCTACATGGTAAATGTAACCACAATACTATAGACACCTGGAACAGAAAATGTAGGTGTGCTGCCATCCTTACCAAGACATATTCTCAGCCCATGTAACACAACACTATTATTTTTATACTTATAGGTGAAGACATAGTATGTTGTGGTACTCTAGAGTACTATGACAAGGGATATGATCGTGTCAATGTGAAACATGAGAAGCAACTGCAGCGCATCGACCGTATCTTCCATACAGTAAGTCTTATTTATTACATATAGTATTATGTACTAACTTGTGTGAACTTTAGAGTGTGTGATTAGTTTATTGTAAAGAAAACAATCAATTCATAATAGTGCCTTCCTTATAACACTTGATGTACAGACTTTGTATATTATCTGTACTATCTATATTATTACATTATTAATTTTATTACATATATGTAATAAAATTACATAGTATTATAGTATTTGTATAGTACTATATTATTACATAGTATTTGTTAAACAGTTTATACTACAAATGATACAGAATCCAAAACAACAATTTTTGACATTTTTGTCTATCCATCTGTCTAAATGTGCATCATGCAAAAACCACTGGATAAATTTAAGTATAATTATAACTTTGTGCGGGGTTAACATTTACATACTTTTTATCCATACATTAATTTATAAAGTTCCCCTTGCAAATATGTAATGGTAGCTCACACCCTCGGAGAAGGAACAATTAATGACAAATAAATAATTTCATTTTCACCATTTTAAATAATGAATTTCCCGTAAAGAAAAAATAAAATCAATTTATGTGATACTGGCTTCACCTTTTGCCATAACCCTTTCTACCCTTTATGTTACTTATTTTCATCTTTAACTGGCAGGTTTCCACACTTAGTCGAGTTTGACAACCATTATGTTATATATTTTGCCACTCGAAGCTATTGCCTCCCCCTCTTCCTATATTGTAAAAAAAGAAAGGAAGAAATTTATTTTCACAACACCACAGTTACACATGTACAGTAATACATTAAATAAAGATACTTATATCTAAGTATATTGTGTATCACGACAACAAAATAGAACTGATTCAGCAAACACTGTAAATATAAAGCACAGCACTGATATTCTGCCAGTACCTATGTATGTGCTCACCAACAGCCCAAGAACGTATTTTACGAATGGCCCAAATAATAAATACCATACCATCAGCCTATGTCTCTCCACTGCTGAATATAGACCTCTCTCAAAGCTCGCCACCACACATGATCCTCTACTCTTCTCATCAAATAATAAAAAGGGATTGTTTAAATATCTATCCATTGACTGTTCTAGGTAACTACAACAGACGACCCTGTAATCCGTCGGCTCAGTAAGACTACGGGCACGGTGTACGCAACTGATACCATCCTTGCCACCATCATGTGCTGTACCCGCTCTAACTACTCGTGGGACATTGTCATTGAGAAGATTGGTGAGTATTTCAGTATAGTCAACAAGTGGAAGTGAAAGCGAGAAAATATAGACATAGATTCGGTGATCCAGTTCAAGAAGAGGCTGGACTGATACTATGCTAAACAGATGCACAAGTGACAAAACCGGATCGGTCGCATCAGCATACACTCTAGCCATAATAATAAAAATATATAGTAATATAGACTACCACCATTCAACCATCGTTATTATCAACCTATCTGTACATACATATAAAGAGAAATGTCCTGACTGACTCATCAATGCTCAACCCATGCACACTGAACACTCAACACACAATAAACTCAATACTGAAGCATGAAATTTGCACAGTAGCTTCTTTTTACCACTCAAAGACGGGATTGCAAAGAGATTTTTTAAAATGTCTATGTTTCAAGGTTATCGCAATCAACAACAGCTGATAATATTAAGGAGTACATTACAGAAATGGGTGAACAATGTATTGAAGTACAGCCATTAGGACAGAAATACTATGTAACTTCGTTAAGATCGTATAATATACTGGTACATAAAGCCAAATTGACGGTATTTTAAAAAAAAAATATTTCTGGCCCGAACCCTAATGGCGCGCAGCGCACGGATAATTCCAAAGGAAATAAACGTGACAATAACCTATCTTAATGGACAGTCAGCAAAAAAAATATAATCTTGGCTACATTTAATTGTAAGTCAGTAAAGAGGTCTGTACAACACATGTGGCAATTATGTAAGAAGGTCGATATTGTAGCTCTACAGGAGACCTGGCTTCTGCCGCAATACCTTAATTTCTTGAATGGAATTCACGGAAATTTGAATTGCTACGCGAAATCTTCTGTGGATACTTCGGCAGGAGTGTTACGCGGCAGACCGTACGGCGCAGTAGCTCTAATGTGGCGTAAATCAGCCTTTACCGACGTCGCATTAGTAGAATGTAACAGTGACCGAATTATAGGTATTGAGGGTAAAGAAAATCATCGTACATTTATGGTATTTAGTACCTACCTACCTACCTATTTAGTATGATAATGACGGATAGGTTAATAGAACTAACTGTTTAGTTAATTTAAGTGCTATTATTAGTGAATGTGATTCAGAAGCATCTTATATTTTAGGCGATTATAACGCGTGAACATATACCATAAGTTCACGGTTTGGTAATGAATTATTTTCATTTTGCCATGACGAGCTGTGGGTGTGTGCGGATGTAAACTTCTTAAGTGCGGACTCTGATACCTACACGTATCGATGCGAGGCGAGCGGATCACGTAGATGGTTGGTCCATTGCGTAACTACCGCCGCAGCTGGAATATGCTGAAAAACGTTACAATAGAATAGTTACAATTTTCCTATGTTTATCGAATTCAATATTGTTGCTGGGACGGAGAAATCCAGTCAAAAGGAAAACTATAAAGAATAACTATTCATAGTCAGATCAATCGGACATCCCAATCTGATCACAAGATATGAACGATTGTGTACACGATATTTCTCAAACACAGACACGACTAGCGCCTATATCTAGCGCCGACGCAGTGTACAGACGTTCATTTAAAGTAATCGGCGATCGTCGTTCATATGTAGAAACCACAATAAATATGGACGTAGACCCGTTTAATTTTTTTAGCGTGTACATGCGCTCTTAGCCATTTTGTGACATAACCTAAGAATCACTGTCATATTCTAGGCGATAAGCTGTTCTTAGACAAGCGCGACAACACGGAGTTCGATTTACTGACCGTTAACGAGACGTCAGTGGAGCCGCCGGCTGATGATGGCAACTCCATCAACTCGCCACGGAACCTCGCACTTGAAGCTACTTTCATCAACCACAACTTCAGCCAGCAGGTGGGTGCTACAGTTGGACTTTCTGTCCTTGAAACAGGACATCCATAGAGTAGCCTGCTGATTATAGGAACATTTTCAAAGTCATTTTTCATCAATTGCTTCAACCAGCACGTGATAAGTGTTGTAAAGACTAAAATCTTAATTTTGAAGATAAACTCGGTTATTCAGGTCTCAAAGCTTGAATCTAGAATTTAGTCCAGCACAAGTCTTCCTTATAACAACCGAGCCTTGAGCCTACAGTGCGTTTCTGGAAACTGCGCAATTTGTTACACAACTCATTATTTCACAATTAATGCGTTTCTATAAACACACAAGCACAAACTAAATAGGTTAATTCGAGTTTCTAGAAACACGGAAAACTCATCGCTCGGTCATTATAAGGAAGACTCATACTCGACTCTACTCTAAATTCAATTCAAGATTTGAGTCCTGAATAATCGAGTCGACTCTTTAAAATTAATATTCGAGGGCTCGAGGTGTTTCACAACACTACAGGTGAGTTGAAGTAATACATCCATCGAAATCACCTTCTAGTCACAGGGACTTTGCCAACTTGCTACATAATCTCGCTTTCAAGGCAAATCAACTTGGCTATGAACAACATGTGAGGAAGGTCCCTTACTGTTGGCAGAAACTTGGTCAACTCGCTACCTCAGTCTGAAGGTGAGTTAGTTTTATTAAAATCGAAATCGATTTCGAGCGTATGATGCCACTTTAGTTTTTATTACTGACAAGAACACAAGTTTGTATACCTAGTGCATGTCGACGGGTACATACTGAGACCTAATTATATTACGAGTTGATCAATTTTACAGGAGATGAAAAAACGTTTAAAAAACTGTTACAATGATAAACATTAAAACATTTAAAGTTTGGTGTACTAAATTTTTAAACAGTAACGTAATTAACCGCAGCCTACGGATGATTAAATTTTAAGTGTATAGGCAAAAACATAATTCAGAAATTTGTAAGTTATTAGGTGTCAGTATTTAACTGTCTATATATAGTCATGCAGTATACTTATAATTATATTACAGGTACTGAAGTCTGGCTCCGCCGAGCCCAAGTACAAGTTCCCGGAGCCGAATCCGTTCGTTTCTGAAGAAGAGGGGGAGGTCGCTTCCGTCGGTTACCGTTATCGCAAGTGGAATCTTAATAATGGTGTTGTAAGTATATTTAAAACCCAAACAAGCAAGAAACTGGCAATTACGTGCAAAATTACTGATTGGACTGGTCCAATAAGGTGTTGGAAACTAACCTCTGTGCAGACTGTATAATGTAACTATCTGTAACTTCGGCTCGGACTAATTCTAAAACCGAGAATCGTCTATTTACCCGAGACACAAGTCTAAAAATACAAAATGTACGTACGTGTTTCGGTAGTGAGTGAGATATGCCAGTGCTCATTCCCATCTCATCCTCTCCCTCCCCATTGTCCCAATCCATTCCTTAATCTGCAAAGGTAGGCAGCGCCAACATTTGTCATTCTGAATTGATATTGGCATGTATCGCGGATGTCTATAGACGACAGTATACACTTACCACAATATAGGTGGACTGTATGCTCGTCTGCCGCCTTCGTCCATAAAAAAAACGGGTGACACTGAGTTTCTGGAATCTCAAAAATGAAATTAGATATAAAAATGGAAGTTGCTTTTCGAAGTATTCTTCGCAACAATCGATAATTTTTTTCATGCGAGTAAACCATTGTGTGAACAGCCCACTCTTCTTTAGGCACCTCTTCAATAGGAAAGCTGTTACTGCCTCTTCTATATTCATAAAACGTATTTCTCCGAGTTTATCCTTAATTTTAGGGAGTAAATAAATATCACAGGGCGCAAGGTCGCGACTGTATGGCGGATGACCCATTAACTCTACATTTACAGTACTCAAAAATTGGGTTTGTCTGGCGGAGTGAGCTGGGGCATTGTCGTGATGGAGGATCATGGGATAGGATGGGAATGGGCTCTGGTACATCTCACTCACTACCGAAACACGTACGTACATTAGGGAAATAAGATAAAATGGGAAATGCAGTACATTTGAAGGTAGTCTTCTGTGAGTACATTATGTATGTACATGTAGTATGTATGTACATTGTATAAACATAGATAGATATATACCATACTAACACTAGATATCTAACCAATGTATGGACGTTTTGGTGTGCAATAAGGATTTATTATTATTATTAAAGGTCATTTGCTTAGTTCACGTTACATTTTAAAAATCATTAAAATGCCTCTTGTAGGTGCTAGTGGCCCGGTGCGAACACGACGCGGTGATGCAGGGCCCACAGAACGAGACGCAGTTCCTGACGATCAAGGCGCTGAACGAGTGGGACTCGAAGCTGGCTAACGGCGTGGAATGGCGGCAGAAGCTGGACACGCAGCGCGGCGCTGTGCTCGCCAATGAGCTGCGCAACAACTCGTGCAAACTCGCCAAGTGGACTGTGCAGGTGAGTGTCGCCGTGTGTACAAAGTGGCCAAGTGGATCGTATAGATCACTTCTCTTATTTATTTATACAGCATACACAGAAAACACTTTTTATTCTACATATCTTGGTGCCATAAAAAGCTAGTGGTTGATCTCTGCTGTCTTTTTCGTAGACCACACTATTTACACTATTGCGCAAAACTTCTATACACTTGCGCGACACATGGCAACACTGCGCCACTATGTGCGTGCAACGTTGACAAACATGTTGCACGTCAATTGTGACCTGGTGGAGATCCGGCTTAAATATTTATAAATATACAGTAGATCAAGTGAGGGATATTTTAAGACAATGTTATAAAATGTGTACAGGCGCTGCTTGCTGGCTCGGACCAGGTGAAGTTCGGGTACGTGTCGCGCGCGCAGGTGCGCGATAACTCGCGGCACGTGATCCTCGGCACGCAGCAGTTCAAACCGCACGAATTCGCCGCGCAGATCAACCTCTCCATGGACAACGCCTGGGGCATCCTGCGGTGCATCATCGACATATGCATGAAGCAGAAGGACGGTAAGTTCATTGTGTTTATATTTACGATGGCAGACTTAATATTAGGTATCCTCTACCAGTCGGTGCCGACGTTAGGGGTGTGCGACGACAAAGAGCGCCGGAGGGCACCTTGTATTGTAGGCGTTCTCCACAGCAGACGGGCGCAAGCAGATTTTTTAGCGGTAGGTCCATTTAGCGTTTGGTCCAAACCGCAGTTCGTCCAGACTCAGTAGGTCTATATTGGCAGTAATATGTTATACAGTGGTATGATTGTGCACAAAAAAGTTTCTATAAAATATGTTACGTTTAGACCTAAATAAAAATATATACCCTTTTTTGCAACTTTTTTATTACGTAAAGGCGAAAAACAAGTTTTTACTTTAAAACTATATAAATATTTGTATAAGAAGGTATAAAATGTTTATTTAAAGTGTTTTTATTTTATTTTCATCGGAACTGTACTTAATAAATCTATCATGTTGAACTTATTGCGATTTGGACCTATCGCTACAAAATCTGCAGGCACAAGGAGGGGCCGCAATGGAATATGGTGCACACGGGGGCGAGACCGCTTAGGGCCGCGCTGTTACCAGTCACAGAAGACTACCCTACCTACGTGTTAAATGGAACGTGTACGGAGGACTACCCTAAAATATACTACATTTCCCATTCCTATCCTATCCTATTCCTTCTAATATTACGTGTAAAAAAGTAACTAATCCATCCATCCAAGGTCCTCCATCGTTTTCCTTTCCCATTGTACTTCATCCTCTAATGAGGAGTACATTGTGCCAACGAAAACTTTTTGTCCCTTTTTACTGGTTATTCTTCATTGTTACAAACCCTTTTTTTGAATCCACTCCTAAATATTCAAAGGTAGGGTATCCGAAGACGTGGCAACGTTTGTCATTATGGACAGATATCATGTACTTAACGCCAGGTCTTACTTCTTTCTACAAAAGACAAAGGACGACGGAAATTAATTTTATTAATGTCGTCCCAACGCATTCAAAACCACAAAATTAATGACAATATACAGTAATCCCCCCTATAACACGGTACTCTTATAACGGATTTTCATATTACGCGATTTCAATCCCCCGTATAACACGGGCATTCCCCCAAATAATGCGGGGATTTCCCACATTATATTTCTGTATGTACTGTGAAATTTATAATGATAGTGTAATTTATTTGAAATTAACTGTTTTTTTAGTTCATATGCATAAGTTTTTTATTTAAAATGTTCTTAGTTTAATTTGATTTTAATAAAACGTACATATTTCGTTCATAATATAGTTTTTTCTTAATATTCGATTTAAACCCCCTTTAGCGAGAAAAGTTAAACGTGAATAATTTATACGTAACGCGTTATACGGGATCGTAAAAACGCGTTATACGGGAATACTCCTACAACACGTTTTCCTATAACGCGGAACCAATCTACCGTGTTATAGGGGGGATTACTGTATTTGTTATGATTTACCGTAACAGTTATAAACAATTGTAACTGCAAAAGCGATGAGATTTTTTCACTAAAAAATATATAAACAGATTTTTACAAAGAATTGTCAAGTATGTATTAGAATTGAAGAGCGGTTTATATGATGGTTTGACCACAGTTTTTCCATTAACTGCCTTAACATTATTAGATCTATGAAATAAAAGCTTTAATTTTAGGTATATCCCAAGTCCTTTATTACCGAAAACAGGTAAATCTAATAACTGGTAACACTTCCAGGCAAATATCTAATCATGAAGGATCCAAATAAGCCGCTCATCCGTCTGTATGACATCCCGGACAACACTTTTGAATCCGATGCCTCCGAGGAGAGTGGCGACGAGCCCGCTGATACACCTTTTGCCCCATTGTACTCTTATGGCAACCCCAAGAGGATTTAGCACTTAATTTTCTGTATAGTTCTTATCACAGCGTAATTTTACCTTTCCGTGTAATTGAAAATAACTGAACATTTCGCGAGTCTGATTTCATTTTCGCTGTTTGTGGAATTTTACATCTTTATTATCTAATATACAAATTGTATTCCGATTTTATATTAAGAAAAATACAATATTATGTTCACATTGTTGTTTTTTATTTCAAAAATCCTTCAAAATAGGTCGTATTTAACATTTTTTTTTTAATATATTATTACTTAACAATAGGTATTTTAATTATAAACAAATATCATTAATAGATCTAAATAATTTATTAATAATTAGTTCATATTTTATCTTAATAGATATCTTTTCAAGATATCAACAAAAATATTTCCAAATGCAATCTTTTCACATTCACAATTACATTGCATATCACGAATTCCTAAGTAAGCATACAAAACTATAAATACTAACTATAAACTATACTACAAAACTATAAACTAAATCATCAGCCAACCGAATGTTCGCACAATTATGCATTTCGTAAACGTGTTATTATGGTGATTTTAATGTTTATATTCGTTGCTCTTACGGAATGAATGGGTTTGTTCTAAGTTATATTTACGCTTGGCACTATCTATTGTTATTTTTAGTGACTAGAATTTCAAATTAGGTAAAAAAATGGATAAAAAAATCAAATTAGTAGAAATAGAGAGTGACATGGTATTTGGTATTTTTAACAGCTATAATAATTAAACAGCGTTTATGAACAAAGTAATTATAGCTTAATCGCCTTCACACAGGGCTTGATATACCCCTTCCGGATTGTGTCGTCCACTTTCCATAAAGTTCATTTCCCAACTCGGTCTTTTTCCTAAGTCGTCTACTCCTAAAAATACCATATCCTATATACACTTTTTAAAATTAATAAAAAATCTCAATATTTTTTTGATACAAAATCAAGGTTGCTATAAAAACTCCATAGAAACGACATATCGATTATGAATTTTCGTAAAAAAATTATATATTTTAAGTTGAAATGTTATTATGTACTATAACGGTTTTCAAAATGTTGGTTTACAATGTAAGTAGGTACAAGTTTTCGTTTCATTAAATTTCTTCACCAATATTGTTGATTTGATTTTTAATATATTGGTCTTTTTAGGATTAGGAAATGGACGATTCAGGAATTTGGGACTTGGATGTGAATGATATAGGAAACCGTATTTAGGAGTAGACCAAACATGGTCACGAGTTGGTTGATGCAACCCAATCGAAATTTCGGGTAAAATAAATAAGGTAAACATACGCATTAAGACCCGTTATAGATAAATAACGATATTAATACCTGTAAATGTAGAATATTGAAAATGAGCGTTATTTTTGGTACCATTTCAAGCCCTACCTTCAAGTCTGCGCAATGCTTGCTCCTCGACAGTCTTCAATTCCATATTTTCCATATTAGCCTGAACTTCTTCCAATGTTTTCCCTTTAGTCTCCGGTACAAAGTAATAGATAAATAAAACACCGACATACGCTACGGATGCGAACGACCAAAACACAGTATAGTGTCCAAACGAATCTTTGATACCCTGATAACATTTAGTCACGACGAAACTGAATACACAAGCCGCCATAGTCGCTAAACTAGTCGCAACGGCTTTTACATTTATTGGAAACAATTCTGCCTGCATTACAAACGGTAAATTTCCTATACCAACAGCGAATAATATGTTAAAACCTAATAGGCCAATTAAAGGTAAAGCAGAAATGGAGGATAGTACTTGTGGACTGACTTGAACGGCGTCTTGCAGGTAAAAGTAAATGCCAACTACTGATAAAGCAATGGCGACGCCAAAGCATGAGATAATCATGAGGATTCGTCTTCCGAACCAGCCAGCTAAGAAGGTAGCTCCAATACCTAGAAAAAAATTCAAAATTAAAGGTAACCTTTTTCATTCGCTCTCAATAGCTATAATTAATAAAGTACATGTGTATGTACCTATCTCTACATAGTATAAAATAAGGTTCTCGAAACTTGTGTCTATATTGAGTTCAATATTGAGTTAAAACTACTCGAAAGGTTCTTGATGCGGTAAGCAGTGTTATTGTAGGAGTACATTCGGGATTTTTTTTTTGTGTATTTAATAAAAGCGGTCCATTAGTTTTGCACTCGTAAATTTTGATCGATTAAATCTAACGGTTTTTAACCAAAATAAGTTTCTAGGCGGTTGAAGGCCCACTACATAGTACTCGTATAGGATTCATTTTAATTATTTAAAAGATTAAGTTATTCTCGTATTTACGCATGACAAATGGTAGAATTACCAAAATGAACTGGCAGTTCTTAAGATTGGATTATTTGTGACTACCTTAGCTTTAACAGCCAATCCGCTGTTTAAATCTTTTTTAAGCTTTAAATCGTTCATCCAAGAGATAAAATATTCCCAGCTCTCTTTAGTTGCGTAACTCCGAGTAATATGAATAATCAAAAACATTCACCTTACTATTGTATATACCCATCTTTCCAATTTCTAATTACTATCGTGTTTGCTCTTTATCAGACAGACTCTTGGTCTCTACCTATAAATAACATGAAATCATACCTGCCCCAAGTTGCACGAATCCATAGACAATGCTAGCGTTAGGGCCCGATATCGAACTGCTCTGCCTGAATATCATTTCCAGGTATGACTGTATGGCTAGACTGCCTGTCATGTATTGTAACACTTTCAGACCTAGAAATCAATATTTTTTTCATTAGTATGATATATTTAGCTAAATGGTTAGAAAATACTATCCAGCTAATGGAAGATGATCCACATAGTCTCAAATTGAGATCTCCAATTGACTATCGAAATATCAACCCATAAAAACCCGTAACAAGGTCTTGTATCGTCCACTGCTGAACATGGGTCTCTTCGTACACAATGTTGTGTGTACGAGGGATATATGGCCTTGAAATCCACGTTCGCCAAGCGGATTGCGAGTTTACTCTTTTAGAGGTGATATAGTTCCTCAGTTTGTGGTAGCGGCGTACCCACGGTACGAGACGAGATGGTGAAAGCCGGCCGACACCACATAGCCAATTACGAAGTTTCTATCAATTTCAAACATTACTACCGCATTTGAGATTTTCGCGTTTTTCACACATATTTATCTATTTAAACGGGTCTTAACGCGACCACGGTTGGTGCAACCCAGCCGAAACGTCGAGTAAAATAAATAAGGTAAACATTCGCGTTAAGACCCGTTTAAATAGATAAACATTACTACCGCATTCACGTCTATTGGTTTTTCCTAAAGATTTGCTTCTCAATACCGCTAGGGTCGTTGCTTAATTCTCTATATTTACAAGAATATAGACAATCATAGATATTATTATTTCACTGCATATTGATAAACTAGCAGTGCCTACGACTTCGTTCGCGTGAACTTGTAACTCCCGTAGAAACTCTAATGATTTGTCTGGATAAAAAGTAGGTAGCCTAAATGTTAATCCGACTGTTGAGTTATAACTATGCCAAGTTTAATTAAAATCAGTCCTGTAGTTTCCGCATGATGCGCATTCAGTCAGACAGATAAAAATTCTAAAGGCGGCTGTTATCTGTTCTTTATAGTTTGTAGAGTACACTGCAACGATTTTTTTTAATATTTCATGTACAGACGGCTTCTGTTACGCTTGTATTATATGTATAGATAACAAGTACTCAACACAGCCGTCTACTCTTCGTAAACAATCAATAAGTAAATAAATGGAGACGCACCAAAATGATTAGAGAGACCAAATAGGAACGTACTTCAATTAAATATCATGAAGGTTTCTAATAGGTGAACAACTTGTTGGTGTACTATTCCTACATATGCTATATTTTCAGAACTTCTGGGACAATTTAAGCCCGTAAATTACGATTAGTATTAAACAGAACAAGAAAAACTTATTGAAAATGGAGGCCCACGTGTTGATAAGTCGTCCATAGACCCCTACAACAATGAAGAGAGGAGCAGGTTGCGGTTACGTTGCAGTCCTAGTATCTAGAGCCTTAGTTCTTCAAGAAAGCTGTGATTAGTCATAGATTCCTTGAAGAACCCCATGTTGTAAACATAGCGGTTTAACCTCAGAGGGTCACAACCTAGGGGATCCCGATGTAAAGCAATTTGTGGCCCACATAGTCCGCGAGTCATGAAGTAAATGCGGAATGAGGATGCTCCGTCTTCAATGACGGGAGGTGTGGTTTTAGAAACTCGAGGTTGGTATTAAGTTAAATTCTTCAGAGCACTCCTTTAACTGTTTAGCCAGTGTTAGGTAGACACCCAATATTACTGGTTAGGTACTGTGCGTGTGATGATCGTCGGTGTATTACGTTTTTGCTTTAGACATATACTGTGACGAGCTAGGGGCCATCCATAAATTACGTCACACGAATTTCATTATTTTTGGAGTCCCCCCCGTCCTTGTCACAGGTGGACACATTTGTGTGACCAACCCTAGTGTGACGTCACATATTTTGCAATTTTAAATATAGAAATTAAAACAACCTTATAATAATATTGATAGAGTTAGTTAGTAATTTAAAGTTTTTCGTTAGAGTTGAAGTTTAGTTTTATACATGTAACGTCACGAAGCTTATGACTCGTCCCCCCCCCCCCCCCCCCTTGTACACGATGTCACACTTTGTTGACCCGTTCCCTCCCCCTTAAAGTGTGACGTTATTTATGGATGACCCCCTAGTAATGATGAATTCTATAATAAATGATAGCTGAAGTAATTAATTATTTACTAATGTTATTTCTATACAAGGTTCGATAAAATGTATTTTAAGAAATATAGGGAAAATTACATGTCAAATGTTACTTCTAATTTGATAACATTAGTTATCAAACTAATTAAAAATTTGCAAGCAATGCCATTGATGATAACTTTGTATTTAATTATATAATATATATATATATCGGTCGGTAGTCGGAAAAGTTCGTAGCCTTTTTGAACGTATGACTTTAACATGCTGTATTTCTGGTCACACTGATCACTGGCGGGAAAGTGATATACCGTTTGACAGCTATTTTGTAATGGCGGCAAATTGAAATTACAAGTTAAAAGTTTTATCTTTTCATATTTATTAACAATTATAAAATGGAAGTTAATAAGAAGAAAATTACATATGTTTTACAAATATTTTTCGACAAGGGTATGAATGCTTCTAGTGCTCGAAAAGAGATTTGTGGTGTCTACGGAAAAGATGCTTTATCTAAAACTACTGCAAAAAATGGTTCAGTCGATTCAGGTCTGGTAATTTTGATGTGAATGATGTTCCTCGCTGTGGTTGTCCTATTGAGGTAAATGTTGATGTCGTCATTGAAAAAATTGAAGCAGATCGACATAACCAGTCATCAAATTGCGGAAGAGCTTAGAATTCACCACTCAACAGTTTTGGATCCCCTGTATAAAATGAAGTTTGTAAAAAAAGCTAGATGTCTGGGTGCCGCATGATTTAAATGACAGAAATTTGGTGAATATTTCCATATGTCAGATGTCGCTAAAACTAAATGAAATCGATCAATTTCTTAAGAGATAGGTAACAGGCGATGAGAAGTGGATCACCCATGATAACAATGTACAAAAACGATCTTGATCTAAACGAGGTGAGCCATCACAAACAGTCCCAAAGCCGGGCCTCACTCCGAACAAAAACATGAAACAAGAACATGAACAAAAGAACAAGAACAAAAACTAGGTGGGACTGGAAAAGCATTGTGTATTACGGGCTTTCACCACAAACGATTAATTCTGATGTCTACTGTCAGCAATTAGTAAAATTGGAACAAGCTCTTTAAAAAAAACGACCAGAATTAATAAATAGAGAAGGTGTAGTTTGCCATCACGATAATGCTCGACCGCATACATCTTTGATGACTAAACAAAAATTTATGGACCTTGGCTGGGAAGTTTCAATGCATCCTCCATACAGTCCAGACATAGCATAGCACCTTCGGATTATCATTTATTTCGCTCTTTACAAAATTCTCTAAATGGAGTAAAATTACATTCAAGAGAAGCCTGTATGAACCATTTAAATAAGTTTAATAAGTAACCGTTCAGAAACCCCAAAAAATGTGTGTACCTACCAATGGGATAATGGGTCTGCCAGAAAAATTGCTAATAAATGTTTAAGGAATACAAAAAAGTCTATATTATTTTCACTATAAAAATGGCCGCGAACTTATCAGAGTACCTAATAAATAGGTTTAGTTGGTACGAAAGTAATCTCACAATATTCCTTTACTGAAAAACTGTTATCATGAGTTGTCGTGTAGATATTAGTGATATTTTAGTCGTATAGTAAGTAGGTACCTACTATTGAGTCAACTCGTGACCTTGGTAGGTATGAAAAATAAAAAAGGAAAAAAAAATGTTTTTAAAATGAAAATTGTAAATGAATATGACGTTATCTGAACAAAGGTTATTTTCGTTGTAGATTTATTAACTTTGCTTAACATTTTCTAACTTATAATTGTGCTGTTTCAAAATTCTTAAGAAATATAGGTACTCTATACCTGGTTTTTTATCTCAGCAATAGAAAAAAAAATCTCAAAACTATCTGGGAAACTAGAATTCACAATGTGTACGGTAACGTCGTCAGTCCTACTTTGTTTCGTCATAATTTTACCGTATTTGGCTTGATAAACTCTTGTATACATCCACATCTGTTATCTTTGGAGGTGGCGTGTTTATCACAATCATTGATGTATAATGTACTGACGTACCATCAGGGACGTAACTAGGCTAAATATCACCCGGGGCAATACCTCACTTTGCCCCCCCCCCCCCCCCCCCCCTTCACCCACTTAAACGAAGATTGTCCAACCATGACCAATGAAACGAAAACTCTCCTAAACAACACTCCTGAAATTGTTACCAAAAAGTTAATTAATAGTTATTGAAATCACGCAATCAATAGTTAGTTACATAGTGTATTAGGCCTATACAGTTTACACGTATATTTATGTATATCTAAAAGATTCTGAAAAATAGTGAAAAACTTTGGTGAAACTTAAAACCTGAATATGAACTAAAATTTTACTTTACGACTTTTTGTAGCTGCAAAAGTCCTTATAATTTTGTCAAAAGATAGTTTAGAAGCTATCTGGTGCTCTATGGAAATGATGCCAAGGTTGGTTGCTGTCCTGTCAAGTTTCTGATATTATTTTTAATTTACTGAAACTTCTTTCGTTTGAGGCAACTGAAACTGGTATTGTTAGGAAAATTCTTAGTGCAGTAGTAATGTTGGGTAGGCATCCTCAAGTCCGTTTTGGTATATTAATGTAAGAAAATCAGACGAAGTGGTCGTTTTCATGTCTAAATCCTTAATCCTAAATCCTAAAGGGCCTAAATCCAATGCGTGGTACTTGAAACTCTCCACTTCTATAGCCAGTTCGTCTTTATCTAAATCATCTTTATACGTGGCTGCTAACTCAATAGCCCGATTCTTCAATTCCTCTCCATTCAATATTTCAAATCCCGCTCCATTGAGGAAACCAAATAAGTTTGAAACCTTTGCCTCAGTTCAGTTAGAATCCGATCAACTATTTGCGTCATTAACAATTTGAACTTCTTCTCCTCTGAGAATTCATGGCTTACATCATCACCCTTCTCATCAAACATGCGCTTTTTCTTCCTCTTTCGTACTTCTTTAAAATGTGGATCTATGTTAAGCTGTGTTGCTATTTCTTTGGCTTCTTTTACTGCGTTACTTGAACAATTTGACCTTTCTGATTCAAATTCAGAAATCAGTCGGCTAATATGTTTTGCTGATCTTTCAATAGTGATGTCCTCTCTTTGTAAAAGCTTATTTACAATGTCGATACGGCTTAACTGCTTGTACCAAAAACAGGAGAGGATAATAAATTCAAATGTTTTTACATTTTTCAGAAGAGAATTTGCTTCTGCTTTTGTTTCAGCAGTTGGTACAATAATACCCTAGTGCATTGGAACTATCTAGTGTAACACTAGATGGTTCCTGTGCCTTTAAATAAGTTAAAACACTAGCTAGTAGTGTTTAAATAATGAAATCGTGTGATGAAGCCAGTGCAATATACAGTGCTTTCGAAAAGTAACGAATATACTCATTATTTCTGAAATTGAGAGTTTTTCGAAAAAATCCTCTGACTCGTCGATTTTGTTTTAAATAAAGACATTTTTTGACATACGACCCATATTTGTGACGTCATCGTTGTTCGAGATATGACGTCATCGACATTTTTTTTAAATGGCAACCCCCAATTTCGGCCACGCCATTTGAAAGAGCGTGTCATTCTATGTACACATCGTCAAAAATTATTGTATGATTACATTAGCGTGAGTATGTAGGTTAGACAAAAAAATGAAGAAAAACGATTTTAAATTTCAAAATACTAAATTTCAACAACTAAATTAAATGTTCAAATTGTGCACCGTTGGCTGCCTGACAGTAGCCAAGACGATTAATAAATTCTTTTTGAACATTGTCAATAACTTCAGGAGGTATACGATGTATCTCGTGACGAATTCTTGCTTTTAAATCTTCTAAATTCTCCGGTCTAGTAACGTATACTTTGCTTTTTAAGTATCCCCACAAGAAGTAATCTAGGGGTGTCAAATCTGGCGATCTCAATCGGCCCCCTTCTCCCTATCCAACGATTCGGGAACACCTCATCTAAATAAGCACGGACAGGTGCTGCATAATGGGGAGGTGCACCATCTTGTTGAAAGAAAATGTCATTTCTCGGAAGATCACGTTCCTCTATATCTGGATATAAAGTTATTAGTTCAGGAATAAGGTCGTCTCGAAGAAAATCCAAATATCTTGCACCAGTAAGGTTCACGTCAAAGAAATAGGGACCCAGAATTCTTCCGTCGACTAAGCCGCACCATACATTCACTTTCTGAGGACGTTGAGTGTGATACTCCGTCATCCATCGGGGATTCTCGGTAGCCCAATAACGGCAGTTTTGCCTATTGACATGGCCGTTCAAAACAAACGTAGCCTCGTCAGAAAAAAATATGTTTTTTACGAAATTATTAACATTAGTGCATAGCTCTTGCATTTGCTCGCAGAATTGATTTCGCCGATCAAAGTCGTCTTCAGATAGCTCATGATCAAGGCATACCTTATAAGGATGATACTTTGTTTTTTTCATAATTTTGTGAACTGTGGACGCTGTCATATTGAAATCAGAAGCCAATTGGTTACGTGTTGAGTGATGATTTTCTTGTATTGCCAACAAAACGTTAAGTTGATCTTCTTCTGATTTTGACGGTCGACCAGATTTAGGAAGATCACGAACATGCCCAAAGTTACGGTATTTAGACTTAATATTGCTTACCATGCTTTGGTTAATGGGAAGCCGATCAGGATGAGTTTCATTGAACAATTCAACTACTTCTTTTTGGGTCCAATCCTGTCTCCAAATCCGATCATGCAAAGAATTTCAATTCGTTCTCGTTCAGTTAATTTAACCATTTTTTTTATAAAATGACAAAAACTACTCACGCTACTGACACGCTACTCAATAAACACTTCAAACACACTGCTATTTCCAAACAAAAGATAAGAATTAAAGAAACAACTCAAAAAAAAAAAAAAAAAAACTATGTACCGAAGTACGATTTCAAGTTTTTATCTGACAGCAATATAAAAACATTCTCGGTCGCTTAGAGAACCATAAGTTTTGACGATGTGTACGTAGAATGACACGCTCTTTCAAATGGCGTGGCCGAAATTGGGGGTTGCCATTTAAAAAAAATGTCGATGACGTCATATCTCGAACAACGATGACGTCAAAAACATGGGTCGTTTGTCAAAAAGTGTCTTTGTTTAAAACAAAATCGACGTGTCAGAGGATTTTTTCGAAAAACTCTCAATTTCAGAAATAATGAATATATTCGTTACTTTTCGAAAGCACTGTATAATAGATAATGTTTAAACTAAGCATCCATAGATTACTTACTTGCTAATATAAGAAATAAATCACATTTAAATTATCGCCAACTTGCACGATCTCTATAGACTATAGACCAATCAAAATCGAGTATCTTCCCGCGCGCCGGCGCGCACCGCGCTCTAAATTTTTCTTCACATTTCCAGACTTTTCTGAACTCTGGAGATATCTTTATGACGCAATAACTCAAATCTTTGGAGCGCCAGTTTAAAATTTTATTAATATTATTTATTTATTTTATTATTTTTATCTTCCACTTGTATTTTTTTGGAAAACAACAATTGCTATTTTGGCGCTCCTGAAAACCCGGCGCCCGGGGCACAAGCCCCGTCAGCCCCCCCCTAGTTACGTCCCTGCGTACCATAATAGGTACCTCAATGATCACGATAAAGTCTGGAGGGCAAAGGTGCCTAAACAACTGCAGGTTGAAATGTGTTCCAGCGCTGTTTTAGCGGTGTATCTGTTGTATGCGTGACAAATATAGCATTAAACCAACATACAACTAGCATTGACATTCCACGCCGTTTTCGCTATGTACCTATACCTACAGTGTTAGTTTAATGTCAACATGAATAATTATGTGTAGTCCCAGTATATCTAATTTCCTCAGTAAATTAATGATAGCTCGCTGCTTGGAAGTATAAAAATAAAACACATAAGTTTGACCACGGTTAAAATTATAGTTTGAGTAGAAATGCTATAAAATCACTACAATGATATTTTTGCACATGTAGGACTCTATACCTCTATACCTATGCTCTATACCCTTTCGTAATTTGGAGCCTAAACCTAGATTAATAAAAATGCCTATAACAGCCTAATGGAAGCTTCGTTGGCTTCGAAGCTAACTTAGTATGTATTTACTAACTAAACTATTGAATTTACAAATGTAATCTGCTTAACACCTACTCGGCCTCCTGACACACTTATTAAAAAAAATATAAAAGAAAACATTTAATAATGCAATATCCGATACATATAAGCAAATTTACGACTTCATACTTTCAGTTATATTACAGATAGAGAGTTAAATTTGGACTAATTTTTTTATTTCGTAATTAGTAAATACAGAATCTTTCCCGAAGCCTGAAACCTGCTCAAGATTCTGAGTTCATTGATATTAATATGACACTATTTTATTTTTCTAAAAGGAATCGATTTTTGGGCTTTGTATTTGACAAATTTGTTTGAAAAAATGGGTAATTAGGTATGTCCAAAAAAAAATGTTAGTTTTTTTGAAAAACATTTTGTAAAATTTCATGACCATTTTTCATTTTGTAAAATTTGTAAAACTCAGAATACTAACTGTAATTAATTGCTGTTACCACAATATATTTAATGATATATATTATGTTTAATAACTTTTTAGTGTATTGGCCTTAGTTTTATTTCCTTTAATTTATGACTATACTAGCGGTGCCTGTGACTTCGTTCGCGTGAACTTGTGAGTCCCGTGGGAACTCTACTCGTATAATCGATGTGGATAAAAAGTATCCTAAATGTTAACACGGTAAGCTATATATAACTTTGCCAAGTTTCATTAAAATCCGTCCTGTAGATTTTGCGCGATGCGCGTTCACACACATAAAAATTCCAAAAATTGTTGTTCTTGGCTCTATATCATTGGTACTTTATACTGCAATCACTTTTTTGAAAAATATTTCATATACAAACACGGCTCTGTTACGATTTTAATATATGTAAATAGATATACCTAAACATATAAAGAGATATAGTATACCTATACCTATATATGTAAAGAGATGAATAAATAAGTAAGAATGGAACCTACAGCATCCTTGGCTTCGGGAAAAGTTCGGACCCACACATTGCAAATTATACATATAGCAAAAGTGGAATTAATAACAAAAAAGTGGTACTATCCAAAAAACGTCACAGAATGATTTTTTTTTTATCATGATCATGATGATTGCACAAAAAATATGACTACTGGTTAAAAAATACCTGCCACAATGTATACGGCTTTTCTGTATTTCATGTTTGTTAAAAGTTCTTTCATTGTTGTTTTGTTCTCCATATTCACTCTCACATTCGCTTGAATGACTCCCAACTGATCATTTACCCACTAAAAAGAAAACTGTATTCAAATTAATTTGATTTAAATAAAATTTATTCAAAACGTCACTGTGTATAATGTTTAGACTCATCAGCCTGTTTCTGCACTCGCAGTTCTGTTTCTGCGCAAGTCTCACACATAAAATAAATGTTTGATTTTGGCGCTACAACTTTTTAATTCAAAAGCTATTTACAAACAAATGGGATAGATAGATATAAATATGTGTAATTTGTATGCAATAAACGAGGAATAAAACCCTCGACATATAGTACGCTATACGGATTCTATAGGTACATTATCTATACAGTGCTTTTATTCTTGCGCACAATTTTTGCATTTATCACGATGAAAACTATGGTAAAATTGTAATCGTTATTCGCGACTCGCGACTAGCGATTATTCACGTAGATTGTAAAGAACTGTTATACAGATCTGTCAGCGTCTTTTGCAGTAATATCTTTCAACCCACCTTCTCATCCTTAGTTCCTTTAATAACCATAAACATTTTCCTTGCGCTCTCTATTCTTCCATCTTTCAAATAAAAATAAGGAGATTCTGGTATCCAAATACAAAGAATCGTGCAAAATATCGGTATTGACAGTACAAGGGAGTTGAGTGCTGTGTAGGAAGCGAATGGTCCTATACCGTAGATGAGAAGACTTCCGAAGTTGTTCATAACTTGCACGAGCATCCCCAGAGCTCCTCGTATCTCCTTGTCTGCTATTTCTGTTATGTATAACATTGTAGACTGAAAAACGCAATCTAATTGTAATAGGCAGCTAATTAATAGGGAGCAATAATTGATAACGATTTCTCTAAGAATTCATCAATGGATCCTGTCGATATATCCTAGTGGACGGACAGGACTTATTGGGGACTTTCTTAATAGGTAATTAAAATGATTTACTTCAGTTATTCGAAAACATAGTTTTGTTGATCGTGATTTGCTGCTCGCTTAAATACGAGTCATTAGTAATTGGCAAACGAAAATAGCAAACCTGTAAGAATATCGTCGTGTACTGTACCTGGATTACCTACTCTATACCACCTCGTCTATAAAAATTCTCACCACAGCAATTGTTCCTGTCGAAACTCCGATGAGCAACCTGCCTACGTACATGACCCCCGGTGATTTGGTGAAAAGCATTATAATCTGGAACAACGTAATTAGATTTACCGACGAGTAAGTGTTCTAAATCTTAACGGATAAATCTGGCAACTTCGCAGGTAATTTTAAATGTAATAGAAACCATTGGCAACAAAAAACTATTAGTTATGTAGAATATCAGTCAGATAGCTATCTGACTGATATTCTGCATAACTAATAGATTTCTACCAATGGTCTACATATTATGTCTAATATGTAAACCATTGGTATGCATGTCACATAAGCAGACAAGACAGGTACATCAGCAGACATCTAAGCGCTAAACTTAAGCTAATGAATGTGAATCGCGGAAGGTTACTATCTTTCCTGACACAGGTTCCTGACATTTCTCACTCCGTTCCTACTTTATCAATGTTCAGACTTGCATGCTGTCACTATTTGTTTATCTAATTTAAAAACAACGTACATCACTGATTTAACACACGGAAATGATGATAGGATACTTAAGAATAAATTATTAATAAATGGAATGAAAGAGTTTTTTTTATTATTAGATAACACAAATGGGAAATAAGCATCGCAGCTGATAAAGGTTCACTATCACCGCAGGGCGCAATCCGAATGTACGATGCCTATGAAAACCCTTGGAGTAACAGATATTCCAAACGGCAGTAAGCCATTTATTTACACCGCATATGTATAACACTACAGCATTTTGAATGGGTGTAGTGAGTACCCGCTAGTGACATTTTTTCAAGTTGAAAGTAAAATAATACGGCAATTTGAAAACGAAGTCGTCACGATCTATACGTTCAGGCGTGAAAAAAAACAAGTCTACAACGACTTAAGTTGCCAGTGTGGATCTATACTATACGATTATGTGAATGGATTACTATGTATAAAACTTACAGAGCCTATAACTCCGGGCAGTGTGGATAATAAGATAGTGCGTTTTCTGCCCATTCGTTCAATCAGTACCTGTCCAACATAACAGCCGGGCAAAGCACCCACCGCCAGTAGAGACACCACCCACGAGCTCTGCGCCTGCAAGAATCGGTCAAGTGAAAATCGAACTCAGGACCGAGGGTTCTGCCTTCCTCGTTACAGATAAAAACATGATAGATACTAAATATGTTCAAAGATTTTGGAATTTATTTTTTATCTAATCAGCGACTAATTAAATGTCTTTATTTTGCTTAAAGTACGGTAACAAATAGCCAACTTTAGCGTACATGTATGCGGACGAAGCGGCAAGAAACATGTAGTTTTTGTATATAATACTTACATCTGTGATTATCACATTCGCCTGTCCGCTTTTAAACTTCGGAATCGCTGGAGATGGCCATGATAAAGTAGCTCCAGTAAACATGAACAAAAGAGCGGCTAAAATGGAAAAAATATCAACAGATTTCAAAAGCCACCAGACTATTTTCTTTACAATAATTATACTAGAACTTACCACAGACACCCGCTAGATACTGCACTTTTCTGTTTGATTCCGCCATATTTAATTGAATCTACTATGATCTACTCAATTCGCCTTTCAACCTAATTTTAAACTATACAAACGCTCTATTTAAAATGTATTTATAAATATCACGCTATCGGTCAATGGCATCGCCTAACGTATGTAAGCACTAATCAGCACTTACATAGGTACGTCCGCGTATGTGAGCGTTCAGGACTAACACTGTCTGGTGATTGTCTTGTCAGAGAGTAGAAAATGATTCAATGTTACAATTCATTGTGCTCGCCTAGTTAGTTTATTTGTTATCATTAGTTAAATTAGCGGGCAATATAAAAATACCACGCAGTCATCGCATTGAATCTCCGTGTTAGTTTACTGTTAAATACTGAATGACCAATTAGCAAAATGTCCTACGTATCATAATGCCCTAAAAGTAAAACTACCTGCGACCACTATGTCGCGTTAGCAAAATTACCTACTTATTAGCAAATGGTCTAAAAACTATCTACCTTTTTTCAATGCGTACCTATGTTTACCTTATTTATTTTACTAGACGTTTCGGTTGCGTTGCACCAACCTTAGTCAGCTCGTGACCGTGGTTGGTACAACCCTCTGTATAAGTAACCCTCTGTACAGTTATGGCTACTCAGAAGTACGGGCCGGAAAATCGACCTTACAACCTCATGCAAATTAGTCATGATTAGTGCAAACTAGTTTGAAGGCATATTAATTTTTTTTTTTTTTTTGTTTTTGTAATTAATACCGTGTGGTGTCGGCAGACTACTCGTATATAGGTAATAGCACCGCCCCATCTCTTCCCGTGGATGTTGTGTCGTGGCGAGTCAGGACAAAGCCGCTACCACGAGCACTGAGGAACTACACCACCTCTAAAAGAGTGGACTCGTCAACCCGCTTGACCAACGTGGCATTTTAAGGCCTTACATCCCTCATGCACGAGACAATGTGCTGGAGGAAGCCCATGTCCTGCAGTGGATACTGAAAGGGCTGGTTGCATTACATTGCATTGTGTAAATTGTATTTGTTGGTCGTATAGCATTGCAATTCTATACCTAAGTATACAATACTTAAAATTACAATGACAAGGCATTGTACTTCCATAGGGTAGCCCTCATGCCGGTGTCCAGCTGGTTGCATTGCATTGCATGTATCATTATAAACCATTGAGCTCTTGTCGAGGATTACCTTCGAAACCAACGCATTGGAAGATGTCAAAATATTAAATTGGGAAGGACGAGGCATGGATACGAATATAAACGACCAGTACGTTTCACACCTCCAATTTGCTGATAATATAGCCGATTAACGAGAGATGTTGAACGACCTAAATGTAGCAGATTAAAGTACAATTACATCTAGATTTCCCCAATGTACGTGTTTCGATAGTGAGTGAGATATGCCAGAGAACCCATTCCCATCATACCCTTAGATTTGTTTTATATCAGATAGATATTTTATATTATCATGGTATAATTCTTTCATCACACATGGGCAGGGTTTTAGGGGGCGCTCTCAAAGACCCTGCGCCCGTGTTCGCGTGCCTACTAAAGGGCGCCAGGGTATTGATTGCACCCGGGCGCTACATGGGCTAGAGCCGGCGCTGTATGGAGGACAGGGAACATGTTAAAAAATCAAAAAATACCAATAACTTACTACAATACACTTATTGCCCCTTTAGATTTGTGCTTCCTTTGGCGGTTGATCGTGTGCCACTATTTCTATACTCCGTGCTTATAATAATATTGGTATCCTTTGTGCATTAGAATTTCACCACCTTTTCTATCTAAAATCTTAAAATTTCTCTCGTCCATATTCAGTTGATTTTCAGAAATATAGCAAGACTATTAGACAGGCCAGCTATTGTTATTTAATTTGACATTGATAGATAAACAACTTATTATCATTTGAAGTGAGAGTAACTTCCCAGTACTTTCAGAACTTCAGTAGAGGCAAGTATTCATACATCCTGTTGGCCCCACTGGTCCACGGCAGAAGAAGAGTACTTGAAAAATCCTCCTGGCCCCACTACGGAACGGAAAAATCTTGATTTTATTAGGTAAGTATATACAGTAATTGGTCTTCTACCTATACCGCAGTTTGATGGATCTAACAATGTTCGAGAACCCATACCTACATTTCTTTGTTATACATATTCAGATTGTTCGCTAACGTGGTCCGGGACATACAAACGGGTTCGGTCTTAAAATCAGCGTTGTGGTGTGCTGTACGCGACCACATTATGCTGAGTCAGGGACCTTTTTCATTGATACTACAGTATACCTATTTAGTTGTAGATTATGTTATATCATCAGTAGTGGATCCAGGGGGGGGGGGGGATGGGGGGGCTAAGAGGCTCAAGCGCCCCCCCCCCCAGGCACCTGGGTCCACCCCTGATAAATCTCAAATTAAACTCGATATTAGCCTTACTATCTTATCCTTATCTTACTTTCTTATCCTAGTGTGATCCGATATTATCCTAGTGTGGAGCGTAGCTTCTGTTCTCTTAAACTAATAAAATCGTACCTTCGTACGACAATGACGGAAGACAGGTTGAACGGTTTGGCTGCCATGTACTTGTATATTCACCGAGATATATCTGGCAGCCTACAACCTGTCGAAGTCATTGAAGAATTTGCAAAAAGTTATCAGAGGAGACTCGCTATGCGTTAAATGAGCAAAATAAAATTTTGTGTGCTTAATCTTTTAGTCTTTTCCTTGATAAAGCCTAGCTACCCTCAGCTGGGTCAGCTCCTCCCAAAGCAAAATCCTGGATCCGCCACTGTATATAATAATTATAAGCTATTCTCATTGTGCCATGTATTGTAGTTTAGAAACGAAATAAATTATATTCTATTCTATAAATACGATTTTTGTTCATAATTAGCACTTATTTAATAATAATAGGTCATTTTCAGTAAGTACGTCTAAAAATTTTTCTCTATTACCGCCTTACTATGGCCGCGGGACGACCGTGCAGTTGTCCAAAAGAAACTCTTCTTATAGAATCGATAGCAGACGAGCAGGTGAGCCACATGGTGGTTCAAGTGGTCACCGGCGTGGACACCTGCAACGCAAGAGGTGCGGGTGTGCTGCCAACCTTGTAGAATCCTATTCACAGCTCTTTTAAAGTGCCCAATGTTGTAGCATAATAGGAAAAACCTCAACAAAATAACAGTAATAAAATATATTTGTTAATTTGAAACTGATTTCAAGCTGTAACTTCTTAAATAACAAAAGCATCAAATATATACATTTATTACATTAAAAATTGGGAATACCAATCGTTGTTTCCGAAATTTCAGATAGTTCTATCGCCATTAATAACTACGGAAGTGGGATTCAAGAGGAACAACAAATAATAATTGGCAAGATAATTCTGAAGGTTCTTATAATCGATTCTAATAACAAAATAGGTGAAACACCCAATGCTTTCCTTATGGGCAGCGCATCTGGGGCCTGGGGGCGTGCCAACGTTTGTCATTCTGGACTGATGTTGGCATGTATTGCGGATGTCTATGGACGACGGTATCCACTTACCATCAGGTGGACTGTATGCTCGTCTGCCGCCTTTTATTATAATTTTTTTTCTTTTATTTGTGACAAACTGAGGCATGAGGAAAATATTGGTTTATCTATTTAACAGAGTTAAATAGGATAACGTGGGATATTCTTGGGTTGTACGAAGTGAGGGAGAAGACACGATGACCCTTGAGTCTGGATACCTATTCTACTTCCGGGAAAGTGGCAAACCATCCCAAGGCAGGGTCGGTTACCAAGGTCCTCGTTACTAACGTTGTGGAAGTATCCGGTGTGTCGGTGCGGGTGGCATATCTTGTTGAATAAGAAATACCTCTTAAAGATTGCATGTACAAGTATATACTCCCACGTATACGCACACGGACGATGAAGTTGAGGCCTTTTATGATGACATAAATAGAGGCCTGAATCATCAGGCTATCGAGACTCAATTCAGCGTTGTTATAGGGGATTTCAACGCTAAAGTGCGAGCAAAAGAACGCGGAGAATCAAAAGTGGGGCCACATGGATTTGGGGAAAGGAATCACCGAGGGCAAGCGCTGGTCCTAGAGATGCAGGGGCTTTCTTTGATGGATTATTTCTTCAAAAAGATAGCCCACAAGAAGTGGATCTGGCAATGCCCAGATGGTAAGAAATTGAACGAAATCATCATTGCAGACAAGAGGCGCATATGTACAGGGATGTTACAGTGCTCAACAGGTTTAAGACCGGATGTGACTTTACGTTGGAATGGTCTGTTTTGATGAAGGCTAATCTTCGTCCCACACCACCTCAAACCGTGTTAGGCTCCAATGAGTTTCAGATAGAACTCCAGAATCGGTTCTATGCACTGGAAACCACGGCTAATGTTGACGAAATTACCGATAACTTAGTGTGATTAATGCGAGAAGTGGGCCCGTAAATACTTCAAACCACAGCGCAAAGGCAGAGTCCAAACTCTCAAGCTCGACTCATGGAACTGAGGCGGAAGAGAACTTTGGTTCCAATTCCAATTTCTTAATATGGCCCCATCGAGACTTCGATGATTCTGCCAATGTCAAGGTTGAATGAACAGTAACTGGTTCCAGTTGAGCTCACTAAAACAAAGAATACTTAAATTTATATATAGGTACATAAGAATATAAGATTAAATTAGATATTAGTTTTATAAAAGTATGAAGACAGAGAAAAAGTATTTTTGGTTAATAATAATATACTTAATATAGAATACTGTTGATGAATATGATATAATAGTTAAAAAATAATTAAAGAACAATGTTATTAACTCTAATGAATTTGTGCGGAATATTAATATGAGGGGAAAAGACAAGGGTTAATATGTAATTCACATTTACAGGGCGAGGAAAAGAAGGGAGAAGTATATCGTAAAGAGGTGTTGCAAGGCGGGGACAACTAAAAAAAAATGTGCTCCAGAGTTCCTTTCTTCAAGTCCACACTCACACAAGGAATGATCCCGAATCCTTAGCTTAGCCAGGAAAGCCGGCGAGCATACGTGTCCTAATCTTAAACGAATTATAACTGACGTAGCCAATTTATTGATGTTCTGAGACTTAAAAAACCCATGTGTCGGAGGGATAGTCGGCTGGATAGTACCATAGTGTCGGGCTTTAGTTTGTCTAGACGACTGCCACAGATCATTTCAGGATGTATCCAAAGAGAACTTCGCTTACTGCATCCAGATCAACAACTCAAAAAAGTCCGAAGGCTGATACGCCGTGACCTACGTCGCTTCAATACGAAATAAATTGAGGCGACGATAGGGAACAATAAAGCTTTGCTCAGCCTCTTGGAGGCAGCCATCTGACGATGCTTAAAAGCGATAGTGACTAAACCAGAGATCTTCGTAGTAGTCAAGTTTTTAGAAAACTTTACGCCGCACAAATACCTGCGTCTACAGCCCATGGGGAGTAAGATTGCCATACAAAGTTAACCCGCCACTACACAAATGTAGGAATATTCCATAATTAACCCTTTAGTTTTGGCACCCTAATGTAGGAATGAGTCTAAAAAAAATTTCTATTCTCATTTATATAAAAATCTTTCATAGATATGCAGGAAAAACAGTTAGGATGAGCTAAAAATATTAATTATTCAACATGGTATAAGAGCAGTTGCTGTAGGCAATGACTTTGACGTTTTAATTTTTTATGGCAATCAAACGTCCCTGACTTTCCAGATTAAGTAGTGAAATCCCTGATTTCCCTGACCACATTGAGCTTTCCTGAGTTTTCCATGACTTTTCAAAATGTGGACACCCTGGTATTCTTCTTACTTAAGGAAATATTAAACAAAATAGAAAAAAAAGAAAGTTTATTCTCATATGCACTTTATCATGTTAAATTTTCCAAAAAAAGAGGAACCCACAATTCACCATTAAGTAATTTCATTTGAGTGTAAATAGTAGAACTCAATGGAAAATAAATTCCGTTGAGTTCTATTCATACTGACGGTAGTATTAAATGGATTTTTTTAATCGGTAGATTAAACCAAAAATTTGCAAAAAGTATTTTACTTATCAACATAATAATGATTTATAATTTTTTTCCTTCTTTGCGTTTTGTTTTTATGGACACTTGCACTCAAATTTATAGAAGAAAATTAAAATTGATAGTTCATTCTTATTTTATAAACAATATTGCTATAAACATAAACAAGCTCATATAGGTTGAAAATCATCTGGCATTCTCTCCATAATTCGTCTTATTTGCAGGGTAATCACAGAACTTTCAGCATATATGTCTGTAAAACTATAGGGTGGCAACACACTTGCATTTTTTAACATTATTCTATCCTCTGATTCTGATACTGGCAACAGATTAAATTTTAACCAAGCTATGAGTTTGGACTTTCGATCTAATATGTATTGTTCTGTAAGATCACAAGGTTTTCTAACTGGTGGTTTTATATCAGTTGTCATAGTTTCCTCCGATACCTTTAAAACTGCATGACCTGGTATTAAGATTGTTTGATAGGTGTCTTCTAAGGGTGTTGAAAGTATAATGCTGGAAAATAATAATCATAATTTGTACTATGTACTTTTATCTGTAGAAAAAAATATTGGTATTTTTTTATTACAATTACAATAATTTCATATTTGAGCATAGGTTATAATGGCCTTAAAAATTCCACACTGGCCATTGCAAGCTGGCGAGTCCACGCCTTTATTATGTCCCCATAGCTTGCCCGTAGCCCGTAGGAGTCTGGTTATCGCCACCCGATATTCGGCTTTGCATTGTTGCGAACTTAACACCAACCAGGGGACACATATAGGGTGCTGAAAGACGACTCCTATGGGGATGAGCAACTTTGCCATTCCAGTTAACGGATAATTTAGAACCGATAACTAATGGGATAGACGAGTCCTCGAGTAGAGGCCACGTACCGGGAAGTGTGGGACGGCCCCCGGCCAGGTGGAGGGACGACTTGAAGAGATTCGCCAGTGGTGGTTGAATCAGAAGAGCCGAGGATCACGTATGGTGGCGAGCTTTGGGAGAGGCCTATATCCAGAAGTCGAGATAGATATACATAGGTTGATGGTAATTACAATAATATAAAGATCAGAGCAACAAGTTTGTGCCTACATCCTTAAGATGAAAATCAATCATTTTTAATTAACTCAATAATAAGTATAATAACTAAGGTTATGGTTTATTCCAAAAAAAGGGAACAAAATTACCTGTATGACAGTGGATCAATTGAATGTATAAATCCACTAAAAGACACATTCTTAATAAGCTGTATTTTTACATACTTATCAACTAATGATAGCAAAGTCTGGGGCTCTTCTTCTCTAAAATTATATTCCTTTGTTGCAGATTGAGACAAAAGTTCTTCCATTTATATTGTTATAAAAGAATTTCAGACTTCAGTCGGTGTTAAAATGAGGTTGAAACTAGCGATGCTCGATATACATCGATGCATCGAAAACATCGATGTTTACTATCCGATATATCGGATCAATCCGATACATCGGTTAATTTGGTTATTTAACGATGCATCGATGTATTTTATTCGATGCATCGAATGACCCACGCATTATAATCCTCTAATAAAAGTACATGAGAAATTTATGGGGCCACAGTAACGCGGCATTTCATTGGTTGAGATAAACATATAATATAGAAAAACAACACAAAAATATATACAAAATAAAAATGATGTGAATTATAAGTATGGTCAGATTATAAACAACAGTTTCCGAAATTGTTCAATATAGTCTATAAATATTTAACTTTGGTAGCCAGCTCAGTACCATCAGAAAGACTTTTTTCAAAAGCTTCATAAGGTTTGAATTAACAACGTAACAGAATACAATGAAAACACGTTAATAAAATCTTATTTATGCAAAGCTTAGAGAAGAAGTATTGGGATCTGTAATTTCCAAAATTTTCATTCGTTCTTCTAATAAATCTCAATTAAATTGAAAACCTTGGATTATGTCTCATTTTCCTATCCTATATTTCTAAATGATGTCAGAAAGCATACAAATCATCGATGTTTTTTAACTGATGCATCGAAAACATCGATGTTTTTATTCGATGCATCGTAAAACATCGATGCAACGTTTCGATGCATCACATCGAAAAAAACATCGATGTATTTTTTGTATGAACATCCCTAGTTGAAACTATTGAAACAGACAGAAATTTGAAAGCTGTGTTTTTCTTTCATATATGGCTATGGTGCAATTACCACATTCTGCCAGTGTATCTTCGCAATAAACAATTTTAGTCTAAAACATATTCTATCAATGTTAGGTCCCGTCAAAGTAAAGTGATAAAAATCTAGTAGGTTTACTAAAACCAGAAGAGGACTTGGAACATTTATCTGGGCGATAGGCCCAATTTTAATCAAATTCTTTTTTTTTTCATATATGGCAATAGTGCAAAAAAATATATTTAGATCATTGTCCCAGTCCGGTAGAAGTAGGAGTCGCTCAGGAAAGTAAGTAAGAACACAAAAAATGCAGGCTCACACTTTTAATTAATTATCACAAACATTAAGCACTAAGACTAGGCAATAAAATATCACTACTAAAACTTAAACCTCACAATACACAATTTTTACAAAACAAAAACTCAACTTCTCAAACAAGAACTCAATTTCTCGAGTTCCCACCAAAAGGTCGTTTGTTGGTATTTTTTTATGACAGTTTTTTTTTACCATTTTACACAGCCAATAATAAAACTCTGCCAAATCACTCTGCGGGCGACTGGTCGAATGTCAAATGTCGCCATATTTTTTTTTTTTTATAGAGAAGAGGGCGGACGAGCAAGCGGTCCCTTGGCGGAGGACCACTCCAGCCACGACTGCGCCGGCCCCCAATCCCGTCCCTAAAACCACCTCCTGCCAAAGCCACGCTAGTCCTGGTATAATGGAGGATCTGGCCCTCGTCAGAAACTACCTGGGAGTCGTAAATCCTCAGGACATCTAAGACCTGACCCAAGCCCTCAGAACCACCGACGGTAACCGACGGCCCGTCTGGACCTTATAATCAAGTACGAGTCCGTACTTAGCGCCCTTGGCCTCTTCAAGGCGTCCCCCTAAACTCAAACACAGCACACAGACACCGTCCCCGCCGGCGGAGACGTGGACGTCCCCATCGTTACACCGATAACACACTGGCCCTCAGCCAACACTTTCACTAGGCATCGACACATGCCTGGGCGATCCCGCGGTATCCCCCAATGCAACGCCCTAAGCCGAGGTTCGTTCCTTCCGCCGGTTTACCGGCGGGGGAGCCCTTAGGCTCGTTGCAACACACACTTTTCTCCTGCTGAGCGCCTTCTGGTAGACTTCTGGTAGCTAGACTAGATGGTACCAGGTGACCATGCAGGGTTTTCCTTGATTCTCTCCTAACATAAAAAAAAAAAAAAAGCAAGCGGTCCCACGTGATGGTAAGTGTTACCGCCGCCCATGGACCCCTGCAACACCAGGGGGTATGCGGGCGCGCCGCCGACCTAGCAAAATCCTATTCACAGCTTTCTTGAAGAACCCCATGTCGTAGTTTAATGGGAAGACCTCTTGAGGCAGTTCGTTCCACAGCCTACGGGTTCGCGATATAAAATAATTTTTGGACCGAACAGTACGCGACACCTCCGTATCTAGGAAATGCGGATGGACCGCACATCTGTGACGGGAGGTGCGGTTGTAGAAACCCGAGGTGGAAATTATATTAAACAATTCTTCAGAGCATTCCCCATTGTACAGGCGGTAGAACACACAGAGAGATGCAACGTCTCTCCGAACGCTGAGGGGTTCTAAACTGCCCGTGAGAGTGGGATCGTTGACAATACGAACAGCACGTCGTTGGATGGAGTCAAATGGGTCCAATTGGTATTTCGGTGCGCCGGCCCAGAGATGTGAGCAATACTCCATATGGGGCCTCACCTGAGCTTTGTAAAACATTAGGAGTTGCCCAGGGGTGAAGTACCGCTTCGCTCTGTTCAGCACACCGAGCTTTTTGGAGGCCATTTTGGCCTTACTTTCCAGATGACTCCTAAATTCGACTTTGCTGGAGATGACGACACCAAGGATCCCAATACTCTCAGAGATCTTAAGAGGTATGCTCTGAAAGCGAGGTGCTACGACACTACTATATTAACCACTCGTTTACATTCAGCCACTGCTACTGCTCCTCGCGCTGCTGTATTTATTGCCCAAAATATTTCTGTGGCAGCTTCGAAGGCAGTGAGTTTTTACATTCTGCCTTCATACTTACTTCACTTTCAACTTTCGACAATGACAGACATTGAAATTGTTGCTGCGTCAGCGCTCTGTTTATATAATTATGAGTGTTTTAAATAAAAATAAAATACAAAAGAGACGTTGTCATCAGTGGTGGATGATATCAATCCACCGTAATAGAATAATGTACAACAGTGTTCTTTTATATGTGCTAATGATCAATTTATTTTTTATTTCAGACGCCGCATGGAGAATTTTTTAAAGATGACATATGAGGAATCTGGAGAATTTACTAACTTTTGCAGAATGTCACATATAGATTTTAAATTCTTTGCTAACCAAAATTTTACCTATAATTTTCTTTTTTAATAAAGGTCTAAATGTAGCCATGAGCGAATTCTTCTTTAATTTTACTCTTCTATTGTAATATTATCCAATTTATCACTTAGATATTATTTTCCACGCATCATTAACTTTGTGATTTTTATCAGAAGGATCCCATATAGCTCGCTCAATTGCATAAAGTTCTAGGAACTAGGAACAAACTTAAATTTAGTTGGTATTTTCGAATAGGTGCCCCCCCCCCCCCCCCCCATCTACAGAATCCGTTTATCCAATACTTACGAGACACCCTGGTTACGGGACATCTGTATGTGTATTTGTCGGTATAGTGAAGTTTTTGGGGGTGATATATCGATCTAGATAGGAGTATCTGGGAAAATTCGTAAGGAAATAAACTTGTTATCACATCATCTACTTTATAATTGTGTAACAACATCAAAGGATTATATAATAAAGGAAACTAGTTCATTTTTCAAATTTTTATTATCCTATGAGCTAGATGATCATTTCTTGGTCTTAGCTTCCCTTACAGCTTTCCTCTTCGCTGCTTTCGCCAACTGTTTGGCAGGTTTTAGGTTGCCCTTTTTGCAAAACCTCTGGTTCCTCAAGAATTTAGGGTCCATCTAAAATTTAAAATATTTTGATAAATAAATTATTCCAACGAATAACTGGAATAAGTAACTGGCTGGCAGGGCCGTCTTAAGTCTATTCTGCGCCGGGGTGCGGGAGTGTATCCTAAGACAGTCAAACATCCTATTGTGTATCCTATGACAGTCAAATATCCTATTGTGTATCCTATGACAGTCAAATATCCTATTGTGTATCCTATGACAGTCAAATATCCTATTGTGTAATTGTTTACTATAGCGTTATATTTTTTCATTACCTTTAAAAGGTGAGCGCCCGGGGTGCACCGCACCCCTTGCACCCCCTGGTAAAGACGGCCCTGCTGGCTGGTCGTCTTATACTTTGTCCCTTTGCACATAGTCTATCAAAAACTAGTCTATTATGTATGATACAGTATTACCAGGAATAATTTAGTTTTATCATTATACTACTTTAGTTTATTTGAAGGTTTGAAGCAGGCACGACAAAAGGCGCGATGGAGAAAGAGATAAATTGACAAATTAATTTGGTTCTATTTAAAGCGTAATATTCAGAGAAGCAGTGTAAATCGTCATTCAGTTTAACACTATCATTTACGTTACTTATGTCGCAAGATTTTAGTATCATCAGCATACATTAAGAAACGGGAATGTATAAAACAAGCGTATATGTTATAAAGGTAGAAATTGTAGAAAAATGGACCTAGATGTGATCCCTTGGGAACACCTGATAAGATCGTAATAAAGTCAGAACGATAGCCCCCTACATTGTCCTAAAACTAACGACTGAGATCATTAGATAGATACACAGCAAAGTAAGTCTCCTCATATACCAAGGTGATATATTTCCCAGCAGGATGATCCACGAGGCCGAAAGCTTTTTCGAAGTCTGTATAGATCATGTCAACCTGCTTATGATTATCCATAGATTTATGTACAAAATCAATAAATAACGCAAGATTACTTGTTGTGGAGAGTCCCTTGAGAAAACCATGTTGTTCTACAGGTGTTCCATTTAAGACCGTCATATAGATGTAGCTTCTCAAAAATCATACTAAATACATTTAAGATTGATATAGGTCTGTAGTTTTGGCCTCGAGTTTAGAATGTTTTTTTTATGAATGGGCACTATATATGCTTTTTTCCAGACTTTTAGGAATGTACCTTCTTTCAAAGATCAAAGTACATCTTTTCAAAGTAAACAGAATGCGAAAAACTAACAATAAACATTGGAGAGATGTTATCACTTCCTGAACCTTTCCTCGTATTTAAGTACTTTAGACTTAAAAACTTCTTTGTACGTGATTGACCCCTTTTGTCCTAGCACCTCACTTTCAGAGCATACCTCTTAAGATCTCTTTTTTCTTTACGTAACTGTTCAGAAATCGTAAAATACGTCAATCAAACCTATCGCGTGCCAGAACGCATAAATACACAATGGCACAAAAATTAGAGCACAGATGTGCGCTTCTGACATAAGAAAAGTTAAACATAATTATTTGAAAAATAAAACATACTTGTTAGTCAGAATCCTACATTGTTACCTCATTTCTTCCATGTATTAGTGTCTCGTCATAAAGTATTTTTTTTGTATCATTTAATTTAAATGTATTATTTGTAGCAATATAATTTTTACTCTTAGGTCACACCTTTTCTTATTGCATATAGCTTACTTATTGCATTTACCTAATTGGTACAATTTGGCAATCATAGATAACCAAGATCTTTTTCACAGATGATTTTAATGTGTTAGTTTCCTTGTATTCTCTAATGATTTTATAAACTATATTCAGACACACCACAAAAACTTACTGTTTTAAACACTAACTTGCATACCTACTCATATTATTACTGTCAATTTGTTTAAAGTAGGTACTTAAAAACATTGTAAATTACTCCTTTCTTTCTCTCCATTCATTTATGAATTTATGAATAGGTGAACTTGAGGTAGGTACTCATTTTAAAACTTAAATAAAATAATTGAGTGAGAGTGCAGCTGCAATACAATAGCCACTAGGATGCTGGACTGGCCACGTTACCTGGACTGGCTCCTGAGAGGTGTGTGAGCAGAAGATTACCTTGAAATGTACTGCATTTCCCACTTTATCTCATTTCCCTAGTGTATGTACGTGTTTCATTAGTGAGTGAGATGTGCCAGAGCCCATTCCCATCCTATGCCTCCCCATTTTCCCAATCCTTTCTCCAAACCCATTCCTATATCTCCAAAGGTAGGCAGCACATCTGAGGGTGTGCCTATATTTGTCATTTTGGACTAATGTTGGCATGTATCGCGGATGTCTATGGGTGACAGTATCCACTTACCATCAGGTGGACTGTATACTCGTCTGCGGTCTTCATCCATAAAAAAAAACAACAAAGTAAGTATATTTCGTAAGAAGTGCTCCTTCGAACTGGTGAATCAGTGATCACTGGGGTCAGGACAGGATAGTGATGCTAATGACCGACTATTTTCTAAAGGCGGACGGAGAGTGGTGTGGAATGTAACTAACATTTAATATTTTTAGGAAAACAAGCTTACACCTAAGGTTGACTCGTGCCTGAACTTTGTAGGCTTCTTGATACCATTTCTGTGGGCTTTGCGATCTGAAATGAAAATAATTTAAATTACAATCCGGCATATTATTTGAAGTTTATACACATGTTATGTATGTAAACAATAATGGCAAATCTTATTGAGACATTTTTCATTCAGGAACTGAATTCCGTAAACAGTATTTTAATAGAAAATTACATGAAATTTATACTTACTTTGATTGTGATTTGTGTGGTTCTTTGACTTTGCCATTTTGACGAATTCGCTATTCTGTAACAAGAAATATGTAACGTAACTACAACTTCATTATCAATATAATGCAATTATTAACCTTCTCATTAATAATATTTCACGATTTATCAGATATTTATGAAATGTTTTGTAATAAAGACGATCACTAACCTAGCAGACAACAAGCTTTAAGAAAAAAAAGAAAACCGTATAAAAATGTCAAATTGACATTTTGTTTGCTCTCAATTTTTTTTTATTTCACTTTAGGCAATGGTAACTTATCCTGTACAAAACAATATTTTTTTCCGGATTTATTTCAATTTATGTGAAATTTCACATATCATGAAAGGGATTCGAACATTTTACTAGGGAGCTCGGCATAGTCCCGAGGCACCATTTTTTATTTTCTTTCAAATCTGCTTATGTAGCACAATGGGAAAAGGTCGGCTATAAACTATACCACAAAGTTTTGAACCCTTGTACTAAAGAAAGTCGGTGCTTTTATGATATCGGGAATGGAATATTGTATTAAATACTTCCGACATAAGGTTTACTTAATTTTTTCCACTTTTATTTGAACTGTTATCAGTCATGATTTTTCTGTTACAAAAGGACCCTGCACCAACTTTTCAGCAGTGATGAAACCTGTGTCATATGAAAGCATTTGGTGAATACTTTATTTCATAGTATAATTGATAAATCGGAACTTTAATCGGAAAGTGTAGGAGAATTAATGCGATTTACGATTTCTAGTAGGTAAATCGGTTGTGGTCAGAAGTTGGGATTAATCTGCCGCCTTTTTTATTATAAACAAAAAAAAGAAGCGCTTTATTACCGCTGAGTTTTAATGCTTTTCCAATTTCCAGTTTTCAATCGAGTTTCCAGTTCCAGTTTCTAGTTTTCATTTAGTTTTCAATCTGTCAAACCGATGACGTGTTGACGTACAATATGATTTGTAGAAAAAAGATTCGTTTCGTGGACGTCACGAAGAAATAGCATAGCACTATACCAAGGTATCGAAAAGTGAATTTATAACACAAGCTTAAATAAAAATGGTAGTCTTAGAAGGAGAAGCTGGTGATGCGAAGCCAACACCAACTGAAGAAAGTAACAAAGAAGAAAAAGTACCAGTTTTGTTGTCACTAGAAAGTATCCTTTTTATAAATGAACTGTACACTATATACATCATATTTTAGTGATTAATTCATCATTCTTTTATGCAAAGAAAAAGTTTACGGCAGTGACTACTCGCAAAGAATACGTGCTGTTACGGTGGACCTTTAGGCCCATATCCAGCAGTGGAATGACAGGTTAATAGTGTGAAGGCATATTTCAGTTAAATCATTAGGTTGTCTAATTAATATATATAATTTGTTTATAGTGGGGATATTTTTGAAGTGTTAACTGATAAAGTTTGAATCTTATTTGCCCTGTCATCTAAAAATCAATATGGTGTATGTACACAGTCACTTCACTGTTTTCTTTTTCTCCTTTTATTCACTTAAATAGTCCAGGAGGTACCCCTGACCTTTTGTGAATGAAGGGAAACTTGCAGGCAAAAATCCCACTGCCTACTTGAATACATTTCAAAATTAAATAATCAGAAGTTTTATCAATATTTTTAGCAATAATAAAACGGTATTATTAACTATATAATGACTAGAATAAAAAAGCACTACTTAGTACTACTGTTACATGTACTAAAAGTCCCAATGGTTTATGAATAACATTTTTTTTTTTGTTTTCCATATTCTGTAATGAGAATCTAGTGTGAATATTCATCATTTACATAAAAAAACTGTTCTATTCTGTAAAAATCTATTTACCTTCCTTAACTCAAGCAAAGTATTCCGCATTACCAAAGATGCCCAACAACAGCATGGGTTGCGACATGGGGACTACCAGCGGTACCGAGGTTACTGCTCCCGTCGAATCCGCCGCCTTCGGAAGGTGCTCAAGATACCACAGGTTTGTGTCCAATTTATGATTTTTTTTATAGGAAGGTGGCAAACGAGCATACAGTCCACCTGGTGCTAAGTGAATACTGTCACCCATAGACTTCTGCAATATATGCCAACATTAGTCCAAAATGACAAACTGACACATCCCCAGGATGCACTACCTACCTTTGTTGATAAAAGAATGGATTTGGAGAAACCGTTTGGGAAATTGGAAGGGTTAGGATGCAATGGGCTCTGGCACATTTCACTCACTACCAAAACACATTATGTACATTGGAGAATATAAATAACTTATGATGATGAGTATAACATGAAAAACATTCAAATATTTTTTTTTTGCAAATATTTAGTTCTCTCTAATGAGTACAGATTACTTTTTCACTGAATACAATCCTATTAAAGTTTTAGGTTTCTGATAAGTACATCTACAGATACATACAGATATAGTCAGAAAACCTTACCCATTAGAAATATTTGTGTATATGATAATTTCCGAATGTACTGTAAATTATTGTATTAATGAGTGTATTAATTATTATTAGCATAACTGTTAATTTTATCTAACACCAGTCATTAATACAATAATTTATTAACGTGTTGGGATATAGAAGTATATAAGAATATATATAATAGACACTGCCATGATTTAAATACAATATCCAATTAATACTATTTCAGGGTGACAGGCGTCACTACCGTCGCCGTGACGTTACAGCCACACACCTAGCATCCTCAAATGCTGAGAACCGTCTGCTCTGCGTGCCATTATTGCAAGCTGAAAGGGCCTGGGCCCATGCTATGCAACTTCGGCAGGAAGCCAACACTGAACCAAGGAAGAAATTTCACCTCGTTTCTCGGCTGAGGAAAGCATGCTCACATGCTCAGACTCTGCTGCAGCTGTGTGAGGTAAATTAAAATGTTTCTATTTATTGATATCATTTAATTTCAGGTACATTACCCACATACCTATTATTCAATAGGTTTTATTCAATTGGCAGGATTTTAAATAGGACATCTTACAAGACTTTGGGAATTGGATACTCTTTGTACACTAGTCTTATCACAATGGTCAAAGCAATGGCACTGTATGGTCAAGATTCCAGATTCAAATTCTGTTGATATGCAAAATTTTAGCAAATATTTCCATACATGTAATCATTACCTACATGAAATTTACTAGTCAGATTTTTTAGTCAAAACAGGGAAATGATACATGTAGAACGTCAAACAGAGCGAAATTTGTATGGAGATGACACTTTATTGACAGTTCTACAATGACATGTCATATCCCTGACTCAAATAAAAAAATAAACTAATTTGAAATGTTGCTTTCAATCATTTTATTTCATCAAAACTGAAACAAAAACCATTTTGATCTAATAAGAAGTATAGATTTAAAACCAATTTTGAAGTCCTGCATCTCTTTCTTATACAATTAAAATATTAAATATATCGTCACATACAGGGCGGCGCATGCGACGCGCGCACACAATTAGAAGCCGGCGCATACGCAGCCTGGCTCGGCGGCGTGCTATTGGTAGAGTTGCAGCAATGGCGGCCAGCAGCCGAAAGCTTGCAAAGAGCTCAAATCGTGCTAGATAAACTCTGCGCCGCTTTGCCTGAAGATGAGAGACTGATTTACAAGCAAAAGGTACCCCTACTAATTATAATTAGCTAAATTTTATAACTTTAAAATGATTTTAAATAGAAGTATGTCACTGTATTTACGATTTGGCTTAGGCTTAGGCATCTGATCCTATCGATTTTTTCACTTATTACTTTAAAAGAACAAATGTAACTGATTAAGTGTATACCTAACCTAGCATCTAATATGTACGTAATTAATAATCTCAAAAACTTGTTTTATGTTTAATTAAATTAAATTTAACTTACATAGCATAAGATGCATAGGGAAGCTCCAATATTTGTAATACAAGCCTACCTAGTACAGAGGTTGGAACACATTGTAACTATAGTACACATTTCAGTCATTATAGATTTATTATTATGATATAATAGGCGAGCATCCTGCAGCTGATGAGCCTATATCTTGTGCTGGTGTATGCATTAATCTTGCTCCGACATCCATTTGTCTAGTCTCGATTTGAAAATCCCCACTGTTGTGGAATCCACCATTTCTTGTATTGAAAGTGTTTACAACTCTGTTGCTCAGCGCGTTATATGCGACATTTGATGACGTCGGAGACCTTTCTAGTTGTTTGTTATTGCAGTGTCTGGTTCTGTAGTCTGTCCTGAGCTGTAGTGATTTAGTTTATTTATTTTAGGTGGAGGAGTTGAAACCAAGCCTTCGCTACTGCGCGTACAATATCGGTGATGAGTCGGCAGCCGGGGACCTCGTGGTCATGCGCGGGCAGGGGCTCATCGACAACTTGGACACTCTCATGGCACAGGCCAAGTAAGTGACCTCGCTTTATTGTAGGTAGGAACAGATCGGGTGAAGTCACCATGTGAATTTTGGCTTAGGTGGCAATTCGCCCGCTTAAAAACAGGGCCCCATTTTGTAACTACACTCGCGAGTAATAAACTGGAATCATTTCATCGCGCGTTGCTCAAAACAAATTTTTACAAATAACCAGAGATTATTCACCTTATGTCATGGAACGTAAAAACAAAAGACATCAATTATTAAAACAAAACACCATATTGTTTGGTAGTCCTGAAACCCTATAAAAAGTGGGCGTTTATGAAAATTGGTCATCAGTCCAATGTTTCACGTCATTGGGAACACTGAAGCTAAAAGAAAATGGAAACCACACCTATAGAAGCCGCTCAAGTCGTCATCCTAATCCAGCAAGGGTTGTCTCAGCGTCTCGCTCGACAGCTTCGACAAGAGGTTCAGGGAGACTGGAAACTTAGTCCAGAGATCAGGATCTGGACGACAGCGATGCACTTCGGTGAGAGATGACCGATTTATTGTCACCTCTTCCCTCCGAAATCGTCACCTGACTGGCGTGGACGTCCAACAGCAGCTCAGAGAAGTTCGAGGGAGGGCTGTCAACGAGTGGACAGTGAGGCGAAGACTCAAAGAAGCGAACTTGACCCCAAAAAGGCCAGCCACGGGACCCAAATTGTCTCCAGCCCACCGACAAGTCTGGCTTCAGTTTTCTCGCGATCACTTAGATTGGGATATGGAGCAGAGTCCTGTTCTCGGACGAAACCAGGATGTGCCTGCATGGTATCGACCGTCGACGGAGAGTATAGGAGACCGGGGGAGCGATTTGCACAATGCTGTTTTGCAGAAACAGTGGCATACGGGGGTGGATCTTGTATGATGTGGGCGGGGATTTCTATTGAAGCAAAAACGGAGCTGATATTCGTACCTGGTGGAGGTCGAGGGGGGCTTACCGCAGAAAGATACATCAACGACAATCTGCTAGGCCATGTCGTCTTGGGGAGGTGAGTTAAGTCTGCTGAACTAATTTCATTACTACAGTGGTCGGAGTCTAACTGGCATGTCCGGCTCGAATTTTCTCAGGTTAGCAGGGTGATAGCAGTACGTAGTGTAAGGATTTTCATAATCGATTCAGCAGATCTCAAGATAACCTCTCTGAAATACAACCAAACTTAGCAGTCTGTCGTTATTACTCATATAATACATAGGTGTGCTGAACAGAGTGAAGCGGTACTTCACCCCTGGGCACCCCATATGGAGTATTGCTCACATCTCTGGGCCGGCGCACCGAAATACCAATTAGACCCATTTGACTCCATCCAACGACGTGCTGTTCGTATTGTCAACGATCCCACTCTCACGGGCAGTTTAGAACCCCTCAGCGTTCGGAGAGACGTTGCATCTCTCTGTGTGTTCTACCGCCTGTACAATGGGGAATGCTCTGAAGAATTGTTTAATATAATTCCCACCTCGGGTTTCTACAACCGCACCTCCCGTCACAGAAGTGCGGTCCATCCGCACATCCGGAGGTGTCGCGTACTGTTCAGTCCAAAAGTTAAAAGTCCAACTGCCTCAAGAGGTCTTCCCATTAAACTACGACATGGGGTTCTTCAAGAAAGCTGTGAATAGGATTTTGCAAGGTCGGCGGCGCGCCCCCATACCCCCTGGTGTTGCAGGTGTCCATGGGCGGCGGTAACACTTACCATCACGTGAGACCGCTTGCTCGTCCGCCCTCTTCTCTATAAAAAAAAAAAGGTACATACCTTTATAATTTGATCGCGGCTTCCGTCGTCTAGAATCCAATTTCGCCGAGAAAACTAGAAATCACATCCTTTTATATAATCCACTATATTTTCTAAATCACTAAAACCGATTTTGAAAAAAATGACAGGAAACCTTTCAAAATAAACAGTGAAACTGCAAACTTGATAATGAAGACTTGACCACAGATGAAAAATGGAGACACTTCTATGCCTGATACAAAAGAGCAGTCTTAACAATGGAAACCTCTGGTTTTCGCGACCAAAGGTGAAGAGCTGTCTGCGGGAAAAGTCATGACGTGAGCGTTGACTTCAGGAGTATATTATTTACCATATAGGTATTTTAATTATATTTTACCATCTTCCACTGGGTGTAACTATTACTGGTAAATACCACGCTAACCCGTTGACTGTTATTAAAAAAAAAGAGGGAATGACAATAAAGAAAGTTTGTTTCATCATGACAATGGACCTGCTCAGACTTGTCGTTGCAATGGCTAAGCTACACGAACATCGATAAGTTATGAACATCCTCCATATTCGCCAGATTTGGCCCCATCAGACTTTTTTCTCTTTTCTAACCTCAAATGCATTTAGCTGGATTTTTCTTCTAATGAAGCGGTAATTACTGCGACAGATGCGTTTTTCGATGAGGTTGAGGAATCTGTGTATAGGAAGGGTATATCGTCTTTAGAACAGTGCTGGAATAGGTTTGTCGAGCTTATATTAGGTGCCTACCTATGAAATGACCGATTTCTATGAAAAACTGAAAAAATTGTTATAAAAATATTTATTATGATAACTCGAAATATTGACCCATATTATCTACACACTTCCGCCACCTCACGATGATTTATGCCACTCCTGTAAAAGTCTCATGGACAGATATCAATTAATTCTATAATTAATGTCTTTAAAGACATTTAAAAATGACAACCATCTTTCCATGTGTTTGAGGCCCAATACCTCACACCCACCCTGGGTACCAAACAGCTTTTTATTTAAACGAGCATCAAAGATATATTAGACGAGCAGCTAAATGTGATCAACAAAACAACCTATTTTCGAATAACTGAAGTAATAAATAGTTTTAAATTACTAAGAATGTCATCAGTTCATCACTCATCATCATTGAGCGCAACTGAGTCTCGCAGAATCTTTATTGTCACCAGAGAACCTTAACCACCTTTATTACTGCCATCGATTTGCTATTCATTGAGTATTTTCTGTTCTTCATTTAATTACTTCTTCATATAATGATATAATTTTTGCACCTCGCGAGCGCGCGTCTGCCTTGGTTGTAGTAGTGTGTTCGTACGCGTAGAGACCTTATATCTTTCACGTCATGCGTTTAAACAGATTAACGTGAGTTACCTTCCACGTATATGGAAATTTATGCATAAACAAGGTTGACGCGCGCTCATGAATTGCAAGAACTACAGTAATGAAGCCTGTGCTATATTATAATACCAGAGACATGGCTATGGCAGTAATTGACAGTTAGTCACTCTAATAGTGCAAGTCAAGTAAATGGACCATGCTCCATTGTAAGCAGAAACAGTATTAAAGGTTGACAGAACATTGGTTCGCCAAATGTTAGAAGCTTTCCTGTGGCAGTAAAACCATGATTGTGCAGAACTGCATAAATTCATGACTTGAGTTACTTAAAAATAGCTTTTAGCGATGGCATTTTTATTTTCAACAAGTTTGTTAGTTAATGTGTTGTAATAGTGCATTCTTAATTCTAAAAATGTTTCTTATTTAGTTTTAAAAAAATAACATCATAAGTCCTGAAACTGGTAATGACAACTATTGAATGAATTATTATGAAAAAACTTCATTACCATAACCTCTCGTCAATATCTTATTAGTGCAACAAGGGAGTTTCATGTACTTAGTTTAGTTGCACAGGCCACCCCCTACAGATTTGTTTATAGCACATAAAAAATTGAATATATTCTTTATAGTCTGTAGTAATAAAAAAATCCGTGATTTATGGACCACTTTGGAAAATCACCTAGCCACTCATCATTTTGGTCTCTGTACACATCCCGGCCGAAAGTAATACACCTCGACTATGATCGGCTAGCTCGATTTTGTAGAGCGTCATCTTTGTCGTTACGGCACACGATAAAGACGACGCTCTACAAAATCAAAGGTAGCCGATAGTCTCTCTCTTTCTAAAGGCCGATGTGTATTACTTTCGGCCGGGTGGTAAACTGTTTATAAAATACTGACAAGTTAATAATTTAACAGGGAGTCCCGTTCGGGAGTGATGCATGAAGTGGAGTGGCGTGGACGCCGTGTCACTGTCAGACCGGAGAAGGTGCGTCTTTTCCTCATTGCGCTACAAGATCTAGATAAGTCTGTTGCCAACGCACAAACCGTCGAAGCAAAAATCGACATTCTTGAGAACATTCTCATGGATTGCAAGGATGCCATATCTGCTATCAAGGACGAAATGAAGGCCGACCCGAAACTAAAGTCTGCGTCCGAAACGCAAACATCGGGCATCGGCTACTTGCTGTCTTACTTGATGTATTTACGTTTGATGCGTACGATTGAGAGGAATAACCTGCTGGTGCAGCAGGCGGAAGAAGCTAGAAAGAACAACATCCAAATGGACGGTAAGAAAGTCCGTCCGCATGATTTGACCAGACTTTACGAAATTATTCTGCAAAACTTCATGGAGCTACAGCAATTACCTGGATTCGAAAATGATGCTGGTTACCAACAGGAAATCGAAGTTCAAATGAAGGCGTACCGGGCATTCCGCTGTTATTATATTGCTCAAGTGCTGACTGGACTCAGACGTTTCAGGGAAGCCCTTGCCATGCTCGAGAGATGTAGCAACTACACAGTTGAGTCAATCAAGCGACTAAAAGATAAGCAACTACTTGACAAGCTGCAAGTCTTGAAGAAGGATATCGAGAGCTGCAAGTTCGAGGTCCATGCAGATTCTGTCCTTGAAGATGATGAAGATGAAGAAAACAAATACTCAAGTGGAAAGTCCTATAAAGATAAGAAGCCTCTAGTGGACCGTTTGGACGAGTATCGAGAGGAGACTCAGGTGTTGACTAAAAATCCTAATATCTACAAAATGCCGCCACCGATGGAGGCGATTCCATGCAAGCCCCTGTTCTTTGACCTAGCGTGTAACTTCATAGAGTTCCCAAAACTAGACGATAAGACAGGCGCAGCGGATAGCAAGAAGCAAGGCGCCGGCCTAACGGGACTCGTCAAAGGATTCCTCGGGTGGGGTAAGAGCGGCAAGTAAAGCATTTTGTAAGCAAATTTATACAGTTCTGTTGAATTTCATTTGTGGACCATAATTAATATTCATAATATATCCTATAAATTAAAAAAAATGTTTTTTATTTATTAAGTCTTTTTGCGATACTATATTATTCTGAACATGACATGTAGGTATATTATTCAAAACATTTAAAAGCAGTCCAGGCTGTTTTTCAAAAGGTATATTTACATTTTATGCCTTGTTCATAGTGGATAATAAAACAAAACTTTGTTTAACAAAAAAGTATTTTACACAAATTAAAGTAGTTGCTCTATGTAACAGTATAAAAATATAATAAATTTAAACTTCGAAATTGTATTTTCTACAATACTAGCATTCATTTAGCATTTATGGTACATTCTCGTAATTCTAATCACATTTTAGGTAAATAATTGCGATACTGACATGTTTATATTAAGAGCTGCGAGAGGGGATAAACATTTTTATCAAACAAAGCAATGATTCAGGCAGTCATTTACGTATTAATACTTATATTTAATAAACACACGACAAGCCTCGATCGTCTATTTAAACTATAAATGTTTCATGAGTACGCTAAGAGATTTCAAATGTGTGTAGAAACTAATAGTTTGCGTCATAGATGAAAATTAATAGAAAAAAAAAACGAAATGAAATTATACAAACAGCCATAAAAAGGAACTTAACCGACATTCTATCTTAACTAATACCTGTATATATAATATTGGTCAAACAAGCGTTCGAACAAATACAAACTCCTTGCAAATACAACAATTACAAGGTGGTTGCAACCGCAAATTCAACGTTGCAGAACAAAGCTGTTCTTGAAGTTAGAGCAAGGAATATGAATTTTATAATAATTAGTAAGTTGTTCATGAAAGCCAAAAAACGGTTGTAATGTTGAACGTTTGGTAGACCAATGCTTTACGTCAAATATATTTAGGAGCTATTTGCGTTTCTCCGTTATCCTATTCATACAATTTTTATTACGCAGAAACAAATACGCCATCTTATTGGAAGTTTATCACCTCTCGCTGGCAACTACAATATATTTACAATCACAATCGTATAAGGCTAGAGTTCGCTGCAATGCTTTAATGCTGCTATTTACATTACGTATTGCTTTATTGTTCGTTGAAAATTATAGTTCGTAAACTTCGTTGGCGGCCCTCATAAATTAGCGCGGGACAGCTAGAAACGAAGAAGACTGAGAAAATAAAACTTAGGCCCTGATTAAATAGACGATTCTCAGTCTTAGAATTAGTTGCAGCCGAGTTTTATAGCACATTAGCGCGGTCTGCATAGAGGTTAGTTTCCAACGGCAAGGTCCAAGTCTAAACAAAGCACGCTCTTAGAATCGTCTATTCTTCCAGACTTTATTCTCGGTTCTTTCCCAGATATTGAAACCGTACGTAAAATAATACCAATTTTTTATTGTTTTCTCTTTAAAACAATTAGTATAGTATTGGACACCGACCTTGTAGTCTCAAGGTCACCTACGCAATGGTAAATTTTTAGGACAGTTTTAGTTTTTACCGTATGAAGTGAGGCGGGACGGGCGCGGCACAGTGCAACGCTCGCCGATTAGCTAGCTCATCAGTCGTAGTCACGCCCCTTTCAGTACAGTCTAGTGCAAATGTATTATTTATATTTTTAATAATATTAAATTAATATATTAAATATTTTAAGTATTTAATTAAAATCAGTAATGCCGCGACGAAATGTGACTTTACGGAAAGCAAGCGAGGAAAATAATTTATGACGTCTATAAGTATAATATGCAAAAAGAAGCCGATGAAGGAGTGAATAGCGTACATCAGGTATTTATGTAGATAATTTAGTTTTCTTTTAAATAATTCTTTAAATATAATATATAGATTTCTTTTTAAATAATGTTATATATTTTAGGTACAAAAAAGGAGCGCAGATAAAGGACTATAAATACTGTACAGCGACTTATAAAGGACGCCAATGAATCTGACCTCTTGTCGGTTTTTCGAACCCCGGAAAAAAAGGACCGAGAAAAAATCCGGTTACTGGTATTGACAACTTTGATTAAGATATAATTAAAAGAAATGGACATAATTTTCACATTATAAATAAAAAATTCCCGATTATAAAAAAACCTCATCTAAAACGCAGTGGTATAAACTTCCAGGGCTCTGGAAAAAGTCTCAGTCGAATCATTAAAAATCTGGGGTTCCAATGGAAAAAATTGGAAAACAACCGGAAAGTACTTATAAAAAAACAGATATTAGATTGAAACTGATTGAATACTGAAAAGAAACCATTTTTGTTAATTCACCAAAAATCATGATCCGTTATTAAATGATGAATGCACTGAATATCAAAATAAATAAATTAAAAGCATATGTGCCGCCATGCGGTATCCAATTAAGAGAATTACTATGATAAGTCTAACAATGGTCGTTTTTTCTGATGAAGACTCGCAAGAATAGTCACCCAAGTAATTACAATTCACTAGTTAATTAAAAGGACGTCATTTACCATGCGGCGTTCAACCACGAGAATTACATACTACCAACAATTAATGACCATTTTTGGTGGTGTCACATAAAATATTGGTCAGTGATCGTTTGATGAAGATATTAAAATTAACTAAATATCAAAATAAAATATATATACTGAGATACCTGATTATACTTTTAACTAAGTATTTACGGAAATATTAGTCTTTTTTTATTTCTATATGAAAATGAACAGAGTTTTTTCAAAAAAACAATATGTACGCATGTCTTATTAATAGTTATTTTGGATATTAAAAAGGTCATTTAGAATTGATTACACGGCAACAAGTCATGCCTGTAGATATGTCAACAGAGTGACATCTCAAGATGGCCGCCTTTCATCGATTCCCTTTTTTTCTACCATATTCGTTTATAACCATAGATCGGAGTAAGTAGATTGAATTAGGGTCAATGATCTCAAACGTATATGCTAATATGGACATACCTCCGGGATTCCGGAATTTTAAAGTTTTCAAGACTTTTTTCCGGAATTTCAAAATTATTACGTGGAGCTAGGTGTAAGGTGAGAAACGAATCAATATGAGCAAGATTTTTTTTCTTAACACTTTCCACGTCATGCACAGGTGACCGGCATTCTAAGTAAAAAAAAAACTGTGGTGTTCAAAGACTTCAAGTAAAAGCCTAACAAAGTATAAAATGGTAATAGATACACTTAATAATAATAATAGATATAACTCGGCAAACGGGGTATTTTGTCACCTTATCTTATACTCTGTACGCACAACGCTTGCGACCAATCAGAACAGAGTATCCAGGATGAGTCATTAACTGTTTGTCAGAACAACGCGCGCGCGCTCACATCGCAGGTAGCTCACTCTCTTACTTCGGTTCGTAGAGTGCGCTTCTTTTTTTGCTGTGTTGTGGAAAACGACTTGACCCTGACTTGTGTACTGACTTCTGGAATCTTCTCAAAACGACAAATTTTGCTTGGATCTACAGACTTAGATTTGTTTCTCTTGGATTGGATCCATTTGAAGTTATTTTTGTACACCACAGTTCGGGTAAGTTTTAATATTATTTTTCCTAAGTATGTAAGTTTTAGACCTTTTTTAGATGCATGCAGTATATGAACATTTTAAGTCTCGTGTCCGAATGCATAGGCTGCTATTCATACAATGAATCTTAAAATTCTGAGATCTTAAATAGAGTAAATTACAGTGAGTTTTGCGTGAAACTAAATTATTATTTCCTAATAAGATAGAACATATTTTTAAAAGTATTTTCCTATTAGTGCTCTCTGTTTGTCTACAAAATGTCGTGGCTCAATCGTAAATAGGACTGATCGTGATCTGTCAGGACATTTCGTGATACGCCGCCATTTCATAATATTAACATCTTTCATCTTATACTCGCCATAGCGTTCAACGCTAACCGTTTGACGATTTGCCCAGATATGCTTGTGCATATAAATTCTGTAGGGAACCCAATTTTATTCACATCGGAATTTGCGTTACGTTTGAAATGCACTTTTCTTAGCAATTAATTACCTTATTGTTAGACAGTTAATTTTCCCATAATGTTCATATATTTTGTGACTCTAAAGTGGACTACGCGTGGTCAGCGCAACTAACGGCATGAAATGTAACTACTTTGCGATATGCTCAGCCATACCATGATGTGACGATGTGGCAATATCAGTTGTTCTCGTCGAACCGCCTATTAAATCATGAAATGCCAATGCAAATCTGTCCGATTTTTCGACCGAGCCACGACACATAAATAAAAAATAGAATTAGTAGTAGATTTTATAGAAGTTTAATAAAACATCGAAATTCAAAACAACTAAGAAAAACAGTAGGCAAAATCTATTTGAGAAAGAACTAATATTATTGTACCCAGAAATGTCAGTTTTGCAACATTTTAATCATTGTTTTAGGTGAGATACGAGCTTGCATCTCTTCAAAAGAGCTCAAACATGGCAAACGTCAAGGCTGAAATAGTACAAAAGTGGATATCCGATCATCCTAAGCTACTTTACGATCACTAGTGCTAGTAGTACAATATACTGTACAAAGTGTGGGAGTCATGTGAAAACTATAAATAAAGGCAACATTAAATGTCATATCGAAGGCGCAGTACATCAAGGAAAGTTGAGGCGGCCGCAAGAGGAATTTTATTTCGACTATAATATTTTTAATTATATAGAATTATATAGATTATATAGTTAAATTATATAGAAGAAAATTACTATATTATACAACTGTCTCTAGTTAATCCAAGTTAAAAGAGTTACAAAAACATAATTTATCCCTAGCTGATTCACTTTTAGCATTTGAGCAAGTCAGAGCTGCCATTAAGGAGTGCAATTCCGAGAATATAAAAAATAAAATTGAATATGTTATGGAACGAATCCCAGATTTAGACAAACTTAGAGAATATAGTGAGAAAATTGAAAAAAGTGAAGCAAATGATCTATTTTATTTGAGATTTGCTCCACTGACGTCTACAGATGTTGAATGATCCTTTTCCACCTATAAATGGATCTTAGACGTCAAAAGAAACGGGTTAAAATTAGAAAATATGGAGAAACTTATGGTTATTTATTTTAATTGTATAGAGAATTACAATCAGAATGCAGAAATTATAATCAATGAGGATTAAAAAACAAATGTGAATCATTGTATTAACAATAAACGATTTCGATTTTTTTACCTGTACTATTTTTTATCCTATTTTTTACCTGTACTGTCAAGGTTGTGTAATTGGTCATGTGTAACATTCGATTGGACACTTCCTTTTATCAATGATTTTTTGAGTGTTTCACAAGTTAACATTCAAGTATTTTCTCGCGAGAAACGTGTTTTCCTGCGATAAAGTACGTAAAAACCTTCACGGGTTTGCACACAACAACTCGCCAAAGCTTCAACTCAATCGGATGAATTTTATGTGAACACACACATAACTAACGCAAACAAAAAACTAACGTTCATTTTATTATTAGACAGATAAATAAAAATAAATTTAAAACGTTTTACTACCGCTTCCTTCACATGTAGTAGTTACTAAATCACTACTTTAATAATAATTAATTTAATCCCATAAATACCGGAACTTTCAAGTAAAAAGACATGTCCATGTTTGTATGACATGGTGCAAGTACGAAAAATCAATCTACCACTTCGATCTCTGTTTATAACTCTTGTTGAACTAATACCGTCAATGTATAAACGTCATATGTGGTCTTTATAATCATTTTCTGTACTGTATTCTATTTCAGGTAAATTACCCGAAATGAAATAAAATGCACATAATAATCGGTGTATTTGTGTATAATATATATACAGTGTTTACAGTACAAATACATACAGGGTTTAGTGATAATAATATATAACACAAATATTTTGGTGAAAAGTTTCAAATCTGTCAAAATAATTTAAATTGAATTATTGAATTAATTGAATTGAATTTAAATGGACTTGAAATAAAATTAAAATAGTTATTTCTGCATCGCTACGTTTTTCCGAATAGACTCCAAGTATAATTATAATGTATACGTGTGTATAACTTGTGCCTAGGTGATAACTACTTATAATCGTTGAAAATACAATTGTGTGGTTTATTAAGTAAAAGGAAATTATACTTCCATAATTAATTGAGAGAGTTTAACTGTGAAGGCCCGTTTATTTATTTATTATTGTTTAGGTACAAAATTCCGGCAGCATACGTTTTATCTATCATATAGAAAAATTTACGTGAATGCAGTATCACAATTACAAGTCTATTGTATTAATAGACGGTATCATTCGGTAAAGGCATGACCAAACTAGGCGTATTGTCGGCGCGCTTATGAAACGAGCGGTGATAACCAAAACATACTAGGTTCGACGTTTAACAACTTGCATTTCTTTATTTTCATTTAATATAAATATGCACTGACTGTATAATAATATACATAATATAAATGTGCACTAGAGATGAGTCAGTTATAACAAAACTTAACTGAAAACGGTTACGATTTAAGTTAAATATCATATCGATATACCTGAAAAATAGTACGGATATCACAAGAACCATCATATATGTGATTATTAGCTGTCGAATGTCTTTGATGTATTCGTTGCGTCTCTTTTACACACACCAAGTGCACGAATGGTTCGAGAGAGAAGTACGGAATATTGGTTGAAATAAGGCGATGCGAACGAACGGATGCAAAACACAAGAAATATTCGTTACCTATCTGTCAAACCATTTCTACAATCGATTGTGTAAAAGAAACGTACAGTTATAGTTTCACAAACTGACAAAAACTGCGTAGCTGTTGGCAATGTAAAAACGTTATATTTTCTTCGTAACATCAATATCAATATTTGAAAATGGTTTGCCATATCGATAAACTGAAATAATGGTTACAAAACTGATTGCGTATAAAACCATATAACCGTATAACGCCCATCTTTAAAGTACACCGATTATACACCTAGTTTGGAAAGTTTCTAGGATAACATGGCAGAATTTGATGAAAATTCTATAAAATTATCCTATGCCGTCTTACCGTGTAAACCATGTGGGTATCTTCAGCGTGTGCCAAGCGGTGGCCAATGAGCTGTGTCGTGTGGGACCTTATCCTCGGGTGCCAATAACTGACCACAAGTGGAACACACATCTAACTCCCTCCCCACATTCCTACCGACCATTAGTTCCTGTTGTTTAGCTATGTCAGGAAGTAAAGCGACAAGTTCTAAGAACACAGAATCCAGCTCAGAGTCCATAGCGATCCGGCAGTGCTGGTAAAATTCCTCCGCACTAATAATGTTATCCCGAAACGCTCTTGATGCAACTTTGAAGTCTTCCACAGCTTCGGCACTGCCTAAAGCTGCAACGAATTTTTTGACCAAAGCACGATTTCGTTGCTCGAAGTTTGGTGGAGGGACGTAAGTGTGAACAGGAGCTGAAAACGTTTGACCAGTGGAATTAGTGAATGTCATACCGTCACAAGGTGGTCTCGGTTTAAAACCAGGTGGCACACTACCATTCGGCAGCTTTTTATTTGGTATTTCGTTCTTAGCACTCAACGGTGGGTAATCCGAGTTATCGTTTGTGGCAAGAGGCGGGTAGTCTTTGGCTGTTAACGAAAAATCACCGTTCCCTCCATTCCTGTTCCTCTCTGAGTTTACGCTCACTGCTGAGGTGCTTTCCACTGTCTGGATTTTGTTATCAATTTTAGTAGCTTCATAGTAGTCCTTTCTCTCTATCAAACCGTTGATGTGGTTAATTTCATTCAAGTTTTCTTTTTTCGCGTTGTTTTGCTTCTTTTTCTCTTTTTTACTTTTTGTGTTGTCGGTTTGACTAGGCGGTTGTTGCTGAGCGGGTTGTGAGTTTTTTTTATTATTAAATTTCGTATTTGCTGGTAACGTTGGAAAGTCAGCCACTGGGTTGAACTTGGGTTCGCTAGGTTGTGGAGGGTTAGGTTTGGCTGGTTTCGGTTTTCCTTTAGGTTTCGAGACGGTGATCCATTGCGGGGGCACGGCCGGCGCAGAACTCGACGAGAGCGCGGGAAATGCCTCGGAATTCAATGGAGGTTTGTGTTGTCGTGGGTTGAACAGATTGTTCTTAAGCGACTGCATTTCTTGGCTATTTATCAAAGCCACCTAAGAGAATAAAGAAACCATTATTGCTTTAGAAATGGCATTATTTAACGACAGATTTCTTAAAATTTTCTGAAGCATAATTTCAATCATTTAAATTAGATTTATTTATTTGTAAACATGGGTACAATGATGATATAAACAAATAATTTTGTTTTTTTTTCTAAAACTGCGTCGCACGATGCCCCTGTAGATAGGGGGGGAGGGGGATGCATAGACAAACAAACGTTATATAATTTACGTTACCCGAGATATTACGAACCCTATATTCTTAGCAAATCTTACCTCGGTGGATAAACAAAATGTACAAATCATGTGCTTCTACTAATTAAATTGTTATCAAATAACTATTTATGCTTACTTTTACACCTATTGGTAAAAATAAAACAAATAACCGCCCTTTTGAACGTGTGAATTTAACGTATTATATTTCTGGTCACACTGATCACTGGCGGGAAAGTGATATACTGTTTAACAGCTGACTTTTTTGTAATGGCGACAAATTGAAATTACAAGTTAAAAGTTTTATCATTTCATATTTTTTAACAATTTTAAAATGGAAGTTAATAAGGAGAAAATTAGATACGTTTTACAATTTCTTTTTTCGACAAGGGTATGAATGCTTCTAGTGCTTGAAAAGAGATTTGTGGTGTCTACGGAAAAGATGCTTTATCTAAAACTACTGCAAATAATGTTTCAGTTGATTCAGGTCTGGTAATTTTGATGTTCCTCGCTGTGGTCGTCCTATTAAGGTAAATGTTGAGGTCATCATTGAAAAAATTTAAGCAGATCGACACATAAGCAGTTATCGAATTGCGGAAGAGCTTAAAATTCACCACTCAACCTGCATAAACTGAATTTTGTAAAAAAGCTAAATGTTTGGGTGATTTAAATGGCTAGATGACTAGAGTGAGCTAGATGATTTAAATAACAGAAACTTGGTGAATAGAATGTGCATATGTACGATGTTGCTAAAACGGAATGAAATCGATCTATTTCTGAAAAGGTTGGTATTATATAGCGATCTTTCAATCGTAATATCTCAGTACAGTGACACTTTAGGACATAATAAATTATATAACAATTTTTGTGTGATTCATACTCTAACGATATACTCGTATGTAGGACTCATCGTGCGACGCATTTTTGAAAAAAATAAAATAAAATAGCGGCTCGAGACTATGTCACAAAGTTTCGAACCCCTTTAGGGTACACAAATTAAAGCAAATTAATTATAAGCAACATGAAGTAACTTAAAAGTATTTCCAATAAATTTTCTTTGTTGCATAAAATTTTATACATATTCACTAAAAATGCTAAAAAGACGTACAGGAGCCAAAGCATCGTGTTTGATAACAGTCTAACTTCCTATATAATGTAAACTCAACATTTCGATTAAATTTTTCTTCTATACATCAAGTGACCTTTGAATTTCTTTGACTGCATTTGATGGGATAACTAAAGCCCTAAGAAACTACACTCACTACCTCTAAGAGTGAACTCGCCAACACGTTTGACCAACGTGCAGTTTTAAGGCCATACATTCTAGACTGATGTTGTCATGTACCGCGGATGTCCACGGACGACAGTATTCACTTACCGTCAAGTGGAGTGTATGCTCATCTGCCGCCTTTTTGTATAAAAAAACACAAGATGATGTGCATGAGGAGATTACGGGTTAACATATCAAAATATATGACCTTGAATTGTTCTTTCGTATGGGTGGTCCTTAGTCCTATTGGATCAAGACGCTCTTGACTGTAACATTACTTTTGTTGTAGCACATGCTGAGTTATGGCTCATTTGCACAAGGAGAGTTTCTCGAACATGGGTCAAAAGCTAATATAAACAACTGTTATTATCATCTGATTACTGTTCTCAATGTTATCATAGAGCTTTTGTATGTAGAGCTTCTGTTTGTATGTGAACAGTTGTATGTAGTTTGGTAGTAGGCAAGAATTGTATGTAGTGTGGTCGCATTCGATATTCGTATTGTTGCCCGAACCGTTCGAGAAACTCCTTGTGTAAATGATCCTCTACAGCCAGTTGGCATAGTAGCAACTGCTATGAATATTAATTCATGGTAATTTTTAATGCATGTGTAAGTGCAATGCGTTGTTATGAATTCAATAAATGATTCATTCATTCATTTATTACCTTTGACGGCTGCACAGTGCCCGCGCCGATACTCGGATGGTCGTCTTTCGCTACGCTGAGGGAAGGGAAATCATCATCAGAAAGAGTGGAATTCCTGTTCTGTGCCGGGATGGATATCCGATTTCCTCCAGTCTGTGTCAGCCGGAAGTTGCTCGCGCTTGCTGGCTGACTGTGTAGCTGGATTGACACGCTTGGCTTGGCTGGAATTGATCAAATGCAATTCGGTAATTGATTGTACACGAAATTGATGTCGGCGGTTAGTTTTTTATAGAATAGGTGGCAGACGAATGGGCGCACTACGTGAAGGTAAGTGGTTGCCGCCGTCCTGCAACATCAGGAGGTATGTGGGAGCGCTGCCGACCTCGCAGAATCCTATTCACAGCTCTCTTGAAGAGCCTTATGTAGAAGCATAACAGAAAAACCTCCGCTGGCTGTTCATTCTACAACTTTCGGATTCGCGGTATAAACGACTACGACCTTAACGCACTGATTAAATATACATCTTAACGACCGCACTGATTAAATAAAAGACTATTTGATTTAAACGCCAAATGCGGGTGAGACGTACCCTGGCTCCTCGATTAAATCTAAACGATCGTCAATTGGGGATTTATCATGTCCGCTCGCAACAATGCCAGCCGCAGCTAACAGACTTTATCAGGAGGCAAAGTCATAGCTGGAGTTATCTGGCAAACTGAAGACCAAAGGTGGGCAAAGCTAATCCGAAAAGTTAACTTCGTTAATCGTTAATTCGTTACTCAAAAAGTTAACTTCGATAATCGTTAAAGCGTTAACTTTTTGAAATTTAACGTAAGTTAAAGTTATAAGTACATATTATATATTTAAGTAAGATAATAGAATAGGCTGGGCTGGCTGGGATACACATCACAATGTTTTTAGAAAAAAAACACAGAAACATACCTACCTACCTAGTACAATAAAATAATAATACAATAGCAATCAATTCAATTATTCCTACTCATTATCATTTTGCATTAGGTGCATTACCCTTCATAAACATTAGCATATTAAAATTGTCATCCGAGAGTGATGATCGTTTAGACCGTAAAATATCTTTTCCTGTAGAAAAACCTGACACTTTTTTGCTCGTAGTAAAAAGTTAGGTTATAAAAATATCAAAATATGTATATATATATTTTTTAATTCTTCCATTAATGGTAAGGCAAAGGGAACGAACCCATACAGCCGTGGTAGCAGACGTGGCACGCAAATCAAACAAATATAGACAATAACCAATCAATGTAACGGACTAAAGTTAACGAAAATTTAATTTAACAGAAGTTAAGAAACTTAAAAGTTAAATCGTTAAGCAATATCTTAACTTCGTTAATTAACGGATTAACGGTTTTCTGCCCAGCTTTGCTAAAGACCACTATTAAAGAACAGGTAATTTGGCAGGAATGTACGAAACATAAAATAAGAATACAACAGTATAAATAACAATTAACGAATATCAATCTGATAGAAACGATTCGAAGCGCGGATGTTCGGTCCGAAGTCTCGGAACTATTAAAAGGAATCCGCTCAGTACATCAAATAATTAATTTTGATGTGATAGAAGCGATCGGTTCCGCGACAACAAAAGGCGTCAACCTAAAATCTGCGCTCAACCCGCAAAATTAGGGACTGCAAGTGGTTAAGGAGGAGTCAAAAACTCTCCCAGTTAAGCTCGATTTCTGTTCCTATGTCGCTAACATTAAAGGGTGGCAGGAGAAATACAGATAACGTTAACGACCAAGTCATCATATGCAGAGGCGACGAGGACGTCAAATTATGCGGTCATCCTCGAGTTGTCAGACCCTCAGCACTCAAGCGAGGATATCGTAAACAAGGTCAAGAAAAAGTGTAGACGTAATCGATTTAAGAATAAGCGTAAATAGCGTCCGAAAAATCAATAATTATAAAATAAGTACATTCCATAAGTATCCCATGGAAATGATGCGTGTTTCAATCGAAAACTGGCCACAAAGTTTGAAAGATTGTATAAAAGCAAATGGTGAGAATTTCGAATAAACGTTATATTTTTAAAATGCTGATCTATTGATTTCTAAACTAACACATTTTTTTCTAATAAAATGGTAATGTAAAAATAAAAATATTTATGGCTAGACTAGCTATTCATAGGCGGTCATCGCTTTAATGCTGGTACTAGTACAGAATACCTTATCCGCCTTTTGAACATGTAATTGTACAATAAAGTTCCAATAAATACAATATAATAATAATATATCTTTATTTCAGACATTAGATAGAAATTTCGTACACAAGTGATCGCGTTCATAATATTTTTTTTATTCTAAAAAATACAGAGATTAAAATTAATCAAGGCTAAAAAACTGTGATCAAATGTGTGTCGAAAGGACATCTGTCTAAGCACAAGTACAAAAACGGCACACGGCGTTGACTTTCAGACGGAACAAAGTCGCGTGGAAGTCCCATATCTACAATTTATAAAAAATAAATAAAAATATACTTTATAATTCAAATAAAACAAAAACATACAGTTTCTGACAATGGTGGCAGCGACTGGTGCTCCGGGGCGAGCGGACGCGGCGGGCCGGGGAGTGCCCCCGCCCTCCAGCGCCGGGAAGTTCTTGTCGTTGCGCGTCAGGGTGTCGCCGCCTTTAATAAACAACGTTACAATAGGAAAATGTCACCAACATAGCTACCGGAATATAGTAATCGATTCCTAAAAAATAATTGCATTAATTATTTTATAACCGTATTGTCGGCTGGCTTTAGAATAGCACCCCATGTCTTCGCGTGGGTGACGTGTCGTGGCGGGTAAAGGATAACAAAACCGCTACCGTAAGCCCTGAGGAACTACACCAAAGGGAATGGAATGTGGAATGAATAAAAAAAAGTAGAAATGCCTATCAGCTTGGCCAGTGTGGCGTTTTAAGGCCATCCTCAAACACAAGACAATGTGCAATAAGACGCCCATATCCAGCAGTGCACAATAAAAGGACTGTAAAGAAATTACGGTTATGTAAATATAGATGATGGAAGATGGACGAACAGGAGGTACATCCAAGGTTCGGACAGACGAACAAAACAGAATGAAGGGATGGATGAACCGGTGTCCGAGACCAAATATTATACGTGGAATAAAATCTACAAGACATCAGTCAGTGGTTTGGGCACGTGGAAAGAATAGAATCGTGCAGTGAAATGAGCGTACAACGGGCGACCAGTGGGTCGTAAATCGGTCAATCGCTCCAAGCACCGCAGGAAAAACGAGAATGAGAAGGACCTGCGCGAACTCTGCCTGTGGAAGGACTTTATGCAAGACGGAAAGTCGTAGCATCATTTGGTTGTGAAGGCTAAGATCCACTTTGGGTCGTTGCGCCAGTAAAATAGAATTGTTGTCGTTGACGTGGAATCCAGTGATTAACAAATTTAAACCTTGCGATTTACCGTCGAATACGTCCGCGGACATTATTAGTGTACGTGTGTCGCAGCCTTTTCGAATGTGAAGATCAAATGTGGCTAGTTGATAAAATTGCTCGCAGCTCCCATTCTGGACTACCCGCCTATTCAGTCAACTCGTGACCACGGCTGGTATATCCCGTGCCGAAACATCGAGTAGGAATAAAATGTAAACAAATACGTTTATTATACGCGATTTCGAATAAAAATGTGTACAAATGGCGCAAATTTAAAAAGTTATATAATATTTAGAAAAGTGTCAAATACCACATCGGGTGTCATAAAAGGCGACTAATGAAACAAAGCCGCTGCCACAAGTCCTAAGGAACTACACCACCTCTAGAGGAGTGGACTCGCTCCCCAACCCGCTTGGCCAGTGTGACACTTTAAGGCCATACAACACAATATGCATGTGGAGCCCCATGTTCAGCAGTGGATGATAGTAACTATCGGTAATTGGTAGAACTGTAACTGTTACAGTTACGGTTCTACCAATTACAATCCCTAGTTTTAATTACAATCCTTACAATGGGCCGTTTCCTTACAAACGGCCCACGTGAGGTAAGTGGTTACCACAGCCCATGGACACCTGCGACACCAGGAGGTACGCCACCGACCTTGAAAAACCTATTCACAGCCCTCTTGAAGAACCCTATATCGTAGCGTAATTGAAAGATCTCTTGGGGCAGTTCATTCCACAGCCTACGGATTCGTGGTATAAAAGGTTTTTGGACCGCTGTTGGTCCATAAACATCTCCCGTATCGAGGAAATGCGGGTGCACCGCACTTTTGTGACGGGAGGCGTGGATGTAGAAATCCGAGGTGGGAATTATGTTGAACAATTCTTCAGAGCATTCACAATTGTACAGGCGGTAGAACACGAAGAGAGACGCAACGTCTCTCTGGACGTTGAGGAGTTCCACACCGCCTGTGAGAGTGGAATCGTCGACAACTCGAACAGTAGCCTAATGCGGATGCGACCTTTACCTTTAAGTTGTCGTGTTACCTCTGTAAGTCCTGGACGGTGCGGTGAGCACTAAGTTGGGCGTGGCAGGCGCGGCCGATAGGCGCGGGAACTGCTGATCGCTGCGGGTATCTATCTCCGGCGCGGCTGCCGGCGGGCTGGCCGGCGGCTCCGGACGCTCCCTGAACGGTAACACCACTTGACCTTCTTCGCTATAAGCATTATGGGTCGCTCCCGGTGTTGAAAAACGAGCGTTAAATGCTCGACGCTCGAGCGTTGAGTGAACGCAAATGTATTTAGACTTTAGCGTCTAGCCTTTATAGTGCATTTCTTTATTATTTAAGTAATGGTCATTAACCCTTGTAGTCAAAAGATCGAGTATAAAAGGGTTAAGGTTAATAACACAAATATATAATTAATTTTAAATTTCATTTGTATTAATTTATAAATTATGTTTTTCATTTTTAATTATTTCTATGGACCTTACTACTTGCGAAAAATAAATAAAAAATAGTGCGCCAGCGCTCCAGAACTCGAGCGTTCAACGCTCGTTTTAACAACACTAGTCGCATCACTTTATACAGTCGTTTACCTGTGCGTTCCCGTTGGATTTAACTAGTAAACTTTATTCATAATCCATAATATCTTCCTATCGCATCGCCCTTCGTCTTTCTGTTTAACCAAAGGTTGACTGACAGAGAATGCCACTAGGTATTTTGTATAATGTTTCTTTGTGCATTAAAACTTAAACACATACATGGCCTCTGAAACTAACTATCTTGTCAATATGGAGAGATTATTCAACTTCTTAATACAGCCTTTATTTATTCTTCTTAGAAAAACATAGTTGTTTACAAATAAGAACATTATTTTATGTTGCAAATAGACTTGGTGTTACCGGCTCAGATGATGTCGCAAATATTTAATGTTTTTATATACAATACATACAATTAAATGCTACGTTGGTTCATATAGTACATGTATGTACGTACGCACTATGTCTGCCCATTTCATTGCTTCATCTATCGCTCTCGCAGACTCGCTGGTAAATATTTCCTAAGGCGATAACATATTTTCTTTTGTAACTATTTTTTACCATTTGTGTGAAGAGTGAAGTATATAAACAAATAAATAGATTAATAAATATAGCAATACCTGGGCGTCCTCTGCGCGACCGGGTGCGGCGTGATGTTAAACTGCAGCTCAAGAGTCCTAGCCAACCGCGCCGCGCCGCGAGGCATGCCGCGCCCGTGTACCGTCGCCTTGTGCGCTGCAATGCGACATGTCTACCTCAGGGCCGTGCATTGGTATTGAGAATAGATAAATGGTGGTAGCGGTGGATAGGAACTTATTTAATGCTACATCCAGACTCTTGCTTGCCAAACGTTTACAAATGCGATAGGTCAAACTAAAAGTTCTTACAACTGGCCACTGTACAAATACGATAGAAAAACTTAAGATTAAGTGTTTTCGGAAAAAATAACAAGAGAACATTTTCGTTCAATGATTTTTCATGACTTTCGTTGCGGTCTAAACCAGAAACAAAGTTATGAAAGACAAGTGTAAATGCTGTTGATGTATCTTGTAAATAAATAAATAAAAAAATAAAACTAAGAGGCAGTCTGCGCAGTAGCTCTTCCCTTTTGAAGAGTTATCGACGAAAGTAAAGAAAGGATAAAGTGCTAAAAAGAAAATGATTGCCGCCGTCTTTGGCAGATCGGGCCACTTTGCTACTATAACTTTAGAAAATAAAAGAACAGTAACTGCGGACTGGTGTGTGAACAGCTACTTGCCTTCTGTTTTGAAAAAGTCGAAGAACAACGCCCACGAAGCAAAATGATCCATCCGCCAGAGAAACGATGCAATTTTTGAGCACTATAAATGTAGAGTCATCCGCCACACAGTCCCGAGCTTGCAATCTGTGATTTTTATTTATTTCCTAAAATTAAGGAAAAACTTAGAGGAATACGTTTTATGAATTCAGAAGATGCAGTAACGGCCTTCCAAACGGCTGTTGAAGAGGTGCCTAGAGAAGGGTGGGCTGAATGCTTCACACAATGGTTTCATCGCATGGAAAAGTGTACCAATTGTCGCGGAGAATACTTCGAAAAGTAATAAAACAACTTCCATCTTTAGGTATATCTGATTTCATTCATGAGATTCTAAAAACTTTCATCAGTGTCACCCACGTACGAGTGTGGACTCGGCGCTTGCCGCGATTTGCGAAGGTGGAAGCAAACCTCGGCTCGGTGTTGAATGTGGAGCTTGCCGCAATTTGCGATGGTTTGCTTCCGCTCGGCTCGGTGTTGAATGTGGATGCATACATTTGTTCAAGCGGCTTGGCAAGTCTGGATGTAGCTAGATTGTTTTAGTCACAGATATAGAGGAATAAATAAGTCAAGCTGTCCGGCGCTGTGTGCCGGAGCTCCTACTTCTCACGCTGCTCGTCACTGTTACAAAACACAAAAAGCCTATAAATTCGTAAAAAATGGTGAAGCAAGTCAATGGAGTGATATATATATTTCCCCATATTTCCTATTATATGTATATATGTTGTATATTTCCCTTGAGTAAAATTTACTCATGCCGCTTGGTTTCCATGTAATTTCACGAATTTGTGTTGTCGATTTATGTTTTAGTTGACTGAAAAGAATTAGAAACTATCTAGCAACCGAACGCAGTTCCCTTTGGTTAGCGTAGGTTTAGCGGAAATAAGTGTCACTTACCTTTCAAATCAATCTCGCTCCTAAATACGGCAGTCAAGTGCTGTCCCGCACATTCCCCTTCTTCGCATAAATAATGGTCGTTCCGGAAATGTTGAGCGAGTGCGGGATGCGACGCATAATACAGATTTTTCCCATCAGCATCACACAGGTGGCAGTAGAGATGTTCTTTGCGCAAATGGCGGTACAATTCATCGGCATCCATAAAACGTTCCTCACAGAATTCGCAAAGCGGATGACCCCTGGAAAATGCTGACAATAATCAATATAGGTTGAGAACTGTGTTTCCCAGTGTGGGCGCTGAAGGTATTTAAAGTATTTTCAGGTGCAACTGCAGGACGTTGAATGCGTTAAATGACAGTAAGTGGGCAGTAGGTACAATTATTAAGATATGAAACCAAGAAATGTTCAAAAACCGAAATATCTGTCTGTCTGTCTTTGTATGTGTGCCTGGACTCATGACACAGGGAATCCTAGTGTAGGCCATTGTGTGGCATTATTTATTAAGTAGAAATGTTAAATAAACAGTCTATTTGTTTGGGATAATATTAGGATATCAAGAAGTCCATTGAAGTTTCTAGAATTGGTTTCGTAACTAAGTTGGTTTCGTAGTTATGGAAATGAATTATTTTCTGAGGTGAAATCAGATACCAACTACAAACACATATTATGTGTCTTTTCTATATGTACTGTGCCCTCAGGTCTTTCCCACGGCAAGATTTTGGTGACTAATAAAAAATTACATGCTAAGGTGTGTGGTGAGTTGGCGAGCCATGAGCTATTCCGCAAACCCAATGCAGTTTTACTCATCAATGAATGGTCCGTTTTAAAAGATTACCCATAAAAAGTAATAAAAGAATAACAAGGATCACACTGTTTCTACTTAAAGAGGATTAACCGATTGTTGGCAACACCGGCTACTACGCCGTCGGTTTCCCGCCAAAAGAGGCATTTGAAGAGGGGTGCCACTGTCACTATAGATTGAGTAAACACCGAAATGACACGCGGATGGGAGATGTCCCCGACAGGAATACCTCTCCCCACTACCGTCGTTCTGGGTATGTCCTAGACGACCCCGACGACTCAAGTACCGCTGCCAGTGCGGTTCTTACACTACGCTCTACACAGGTACACCGCCCCCGCCGGCATAGACGAGGACATCCCCCTCGCTACACCGACAACACACACCGGCTTCAGTTGATCAATGCCCATACACATGCTATATATTGTTTTCGGTATTGTTATTTTAAAAAGTACTAAAAAATTACTTTTATTTTAATTTTAGTACTGACTCCGAAATGGCAACGTGGATGATGGCGACCAAGCCTACCGAAGGCATTGTACGATGGTGGATTAAATATCATCCTGAACTATACCACGACCTCGCTGGTACCAAGATATACTGTTCTAAGTGTGAGAGCAGTATTACAGCTAAGCAAAGTAGTGTCACGAGGCACATCAATGGACCGAAACACCAAGGAACAAGTAAGAAAGTGAACGAAGAATTTTACTTTGATTTAATAGTTCTTATACCTTTAGTGTAATATTCCTTGGTCTCGATTAAATCATCTCGCTTTCAATATTTTTTTACAAAACTATATCTTCTGCAGTTGTACTAATCGTCAAGCTGTTTCTGACGAATCTTTGCTGAGAAAAGTTTATTTGGATATTCTTTTTAAAAAGAACTTAGCCTCAATTTAGGACATATTTCAAATCAAAAGCTGTGGATATCTTTGAACGAAACAACAGATTATTTATGTCGGTATATTGTGCACTCTCTCCTAAAACCCTTAAATGAAGTTTCAAACAAAATTTAATTCTTGTGTGCAAAATGTTAGAAGTTGTTAAAGGGAACACACAGTAGTTCAATTTGTGATTGAATGTCTAGAAAATATGTGGGGAGACTCTTTTCTTTCAATAACAGAATGGGCGGAGTCCGTCTCCATTTGTGTATGCTCTTTTTTTTTGGTTGGGTTTGTGTCTTTGTTTTGTTATTATTCTTGATAAATTTGTTTTTGCGTTACTACAGAATTAGTTCAGTGTGTCTGTGTGTGATTCAAAATGGAACCTCAGCCTGGTCCTTCTATGGCAAAGGATACTCTATCCTCGGCAAAGAAACGACGTCGAACGGCTATGACAGCTTCGAAAAATATGGTCGTGAATAATTATAATTACTGTAGTTTTCATAGTACAATAGTAATAATTTGTTTTGCTAGAAAAAAAAAATAGTTTGTATATACATAATTCGATATTGTGGAATAATATAATACCTACAGATTCATTCTGATTAGAATTATCTACAATAGTAATTGAAAATAAAAATAGGTAACATTTAAAAACGTTCCCCTATGAAAATGTTCATTGTATCTGAAATGTCAATTTGACGTTTCTTTGTTTACATAAATATTCTGGAATTAAAAATCAGACCTTAGATACTACACTATTTCTGTTGTAGGTTGTACACCTGTCTGTGTAAATGCGTTGAGATACTGCGTTTGCGTTACTGCGTTGAGATGAGGACACATTTTTACTGCTTGTGAATCAGCTATTAATGTGTGTACTTCTCCGGTCTTCGCCGCCAACTTGTCTTTTTCGTCATTTTTCGTTCCTGGCTGCATCTTTTAAATTAATGTGTCTTTTATAATTGTCTTGAGACAAATTACCCGCTTTATAAGCACAACAAGTGTCACAAGCGTCTTTTTTGGCTGATATAACCTTCTCCTGCTCAACTTAACCCCTCTCGTTGAGTAGCAAGGGGATTCGGGAAAAGTGAGGGAGAAGGTCGGGACTCTAGTGGCGGGATGGCGCCATTCCCCGTCTTTCTCTATCTAGTCCGCAACTTAATGTTTCCATCTCTTTTCAATAAAACACATAGCAAACTTATAACCTAGACATACACAAATGGAAAGCTAAAGTAAAACATAAACATTGAGATAAATACAAACAAGGGAAACACAGTCTACAATAAGCAACAACACTATTATATACATAAAACATAATACATCATAATAGTATATAAGGCATGTAACTATTTCGGCAACGAAGTTCGAAAATTCTTCACTGATTCTTTCTTACAAACATCATTTAAAGTTTTTGATGTGGTAATTTTATTTGAATTTACATGCAGAGAAGCCAAAAGCAAGAAAGCTGTGAATAGAATTTTACAAGGCGCACCCACATACCCCCTGGAGTTACAGGTGTACATGAGCGGCGGTAGGCACTTACCATCATGTGGTCTGCCACCTTCACCATGAAAAAATCTCTCAAAGTGACATGACATTTATTATTCATTTTAAATGAAACTACTACACAGTACCTAATTTACTATTATTATAAAAATAAAAACAACAGTGAGCCCTGAAGAGTTGTTTAGATACGAGGTATTGCTGCTAATTTTAATCTCGCGTTAGATATGCGGTATTGCTCCGATCTAAATTGGAGGTTTAATTTAAAAATAGGAAATATAGGGCTTTACAGAATCAGCATGAGGAATAGGTAGGGGCGAAATCTCAATTTTGCTACTGTTGACAGTTACGCGGTAGGTACTGCAAATGTAGCTTACACAGTTTTGCACTATCACCGACGATATCTCAATCTGTACACTAAAAATATAATACGTAACTAAAAATTAACATGCATTTCATTTCTTTGTTACAATAATAAATAATTGATGATTAATTTACTATGTGCGCGTTGTTACGCGCACAGAGTAAATTAATCATCAATTATTAATTAATCATAATTATTAGTTACGTATACCACGTTTTTCTTGTGGTAACTTATTCGACATGTCCACAACTATGTTACTGAGTATATTTTGGACTGCCTTTGTATTGGCCAGTGTTTGTATTGCCATTGCAGCATCTTAGCTGTTCGTTTGTGTTTAGTTTGAACTTGTCAGGTAAGTCTCGACAGATGTATTTCTGTGTTAGAATTTTGTGTCTCTATTAAGTTGCCTCTCACACGGCGTTAGTGTAATTTTGGGAGATGTTAATACTAGTTAGAAATTTAAAACAATTAATAAGTACACACCTATGAGAAGTATCATCAACATCTCCCCTTCGTCGATGGTGGCCTAGCTCCTGACGAGTGTAGCACTTTCTTTCACTTGTAAAAATCTGAAAATAAGAATTTTTACATAAAACTTATATTTAGCAGCTTTGTACATACCTACATAGTGTAATTATCACTTACAAATTCGTTGCCAATAACTTGTCTTGGCAGGAGATATTTATTTCATTATTCAGGATATTATTAGGATTAAATATTTATTAAGGGCGGCACTAGGATTCCGTGTCATAGGTCCAAAGACACATAGAATGACAAAAACATCACCCAGACTAGTAAAAACATTTGTCTCAGCTGGCGATGTTTTAGTGTACTTTACACACGGATGGGCTGACGGCATTGAGAGTAGAGGTGAGACTGTAGACTGTAGACTGTAGCCGTTAGCTTAGACATCGCTAAGGCTTTTGACCGGGTCTGACACAAAGCACTGTGCTTTCCAAGTTACCATCATTCGGGTTACCCCGAGGGATTATGCAAATGGGTTTCCAGCTTTTTGGCTGTACGGAGCATGAAAGTCGTTGCTGACGGTAGCTGCTCCGATACCATATCAATTAATGCTGGTGTCCCGCAAGGGCCTGTGCTTTCTCCCGCACCGTTTCTTCTACGTAACAACAACCTGTTACAAGTCAGTAACATGTATTGGTATGCTGACGACAGTGCTGGGGAAGATTTGTATAAGGGTCGTACGAATATCTCCGGTCGAGGTGGAAGAGTCAGTAGCGTAAAGCTTGTGTGCGAAATCGAGAACTCCTTAGACCGAGTCTAGAATTGGGGTAAACGTAACTTGGTCCAATTTAACCCCAACAAGACACAAGTCTGTGCATTTATGGTACTGCTAAGAGAAGTCGAGTTTCGGAGTCATCTAGCGTGCAAGACAAAACTTGCTAGTAAAAGTTCGATGTACTGAATAGAACAAGACACTCCGGGGCAACGCTTGTCGCTTTATAAAGCTCAAGTTAGACCCTATATGAAGTACTGCTCACACCTCTGGGCCGGTGCACCGAAGTACCAGCTGGACCCTCTTGACTCCGTCCAACGACGCCGGATACAGACATCTTTCCCAGATAGCCGACGATCCCACTCTAACATGGTTTAGAATCGCTCAGCATCCGTAGAGATGTTGCATCTCTCTGCGTTTTCTACCGCCTTTATAATGGGGAATATTCTGAAGAGCTCTTCACTTCTGAACAGCTGTTCAATTTGATGCTAACTTCGGGTTTTTACCATGGCACCCGTCGTCATCGTCGTACGGTTCATCCGCACTTCCTTGACATGCTGCATACAGTGCAGTCGAAAAACACTTTATACTGCGAAGCCGAAAGTAGTTGAATGAACTGCCATCTGTTACGCTACGATATGGGGCTCTTTAAAAGAGCTGTTCTACAAGGTCGGCAACGCAACCGCAAGCCTCCCGGTGTTGCAGGTGTCCATGGGCGGCAGTGACCACTTATCACCATGTGGCCAACCCACTCGTCCGCCATCCATTCTATAAAAAAAACAGTTTTTTTTGAAATTTATATACCTATAATGCACCATTTGCTTCTTTACATCTTTTCCTACAATATAATAATACTACAAAACACAGAAAAAAGATACTTTTCATAGGAATTTGAATAGTCAAAGCATCTTTCCTTTGTTCCTTACCGTCAAATGTTTCACACACAGGTCACAAAAGTATCTCTCATGGACCTTCCTCATATGGTCACTAAGCATGTTGAATGCTCGGAATGGTTTCAGATTCTCACATAGCTTGCAGCGGTTCTCTAGTAGAATTTCATATGCATTTCTTATCTCTTCACTACAAAACCCTATCTTGAACTGCCTCTCAAACAATCTATCAGAGAACACCTTGTTATAAAGCTCCTTATAAGGTTGGATGGATTCGGTGAATACAACCTGTGTGCAAGAAGTAAATTAAATAACATTCTCAGTAACAGAGTTGTTGACATATAGAATAAGTTTTTACAAGAAATCATTGAATTACCACCTATAAACAGTTAAAAACAGAATTGACAAATGGTTTCTAAGCGATGAGTTGTGGCGAAACTTGTAACACCAGCTAACACAAGATATAATATGGATATAAAATATATATATAAGCAGTACTGCTGCTCACCTATTACATAATAATAATAATAAATATCACTATTTGTAAAGATTGTTTATGTAGGTAGTCAAAACTCGGTAGAGATGGGGATCTGTTTTTAATTTTTTAGAAACTAAAAATAATTTACAAAATAAAGTGCAATTTGGGACTTTATTGGCGATGGTCCACCTTTAATGAGTACTACAATAGAATTATGTAATTATTTTTAATATCGGGTGGCCGTCCGCTCTTGGTACGGTAGAGCATCGCGACATAGCGTCAGCAAAAAGGCGCGGCGCCAACAGATGCTCAGGTGTCTTTATCAATATTCTAAGAACAAATGTACACAATGGATAGCATTAATTTGAAAATCTCTACCAGCCGCAAGCATGACTCGAGGTCATGACTCGTAAGTTCAAAGTCATCAGAGGGATGATATTCAGTCTGATGGCTTCGAGAAAATAACTGAAAAAGTTTAAACTTATAGGCTAAAATAACAAAAAATGATTAAAATAAGGATTACATTATAAAAGAAGCGTCCCTGCACTAATATTTCTTATATTAATATAACCATCACTGCTATTTTTCACTAATGGACTTTCCTTTAAACTAATCATCTTCTGTCCCAGATCCATCAGATCCCTGTCATCCAGATTGATAGGTATCATTTCAGGTAAAAGTGAAGATGTGGATATTTCATTCCTTTGATCTGGACCTTGCAGTCGTCCTCTAAGGTAAGTATGTATAGATACATTACGAAAACATTGGCCATCGGGTAATCCGGAAACTACCGAACGCGCCATCCACTTCTATGAATTACGGTACCTCTAATTGCATACTTTGACTTTATTACATAGATGTGGACACGATGGTCGATATTTTCGTAATGTATCTGTACGTACTTTGAATATTCTCTAAGGTTTCTTCAGACTCGCATGTTCTTCTTAACAGATTCTCTGATTTAGAATATAGAATCCAACAGTTTGGTCATATAGACTATTACAACTTTACAAAAAGTGGTCGCCGATGTTTTCAGTACCTTTTCTTTTTTGCTTAAGCCCTAAATCAATAAATGGCTTCCTTAAACTATATTAAACAAGTGGATACTTGTTTACTTTCTTTTATTAAAAAGTGAAAAACTGTGACATCGCTTTGCTAGCTAGCAGAATAAATTTATTTTGTAAAACTTGTGTTTTTCTGAACATATTATAAGGCATAATAGCACATATCTCCCTGTGATGATGGTCCAGCAATCTCTTCAACATTTAGCTGACTTACAGATGATTCAATAAATTCGCGCCAAATTACATATATTCGACTTCGAGCCACTCACTATTGTTATTTAAGAAATCAGGGTCCTTAGAACCAGATTTTGACCATCGTGTTTGAAGATTGTAACAAGATTGTAATTTAGCACAAAATGATTTCAGACCTTTATTCTGATCGTTACTCAATTGTGCCATTAACTGTGACTTTATACAACCATATAAAAACTCACTATTATTAATACTTACACTATCAAGATTTGTATTTAAACCTTCCATTACTGTTAAAATATCACATTAAGTCCTCCGTTAATCACAAATGCAATAAGCAGACCAAGTACCGGCCGGTATGGAAACTGAGGTAGTACTGTACTGTACTGTGTTGTACTAGTACTGTGATATTAATGTACTGTTATTGGTCCATGTTTTCAATTGCAGTGCTGTGACCGGACCTTCAAGTGCGCGCAACTCGCGACGTCACTCGTTTTGTTTGTTCATGTCACTTGCAAGACTAATTTCTCAGAAATATTTACTCAAAATATTAGAATCACCATTTTATGCAACTAAAATTTAATTTAATAATTAATTGATCAAAGTCCAAATTAGCGCTGTTCCGAGGGTTTCTGGGGCACCAAATTGGGAATGTGTATAAGGAATGTGATCTAAATCCTTAAACTGTTTTTTGAGAAAATTTGAGTATTACTGTATTGCGATTTATCGACCGTATTTATTTTGCTCCATACAAAAAAATCATTAATGTCTCATTATTTTATAAATAACGATCTGACGAAAAAATCTTATGACATAAAATTATTGTTGTAAATAAAATACATCGTGTTATTTTTTTTTTTCAAAATAAAATAGATGAAATTTTGGTATCACTAATTCCAGAAATTTTATTCTCAGCCCACCCTGGCTGTCTGCTCTTGGTATGGTAGAGCATCGCGACATAACGTCAGCAAAAAGGAGCGGCGCCAGGGCATCCGCTCAGGTGTCCTTTATCAATATTCTAAGAACACATATTTACAATGTTAGCATTAACTGGATTATTTCTACCCCTCCCTCGAGAACATAACTATGTATACAGTACTACCATACAGTGTAGACAGAAGTCACTGCACTGTTAATTAAAGTAATTAATAACAACTTAATGACATCTTAAAAATAATAGTTTCTTATATGCATTATAGAAATAATGTGACAACAAATGCGTTAAGTCTAACAAGGAAATTGAGAAGACAATAGGAAGAAACATCATCAATAGTGGAGACAAAGCATTTTGTGCTCATGACTGTAGAAGCATGAGAGATAAGAGGCAATTTCACTTTTGCACATTTAAAACTTGCCAAAGAATCATTAAAGATGTCGATGTCATGAGAATTCAATTCTTCAACTCGTTATAAGTATTCAGAAGACGATTTAATGGCGAGATTTTACCCAGGTTTGTTTTAGAAGGTTTGTTTGTTTTAGTACTAATTGCTTGCTTAAAGGATAACTTGGGATAGAGCGAGGAACAGCAAAGTGAATTTGCTTTACCACCTCACGTATTAACAAGGCGCCATTTAATATTTTGTGCAACAAAACCAAGCAGAAAACCTTCCAACGCACTATTAACGTTGGTAATCCGAAATCAGAGAGTTGTGTATAGTAATTAGAACGATATGGGCATTGGCAATCCTTGTACGTAAGAAACCTGGTGATGGCATGCTGGATACGTTCAATCCTGTCAGAATGGTTTTTATAGAATGGACTCCATATTGGTGCTGCATATTCAAAACTGCTAGGTATCTTTCCCACATTTCCCACATTATATTTCTGTATGTACTGTGAAATTTATAATGATAGTGTAATTTATTTGAAATTAACTGTTTTTTTAGTTCATATGCATTAGTTTTTTATTTAAAATGTTCTTAGTTTAGTTTGATTTTAATAAAACGTACATATTTCGTTCATAATATAGTTTTTTCTTAATATTCGATTTAAACCCCCTTTAGCGAGAAAAGTTAAACGTGAATAATTTATACGTAACGCGTTATACGGGGTCGTAAAAACGCGTTATACGGGAATACTCCTACAACACGTTTTCCTATAACGTAGAACCAATCTACCGTGTTATAGGGGGGGATTACTGTATTTAGGTTCCAATCTGCACAGTTTAACTTAATTTGTGCAAAAACTATTTACACAATTTAAAATATGGATCAAATATAGATGCTAGTGGTAGGTAGTTTTACTTTTTTTAGGTAGGACTTTTTTTTTACTATTTTTTAGGCTAATTAATACTTTGAGGGTGAACCTGGAATGCATTCAGGAGTGGAGATGGATTAATTAAACTTAATCCATCAAAATGTACTGTGCCCCACAATCCCCAGGAAGATTATAAAATTGGTGATGTTCCAATTACTACAGTAAAATCTCAAAAACATCTTTGTGTAATAATGACCTATAATTTAAAATGGGCTGAACATATAGACAGAATAGTCAAAAGAGCAAAATGCCATTAGAAAGTCATTCATACACCAGCTATTTACAATTCTAAAACTATCTAAAAATTTACAAAACATACATATACCCACTATTAGAGTATATATTCTAGGTGTAGAATCTTTACTTTATTAAGGACATTGATTTACTTGAAAGTGTTCAAAGAAAAACGAACCAAACCCCCACCATCTACCCAAAAAGAACATGTGAAAAGAAGCCTCTTTTCACATTTGGAGCCCCAAATACTCAATCTCCCAAAATTACACCAATGCCCTGTGAGATATACAAAATTCTAACACAGAAATAGAAACAACTGCCGGGACATACCTGACATGTTCAAACTAAACACAAATAAACAGCTAAGATGCTGCAATAATATAAAATTAGATAAAACACTGGCCTATAGAAAAGCAGGCCAAAATATACTCCATAACAGAGTTATGGATATATGGAATAAGTTACCAAACAAAATCATTGAATTGTCAACTATAAACAGTTTCAAGAACAGACTTGACAAATGGCTTCCAGGAGAAGAGATATGGCAAAGCTTGTTACACTAGCTAACACAAGTTAGAGGTATACCAGCAGTAATGCTGCTCGCCTATTACACAATAATAATATATGGTTAACTTAAACTTAAGAAGTTTTGTCATAGTGCATAATTGGATAGTGATACTTGATGCATAATGCTTTATTCGACAGTTAGAAGGTACTCAAAATACAATTAATGTCCCTAGGTATCTCCTTAAAGGGAGATAATATGTACATTTACTTAACTAAATCAGCACATTGTTTTCAATCGATACTCACCCTGGCAAGTTCATGTCGACATATCGGACATTCGTTTTGCAAACAGAGGACCCTCATACGGGTTGAACACTCGAAACATACGGGATGATCGCACTCTCCGATGGAGAAATACAGCGCATTCTTGAAACACACTACGCAAGTAGTATTATCATTTGACTGTGAATCCGCCATGATTTCCAACGGGCGCAACTAAACTTTTCTAGAAAAAAATGCACTTGATTAATTTTCCTCAATTTTCAACGAAATTCAGATGAAAACTTGAAGAATAAATGGTGTAGGCAACTACGTAAGAGAAAAGGAATGACAAATTTGTTCGCGGCGGTGAAGTGACAGTTCGATGAGTGGCCAACCTCCACAAGTCATTTCGGCAACAGACTTGTGTTAAAATTAATTAAAAAAAAAAAGTTTTTAATACTTTTTTAACCAGATTTTGGTGGTGAAAAATGTAAAATGTAGTCAATATAAATAGAGACGGATGAAATTCAATACATATTGAAACATGGAGAACAAAATTAACAGAAATGGACGTTACTAAAAGAATGATGTTGCATATAAAAATTAGATTGTCAAGAACAAATTTTGCACGTTTTAGAACGCCAACTATTGAGCATTCTCGTTTACGTTTCAATTGGACATGGTTGCGTAGACTAGAATCAACCCACATGTGACTTTTGAGATAATTGAATTTTAATAAAAACGAATGTAAAAATTAACAAGTAGTTTTTTTTAGATTAACAACTTTACAACCTTGTATGTAGCATTGAGGACAATATAAGGATGCTGCATTATTTCGATTTTGCATAGATTAAGTAACTTTTTTAAAATTTACATTTTTAAACTTTTTAAATAGATTAAGTAACCAACCGATATTTTATCGGTTGGTTCTTTATTGTAAAAAACAGTTTTGTGGCTTGGTTCTAAATTGCAAAATGTTTAGAGTAGTAATGTTTAATAAATTAATGTTTTAATCTTTATCTTTTTAAATAATGAAGGTTAAAATAACAATAGCTTTTTGTTTTATCGTATATCTGTAATTATAGAGTAATAAATTATATGAAGTAATATGAAACAAATTATAACTAATACATACAGGCAAGGCATGGCAAATTAAAATCGTATACTTATTAGCTATTCATTTTATAAAGTTAAAATCATTTTTATTTATCATTCTGTTTTTTTTCTGTATCTATCATTTATTGCAGCATGGTTCTAGTTTGTTTTTAAAGAAGTTCAATAAAAAGAGTTGGTACCCAAAGGTAACATTTTTTTTTTGTTTTAAGTCGGTATATTCCCCGTATCTTTTTTGAGCATGGTAACAATACGATTAGGATTCCAATCAGTGTTGCCGTTTTAGCGACTTAGTCGCTAGATCTAGGGGATTTTATGAATGTTTAGCAAGTAAAATTTTGGTTTTAGCGACAAATAAATATTTAGCGACTTCTAGCGTTTTTTTGACCCATAGGATAGGCTACTTTTTTTAGAAATAAAAATCGAGACTTGTCTAACAAATGATATAAAGCAATGTTCTATTTTCAAGTCTAACGCTGGTAACACTAAAGGTGTGGCCTGATTTTTATATTTGACGTCAGTTTGAAGCCACACTTTAACGTAGAATCAGACTAAACGGGAATTTCCCTGCTATAAACAAACTGTCGAGTCAGTCAATGTTCGTTCAACTGTCGAGTCGGTCAATGTTCTTTCGTTTGTTGTCTTTCTCGCTCATTAACATCAAGAATGAGTGAGACAAAAATGTGGATTAATATTTAACAATCCATTCATTCGTATTTGCTCACAGTATTATTCTGACAATTAATTTATTTTCGAGTTCTTGACATATTCGTTGCAATATTTGTGTTAGTGTGACTTACTGTGCGTAAAATAAACTCTATTTTATCGTCAATATGGAAGTCCCGTTAAAAAAAAAATGTTACTCGCAGAATTACAGGAGAGAATGGGAAAATTATGAAGAGTTCAAACATTAGTTGAAACCTGTGTCAGGTGACTCAACTAAAGCATTCTGTAGTTATTGCCACTCTGAAATATATGCGAAACTTAACGATCTAAAAAAGCATTTGGAAACGAAAAAACATAAAAATAAATGCATATTAATTTCTCAAAATAAAACACTGACATTTTCTTCGGGTGAAGCAAAACTATGCAAGCATTGCGCAAGAGCTGAGTGCACGTTAGCTTTGTACATTGCTGAACATAGCTCAATTTGCCACATTGACCACTTAACTGATGTGTGTAAAAAATGCTTCAAGGATTCGAAATCGACAAGCGACATGAAACTGCATAGAACTAAATGCACACGAATAATAAATGATATTCTGGCACCTCATTTCGAAAAGGAACTCCGGAGAGACATAACTGATCAAAAATATAGTTTATTATTATTAGATGAATCAACAGATGTAAGCGTCACAAAATATCTTGGAATCGTCGTAAGGTATTTTAGTTTAAAACAAAATAAAATGGTATCTGTGTTTTTAGCTTTGCAATGGCTGGAGAGTTCTGATGCTGTTGGAATAGTAACAGCTCTAATAAAATGTTTGAAAAATCATGATCTGGACTTACAAAATATGATTGGCATTGGAACTGATAACCCAGCTGTCATGACTGGATCCAGACACAGCGTTAACACGATTCCCAAAACGCAATATCATCTTCCACATCTCATATTGATATCATGTGTCTGCCATTCATTACAATTAGCAGTAGCTCGTGCATCGGAAAACACTTTACCAAGGCACATAGAGTTTCTAATTCGTGAAACATACAACTGGTTTTCACATTCTACAAAGCGCCAAAATGAGTATAAGAAGATTTTTGAATTAATCAATTGTGGTGATTCACCGCTAAAAGTCTTGAAAGCTTGTAACACGCGATGGCTCTTGATTGAACCGACAATAGTAAGAATCTTATCTCAGTGGGACGAATTAAAATTACATTTTTTTATAACTAAGGATAAATGTTACACTGCTGAAATGCTATATTCTATGTATTCTGACGAACAAAATTGACTCTACATGTTATTTTTGAAAAGTATTCTTTTTGAAGTACAGCAGACAATCAAAATCTTTAAAAGTGAAAAGCAAACCCCGTAAAGTTGTTAAGTTCTATGATGGCATTGCTACGTTCTGTCTGCCAAAGAATTTTAGTGCCAACGGCAGCAACAACTGACAAAGACTACATAAATCTCAAAATTAAAGACCATCTCAATTCTGTGCCTTACCTAGGTTTTCTTTTTGAGTCACAAGTGCAAACACTTCCAGCAAACCATAATGTCAATATTGTTGTAATAAGATCACGGTGTATTGATTTTAATGTAAAATTAGGACAAGAAATACAAAAAAGACTTCCGACCAATTATAAAGCCTGAGAAAAAATGTCACTATTGAGTGAGGAAGAGACACTGAAATAATCGAAAGACACATCGCTAATAGATCTTGCAAAGGAAATGGGAATCTCCGAAGAAAAAGTTGACAAAATCCTGCAGCAATGGCAAACTATTCACTTTGTCGATTGGAATCCGCTAAATGGAGATCCTATTAGCTTTTGGGCTAAAGTAGCCGCATATAAAGATGCAATTGGAAAAAACACTTTCCAGGATTTAAATGATTTCGCTATAGCGGTCTTATCATTGCCACATTCAAACGCAGATGTAGAACGGGTGTTTAGCACAATGAATATTGTAAAAACAAACTTCGCAATAAAATTTCGGATAATACTTTAAATTCAGTTCTTCTCATCAGAAACCAACTCAAAATTAAAAATAAGAATTGCTCAACTTATGATCTCTCAGACGATGTTTTTAACCAAGTCGGCAAAGGAAAACCAAAGGTAACCCCGGAGAAGCTTCAACTTCCACGGAAATTATAATTGAAGAAGATCCGAATGACTTCGTATTTGATTTTGAAATTTAATCATAAATATAGATAATTTAGGCTGTCATTATGTTTTTTTTTAATTAAAGATCTTTTTTATTTATTTTGCCTTTTCATGCTGATTTGTTGGATTGTTACTTTTAGTGAATAGTTAAATGAAAAATCTATTAAAAGGTACAACAGACAAGTAGAAAACTTGACTAGATCGGCTACACAATAAAATAGTCTAGCGGATTTTTAGAAAATATTTCTTCCCATATCTGGCGGAATTTTTCAGATCATCTAGGGACATTAAATTTTGTAGAACGGCAACATTGATTCCAACTGTCTCAATAACTCATTTTCATTCGAGTGTGGGTTGGTTCTGATTTGTATAACCATGCCCAATTGCCAATAACATACGGTTTAAATTATTATTTACTATTAAATTTTATGAAGATTTATAAAAGATACATACTTTGCATTTAATTCACTATTTTGTTAAAAATGTAACACGTGACAATGGAAGAATACGTGAACTACCTTCTACTGACAATAGTTATTTTACCAGTGTTTTTATTTATCAATTTATGGGCTGGAATTGGATGGGAATTATTTGTGAACAACTAAGAGAAAATCTAATATGATTAATACTAACTACGATTAATACTACTAAAAACTAATACTACGACTCCATCGACACCATATTAATAATGTATTGCAAATTGCAAAATTACCATGGATAATGCTGATATGTTTATTCATCAATTCGTGGGATGGATGAGTTATTTATGAACAATAGGGAAGGACCAATATGAATAGTAAAGGCTCATCTAACAATATCATTAAAGTGTATAATCAGTGCTAAAATCAGATGAGACTTGTCAAACAAACGTGGCGGTGGTGGAGTTATTGTGGATGTCACAATAGAAGCCAGTTAGGTGAAAGTTGAAGTTGAAGCTTGTCAAACTATCTTTTTAATATATAGTGTGAAATCAATCGCAAAATTACTACAGATATAATTATACTTTAAGTTGTGGATGGGAATTGGATAGGAATTGATAAAACTGAGCTGAAAAAAAAAACAAATAGTAAACAAGACTCATCTATCAATATCATGTCAATATGTTCTATGTAATTTTTTTTTTTCTATAGATTAGTGGGTGGACGAGCAAGCGGTCCCACGTGATGGTAAGTGTTACCGCCGCCCATGGACACCTGCAACACCAGGCGGAAAAAAAGTATATGACTAAAACGAGCTATCTGGGCATAAAGGGGAGGCCTTGAATGTGTAGTTTAATAATCACCCCTATTCCTGGCAGAAACAGTGATGGATTTACCTTACCAATTAATACTGATTTTTGGTGACTAATTAGCAACTAATTCTGGGAGCAATCAGATCTTGGCCATGTAAAGTCCATGTTAGTTCTCGAGATACAGCAATGGCACTGCCAGAATAAGCCTATTCTGGCCCCTGCCAGTGTCCCTACACCAAGACAGTAAACAATGGTTATAACTCTTTTAACTGATTTTGACTAATTATTGACTTTTTACCAATCTTGCCAGAATTTAAATCCATCAACTATGTCCCTGCGAGAAATAGGGATATGTTTAATAAAATTATAATAAGCCATAAAGCCCGATTTTTTTTAAGCTTTATTGCTTTAATGCTTTTCCTCAATTTTTATTTTATATAACCCCAATTGTCAGAAGACTACAGTGGGCTTTTTGGCGAGAATTAGAGAAGTGAAGTTGAATTTTTGTTTGATTATTATAAAACATGTGTATTAGGCGTTTTGTGGTTTAATAGTGATATTTTATTAAACTTTTATTAATTAAAGTGGTTTTCGTGCATGGTGTTTAATATTCAAATACAAGCGTGTGCTTCCAAGGAGTCCTTCTGTCCTCAGTAAACCTAACATCACTTTACTGAGCTACTCCTAACTTACTCCGATGGGACTGCATGTTGACTGGATACATTTTAAGATTTTGAAATTGTTTATTACGAAGAAAACTTGACACTGGCGGAATGTGCTAAATGCACCATTGCCATTTGTGAAGAAAAATAGTTAATTAATGATAATTTAATTAATTGATAATAAGTTAATTAATAAATATTTAATTTTGTATGACTTTTTATAATAATAAAAGACCTATTTATTGTTTTAAATAATAATTTTGTAATAATAATTGAGTTTTTATTTAAAAACCCCTGCAACCTTGGAAAGGAAAAACTTTCTGTGCTCATAAATGATTTAATAAAAACAAGTTAATATCAAATAGCTTGACATATCAAGATATCACATTTTTTCATGATGTAAAATAATAAATATATTGATTTATCATAAATCTCATAATACACAAATATTCAGCATCCAATTCTGCCTTCCTAAGAAAAATTATCAATAACATTTTTAGCAATTCAAAATAAAGGCGAATAAACAATGGTTTTATATCCAAAACTCCCGATTTTAGTGAGGAAGGCACAATATTATAGCTAAGGAAATATAACGTTTTTAAAACATGTACAGGATGTGTCCGAATGAATTCCCGAACCCTGAAATAATGCCGTTCATGATTCAGAGTTCGGTGATATAAAAAAATACATGAATCATTTCTTACTAAAAATAAAAAATAAATTAATTTTAACCAGATTTTTTATACAAATTTACTAAATTCAAATACCAAGAAACTGATATTTTTACAAAAATACAACATTATTATATCAACTAACTTAGAGCCATGAGTAGAATCCATGGTTTTAGGCTTCGGGAAAGATTTGACCACAGCTTTCAGTGGACTCTTGTTTACGTAGATTACAGATAATTTTTAAAAATCAGATGTTAGAGCATGTTTCTAACAACGAAATTTTGAGATAGGAAATCTTAACTAAAATTAATAATTCCATACCGACGAGACGAGATATCTTTGCTCAAATAAAATATTTGACAAAAATTCACAAGTCACGCTTGACATGGAGTTTGCAAGAGAGAGCCAGGTGAATCTTTCTACTAAGAAATTCAATAACTATCTGTTTTTACTGTGTACAAGAGTCCACCTCTACAAAGTTACAAACAAAATTGTAGTAATAAGAGCCTCATAAATGTCAAAAGTTTGCTTACTGAGATCCCGTGACTGCGTATTCATGTCTGGGAGCAGATAGAACCGGCATATTTAATACAGGGGTACATTTTACCTTCGGATTCTTGTCCTTGATTTTATCTAGGGGAGACATGAAATTTTTTTGTACTTTTGTCTCCATCGCATAAGGGGAAACACCAATCATTTTTTACATTTTTCCCCTGGTATTTGTGACTCCCCTAGGGAGGGGGGCCTCCCCCTCCGCTCACGAATCTGAAGGAATTTTTTTGATAATTTATTTTTATTAAATGACAATAGAATAGTATAGAATTTTGAATAGAAACCAGTGAACCAAAATGCTGTTTTGATTATAAGGAGAGGCTTACGCCCTGGGACATTATAGGCTGATATTCTTTTATTTCTAAAACAATATTTTTGGATTTATTCTAACACTTAGTAATTATCAATAACGTTAATAAAAATTTCTAATACCTACTTATAGTTCCGAAAATCCTCTTTTTTTTGAGTGATTGGATTGTAAGTTGTCTTTAAGGGCTTTTTTTAACTTTAATAGGAAACCATAAAGCTCAAACAAAAATAACACATTCTAAGTATTGAATGCTCAGCAAAATAATTTTCTTATAACAAAAATAAAAATAATATATTTATTTGATAATAAATAATCTCTAATATATTATCATTTATCACATACATTATTATTTGGATTGTGATTCTTATAAAACTAAAGTTATATATACTTTTTAATCGGAACCATTTAATTTTGACTGTTTCTAGTAAAAAAAAGACTGCAGTATATTAGTTTTGGTAATTTTATACATATTGCCTAACAAGATTCTCTATATTTGTTCGATTTAAGATTAGAGTTTTGATGTACAATCACCTTATGTATTAATAATAATCACCTTATATACTACTAATAAATATAAAAAGAAATATACCTTCCAACAATGATAAAGTGTTTTTATGTATTGAAATAGAAATTGCCTCAATATACTAAGTACCTGTTGCACAATATAAGGAATCTATTTCTATTTTATATATATTTTAATTAACTTAGAAAAAAACTACTTTTGAACCTTGCAATGAAAATTAATTAATTGCAAACTTTGTCACTGAATTACGAGTACTAATACTATATACAGGTTGTAACCAATAAATTCCCGGAGCCTTCAAAACTATATATTAGGTCCTTAGAGTTATCAAAAGTTATCCAAATTCACCGAAAAAAATGGTAATTAGTAGGGGCAAGGTCTGGCCAGAACGGTGGGTGACGGAGTGTTTCCAGTCGAAGCTTTGAAGCACTAGCAGTGCGCATAATGTTAAAGTATGCGTGGTTAGCTTGAATCCCGTGGGAACTTTGTAATTGATACCCTAACCCTAAATATTAACCCGGCACATGAGCTATCACCAAGTTTCATTAAAACTTTCATTATTAAGTTTAAGTAAAGTTTATTAAGTATCATTCATGCAGTAGTTTATGCGTGATGCGTTCAGACAGAAAAAAGCAAAAAAAATGTTATTTTAATGATATAGTCCTTTGTACTAGGCATGCCTTTTAAGTTCTGTCGTTTCCATATTTCCCGGCAATTTTGAATTTGGAACTGTTCTATATTCGAATGTGTTTAAATTTTGAATCTCAAAACAGTTGAAAGTATTAGGATTAATGCTATTGTTTAGTCACAGCGTCGATTGGAATCTGTCAGGTTACGTACGAAAATGAATCTTTCTAAGGAAAATGTTCGTGCAATAATTTTCTACAACTTTAGAAGAGGCCTGACACGGCTTCAGTGTTATGAAGAGCTAACATCTGTGTTCAGTGATGAAGCCCCATGTCTGCGGACTGTCGAACGCTGGTATTTAGAATTCCAGCGTGGACATACTAGTGTTAGTGACAAATCTCGCGAAGGACGCCCAAAATCCGCCTTCACTGAAGATAACATCATTGCTGTGAGACAACTAATTCTCGAAGATCGTCATGTGACGTATCGAGAGATAGAGGCTCTATTAGGCATCTCAGGGACAACCATTCAGAAGATCTTGCATGAAGCGCTTGGTGTGAGAAAGCTAGTTTGCCGTTGGATACCGCATCTGCTTTCCGACGATCACAAGGCGGCCCGCGTCAGATGGTGTAAGAAAACTCTGCAAAGGTTCAACCGAGGAGAGTCAAATCACGTCTACGACATCATCAGTGGTGACGAATCTTGGATCTATGCCTACGATCCTGATTCCAAACAACAATCTACAATCTGGGTCTTTCAAGACGAGCCAAAGCCGACTAAAGTTGTTCGTTCTCGAAGCACTTCAAAGAAGATGGTGGCCACGTTCGTTGGAAAAACCGGCCCTGTTGCGACTATTGCACTTGAAGATCGTAAAACGGTTAACGCAGAGTGGTATACCACAGTTTGTTTACCACAAGTCATCGCCGAACTTCGAAAATCTAACTCAAAGCGACGCATCATCCTGCACCACGACAACGCAAGCTCACACAGCGCTCGTCAAACGATTGAGTATTTGAAGCAGGAAAAAGTAGAAATTCTTGACCATCCTCCATACAGTCCTGACCTAAGCCCTAACGATTTCTTTACATTTCCTAAAATTAAGAAAAGTCTTCGTGGTCAAAGGTTCCAGTCGGGTGAAGAAGCAGTCGACGCTTTCAAGTCAGCCATTTTGAACACCCCCACTTTAGAGTGGAATAAATGTTATAATAACTGGTTTGAGCGAATGGAAAAGTGTATTAAGCTACGTGGTGAATACTTTGAAAAACAATAAAAAGTACTATAAGGTTCTAGTTGTGTTTTTTTCTTCAAACGACAAAACTTAAAAGGCATGCCTCGTATACTATATATACCTACTTCATATTACTCACTTTTTTTTTTAAATATTTCATGTGCAGACGCACTCTCTGTTACGATTTTATTTTATTCAAATCAAATCATTTACTTTGCAAAAACGTAGATAACAATTATGGTGTTAATTACAAATATGACCCATTATTCTGCTAAAAAAGAAAATAAGCAGAGTTAGAATAAAACGTCAGCATTCTAAAAATCGTTGAACACAGCATAAATGACAGTTGACGTAATAGAGTGCTTGCGACATTTAGCAGAGATTAAATATTTTTCTATATGTTTTCGCTTTCTATAAAATAATGATATTGTTGTTTGACTGCACTTTTGCTGTAGAATTGGGAATAAACCATTGTGAGGTCGTTGACATAAATTAATATAACAATGCGGTTGAATCAACTGCATTTCGCTGGAATGCGACGCCCCCCTCGCATCCCCGCTGACCTTTCCGTATACGTCCCGTCGCATCAGTATGGATAGCATCTTTGTTGCCGATACGCTTCTTAACAATTTGCTCGTGTTTTTTTTGTTACGTTCTTGCACAATTATTGTTAAGTTTTTGAACTATTTTTGTTATAAACATATTTTCGTTTTAATTTCGTGTTGTTATTGTTTCACATTTGGACTATTTTGTCACGTTTTTTAATTCTTTTCGTTATAAAAGTTTTCTTGTTTTAACTCTGAAGACACGGGAAAGACTACTGTCCCGGAATGAACTAAATGCGCGCGCGGTGTGGGGTGTGGGAACACGAGCACACCCCCCTCCCAGCCGTCTCGCCGCACTTGTGCCGGCTTGTTAAGTGATGCGCTTGCTCGCTTTCTATTGTTTCTCTTGCGTCATCGATATAATACGTGTCGGGTAGTTTTTTTACTATACTTACTTGTTAAAATGAGCGACCAAACTTGTCTGCATCAGGTGTTACAAGTGATAATTGTAGTGACTAACATTCATTCAAAACAATGTGATAGTCTTTTGTGTCTTTTAGTACTTTTAAGTTATTTTTTATTATTATTAATAATGTAATGCGTAGTAGATTTTTGTTGTTATAATATTGTTTTTTTTTTATATATTTCTCTCAATTACTAATTTTTGTATTTTTTTCTTCTTATTTTTTAGTAACTTTATTTTTCAAAACTAAATATTAAATACCTATTTAAAACTAAAAATTATTATGTATATTATGTAATGTGTGATAAATAATAAATAAATAAATAATGAAAGTAAATAAAAATAGTAAAAAATAAGTGATGTTTTATAATTACATAGTCCTGTGTTTTATTTTTGCTCGCGATATTTAAATTATAAATATCTACTTTTACCAATATCGATATACCTATCTTTCACTAAGATCATTGTAGTACAACACTAAAATTGTTTTTATTGTAAAATTGTGACATAAAACGGTCACATTCTTTCCGCGCGCATTCAACTCGTTCCGGGACTATACATAGTGAACGAAGAAATATTATCCTAAATGTTTTGATTTTTTTCGAAATGGAGAAGACAAATAAAATATTCAGCATTCCTGAGTTCAGCGCGAAGATCGCAAAGCTATCGAAGTTCAGCATAAGGCGTCGCAATAATAAATTCTAGTGACAACGAGTCTTAGCTCATATCCCACAGATAAGCGAACTGCGTACATTGTAAGTTTAAAATGCTAATTAGTGTTTTATAATAAATTTGTGTTATTCATTTTCAATCGCACATTAAATAATCGTACATTATTTATTTCTGCTAGTACAAATAAATATTTATAGTGATGCTTTTTTTGCACATCTTATGCATACCGTGGCAGTTAATTTAACCGGGTAGTACTAATTTTTTTGGAAAATTTGTTTTATTTAATTTTATAATTAATCGACATAACATGTTACGTATTTTTTGTAAATATATCTATTTTTGGATTTTGCATTTAGCATAAAAAAATCAGCAAAAACTGAAAAAACAGTCTTAAAATTTTGTCAATGAACTCAGCATTATGAACAGAATCTATGGTTTCAGGCTTCAGGAAAGGTTCAGACACAACCTGTATTATACGTAATGTGTTTATTATTATTACCTATATAAAGTCAAATTTCACTAGACAACAACAGCTCTTCCAAGCCCATATGTCCGTAATGTCTCCACACCCTGTACCTGGCGATGTCCTTGCGCGTCACCATACCCACAACCTAAAAGAATAAGTCTAATAACTAACATTACCACTATTCAACTATATATCATTTGTGTGTAAATATATCGTGATGTCACACTCTGCATTGAAAAGCTATAATATTGTCATTTTTAAAGAGGCTGTAAAACAAACAACGAGATTTTTTTTGTAATTTATCAAACATTTTTTAGATAAATAAAAAATGGTAAACTTTTCCATTCTTTACATGGCAACATTTTTTAAATACGGTAAAATTTATAGGGCATCTTGATACTTATTGTTTCATTTGATCATTGTATACAATTGAAAATAAACAGAGTGCATAATAAATTATGAATGGCGATGGGGTTAATTTTTAATGATTCATTATTTATTATTATTTTTTTCGAAAGATTTAGACATGTAGATTATTGTAGATCTTTTTTTTTAACAAAGGACTAGGAAGTTATAGCGAAAAATATGTATATATATACGAGCATAGGCTCATAACGTTACAATTACGGCTGTATGGATGATTGCTACTTTTGTCATAAATTCTGTATAAAAAAAATACACCACAGATCAAAATAAACTTCATTGTCATCTAAAATTGAGCTAAAATTTGTGCAATAATCTCTTTGTTGTGAACTGACTGCGGTTTGTATTCTTTCTTTCTGAGCTTGAATTTCTGGTTATTTACGACAATATTGCATTCAAAACTGTACAATGATGTTGCTGCTCCACTTGTACGGGCAAACTAATTTTTTTTTATGGACGAAGGCGGCGGACGACCATACCGTCCACCTGATGGTAAGTTGATACTATCGCCCATAGACGGATGTCTATGGGCGACACATGGCAACATTAGTCCAAAATGACAAACGTTGGCACGCCCCCGGATGTACTGCCTACTTTTGGAATGGATTTGGAGAAATGGGGTGGGATAGGATGGGAATGGGCTCTGGCACATCTCACTCACTATCGAAATACGTACGTACATTGGGGAAATACGATAAAGTGGAAAATGCAGTACATTTCAAGGTAGTCTTCTGTGAGAGGGGTGTGAATGTGAATATATGTGAATGTGGATTGGCGGATTAACCTAGGGGTTAGGGTAGAGTACTGTCCCGGGTCCCACCCTCGAGGGGTCCTTTTATATACAAAATGGTATTAAATTTGAATCATAGTTTTGAACCCTTAAAAAAGCCGCCTTTAGTCGTTAGTCCCGGCCTCCGCAAGATCTTAGTCTGCCACTGCATGAGTGTGAGAGGGTGTGATATTGTGTGTGTGTGTTTTTCTCTCACTTTCTGGGTTTGTGTGTGTGTGCGTGCACTGACCTCATTGAGGTCGTTGACGATGGGAAGGTGTCGCAGGCCAAGCGCGCGGAACAGTCTGAAGAGGCGCGGCAGCGAAGCACGGTGCGGCAGCGTGTACGGCGACGGGTTCATGAACGGACGCAAGTCGATAGTGCACGATAGCTCCCACTCCTCGATCTCTAACTGTTGCACACATTTACACAATGGAAAACATATACACGATGAAATTTTAAGGATTTTCGAATTGCGACCTCTTTATTACTAAGCATTAGTAGCATCAATGTGCCGTGTGGTACATAATAGCACCACCTCACCTTTATCCGTATGTGTAGTAAAAGGCGACTAAGGGACATTAAGCCGCTGCCACAAGTCCTGGGAACTTTTAAAAGAATGGGCTCTTCAACCCGTTTGGCCAGCGTGGAGTTTTGAGGCCATACATCTATGTCTATGAGGAGTAGGTACATCTATGAGGAGGTCTATGTACAGCAGTGGATGCTAAAAAGGCTGGTTACAGTTGTATCAATACACAAGGTCAAATTTTGGGGGGAGAGTGGACGTTGTATTCCTACAGCCGCTGGGCGCACTCGATTGGCCACGTTACCCCTCTCTCACAGAAGACTACCTTGAAATGTACTGCATTTCCTACTTTAACGATTTCCCCAATATAATTACGTATTTCGATAGTGAGTGAGATATGCCAGAGCCTATTCTCATCCCATCTCATCCTATCCCTCCCCACTTTCCCAATTCATTCCTTAATCTGCAAAAGTATGCAGCGCATCCGGGGGCGTGCCAACATTTGTCATTCTGGACTGATGTTGGCATGTATCGCGGATGTCTATGGACGACAATATCCACTTACCATCAGGTGGACTGTATGCTCGTCTGTCGCCTCTTTCTATAAAAAATAAAAAAAATGTAGCATAATTAAAAAGTGCAGTAAATTAAAAATTAAAACGAGGGTAGAAATGAGAACTCGTAGTAACGCGCTGGCAGTAGGCGATACATTAGTAACCGGTGCATTGACCCAGGCTCGTGACGTATGACAAAAATTTCAATCAGAAAGACCTTGACATTTTGTCCTTGACATGAAATCCGGTGATTAATAAATTATTAAAAGTAAATCTAACATTCATCTGATAGGTACCACTTTATATGCTGTATGCTGTACCGCAACTTTAAAAGAACTGCTCACATCTCTCAATGTAAACCACCTGCTTCCCCAGTCCGTTCATAACTATTGTTGATGTAACTCAGCAGAACAGCCAAGTAAAATAAAATGAGTAAACATACACATTCGGGACCCGTTTACTATATGTGTGCAAAACGTGACAATAATAGGGGTTAAAGTATGAAATTGCCGTTTTATAGTAATAGATACTTTGAATTGACATAAAACCTTCATGGTGTGAGATTTTCGAGTGAAACTTTTTTCACATGATACCTATGAGGTTCTTGTTTTAAAAAATGTGCAACATTCGATTTTCGACTTTCAATTGTTTATTCAGCTTAGACGGGAAAGATGAATACTTCGAAAAATTATCTTTGAATACGAGTTCCGACGCGGAACTAACGCGGCAGAAACGGCTCGCAATATCAATGCTGCGTTTGGAGAGGAGACTGCTAATGAACGAACTGTGCATTTTTGGTTTAAACGCTTTCGTAATGGAAACTTCGACTTGAAGAACGAACCACGTGGAAGACCGCCCACACAGGTGAATAACGCTGAATTGAAGGAGATGGTGGAAGCCGATCCGAGTCAAAATACCCAGGAATTAGCGGCATGGTTTAACGTTACCTTACCTACAATATTGACTCGTTTGCATCAAATCAATAATATAAAAAAATATGAAAAATGGGTGCCTCATGATTTGACTGATCTGCAGAAAGAAACGCGTGTTGAAACTTGCGTTGCCTTGTTGAATCGGTACAGAAATGAAGGAATATTGGATCGAATTGTGACATGTGACGAAAAGTGGATTCTTTACGATAACCGAAAGTGAAAAATGCAATGGCTGACCCCAGGTCAAACGCCGCAACAGTGCCCTAAGGCAAAGCTTACCAATAAAAAGGTAATGGTAACTGTTTGGTGGTCTATTCATGGTGTTATTCACTATAGCTTTCTCAGGTCTGGTCAAACAATAACAGCAGATGTTTACTGTGCCGAACTTCGAACAATGATGGCGAAACTAGCAGTGAAACAGCCCCGACTCGTGAATCGATCTTCACCATTAATGCTCCATGATAACGCAAGACCTCACACTGCACGAGAAACCGTTGTAACTCTACTGGAGCTGCAGTTAGAAACCATACGTCATCCTCCGTACTCGTCAGAACTTGCTCCAACTGACTACTATTTTTTTCGTGATTGGGACAATTTTCTACGTGGTAAAAAAATTTCTTCCCGAGAGGCAGTAGAAAATGCTTTCACACAGTTTGTCGAATCTACATCCCCAGAGTTCTATCGCAAAGGCATAAATGAACTTCCGATTAGATGGCAACAATGTATAGATAATGAGGGTAAATATTTTGATTAAATAAATATGTTACATTTTAGAAAAAAAAACAAGTTTTCATTTTTCAGTATAAATCGGCAATTTCATACTTTAACCCCTAATATTAAAAGTTACCTCATCAATAGAAGGATACCGCGGATACTCTTTCCTGAACATATTCATGTCAACCTTAAAATTGGACCACGTTGTGTTCGCGTTCTCGTTGTAAATCTTGTTTTGCAGCAACACTATTAGCTGTGACCTCAGTATGAGCCCTCTTAGCCGCTTGTATACCGTCACTTCAGCCTAAAACACATTCAGAATAACTTAGTTGTTGCTTTGTGGTTTGAGTGGCTATTATCATAGTAAAAACAGTATTTAATTAGAGGCTGGGTGCACGCTGCAATTTCACATGGCAAGATGTCCTGCACTCACAGATGATTAATGTCAAATGTAATATATTTTTTATCCCCGTTCTATTCCCTCCAATTTACTTCTGGTAGTGAGTGAGATATACCAGCGCCCATTTCCAGCGCCGGCTCTAGCCCATGTAGCGCCCGGGTGCAATCAATACCCTGGCGCCCTTTAGTAGGCGCGCGATCAAAATGGAATACTTAGTTATATTTTCACCAGTGATCAAAAATTCGGGTGCAAATGGTGCAATTATAAATGATGTTGGGAAGCAATAGCCCGTTTACTTCGCTTGCGGTACGCCCCCGTGGACCCGCGGGGTAGACTCGAGAGTAAAAAGTATTTTTTAGGAAGGGAGGGCTTACAAGAATAGAAAAGCACAACTTTGTCGTTTATTCAAAAATATTTAATTTAAAAACTAAATGTAAATCACACAACAAAGTAGGTATGGATAAAATTTCGCAGACACACACACAACAGAGTTCACATTGGTAATTTTAGTGAGTGTAAAATATGTACATTGAAACATTTGTTAGGTTAGCTTAAGGGCAAGCACAGGTAGCTTACTTAACTAGATTCAATCAGGTCTTTTCCTAAAAAGACGTAAAATATCCATAATTACTTGTTACATAGCTTTGCGATCTCTACAGGTTACAGGAAGTTATTGAAAACTAAAACTATAAATTTGAGAGCGCCGTGAGCAACGCAGACTCTTTGGAGGCGTCGCGAGCGGCGCTCGGCGCCCCTTAGGACCCTGCGCCCGTGTGCGCGACACACCCTGCACCATAGGTAAAGCCGGCACTGCCCATTTCCCATCACATTATACCCCATCGAATGGAGAGTATAATGGAGTAAAAAAAACATTTTGAATAAATAAATAACAAAATAAAATCTTATTTCATTATACATAGGTCACACTGAAAATTACCGGAACTGGCCACTAACATAAACAATATTTAAAAAGTAATTACAATATTTGTAAATAGTACTCTTTGGCTGTAGAATAAAGTTTGTTTAATTTAACAGTCATTTATTTTTTCATTGTGGCGTATTTTAAAAATTGCGTGTCTGCATTACGAAAACACGAAAGGAAAACACCGAAAATTTTCACGAGTTAACTCGTGAAAATTTTCGCTGTTTTTCTACGATTTTAAGTGTAATTTGACAGCTCAGCCTCTGCTGAGTCTCGCTCGGCTTCAAACTGCTTTTGACGATGAAGCACCAAGTAAGACGACAATTTATAGCTGGTTTGCAAATTCAAGCGCAGTCGTGTTAATCTGAATGATGGATATTGAGATTATAGCTTCTATATAAATAAAAGTTCATCAGTGAGATGTTCTTATTTATTCGTAAGGTCTAAACGTCTTGCAGTTACACACAGAGAGATAGAGTAAAACAGAAGGGGACAAGTGGTGCCATCGAGAATTATACAATTTCAAACCTCAACAATGGATTTCGTGAAGGTCGCCCGTGAACCGCTGTCAAAAACAAAAACATCGATGCTGTGCGCCATATAATTGAAACAGACAGGCATGTGACCTACCATGAGATACGAGCATCCTTAGGCATGAGTCAAATACAATCAATCTTACACAAACATTTGGCTGTGCGATAGCTGTGCTCGCGGTGGAACCCAAGCAATTTGACTGAGGCTCAAAAAACGGAACGCTTCACTCGGTACAATGTCATGCTTACCAGATTTAACAAAGGGGCGTCAAATTTGGTGTGGAACATAGTAACAGGTGACGAAACATAGATTTACAGCTACGACCCAGAAACAAAGCAGCAATCGACCATTAAGGTCTTTCAAGATGAGTCGAACCCCACCAAAGTGATGCGTGTACAAAGTGCCGCGAAGCAGACGATCGCTACTTTTTTTTAGAAAAACTGGACACGTGGCTACTGTTCCTTTGGAGAATCGTACCGTGAATGCTGATTGGTACACCACCGTTTGCTTGCCTAAAGTTATTGACTGGTTAGCTAATTAATGGTCAGACTTTAGTTGCACTTACCTCGTCCGCGAGCGGAGGGTCGACCACGGGGAACCCGTTATACGAGACCACCTTGAGTATCTCGACGATGTGCCCGACGTTCTCAATGGTGCGCAGCGTGAACACCGGGTGCGACATCACTTCGGAAGCGTACACATTGTGCGTGAGTGGCGGCGGCTCCCACGGGAGAATGGGCACGCCCGCCAGCTGGATGTGGATGTCGTAGATACCCTGCCCACAAACGATAATTTCAATGTTATCCACATAGAGCACAATCGTTTTTAAAACACCACATATAATAATTACGCCGTGTGGTATCGGCCGGCTTTAGAATAGCACCACCCCATCTCTTACCGCGAGTATCGTAAAAGGTGACTAAGGGATAACAAAGCCGCTACCACAAACCCCGAGGGACTACATCACCTCTAAGAGTGGACTCGCCAACCCATGCACATGACAATGTGCAAGAAGAGCTTGTTTTATTTGGTTGACAATCTATCTACTATGAGAATTGAAACAGTCACAGAACAGAACAAATAAAACAAGTTTTTAACACTGTGCAGTAGTCAGGTATATGAAGACAAGCTATAGTTCAACAGTGGACTAGAAAGCGCTGTAGCGATAATGGGTATGTCGATGTCAAGATATAAGGCCTTACACCCCTCAAGCACAAGACAATGTGCATGAGAAAGCCCGTCTCCAACAGTGGACGAAAATAAACAGAAGTAGTTACGGTTATTACAATGTAATGCAAATGTACCCCCTTACTGTATCCACTGCTGGACATGGGCCTCCTCATGCACGTTTGTGCATGAACGATGTATGGCCTTAAAATGCCATGCGGGTTGACGGGTCCACTCTTTTAGAGGTGACGTAGTTCCTCGTGGCTTTCCTCGCGTTCCTCGCCTTTTACAACATCCACGGGAAAAGAATGGGGAATATCTAATAATTATTTTCTGGTGATTCTCCGCACTGGGAACCATAGTGTGGGACGCTATCTAGCTAGGTAGACCCACAACTTGAAGAAATTTGCCGGTGATGTCTTGATGAGAAGAGCCAAGGATCGTGTATGGTGGCAAGCCTTGGCAGACATCTATTTTCACTAGTGGAGAGAAATATGATATAGTATGATTCGACTTTATTGTAAACCAACACATGTTCCAAATGACAAATGAAGTAAAAGTACAACAAGCAAACTTATCACTAAAGCTTTAGCTAGTTTTAGCAGTGAGTTGTTGAACCTCTTCCGGTTTTGAAAACACCAAGAGTGACCAATATGGGAGCCTCTATGACACTCAAATTTCACATAGAAATAAACTTATAGAATATTATTATGACATTTTCTTAAGGAGATTGTGAATCATTTTTATCAACGTAGACCTCTCTACCTGGAATAGGTACCTCGATAAAGAAGTCGCCGACCCACTTGGCGACGACCAAGGTGATGATGATCGGCAGCGCGTTGGAGATCTGTCCCGTGGTCTCGATGATGATGACCGTCAGTGAGATGGTCATGCGCACTACACCGCCCAGTTGCGCCGCTGCACCAATCAGCGCGTATTTCGCTGGATTTATGGTCTGTAAAATAAAAAACCTAGCTATTGTATAATGTACGTACGTGTTTAAGTAGTGAGTGAGATATGCCAGTGCCTATTCCCATCCCTTCCCATTTTCTCAACTACATTCCTAAATCTCCAAAAGTAGGCAGTGTATCCGGGGCGTCGTGCCAACGTTTGTCATTCTGACAGATGTTGGTTGTGCGGCGGGTCTCCATGGGCGACGGAATCCACTTGCCACCAAGTGGACTGTTTACTCATTTGTCACCTTATTTCTATAAAAAAACACCACAAAGCACAGTAATGCTTTAGACAGTCAAAAATTAACAATAAATATTTATGTATGTATGTTTATTTATACATGTATGTATTGTTACCTTTTTTTGTACTTTCTATTTTATAGTTCTAAACTGCACCTGCGATTATCTTTCTGTACAATCTTGTGGAGTGGCACAGAATGAGTTTTGGCTTTAATTACGCCTTTTTACATAGCATTGTGGAATGAAGTTTAAATAAATAAATAAATACTTACATTATCCGGCATCATATATTGTATGCCAATGGCCAGTAACCGTCCCCAGGCAGCTCCGGTCAGCAGGTTGGGTATGAACAGTCCACTGGATATAGCCAATCCAAATGTCCAAGTAGATAGTAGGAAATAGCAGATAACGAACAAGAGAATTGACCAAGGCTTATATGAGCCAATTGGGTCGTGGAGAAAGGAACGGACCGACGCTTCGGGTGTTTGAAACCAAATCGCTGCTAGCGCGTTGTATTCCCCGTCTGCGCAGTATAACTGGGGAAGAAATGTGGGGAAGTTAGAATTAGGTGGTTTTACAGAAATGGGTTTATCTAAAGGGGTTTTAGTAGCTAACAAGTTCGCGTATTCGTAAAGTTGGGCAAAAATTAACAATTGAAGATTTGTTGAAATTATGGTTACTTATCTACAGTTCTATAACACAGATGTCTTCATATGTGATTATTAAACCATATAAGCACAATACAAAATTTAGTAAAGTAAAAGTCGAAATTTTTTACCCAACTGCAGAACGCGAGAAGGGATATGTTTTTCACCGTTATGTATGTATGTCCTTATTATGTCCTTTCTTTATTTTTTTTATTTATTTCTTTCCTCAAAGAGCTTAAACGGAGTGACCGATTTTAATGAGCGAGATGTCGTTAGATTCGTCTTGATGTTGCGAGTGCTAAGGCGTATTTAATTTCTTGACAATTCAAAATGGCGGATTTTAAGCGCCACATTGTTTGCTTCGAAAAAAAGATAATGAAACTCATTGCGTGGGATATTAAATTAAAGGATTTACTGATAAATAAGTCAGGTCCCGACTATTTTGAGCCTGATACTGAATTGTTTCAATTGCGACCGTGTTGGATGAGACGTATAATTCGCGCCATATAAACGCAGATTATCTCTAAACTTGTTAATAAAAGTACAAAAAGAAAACAATCTACTTCTCAATCCTTCCAAACCTCTTTCTAAATTTTCAAATACAGACTCATATCATAAATTTCCAAAAGTATGTACCATATATGCAGACGTGTCAACGTTAGTCATTTTTGACTGCTGTTGGTATATATCGCAGAAATCTATGGACGACAATATCCACTTACCATAAGGTGCATTATCTGCTCATATGTCGCCTTCATTCTATTAAATAAGAAACTAGAAGTTGTCTGGACATATTAAATAAAAAACAAACGCCAATCGTGCCAATCGCGATTGCACGTGCCAATCGGAGAGATAGATTCCGCTGTTTTTTGTACGGGCTAGAAAGAAAATGGTTACAAAAAGTAGGTATATACCTGAAGCGGTACTTTGGTGGGGTCCTCGCCTAAAGGTCGGCAGTCGTTGAGCAGGAACATCATGAGGAAGCCGCAGGTGGCGCTCGCGGCCGCCACCAAGCAAGCCTCCACTACTCGCAGCCACGGCGTTCTTATGTATCTGTTATAGGTACGACACCTTTCAAACCGGTTTATGTTACCGAGAGACGAACGGTTAGTGGAAAGAAAATAAGACTGTATCAATATTTTATTTATTTAGTAAACTTTATTGCACATTTATGTAGGTGAAAGTGCACGCTGCAATCCAACAGCCGCTGGGCGCACTCGATTGGTCACGTTACCCTCTCTCACACAAGACTTCCTTGAAATGTACTACATTTCCCACTTTATCTTATTTCCCCAATGTACGTAAGTGTTTCGGTAGTGAGTGAGATGTGCCAGAGCCCATTCCTATCCTATCCCTCCCCATTTTCCCAACCCTTTCTCCAAATCCATTCCAGCCAAAGGTAAGCAGCGCATCCGGGGGCGTGCCAACGTTTATTATTTTGGACTAATGTTGGCATGTATCGCGGATGTCTATGGGCTACAGTATCCACTTACCATCAGGTGGATGCTGTATGCTCGTCTGCCGCCTTCTTCCATAAAAAAAAACTATGTTACAAAAGGCATTAAGCAATACCTTAAGGCATTCTATACCAGTTAACCTTTGCGAGTTAACAGTTTAGAGAGAGGTGGGATGAGCGGTATAAATATATCTCAAACGACAAACATGATAAATAATAATTTACCTATAAATACCTGATGAACGCATACAATATAATATTCCGTATTTCCCTTTAGTAGGTCAGTTTCGTAGGTCAGATTCGGAATACGTCAATTTCTCATTAGGTCCGATTCTGAGTAGGTCAGATTCGGAGAAGGAGAGGCAACTTCTCTTTGTGTGCAGAAGCTTGTTTTATTTCAATATCATAATGCTTTGCTTCTTTTTTTTGTACATAAAAAAATAAATATGTTCGGTTTTTTGTTTAATTTTCAGTTTAATCTGTTATGCCAGCCTTCAGGGTGATTGCTCATCTGGTATTTTTTCTCGGAACAGCCAAATATGCTCGGTGTAATTTTAATTATCCCTATTCAGTAATTTTCATAATATTTTTGAAATTATTCAATGCCTTTGACATACCCTGACGTTGCAATTAGACTGAGCCATCCCTTTGGTAATATTTGGAAGTGAAGGTCAATATGTAACTAAACTGACAATTTTTTTATCATCTCTTTCTTTACAGATACCCATTTTTTTAGATTTTTTCTAAATAGCTTTGATGTAGTGTAGGAAGCATCCAGATTTATTCACTGCGGGAAAAACTTTTGATACAGCGTTCAATGCAGCAAGCTCAAATTGTTGCTTTTAAAATGTTTAATGTCCATACCCAATATTGTTTTTAAAATTTCAAAAAGTCTTTCATAAGTAGTTTCTTGTTTGTTGGTTAAAAATATATATAAACGACTGTAATAATCGTGCGGCTACTTTCTGACTCATAATTGAATACAGCATGAATATGTAGAGTTGGTAGAATGGCTTTGGCACCACCTTAAAAGTGCCATCTCCAAGGAATCTAAAAGTCTTTTTATTCTTTTTTGGAAATTTAACATCTTTTGAATTCTGGAACTGTAATGAGTCTGTACCCTAAATTCGTTTTCTTAATGCATATAGAGGGTCTTTTTTCGAGGAAATGGAAAAGAGATGCATACCTTTTAGTGTTTGTAAAGAATCCTCAAACAATGGCTGTATTGGTTGTAGCAATGTAGCAACTTTCAGGTTGCAGGAGTGCATAGCCAGTTCTATAGCAGTTTTTCCTTAATTCGATAGACATGTATGCTGACTTTCTCCAATTACATTAGTCATTTTAGAATTAGTTGTAAGTGACGTGACGCACAACACATTTTTCAGTTACTACATCTAAAGATCATGGTATTATTTTTGTTTTTAATTTGTAAATGTTTTGAGCACATATACAAATGCGTGCTTGTCCTTCTACGAATTAGACCTACTTAGAATCCGATCTAATAAGAAATTGACGTACTCCGAATCTGACCTACTTCACCTAAAGGCATAAGCCTAACCTTGGAAATTCATACCAATATTTCTTAGTGTTACTTTTACTGTCCCTTTTACTTCATTATTTATCTAGTGTGTGACTTTGCCTCCTCAGATTTCCACCTATTTCGGTCACTTCAGAACTCTTTAAGTAGCGTAAGGTTGAAATCAAGAGAGAACTGTCAAAACTACTTGTTTCAAATTTCTGGCTAAAAATCCAAGATTTTCTACAGCAATGGGATCATGACACTATGTACAAGATGACATCAAGTTATCGATCAAAACGGCACATATTTATTATAATTAAATGTAATTAAACTTAAAAAAAACTGTCTTGAATTTCTATAGAAAATACGAAGAAACTCTCCCCGACCTCATATATCAGGGTCAGCGAACCCTGGTCCATAATGGATTTCATAGTTTTTAAGTTTACAATCTTGTAAAATATGGAATGCAAAAATTATGGAGTATTGAGGTTGTATGTACTCGTATGTATTATTGCGATTGACAGTGGATAAATAATAGGGAAAAATCTTACTGTGTATATCTGGTGTCCTGTAACACTATACATAGTCAAGTTGTCCAATATTAAGGAGCCGTATTTCAACACCTCAATGCTCGAAATAGATCTATTTGAGACAGATGTAGAGATACACTTAACTCACAATGTGCTCGGAGAATTTGAGATCTACATTACCTAATTATGCTTGGAGAGAAACGTTTTCAGGGCTATGGATTGTACCTTATCCTAAACACGGCAAGTCTGTAGTTGATGTTGTTCCATAACGCGCCCAGACAGCCTCCGACTGCGCCGAAGAACATGAATACAGGCAGCTCGTAAAACTGAAACGGGAATGATTCAATTGCGCCCAAGTTGAGGAGTCCTAAGAGAAAAAACATTGATATACTGGTCATTTATACTGGCATTGATATGTATATTCGATCTGGTGGGTTGATTATATTGTGAAGTCTATATAATAACCACAACCATTGTTTCTATACAAAATATTTTACTTACCACCTTCGTGATAAACTTCTGCTAAGCCTCTCTATTTTTTGCAAGATATTTTCAATCAATATGGTTGGTGTTTGTGGCAGCCATGTTTTGCTTGTTAAAGTTTTTGAAACGCAATGTTCTTTTTAAACGCGATAATACTTAGATCGTTCACAAGTTTCATAACAGATGTTTGTTTAGATATGTATTTATACTGTTAAGTACATGTAATGCCCTAATTTTTTTCAGATAGTTGATAAAACTGCTGGCACCTCCTGTTTTGGGCTACCCGCTTTTTCAGTCAGTTCGTGACCACGGCCAACCTAATTCATGTCGTAATGACGGCTACAAACAAATAGTTAAAAAAAATATACGGGAGAGAGCACGCTGCATTTCAACAGCCTCTGGACACACTGGACTGGCCACGTTACCCCTCTCTCACAGAAGACTACCTTGAAATGTACTGCATTCCCCACTTTATCATATTACCCCAATGTATATATGTATTTCGGTTTTATTGTGAATGAGATATGCCAGAGCCCATTCCCATTCCATCCTATCCCTCCCCATTTTTCCAACCCTTTCTCCCAATCCATACCTTAATCTCCAAAGGTATGTAGCACATCCGTGGCGTGCCAGCGATTGTCATTCTGGATTAATGTTGGCATGTATCGCGGATGTCTATGGACGACAATATCCGCTTACCATTAGGTGGGCTGTATGCTCGTCTGCCGCCTTTTTTTTCATAATAACAAAAAAACTTTTGAAAACAGTCTTGAATTGCCAGTTGCCACGAGTACTGGCAACTCTATTTCCGTGAAGCTGGTGGAGCACACAAAATATCTACTAAAGACGCCATATTAAAGCACTAAGTTGTACAAGATTTTGGTCACAGATGGTTGTTTCGGGAACTTAATTATATAGTGTTGACTATAACTTACCTGGATAACTTAATTCCCCTGGATGGCCATGATACGTGGAGAGTGCAAAGTTGAGTGTGAACGTGGTCACGACGGTACCGAAGAACGTCCGCCATGTTAGTGCTTGGTTCCAGAAACTTGTGCCTTCCTCGAGTGAGAATAGCACACCACCTATTTGTGCAAGTAAATACGACTATAAGAATATTTTCTTATCTGTTTTGTTTCTTATCTTATCAGTATTTGAGTTTTGCAAAATTATATAATTAGGTAAGTTAAGATAATAGAGATTAATTAGAAAAAACTAAATATACTTAAAAAATACTTGAAATAAAGAACTTAAAAGTCCTAAGAAAAAGACCAAATACCGACACGGCGTTATTCTGCGGTAGTACCAATAATTGTATAAACTACGCTGAAGTGACAGAGGGAGAGCTATTTCAGCTCACTCTAACACAGGCCCCTCTTTTCCATTGGCCACTCTGGGCAAGTGCGCAAGGCCCCGCGATCAATGTGGCCCCCTAGTTCCTACCAGATCACCAACCGATATTACCGATAAATATAGTTATAAACAATTTATATAGGTCATAAACAAGTTATAGAAGCTTTGATGTCTATCGCAGAGGATACAGAGCAGCCACGAGAAACCAGGCACGAAGCCCTTAGTCTGTCCAAAAAAATAGGAAACCTAGAATTTATTATACTGACCGAAATTTGGAGGTCCATATTGGAAAGAATAGACAAAACAACTAATTATCTTCAGAAAGAGACAATAATAATGGACGTTGCAGTTAATTTGTTTACTTCACTTGATTATTTTATTATTAACCTCACGGATAAATTTGATTACTTCGAATCGTCCGCCAAAGAGAAAAATCCGAAATCTGACTACAAGGACCTATCTCAAAGAACAAGAGATAGAAGTTCACGCCAGGCATTTTTTGATGGCTCTGCGCCGTCAGTCCAACTGAATGGGAGGGAGAAATTTAAAGTAAAAACCTTTCTTCCCATAATTGATACCCTGAGCGTGCATCTAAAACAACGATTGAGTTCGTACAAGGACATTAATCATTGGTTTGGTTTATTTCTTACTTGAAAACTCTGAATTCCGAAGAGTTGAGACAAAGTTGCAAAGAATTTGCTGAAATCTATTATGAAGGCGTTAACGAGAAAGACTTAGAAATGGAATGTCTGCATGTAACAGAATACTTGAAAATTGTCCAGTATAGTGAAAATGAAGAAACTAATAGTATCTAATAGTAGAACTAATAGAAGAAACTCAGGAATATATCATCTTTTGAAAGAAAACAAAATTGAAGACACATTTCCAAATGTAGAAATTGCATTGAGAATCTTTTTAAGCATGATTTCGGATTTTTCTAACTGCAGTGGGGAACGCTCCTTCTCGAAATTGAAAAGAATAAAAAATGAATTAAGAAGTACAATGCTTCAAGAAAGATTGACCAGTTTGTCGGTGATGTCCATAGAATGTGATGTGCTCAAAGACATAGACTTTGAAGAAGTGATTGACGATTTTGCTTATCTCAAAGCTAGAAGGGTACCTCTTCAATAAACATAGATTTTTAAGCACTAACCTGCTTATAGTGAATGCTAAAAGAGTTACTTTTCCGGATTATATTATAATTACCAATTCATTTAATGTGATTGAAATAAAAATAACAGTAGAATAAATCTAGAATTTCGCTTATCCGCTTATCTACTCCTTTTGCCTGTTTTAATAAAATAGTCCTCTGTCATACGCCTGTCATTGTCATAGGGGTCCCATTATCCTAGTGCCCAAGGCCTCCAATAGGTATATAGGTACTCCAATAGGCCTCCAAGCAGCTTGAGAATTCTCTTATTCAATTAAATTAATTTGGATTATTTTTTTCCCAACTGAGCTATCACGTCATACACTGCTGCTTGCGAAGTTTACTTTATAATTCGGAACGTAGGGCCATCTACCAAAAATTAGTTCAAATTCACAATATTTGGATATTCCTGTTATCGTGCATACAAACATGAGTTGGATACTCAATCTGTTACAAATGAATTCTCTAATTCGTGACAGTTCAATGCAAAACGAATCTGAAATAAAATAAAACTTATATGGTTTCCTTGAATTTATTTGTAAAACAAAATTACCTATTGGAGCTCCGAAGGCAGCCGACACGCCGGCAGCCGCTCCGCCCGACACGAAATCCCTTTTCTCGTGGTCTTCGCGGAAGTACTGGAATATCTTCAGGTCCTTGTTGAAAGTCGTACTCTTGCCCTGAGAAATGCCGGCCGCCACAATTGCTCCGCTGTGGATCATTGGCCCTTCCTAATGTAAAAATGCATTTAAATATTGATTTGTACACGCACCTGCGTTCCGCTCTTAATCGGCGCTTCATTTTTTTTTTTTTTTTTCTTATATGGCAATAGCTCAAATATATGAAAGCTCAAATATTAGCACATTATGCCAATAATCAATAAATAAAAGCGTAAGATTTCGTTTTCGAATTTCGTGTGCTTGCAGGGAGTCTTGTCCTCAGTAAACCCTATACTATCACTATACTGAACCGATTGGCTAACTGACTTCGAAGTGATTGGACATTGACGAGATATATTTTGAAATTATTAATTACGAAGTAAACTTGTCACTGGCACATGTATCGCGGATGTCCATGGGCGACGGTATTCACTTACCACCAGGTGGACTGTACGCTCGTATACCGCCTTCTTTCCATAAAAAATGTGCTAACTGTACTATTGCCATAACTAATAAAAAAACTACCGTATTATTACCTTTCCACCGGCTAGTCCTCCGACGACAGCGGTGATGACTCCCACAGTCTTCACGAAAAGAGTTTTGATACGAACCACTCTCGGCACTTTGACGCCGTTCAGGTAGCATTTCACTTGTGGGATGCCGCTACCGGCTGCTATTGGCTGGAATATAACTCTGGTAAGTACAAACTTTAAATAATTATAAAGATTTCAGCTAATTTTAATTCATTTACAATTTACGTATATCAGAACTTTAAAGGTCCCTTCCTAATCCGGGCGGCGCGCGGTGCTGTCAAATTTGATGCTTCGCACACAGTAATCGAGCACACATGTAAAGTTAAATCAATTTACTATGAGTGTTTGAAAGCCGTTTCATATTTTATTGATAAAAAAACAACGGTCAAGTATGAGCTGTGTACAACGTTCTTTCTAAAAGGTCAATAACAAGTTTAACTTATATAGCAGTTTTTATCACATAATTGTATGTGTTGGTTCCTTTGAGAGAACGTAAAGGAAACCAAATACATATATGTACAGACAAGTGACACTTTATTAATGCGACCATTCCGGTAGAGCAGTGCTTATCAACCTTCTTGAATACGCGACCCCCTACAAGTATTAAAATTCTGGCGACCCCCCAGTACCGTAATAAAACTATGTCAGTGATTTCAAAGACGACGTATTTAATTAAATTACCCATGTGAACTAACGTTCTCTTTAATGGTGAACATAAAAACTAAGAAGAGAAATAGGCTCCAATTAGAAAATGATTTGGTTATTTGAGTCTCAAAAATAGAACCACGATTGGACTAATTATTAACAAAATAAACAGGCACAGCCTTCTCACTGAAATTGTTGTATTTTTATTGTAGGGTTGTAGGACCCTACAATAAAAACGGCAACCCCCCAGCAAGACTTTGCGATCCCCTTGGGGGTCGCGACCCACAGATTGAAAAACGCTGCGGTAGAGGAATACTATTGGCTGATTGTATAATCCCTTTCCACCGACAACAAAGTCACATAACGATGTAGTTCATTGTTAAACTCTTCTGATTGTATAATCCCTTTTCACCGACAACAAAGTCAATGTCAATGATATAGTTCACTGTTAAACTCTTTAACTAATCAAACGATTTTTATTTCTTCGAACGAGTAATGTAATATTACGAGTTAATGTGTTTAATTAAGGGAACGCGAGAGCATGTTTTGCGTAAGGGCCCCTGGTCTATTATTTTTAGAACATGTTTACAATTTTGATATCACCGCATAACGGTTTCAGTGTAGGGAACAGGCCGCCCCTAGTGATCACGAGTTTTTTTAAATATAAAATACGTATTTAGAGCACAATAAAGGATTATATAAATGTAATTGGATTTGTAGTCGTGAGTTTAAACCCTGCCCCGTATCATTACGTAACACGGATTTTTTTGTCGGTGAAGGAAAATATAGTGAGAAAATCCATATGAGCGAGAATTAAAATGAAATGAAATGAAATGTGTGATATCATTTTTCACAGTGAATTATGACCTGATAGCAAAGGTGCCCTGCAGTTTGGATGTTAAACAGGGCTGATATCGAAGTGTACATTAATTCCTGTTATTAGAGAGATTGTATCGGTATATTCCCTTACCTCAATATACGCAACTAGTACAGATCCAACAAAAACAATGCAAATATTTGACAAAACCCATAACAGATACGGAATGTATAGTTTATCTTCTAACACATATTTGTCAACAGCTGTAATGTCTAAGTCAAGGAAATATTATACTTTATTATTCAATCATTTCATACCATGATTTTATAACTAGTTATACTATAAAATACGTAGCTTATACGTGGGGAGCTCAGAAAGTTTTGCGAGAAAGAAAAAATGTTCCACGGGTTTCAATTTTTTTATTACATTTTTTCAAAGTACTCTCTACTTGCATCTATACAAAGTATTATGCGTCTGAACCAATATTGAAAACATTTTATCCACTCTTACTCAGGTACCTCTTTCACAGCCTCTTCGAACGTAGCCAGCGCGTCGTCCGGCGACGGAAACTGTTGCCCTTTTAGTTGGAATTTATTTTTGGCAAATAAAAAAAAAACACTACTTTAACCGGGATACTGTCCAAAAACTCCCTTGTTTTAAGCGCTGCGTGAGTGGGCGCGTTGTCGTGGTGCAGCAGCAGTCCGCGGAGACCTGTTTGGACGGTTGTTACTCACTACAGTAAAATTGTTTAGCAACACGTGGCTATGTACCATTCTGCATTGGTTTCGTAAAGGTACAGATATCAAATAGCCAGTTAAAGTGAAAAAACTTGGGAGCAAACTTTTTCCAGCGCTTCTCGCTCTTTTCACTTTGGTAGGTGTTGGGTCACTTAGAAACAGCCAAACCGTAAATTGCCGCTTAGACAATTCGTGACCTGTGACAATTTCGTAAAGGCGCCGAGACGACCCTGCTTCAAATTTTGTTATCATATCGTGATATGATAACAAAATTTGAACGAACAAGTAAGAACATGTTTTTCGCGGCGAACTTTAACGATTAACGGACTCATAGAACTTTAACGGAAGTTAAAGAGTCCGTTAACATTTTTAAAAATTAACTTAAAAGTTAATCCGTTACACGAAAAGTTAACTTCGTTAATTAACGGATTAACGGTCTTATGTCTAGCTATGCAAATAACATTTTCACTGCTACCACGTTTTCTACCGTAATAGCCGTTAAAGGGCGACCGCTTCGTATTTCGTCGGTCAAACTTAGTCGACCACGCTTAAATTGATTGCACCAACGATACAGTTGCCTTAGAAGGGCACTTATCTGCAAACCCCATTTGAAGTCTATTAAAAGAATCTTCCGGTTTTAAAGAACATTTAAAATCATACAAAATAATAGCGTGGAAATGTTCCCGACGAATATTCATTTTTAATGAGACAGGATATTTTGATTCAGTTCGTAATATATATAGAGGGAAATTTGAATATGGAACATTTTGTTTTTATGTTATAGATAGTCATAGTTTTAATTGACATCAAAACTTGTGTTCCATAGATAAAAACTCTTTGTCGCAAAACTTTTTGAGTAGACTGGTAATAGTATTAGAGCAGTTAATTATTATAAAACTGAAAAATGAAAATCATTTTTTAAATATTATATACATGAAAGAAGTGACAGACGGGGGGGCGCCCACTAGATTGGTGGTCACTGCCGCCTATAGATACATGTAACTTCAGAAGGATGTGGGTATGCTATCAAATTTGTAGAATCCTATTATTTTAGACTAACGACATTTTGTCTTGACGACAGATGACGTCAGAAAATATTACTGGAACTATTAAAATGTACACATGGAAACAGAAAAATGTAACCCATTAATTTAGACTACACACTTATTGATTATCAATGTGCCACGCTGACTTTAATTCGCCAGAAAACCATATTTATATTGCACAATTTACATATATCATAAAGGATACACTTTTTAAGCTCCTTATATTTAATTTCTGAAAATTCTTCTATACAAATGTCAATAATAAAGGCGATGAGAGCTGTGATCATTCCTATCAGTAGGAATATGAACCATCTAGCAAAATCCTTCTTAACTATGAATGGGTACCCTCTTTTACGCTCCTCATCCAGAAGGAGGTGATTCTCACATGTGTCGTAGTCCAAGCTCTGAAAAAATAAATCACAATGGGAATATTATTATTATCAAAGCCGGAATATTTATCCCAAGAAATATATTATTAATTTATTACCCATGTATTAGCTATGAGAATTAGAACAGAAATAGGTACAGATACATTACGAAAACATTAGCCATCGGCTAATCCGGTAACACCCAAACACGTCATCCACGTCTATGCAATAAAGTAGCTCGTAATAAAGTATGCAATTAGAGGTACGGTAATTCATAGACGTGGATGAAGCGTTCGGATGCTTCCGGATAAGCCGATAGCCCATGTTTTCGTAATGTATCTGTAGTTATTTTTATAAATCCACTTTAATTTATAATATAAATCAAGATAGTAACTAAGTTTAGTATAATTAAAATTTAGCCTGTCATTTTTAAATAGTTCGCGTATCAATATTTTGGTAAATCAGAGATATAGTACAGTCCGCAAGGCCTAAGCTGAGCTTTGTATTTGTGTGAGTGATCACCAAAAGTAGAGTCAGAAAAAAACTTTTAAAAATAAATTTTATTATTAGTGATCAATAAATAAAATTCAAACATAAAAAAATTATAACAATTCTTCTACACCGGACATTGCATCTTCATCATTTTCATTATCTTCATTTTTACTCTCGTCTGATGTGTCGTTTGTGTTAATAATGAATCGTTCCGTTATATCATCAAGAACAGCGTCGTGACCACGAAACTTTTTTTCTTCTTTTACTGTGTGGTCACATACATTTTTCCATTCTTGTACAGTGATAGCGCTAACTTTTTCTTTCACTAATCTCATTATTGTATCCATATTCATTGACACGTTTTTTTTCGCTACGTATCCTTTTATCATTGCCCATATATTTTCAATTGAGTTGAAATCCGGGTGGTAGACGAAGGACGCTGTGACCATGTTCTCTAAGTAAAGTGTCAATTTTATATTCAATAAATCTTTGTTTGTTTTCCAGTATCAATTGATAGAGTTGTGGTTTAAGCATCGATGTAAAGTGATCGATATTGCGATACTTGAGCCAGTCAATCATATCTTGTTTACGACTATTTGAGTTGGGAGTGGAATTTTCTAACGAATTGTGGTAAGATGCATTGTCTGCCACCATAACGCTATTGGGTTTTAAATTTAGAATTAATTGCGTTTGTAACCATTTCGTGTAGTTTTCTACGTTCATATTATTATGGTAATCACCACTTTTTTGATTTGCTTTGAACATCAGCAGGGCATTTGGTATGAAACCGTCCTCTCCGCCGGCATGGACTATTATTAAAAGATTTCCTTTAAAAATTGGTTTCTTCAAACCAGAAGTGCTGCCATCTGAATAAGATTTCGAAGTGTGACTCGTGTCTATATATGTTTCGTCGGTATAAACGATTGGCCGGCCCTGAGTGCGATATTCGGAAATTTTAATCAAAAAATTTATACGAAGATAACGTATCTCATGTTTCTTCATTAGAATTTATCTATTATCTTCTGTCCTTTTCCATTTAAATCCTAAAAGAGACACTTCTTTACGCAATGACCAAATTGAACCTGGATAGTTTATTTCTGTTTTCAACTTTTCATGTATTCGCTTTATAGTTGGCACCTCTTTATCAGTAATGTGAAAGTTGTGAATAGTTCTTCGGATTACCGCTTTATCAAAATCGTCAATAATAATAATATTTTTCCTGCATCTGGTCTTTTTCGGAGATTTAAATTTGCTTCCGTCTTCCAAAAGACGTTTACCTTCCAATAAAACTCGTTTGACAGTGGACAGCGGAATTCCCGTCGATGTCGCTACCAATTGGGCTGACGTAGTGACACTTGACATGTCTTTATCGTTCACGTCTTTAAAATAACTATTTAAATTGCACAAAATTTCTTTCACTTGGCTATTTAAAGGTTTTCGTATTCTTAGTTTACTTGTGTCGGCAGCCATTTCACTAATAAATCGAACACAAAAATAAAATATTAAGAATTAAACACGTCACGCTGCTACCAGTACAAGAGGTGAAGTGCGGAAGGTGCGCGGCGGAGTTGCGTGGCGCGAGGGACGCACCACGCCTCAAGCCGGTTGCCAAAAAGCAGTATAAACCGGTTTAAGCCAAGCAAGGGACACGTCACGCTCTAGGCCGACGTCACACCTACACTATCTATGTACACTCACACAAATGCAAAGCTCAGCTTAGGCCTCGCGGACTGTATATTATTTAAATACAGCCCGCCACTAGCGACGTGAACGTGCAAAACTGATTTTACCGCCCCCCTTTTCTAGGTTCATGCATTAAGAACTTTGGGATGGATTAAATAAAAATAAACAATGGTCCACTGTTAATTTTTATTTCTTAAAAACAACTGAACTCTTCATACTTTTTATATTTGCGAAATCTGTTATTAATCGACTTACATCTGAAGTGTATAAAATCTCATGCTCTATTGCAACAATAGATAAACTGCTTATATAATTGGTGCTGGTCCATGGTGGACCGAAGCTAATTTTTCATAATTTTTAAGACGATGTTTCACCATATGCTACCGATACCGGTAATGTAAATAATATTCTTAATGCTATTGCTGTATTAGGAAAAGTTTAAAATAAATCATTTGGAAAAGGGATATTGCGAAGGAATATAACATGGCCCACTATCTTGACTTTCTAGAATATGTAGTATAAAGCATTAACTTCGCTAATCAAATCAATCCCGTCAATGTAAGATTTATTTCGAGAATCGTCTTTGAGTTTATCTTGCAAATCTTTATAATGTTTAACTTATTCTTCTTTGGATTGGATTTATTATTGAAGAACCTGAACACATCGTCAAATGCTTTTAACTCTTCAAATGGATTTTCTTAGGATGTTAATAGTTTGATCTAAGATTTTGAAAAAAGAACTGAACTTTATAATGTGATTTTGGATCCGATATAAATTGGTGCTGCTGTTTATACGAGGGCCGAGCCACACTGTAAGTTTCCGGAATGAATAAGAAAAATTTACAATGAATGGCCAAAAATCAATGTATTGTTTCTTAAAATATTCTCCGTGAGGATCAATACACTTTTTCATACGAATAAACTAATTTCCATAACATTTATTCCCCTCCTCCGTGGTGACCTCGGAAACATGTTTTTCATACTTTCCGACAGCCTTTTCTGACGATAAAAATCATTGACCGCGTAATTGGTTCTTAATTTTTGGAAACAAGAAGAAGTTACAAGGTGCCAAGTCGGGACTGTATGGATGATGGCTGATGAGTTCTACGTTTTTCGCCTTCAAAAAGTCATTTGTCTGTTTGGCTGTGTGTGAGCTGGCATTGCTGTGGTGCAAAATTATGCGGCGTTTACGGTTGTTTCTACAGAGTTCGACAATATCTTCCGGCAAGCAAATGGTCGTGTACCAATCAGCATTCGCGGTTCGACGATTCTCCAAAGCAACAGCAGCCACATATCCAATTTTTCTAAAAAAAGAAGCAATCATCTGCTTCGCGGCACTTTGCACACGCTCCATTGACCATTGATATACCATTTGACAGCTGACTTTTTTGTAATGGCGACAATATGAAATTAAAACATTTCTTTTCATATTTTTTAACAATTTTAAAATGGAAATTAATAATGAGAAAATTAGATATGTTTTACAATTTTTGTCCAACAAGGGTATGAATTCTTCTAGTGCTCGAAAAGAGATTTGTGACGTTTACTGAAAAATATGGCAAGATCTTGCTAAAACGATAAGAAATTGAACCATTTCTGAAGAGATTGGTAACAGACAATGAGAAGTGGATAACCTCCGTTAACATATTCGAAAACGATCTTGGTCTAAGCGAGATGAGCCATCACAAATAGTCCCAAAGCAAGGGCTTACTTTGGACAAAGTCATGTTATGTGTATGGTGGAACTGGAAAGGCATTGTGAGCCTTTGCCACATGGCCAAACGATTAATTGTGACGTCTACCATTAATTGTGATGTCTACCGTCAGCAAATAGTAAAATTGGAAACTTTCTACCTATAGCCAATATGTTTTTTTTTAGTAAATATATTTCTTTCCCTGTTTAGGGTAATGTACTGGGGAAGACAGAAATATGATGAAATGATGACACATCTATTGAAAACAATTAAACATTTGGTCTATGACTTAAATGATCAAGATAATTATCATTGTTAAACGGTTTTGTATTATGGCAGTATCACATCTCGAGTTATTATATAAAAAAAACTAGACATATTTCTAAACTTGTGATGTTACTTACTTCATATTTAGCTGAAAGTACATTAAGTGAGCCGGGTTCAATTTTCTGTACTGGTTGTCTTCTTCTGACACCGTGACTGCCATCAAAATCCTCATCAGATTCCTAAAATAATCGACAATTCAATTTATATATCGACGACAGCAAATGGACATACAAAAATTTAATCTTTCAGGAAAGCAGTTTGAAAGAATTATTTGACGTTTTTAGAAAGAAAATTTTGTAAAATCCTGTAAATATTATATCTGTAATGTGTAACATTTATATCTGAACATGTGTAAAATTCTATAATCCTGCAAAATTACCTGGAAATGTACAGATCTATTCAGCTGAGTGTAATTGGAAGTGCTAGCTTCGTCATTGCTGATTAGTTGAGCTGTATCTGAAGTCATTTCACTTGGATTTTCCTCAAGTACGTTAGATGAGGAATTACTCATTTTGAACTCAGTATCAATGAATAATATAAACAAAAAAAACGTAGATTAATTTGTTATCTTAGCACTGTATCCAGTATAATTTGTCTTAAAATTAAGTTATCAATAACCATATTATATTTGATAAATTAGAACCACACTTATGAAACTGAAATTAATTAGGTTATTAGAAGACAAAATTATCAATTGTTGATGACGATAATTTAGTCAATGGGTAAACTGACATAAACAATGAAATTGAATGTAAAGTTGACAAAGAGTTAAAACGTTCACTAGATGCGACACCACTGGGACACATTATATTGTTAAATTGAATAAATTTATTTCTCTTTTTTCCTATGAGACTTCAACGTGAAAAAGTGACAACCATAATCTCTACGCTGTCTTGCTTGAACATCATGGCGTTTGTTTTTGTTTTTATGATGACAAGGTAGTTACGTCACCCAAGCCCTTCCTGTTGATAGCTAGGTCAGCAGAACTGGTTGGTCGGCCGAACCCATAGTTCTAGGAACCTAGCGCTTAGTTAGCATTTAGGATGTAGCCATAAGAGATTACTTTGTAAGTTAGATTTAATTCAATAAGCAGTTGAATACTGGCATCAAGCTCTGCCACTTGTCTTCAATCTCATTAGTTTAATATATAAATTTTTAGTTTTTAATCCGCTTGATGAACAATTATTGCTGTTGTAGTTTCCGAAGTTTTAAGAGAAAAAATTTTCATTTTTAATTTTCAAATTGCGATAATTTGTATAATTATTACAGCTTGTATATGGCCATTAACTATGAAAGTTAACGCGAAGATTGAAAAAGTTAAGAACAAAGACAGAATTTCTTTACATCGGTAAACAGTGAACCTTATGTACATATGTTATTTTATATGATTCATTGGCTTATATAATTTATTTATCCTGCTTTAAGACAGGGGTAATATGACCAGTAGAGTCTGCCGAGCGACTGTGAGATTGCAGCGTGGAGGGTGCACGCTGCAATCTCACAAAGCATGTAGAAGAATAAAACATTTATGTGAATTCTTCAAGTAGTTTCAAGTAGGGTCACTGGCCCATGGGGCGAAGGAGAAAGCCGATCTCCTTGGCTACCTCTTTGCCACAAACTCGACTCTGGACGATAGAGGTGTCTCACCACCGTCTATCTCGAGGTGCTCAAGCTCCATGCCGGAAATCTGTTTCACCCAGCGTGAAGTCCGGCGAGCTCTAGAATCTCTTGATATCCAAAAGTCGAGTGGGCCAGATGGTATTCCTGCAGTGGTGCTTAAAGATTTCGCTCCCGAGTTGTCCCCGGTGCTTACGCGACTCTTTAGGCTCTCATATTCCACAAAAAGCTTCCCGTCAGCATGCAAGGTAGCTCATGTTTACCCTTTGCCTAAAAAGGGTGACCGCACCGACCCGGCCAACTACAAGCCAATAGTGATCACCTCCCTCCTGTCCAAAGTGATGGAACGTGTTATAAACACACAGCTCCTTGGGTACCTAGAGGATCACCAGCTGATTAGCGACCGTCAATATGGATTTCGTCATAAATCGCTCGGCCGGTGATCTTTTAGCGTATTTAACATACCGCTGGGCTGACGCCATTGTAAGTAGAGGCGAGACTCTGACTGTAGTTACCATCTTTCGGGATACCCGAAGGACTATGCGAATGGGTTGCCAGTTTCTTGACTGGACGGAGCATCAGAGTCGTTATTGATGGTAGCTGCTCCGACACCATGTCTATTAACGCTGGCGTCCCGCAAGGCTCCATGCTGTCTCCAACTCTGTTCCTTCTGTATATCAACGACCTGTTGCAAATTGGTGACATACGTTGCTATGCGGATGACAGCACTGGAGACGCCTTGTACAGGGGCCGCGCCAACATCCCTCGGGTCGAAGTGGAAGAGAGTCGCGCCAGGCTTGTGTCTGAAATCGAAGACTCTTTAGATCTAATCTCGATTTGGGGTTCTTTAACCTAGTGGATTTCAACCCCAGTAAGACGCAAGTCTGTGCATTCACCGCTAAAAAACCCCTTTTGTCGTAGCACCTCGCTTTCAGAGCATATCTCTTAAGATCTCGGAGAGTATCGGGATCCTAGGTGTCGACATCTCCAGCAAAGTCGAATTTAGGGGTCATCTGGAAAATAAGTCCAAAATGGCCTCCAAAAAGCTCAGTGTGCTGAACAGAGCGAAGCGGTACTTCACCCCTGGGCAACTCCTTATGCTTTACAAAGCTCAGGTGAGGCCCCATATGGAGTATTGCTCACATCTCTGGGCCGGCGCACCGAAATACCAATTAGACCCATTTGACTCCGTCCGATGACGTGCTGTTCATATTGTCGACGATTCCACTCTCACGGGCGGTTTAGAATCCCTCAGCATTCGGAGAGACGTTGCGTCTCCCTGTGTGTTCTACCACCTGTACAGTGGGGAATGCTCTGACGAATTGTTTAATGTAATTCCCACCTCGGGTTTCTACAACCGCACCTCCCGTCACAGAAGTGCGGTCCATCCGCATTTTCTAGATACGGATGTGTCGCGTACTGTTCGGTCCAAAAATTATTTTATATCGCGAACCCGTAGGCTGTGGAACGAACTGCCTCAAGAGGTCTTCCCATTAAACTACGACATGGGGTTCTTCAAGAAAGCTGTAAATAGGATTTTGCAAGGTCGGCGGCACGCCCGCATACCCCCTGGTGTTGCAGGTGTCCATGGGCGGCGGTAACACTTACCATCACGTGAGACCGCTTGCTCGTCCACCCTTTTCTCTATAAAAAAAAAAATACTAAAAGTTTTAAAAACTAACAGACGACGGCTTTTCTCCTACAGGTTGGGGGCCCGAGACGCACAGAACTGCGTAGTGGTCTAAATTTTTAGGTAATTCTGATTCCAAAATTATAAAAGATACGATAGCGGATGGAGAGCGTACTCAGCGTACGAGTATTGGCATTTGCGGTATTCCAAAACTTTAAGGTACGTGAAATTATACTGATTGGAAATTGAAGGTGAGGAATCATCTACAGAATTGAAACTGGTGGAACGCAATAGAAAGGGACGTGCCGTCCGAAATGTCGACGAGGTCTTACTAGAATTTACAGGGTTTAGAAATCCCTCAGCGTTCGGAGGGACGTTGCACCTCTCTGTATGTTCTACCGCCTGAACAATGGGGGAATCCTCTGAAGAATAGGCATGATGACAGTAACTCAAAATTACCAAAATTATGTATATACCTAACGTATATAACCTGGCATCAACGTAATAAAATTATTCGGCATCAACGTTGATGGCGAATACATCACTCACCTTCGATTTGCCGACGATATCGTGGTCATGGCAGAATCGCTGGAGGATCTTAGCACAATGCTCGGAGACCTCAATCGAGTTTCCCAACAGGTGGGCCTTAAAATGAACATGGACAAGACGAAAATCATGTCGAATGTCCATGTCGTGCCCACCCCAGTTTCAGTTGGGAGCTCGATTCTCGAAGTTGTTGACGAGTACGTCTACCTAGGCCAAACGGTCCAACTAGGTAGGTCCAACTTCGAGAAAGAGGTCAATCGACGAATCCAACTCGGCTGGGCAGCGTTCGGGAAGCTACGCAGCGTCTTCTCGTCCAAAATACCTCAGTGCTTGAAGACGAAGGTCTTCGACCAGTGTGTGTTGCCAGTGATGACCTACGGCACCGAGACGTGGTCTCTGACTATGGGCCTCATAAATAAGCTCACTGTCGCACAGCGAGCTATGGAGAGGGCTATGCTCGGGGTTTCCCTACGCGATCGAATCAGGAATGAGGAGATCCGTAGACGAACTAAAGTCACCGACATAGCCTCTCGGGTTAGCAAGCTGAAGTGGCAGTGGGCAGGGCACATAGCTCGAAGAACCGATGGCCGATGGGGCAGAAGGGTTCTCGAATGGAGACCACGTACCGGCGGACGAAGCCGAGGACGTCCATCTGCTAGATGGACAGACGACCTCATAAAGGTTGCGGGCACCCGCTGGATGCAGGTCGCTGCCGATAGGTCTAAATGGCGGACAATGGGGGAGGTCTATGTCCAGCAGTGGACGTCCAAGGGCTGAGAAGAAGAAGATATAACCTGAGTCGTATATAACAAAACACGTATTTATTTTTTTATTATGAGCGAGATCAATAATTATTTTGATAAAATAAACAACAAAATACAGCAATCCGCCATGATATGTTGAACACCAATCAGAACGAATTACGTTACATTTGAGTAAACAAACGAATATGTCATCTTGTTTCGTTCTCAGCACTGGTTATCTGTGATTATACTTACGATTCGATTTCGTTTACAGCGAGTAGTTTAAGTTTTGTCCTGTTATTAAATCGAAAGTGAAATAACGTGAGTCATGGAACAAGGATTTACTAAGGCAAACAGCGCTAATTTACCTGGAATAGACTTGTTGATGCTGGGAGAGTTTTTGGCATCTAACAAAGAGGTCGACAGAATTTAGAAATGTCAAAACTTCCATGTAAGTAAAAATAATTAATAATCATTGGCAACTGAAATTTTAATAAAACATCTATTAATATCTATTAATATAACAGTGGTGATTCGAGATGAAACTTAACCTCAAAAAAGATTATTTATTATTTAATTTAGACCCCAAAGTAGATCATTGAACCACATAAGTACTATTTTAGAATCTACAAAATAAAGTAAAACTTACGTCAAAGTGATCTACACGGAAATAAAGGTAAATACTGGGCAATATCGCTGTTAAATCTCGTCTTGCAAGTTTAAGCCACTTGTCTCGTATTATTTTCTTGTGCGGAACGAACACAAATAACTTGTTAGGAGTTTTTATTGATATGTTATCGCACTGAGGGACCGCACACCACTTATACACTTTCGAATTCATGTTTAATAACACAAAATGACTAAATGATTGCATGAGCATCTAGTGTTTACGTCTTGTTTACTCAAACGTGACGTCACAAGCGACGCCACGACACTGACAAGCGTTTTGTTGGGAATTTTAAACTTAAAAATTATTATTTTTTTCTACTAAACCTTTAATTTCTGCAGAAATATGATATTCATAGTAAATAATATATATTTCCGAACATTATAGAACAGTTTTTCAAAATCTGTTATCATGCCTATTGTTCAATATAATTCCCGCCTTGGGTTTCTACAACCGCTCCTCCCGTCACAAAGTGCAGTCCATCCGCATATCCTCGATACGGGTGTTTCGAGTACGGGTGTGGTGTTTTAGCCTGTAATATAACAGATTATAAAGAACAGAATAAGATAAAAAATATTTGCAATTTCTCTCAACTAATTTAAACCGTAAATATGTTGAAACGAACCGATACATATAGTTTTAAACAAGTTAAAATATCCTTCTTTATTTTTTTAAAGCCCTCTTTGGTCATTACGAAATCTTCATTATTAAAATGACAAGAACAAATCTTTGTATATTTCGTCGGACTCCAATATTGTCTATTGATTTTTGAAATCTATTCCTGTTTTAAATTATTTTTGGATGGAAATCTGGAACATAATTTAAAATCTAATTAATTTCAAGGAATAAGGCGGGCTTCGTTCACTATCACTGATTAGTAATTAAAATTTAAAAAAAATGAGTTCTGATTACGGCCCTGTCTATAAGATTATTGACTATTATTAATACTACTCCACGATAGATGGCGGGCGGAGTATAGCATGGTTTAAAATAATGATAAAAGTCATAACACAATATTTTTGCAAAAAAAGCCTAGTAATTAAAACCAATTTAAATAGGTATAATTTTAACGATATAAATACTGTTTATGTAGCATTTAGCTGTTTGTGATACAAGGTTGGGCCATCTTTTGTTGAGTAGTAAAATTAGTAGCAGACACGATGCGAAGATATTTTTTAGAACTCGTCTGATAAATTACGAATAAAATTATTCACAAGCGAAATGTGATGCTATTCATGGCTTCGGAACGTCTATGTGAGTAGTTTTTACAAGATAAAACACTTTTTTTTACTTTCTTTTAAATTATAAAAGAAATGTTTAAATTAGAAATGGGAACGTGGTGTGCACAGACGAGCGCCGACAGCAGACTGACTAAGCCAAGCTCACAATGATAACGTGAGTGCCTAGTTTGGAATCACAGAGCACAGTTGCTTCCACCAGCTCCTCTTAGTAAATCCTAAGTGGAATTAACCATAAGAGGGTTGTGTACCAAAACGTGTCAAAATAGCTTCTTGACAATATCAATCTAATTACCGTGCACTTTTTACTATCCTCATATTACAGAAAGAGGCGTAACATGAATTTGGTATAGAAGAGCGAATTTCTCACTAATTGGAATGCACCGACCCTCACTGACTCGCGATCCTGCGGTATCCCCCCAACGCCCTAAGCCGAGGTCCGTTCCTTCCTCCCGTTTACCGGCGGGGGAGCCCTTAGGCTCGTTGCAACACACATTTTGTTCCTGGCTGAGTGCCTTCTGCGCTCGCCTAAATTAAACAAGTCCGGTGACTCTTGAAAGGCCACTAGGGCCACAAGAATTTAGCCATTCCGAAAAAAAAGGAATGCAGTCTACTATCGGTTTGCGCAAGGAATGAAGTGAGTCATCATCGTTCAAGATAGTAGACGTTATATTTTTTTACCAATATTGTTTTTTAAAATTCTTAGGTTTGTTTCACTATTGGTCAACAATAGGTGACAATTAGTATATTCTATTACGTGTTACATTTGTTCTGGTGTAAAACATCACCACTCGACGCTGAACTTTTAAATCAATTGGTATCAGGCCCAGCTAAGACTAGAAAAGCTTCAGTTTCCTTATGCTTTACATAGAAAAAATAATGCTTAATATTGACTCTGAAGTTATTTATGGCGTGCAGCTTCTACAGTTGATCTATCGGCCCATACGATAGCCCCATAGCACACACAGGCAATATACGTCGCTCCATAGATTATGTAAATTATGAACATTACCATATTTTGAGTCTTAGTGAAGATTTGGGATTATGAAGACCCCTAAACGTGGGCAAATTTGGATATGGTTGACTAAGTGATAAGTTGACTAAATGATAAATTGACTACGTGGCAAGTTGACTAAATGAAAATTTGACATACTACAATTACACATTTTGCAAAGTTGATGTTATGCAAAGCTGACCTTATAAGCTGGAAGGTATTTCAATAACTCTAAAATCATTAAAATCTAGCGGACGGAAGCTTTGCTCGTACACAAGTGTCCTTAGTGGTACTCTTAACAGAATTTCTTCAGATGTATTTATTATTTCTTCGGGTGGTAAATAAACATGAAGTAAAATAAAAAAAACTGCAGTTTTCACATATATATATATATACCTGCACATCACTGATCCAAATACCTATCTATATTACAAAACGCATATCCAAGTATGGTTATGCATGAATGGCATTAGGTTCCATCTAGATATACGTCATCTGTGTTTTAAACGCTATAACTTTGACATTTTATATTAATGTTACTAGATATAAAAAATGGACTTGAGAATATGTTAAAGAAAACATACTTATGAATATTATTCTAAAATAATAAATTGTTTATAGATAGTTTCCTTTGAAATTATAGCATACTGACTTTTAGAAGTAAGCGGTAATTACTATGATTTTTTTATTAAACTCATTCTAAAAGAAATATAAGAATTCTTTTAATAAGAGCACAAATAACACCTATAATGATATTCAGTAGTGCATAAAGAACTTTTCTATCAATAAAGTAACAATATGAAATATTTTTGGCTCTTAAATTTAGTTACTGATAAAATGAAAAGTTTTGATAATGTTATCATTTTATCAGTTTGTCAATAAAAACAAACTCTAAAAGCGCATACATACGCAATAATCAGCGTACCGTAAACAATGGCGATTTCTTATGTGTGTGTAGCTTGCTCCTTTGGTTGACAATCGCGATGTGATGTATTCTACATCATCGCATGCTGAATTATATTTTCAACAAAATCTTTTAATTTTTATATTAGTTACTCGATTTATTTCTAAATGTTTTCTTTCGTTGTGACAGTCTTTCTCTATTTTAATTTCTAAATATGTGTAATTTGCCGCCGAAGTTCCATTCAGTGTGTCGCCTTTGTTTATCATTCTGTGGCGATAATTGCAGTGATGTTAAACTTCCTATTTTCGATCGTGATAAGGATAAATCACGTCTTTCCGACATGATTATGACATATTTATCGATAATGGTAAAGTTCTTTGGATTATTTTTCGCTTTGACCATCAAGAAGATGTCTTTTTCCCGTGTGAAAGTTTAGCATAAGCGTTTGAGATTGTGGATGCTGATAAGCGCCATTAACTTTCTCGCGGGTGTTGGGTATTTTCGCATTGTGATATCATATTACGGCCCACGCGTTTAGTGCTCACTTGTATGACTAATGACATTCGTGGAACTGATAGGCAAGGCGGGTGGCAGGCGGTGTGTACGGTCCGCGGCCGCGCTGATAACAAAGGAGCGCACGGAGATCACCTCGCCTCGCCTCCTGCGGCGTCCGCGCCGCACCACACATGCCCTGCCCCATCTCCCGTACACACACAACACTAACATTAATGCTCCTTGCACTCTGCTCCTTCACAATACACATTGCTATTTTGAGATTTCAATATTTTCTAAATTTAGATGTATATTTTAAGGGGATCAATCTTCAGGGAGACTGTGTTCTCCTTTGCCTGTTATCTTACAGAATTTTAACATCCTGAATATGCAATATTAGTAAACAGGTTGGGGATTTTTATGTGTCATTTGTTATCAGATTACCTACCAATGACTCATCCTCCATGATTACTCTTGTGAAAGGTCACTGGCCACATCATCTCAGAATGACTGTGATATTGTGAAACAACTGTATGTATAATGTGTTAAATAATGTTTTTAGGTATCCCCAGCAGACTTACTACCACAAGTGGTGTGTGGGAGCTGTGCACATAAACTTGATGAGTTCCACACATTCAGAGAGCTATCACACAAATCAGAAAGGCTTATGGAGCAATTTCTGCAGTATGCCAATTCATTATCTGGTCCAAAGGAGGTAAGTTGTATAAAATAAACATTTTCATAAAGAACTTTATTAAATCAAAATAAAATAATTGTATACATTTTATATACATGTACTACTAGCTAATCAGGTTATGTATTAAAATCCTAAATCTAAATAAAAAAAATATCTTCAAGCAAATGAAGAATCCTGATCTTTAATGTTGATGTAACGAATTGGCTGAACGAATTTCTTTTTGTAAAATGCTTTAATAGCATTAACAAGTAGCCCAATAAGCATTCCTGCTAACACCACCATGGCAACACCAAAAATACTCCAAAGAATATGCTTTGGTTTTAAATCTGAGAAGGTAAATCTCTTCCTTGCAAATGTAGTGTCAAAAGTAGGACAGTATGATAATGATATATTAGTTATGTACTCTCCTGTCATCCGCATAGGTGCCGCACAGCTAAAACAAATGTAAATTAACTTTTATGTTTGGTCAATAATGAAATGGTTATCTGTCAAGTTTTAATACAGCAAGAATAAATTATTTATTAAAGCAATAAATTTGTTCTGTGCCATTATAATTTATTACTAAAGATTTAATCTCAGAATGGAAAATATATGTGTCTATTGCAGTATTTATGCCAGTGAATGGTTATATTAAGATCATAACATGCACTTTTTAGTTCATCAACATGTTTGACCATTGCCTAGTACTTATTACTTATAATGGTCAATAATATTTATATTATGATGATCCATAAATGTTACCATTTGGGTCTTTCACTTACAAAGGTGCATTTCCAGATTTAAACTTAGTACCGGCCCCCTGCCTTGTGACAATGTTATAAAGGTCACAGTTGCAGAGCCAGTTGTTGTCGGTCATCCCCAATATTTCCAATTTGTTCCATGGCATTAAGTCTGTTGACAGTTCACTCAGATCATTATCATCCAGATAAATCTGTTGAATGCATACAAAAAAGTACTGTATAATAAAATTTGAATATAACACATTGATAAAAAGGCAATTAAGAGCTGAGTAATTGATGATCCAATTTCGGGATTTTTTGCAATCAGTGATTGATAAATAAGCATAGTGCATAAATGATTAATCAGCTGACCCAGATGTGAGGCTGTCAAGTAAGCAGACCAAATCTGGGCCAAATTGAATTGCATACATTTTATAACATGATGATTATGTATTTGGTTACAAACTATTTGTAAGCAGATGTGGACTACTTTTAGTTCAGTGAAGGATGCCATAGTGAACTATTAATAGAATATTACTAAGGTGATAAAGATGGTCCCTCCTATGTGTCGTCATTGCATTAATCTTCATGTAAAAAAACGATGGTTGAGTTCATGTTATATCATCTTGTATTGTGTAACATGTAGACTGTGTGTTTGAGTGATATAAATGATTGTTGATTATAAAACTAGACCAATGACGTTGTTTTCAGTAACTTATAAGCTTATCATTATAATCGACAGTTAAGGCTCTTGAGTAGCAAATAAATTACTTTTGTTATTGCTGGACGATTTTATAATAAAATCAATGATTTATGTTGCAAAGCCAGAGCAGGTTACTAGTGTTAAACGTAACACAAATGCATGAGCACGCTTTTACAATAGAGCAGTGTAATAAAGGACGCATCCACAGAGTGCAACATGTCCTATATACATAACTGTAGGTACTTTAATTAATAGAGATAGCAGCGCTTGTAAATTGATAAAGATTTCAAACTAGTTTTGCCTACATATGAACGTTTTGCTTCGCATTTTTTTCTTGTATTTAAAATCGATATTTAACCGGTTTAGTCAACATACAGTTCTAAATTTTTTAACATATTTGCTATTAAACACCAGTTAAAATTCGACTCTGATATGCCGCCTCGCGATCAACGCGCCGCGCCGTCAAAGTTAACGCGATGGCGAGGCACACCGCCCGGCTCTCAAGATAATATAAATCGGTTAATTAAAATTTATGAACCATCCACATATGATTTCGATTCTAACATAACCTTCATTCTAAACCGATATTAACCTTTAATAACCAATATTTTTAAACAGTTTCTACACCTTGACGAAGAGCTATCGTGTAGGATGACGTGTCGCCAACTGAACCTAGTCATTTAATTACTAGTTTAGCACAACTTGTTGGTTTCCTTATTTGTATAATTCACACTGTTAACGATTGTGACACTAACCTCCTTCAGGGTCCATTTATCTTTCAATCCTCGAAAGGCATTGTGGCTGATGTATCTCAAGTTAGAGTTGTGACAAAGATGAAGGACCTTCAGATTCTTTAAGGGTGTAAAAGTACTGCGTTTCACCTCTTCTAGGTAACCATTTTCACCGACTTCCAACTCAATTAAGTTCGATAAACCTGTAAAAAACAATGTTCTTATTTCATTTAGTAAATTTTTAATTGGGGAAGTACCTATCTGATTACATTTTTTTTATAAATAATCTTTAGTATTTCACTGCTGTATACAAAACCGTTTCACAAAGGTTGCATATGTAGCTAAATGTAATAATATATAATAGATAAGCTATTTCAGAGAATAAGACATCATCTATAGGGACGCCAAACATGCGCAATAACACTTAGCGTTAGCAGTGTTAGAGCGCTATGTCGCCAACGCTCCGTGAAAGCGCTAATGCTTCTTTGAGGTTTCGACGCTTTAAGCTACGTTTCTTAGAGAGTAAAAGCACTAACTAAGTCATCAATACTCCGCTAAAGAGTTAAAAGTTTAAAAGCCCTAACGCTCCCCAGACAAAGCCTATTGCGCGCATGCCATAACAAATGATGCCTAAACCAATCTGCCTAAGCCAGTCTAAACTATCTTTCGATCAGGGGTAATTCTTTATCCCGTTAAGACAAGAAAAGAAATAAAAAATCCTCTTTGTACCAATAGTACTTTATGAAGATCAATTATTAATAAACAACATTTTCGTTTTACTTAGATATATCTTAGATATAGTGTTGCCATTGGGAGGTTAATCATCACAACGGAGATCGCGTACCGGGACACGTAGTGTGCTATGTCCTCCGGCCAGGTGGATTGATGACTTAAATAAAGTCGCCAGTAGTGAAGGGATGAGAAGAGTAGAGGGCTCTTAGAGGGCTGAAAGGTCGGTCTTATCCACCAATTGTAGCAACTTGTAATACTTTCTGCTTCTATCAACCTGTGTCTCTCCACTGTTGGATGTAGGGCTCTTCAAAGACACATCATCACGCTACTCTTCTCATCCCTTCACTACTGGCGACTTTATTTAAGTCATCAATCCACCTGGCCGGAGGACATGCCACACTTTAGAGTCTAAAGCATTAGCTTTGTTAGTTTAAAGCATTGGCTAAAAGCGAACGTTCGCGCAATTAGAAGTTTTTTGCGTTCATAAACGAGTTAGGGTGATAAGTGATGACTGATGACTTTAATGTTCTTATTAGTTGCTCTTAACTAAATGGACAGATTTATTCTACAACGTTTTATTTGCATTAGGCGCCACCTAGCCGCCTTTTGATTAAGTTGATAATATGAGCCTGCAGAAGGTTTTATATTTGTTCGACCGCTCGATTGACCATCACTGTAGATAGGTTGAAGATCAATTAGATTTGTAGAACTCACCCACGAAACTGTCGTCATTAAGTTCCGTAATAGGATTGTTATTGAAGGTGAGGTACTTTAAAGAACCGCCGACGAAGCTCAGACTTTCGGGTACATTTAGGAATTTGTTGCCCGACAGGTCAATTTGTTGCAGTCTCGTTAGGTTCTTGAAGGCGTCCAGCGGTATGCTATCGATCTCTGTATATGCCAAGTCCAGGACCTGAAATATAAATTATGAACACCACATTCTTATGAACACCTTATACTATGTTCCTGGGGCAAGAAATACTGAAAATACAAATTACGCAAATCCCAAATAAAAATTTTACAAAGACACTTTTTACAAAACGGACAGGCTACCAGACACAACCGACATACAGAGCTAAACAGACGGCGGTGTTCCAAAATGTTCATGACTTAGCACCTTAAAGTCAGTAACACTTTCAAGTGCACGTGTAAGTATGTACACATTTACTTATATTTACTATATTGGAAAGTATTAAGTTAACGATAAGTGTTCAGTGTATTGTTCAGTTCAGTTCAGTTCAGTGTTCAGTTCAGTGTATGTATATTGTGCTATTTGCTCCTTGGTATATTCTATTGCTATACCTGAGCGGTATTTCTATTGTAGTCCGGTTTACATTTCTCGAATAAAGCAGTCTTTGTTGATTTTTTCTAAAACTTTAAAGTGGATAGCGACTGACAAAAGATTAGAGAATATGAATTATTTACTTTTAGTCGTAAATGGATGTCTTTATGAAGATGTTACTTCGCCGAAGTAACATCTTCGCCGGGACAGTAATAATCGTAAACCCTGATTGCATGTTAAGTTTAACATGCGCATTCTTGTGAGGCCGTATTTCCGCGAAAATAATATCGTCTAATAACAGTACTTCGTATATGTCGTCAATATAGGTTTGTTAACATATTTGTCGTTGTAAAATGCACGAGGCGAGTGTATCTAACGAACTCTGACACATTTTAAAATATTTTCGTTAGTCTACTGACAGATCATCGGCAAGGATTTTTTTGTTTCAAACATCCCTGCGGTCCATTTGTTATTTTACGTGCATTTGGTCGCGAGATGCACCACGATTTAAGTCTGCTAGTGGGAGCTACGGCAACGTAACGTGCCCAATTGCAGCGTCAGACACACTCGAAGTAAATTGACAGCTGGTCGCGTGACTACGCGGATCGCCGCGTCTAGCGACGCCGTGTGTTCGACGCCTTTATCTTCCATGTATAATAAATGTTACCCATCGAACAATTAAAATAACGCGACAGAAACCGCTTCGTCTAAAATATCTCGTAACGTGAGCTTCTTTTCTGAATGACAACTTTTTATAGCGATTATTTACCTCAAGTTTAGTAGCGGTGGACAACGCAAGAAGTGTGACATGATCGAGTATTTCAATAGGATTGTTGTTTAGGTAGAGCCTCGTTAGGTTTGGCGTATGCTGGAATAGATATCTGTCCAACGAGTGTATCTTGTTGTATCCAAGATTCAAAGTTTCTAATGAAATGCAGTACGCTCCGTCCTTATAAGGTCCTTGGAAAATCTCACTCCTCAATACGTCGCCTGTAACAATGTTTTGTTTGCCTTTAATATACTTATATGATAATAGTAACCTACCTTTATGATAAGATATTATTTTGTTCTAGAAGACATGTGATTCATCTCTACAATTGCATACGGATATCTCTCTCTGTGTGTGAGTTATGTTGGTATTACTAACGATACTAAATCTATATATTAGTGTGTAAAATATTATTAGATATTAATCATCATAGAAATGACGTCAGAATCTACTATTTAGAAATAAATTGTGTTATTTCTTTTATCTAAATCGTGAACGGTTTCACCGATAGTAAGTGGTTTACCTATTTGATATTGTTTCTAAAATATACTTTCATACTTTCCATAATAATATGTTTTACGTATTGTCCACTATGACTTCTGTTCACTTTCGTTTGCATCTATTGAATTTTAAAAAACAGTAACCAACCTCAAAACGGCTTCAAAAACCCCGATAAACATTATTTTTAAACTAAAATTGCATATTTATAACGATTTTTTTTTCATATTTATTATTGAACCCGTCATTTTGAATTTTCTAATTTTGACTTCAGAATTTTGTTCAGCATCTGCAGAAAACCCCATATACATATTTTCATGCCTATATGTTTAATATATTTCGAGAAGTGCAAAGAAATATTTCTTTCTATTTGTTTGTGTAAACAATTATTGTCAAACTTAACACATTCTTTCTTTAAATGTTTTTAGTTAAATATGCTTATGATCAATAGCCTTAAAAAGTTGTAACTCTTTAATATTTTTCTTTTAATAATTCACGTGTCTTAGTCAGATAAATTTTCTATGTATTTCAAGATAATGACGACATTTTGTAATATTTCATAAAAGACAAGTATGCATTTAAATTTTTAGCAAAAAACAACTATATCACGTTAAAGTACGCATTTTGGTCTTTCAAATATGTATATATATATACAGTAATCCCCCCTATAACACGGTAGATTGGTTCCGCGTTATAGAAAAACGTGTTGTAGGAGTATTCCCGTATAACGCGTTTTTACGACCCCGTATAACGCGTTACGTATAAATTATTCACGTTTAACTTTTCTCGCTAAAGGGGGTTTAAATCGAATATTAAGAAAAAACTATATTATGAACGAAATATGTACGTTTTATTAAAATCAAACTAAACTAAGAACATTTTAAATAAAAAACTTATGCATATGAACTAAAAAAAACAGTTAATTTCAAATAAATTACACTATCATTATAAATTTCACAGTACATACAGAAATATAATGTGGGAAATCCCCGCGTTATATGGGGAATGCCCGTGTTATACGGGGGATTGAAATCGCGTAATATGAAAATGCGTTATAAGAGTACCGTGTTATAGCGGGGATTACTGTATATAACTATTTTTTTGCTTTCAAATATCATCGTTGAATGTATATACATTTTATATACAAAATCGGAGTTTTAAATATACGTTCACTTTAGACGTGTCAATTTAAAAAAATAAGTAACTACATATTTATATTTCTACTTAACACATCTTTAAAAGTATTATTTTAGAGCATATTCCTATATATATTTAAAAAATAAAACTTATAATTTTAACATGTAATTACTCAAAAATTTAGTCTCGTTACTTTGTTTTAAAATAATAAAGAAACTATTTTTGGAATCATGAGTACAAATTGAGCATTATATTAAAAAAAACACAACCAGTACTTTTGCTTTAAAAAAATATAATAGCTTAAATGTAATCTTACGTAAAATTTTCCGTTCTTTCCATTGCCATAGTAAGATTTTGAAAAAAAACAACACAAAAGAGTTATTCACAAAAACCGTAGATATTTTCCAAGTTAATTTGTTAAATAAATAAGCTTACCGCGTGCGTTAAACTTTTTTTCCGTTAATACTGATATAAAACAAAAAGATTTTTACCGAGTTTACCGACTGAGGAACTTTTTCCTAATTATAAATTTCTATTGACTGGCCCAATTGGAGAAGATGTTTGTGTTATTAGTACTCGTAATGACAGCAAGATCCACGTCCGCCATTACAGTCCATATCGCAGCAGCTGAGGCGATCGAAATCTCAGGTTGCGGATACATTAGACTATTTTAGAGAGATGGTTGCGTTGCTCCGAGAAATGATTTTCTTATACTAACAAGGCGGCAGACGAGCATACAGTCCACTTGTGGTAAGTGGATACTGTCGCCCATAGACATCCAACATACATGCACGCTCCCGCATGCGCTGCCTGCCTTTTGAGATTTAGGAATTGATTTGGAGAAAGGGTTGGGAAAATGGGGAGATACAGGATAGGCTGGGCATGAGCTCTGGCATATCTCACAATATTTATGTCAAGTGTTATGTCATGTCAATATTTATGTCAAATTCACTTGATTCGATCGTACTACTCTAGCAATTAATTATTTTGTGATAAAAACATCCAAGTATGGAAAAAAGCGAGTTGCGATAAAGTACCTGTGTCTGAAAAAAATGTCAATGAAGGATATTTTTTTGGACATCCAGCAAACATTATGAGCTAATGGTTTTACCCTATTCTGATAGGGTGGACTAGCGGCTATAGCAATTAATTAAAACGTAAATAATACTTGAAAACATTGTGTTTACTTGTATATAAGGAAATATAATATATAATGACACCGCACATCAAAAAGTAAAAGAACATAATACAAATTCAAATGCAGTGCATCATAGACAAGTATACGTGGACAGCATCACGACCTTCCAACATATTCCACGGTCGCTTACTGGGGTGATGAATTTAAAAGGGGCACATCGAGCTGTGAATGTGATCCCCGTTCTGGTCGGTCTTCCACGTCACGGAAGAAAGCGTCAGAAAAATAGAGAAATTGGTTTTAGAAAACAGAAGAATCATGATAAAATATATAGCAGACTAAAGATTTCATTTGGCAGTGTTCAATCCATTTTAACGGACACTTTGGGATTCAAAAGAGTATCGGCAAGATGGATTCCGCGAATGTTAACTGAAGAAAACAAAAACCGACGATTGGCAGTTTCAAAGAGAAATCTTTCAACATGATCCTGATAAATTTTGTTGTTGTTTTCTAACCATGGATGAAACATGGGTCCATCATTTTGATCCTCAAACGAAAACACAAAGCTAGGTTTGGAAACGGCTATCTTCTTCACCCATGAAAAAAAATCGAGTTGCTCCGACCGCAGGCAAAGTTATGGCTTCTGTGTTCGGGCATTTTGAAGAAATTCTTTTTATTGATTTTTTACCGAAAGTAAAATCGATAATAGGTGCAAATATGATCCCAAAAGTGCGTGAAGTGATTAAAGAAAAACGTCGAGGAAAATTGTCCGTATTGTTTCACCGCGATAATGCTCCAGCTCATCGATCCGTAGTTGCACTCACGGCAATCCGCTAAACTGACTTTGAAATTCTTAATGACCCACCATATTCACCGCACATATTAACTTTTTTCCAAAATTAAAATTTGATGATGATGACGCGGTTATGACTGCCGTAGAGGAGTTTTTTGAGACTCAAGAAAATGGTTTTCATTTCAGAAGGAATAAGGAAATTAGAAAAACGTTATACTAAATATATCGAGTTACTAAGAAATTATATACGAGAAATAAAATGTTTTTATCTGCACTGCTTTGTGTTTTAATGACGATTCTAAGATCTTTTTGATTCACCCTCGTATATAATCACTATATTGGGTAGTTGCACGCTAAGTGACCTTCATACATTTAAAAATAAAATAACAGATTATAATTGAAACAATGCTGTACAAGTATCCTCACTAATATTATATTACTAAACCACGAACGAGTTTAGGAAAATACCACTACGTGTTTTGTTAAATAGTACGATTACGACATTCGATTTTAAATTACTGGAGGCGACTTTTACATAGTCAGATTTGAAACATTGATTTGTTGCGGTATAATTAATTGAAATTTAACATTTAGAAAAGTTCACATGTCACACCCGTTACAATGGAATTATCCAATTTCAATTAAGTTTTCTTATCCCCCTGTCAGATCTTTTAAATTCTCTGGCTGTACAGTGTTTTATTTCCGTTTTTCATAATAGGTTCGATTTTCAACTCGAACGAGTAATATAATAATTATGTCACTGGAACATAATATGATGTTTTTTTGCGTGTATGACGTTAGTACAGTAAGAAATCTACACCCACTAATTGTATTACAAAGAGTTTAGATTCACATAAACCTATTATGTTATATCAAACACTATACCATGTTAACTTAACATACTTTACATGTTATGGATTTATATCATGTTTTTACACTCATAATTCTCTTATTTTAATCCGACGTTTATATTCCTTGTAATTTATTACGTTAATGTCAATTGTAGCATTATGATGGGTGGGTATGGACTAATTTGATCCTCGCAGTTAATAATAATTATTGTAATGCAGTTATTAATTTGTGCATTTAATATCAATAGAGCGGGTGTTTAAAATGGGGTGTCAACTTAATAATGCTATGGGCCTTTCTCACCACCTTCTGATAGGTATCAGAAAATCAGATATACTTTATCAGAAAGTCCGTATCAACTAGATTTAATTGGCAGATAATCCATAAGATTTTTAACAGTTACATTAGCAGAAGGTAGCGAGAAAGGCTTTAATGCTGATAAGTTAATAAGTGTTAACGTAACAACGGTAAACACCGCGTTTTCGTTATTAAATGGCTATTAACAATACAATGTTAAAAATGTTCGCCAAGGAATTTCGTAAATATTTTGTATTATTGAAAACTTTGAAGAATGGAAAACTTATCAAGGAAACGAGAGATGTGCGTGAAATTGTTACTATAGTAGCAACCCCAGCCCACGACGTGGAAGCGATATTTACCTGGAATCTGATTGTTGCTCAAGTCCAAATAAACCAGTTGTGGAACATTCTGGAACACGTTATTCTCTAATATATCAACGATCTTGTTCGATTGGAAGTTGATCGCTATCCTTGACCCAGGGATGCTGGCCAACTGAGTCACATTAGTAATGCTGTTGTTAAAGAATGTTATAAGCACGTAGCCATCTGAAAAATAATATTAATGTTTTTATACATGTCGCAGGGAAATGGACAAGACAGGGATTTCGAGAAATCCCTAGGAATATGACGCAATCACGCATGATGTTGAGTACTTCAATTGATTAACTATGTATAAACATATATATCCTAATATTCATTTATTCTATTTAGTGTGATTATTATGCGGAAGTGTTTCCTAAATAGAAACGAATTGGCTCCTTTTGGTTAGAAGATCCGCTATGCTTCGCGATTTGGCTTCATGGTTATTTTTAAAAAACATGAAATCCTTCCTACCTAGTAACAATTTGTTTGAAGTAATTCATATACTTTTTATTTATTTTCTTATCAGGACAAGTTAGTTTATCCTAGGCTAAACTAATTGATCCTAAACCGTCATATCCCTAGGGATTTCACGAAATCCCTGATTTCGTCATTTCCCTGCAACATATAAACGCTTCGAGGGGATTTCCAAAAATTTCCGGCCCGACAAAGAAAGAGGACACTCAAGTTCATGAAACTATTTTTATTTTTAAATATAGTCTCCGCTTATTAGAACATACTTTTCGGATCGTTTAATTAGCTTTTCTATCCCAGTATAAAAATAGTCAGAAGTTTTGCCTTAAAAATGGGCGAAAACCGCAGCGGTTACTTCATCATCACTCGAGAATCTTCTACCCCTTAAGTCCGCCTTGAGTTTTGAGAACAACTAGTAATCACTGGGAGCCATGTCAGGGTTATGGTGGGTGGCGAATTTCCATGAAGCCACACTTTGAAACAGCAGCTTCGCAACTGCGGCGGCGTGGACGGGTGCATTGTCATAGAGAAGCCGCACACTTTTGCTTAGTTTTCCACGACGTTTCTGCTTGATTGCTTCTCGTAATTTCTCATGTCGTAAGGTTAGCATAATACGAGTAGCTTCCAGTCACTATAGTATTGTGTTCTTTTATGTCTATAAGCAATATTCCTTGACAATCCCAGAACATCGAAGCCATAATCTTTTTGGTAGACTGAGTCACTATTGCCTTTCTAGGCGGTGCTTCACCAGAACGATGCCACTCCGACCCTTTTTTGGAAAGGGGATCATAGTAATGATTAAGAACCATAGTTTCATCTTAAGTAACAATTGACTTCAAAAAATCGTTTCAGTTTCTCTGAAAGGCCTCCAAAACTTCCTATGAGTACGCTATTCGTTAACCTCGCTGCACACTTGAAATATGTTTTGGCACCCACTTCGCACTGACTTTATTGATATGAAGATGTTCATGAAAAATCTTAAGGACTGTAGTTTCTGAAAGCTCTGTCCATCTTCCTATTTCTTTCGTCTTTAGCTGTCGGTCGCTCAGAACTTCTTCTTCCACTAATGTGGTGTTGTTTGGAGTAAGTGCCTTAACGGATTGACCGGAGCGAGGTTCATCGTCGATGGACTCTCTTCGTAAACGAAATTACTTACAACAATTTTTGACGGTGGAAAATGATGGAAAAGAATCCCCGTACACATAATCCAACCTTTGTTTGATATCGGTCGGGCTAACACCTTCCTTTGTAAGGAACTTAATCACCGAACGAGATTCCAATTTATATTATTTTGCGACTTCCTGTTGTTCTAAGAGTCGAGGAATCAAAATTAACGAGGGTTGAAATCTAAAAATTATACATGAATTAGCAGGATAAATGACAATTACAATGACGTATAATTTGTTTTTTTAGACATCTAGAAATATGTGATGCCAGAAACTTTTTGCACCTCACTGGTATGTAAGGCTTTCTGCACATTTGTTTAGCTTATTATTTGCCATGATTTGTTTTCATACTCATTGATGTATATAACGAGATGCACAATTAAACCATCTCGCTTTAGACCGTCATTGGATATAAAAATACATATCAGTCGAACTGTAGTGAACTTTGTTAGATGGTCGGTCTTATTGCAGGTTTTATTAAATACGATGTCGGAGTGGCGCACTTTATAGAAGTCAAAATTAATAAAATTCTTAGCAGTTATTTTCGGAGAATTGGGAAAAAGTCATCTAGCATAATACCGTCGTTTACTCAGAAATACGCATGGTCTTGAAGAATAATTTAATTGTAGAGTCGTAAGTGGTTCTAACGCTATGATCTTATGAGTTGCGACTCACCTACCCCTTTTCTATGTCCGTCGGAGGGCGTCGCAGGAATCTGCGAATGCAGCGAATTGAATCGGTTTAGCCGTTCATGTAATGTAATATGTATAGTCACGACTATACATACATATATTACATACATATTAGGATGCAATTACACGCTATGCAATTTCCCGAAAATAAAACCAAATCAATGAAATATCTCAACATTTAGCTCTAAATCTAGGGGAAACTTGCGGTCTCTATGAATCAAATTATGGATATGTATGTTTACATATCCATAATTTGATTCATTATCACCTCAATATTTAATTTAGGGCCGTGTCAGTTACCTTAAGTCACAGAAGTTTGTTTACATTTTGGACTAATTGAATTTTAATCGACTATAGTGAATAAATGAATGAGCGGTGATAGCCTTATCACCGCTAGCCTTATCACGATAGGTGATAGTGATAGCGGTAAATAGGAGATCGTGAGGTCGTGAGTTCATAGCTCGGCCGCGAAGAAAAACATTGTGAACGAACCCGCTCGCTCGATAATAAAACAAAATTAGAATATGTGATTTCATCAATCCACATGGGGCACGCATGGAGGATAGCGGATTATGGCCCGAAACCCCTTGGCACCTTATAGCAGCCTATAAGATCTACTATAAGTTCCCAGAGTGCTATGTATCATCGTAGCATGCCCTAAATGCTAACTAACTATCATGTACAAGTACTTATTTCTACAAGAAGATGGCATTGTTTTGTAGCAATTTATTATGCAAAAATACAATACAATAAAAATATGTTAGACCTGTTATTTATATTCTGACTATCCTGCTTGTATTCTCTTCCTATAATGTTGTTCCTTATTTTTGTCACAATGTAACAATTATACAATAGTTTTATCTATTGTATCTATCTAGTAACAAAAGTTGACACATTTATTCACATGACAAAAACAGGAGTGACGTATCTCTATCTTAACAGATTAGTACTGGATTAATTATAACTAGAAGGCACTACTGAACCCTCTACTTGTTTATACGTTTTGTTCAGTACATACAATTAAAATGATGTCGTGTAAATACGGGCTAGGTACATTGTTAATCGTCTTCTATCGCTAGATTCCTACAAATTTAATCACAATGTGCAACGATTGTGAAGCTACTACATATTTATACTGCACTAAGTATTTGTTTTGCTCGTATCGCACGACTGATAATGACTAGAGTAACCTTTGAAGCCGCCGTCAAGTTACCTTTATCCGCGATATCTATTTCCTCCGGCCAACTTGTCGGTATCTGGTTGATGCCTCTCCGAGAACAGTTTAACGTGAGATCCTTAATATCTGGTATGGAAATGTCACACGGCTTGTAACTGGCGGCGGCCTCCTGAGCGTGACTCGCTGAAACTAGGACGCATATTATCACTAACACCTACAACAAAGAAACATCATTGCTTACATAACGCACTACACAAACACTCGCCTCTGAACAACATCCACGGCCACGATTTTTCTACTCACTACACGAATATCGGGTATGAAGTACATTTTTCTCGGCATTAGAGCGACTACTGCACCACCTTTTGATCCAAATGTGTTTTTATCTTATCAGTTAAGAGGCAGGTGATATCACAAAGTGTCATGAAAATGAACGAGCGCGTCCATTGGTTGTTGTTTATTTGTGTTATCGTGCAACTAATATGGATGGCTGTTTATTATTCAAATACCGTTCTTTTGTTTTAGGAGATCCTGAACGTAACGGCGAGCAAGTTAGAAGAAATTATTAAACCATTGAATGATAATGAATATGAGGCACTCAAACACAAATACGCGGAGACGGGGTCGCCAGACTCGACGGAGGAAATGAAGAACCTAGAGAGTCGACAGGCGGCCGTAACACTACTACAAATAAAAAATTACGATCCCACAAAATACACAGTGAAACAAGAGGAAGACCCTCACATAGTATTTAACAGTGTGCCGAGTTTACCGCCTTCAGAGCGAGCGAGAGAGGTAATGCACTGCAACGCCGTCATTGACATTATAAGCAAGGCTGTGGCAGTCGCGCAGCGGGAAAACGAAGAGTCACAAAAATTTCCTCCAAACTACACGAGTGTCATTGATAGATCGAATGCTGCCGAAGTAAAATACTCACACGAATACCCCGAGGATCAGTATAATGCGTACGTGTCACAAAACCCGTCGAGTCCAGGAAGCACCGACGACCATGACAACAAAGAAATGGATCTTTCATTATACAGTGGTATCAAAAGCGAGCCAGTGGACCAAAGTGAGCAAGCCCTAGAACACATTTCATACTTCCAAAGAGCACTGACGCAAAACAAAGCCAACTTTGCTGATGAATATAAGCAGCACGTGTTCGGCCGCACACTGGAGAAAACGAAACAGCCAAAAGATAATTCAGTATACGAGGAATGTAGTCAGAGCAGTAGTGGGTCAGACCCTGACAGATTACAGATGGATATTTCACAGACATCGCAGGTGAATACTGTGTAATAGCCTAATTTATTAGCGGTAAGGTAATAAGTACACTTATGCCTAAGACCCGTAATATAAACTGTTAGTACACAAAATATTTGAAATTTACCTGTAATTTTTCCCAACTTAAAACAAGTAATGATATATAAATATTACTACATTATCTCGTTGCTAGTTTAGCAATAAATAAGCTTCAAAAATACGATTTTTTTGTCCATGTATTTATAGGACGATCCAGAGGAGACTCAATCGGCGCGGTCAACGCAGTCGTCGCCTCCGCCCTCACACGACAATGAGAATGATAAGGACTCACTGTGGCAAGCCCTTCACAAACAAAACGGTAAGTAATACTTACCACTTATTATCTATGTGAAATTACATAATTATAGTTGCATAACTACAATGGTTCGTCTGTGCAATAAGAAACTATATGTGTATATATATATATATATATATATATATATATATATATATATACATATACACATATATATATATATACATAGTTGAATTTGAAAAAGTATTTTTAATCTATTATTCACGTGAAATAAAACACTAGCCCTGATATTTCAGGCGTGACGTCACCTTTGTAGTAAAAAAGACAGGGGTCTCTCTCTTATCGTGGCTGTTTGCATGCTTTTGTCGACTTTAAGTTTGACGTCACAGCTATAACATAATGGCTAGCGTTTTCGCACCAATTTAAAAAAATATAAGTGATTTTTTTGTTATTTAGTCATTTCGATTCGATACTAGCCTATAACATCTTAATGCAGGACAAAGGCCTTTCCTTTGCGACAATGAGTAAAAAACAAACAAACATCCAAATAGAGTTTATTGCGTTGTAACATATCTCATGTTATATGCATTATCTCAGCAGTCAGTCACGGTCAGAAATATGAAAATATGTACTGTTCGCTGTTTGCCTTGTGGTGTGGGCCGGCTTTAGTACACCGCCACCCCATCTCTTCCTGTGTGTGTTGTAAAAGGCAACTAAGAGATAAGAAAGCCGCTACCACAATCCCTGAGGTGACAGCCAGCGTGACATGTTAAGATCATTCATCCCTCATGCACATGTGCGTAAAGTTCGTAATGTGCGTAAAGAAGCCCAGCAGTGGGCGATCTGGAGCTAGCCACGGTTTATTGTACGGTGTTGTCGACTGCGACCCGCAGGTCGCGGGGGTGAAGCTACGCAGCTACTGCGGAGACTGATCAACAGCAAGCACCTGGGCATGACGGTTTCTCCGTTGCGATCTTCTACTTCACCTTTACCGCCTACTTCACAACCGCCTAATGGAGCTGTTTCGCCGGTCAGACACTTTATACACTTTTTCATGCAGTTATCTTTAAGCTCTTTATGGGTAATAATAACTAAATGAGCAGCAAATCGATGGCAGCAAATTTAAAGGCGAGTTAGATTCTCTGGTTACCATAAATTCGAAAATACGTAATTTTTTGATCACGATTTGCTCCTCATTTGTCCTTTTTTGCTGCGCGTTTAAAAACAAACCTAATTAATACAACTTTTCTACTAATTTATGATTTTAAATGAGAAAAGGAACCTTATTCGGCTCGTATTTCCCTAATTAGCGAAATCATGATAATTATCTTAAAAATCAGACGTTTAAGTATGTTTCCTTCTATTTTTTGAACAGAATCTTGAAACAAGATAGGAAATTTTAACCAAAATCAATAAATCCATACCAATAAGGTTCATTTACTCAGATAACATCAAATTTGCTAACAAGTCCAGGTATCTCTGCAAATTTTTCATTCATTCGATAAATGCATAATCAATGTTATTTATACTGTTTACTGTTGGGTTTTTCCGATGTTTCATTGAGAAGTTGAGGTCGATTGCTCGGGTCAAACAACTATTTGATTATTTTTAGACAGAAATTATTTTTCCCACTTTACACTTGAGTAGTCACTAAACTAAAAAGAGACTGCACGACACAGCTATTCTTGAGCAAATACAAATTGCACATGAAGACATTACGCAAAACGAGGTTATTTGTTGTTTACTAGTATGTTGTTATGCTAATAAGATAATAAATTACCTTTGTTTCTTCCTTGAACATGATTGAGGTAGATATTCTGTATGTGGTTATCGTTTTGTTTTTGCATACTCGTACAAGTTGTATGATACAGATATAATATAGTAATGGTAAACAAACAAGTACACGGCACCATTCGCAACGAACTTGTTTTTAAGCCTCGGTGAGGTTGTGCGGCACCCATCAAGATACAATACTATCCTCCTGATTCGTAGATGTCCATGTAATATTTCATATACACTCCCCGATCTAATCTGCAATTTCTCCTGAATGTCCTCGTAATTCACCTGTTTTTACAAATTAAATTGTTCACTGCCACCACGTTTTCTAACATATCAGCCGTTAAAGGGCGACCGCTTCTTTCTCCGTCGGCCAAACTTAGTCGACCACGCTTAAATTGATTGTACCAACGATAGATACGCAATTGCCTTAAAAGGGCACTTGTCTGCAAACGCCATTTGAAGTATATTAAAATAATCTTCCGGTTTTAAAGAACATTTAAAATCATACAAAATTATAGCGCGGAAATGTTTCCGACGAATATCCATTTTTTAATGAGACACGATATTTTGATTCAGCTCCTAAGAAAATATGGAGGGAAATTTTAATTTAAAATGTTTTGTTTTTATGTTGTAGATAGTCATAGTTTTAATTGACATTAAAACCAGCCAGTGTTATTTAGATAAAAACTCTGTAGCAAAACTTTCTGAGTAGGCTTTTAGAATTATTAACTTTGGTAAGATTTTCTAACTTAAACTGTCGTTATATCAAGATTTACTTTAAATAGAAAGTAGCAATATCTGAGAATTAGAACCGACAGTAAAGTTTTCGATAGTAAATTTTCCAAAAAAGTACAAAGTTTTATATGACATTATTTTAGATAATATCACATACATATCTAACTAAACTACATACCCGTTCAAAATATTCCATAGTTTACAACACTATGCTGAAACTATCTTTTGGCCACGCATGGTTATGCTTGAATGTTTTATTCCCTTCAAAATGAATGGTTTTCTTCAATATCCCTTTAGAAAACGATTTCTGGAATGATATTGAAGATACTACCACATTTCTTGAAGAAACGTTCAAGAAATGTGGTAGTCTCTGAAACCATAACCATGTCTGACCAAAAGATGGTTTTAGCATAGTGTTATAAAAATATGAGCGCTGAGTCAATGCCAATGAATCTTTAGAACCTTAATCCTAATCATTTCTGATATGATCTTTTAACCTCAAGGGTTTAAGTGCTTGTTAAGACACGGCGGAATCCGCGTGGGTGTAAGCCGAATATATCAACCGCGCGGAGTCTATTTACAGTCTCATTTAACGCCTTCATATTAGTACAAACTTGTCCGCGCGGATTACCGCCGTGTCTGAACAAGCACTAAGAAAACTATCGGATGTTAAAATCATTAACTATAGCGCTCATTAACGTTCGAGTTTCAAAGGTTCATTACTGTTCACTGAGCACTCAAGCGTCTAAAGTTTAGCATCGATATACGTGTGTCATCCAGAACGGCGAGTGGCAAAGCGGCCGGTGCGGCGTGCCAAGCGTGGGCGCGGGCGTTGCAGGCACGGCGCGCAGGAAGCAGAGCTTCCCGGCGCGCGCGCAGCCGCCCTCGGCGCACGACCCGCCCGCCGCGCCGCTACCGCCCTACACACACTCGGAAAACGTGAGTTTGACAATATAAGCATGCGGATCATTCGCATAAGGACAGATTCTCATAACGACACACAGTCAACCCGAGTGTTTGAGATGAGTTTGAAACTATTTTGAGAAGGCTTTTATTACTGCCCGTATTAAGATGGTTTTAAGATGATCAATTTTTAGTAATTTCAAAGGTAAATCACAGGTAAATATTGGGCCTAATTCTGAAGGCAGAAAACTAATTTTAACTTAAAATTAGTTCTTCTGTCACTTTGCCGTCTAATAGGATATTTTGAATTTAAAAAGAGACAGGTAGATCAAATCAAGTTAACTTTAGTGCTGTCATTGATGCCCTCAGAATAAAAATATGACGTAACCTAAATCACGCCGGTCATTTTTTGTTTAAGACTATCCTGTCTTTTCGAGAATCTGTCCTTATGCGAATGATCTAAGCATGCTAGTTACTACAAGCGATACGATTCATTCGCGATAATCAGACAACAAAACCGATATGATGTCTTTTTTATTATTAAGCTATAGATTAAATTGTCATGTCAACTTTATTCAATTATTCTGGTTGGTCGAGCTGACCATTCAACTTGTCGGTCTCGATAAATTGTGTCACCCGTAGATTTTACTCTAACATCTCTCGAGTTTCGAGGGCCCTTATGAGAACTAAGTATGTGTGCGAGCACTATGACACTAATATCATGTATTGTATGTGTGTGTAATAATGTGTATGTTTTAAAATATATTATTTTGTTATTCCTTTAATTCATCAATTACGTCTATTTATTGTTGACTGGAAGAAATCGCTTTAGCGGCCACCTGTTGTACTTTCAGTTGCCTGTATTCTTTCTTTTATCTATGTTTTGGTGTACTAATAAATGGTATATATCTATAATTTATCAAATTAACTAAAATTCCATACTATACGCCTTCAAAAATTGTATTTATATTTACAGAAAGAACTTTTCCATTTGATTATTACAGCAAGAACCTACAGACGCGAGTCAATCCGGCGGAAACGCTCGGTCTGGGTCCGGACCTCGCGTAGAATTATCCTGTTCAAACTGCGGGACTCACACCACCACGATATGGCGACGAGACGCACGGGGTGAAATGGTCTGCAACGCTTGCGGACTATACTATAAGCTACACGGGGTTCCGAGACCCACGGCCATGCGGCGGGACACGATACACACGCGGCGCCGTCGCCCGCGGCACGATTCTAAGCATACAAGGAACAGTAAGTTGAACCTTATTTCTAATGGCATAAAGCATAATATCGTCTGCAATACTTGCTGACTGTACTACATGAAGTTCCGAGACCTATGGCCACACAGTGCATACGCAGCGCCGTCGCCTGTGACACGATCCAAGCACGCCCGGAACACAGTTGAACCTTATTACTAGTATCATAAGCCGTAATATCGCCTGCAACGCTTGTGAATTATATCATCTCCTTATAATCTATACATAGAATAAAATCGTAACAGAGCCGTGTCTTAAATGAAATATTTTTTGAAAAAAAAAATCAATACTGTGTATTTACTCTTATGAACGATACAGAGCCCAAAACAAACATTTTTAGAATTTTTGTCTGTCTGTCGCCACGCGCATCACGTAAAATCTACCGGACGGATTTTAATGGTGAAGTTATAGCTTATTTGCTGGGTTATTTAGGGTACTTTTATCCAGATCGATTATACAGTTCCCACGGGAATCACAAGTTCACGCTAACGAAGTCACAGGCATCGCTAGTAACATCTATAACTTGCGGTGCAAGAGCTTCGTTCGCGTGAACTAAATTAAAGTATACTAAATATTAACTTATAAATTATAATTTTGCCTTGTTTCATTAAAATCCATCCCTCAGTTTTTGTGAGATGCGCGTGGCGACAGACGGACAAATATTACAAAAAATGTTTTCATCTATAAACACTATACTTTACACTGCAATGACTTGTTTACAAAATATTTCTTGTACAGACACGGCTCTGTTACGATTTATTATATGTACAGGTCTCGCAACAAGAGTTGAGGCGAGCAACACATGCGTAGGTTTATGTGCGTTGATGTATGTGTACACGCTCGCAGCGGCAACGTTAGTGTAGCGTGACTGAGAATCTCTTCCTGTCTCGCTTGCACGCACTCGTTTTATAAAGTGAAAAAAGGATAGTTAGTGTTTACGTTGTATGGATTGGATTTTGTACAGCGTGTCTTTAGTTCGTTTTATCGTGTCGACTTAAAAGGTTATCTGACGTGTTACTGTGACGTGATCACATGTTAAATATTCGAGTGATTTTTATTATCATTTTGAAAGGTGTTATCGGTGTTTATTTATTATTTAGTTATATTATTATGAGTGTATATAAAAAATATATCACACCGTAACTTTAAAACATCCTGTATCCTACAAATGCGTCTGCTTGAGTACTGTGTTCGCCTCGACTCTTGTTGCGAGACCTACCTATATGTATAGATAACTGTGGTTATAAGTTTATTTTTTCTCTGTATTGTGATTGTCGCAAGTGTAAAACTGACGATCTAAACCCCCAGAGAGTCGCCGCAGCGTGGGTCCGTGCGCGGAGAGCAGCGAGGCGAGCGCAGCTGTGAACAGCGACGCGCCCGAGGAGGCCGTGATGGCGGCGCTGCGCCGGCAACTGCAGCCGCATCTACTGGCTGCTCTACACGCGCAGAACACGCGGCTGCAACACCAACAGGTGACTATGCACGGCTAAACTATATATATATAATAAAATCGTAACAGAGCCGTTTCTGTACATGAAATATTTTTTGAAGAGTCATTGCTATGTAAAGTACACGAGATGCAGAGCCCAAAACAAAAAAAATAGAATTTTTATCTATCTGAACGCGCATCACGCACACTTGGCACAGCTGTAGCTCAAGTGGCGGATTAACATATAAGGTACTTTTTATCCATTATAGAGTTCCCATGGGGATCAAGCTATGCGTCTACCCGTACGAAGTCACTAGCACCAACTAGTAAATAATACATGCACACACTTACACTGAGTTTCTTTCGGAAAAATTAACAACTTCTGTTCTACGTTTTTTAAAAGTCACCACTTTTTTGTCACACAAACCACTCAATCTCACCGCGCAGGTACTGTCGCACCGACTAGTGTGGTGTCGGTCGATTTTACAATAGCACCACACTATCTGTTCTCACAGGTATCATAAAAAGCGACTAAGAGACAACAAACCCGCTACCACAAGCTACAACTACACCACCTCTAAAAGAGTAGACCCTCCAACTCGCGGCGAGTTGGACAAACCATTTTAACTCGCAAACCATTTTAAAGCCACACATCTCTCGTGCAGAACAAGAATGTAAAAGTCCAAAAAGGTTACGGTTTAGGTATCTGATAGTAGCGGTTCAGTTAGCAGCTATTTAAGAATGCAGTGTGCGGCGATGCCGTTGTTGTGAGTAGCATAGAGTAATTCAGATTTATTTTTTTTAAAATGTCTTTTCATAAGGATAATACCAAGTTCAGACAAAGTCTTAGAACAAAACTTGTTAGTTTTAATAATAGAAATTCAGTGTTAGGATGATGCAGGTATTTTTTTATTTAACCCTGTATAAACAGTAAATTGAGTATTGTATTACTATCGTAGTATTTATTTCTTTTATTAGAAAAATAAAAAAAATATTGCCTTTAATTTCGGTTTCGCAATATGGAGTCTTCTTTCCTGTAATGTGAAGAAAATACCAAAACTTAATTGCTACAGGTAAATCGCAGTGGTGAATACGACGAGGCACCTCTAAATCTTGTGGCAAGTCACACCGCAGCTGAAGAAACGCATTGACCGCGCTGTGATATGTGCGCGCCCGCATATTAAAGTGCGTGTCCAGAAATTTATATGCGCCGTACCCGTAAATTTACGTGCGTGCTTCCAAAATGACGTGCGTGCCCGCAAAATGACGTCGTATCCGCAAATTATCATTACGCATCCGGTAAATCGCGAACCAACATTAGTATGGATACATTGGTAAGCCACAATATATGTTTGTTCCAAATATTATGATTCTCTTTTGAGAATGACATGGAATCGATGATCTAACATCATTTTCTAATAAAATATTTTTGACTGTTGATGGAAATCCGATAAAAACGTTTTTTTTGGTTGATTGTTGATGGAAATTATAATTGGTTCTTCAATGGTCATAATGTTGTTAATGTAACTATTAGGCATTAATGCGTTCAGTTTTATTATATCTTACAACGGAGGTGTATCCATACTGTAAACAGTAACAAATTTGCCAAATTGCCGCATATATCGACATATTCGATTACTTATATATATTTTCTTGATAAATATCAGACTTTTGACTGTTTATATATAATATTCGATTTCATTTTCCACCATTTTATTGCAGAATGTGTTACCGCGGTTATTTTATAAAGGTAGAATAAAAATATTAAGAATAAAACCACAACTGTCCTCCTCTATAAAACTATCGCTCTAACACGTCGTCCCATAGCAGCAATATCAGAATATTGTGTTACGTTACTACATATATAGAATAAAATAACACAAATATACATGTATTTACTATTTGTTGTACACGATAATATTGTGTTACAAAAAAAATACGCGGTTGAGAAATTACCTAGTAAATACATATGTAAATCTATCGCGATATTGGAAAAGGAGAAATTAATAAATAAACGAAAAATAATAAAGTGAAATATTTGCAGGTTCTCAACCTACGTAAATCAATTCTACCACAAACTTTTATTCGGTAACAAAAGCGTATAGGTGAACATTTTCTCAAGTCCATTTTGTGTTAAAAATAAGTCAAATAACCAATTTGGTTCATTTTCGTTATTCGTGCCCTTGTTCATCAGCAGTCTGAATATTTTTTCATATGGTGATATGTAAGGCCAGTGTTAAAAGACAATAGTTAAAAACGTCAGTTCTGGAGGTGTGAAGAGATTGCTCCAGTATTATTATTAAAAATAGCAGGCATTATTTGTTATATGCACACGAGAAAGTGAAGATGTATTTGCATTAGTGCCTATTTTAATAAGAAACTTAACGCAATAGGATTTATTTCTGTGTGTATGATATTCAATTAAGTAATAAGAATAATCTTGCGTGTAGTAATTAATGGAAACGCACGCGCAAATACTGTGGTGGTGTGGAAAAGGAGGAGAGTCACAAAAACTACAAAGTGAGTACGTGTTCTTAGCCTGTCTTACACTCACCAGTCCTATAACGAAACAAGTTCAAATACTTTTCAATTATTATAGGTAAATAATACGTAGGAGTATATTATTATTTTTACAGTTTTTTAATTTTATCAAAAATATTTTATAATTTTCTTGACTTATCCCATTTTTCGATACGGCCACAGGATTTATAATTGCTGAGATCCTAACAGTGTTTCTTACATTATATGTGTGGTCTTTAAGGGCCTTTTAAGATTTATGTGAATTTCTATCGATATTTTAAACAGACTTTATATGGATCTGGAATGTGTGATATGGTTGCGTTGACAAATAACAGATTGCTACATATAATTAAAATAAATTCGAGTTGCTCACAAGAAACTTGATATCTTCTCACAAGTGAAATATTAAATGCAAAGGCACTAAAATTAACAAAAAGTGTAAAGCGCGATAAAATGAAGATAAGTTGAAAATATTTCTTTACGTCTTTTTATCTAGATTAAATAAAAAAGATAAACATTGTTTGAACTAATTTTGTGATAGGATTATTTTTTGTTGGCATAGAGTATGCAAGGGACTTTTTGTTTAATTTCCACGATTCATATAATCACGCAATTATTGTTCGCTCTCAATATATTTGTGACGCAGCAATATGCATGTATAGCGTGGAGCGAGCTCTCCGCGCGATCGTCAATTTGACGTAAACTCGTTGAAGTCTCAATTACTCGTATAATGTAGGTAGGTGATAGGTGAAGCGTTATTACTGCTCTTGTAAGCGTTGCCTTAAAATGCTCTCTTCATGTTGATGACATTATATGTACGGTTACCTTATTATTCAGGAATCAAGTATTCGTTTAGTTCTAGGCTATTTTATAAGATATTGTAAATTTTTATTTACTTAGTTGTAACGTAATGTTAGTTCAGTAAATTATAGTTTTTAAATTTAATTTATTTCCTTCCGGTCAGTATTTACATTGTAAGTATTTTTTTATTTCTGTCAAGTATTGCCTTTAGTTTTAAGGTCACGAAACGTATGAAGCAATAATGATAAACGAGTCTAATTAAATATCAGAATTTGCAAAACAATTTTATTATATATTTTTAATAAATATGACTAACTAATATCCAAGCAATAAGTGTGTTTACAATCAGATGTACATTTATTTACCGATCTATATTGGTAATGCATTATTCTCGTTTAAATATATTTACAAAATGTTGCCTTTATACATAATAATATCAAATAGTTTTCGGCATTATTATAATAGATATCTTGTAGGTAAGAAAACTAAGTAATCGTTCAATGGGTTCATTTATCGGGCATTTTTGGATGTTTAGCATTCAAATGTAACGAGTAACCAAAAGTTTGCGGCATTACATGTATCGAGTAAACTAGCGGCGTCACCTCATTGTGGTCAGTGTTTGTGTATATTTATAACAACAAAGCATTTACGTTCTCTCTACTCGTACTCGGCTGTTTTGTTATTGCTTCCGCTACTTGCTGAACTGTGAACTATTCACCGCCGTCCTCTACTTCATGTTCTCTACTTAATTTAGTGTTTAATATTTTGTTTAGTGTGGAACCGCCACGGGCCAGTATACAAGCAGTCTTGGAGACTTGTGATAATATAAGGTAGACGTTAGTTCAGCTAACACACGGTTGACACTTGGCACGTACCTACCGCTACTGGGTTTGCACCGAACTCAAGTGATTCTCTCGCAGCTAGCTCATCGACGTCGTCCGCGCATTACGCGTTATGCTTAACGTATTTGAAAAGCTTTAAAAATTGAGATTATTTGTTCTTTATTATTGGGATCACTGCAGTCGTCGTTGTGGTAGTGTTTACACTGCTTATATCTCACGTGTCGGCGAAGTGTCGCTTCACTCTGACAATAAATATGTCCTTAGCGCGTACATTTACGTACATATTCTCAAATTATGCTCTCTACGCAGCGTGTTTAGCTCTCTTGTGTGATATTATATTGAAATGATCTGATAGTAAAAATTCTATATAATTGTGCGTATTTTCTAATAGGGAAAGCGTTTACATGACACGTTTCCAAAAATACTCGTACTCGTCAATTCGTATTTGCGATTAGTATAAAGATTGCAAGTTAACAAGTTTTGAGCGTCAGGGCACAGAATCATCATCACTCTTTTTTGAGGAGTTAAAACCGTTTCCCGCGTCCAGCGACAGAAGCTGGCAGTAGTAATGATACAGTATTATTTTATTATGTTTTATCTTTGTACATTTTGTGTTTTAGAGTGTATAATTTTACAGTAGCTTTATCTAGTTGACATCCGAATTTTATAATTTACCTTATAATTTGAGTCTCACGGATACAATTATAGACCTCTTAATTGTTCCTTTATCTGTTTTAAATATAATACTAAACTCCATCTCCCTTTTCTACTAAAAAGGATTCATAGCAATAACAACCTACGCTATTCGATCTTCCAATGTGTTAATTTATTATTACTTAGGATAATATTTGTATTACGAGTTGATGAACAATGTATCGATATTTAGTTACTAACAAACCGGTTGTGTTGTGTGTGCTTACGTCTAACAAGTATGTGTTTGTGATTTTGTTTTTTCTTTTTGTTTACGTCTGTGAAAACAGCTACAGAAAACGTAGCAGTTGTTATTTAAAATAATTTATGCTGAAATATTGGCGTCTTCGTATGAATCTCGTTGAAATTCCATTTGTTTGTAACAACGTTCTTGAAGACTGACAGATAAACTCCTCGCTCTCTTGACGTCTTCTGTTGAACCGTCGTTGTGTACTCAATAGATTCCCTCAAGTAGTGTTGATATATCTATAAAGTATTTTAATTGAAATGTGATATGTGTTCGAGATTGTAGATGCGTGTTTTTGAAAAGCAATAACATTGTGATAAGTGGTGACGAGCATCGTATGCAAGTCGCAGCACGAGATGATTATATTCTGTATAGTGTAGAATGATTATTGTCAATTAAAACATAAGATATGGCCACGGAACTCTCAATTACTGGAAGTGCAAACAAGCGTAATATGAAAATTTAATATAGGAATGTATGTATAGTATATGAATATTTATTTTCAAATATATATTATTGGTACTTAGTAATTGCGGGCTCTGTACGTCAAAGTGCGCAAAAACTCCATGTCGGTAAAACTATTGTAAAGATGGCGTTTATGTAAGGACCCTAGCAGACTTGACTGTATAGCCAGTCTTTGAGTTAAAAGTATAACATTATAATTTCAATAAATTTGTAGTTATACAGATGAGCATCTTTAGCATCAAGAATCTTCGAATAATTGAAAGACACGTCTAGGTGTACGTCTTCATATCATACTTAGAACAGTTTTGTAACTAGTTCAAACAATTAAAACGAATTTCAGTCTGCTTGGGTTTTTAATACTCAATTTTCATTAATGTTAAAAATATTTGTAGACCGTATTATATACTTTCAACTGTAAATGTTATAATCTATTCAATTCAAAAATGTAATACGTTAATGACACGGTATAAAGCAATAATTTTCAATTTCAATCAATATTATATAAAGTTTAATGGACCATTTTAATTACTGTTGTCGTAAATAATACTTATTAGTAAGTTTCAGCATAAATTATCCGATTGATATTGTATCACGTGAGCACGAGCCGGAATGCTCATTGATATTGTATCACGTGAGCACGAGCCGGAATACTCATTGATATTGTATCACGTGAGCACGAGCCGGAATACTCATTGATATTGTATCACGTGAGCACGAGCCGGAATACTCATTGATATTGTATCACATGAACACGAGCCGGAATACTCATTGATATTGTATCACGTGAGCACGAGCCGGAATACTCATTGATATTGTATCACGTGAGCACGAGCCGGAATACTCATTGATATTGTATCATGTGAGCACGAGCCGGAATACTCATTGATATTGTATCACGTGAGCACGAGCCGGAATACTCATTGATATTGTATCATGTGAGCACGAGCCGGAATACTCATTGATATTGTATCACGTGAGCACGAGCCGGAATACTCATTGATATTGTATCACGTGAGCACGAGCCGGAATACTCATTGATATTGTATCACGTGAGCACGAGCCGGAATACTCATTGATATTGTATCATGTGAGCACGAGCCGGAATACTCATTGATATTGTATCACGTGAGCACGAGCCGGAATACTCATTGTGAACATTAATTATTGTTGTATAGATGATAAATAATGTGACTTACGCAGGGATGGATACTTAAATTATTAAAATTTTAACTGATATATTGGCTATGTAGTGAGTAGAATATTTTTTTACAAATAAATGATAGCAGCTACTACGTTCTGCCTTTTATTTATCGTCATCAATATTGTCTTATATCAATAGTTTAAAAATTACGATCATGACAGATAATCCATTGAATATGTTGTTATAAAGGCGATGCCGATGAAGATGTAATTTTTGAAGATAGTCAAAGGAACAATAAACGATTATTATTAATCAGTGTGAGAACATCTGTACCAATCAGTACACACGTCACTGTGGTTGACATCACCCACTAAAATAAATAAATGAAGAATTTATTTTTTACAGGTGCGTCTTTTAAATATACCTACTGAAAGTCATCTCAATCTTGGCAGATAATGATAATGATGAAAGCTAGATACACAAGGAAACTTTCTCGAACATGTGCAGGAGATAAAAATCAGCCAAGAATATGCTCGTTATCATCGAGATGTTCTCACATTGAGAACTGTAGCAGGTGAGAATCGTATGAAGTTTGGTCGCATACGAAAATCCTATACAATATTTTCATCCGAACTGTGTTTGAGAAACTGAGGGTCATTTCACATGAAAGAGCAATAGCTCGCACCAACGTATCTACTCGCGACGTCGCGACTGCGTGCAGTCTCGCACTGTGTTTTATAAAGGACTTTTCCCTTTAGTGGGGTACCGCGAGGGAACGGGATACGAGAGTGAGCGCGCCACCTGCGGCGCCCTGTCTGATCGACCGTTCGCTAGAGGCAACATGCGGTCGCGAGCCTACTCGCGGCGGCGCCACGCTACCCATTCTTTGCTCTCATAAAATTAAATATTATTCAGTGTAGATATAGTTCCATGTGCAATTTAAAACTGCACTGTATCTACGTGCCTCGCCGCTGCTCTTCCAATGTGATAAATGTGACAAGAAAGATAAATACCGTGCCTGTTCTTACGTTGTTTGGGGCTGTATTCTGCCGCACACGATCAAAGTGAAAGGTCGCGGCAGAAAAGCCTCTGCTGTTTCAGTCAATCGGTGACGATAGCTTCCATGGACACTAATTCAGCATTCGCAATTTACCCCGTGTCCTGCTAGGCTGCGCGTCGCTTCGCTAATCGCTATGTCAAGCATTCGCTGCCCAAACATGTATCCCGCGTGAGCAATGCGTCTTGCATCGCGGCACGTTCACACGTTCGTTTTAGGGAATGCAAACCAGTGTTAACCAAAACCGGAAAATCGTTTTTAAGCCGGGTTTTTAACATTTTGTAATCGGTTTCCGTTTTCACAAAAAATACTAAGCATTATCTGAAGGTAGAATGGTTACTCTTTCTAAATAATATAAAAATATCAATGTAGGAATTATGTTTAAATTGACCTACAACTTGACTTAAAAAAAGAGTTAGGAGATGGTTTAGTCAGGCAGGAAGTGAAAAAGTCAAGGAAGATATTATTAAAAAAACTTATGCACTTAAAGATGAGGAGACAAGTGTTGGCGATCGCTGACATCTCGCGTCGTAGTATCGAAATAAGCGACATCTGTGGGCGAACCCCGGTACTACGAGAGCAAACAGCGACACTAGCGACAGCGGCTGATTCAAGAACCAAGCATCTAATGACTGGAGGGGAAGGAGAGGGCGCTGGCAGACGGTATAAAAGGGGCGAGCGCACCTTTCGAGCCCTCTTTTTTGCCGTTCAGCGTCGGAGTGACAACACTGTGCTATTTCCGTGTGTAGTAGATCGATATAAGTAATCCGGCAGTTGTTCTACGGGTTAATAACTATTAAAGGCAACACAAGTTTTCAGTGACACGGCCGACGAGTGGACCTCAACAAGATACATGAATATCAACCTGCATTCACCATTTTTTGACACGCCTCAAAAATTTGACAGTTTTGGCCTCGTTCGGATAAAAGCAACAGCTGCTAAGTATCCTTTGATTGAAAAACGATTGAAAAGCTTTGGTTTAGATTTTAAAGAGCAGGTCTCATCATGACTGATGGGGCCAATGTTATGATTAAAATATCCATTTACGGTTTGCCCGTGTACCATTAATTATGTTACGCCTACGCTTTGCAACTTGCCATATTGGGCGTGCTTTATAAAAATGTACTGGCCGAGATTAATGTAGATAGTGGTATTGACTAACAAAATGACGAAAGCGATAGTGAATCAGAAGTGTTAGAAATAGTACCATCAAGAAATAAATTGTCGTCATCACTATATAATGCCGAGTACAAACCTTTGATAGAAACAGTATGGGTTTAGAAACTCACGAACAAAAAATTATAAAATTTTGCGGTAATCCATTACTGAGGTGTTTGGTAAAAATTTGACTCATTGACTGTAAGACAAGGTGAAGTTCGTTGTCTAAGATGTTGGAGCGATTTATCAAGACATACCCATGTATTCACGCACTAATTAATTTGAAGTGTAATACATTTGCCGATGAAGATCTTGCTTTGCTCAAGCACCTCCATGGAGTGTTAGAAATAAAAGTGTTCTGGAAGTTTTATGTCAGGAATAGGCTACATTTTTAACGGCGCACACTTCTTAAACGTATGATTAAGAAACATTCCAATATGCCTGTAAATTTAAGCGCAAAGTTAATTTCACTGCGGAAAAGAATTGGCGACCGATACCTTTCAATTCAGGGTGTTGTATTTTGGGATAGTGTATGATGTTTTGATTAGTGATAACAGAAATGTTAAATCTGCTAGTAACGAGTACCTACATACTCATACGTTCGGCTCAAAAATTCCTAGTTTAATAGTGATTGTGTAATACTAAGTTTTACATTTTACTAACCAACTAACCTTTTCAATTGTCAATTAATGAAGTCTGTCATGAAAATTTAGATCAAAAAAACTGTTTCAAAACCGGTTAACCGGTTTTAAACTTCAAAACCGAAAAAAACGGTGTTAGATTTGGTCCGGGTTTTGCATTCCCTAGTCCGTTTGCAAATAATTGCTCTTTTCTAAACATAAATACCTATATGTTTTCACTGAGTAATAAGCGACAAATTTTATGTTTTCATATTAAAATTCGAATAGTACTGACTGCAACTGCACGTCCACCACTGCCATGTAGGTCCTCGACGTGTCCCGCCATTGTGCTAGCAGCTAGATAGATAGAGCTCTAGTGCACGGCGAATGGCGGAGAGCGCGCCATCGCACTTCGCCTCGATGTTGACAATTTTATTTTGTTATTTATGAACAAAAATTCACAGCAAGACAGGGAATGTGACTTATTTATACATTAAAAATAAGCTTATTGCGAAAACTGATTTTACTATGTATACAATGCAAAATACCTAATTTATAACAGTTAACAATTAACTGTCGCGTAAGACAAGTGAGTGTATGTATATGTGTAATTTCCCATACAAAACTGTTTCTGTTTCTGTTGAGATTATTTACCTTTGTTATTTACGATTCACCAGATTGATACTCTGCTTTTGTGCAAACGGTAGTTTTGAGATTAATTTGTCTAACATGCTTCTTCGGTTCATCTTTGTACCTGTCTCTGGTCTCAAGACAAAACTCCCAGTGTGGGCCATTGTGTCATTTCTTATTATAGTCTTATATTGTAAATCGGGTCTAAACACGTACAATTAAAGGCTTTTGTTTATCTTTTATTTCTATTCGACGTTTCGGCCTAGTAATCTAGGCCGCACGACACCGCACGTGGTCACGAATTGACTGTGCCGAAACGTCGAGTAGAAATAAAAGGTAAAGAAACGGCTTTAATTCGTTTAGGGCTGATTTAAAATATAAAATGTGTAGAAAACACGAAGAAAATTATATTATACTACAATTTATTTGAAATCAATAATCATGAAATAAAATACATTTTTTTTGTAATATATATATTACATTATTCTAACATTATTACATTATATATATTATTCTAAGTAACAGTAATAATAGGTCTCTTGACAGCTTGCCGCGCCTTTCGTCGCTTTTCGCGTGTTTTTCTATTCCAGGTGGCTTCTCTAAACAGCTGCTCGCTGTCGGCCGCCTCGGCCTCGCGTCGCAGCCATTGCAGTGCGTGTACGTTGTACCCCACCATGTCCTGAAACAAATTATAAAAAGTCACTAATAATAAAGAACTTCACACTTAAGCGACAAAGCTAAAAATTAAAACACTACACTCGATGGCCCACACTAGGATTCGCGTCGTGGGGCCAGAGGCTAAAGAAGAATGTATGTCCAGACCACGCAGACCCGAACAATACGTAATGTATGTCCGACCGAGAATGGAATTGAACCCGGGACCTCTTGCACAGCGCAATGGGACACTACCGAATGGGCTTATCGTTTGTAATCAATTTAAAATTGTAAATTACTAAAACATTCATTGAAATGTGTTACATTACCCACTACATAATTATTAATACAATATTTATGCCGTTGTTAGACAGTCACACTCGCGAGAACAATCCACTCAAGTTTTGTTTTCATACTCGTATATTTGAGAAAATATCTCAATTATATAAATATATATCATTTTAAACACTGACTATATATATCATATATCAACTACTGGCAATATGTATATCATTTTAAAGGCATGAACACCCACTTACTAATAAAAGGAATGTTAAAAAATTATCATTATTCAGGTATAATAAAAAAAAATTGTTACTTGTTAAATTGCTACAGCGGTGAGGGGAAACATCGTGAGGAAGGAAACCCGCATGCTCCAGAAATTTAAAAAATCTGGCGTATGTGATCCACCAATCCGCACTGGGCCCGCGTTGTAGATTACGGCCCGAAACCCCCCAGTGATTTATTTACTAGGGGAGGTCTGTGGAGGGGAGCAGTGGGATGTTATAGACTGATACAATACAATTGGTGTAATAAAATTAAAACTATAGAGACTCATTTCCGCTCGGATCGCGTGCCCTTCAACCCTATAAAAGCACGTGTAAACACAATATTTTTATTACTCACTTATCAGAAATTGACCTTTGAACGTCTTCGCCAATTACTCAGTAATTACATTATCGAAACCATGGACATGCAGTCTGAAGACGCCGCTCAAGCTGTTGCCGTATTGCATGCAACAAGGGCACGTTATGCTGTTGTTATAACCAACGTTATGTTGCTGCACAGTTGCACCTGAGCCAGTCAGCTATCTCCAGAATTTACAGACGTTATCTGAAGATCAGTACCTTTGCATGCAGACCAGGTCCAGGCCGAAGATGTCCAAACGAGACAACCCCTTTAAAATAATGTCGTTAAGAAATAGGCACTTGACCGCGGTTAAGAACCAACTAAAGATTAGACAAGTACGAAATCGAACTTTCAGTCACTGTACAGACAGACAGAAGAAGCCAACCTAACACCGAAGAGACCAGGTGCGGGGTCCAAATTGACAGCAATCTATAGACCAGCAATCTGGCATATCTCACTCATAACATAATATTTGTCGGAAGTCGGAATACCTATCTTGAACTGACCAGCGCTAAGTCCTGACTAATGCTATTGAGCATGTACGAGATGAGCTCAAAAGAAGGGTTCGAGCTAGAAATCCTGCTCCTATGTTACTTAGCGATCTAAAGATTGCGATTGCAGAACAGTGGAGAAGGTCCATAAAAACGGCTTTAAGGCTCCTACAATCCCACAAGGGATTGGGGAGGTGATACCAAGTACTCAAAAGCTAGGTGTTGTAATTAAATTTGTTTAGTTTTCTTTAAAAATCGTTTCTTCTTTCTTTTAAATCCTGTTTTTTACTTTCACATTTTCACTATTTCTGGTTTTTAACATTTTATTCACTGAAATGCTGAATAAACGCAATGGTTGTACCATAGGAAAGGGCATAAAATCAGCTTTCCAACAATGATACCAAAATACATATAATGGCATTCACAAATTCGTATTAAATCAGGTCGAACACTTTATATTAATTACTGGTATTTTGATTAACACGGCCTTTCGCCCTATCGTTTTTTCCTACGCCGTTCATGACCCTGCCAACTGACCCTTACCTGTAATTACAACCGGATCCTTTTGATTAGATTGTCGCACGCGCTATACCTGCGTGAGGAGCACTTTTTTGACTGCTTAGAAATTTCGTTCATTTCTCTCTCTATGTTCTCCCCTTTCTGGAACATGTACGTCACACAGGTTCGGATTACAGCCGTCTCTTACGGTACTAGGAGTGCATGAATTCTAGTAGCTGTACGATGTTCGCTTTCGATGCTACTAAATTCGCATAGTGAACAAATTCCGCTTCGTCTCTTAACTTACCTATCTGTATCTACTTATCGTGTATCTAACAGTGGGCTTACCCTCAACTCGTTGAGCCTCATGATAGCCTTGGTCTGTATCATGTGCTTGAGCAAGCCGTGGTCGGCGACGAGCAGTGCGCGGTGCACCCTCAGCAGGAACACGACGAGGCGACACAGCAGCACGGGCTGGTTGTCGCGGCAACATGCGCACGCGACGCTAAACTACACTAATAGCAAGGCTTCTTCTAGATCGCTGACGTTATAAAATATGTTATACTTAATAATACCCTCCACCCATGGCCCTACCAACCTTATGGTTTAAGGACCGAATGTGGTAGATTCCTTACTTGCGTGGCCTCTTTCCGGCAGTTACTCTCTTGAAACCCTAAAAATTTCTTTCATCTCTCTCCATTTAACACTTCTCCCTTTTCTGAGGCGTGTATTACACACCACATAGGTTAGTCGCCGGGTAGTTTTAATAGCCATTTCTTTCGATGCCGAATTCTAGCAGCCGTTCGCCTCCGATGCTACCAAGTCCGCACAGTAAATCGGCCCCGTTTCCACCCGCACTACATCGTCCAACATTCTACCGCGCCGTACAGTTCACAATGCCATAGAACGTGGTCCCTGTACTCATCGGCCGCTCCGCAAAAACCTACATAACCTACTTATCGTCTACGTAACACAAGACTCACCCTCAACTCGTTGAGCCTCATGTTGGCCTTGGCCTGTATCTGTATCATGTGCTTGAGCAGGCCGTGGTTGGCGACGAGCGGCGCGCGGTGCACCCTCAGCAGGAACACGGCGAGGCGACACAGTAGCTCGGGCTGGTCGCCGCGGTCCAGCAGTCGCGGTAGCATGCGCACTATGTCGCACGCTACGCTGAACGGCACCAATAGCAGGGCTTCTTCTAGTTCGCTGATGTCACAATACGATAAAGAAATAGGGAAATAATTAAATGAGCAGTAGAAATTGGCAGGAAATTTAAAGCAATTAAACAACTTTGAACGGTTTAAATCGCGTATATTTAACATTATTTATATCCCGACGTTTCGAACACTTTGCAGTGGACGTGGTAACGGGGTGACTAATTGATTTTATTTGCCACTTGAGTTATTAAGAAATTATTTGAACTACCGTCTGAAAATTTTTTTTAATCATAACATTCCCTATGCACGCAGTATTCGCTCACGGTGTCTAGAGGCCTTGCAGTATTGCGTTGACCTTGGGATTTAATTAATTTAATGACTGGATCCCAAGCCGGTGGTACTTGCCAACCATTTTCTCTATTGAAATTTGGGTGTTTCTTGATTTCAAGAGCCTCGCGTAACATTCTTGGCATGAACCGGGTCTATCTAGCGAGGATTTGTGGATTATCGAATCGAATGTAATAGTTTGGTTTGTCCACAACATGTTCACAAACTGCAGACCATTAATTAAATCCCAAGGCCAACGCAATACTGCAAGACCTCTGGACACCGTGAGCGAATACTGCGTGCATAGGGAATGTTATGATTAAAAAAAAAAAAATTCAGACGGTAGTTCAAATAATTTCTTAATAACTCAAGTGACAAATAAAATCAATTAGTCACCCCGTGAGCACGTCCACTGCAAAGTGTTCGAAATGTCGGGATATAAATAATGTTAAATATACGCGATTTAAACCGTTCAAAGTTGTTTAATTGCTATGTATAGTAATCGCGAAAACCTAAGAAAATATTAGGAAATTTAAAGGTTTACGTTAATTTTTTTGTTCAGTTAGGTTCTCTGGTGACGAAGCGGGAGATCATATTAAATATTGATTATTTCGGTAATTAAAAAATACGTTATTCTGTTAATCACGATTTGTTGCCCATTTAGTACTTTTTTGCTGCTCGTTTAAATACAAGTCAAAGAAATATATCTATTGCAGTGTGGTGTAAGCCGGCTTTAGTATAGCATCACACCATCTCTTCCTGTGGGTGTCGTAAGGGATAACAAAGCCGCTGTCCCAAGCCCTGCGGAACACTACCAACAGTGGAGCTTCTTCCAAGTCGCTGAAGTTACATACGACACATTCATAATGCGATACAACTTTTAGGGAGATTACGAAGGAATATGACTATTGCAGTGTGGTGTGATGTGTGCCGACTTTAGAATAGCACAACCCCCTCTCTTCCCGTGGAGATCGTAAGGGATGATCGCTACCACAAGCCCTAGAGAACTACACCATCTCTCGCTAACCCGCTTGGACAGCGTGCCATTTTAGGACCATGCATCCCTCATGCACATCTCTCGCTAACCCGCTTGGATAGCGTGCCAATTTAGGACCATGCATTCCTCATGCACAAGACAATGTACATAAGGAGACTCATGTGCAGTGGTGGACGACAAAACGCTGGTTACGGTTTTACGAACAAGCCTGCATTTTTCGGTATGTCCGCGTTACAGCGACCGGACGCGCTCAATACCAACCATAATCGCATCATTATTCCATTGTTGACAATAAATATTTTTTTACAAATTTGGTCGTTATTATAGATCGAACATGAAAAAATTAAAAAATGTTTCATTTTACGATTTTCTAAATCAGTTACTTTCAGGTATTCTGTGAGTTAATACGATAAAACTCAATGGTAAGATAAAATAAATCTCACCTGGATCGTATCTTGGTAAGCGTGTTGATGAAGAAGCTCTCCGGCGTGGTGGAGTTGTAAGCAACCATCAGGAGCGGCGGCTGCACAGGCTGCCCGCGCGCTTCCGACACTTCTTTTGCGTACTCCGCGCCCACTGACAGGCATTCCATTATAGAGTCCGCCTACGAATTATATACCTACATTTGAATGGCTAAAAGTAGATTTTTTTTTTTATTGAATGAAGGTGACAGACAAGCAGATAGCTGAGACAGCCCACCTGGTAGTAAGTGCATACTGTCCGCCCTAGGAATCTGCGATACATGCTGACATCAGTTCAAAACAACATATGCTGACTCACCTCCGAATGCCCTGCCTATCTTCGGAGATTTAGGAACGGATTTGGAGGAAGAATTGGGAAAACAGGGAAGTAATAGGCAAGGATGGGATACGAATGGTCTCTGACATATCTCAGTCATTACCGAAACACGTACGTAGGTACATTAAGGGAATAGGATAAAGTGGAAAATGCAGTACATTTTACGGTGGAGTTCGATCTATGTGGTTATGGGATTGCAGCGTGCACCCTCCCGAATTGTATGGGTAAAAGTAAAACCGGAGATCTCTCCACGACAAATAAATCTATACTTTTTATGGAAAGGCGATAAGCAGACAATCCACCCAGGGGTAATTAGATACTGTCGCCCTGCGACATCCGCGATACATGCCAACATCAGTCCAGAATGACATACATTGGCATGCCTCCAAATGTATTGGTCACCTTTGGAGATTTAGGAATGGATTTAACAAAGGCTTGGTAATTATGGGGAATAGGAAGTATAACAGGACGAGCAGCTTCTTCACATCACAACACCTATTCCTCCTTGGGGCGGGATATGGCGGGGAGTAAAAAGTATAATGGGTTAAGGTGATTACTTTATGTCATTGTAGTCTTTTCGTAATACGATAGTAGAGTACAGGATAGGATATGAAGTAAAGAATATAATAGTATGAGAGACCTCTCCTATACGACGGTATAATCTAGACTTGGATTGAGATGAGAAATGGGTTCAAGCTTATTTCACTTATTCCCTAAACAAATATTAAAGTACATTTAAGGGCAGTCATGCATAGTACAACGACATCTCGCCTTTAAATATCTGCTAAAACTGCTCCAAACCTACGGATCCTGTTAGATGACGCTAAAGATAATTTCTTTGAATAAACACCACAAAGTAGCACTTGGCATAAACCTAAAATTATTGTTTTATAAATAAATTATTTACTTACGGCTTTTTCTGCTCCTATCGTCTTCTTGGTGGGCATCGTCAGACCAGGCAGGCCGGGCACCGGGGCCTAAAATATAACATTTTATTCAGAAAAGTTATAGCATAATTAGGAAGCCTAACTTTCCTAATTGACTGGACCGTCGTGTTTCAATCTCAGAATAAAACGGCCATCCAGAATGGAGATGGGGTATATTTTTTTATGATTCATTATTTATAAATTTTCGAAAGAATTAGACATGTACAACATCTCGTTTTATTTTTTTTGGACAAAGGATTAGAAAATTATAGCGAAACATGTGAAATATAGGCGATGACATCATAGTTACCGCTGTATGCAATGCTACGTTTGTCATAATGTATAAAAAAAGTAATGTCACCACAGATGATCAAATTAAACTTTGCTGTCACCTGTCATCGAGCTAAAAAAACAAAAATATAGTCACTATTTGGGGCAATAATCTCTTTGTTTGTGACTGTGTTTGTTTGTTTGCAACTATGGTTTGTTTTCTTTCTGAGCTCAAATTTCTAGTTATTTATGACAGTATTGCACTGAAAAGTGCACAATGAATTTGTATGGGTAAGTTCCACTAATTTGCCTAAAATTGATGTAATAGGTCGGGCAGAAAGTCTTTTCGTATTTTGTATGTATGAAGTTATAATCCAATATCTTTGATTGAACTGTTTGTACCTGGCTGGTTATGATACCATTAAAAAGGTAACATTTAAAAAAAAGAAATAAAAAAATAAAAAACTGTTTCCCGCCATTTTTCAATTGTTTTTCTGTCCAAGAAAATGAGTGAATCTAACGAAGAAATTCGATACATTTTAAAGTTTTATTACAAACAAGGGAAAAATGGGACACAAGCCGCGAAAAAATTTGTGCCGTTTATGGACCTAATGCAGTGTCAGTAAGAGTAGCACAAAGTTGGTTTAAGCGTTTTCAGTCAGGAAATCTTAATGTTAAAGATGCAGTTCGCTCCGGTCGCACTGTTATCGATAAAGTTGATGCCATTTGTGAAAAAGTGCAGCAAGATCGGCATATAAGTAGTTACGACATTGGTGATGAACTGGGCATTGACCACTTACGAGAAGAACGTGCGGAGAAGATCATGGTCTAAGTGCGGCCAAGTTCCACAGACTGTGGCGAAACCCGGTTAACGCGCAATAAGGTGATGTTGTGTATATGGTGGGATTGGAAGAGCATCGTTCATTATGAGCTTTTACCGCCGGGCAATACCATCGGTTCGGATCTCTACTGCCAACAGCTGATGAGACTAAAGCAAGAAATTGAGAAAAAAGGGTGGTCTTTCATCATGATAACGCCAGATCACACACATCTTTGGCCACTCAGCAAAAATTGAGAGAGCTTGGTTGGGAAGTGTTGATGCACCCACCATATAGCCTTGACCTTGCGCCCTTAGATTTCCACTTGTTTCGGTCTTTTCAGAATTCTTTAGATAGTGTAAGGTTAACATCAAAAGAGGACTGTCAAAACTACTTGTCACAATTTTTTGACCAAAAATCCCAAAATTTCTACAGCAACGGGATCATGTCACTACCTACAAGATGGCAACACGTTATAGAACAAAACGGCACATATATATTATAATTAAATTCAATTAAACTTTTAAAAAAATGTCTTGAAATTGTATATAAAATATGAAGAAACTTTTTCCCCGACCTTATATAATCGTAGAATACGTGACCATCAGTGAGATCCATGGAGCCGTTACTGTGACGTCACGCTAAATGAAGATTGAAATGGTTAAATGAATAATAAATGAAGACTTGAAAATGTTATAACTCTGCGATTATAATCTTTCTAACACTGTCACTTTGTGGTTCAGACTATATTAGTCTACTGTATATAAAAAATAATACATAAAAATCAGGCTCGATCAGGGCGTTCGAAAAATTTCACCATCCCCATTGCAAATATCATTCCTCATCATCATATTTATAGTCGTCCGTGATGCAAAGCGACCATATTGCCGGTAAAGATGATTGACTTTGGTTAATCGTACCTCTCGATAATATAATTACACGAACAGTCAATAATAACTAAATTCACTCTGAATACCAACCCCATAAGTGTGTATACTCACGTGTTGTTCGCCGGTGGCCAGCCCCTCGTCGTGCTCAGAGGCGTCGCCCAGCACGAGCGGCTCGTCTGTGCGCGAGTAGAGGCGCAGCGCGCGATCAGCGCCGCACGACGCGCAGTGCAGCCCGCCCGCGCCCACCCACACGCTCCAACACTCGCCCGCGTGACCCTGCACACAGTACGAATAAGTAATTCTGGACTGCTTGGCAGGAACTCACCAAGTGATGTAAGGGCTGGGGGCTTGGGGTGTAAGAGGCTCACCTACCATCTTTGGAGCCTAAGCCAACCTCACCTGCTAGTGGTGCACCCTGCTGTTGACTAACGAGGCAATGGCGTTCCCTTTTTGCGGTGGGAGGGTTACTCCGTCGGCATAGCTACCACCCTTCCGTCGGAGTCCGCCACCATAATGATGCCCTATTAACCGCGAGGCCCGCATCGTGTTCCGGCGGTGAGCGGAAGAAGCCGTCCCGAGAGAGAGATTGTTGCGTGTGGAAAGGAGGACCAGCGCTTGCCGGGAATTACAGACGCGCATGGGCGTGGCATGGTGGCGCGGGGATCAGGGAGACCCGGTGAAACGGTTATCCGCTGACCGCCCGCGGGTTGTAGGGGGCCCGAGCCTGGGGATCTTACTTTAATCTCCACCCCAGGAGGCTGCCCCGCCGCACGCGAAAAATCCCTTGGGGTAGCAGTTGTGCCGGAGGGGACCGGAGTGGAACCCGACTGCTGCCCCCGGGGGGGGACCGGGGGCCCTTCCGTACCCCGTGCCAGCAAGTCACACAACCTTTGTGACCTGGTTTTTTCTCTACTCCGTGCTTTGTCCTTTGATCCGCATGCAGCCATCTCTCTCTCCGTCCTCCCTTTTCTTCTTCTTCCTCTTTCCCCTATTCACACCTACTCACATACAATGGCCAGGAAAAAGAAAAAGAACAATGTTTACTCAGCGGCCCACCCCTCAAGTTCCACGTTTCAAGTGGACTTTTGCAACATCAGAGGGATGCATAGTAACATCGACGCCGTCCACTACCACCTTGAGACGGCAAAGCCGGCCTTACTTTTCTTGACGGAGACACAGATTTCCTGCCCGGCCGATACATCATATCTTCATTACCCCGGTTACAAACTGGAGCACTGTTTTGTGCGACGTGCCGGGGTATGCATGTACATCCGGGAGGATGTTTGTTGCCGCCGTCTCAGCCATTTTGAAGACGGGGACCTGTCGATCCTCTGGGCGCGTATTGACTATGGATGTTCCACTAAAGTCTACGCTTGCCTTTACAGGTCCCACAGCGGTGATACGGAGACGACTCGTTTTTTTGAGCGGCTACAAGAGACGACTGACAGCGTGCTCGAGCAGTTCCCTTGCGCGGAAGTGGTGGTCCTCGGTGATTTCAACACTCACCACGAAGAGTGGTTGGGATCCCGAATAACCGACCGCGCAGGGAGAGCAGCCTACAACTTTGCCCTGACCTATGGTTTCTCGCAGTTGGTATCCTCACCCACGAGGATACCTGATATCGAGAGCCATACTCCCTCCCTATTGGACCTCCTGCTGACTACGCGGCCGAATGACTACAATGTTGTTGTTGATGCTCCGTTAGGATCATCAGACCATTGTATCATTCGAACTGCTGTGCCAGCTAAACAATCCGCGCTGACCTATTCTCGGGGAACGCGCAACGTCTGGCACTACAAGTCTGCAGATTGGGATGGGTTGCGCGAATTTTACGCTTCTTATCCCTGGGGGCAGCTCTGTTTCTCGTCGGGTGATCCGGATACCTGTGCAGACTCCGTTGCCGACGTGGTGTTGCAGGGCATGGAATGTTATATTCCTTGTTCCGTGATACCCGTAGGCGGACGGAGCCAACCTTGGTTTAATCAGTCCTGTAGAGAGGCCCGCCGTAATAAGCGGGCTGCATACAGGGCCTGGGCCAAAGCGCAGGTGTCTGAAGATCCGAATACCACCGACTTGAGGAAGAAATTTAACGCTGCCTCGAGGTGCAGTAAGAGGATCACTGTCAGGGCAAGGAATGAGCACATCCGCAGAATTGGCGATCGACTAGCAAGCTATCCTTCTGGAAGTCGGGCTTTCTGGTCGCTCGCTAAGGCTGCCGAGGGTAACTTCTGTCAGTCGTCACTTCCACCACTGCGGAAACTCGATGGCTCACTGGCCCATGGGGCGAAAGAGAAAGCCGATCTCCTGGGCAGTCTCTTCGCCTCAAACTCGACTCTGGACGATAGAGGTGCCTCACCACCGTCAACCTCGAGGTGCACAAGCTCCATGCCAGAAATCTGCTTCACCCAGCGTGAAGTACGGCGAGCTCTAGCATCTCTTGATATCCGAAAGTCGAGTGGGCCAGATGGTATTCCTGCGGTGGTGCTCAAATTTTGCGCTCCCGAGTTGTCTCCGGTGCTTACGCGACTCTTTAGGCTCTCATATTCCACAAAAAGCTTCCCGTCAGCATGGAAGGTAGCTCATGTTCACCCTTTGCCTAAAAAGGGTGACCGCACCGACCCGGCCAACTACAGGCCAATAGCGATCACCTCCCTCCTCTCCAAAGTGATGGAGCGTGTTATAAACACACAGCTCCTTGGGTACCTAGAGGATCACCAGCTGATTAGCGACCGTCAATATGGATTTCGCCATAATCGCTCGGCTGGTGATCTTTTAGCGTATTTAACACACCGCTGGGCTGACGCCATTGAGAGTAGAGGCGAGGCTCTGGCTGTAGGCCTAGACATTGCGAAAGCTTTCGACCGGGTATGGCACAAATCGCTGCTTTCCAAGTTACCATCCTTCGGGATACCCGAGGGATTATGCGAATGGGTTGCCAGTTTCCTGACTGGACGGAGCATCAGAGTCGTTATCGATGGTAGCTGCTCCGACACCATGTCTATTAACGCTGGCGTCCCGCAAGGCTCCGTGTTGTCCCCAACTCTGTTTCTTCTGCATATCAACGACCTGTTGCAAATTGGTGACATACATTGCTATGCAGATGACAGTACTGGAGACACCTTGTACAGGGGCCGCGCCAACATCCCTCGGGTCGAAGTGGAAGAGAGTCGCGCCAGGCTTGTGTCTGAAATCGAAGACTCTTTAGATCTAGTCTCGATTTGGGGTTCTATGAACCTAGTGGATTTCAACCCCAGTAAGACGCAAGTCTGTGCATTCACCGCTAAAAAAACCCCTTTTGTTGTAGCACCTCGCTTTCAGAGCATACCTCTTAAGATCTTGGAGAGTATCGGGATCCTTGGTATCGACATCTCCAGCAAAGTCGAATTTAGGGGTCATCTGGACAATAAGGCCAAAATGGCCTCCAAAAAGCTCGGTGTGCTGAACAGAGCGAAGCGGTACTTCACCCCTGGGCAACTCTTAATGCTTTACAAAGCTCAGGTGAGGCCTCATATGGAGTACTGCTCTCATCTCTGGGCCGGCGCACCGAAATACCAATTGGACCCATTTGACTCTATCCAACGACGTGCTGTTCGTATTGTCGACGATCCCACTCTCACGGGCGGTTTAGAATCCCTCAGCATTCGGAGAGACGTTGCATCTCTCTGTGTGTTCTACCGCCTGTACAATGGGGAATGCTCTGAAGAATTGTTTAATATAATTCCCACCTCGGGTTTCTACAACCGCACCTCCCGTCACAGAAGTGCGGTCCATCCGCATTTCCTCGATACGGAGGTGTCGCGCACTGTTCGGTCCAAAAACTATTTTATACCGCGAACCCGTAGGCTGTGGAACGAACTGCCTCAAGAGGTCTTTCCACTGAGCTACGATATGGGGTTCTTCAAGAGAGCTGTGAATAGGATTTTGCAAGGTCGGCGGCGCGCCCGCATGCCCCCTGGTGTTGCAGGTGCCCATGGGCGGCGGTAACACTTACCATCACGTGGGACCGCTTGCTCGTCCGCCTCCTAGTCTATAAAAAAAAAAAAAAAAAAAAAAAAAAAAAAAAAAAAAAAAAAAAAAAAAAAGTGAAGTTAAATTTTTGTTTCATTATAATACGTATTGTGGCTTAATAGTGATAGTTTATTAAACTTCGGTGTTTTTTTGTGCGGAATGTTTATGATAATCAAATAAAATCATGAGACTACGTTTTTCGTGTGTTTCCAAGGAGTTCTCTTCTGTCCTCAGTAAACTTAATATTACTTTACTGAGCGACTCCGGACTTACTTCGACGGGCTGGACATATTATGGAAACATAAATGGAATGGATGGAAACATAAAGTTGCGGACTAGATGGAGAAGTACAGGAAGTGGCGCCACCGGCGCTCGAGGTCATGCCCTCCACCGCACTCCTCCCACGCCCCCTTGCTACTCGGCGAAGGAGGAGAGGAACGAAAGTTAAGTTTTATTACGAAGAGAACAATCGGCTTGTACCATTGAAATGGAAAGAAAAGATGAATACAATGATATGAAAAGAAAAAAGCAACTCTGCAAACAAGTAATTACAGGGCCAGATAATGGGTTGGGAAAGCTGGGCGATCGATCCCCCAGAGCGCCAGGTAATTAATTGAGAGGCGTCACAAGCGGAAAATATAAGCTTTCATTTAATTTTATACGATTTAACGATTTTTTCATAAACTCAGTATGCTACCAAAATACACATTAAAATGCGAATATTACAAAATGCTCCATCGCATTATACACGCAAAAAACGCTGCCCTTATATGGCGGCGTAGATTTTCCGCCCAAAGCGCTAGAGACATGCTTGATCCGGCCTTGAAGAAATATAGACTGCACGCGAAATCAATAATGTTAATATTACCATCAAAATCTTATTATATCAAAGGAATTATACGGTGTGTGCCAGATAACTATGATAAAACGAAAATGGCGTATACTACGTCCAAAATTATCAACGAAAATAGATACCATAGACGTCTATATGAACTCCGCCTGGATTGCAGGCACCTTTTTTTTTTATGGACGAAGGTGGCAGACGAGCATACAGTCCACCTGATGGTAAGTGGATACTGTAGCCCATAGACATCCGTGATACATGCCAACATTAGTCCAAAATGACAAAAGAAGGAGGAGGGTTTGTCAAAGGGCTAGCCATCCCACAGTAAAAAATCTACTGATTGAGAAGTTCCACAAAAAGAATTTCACCTGATGGCCTAAATCACGACGAATACGGCAATGTCAAAGGACAACAGATATTGCATGCAAATAGAAACGTGGAATGAAACAGGAAAGAGGACGGGAAAATATTTGAAAGTGATGGGAAAACATGCAATTTGGAAAAGGGAAGCAAGAAACAGGCAATTGGAGGAAGTCAAGACCCACAAAGGGTTGTAGCGCCGTTGGAAGAAACTGATTTATTAGTCCCTTTCTAATTATTTACTTAATAACTTGCATTAGACTTTCACTGTAATAGCGTAGCAACCAAAGGAGATTGGAAATTTGTAAAACAATTAACTGATGGAGATTTTAAAGCAATACAAAAAATAATAATTTAATGACTTAGTTTCAGCGTACAGATAAAAAAAACAATTTTCTCATAATTTTGTAATTTTTATTGAAGCATAAGTTAATCTTATTTTTGGATGAACAATTTTAAAAACACTATAACGACATACGAGTAAGGTTGATTTTGACACTAGAACAAAGTTATGACACCAAACAATAATGAAAACTCTTACCTGCAGCGTAATGATATTATCGTAGGTATCGGCATCCCACTGTTTCACTTTCCCATCCTTAGAGCCAGTGAAGAAATAATGTGTAGTGGGCACGAATTGTAGAGCGGTGACAGAGTCGTTGTGAGCAAATATGGACTTATGGCAATCACCGAAGTCCATGCCCCAGATCTTGACGTTCCGGTCGGCTGAGCCCGTTGCGATGATGTTGGAGTCGTAGCTGATGTCCAAGCAGAGGACTGGCAGCTTGTGACCGTAGAGGGACAAGTAGAACTGGGGATGACATAAATATCTATATACTTCTAATAGTCTATATATAATAATTAATAGTACAGACAGATTGATAAAGATGTAGTGAGAAAACATTACCCATCGGAAATATTCTTGCCCACGATGATTTCCTAATGTATCAATAAATATAATAGAGTAAAAATAATAATGGTGTTGGTATAGTTTTTTTTTTTCATTTTATTGTATGAGATATTTATTTATTTGTCGCCATTTTTTACTGCTCCTTCAGAGCGTACACTATACACTAACTAGCGCATGTCTCAGACATTCGCGGGTTTATTTCAGTGCTTTTTCTTTCTGCCTCTCCAAACTCAGCGCTACAAGTCGGAGTTCAAATTCACGATAATAATAATAATGAATAATAAATAATGCAATTACCTTGAACGTGTCCAGGAAAAATATCTTTACAGTAGAGTCGAGGAGCGCGACCGCTATGAACTTAGCGTTGGGACTTATTTTCACGGCTAACACACCCTCCTCTAGCTCTAACGTTCTCGTGTGTAATACAGAAAGAACCTAAAATTATAAATTAATATTAGGACCGAAATATAAGGAATTTATTAAAATAGGGAGAGAGGTTCACATAATACTTATAGTAACATTTGTTCCAATAGTTCCAAACCTCGCTATTGTTAAATTTCGCTTATTAACCCTGATATTTCACTATTTAATTATATTTTTTATATCTTCTACGCATTAACTCTTTGGGCACTGGTGCTCCTGCTGGGCGCCACCGCTCCGTCTGACCGCCGGTGCTTCCGGCTGGCGGTAGTGCCGCTCTCCGTCAGACCGTCTCAGAGCGTATCCGCTAGGCGCCGTAACGAACAGCGAGTCGAACTTGGTTTGTGCTTGCCGTACCTTGTTCTTTGGACCAAACTTTAGTGCTTGTTTGGTTCTCTACTTAGTTCTCTTGTGAATCTAGGTTTTCCTATATTATATGACTATGGGTCAATTTTACCTCGTCCTTTTTTAGTAGTTTTGTGTGTACCTGTCTATTACACGACATTATAACCATAACATTGGTTTATGATATAAATTACATATAATTTCAAGTTTCGGAGCCTAAACCAATGGATTTCGATGTTTTTGAATTAACTGACATAAAAAATATGGAACACTTTTGTAAAAAATAACACAATTTTTTATTTTTGCTAAATTTTAAACAAAAGAAGACAAAAGGTCCATTGTCCAAGTGTTTAACTTAGAATAATGAGCAGAATCCATTCAGGCGTTACAAATCGAACGGTTACACCTTGTACTGTATGCCATTATGTGATCTATTTACCTTAGCCTTGGACTCTCCTGTCGGGTCTGGTATGAGTTCAAATTGCCACAACTTCACTGTTTTATCGCCACCACCGGTATAACAACCGCGCTGGAATTAAATTGGAATATATTATTGCATACTTTCCATCAAAAAAACATTAAAATCATGTATGATTTAATGTATGTTAGTGATTATGTATTTACATACACATATTCACATGTTACCATGTACAGTATCAACCAATCGAGCGATCGTACATATACAAACTCCTTTGCAGCTCATTGTAAATTTATTAATCAAGCGGTTAGGTGGCGCCAACCGCACCCATATGTTGTCCCATTCATTCAGTGAGAGCAACGAATAAAAACTTAAAAATCACCATAATAACTCCCGTAACAAATGCAAACAAGTTTGTAATCGTGCGAGCATTCGATTGATCAATCCTTTATTGTTCTTACCAAATCCGGGGCGAGTCCCACACTCCAGCACTCTGCCGTGTGTGCGGGTATTTGCTCTAATATTCGCGCGGCCGCCACGTCGACCAATAAGAGCGCGCCGTCCGCGCACCCGATCAATGCGTGACGATCGCCCGGCGCGAAACAAGCGCTTATTGGTCGCCCGCAGGAGACAGAGACGGTGCGCAGGCACGATTGGTTAGGTCTGGGGGACAAAGACAAAAATAATAATATTAGAGAGTTTGACTATTTTAAAAGAATGAATGAATGGCTGTATTCATTCATCCATTATTTATTCTTTATTGCATTTGTGTTCTGAATTTCTAAATTACATTTAATAAGTTGTACGGGAGAAATAAGCGACCTTATCGCTAAAAGCGATTTCATCCGCTATTTTTTTTTTTTATAAACTAGTGAGCGGACGAGCAACCGGTCCCATGTGATTATAGTTAAATAAGTTGAGATATAGTAAAATCAAAATATTTTGAAAAATTACGAAGTTATATAAGTGTGCTTTCTAAACAGTAGAAACAAGTTAGAAGAAGGTCGTGCTACTGTTTTATAGACGTGCGAGTGACGGAAATAGATACTTCAAACATTCTCAAGCTGTTTAGCAAATTTTCCAATGTGTATATGAAATGTTATTTTGAAAAGGTTTGTTCTCATATCTCGATGTGTCGATCAAGTCATTAATTCTAGGTACACTCACCTACCCTATTGTAAATAAATAAGCAATACAAAGTATTTTTGAATCCTACAAACCCTACAGGTAAAATAATTAAGTCACTATTTATTTTCTTTATTTTTCAATGCCATGTTAAAAACAAAATGGTATATTTCAGTATTACTTAAAATGGAACAGTCAGTTTTAAAAATTAATTAAACATGAATAATGTTCACCTATTCCAAAGTTTGATTGAATCAGCCGACGCAGAGAGGACAGCCAGGTTGTCAGAACTGATGGCCACACACCTTGGTTCCTTCTGATGGCCGGGTTGTGTTATTTGCTTTAAACATTTCACTAAAAACAAACATTTACTGATTATACATAAACCAAAAAAAAACCGGATTTCTTTTAATTGTGTGCACATTCCCCCCTAAATGACCTTTTCCAAATATTATTTTTCATAACTACTTTGAAATATAAATCTCATAAATGTCACTTCACGAGCTTTACAAAAGGCATTTTCATTATATTTATCTATGCTAAGAATAGTAAGCAGAGTTTTGTTCCCATTCAACTCTATTTGTTTGAATTTGCGCTTCATCTTCAATTAAGATAGGTCGCCGGGGCCGGGTCCGGGTCCGATATATGTACTTATACTTAGTCTAGCTAGCCATAAATATTGTTACAAAGAAAACATTTCTTTTTATTTAATAACAAATTTAATAAAATGATTTAACAAATTTTAAAATATAATGTTTATTCGAAACGGTTACCATTTGCTTTTACACAATCTTTCAAACGTTGTGGGCAGTTTTCGATTGAAACACGCACCCTTTCCATGGGAAATTTGGCAACTGTCACCATTATGAACATTGTGAAATGTTTTAAGGATTCAATATTATCATACAGCGTTTAGAGAATGCCATGCTCTGTAAAACAGACCATAAATCATAATCGAGCAGATTAAAATCGGGACTAGATGACGGTCAATCTTTAGCTCTAATAAAATCGGGAATATTCCTTTCTAGCTACGCCTGTGTTGAGTGGGCCTTATGAGCTAATGCAGAGTCTTACTGAAAGGACCATTCTTGGTTTGGAACAGGCTGTTGTTAAGAATCTTTAGGACCTTTTCAAGAATCGTATCTTGATACACTTGAGCCGGCGTTTTAATACCCTTTTCACAAAAATATGATTCAGTCACTTCTTGATAGGTAACATACCACCAAACCATCCCTGAAGTCAGATAATGACCACGTTGCACCCTATTGACCAATTCAGCGGATTTCTCGATCATTCTGATTGTTGAAATGTTCCTCAACATTATCTTTTCTCGAAACATTTTCGACACAGAACATTTTCTCGTCTGTAAATAAGATTGGTCTGTGAGTTCCATTTCCATCCATTCCCTTTCCTATCCAAAACAACAGCCGAAGAAGTTGTTTTGATTTATCAACCCTATTTTTCGTTAAATTATCAAAACCACTGTCTAAAAGTGTCAGCATTCATCTCCTCATGGTAGTCAGAAGTGCTGTTTGATTCGAAAGCCAGGAACGCATTCTCCACGAAGCCAGATCAAGCAGAACCGGCGTAATAGATAATCAGTCGAGCTTCTTTGCCCACTGGGACTTCAGATGTGGAATCTTTCGTGCCATTCGTCCACGAGCGTGAAACCGTGTGGTTCGCATTTAACCAGGCCTAGTCGATAAACACCATGGTTTCCCAAATTGTATTTTTCTTAACTTCCCTTAAAAATTGGTTTCTTTTAAGTATTATGTCAAATCTTTCCATAATAATTTTTCTCTGGTCAGTTTTCTTGTATTCAAAGCCAGTTGTTTTTAATATTTGTGATAATGCCGTTTTTCCTCCAATAAATAAGCCAACCTCTTTTAACGACATCAAAAGCATTCTTCTTATTCGGAAATTCATTTCTTGAATAATATTGTAAATATGATTTCTGATAGCATCTGCATCAAAATTGTCAACATCCATCACGGGCTTTGTACTCGTACTTCTTTTTCTCTTTGGTGTCCGTAACTCCGTAACACATTTTCCTCCGAACTTTTCTTTATTGATGTTTAAGTGTTATATTGATTCAAAGCGCCTGAGAAACGCGCTCTTGTACTTGGGTGACAGGCACCAAAAGTCTGCCATTTTGCGACTTACGTTCGAAATAATCCTGTAATTTAATTATAAGCTCGTTGCATTGGCTATTTAAAGTTTGTCAACGTTCCAGCATTTTTATGCACTAAAACAACACGTCTAAAGAACAAAGCAGAATCAGGATCCAATTTCGCGTAATAAGGTCAAAGTAATAAGCAGGAACAACAAACAGAAGATAGCAGGGTCACAAAAAAAACACCACACAATAGCAACTACTGGGGAACGTTGTCTGTGCGCACGAGTACGAACGAGTGATTGACTGACTGTTTTGCAGACACAAATTGGCGGCACTAGTTTGGGTTGGGGTGACGATAGTTATACCAGTGATACCATTTTTACGTGATTAAATTAATAAATTTAATAAAATTAAATCTCACTATTTTTCCTCTGACGCTATATTTTATTCAATAATTAATATAGCTGTTTAATATAGGAATGAGCGTGCAAAACAAGAAAATCTTAAAAGGTATATGCATCTAGCTTTTATATGGTGTTATGGACACTTCCTACCTCGTTAATAAAATGATACCATTCAAATTTATTACTTAATAGTATAAAATGAAACATTACAAGTCTAAAAACTGAAAGCTTGACAAAGATATTAAACACCTATGTACCCACCTTCCTGACCCTCACCCATCCTCAAGCTGTGCATTTCTACAGTATTATTGGCTAAAGTAACCCCCACTCGTAGCTCCCCTGTGGTTCCCAGTAGAAGCGTCGACGACTTCACTTTGGTTGCCAGTTTGACTGATGAGAGCCTTTTAACTTCATCAGTTAGTAATAAAAGACTAGTAACTTCTGTTGACTCCGCGTCAACTTCGCCAGTTTCTTTCAGTTTTCTGAAAAAAATATTATAAAGTTAATATTTTATCCTGCATAGAACATAAAATATATTAAAACACATTAGGAGGTGTAGTTGTTTATAAACTGCCTCATGTTTACTATATCTCGCAGAGAAATGCTACTCAAAGAATTGTAAAATTTTTGTAGTACGATTCTTGTAGTATGTCTTAATTAGCCTATTTCAAATAGGAATGGATCAGTCATGTATGACCCAGAGATGAAGAGCAATGAAGCAAACATGTTTTCTTCCACCGGTCTGATGACCCAATAACAAAAATAGAATAGTAGGCCCCATATGGACCAGACTTACGGCGAATATTTAAAAAGTTACCAAAATCTACAAAAAATGCTAGTGAAGAAGAAGAAATATGTCACACCACAAAAACAAGATTATACCTTTCAATATAATAAATTATGCAATAAAGGTTACTCACGCCAACTTTTTTCTCTGCTTCTTTATCCGCTTATCCATTCTCGTTTTAGCAACGTCATCAGCAACAAACTCATACAATTCCAGCAATGAGTCGGTTCCATAGCAAGCCAGCACTGTTTGGCCTGGGTCGGTAGCAAGGCCAACTACACGGCCCTTGCCGCCGCGTATTACTGTGCCTACTTGGTGACATTGTAGCACCTACAATCATTGAACAATCATTTCATATGATCTTCATTTAGCAATAATTCTCTTATAAGGAGGGTGGTACCCTAAGGGGTATCTATTCTCAACTGTAATTAATGAGGTCGTGAGTTTAAATGTTCGGTCTATATATTATAAGTATGGATTTTTAATGAATTCTTTTCTTCATGGGTTTGATGGCAGTATCAGTTGTCGACTCAAGCACGACGACTATTTTGCCAATGTCACGGGTAAATTAATTTCAAGTAAATATGGCGTCGCTCAGTAAAGCGATAGTAGGTTTACTGACTATTGCCACTTCTTGTAAGGTCACGAAAAACGTAGTCTTATGCTTTTATTTGATTATCACAAACATGACACTTTTAACTTTAATAAACTATCACAATTACAAAACAAAGTCCCACAATACATAATGTTTATAGTAATCAAACAAAAACTCAACCCACCCACCTCTGGAGCTCCTGCCAAAAAATCAAAAAAATTGTCAGTATAGCAGAGCTGTCAGATGGAAAAAGCAAAGGTCGTATACCAGCTTAAAAAAAATGTATGCCTTGTAAATATTGGAATAAATAATCGTAAAATTATTATTCTAAATATTTATAAAATACACTCTCGGACACCCGAATCGAACCAGCTGTATTTTTTGTATAAAGGCCCAAAACATAAAAATAATAACATAAAAATAGTCACTATCATTTTGGTGTGCTATTGCTGAAAATTTGAATTCACGAATTTGAACCACAGAAGAAAAACCCAGTCAGTTCATTGTTTTGAAAAAATAAGGAAGCAGAAAGTTCGAATTGGAGCAGTTTTTTTTTATTTAATGGTGTATTAAAGATTTAGTTAAATTTTTTCCTGAGATTTGAACCGATTTTGACCTTAGATTATGGATATTGGGCCTAAAGTAGCCGCACAACCTGTGGAACTTCTTCAGTCTGGGCTTAGTCAGCGAAATGTGAGTGCACAACTTCATTTAAGCCGTTCTGCTGTTCAGAGTGTACCATCGATATCTAGAGACTGGCGGCTTCGTTCACCATCCAGGGGACCACAATACCGAGTGACGACGGAAAGACAAGATCGGTTTATCTTCACGACTGGCTTACGAAATCGTCACCTGACTTCCTGATCCAAGAACAGCATCGAGATTTTCATGGAGTGGCTGTTAGCGCTCAGACTGTTAGAAAGACACTCGAAGAACGTGATATAAAACCACATAAGCCAGCCAATGGGCCCAAACTGACACGAGGTGACCGAATGGCGGGCCTTCATTTACGCGCGAACTTTTGCATTATTCCTAAGCAACATTTTATTTCTACCGCCTATGAGAGGGTTGAGGCGAGCGAGTAGAAAGGCGGGTCGGTTTCGGACATTTTTTATGTATTCGGAAGGTCGTACGATGATCTAGAGTGACTCTCGAAATAGGTCGCAGGTTCTTATCTGACCTATCCTAGCTCTATTGCAGGAGAGTGGGGGATGTCATCGGTGTAGAGGGAACAGGGCGTGGATGTTAGAACGGAACCCTGGGGGACTTCAGCTCTGATTGGGCGGGAACTGGGGAGAGTGCCTTCCTCTATAGCGAGAAGTGCGATTCAAAAGGTAGTCTCGAATGATGAGAATGAGACTTTCAGACACCTCCAATTGGTACAGTTTATAGATTAAACCATTGTGCGAGACCTTATCAAAGGCCTTCGCTACGTCGAAGAAGACAGCTAGGGTCTTGAAGGGTCTCCTTTGGGTGAGACCTGTGAGGATGTATTCCGTTATTCGGTGCAGCTGTTGGACACAAGAATGTTTGGCTCTAAAGCCAAACTGTTCATCAATGAGTAGCCATGTGAGTTGATGTGACTCAGTAGGCAGATAAAGGAAGTATCAGTAGAAAGGAGAATTCTTTTATAGATTTTAGCGATTGTATTCAATAGGCTAATGGGTCTATAACTAGAGGGTTTCGAGCGGCGTTTACCCGGTTTGGGGATGCCGATAACGACGGCTTCTTTTCAAGCTGCTGGAAAGAGATGATGTTTCATTGCAGCATTGTAAATAGTCTCAAGAAGTCTGATAAAGTTGATTGGGAGGCTTTTAAACACTTTATTGGGAATTCCATTAATGGCTGGTGATTTTTTAATTATGGGACTTTAATGATGTCCTGAATTTCAGTTGGCGTAACCGGTAGAAGGGAGTCTGATGGGGGGATAGAGGCTTAACGTCCCACCTCTCCGCCGTCAACCGGTCGACTTGGTTGAAAGTCTACGTCGACCGGTTGACGGCTAGGGTAACACTGGGCTTCGAGGCTGTCGGGCAGGCATTCAGCCTTCTCAACATCCTCAAATGCGGGAGGGCCGTTCAGTCTAGTCAGTGGAGGCATGGAAGCAGTATCTTTCATAGATCTCGCCAACCGCCAGTAGGCTGTGTGGGATAGCGAGATCTCTGACAACAGGTCTTCCCAGCTGTTGTTTTGAATTCAGCATTAGGATTCTTTACGTCCCTTGTCATATGTTCTTGGCTATTAGCTCCCTTATCCCTCAGGCAACTCCCATTGGAGAACATTCGGCGCCGGGACCAGCCCAGAGGAGCTTTGGATTATATCCCTAAGGTGGCAACTGAGTCCATAGATCGTCGTATTTGTGTCGCCCGCACTGGTCAGGTCGTTTGGAATAGAGTCTAAGTGAGGGGAGCTATGAGCCTTAAGGGCTTCTTTAAGCTTGCTCCAATCAAATAATAGTCTTTTGTTGGGGAGATGTATCAGTCTGCTACCCTGATTTCAAAATAATGGGGTGGTGGTCGAGGTGGTGGTTAAGTTGTCTTAACTCGGATAGACTTTCTATCGGGTTTAGACATAAAGATATATTTTTAAAAAGGGCAATGTCTAGTACATCAGATCGGTGTGTAAACAGTATGAGATGTCATTGGAGCTATAACATCAAATTCAAGTTTGGGTAATGACCCTCTTGACAGGTTTAACATTCTGGATGAATTTGGGGGATTGAATGGAATAACTAATAATGGCAAATATGAGTACATCAGCTACACTTACAGAACTCTCTTCTATGTTGTCTGTGTCCTCAAGTTTGACAATCTCCAACTGCTGGGCCAACTTTTCTTCCTCCTTCACATCACTGGTCCAGTTCAGTTTCCACACACGAAGTTCCTGGTCCATGCTTCCAGTTACCAGATATCTTTCCTCCTTGAGGAGCACTGCTGACCATACCTTTAGTAATGGTGAATAATACGGTAAATTTGAATTGGTACTTCTAGGTACATTAATTGATCTCAATGCCTTACGGCTGTAAGGTCTTCCTCAGACAATTCTACTCAAAACAAACTGAACTAGTTAACTAAAATCAGAAAACTAGTTTCTGAAAATCATATACTATTGAAATCTCTATAATTTTAGTCACTTGGTTAATTTTGATTTCACAATGTCTACTGACCCACAAAACCTACACACAAAAATAGATACCTTCATTTCAATACTGAATATTTTGATATTCAATACTTTTGTTTAAATATGTATCTTACTAGGTATTGATATTCACAATAAGCATTTCTACAATACAGTCAAGATTTTGCAAACTTTTTTCAATATCGATAATAATTATTGAAAACTGGGGCAACCATTATTGTCAGTGGTACTGGTGGACAAATTGTTATTTATGTCTGATTGCTCTGAAGAAGAGTGTGGACTTAAAAATGAAAACTTTCTTTTTTTATATAGGTACTATAAGTGTTTGTTGATTATTTCAAATGTACCAAATGTAATTTCTACCAAAGTTGCAGTAAGTAAAGTTATTAGTTATAATATAATTGAGAAATAAAAAATCTGTTTTTATTCTCAATATGATTTATATGGTTTAAACTTTAAAGTAAGAAAGTATTATGATTAGAGTATTTGATACCGAGTGAGGTATCAATACTTTCATTATTTTGCAGATCCCTATTACTGATTCAAGTGATGAGGATATTATTCCTTTATTATTAATTACTATAAATATTATACATTACTCCTTTACTAGAAAGAAGGAAAAGTTGTAAAGCTTGATGAGCTCTATCTAACATACATATATGTAAGTGTATACATATATTGGCATCAGTATTAATTGAGATGAAATTCTTCCCTAAATTTTAAAGTCAAGGTCTCAGAAATAGGTAATTTCCATAAAATCTCCCCAAAAACTTGTACACAAATATAAGGAAAGACCAGAAAGGGAAGAAAATTGTACTATCCTTACCTCCGTTTGATGTCCACCTAGTGTTTTGAAACAGTGTTTAGTCTCAATGTCCCAGAATTTTATGAAAGTGTCTTTTGAGGAGCTGACGACACAATTTTTTCCATTGATGAATAGCACACTGGTTACAGCACCCTTGTGACCACTGAACCGAGCAATGCCAGTTTCAGTAACCACATCCCAGAGAATTACTTCCGTATCCTATACACAAGTAATATTAAAGTGTATAAGTAGTGAAATGTGAATACTGTGGTAACTTACCATCAGTCTGGTATAGGTCTAAGTACAGATTATCAAAGTAGAAGAGTTGAGGACTGTTATAACAAAAGAATAATTAAATAAATTATATAAGTTTAATTTGACAAAGTTAGAATATCCCAAAACAATGTTCAAAACTCTAGAGCGTGGTGATTCTCTACATTATGTTCAATTGCATAGGGAACTAAAATCAACCAATAAGGTACCTTTTGGCAAAGAATACCACAAGCTGAGAAAAAATACCTTAGAACCAGACACCAATCTATGTCCTTGTTCATCGTACTGCAAACATGATACAGGAGACTTGTGGCCAGCAAACACGCACACAACTTCATTGTTGACCAACTCATACACATTGATGTTACCATCCACATAGCCCACGGCCACATGGTTGCCAGATGAACTTGCAGCTATTTGAGAAACCACTACATTCTCACCAGGAAGAACTTGAGCCTGTAAAAATGAAAAAGAAATATACAAGCAAAATTACATGGGTCCTAAAATTATGTTGGTTATTTATGATCAGTGGTCACACAGCAGAGTATCATTGTATGAGTAAATATTCACCAACTCATTTAATTGTTATATATAAAAGATTACGAAGTCACAAACCGTGACAAATTTACAATATTTAGCTTACTTTCTCCCCAAGTCTCATATCCCAAATAATAACATGCTCACATGCTCCGACTGCAATGTATCTGCCGCTTACACCATTTAACGATACATGGGTGCTATTGCAGTCTGCACTTGCAATTGTATTGAATACCCCACTAGGCACATAACGAAGATATTGTTTGGTAAGTCCCATTTTTTTACTCAACTAAATAAAAATGTGTAAATAGACAGCCGCATGGTATTGTTGACACTGATACAATTGACGGCTTTTAACTTTTTTATAACTTATTTGGACACTGGCATAGCCATTGGTGCACAGGAAATAATAAAACAGAATACGTTTTTAACAAGTCATTCGCGTTGAAGCGAATGACTTGATAAAAATTGTTGAAGTAGGAAGTAGGTTAAAGTTGAAGATGAAGTAGATGTTGAAGTAGGAGTCGCTCAGTAAAATGACTAAGGTAAAATGAGAGTTACTAAGGACAGGGTTGGACTTCTTGGAATATTCTTGGAAAATATTAATTGATACTGAAGAATTTCGACGTTTATTTAGTAATATTGTTGATGGTAAACAAAATATTATAAAATATAAAAATATATGTAATTTTCTAAATGTTTCCAAATGCTAATGTTTCTAATGCCAAAGAATATTTTTACACGTAAATTTAATAAAAACAAAGGTCTTAAAGAAAGCGGTTCTTGTGTTAATATTGAACCGACGCGACGCAAGACATGTTAATTAGGAAGACTTCCAATAATGAGTATGTAATGGATAAGGACTTATGAGTCCTTATCCATTACATACTCATTATTGGAAATTATATCCATTTTTATAATAAACGATATTTTTAAATTAAATATTTTTTTTTCATAGCATATTTTTGGCATAATTTTTTAAAGCTTTAGCATATTTTAGCACAGGGAACCCTTGTCATACCTCGAAATGGTCACACTGGCAACGTACCAAGTTCATTTCATTCTATTCGGCCTGTGCCTACTACTCCACATGCCTCTTTTTTAACACCATTTTCGAATCATAATAAACTGCTGTAAAAATAAGGAAATTAAGAATTGCTTAAATTATTTTATTTGAATATTATCCGGCTGCCTTCAGGTTATTATGTTACTCAACAAAACCAGGTTTATTGTTTTTCTTGTTGATTCGGCCTGACGTTTCCTGATAGTGCTTCAATGCGAGTGGCTCTCCGTGTACTAAATAAATATCTATTTAATTATTTCGCAGGCTGGTGGGATATCCGAATCGGTCACGCAAGTGCAATATGGAAGGAAATTCCACATCGGATATTGTGATCTTAAGTGGCAATTCTCACCCGGAATTAGCCGACTTGATCGCGAAGTAAGTTGATTGCTGACCTGTTTATATTTCGCACGTTAGTTTGACCTTGAGACAATTATTAAATATTTTTAAGAAATACTAAATTGATAACTATCATTACAGTCGTTTAGGCGTTCGTAAAGGAGGATGCTCTGTATACCATAAAACCAACAGAGAGACAATGGTGGAAATAGCAGATTCCATTCGTGGGAAAAATATCTACATCGTACAGACTGGCACCAAGTAAGTACACATTGTATGGTTGGTTTCCTATGAACAAATAATTTCAATGTAAACCAAATGTAGTATGTATAAACAAAGAAGTTTATGGAAAAATCTAGATCCTAACAAAGAGGTATTGTTGATTAAAATAAAGAGTGCTATAAAACTTCAATATTTTATCTTCTAGGTCACCTATATTCTGATACCACAACATACTTTTGTTGTATTGTTTAATAATAAGTCCATAAGAAACAATTGGTGCAATCAATTGACAAACATGTTTTTAAATTAAAACAATTTCAAAAGCTTAAACATTATTTCATTTAGAATGTAGAGCAACAATAATATAGATTATAAAAAAACAAATTAATATTGAATCCTCCATTGAATCTCCATCATAATGAGATAGGGCTCTTATGGTACTAATATGACAAAAGTTTATAGATAGGCATTTTAATTGTAAGTAATATTGTGGCAACTACTATTATAATAAAGCAGGTAATTATTATGTAAACCTTTTTAATTAGGTACATTTTAAACTTTCTAGGGATGTTAACAACAATATAATGGAGCTGCTTATAATGGCATATGCATGCAAGACCTCATCGGCGAGGTCTATTGTTGGTGTAATTCCATATCTACCTTATAGCAAACAATGCAAGATGAGGAAGCGAGGATGCATTGTAACCAAGCTTCTTGCTAAAATGATGTGTAAGTCTGGGCTTACACACATCATTACAATGGATCTCCACCAGAAAGAGATACAGGGGTTTTATGAATGCCCAGTGGATAATTTGAGGGCTTCGCCATTCCTGCTCCAGTATATTCAAGAATGTGTAAGTAAAATGATTTTTCTGTATTTTGAAGATATTTCAAGGAACAGGTGGAACAATGTAGTCTTACTTTTTGTAGGGTTTTATCTACTTGAAAGATAATAATGTTTTTATCAATATGTTTTGATCTCAAAATCTATTGTTCAATCAAAATCATTTGATGAAAAACACAAAAATCTCAAACGTTTTGATAATTTAAGTAATTAAAGTGAAAAATATTTCATTTACCACTTACTCTCTCATTCTTGGGTACTTTTCATTGATAAATCACCTGATGAAATAAGGTAACTTCCTAAGCAGCGATGTTGACTTGTTTACTGACAGTCTAAATAAAATTAGGCCATTTATTGTAGTAAGCACCCTTTCTTTACAACTTCTTTTTATTGTATACATAATTTTAATTTTCAATTGTGATTTGAATTTCAAGTTTGTTTTTGGCTGTGTTTACTTTTTGTGTTTAACCATGCTGTTGTCACCTTTAAGTAGAGTGACATTTAATTATTAACATATAATTAACATTCTTGTCTGTAACCCTTTCATTTACATGATGTATGCTGTGTTGATGGCCTTTAATAAATAAATTCACATTTGATGCCTTAAAAGATTGTGAATATGTGAATACCAGAACTCCCGCCATTGCTATTTGATGTTTATGACAAGGGTTTCCCCTCGTTATGTTTTGTTTCCTGTCATTGTATTGTTTCCTCCTGAGGTTAGTCACTAGTCAGTAAGATAACAGCTATCCAACAGTGAATAAATTAAGTGACAGTGAAGTTAAGATCGAATGGGTATACTAAAGTTTCTAATTTTACCTCTTAAAAACAACCACAAAACAAATGTTTCTCCTTTATATTATTAATATAGACTAGCATTTGCCTATGCTAGGTGGAAGGAGCAAAAAGTGTGTGCAGCAACAAGCCTAAGGGCTCCTCCGCTGATAGACTGGCGGTAGGAAGGGATCTCAGCTTAGGGCGTTGGTTTGGAAGGATATTGCGGAATCACGAGTCGGTGAAAAACCCAGGTGTCACATATTTGCTAGATATGTGCAGGGCTGCTGGGTTAATTGTTTAAATAAAACTCGGTGTTACATTGCACGTGAGACATTTATTGGGAGAACCCATAGACTAACTAATCACAACCATAGACATATATAGACCATAGAGCACAGATTATAATTTATGCAACACTCCTCTCTTCTAATTTTTATTAAATTTTTAAATTACTACAAATCAAGTCTCTGAACAGGCTTATGAGTACGTGCACTTCTACGCACTTCTGGCTGCACTAGAATAGGAGAATTAGCAATGTTACTTTGTATTTCTTTGTTAATTAACGGCTTATTTACTTCTAATTTCTCCGATTCTTTTTCTTGCTCCAATACACTTTCATTAGGTACACTATAGTTAGGCAAACACTGAGTAACATTCCTGGTGAGTATGCCTTTGTCAGTGTGCACATCATACATAACATTTCCTACTGGTTTTTCAATAACACCATCTAACCATTTTTGAGAGTTATCATATGATGCGATCAGTACTTTATCACCTGGCAAATATTGCTTTACAGGTTTCTTACAAATCAACTGCCGAGGAATAATTACATCTTTTTTTATTAAAGATAAACGTGTACGGAGTTTTCTACCGAACATTAACTCACATGGTGCCTTGCCTGTTGTGGCATGTGGTGCTGTACGATAAGCTAATAGCCAATGCTGTATACTATGATCTAAACAATTTTTATCAAACTTATATGCTAACATGGCCCTTTTGAAGGTTTGAACCCCCCTTTCTGCTAAGCCATTGCTGGCTGGGTGATAAGGTGCAGTACATATGTGTCTAATATTATTATTCTTACAAAAAGTATTAAACTCTTCAGATGTCCATTGTGGACCATTATCAGTCACCATTTGTTCCGGTAGACCAAATCTAGCAAAAATACTACGTAGACATTTAATTGTACTGCTGGAGGTAATATTGTTCATTTTAACTACTTCTGGCCATTTTGAGTGTGCATCTACAATGATTAACCACATATGCCCTAAAAATGGACCAGCAAAATCAGCATGAATACGTTTCCATGGCTCCTCTGGCCACTCCCATCTATGTATAGGTTTGATAGGTGGTAAGTTCCTATTTTGGATACAACCTACACAATTATTAGTTAATGTTTTTATATCATTTGTGATGTTTGGCCACCAAAAACAACTATTAGCTAAAGATAACATTTTATTAATACCCAAATGACCAGAATGCAGTTCAGTTAAAACTTTATCCTTTAAACTGTCAGGTATAACTACTCTATCCCTCCATAAAATGCAATCTTTAATTATATATAACTCAGTTTCTTTGCCTTTAAATTTACATAACTCTCTATTAATCAACTTTGGCCAGCCCTCTCTTAGGTAAGTACAAACCTTGCTTAAATTAGGGTCTTTCTGAGTATGTTTGGCAATTTCAGATAAAGTTACAGGTGGATTATCCAACACAATGCTGTTAATGTTGCCTTCCAGATTAATTTTATCCTCCTCATTACTATTTTTAATTGGTAACCTAGATGGAAAATCTGCTGCAGCATTATGTTGTGAAGTCCTGTACTTTATATCATAATTATAATTACATAAAATTAATGCCCACCTAGTCATTCTATCTGCATATATACTACCAGCTGTTTTATTTGGATTAAATATATATATCAGTGGTTTATGGTCAGTAACTAATGTAAATGTTCTACCTTTTAAATACAAATCAAATTTCTTAACTGCCCATATAATGGCTAAGGCTTCTTTATCTATTTGTGAATATTTTACTTCTGCTTCATTGAGTGTTCTGCTTGCAAAAGCAATAGGGCGTTCAACAATATTATTACCTAACCTAATTTCATGAGCTAAACAAGCTCCTAACCCATACTTGGAAGCGTCACAGCTCAATACAACTGGTAGCTTTGGATTATAATGTATTAATACTTGCTCTGATACAATAGCTTTCTTGGCCCATTCATATGCTAGTTCTTGTTGCTTAGACCATACCCATTTTTCTGAATTCTTTAGTAATGTATATAAAGGTTTTAAATTTTCAGCAGCATTCTTTAGAAATTTATGATAAAAATTAATAGTGCCAAGGAAACTACGTAATTCTTTAATATTTTCAGGTTGTGGTGCTTCCAATATGGCCTTGATGTGCCCTGGTGTCTTGTGAATGCCTTCCTTATCAATCACATGCCCGCAATACTCTAATTGTGGGGACATCAACACAGTTTTCTCTTTATTTACTTTAATATTTAAATTTTTAAGTTTTTGAAATATACACTCTAAAGTTTTTAAATGGCGATCCACATCACTACTTGCAACCAAAATATCGTCAATGAAACAATATACATTTGGCATATTAAAGTGTTCATCCATAAAATCTTGCCATTCCTGTGGAGCAGGTGACATACCGAACATCATGAACGTTGGTCTATACAACCCCCATGGTGTGGTAATTGTCATCCTTTTTTTTACTTATTTTGTGTATGTCTGAGCTTTCTTGTCCAGAACTGCCAGCAGTTATTAATTTTGCTCCCTTCTCCGCCAGCTCCATGCTCATTGCTATCTTCACTGCTTTTGCAAACGTTAAATTTTCTTCACCAAATAATCTTTTAACTATGCTTTCACTCTTTAATCCATGAACGAATTTATCTCTTAGACATCTTTCTAAATGTGTGGTAAAGTTGCACGTCTGTGCCATTTTCTTTAATGCCGCCACAAACTCAGAGATTGACTCGTTTGCCAACTGTTCACGTTTCATAAACTTATATGTTTCCGCGATTTCTGATTGCTGTGGCTCCAAGTGTTTTTCAACAAGTTCCACTAATTCAGTATACGTTTTATCCTGTGGTGTTTCCGGGAAACAGAGTTCTGATAGCAACGTGACCATGTCAAAACCTATAAACGAGATTAAATATTGTGACCACTTCGTTTCATCCACCTCGTGGATCTTCATTTTATTTTCAAACACCTGTTTGTACACCTTAAATGTGCATTTTGCAGCTGAAAACTCAAGCAGTGAGAGCCCAGCAGCCGCCATTTTGTGAAATTTCGTCCGACGTAACAAGACGAAATTATTCTACTATATTTCTTGTAGTTTACGGACGTAACACGTAAAACTTTCACTGTTTTCTTTTTATCCTCGTCGCCACTGTCACATATTTGCTAGATATGTGCAGGGCTGCTGGGTTAATTGTTTAAATAAAACTCGGTGTTACATTGCACGTGAGACATTTATTGGGAGAACCCATAGACTAACTAATCACAACCATAGACATATATAGACCATAGAGCACAGATTATAATTTATGCAACACCAGGCATGTGCCAATAGCTAGTAAAAGTGTTAGCTGAAGGCTGGTGTGTGTGTTCACGGTGTAGAGTGAGATGTCCTCATCTCCACTGGCGGGGACGGTGTAGACGTGTATTAGAAATAGATCTGGAAGGATAAGTGATATGGAATTTCCCTCATCACATTACTCTTCTTATTCTTCCTCGGGGAAAGAAGGAAATATTTAATTAATGTTTGATAACTATTGGACAATAAACAATTGTACACAATACAATAATAGTAAATAGATACAAATAAACATGAAAGTGTTAATTGTACAATCAATCACATTGTCCACGTTTTACTATAAGTGTTGTTGCTATTACAATGACATGTAATATCCAATGTAATGATTATTGACTATCTCTAGTGATATTGGTTATTTAATCCAGATACCCGATTACCGCAACTCTGTGATAGTGGCCCGCAATCCCGGCTCTGCAAAGAAGGCGACGTCATACGCGGAGCGGCTGCGGCTAGCTATCGCCGTGATCCACGGCGAGCAGAAGGAGGCTGAGAGCGACGAGGTGGACGGACGGTACTCACCACCCTGCATACCCAGGTGCATACACATTATTGTAATTAGTGTTGTAAAAACGAACATTGCGTGGAGCACTGAGGCAGCGCTAATGAATTTTTAAGACTAACGTTAAAGACTAGGGAATGGTATAGTCCAATTTTTTTATGTTTTGATTAAACCCATGTAGTTAAAAGCTCTAGTGTAAAACGGTTAAGGTTCAATAGCGCGCCAGCGCTGAAGCGTTCAACGCTTGTTTAACAACACTAATGTGTAGTGAGATGTACATTCCCATTCCATCCTATCCTATCATTCCCCATTTCCTCAACTCTTTCCAAATTTAAAGGTAGCCAACGCATTCTAGAGCGTGTACCGCGATGTAGCAGAAGCGTGTTCTCAAATGCTTCTTCATGCCAACACTTGTATGGCGTTGTGCTAAAGAAACTTTCGGACATCTAGAATTATATATACGAGCCACGTATGCTTCTATAACACAACACATAAGGGGCCATCCATAAATTACCTCTCACGAATTTCATAATTTTTGGAGTCCCCCCCCCCCGTCCTTGTCACAGGTGGTCACATTTGTATGACCTCCTTCGCCCCGACGGGCTTAGCAACCTCGTCGCGTCGCGTCAGTTTAAGAAAATGTTTGAATGCTAACGATTAAAATTATTTGGCAACTCGCAGTAAATAAAATTGATTTTGTGTTGAAATTTTAAAGGGATTCTATTATTTATAGTGAAAAATTGCTTGACTTCGACCATGTGTGAACTGAATGTGAATAAAGACTATATACAGTGTGTTCTAGTGCAATTGTGTGATGATTTAGCAATAACACGCTTTGATGTTCTTGAAGAACAAAGTTAGTCTATTGTTCAAGAGAGACATTGAACGGGTACCCAAAATAAAGACGACCATTACAAACACTGTGTTAATTGGGTCAAAGAAATTTCAGAATTGACTTCAACCAACTGCATAGTAAAATAAATGAAATAAATACATTTACTAAATTCAATGACTTGACTTTAGGACTAAGTGTAAAAATATGCACAAGAGCTCCGAAACCATTAAAGCACAATCTACGTCTATTTCCAGAAGAAAAGAGAGGCCTGGCCAAAGGTTGTAACAGAAATACCGAAAAATACAAAAAAGAAACGAATCAAAGCAAACTCATGATTTGGGAAAAATGTTTATTTGAATTTACCCAATCCAAAGTAGTTTAAGGGTTGAATGTTTGATTTTTAGTATAGGTGTGGTTTTTAATATGGCCAAAGAAAAATTGTAAAAGTTTTGTAATTTAATAAAAAAGTGATAAAAAAATAAACATTTTATTTATATCTACATCCTTGACAATTATTTGCAATATCAAATTTGAAAGAAAATACATTAAGTAGGTAAATAATACGCAACTTCACGACTTATTCTCTAAAATAACACCTACCTAAAAAATTTTGTATTCGGTGTGTCCAGTCAAAGCGTTCGGAAGCCAATAACGTGCCAAGAGAACGCATACCCTTCTTAGCGCCAACATGGCTTATGTGTTGTGTTATAGAAGTATACGTGGCTCGTATATACAATTTGTCTGCCCAAAAGCTTTAGCACAACGCCATACAAGTGTTGACATGAAGAAGCATTTGAGAACACGCGTCGCAAGACGACCATTTTCCACTAGGTGAACTGTATTCTCGTCTGCATTCTTTTTTTCTGTCCACCGGTGCAATTCTAAACAAAGGAAAACAATAAAAGGTTAATTGTCTGAGTGGTTCCCTCAGCGTGGACAGATCGCGCACGATGGACGTATCCGTGGGCGTGCCGGTGCACCCCGCTAAGGAGAAGCCGCCCATCAATGTGGTCGGAGATGTGGGCGGCAGGATTGCTATTATGGTGGTAAGTCACTTTATTTATTTATGTAAATTACTTTTAAAAAAAGTTTGAGATACATTTTTGTCTGATTCTCAAAATTGAAATTTGAGGCAAATGACAATTTAAGACTTGTTTGCGGCTGGAGTGAGCGCAGGGCGGGACAGCGAAATCTGCTGCGCATATTTCCAACATATATATTGGCTGAGGTGTGGTCAATATAACTGCGGAGCGGGGAGCGGATTCTGTGACGGATTTGAGCGGGAGCGGATTCCTCGACGGTTTAGTGGGAGCGTACAGTACACGTCACTTTGCGGTTTCCGCTACAAGTTTGTGCATGTTTGTTTTTACAGTTTTGACGTTTTTCGAGCATGTCATAATATCCCAAGTAAAAATGTACTTTCAAGTAAAACTTCTAAATAAAATTTTAATTTTGATTTTGCCATTATAAAACAACTCGTTATAAATGCAGCGGATCGCGACCAAGGGCGTTTCGCTCTCGCTTCCCGCTCCGCGCCCATTCTGACCGTAGCCTTATGGGCGCTTAAAGATTAGGCCTATTTTCGTCGTGTCTTATATGCGCGTGTATGCGCGTTTAAAACGCGACACGTACATTGGCGCAACAATCATGACCGTGCGCGCGTTTAATTTGTTATCTGATATGGCTAGGCGATGTTAAATGCAACAACTAATTTTACTCATTCCACTACACTTCCCATTCTTCTTTGGGGATAAATACTCATTAATGTTTCATTAAACTTTGTATCCATTTGACCATAACTTTTTCCAGGACGACATGATCGATGATGTGCAATCATTCGTGGCAGCGGCTGAGGTTCTCAAAGAGTGTGGGGCCTACAAAATATACGTCCTTGCTACACATGGACTCTTGTCCTCTGACGCTCCACGTCTTATTGAAGATTCGCCAATTGACGAAGTTGTGGTCACTAACACCGTACCACACGAACTACAGAAGATGCAGTGCCAGAAGATTAAAACAATCGACATATCGGTGTTGCTGAGTGAGGCTATCAGGCGCATACATAATAAGGAATCTATGTCGTATCTCTTCAAAAACGTCACTCTTGAAGATTAGCTGCGAGAGTCCTGGCTACGGTAGGGTGGTGCCGTCTTCAAGTGGAATTTATAGAGTGAAAATGTGATTTTAGTTTGCAACTTCAAGTTCAATTCTGTAAGTGAAGACAATCATCAAGAGGAGTAAATTTATAGTGATATTTGTTAAAAATAAAGTAAATTATGCTTAAATTATATTGAAATATTATTGAACATTAAGGTTCGGGGGTTTGCAAGCTAATAAAGTTTCATATCACTGCTACTGTTGCATGCTGTGATCGCTTACATCTTATAGTTTTCAGCTAATGTCTATGGGTAGCAGTTACTGCATGATGGTTTTAACAGCAAATTGTTCTGGCTTTAGCATGTAAGGCAGTCTTTATACAATATATCTTCTGTACATCAAAGGACTGAATTTCGCAAAATATATATGCAGTGGTGTTCTGTTGGTGGTCAGTATAGAATCTGCAGATTTTGATCAAAGCATTACATTGAATTACTAATTAAATCTTTGAACTGTGAATTATTGTGACTTACTTTTTTCGTTATTTTTAATGTTGCAAATGTAATAACAATTTAAAACTGAGGTATTGTTTAATGCAGGGTGATTAAAAAAGACACATTAATATTTGTGATGTTAGTCTATTTTTACGCAAAAATTATTTTTTTAAATTAAAAGTGAATATTGCAAAATAAAGTCATAATACACTCTATAAATCTCTCTCTTAGTACCTAAATACAGTAATGGTCCAAGCATTTTTTCAGTAAGTTATTGGTATATAAGAAAAGGGCATAAAATACTTCTTTTTTAATTTGGTGGGATTTCCGGTTTTTGCATTTTACCCTGAATGTCTACGTTCTTAGATATATACAGCTTTCCATATTGTTAACTTTAAGTATGTATTAAATTTACTAATTGTGTCCTTATTGGAGTTTTGTAATAAAAATTTTTGGGGCCTGTATCCACAATATTTAAAAAAAAATGTGAAAGATAAATATGAATGTTTGATTGATCTAACAGATAGTTTTTTAAGGATTGTGAAAATTTGTAATATAGACAGTATTGTAGAAATGGTATTTTTATAGTATTATTTTTATGCATCAAGTGTAAAGTGTTAGGAAGATAAAACTCGCTATTACAAAGGTCTAATCAAGGACTACATTTATAATTTTCTTGTATTGCCTTATTGTTCCTTATTTTAGTGATGTTAAATTGTACCTATTTTTGGGATATTTCTTTAAAACTAATGTGAATAAATATGTACTGCAACAATGATTTGTGAGTAATGATACCTTAGCAAAGCAAAGAAAGCCATGGAGCAAATCAATTCTCTAATTATTGTAGTTATTCATTTAATTTTTTTGTTAAATTGCTTTTCTATTTAATTAAAACCATATATTATTTATGATTTAAAATCACACGATAGTAATTTTAGTCAGAAAGTCACTCGTTGTTGCAGTCTTTAGTCACATTTATTATCAGTGTAATTTTAATTTGAAACATATAAATCTATTTATAATCCTAAATGACGTGTTTGTTGATAAATTGTCCAAAGCTTTTGTCAATAATGGGTGATATACCATTGACCTTCTTGTTACAAAACCTAAACATATCTTTAAAACAATGTTCAACTCTGGTCTAACATTTTCTTGACCAATAGATTCGTTAGACGCTTTTTACAACATTGTATTAAAGCATATATATTTTTTGTCATAGGCATTATGTCTGAAATATTTGCACTATAAAGTACCTATATATTTTATCTGTATAGTATAAAAAATGGTAAAGCCATAAGATTGTGTATCGTTTTGTTAGAACATTTAAATAGTAATTGTAGTTTTTGAAATGATTGTTTTATTTTCGAAACCTATTACTCCACTCAAAATAGACATAAAATAGTACAAACCTACGAATAATTCCGATGGAGCAAATTTTTTGTGTGAGCTTTCATAGTCATTGGCGCCCCCGCATACCCCCTGGTGTTGCAGGTGTCCATGGGCGGCGGTAACACTTACCATCACGTGGGACCGCTTGCTCGTCCGCCCACTAATCTATAAAAAAAAAAAAAAAAATCCTTCCGAATGAAATGTCAAAGGTCCCCATCGAACTAAAAAATACACTGTCAAAAAAAAAATTACAGTATGGCGAGCATGTATGAAGGCTGAGGAGAGGAGGTTTGAACAGAATAGATCGTGAAAAAGGCCTACAGGGCATACCACATTAAAAAAAATGTGCCAAGTACTTGACCTCCAAGCTGATGTGGAAAAGGATGCTTTTTGAAAAATATAAGAATTACAATATACTATATATACATATATAGCCATGTCCATCTGGAATAATGTACCTTTCAAATGGTGAAAGAATTTTTGAAATCGGATTAGTAGTTTCGGAGATTACCTCCTACATCCAAACTTACAAACTTTACCTTTAATATTATAGTAGATACACTTGTGCTAATACGGGAATTCCCCGAACTGTAAAGAAGAAAGCAAAACTATTCTGTTGCCATACGAAAAGTTATAAACTAACGTAGTTCAATTGAAAATTGATAGATGGCGCTGGCTTTGAAACAAATATATTTTGTGAAATGGAATTGTACCTATTGGTAGATTAAAAATATACATCGCGGGCCGAGGAAATATCAGCCGCGGGCCGCATGTCGGAATTCATTCTGTTACTCTGTCCAAAGACACCAACGAGCTCGTTATTGTCGGGTATTATAGTAATATATTATAGTAACCATTAGTGTAAGGTAGATACACATTCATAAAATAAACGCAGTCTGCTTTGGATCTCGGTGTTTCATTCACGCGTACAATATCACTGGCGACGCGGATCTAAATAATAATTGTTTTCGGCACGTTAATACCTATTACAAAATGCCCATCGGTAAAGTGGAGTGCTTTAATATAAGTACACAAAACTGGGATACTTATATTCGTCGTGTGAAACAATTTATGACTTTGAACGACATCAAAAGTGGTTTGCAAGTGGCCACTTTGGTGACGTTGGTCGGTGCAGAGTGTTACGATTTAATGTGCGATTTATGCTCACCCGATCAGCCAGAAGATAAAACATTTGAAGTTTTAGTGAAGCTGGTTAAGGACCATTTGGAACCAGAGAGATCAGAAATAGCAGAAAGGCACATCTTTAGGCAAAGAAAGCAGCAACAAGGTGAAAGTATTCGGTCCTATCTACACAGTTTGAAACATTTGGCTAAAACCTGTAATTTCGGATCAACGCTTGAAATCAATCTGCGTGATCAGTTCGTGTCAGGTATACATAGTGAAGAAATGCGGTCGAGGCTGTTTGTCGAAAAGAATATCGATTATAAGCGAGGGGTGGAACTCGCGCTCGTCCTGGAGGCAGCGGAGCGGCACGCAAATGTGGCGAGCGCCCCGGTTGCTGAGCCGGCGAGCGGAGTGACCGGCAACAATGGAGACGGCCTACACCGGGTCGGCGGCCGCGGCGCGGCCGGTGGCGGTGGCGGCTCGCGACCGCGCAGCGGTCGGGCGTGCGCGCGCTGCGGCAAGCCGGGCCATCCGGAGGGCAGGTGTCGTTATAAAAATTATTCATGTGACAAGTGCGGTGAGAAAGGTCATTTAAAGGTTGTTTGTGTGCGTAACGAAGAACGTGTTAGTGGCAATGCGGCGCAAAGGAAGTCTAAAGGTCAGTTTTATCTAGAGGATACAGAAACATCTGAAAATGATTGTAATTTTTATAATATGAAAGATAATAGTAAAGGTCAATACGAGGAACGCCATGATGACGGCCCCTACTTTATAAGATTGTATGTCGAAAATGTGTTACTGAAGTTAGAAGTAGATACGGGAAGCAAAATTTCTGCGATATCCGAAGAATTTCACAACAAAATGTTCTCGGGTATGCGCATAATTAGCAAGGTATTAACTTTTAAATCTTACACTGGGGGCGTTATTCGGACACTGGGATACATAATGGTGAATGTGACATACAAAGGTCAAACGATACCGTTAAAATTATATGTGATTAAAAATGGGGGTCCATCACTACTGGGTAGAACCTGGATTAGAAAATTAAATTTATCATTTGTTGATACTTTTAGCAGTCACCATTACGTAGCCGGAGGTAATTCATTAGCAGATTCATTAAAAAGCGAATATCCTGAAGTGTTCGCTGAAGGATTAGGTACATTCAAATCTCAAATACGTCTACATCTGAAGGATAAAACCCCTGTCTTTGTGAAAGCGCGGCCGCTGCCGCTGGCACTGCGCGGACGCGTCGAGCGAGAACTCGATCGGCTGCAGAGGGAGGGGGTTATTTATAAAGTTGATAGGTCGGATTATGGTACGCCGATCGTACCGGTGGTTAAATCTAATGGCGATATTCGTATTTGTGGGGACTATAAAGTCACCATTAATCCACTTTTAAAAGACTTTCATTACCCTCTGCCGCGGATCGAGGATTTATTTGCGACATTGGGTGGAGGTGAATTGTATACAAAACTGGACTTATCGAACGCTTTTCAACAATGTATGTTAAATGAAGATTCACGGCCGTTAACGGCTATCACCACTCATGTGGGTACGTTCATTTATAATCGGGTACCATTCGGTATTAAGTGTATACCCGAGAATTTCCAAAAAATAATGGAGGAGACCCTGAGTGGATTACCGTTTACGGCAGTGTTCGCGGATGATATTTGCGTAACTGGAAAATGTAAGACTAGTCACATGGTTAATTTAAGGAATGTGTTGCAAAGATTGAAGGAAAACGGCCTTAGGATAAACTTTTCAAAGTGTCAGTTCTTTAAAGAGGCTGTGACTTATTTGGGTTACAAGATAGACAAATATGGATTACACACCGACGAAAAAAAAATTAAAGCTATTGTATCGGCTCCTAGTCCAACCAATATCACACAATTAAGAAGTTTTATGGGACTTGTTAATTTTTATTCGAAATTCTGTATTAATTTAAGCGACATTTTAAAACCGTTATACGATCTGTTAAAGAAAAATGTAAAATGGCATTGGAGTGATAAATGTGAAAACAGTTTTGTTAAAATAAAAAAAGTGTTAAGTAGCTCTCCGGTGCTCGCACATTATGACCCAAATTTGCAACTTATCTTATCAGTTGATAGTAGTCCATATGGGCTCGGAGCTGTGCTTTCGCAGCGCAACGCGGACGGGAGCGAGCGGCCGATATGCTGTGCTTCGCGAACACTAAATCCGGCAGAGTGCAACTATTCGCAACTAGATAAAGAGGCTTTAGCGATTCTTTTTGGCGTAACAAAACATCACCAATATTTATATGCTAGACACTTTATTTTACGCAGTGATCACCGTGCTCTCAGCTACATTTTTGGAGAAAACAAGGGCATACCGATTACGGCTGCCAGTCGACTTCAAAGATATGCCATAAAATTGGCGGCATACGATTTTAAAATAGAGTTCATTAGGTCGAAAAGAAATTCCTGCGCTGACGCATTGTCACGTCTTCCTCTTAGCTCGATTCGAAGTCGAGTAAGAGAAGAAGACGACGAATGCAGCTACTTGCATTTCGTCCAAGAGGAATTTCCCCTCAGCTTTAAACAGATTAAAGCCGAGGTGGTTAAAGACCCGTTATTAAATAAAATATATGGTTACGTGATGTTCGGGTGGCCATCAAAGTCTAACTCGATACTGGAAGAGCCCTACTTTAATAGAAAGGATACCTTGCATGTGGACCACGGATGTTTAGTATGGGGCTATCGATTAATTATACCTCGAGTGTTGCGACAGGCGATATTACGGGAAATACACGAAGGACATCCCGGGATAGTAAAAATGAAGCAAATAGCACGTAACTATGTTTGGTGGGAGAATATAGACGCGGACATTGAACGAATGAGCGGCGAGTGTGCAGCGTGTGTAGCACAGCGCGCGGCGCCAGCGCAAGCGCCGCCGCATTCGTGGCCGTGGCCGGCTGAACCGTGGGCACGTCTCAACGTGGATTTTTTGGGGCCTTATTTCAATCGATATTATTTGGTGATAGTGGATGCTCACACAAAATGGATTGAAGTAGAGAGAGTAAGTTCCACTTCAGCGTCGATTGTTATCGATAGTTTTAGGCGACACTTTGCCCGTTTCGGATTACCAAAAAAAATAGTGAGCGACAACGGTCCCCTGTTTTCGTCGGCCGAACTGGGAACATATTTTAAACAAAACGGTATTAAGCATTTACCTATTGCGCCATATCACCCTTCCAGCAATGGGGCGGCTGAGAACGCAGTACGATCAATAAAGCGGGTATTAAAAAAGGCTTCTAGCGAAAATGTAAACGACAATACTGCATTATGTAAATTTCTATTCATGTATCGAAATACCGAGCAGAGCACAACAGGGGTTGAGCTCTCTGCTATGGGGGTGGCTATGTTCGGACGTCGTTTGCGCGGTAGATTAGACTTTCTGCGGCCCGATACGGCCGAGATCGTGCGCGAGGCACAGCTGACACGGGAACAAAGTGCACGTGAGGTACCACTACGCGCGGCCGCACCCGGCGACACGGTATTGCTTCGCGATTATTCAAAGAATAGTCCGAAGTGGGCAGAAGGAGTTATCGTAAGGCGTTCGGGACCTGTAACTTACTCAGTGAAGGCGGACAGTAGTGGGGCGGTTCATAAACGTCATATTGATCAGTTGCTGACTAAGCCATGTAGAAAACCTAGATACTCTCTTATAGGCCCTAGTCAGGAAGATGTAGAACAGTCTCCCATGGAGGAAACGGACTTAGCGGGTGAAAAGGTTGTTCTGTCACCGATCTGCACAGCCAATCGGTCGCCGCAATCGCAGGGGGGTATAGAAAATCGCGTACGCCGGAAGGCTGCTCTTCTTTGTGAGCAAAGGTTGAAAAACATGTAATTTTTATCTTTTGTAGTAGGTAAACATTATATTTAATTAGTCTTAAGATACTCTGTCCTTGTTATTACTGTAGGTTAATATACTTAGGTATGTAAGTATGCCATTTACACCTTTTATTAATAACGTAAATAAGAGGGAGACAGTGTTATGTCGGGTATTATAGTAACCATTAGTGTAAGGTAGATACACATTCATAAAATAAACGCAGTCTGCTTTGGATCTCGGTGTTTCATTCACGCGTACATATCAGTCCTTAACCATCTCGCGTGAGTATAAGCCGGCCATTCACAGTCCTGCATGCAGGACCCCGCGCCGGCCGCCAAGCCGTAGCTGGATTGTGTATGTCTTTTCATCCAACGCGGCGTCCGGCAAGACGTTGCAGGATGCCCGGCACGTCCTGCAAGCTCCGCCCACCGCGTCGGACGATCAATGGCGTGATGTCCAGCGAGGCGGCCGGCAGTACTCTTGCGCAGTGTGTGCTTGACAGGTTATTTAAATATTTATTTACACGAGCAACGATAAAAATGGAAAAAGATACTCTTACCAAATTTATCGAACTTTACAAGCAAAGACCTTGTCTGTAAAACAATCGGTCGGCAAATTATACAAACAGACAAGTAAGATTATCAGCGGTAGGAGTTACTGGAAATTTTGAAAAAAATTACCCCAGCACCGACATTGCATCAGTTCGTGCCAAGATTGATTCCTTGCGGACTAATTATAACAGAGAAAAGAAAGAAGTATTGAATTCTACTAGCACCGGCAGTTCCACTAATGAAATCTATGTAGGTACCATCTCTGTGGTACTACCATTTATTAGAGTTTTTGTCTGATACTGCTGATCTGAAAAGAACTGACAGAGATTCGATAGATTCTTCATCAACATCAGGAGTGGGCTCTGCAGCAGATGTAATAAAATTCAGGTCTAAGTCTAAGTAAGTCTAGAGCCGGCCATTCACAGTCCTGCATGCAGGACGCCGCGCCGCCCGCCACGTTGGAGAAGTTGGTCCATACATGGTCCTGCATAGCATCCGTTCACACACTGTTAAGTTGTTCCAACGTGCAGTAGTGCTTTGCGTGAAAAATGCCACCATCAACACGCATAAGAAAAAGAAAGAAATAATTGACCATCCTTTGTTTACTTTGATTGATGTTACAAAAACCTGTTGGTGTTTTTGGTATTGCTAGTACAAGGTTTAAGTTTTATCACAAACCTCTTCAAATGTCAGTTGACAAGGTCGACCATATTGTGCTTCCTAGTTGAGTTTTACACAATTTCTTCAGACGGCGTAATGAACATTAAATTAGACAACAAAATTTGAGGCTTGAAAATATATGCGATGGTACAATACAAGATGGAGAACTTGAGGACATTTTGATCCCTTTTGAATCAAGAAGAGCATTAAAAGAAGGAAGAACAGTACGGGAATAGTACAATTTTTTTTTTGTAAATGAAGGTAAGGTGGACTTTAAGGATAGAATGGTTAATTCTAGACTAACTTAGTTATAGGTCTACCGGAATCTCATGGCAAATGGGGAAATATTTTTTTTTTGTGTGCAATACTGGGGAAATTGGATTAAACGATCTTGATACTGTTTAATTTTTATTTATGTCTTTAGTATTAATGAACATGAAGTATATTAGGTATGTGTATGAAGAATGTTGTTATACATCGGGTTCTTAACATAGGAAAATATGTCATGAAAAATAAATCAATCGTATATTACTTTATGTACTAATTTATTACATATCATTTAAATCATACTAATAACTTAACACCTCATTCAGAACTAGAAAACGATTCCAAGAACTCCACTTGCATTTCTTGTTTTTCATCAGATGATGAAGATAAAGAGGTATTTATTATAAATCGCTCTTCCAGCATTTCAATTATTCTATCTTGCTCGATGAAATCGTTTTCAATTTTCTTTACACGTTCACAACATTTTCGCCATTCCTCTGCATCAATTTGTGAGAAAGCTTCTTCTGTTAATACAATAATTTAATGTCACTTGCAGGCCTATTTACATTTTTATCAGCAACTTTTTGCTTCATTATACCCCAAATCACTTCCATGGGATTCAATGTGCAATGATAAGGTGGGAGCCTTAAAACTTCGTGACCGTGCGATTTTAATACTTCATCTATCTCATATAAGGGCGCAGACATGTTTTGTTTCACTGCTTCAAGTAGTTGACATTTACGCCAAAGATCATCATAATGTACATCATTTGCACGAAGCCATTCTTTTATATCAGCGATACGATTGGCTTGTGTGGGCGGTTTGTTCATCCGTACGGAATGATAACTAGCATAGCAATTAAACAACTTTGAACGGTTTAAATCGCGTATATTTGACATTATTTATATCCCGACGTTTCGAACACTTTGCAGTGGACGTGGTCACGGGGTGACTAATTGATTTTATTTGTCACTTGAGTTATTAAGAAATTATTTGGACTACCGTCTGAAATTTTTTGAACTACCGTCTGGATTTTTTAATCATAACATTCCCTATGCACGCAGTATTCACTCACGGTGTCCAGAGGTCTTGCAGTATTGCGTTGGCCTTGGGATTTAATTAATTTAATGACTGGATCCCAAGCCGGTGGTACTTGCCAACCATCTTCTCTATTGAAATTTGGGTGTTTCTTGATTTCAATAGCCTCGCGTAACATTCTTGGCATGAATCGGGTCTAATAATGAATCGGTCTATAAATAATGTCAAATATACGCGATTTAAACCGTTCAAAGTTGTTTAATTGCTATGTATCGTAATCGCGAAAACCTAAGAAAATATTATGATAACTAGCATTATCCATAACAATTAGTGAAGGTCTTGTCAGATTTGGAATTATCTTCTCTGTCACCCATTTCGTAAAATTGTCCTTATTCATATCGTGGTGATAGTCAGCAGATACACTTGTTGACCTGTACACCACACAACAATTTGGTATAAAGCCATTTTCTCCACCAGCGTTTACAATGATCCACCTCGCTCCAAGTGAAATACTTTTAGATAGACCTGCAATATCTTTGCTTTGCCAGCACTTGTTCACAGAACATGAACCGTGAATGTGAGTCTCATCTAAATAAATCACATCCAATTTATTATGCTCTTCAGCTTCGCGGTTTTCCTTTATACGCTTCAAAAACTTATATCTTTGTAGTTTTATGTCATCTCTCTCCATCAAAATGGTCTTTTCTGATTGGCATTTAACATATTCAAAACCAATCTCCTTAAGTATAAGTCTGTAAAAAATAATAAAATTTATCATGTTACTCAAACGATAGCTTAGTCATTCATCATTATCATCATCAGTCTATATACGTCCCACTGCAGGGCACAGGCCTCCTCTTACGAGTGAGAGTGAGAGGGATTATTACTTAATATTTTTTTTACCTCAAAGATTCTCTCCCTCCGTTGAAATCAATATCTTGTCGAAGAATTTGTAACAGTTTCATTACTGTTGGAATTTCCTTCCGAACTGTATAGAATTCATTTACTTTATTCCTAATCAACTCTAAATGGAAACTGTCCAAGTTGATTTTCTTCTTCCTCCCTCTCCTCTTTTTACCAGGCGTGGAAAATACACCATCATTCGATGTGCCCTCACCTACGATTCGCCGTTTAGTAGTACTGGAAACCCCTATAAAGAAGCTACAATTAAGTAAGAAAAATATAAAATAAACTAAAAGTATCAAAGCAACTCAGTCCAACTTACCGGTCAACTCTACGACGCGCTTTAAAATCAAAGATTGAGTTTGATTTACGCCTTCTTCTTCCCTTATTTTACGATACACATTGAAAACAATATTCCTCGCTTGAGATCGAAGTGGCTTTTTCACAAAACACAAAACAAAAACAACAAATTGTCAAGAAGATATCACAAAATCTCAGCAGCGGTTGACAAATCTCGTACTTTGATTTGACAGGTGACAATTGACATTGCCATATGAAAATCACAATTTTTATTTTTTTTTATGCCATGAGATTCCGGTAGACCTATATCTACATAGCTAGCTAGACAACCTGATACGAACCGACTGTCAGCGTGCTGTTAAGCGCCAAATAAAGCGATTCGAATCGCAAACCGCTCGCTCCATGTCATAACCACTCATTTGCGATGACAGATGACGTACCAACCTATGTGAGCTTTGTTTTAGGCAGAGACGTTCGAAATTTAAAATTTCACTTCTCGTGAACTTATGCGTTCAAACAAATAATAATTGTGATTGAACTACATCACCAAATACTGAAATATAGGTATTATTAGAAGCCCTATTAAATATATATTTGATGGATGTAAATAAAGTTGGTACATTATTGCAAGATGTTCGAAAAATACTTAAATTTCCAAGAAATGATTACGTACGAGAAAAGAAATATTCATTTACAATTGATTTTTATCGTGGTGATTTTTAATATCATTCCTTTTTATTTTTAATATCATCAATTAGGAAATTTTATCCGTTTCAAATGAAGTATAACACACATTCTTACGTTGCCAACAAAAAATGCTATGACGAAATGTAAACAAAGAGTCGAGTGTGTCGTTATCGCTTCCGAGGAATTAGTTCTGGTGCACACTAATATTATAAATGTGAATGAAATTTAGCCGAGGACTGCGAGTGGGGTATATATAGCCCATTGAGTACGGAGTTGAAAAACACGTCTGTCTCTCTTTATTAAACGCTGTAACCCATACGAAACGTTGTTTATTTCATTCTAAGATAAACAAGTTTGCCGTTGAAGCGCCAGTTGTTGATCCTAACTGATACAATACAAACAAAAATAAAAAGAGAATTTTCAGTTGAAACTGCTTTATTGATAATTGCAAGCAAAATTCCCATGTGTCATGTTTACGACTTATTAAAATAAAAACAGTACCACTACAAACTTGTTTTGTTATACAATCGTAAAGCCCCTTTCAAACACTATACAAAGACCACAACTGAATGCACTTAAAAGGGTACGGGTGTCGTAAAATAGATGTTTTATTATAGACATAATATAAAGATTATAGATGAAGCAGCGGGCATTCCCCAGTTAATAAATAGAACCACAATATGAATAAAAAAATATATTCTTGAAAATGAAAAAAAAAAAAATACTATTGCACTAAACTTAGCTAAATTAAAATATACAAAATCAGAAAATCTTTATTTATCCAAACTAATATTATCCGAAGGTGTGTCTGTTTGTTACTCCTTCACGACTAAACTACTAAACCGATTTTAATGAAATTTCGCAAAATTAAATACGAATAATTGTAAATACTATCTGGTGTAATGTACCTAGCACATTACTCAACAAAGTAATATTCCTAAAGATCGTTATTATTCGACCGTTATTAATTGACATTCAACTGACCGTTTATTGTTCGTTCATTTCAGTGTGATGTGTCTACACCGGTAGAAGTAAAATCACAAGTTACTTTACACAATTTATATTTATAATAAACATGAAAATGTTCGCAAATAATTACTTTACTCACTTTTCTACCGTTCACAGGCACACAGCACTCGGAATAAATTAAAAATTCAACATCTTTTTACTACGTGTTATTATCAAAGTTAGAGTATGTCGTATTTTGTTACAAAAATATTAAAATCTACGTAACTGATTCTCTTCGTACTTGTTTATACACTTTTTAAAATGAGTATTTTCACTTGTAGTTATCTTTTTGTTGTCCAAGCTAGGGACAAAAATAAAAAAAAGCGACCAAAATAAACACTGTGAGCTCGAAAACACAATAACTTTCATTAATTTATATAATTGGCACGATTATTATCAAACAGCTGGTGCTTCAACATATACTTGTGCCATAACTATCGAAAATTTCATACTCAACTTTTCAGCGTTTTTTAAAAAGAGATCGACGTGTATTTCAACTCCGTAGACATCGGGGGAATTTTTCGCCAGCTGTCATTGGTTAGCTGTCACTTGGGACGATTTTGTCCCAGCCCGCAAACGAGCAGATAATCATGGGAGAAATGAGAGAAATTTCAATTTTGAATTAATTTTATTCAAAATGATTGATACTAATAATTAATAAATATATGAAGTTATGTGAAACGAATTAGAACTTATAAGAATTTAGTTTCGAGGTTATTCTCTACAAATTATTATTATATTTTTATTTGTGTAAATTATTAAATTTGATGTTCACAAATAACAAACAGCATGAGGTTATTAAATAGTTTGTTGTGCTTTAAAAATTACTGGTCGTGGTCATTGAAGCGTTTTTACAGCAGCAGCAGTAGAAATGTTTTGAATCTGAAAGACCGCGGGATGTATCATGATTTGTTTCCTAACACAGCAGCGTAAGTAAATGTATAAATTCTCTAATAAATAATTAAATTGCATACACAACATGCTTACCACCTTGCTAAATAGTATCATAGACTGGTGTAATGTATTACTTAAAGAATAGATCTGGGAAGTAGTTGGCATCTGTAAGACAGATTACCTATTTAATATAGTATTACATACATATAGCATACATTATCCTTATGTGCTACATTTTATTAGAATTTTACCTGTAACTAGTAAATTATCAATATAACCTAACTTTATGTAATGTTTTTCGAAATGTAATGTTTTACAGTATATGAGACAATTACCTTCAATAAACAGTGTAATAATGTGTGAAATTATTTTATTATATCTAAGCGCTGAGGAACTGCCACCTCTAAAAGTGAACTCACTAACCCGCTTGATGTTTTAAGGTCATACATCCTTCATGCACAAGACAATATGCATGAGGAGGCCTATGCCCAGCAGTGGATACTGAAAGGGCTGGTTGCATTGCATATGTAAATTAAACTGTTGGCCTTAATATTACCTTCAATATTCTTTCAGAAATGAAATAATAAATTTATTAAATAAGTCACCACAATGTGTATATGCAGGCTTCGATCCTACAGCGAACAGTCTCCATGTAGGCAACCTTCTTGTTATAATTAATCTATTGCATTGGCAGCGTGGTGGTCACAACGTTATTGCCCTGGTGAGAGAATCAATCATTTTCTATTCATAATTTTTACTATTATATATCTCTAGATATATAAAGATCCGCTTCCAAGGATATACAGTCAAATCTCCTTATTCGCGGTTCCCATATTCGCAGATTTGCTATTCACGGACCAAAAAATTGTGGCCACTTTCCCTACTCACAGGTGAAAAATTCTGTATTCGCGGATCCAAAACTAAGGATACATATTGTATTTTTAGAATACTTATGTAATGTGTATATATTTGTTAAAATAAACAAGTAGGTATCAAAATATTTTTAAACAAACAAATCTTAGTGTCCTGAAGGGAAAGTCCTTTGACAAAAGCACATTGAAGTGGCTGTGCTGACTGCTGCGCTCCCTTACACTTGCCACTATGGCCTTTGATAAGTGCCACCGGTAGCCCCAGGATTGGTGCCAAATCTTTCGTTTCTTTGCTTAAATTTTTCTTTTCTTTGCTTAAATTTTTCCTTCATCCAATAACTTTAATGGAAAAATATGTGTCTCTTCAGCTTTGTTCCGAATTTAACCTGATAATAATAATTAATAGTATGTATTGTTAAAATTTATCTCAATAAATTTTATTATGATATTTTTTTATTATTTTGCAACTTTCTTGGTACATTTTCGGAACGTATCCTCGCGAATAAGGAGCTTTGACTGTATATATATAAATATTACATATATAAAGGCCTCTTAGTAGAGCCCTATGTCCATTGATGGATGGATACAGGCTGACAGAGAAGAAAATATAAAAGTCGCTATCCTATGTCTTTATTTGTGATAATTTTTGGATCTAATGTGGCATTTTTGATCTGCTTTCACTGTTATTTATCCTGAAAGATCATAAGATATTTTTATTAAAATTGGTCCAATAGTTTTGAAAATACTTATCTGCACTGGCCTGTCTAGATGATGGTATAATACCATAAGAACATACAAGTATATTGAACTCATGTATAATACTTACACTTATTTGAAAATTGGGTCCCAAGTGAATAGTTGAAAAATAAACTGAAGTTTTATAGTTAGGTGGAGCTACAGGATTTATAGGGGATCCAAGCGGCAGAAGCACAGACCGCGTAGCATTACAACAAGATGTAATACAAGAGAACATTAAATTAATTAAAAATAATTTAGAAACAGTATTTGAGAATCATAAAAAATACATTTGGACAAAAGAAAAAAGTAAATTGAAACCACTAAGGTAAGTGTTTTAGACATTTCATTAAATTGTAAAAAGTTAGCATTTGACTACTTATGTAAATTTAAAGTCAGAGTTAAATTTAGAACTTAGCAAACGCTCTATGTAGTTTTGCTAACATAATATTTTTCAATAATGTTTGTTTATTTATTTAGGCAACAAATGCCCATAATATATATATTGACCTAAAGCTTTAAGTTTGCCTTTTAGACTTTTGACCTTTTTAAGTTTATGCAATGGTAAATTAATAAAAATATTTTTTGATTTCAATTATAATTATTATTATTCTTGTTTATCCAGGATAGTAAACAATGAGATGTGGTATAGAAACATAGATTCAATACAGTTTGTAAGTGATATTGGTCGCAACTTCAGAATGGGCACAATGTTGCTGAAACAAAGTGTACAAACTAAACTCAACTCTGAGATCGGGATGAGCTTCACTGAATTTGCTTACCAAATATTCCAAGCATATGACTGGCTACATTTATTAAGAGAATATGACTGCAGGTTTCAGGTAATCAAATGCAGCAGAATTAAAAATGAACACTACATATTGTAACCAACCAATGGGGATGTGCCAATTTTCTAACACCTTGATTTTTGTGTAGTTTTATATAGAGTAGACCAATATAGATTAAACCACGAAGTGGCAGTGTTTGAAAGACGATAGTTACAGATATGGCTTCCAATCCCGCAGGCCCTTGCGGGATCTCGGTATAAGCGGGATCAAAATTTTTCAATGGTGCGGGATCTCGGGATAACGGGATCCCGCAATTTTTCAATAAAAGTGGTTAAAAGTAAGTATTAAAACAAAGCACGCTTAAAGTTTTAAATATTTATTAGAACCAGTACAAAAAAATTAAGAAGTTACAGGAAATTCACTTCACATTTTGGAAGGAATTAGACATGTTCAAATCGATATTTAGTTATTTTTAATTAGTATTGAAGTAGAAGTAGCAATAAATAAGAAATAATTATAGATAATTAAATTAGCAAACAAACGATCATCAAAGCAAAGTAAATAATGGCGACCGCGCCGCGCGCAACACAGCCGAGCCGACAGTTTTCGCGCATGCGCCGTCCGTATGCAATGCCGCGGCGCGTGGCAGCGCGCAGCGTCCTGCGTCAGTGTCCGTCCGAGCGATAGCGCTCGGGAAAGGACTCGCCCGTAATAATTTTCAATTCCGCGGATCCCGCACTTCTAATCCCGCAGTGAGCGGGACTGAAAAATCATGCGGGATCTCGGTATTTCGGGATATCGGTATACCGAGATTGGAAGCCCTAGTTACAGAGTTACCATACATTTTAAATTCTTTATTAATTATTAAAAATAGTGTGACATCATAGTAATGGCTGCATGGATAGACTTGTCACATGTCTTCATGTAGAGTACGTCTAATTTAAAACTGCTCGCCCCTCCACTTAAATGTGATTGTTTCAATATACATGTGAGAGAAAATACTTATTGCAACACTTTACTTGTGTGCGTGCGGCGATTATACTGTGAACTTGGACTTCAATTAATCGCGGGATCAGTCTGGGGTACTGTCATAGTATGGCGGGAGCGCGCGCTTTCTATGGAACAACACGTCTGCTCTGTCGTGCGTAGCGTCATTTATGAACTAGTTGGCCAACAGATCCGGCCAATCGGGCAAACAAGTAGGGGAACCCGGGGTGGAACGGGGTAGCTAAGCTTTGGTCACAATTTGTGAGAGTTTGAATGAAACAGCACCATTACTTGGCAATTTGTAGGTTTATTTACTTCTTTCTCTACAAGGAAATTAAAGCTAAACTTATCTAAATTAATGATCACTTTGAAAAAATATTGTTTGAAAAATAAAGGGAAATTTCCCATTCTGCCCCACCCCCCGGGGTACAATGGGAAATGAACCCGGGGCACGATGGGGTACTAATTATTGGCACAGTTAACAGATGAGAACACTGTCATCGTCGTCACTATCTAGACCAGCACACGCCAAATGTGCCCATTTTTTACAAATGCTACAAGACCACTAGCCTTCATTGGACTTGGAGTATAAATCATGGCAATACAAGCAGATCGCGTCTTCATCTTCCGAGCTTTCTTCAGATTCAGTTCCGTTTCTTTTTTGTTTCTTTCTTCTTGTTTCTTCTTTGTTTTTGTTTAAAATTTTCTACGTCTGAGTGTTCTTCAGGTTTAGTTCTGATTCTTTTTTGTTTCTTTGGCTTAGCTTTCATTCCTTCAGGTATGTCTTTTTTACCTTTTAACGTCAGTCTTGTTTATTTTTTTCTACTTTCGCTTTATTGATATTTTGTGTCTTTTTAATAGATTCTTCTAATTCAGTCTTGTAAGGTGAAGCGGTCAGGATTGCCGTTTTTCCACCCTTTCTTGTAACTCTTTTCATTCCAGCTTTCACTTTTGGCAACGGGATTAGCAATGAAGACCAGGACAGGACAGTCGGCTGGTTTTTCTTATATATGAACGCACCATCTGCAGATGAAATAAAAATGCGTATTTATATGAGAAGTACAAATATTTAAGGGGCGGAACGGGGTATACCCCATTGTGCCCCACCCATTGTGCCCCGACGCACCGTTCACGTAAACACGAGTGTTATGACCGGTTATATTTATTGGACTTGAGTTATCACTAGACGTTTAGTTAGTCAAAAGTATGTTTAAACAAACATGTAATGTTAATATCCGAACAAAGAATAGTGTATAGTGTAATTACCTTGGTATTGCATAGCAAAATTAAAATTTGCAAGCTTTTTCGTCGACCTTCGATAAAATCCAAACTAAGCGCACTCTCACACTGACAGTGGCCACTCCGTATAGCGCAGCACAGCGGACCGAACGTTGTGCGCGATGCTCACGCATCTCCGTCGCCTGTAGCGAGCACAACGCCTCTTTCCCGTTCCGCCCCGGTACCCCGTTCTACCCCGGGTTCCCCTACAGTTTCCATAAAGAAATCAATTAAATGTATACATAATATTAAATTAATGTTGCAGAATAAGAGAAAAATAAAATGAAAATGATAGGTATAACATATGTTGATATTATTTGGATAAAAAACGTACTTGTCTAGATTTAATTATATTTACTTTATTCATTAATAGGTATTAAATAAAACATTGATATAATTACTGTTTTATTAGTATTCAAGTAAGTAGCAGTTGTAGAAATACTACGATAATGTAATACAACAATATACGTGCAATGTACCTAACCAATTATTCATTTTTATCAAAAGAATCGCTTTCATCGCAATCAGAATCAACATTAATAATGAATTCAAAATCCGTGTCAAAATATATCATATAATGTTTTTCTATGTCATTAACATGTCGACATGTATTTTCCCACATAGTGCTATCAATAATTTCAATTCGTTCCTTTATTAGAGCCATAATAGATGTTAAGTTTTGTCCAACGTTTTTCTTAGCAACATAGTTTTTTACTATTCCATATCTTTTCGATCGGGTTCAGCTCTGGGTGATAAGGGGTCATCCATAAATTACGTCACACGTTAAGAGGGTGGGAGGGGGTCAACAAAGTGTGACATCGTGTGACAAGGGGAAGGGACGAGTCATAAGCTTCGTGACGTCACATGTATAAATCTAAAGTATTAAAAGTAAACTTCAATTCTAACGAAAAACTTTAAAATATTACCAACTCCATCAATATTATTATAAGGTTGTTTTAATTTGATAATTACTAAATTTAAAATTGCAAAATATGTGACGTCACAACAGGGGTGGGGGGGGGGGGGGGATGACCCTGATGTGACCACCTGTGACAAGGACGGGGGGACTCCAAAAATCATGAAATTCGTGTGACGTAATTTATGAATGGCCCCTAAGGAGGTAATCGTAGAACTTTGAAACCTTTCGACCTGACTAGCCCATCAATTGCAAAACTTTTGAACCTGTCCTTATTTTTTAATATTAAATCATACAATTCGATTTTCTTCATTGATTCTTCAAACGGAATATTCTTTTCAGTCAACCATGCTTGCATTATGTTCTTATTTGCAGTCGAAGTAAGACATTTTTCAGATAAAAGGTTGTGGTAGGAAGCATTATCCCTAACAATAACAGCATTTTCTGGGAGATTCGGTAGTAGTTTTTTCGTAATCCATGTTTTATAGTTTTCAAAATTCATGTTGTCATGATAATCGCCACTTGATGAGTTTGCTTTATAATATATTAAGCAAGCATTTGGAACAAACCCTTGACATCCTTGATATTTTTTTCTGAAGTGGTGATACTCTTTTCACGTTTTCCAGCATTTATTCTGTATGTGTGTTGTGTGAACATAGCTTTCATCAGTAAACACAACCTTAATCACGATATTTTTGTAGTTGTTTTAAATACTTAAAGTGCAACATTTGTATTTCATGCTTTTCAACAAGTACTTTACGATTGTCGTCTGTTGTGGACCATTCATAGCCCGATTCCCGCAAAATCGTACGCAATGTTTCTATACAGCCGTCGAAACCATTTTTTTCCGAATAAACTTGTACTCGTATCAGTTTTTTTAATGTAGGCAATTCATTAAAATTTGTATGAAATGACATAATTGTTCTTCGTAGCACAGACATATCAAAATCGTCTAACGTCGGTTTTCGATTTTGGAAACCTTGGTCCAACGTCGATTTTGGACGCACCCGTTTTCTTTTTGTGGGCGATTTAAAAAATTTCTGTGCTCTATCTGTAGATGTGCTAGCACCAGCTTGTCTATCCTCTTTTAATATGTATGTTATAGTACGTTTAGTATAACCAACAGCTTGAGCAGTTCGTCATCTAGCATCACTTCGATTTTCAATTCCATTTTCTGCTTCATATTTCATTCGGTGATACACCTTAGCAATAATTTCTTTGCCCTTATACCTGTGTTTATACCTATATACCTATATTTCTTTGACACATATAGGTATAAAAACCAAGTTCATAAACAACTAGCTTATAATACCTACGCCCGCGACTTCGTCCGCGTGGACTTTAGTCACAAAAAAATATGGGGTGAAAGGTAGATGCAGACTCACCAACTTGTCTGTGAACTGACGGGCGTCGCTACTGGCGTTTCATGATTGCCCATTTAATAATTTTTTCACATTAACAGGGTAATCTTTAAAATAAGTACCCTATAGATTTTGATCAGTATATAGTCAGTCAGTATGAAAATACACCTTGAAAGACATACTCGTATTTTCATTGCATTGAGTTAGAAAATTGAATTTTTTACAAGACTATGAGGCCTTAGACCTTAGTATTTGATATTAATCGTTTAGATCTTTAAGTTTTGTATTTGCTTGTTGACGTTGCCTATAATTGAAGTGGCACTTAGGTGTACATCCGTAGAATTATATTCTTTATATTATGTTATTTTATATCAGTGTTTTCTTCGTTGGCGACCTAGTTAAATAAAGAAAAATAAATACAGTTATAAGTGAAAAAATGAAATATCAAAATATACGTAATGAATAAATTTACATATAATTAAAATCCAGTTTTACAATACGTATGGTCACCCCATTTCGCTCTGTTTGATGATGTTGCACACATGTCAATAGCCAGGCATATAATTTTCGATTTTACTAGAATCGGGACAATCAGTTTCACTCACTGAATCGCTATCACTATCACTTTGAACATTTATAATAAAAGCTTCGTCTAAATAAGCATCTTTTTTTAAATATTCCTCTTCTAATCTACGAATATGATCGCAATGCTTTTTCCATTCTTCGGCCGTAATGGAGTCGAAAGCTTGCGTGATTAAGCGTGGTATATCCGCAGATTTGTGGTCTATATTAGTCTGCAACTTTTCTTATCATGGTGCTCCAATTCAGCTCAATTGGGTTTAGGTCACAGTGATATGGTGGAAAACGTAAGTTCTTGTGACCATGCTGTGCCAGTAGAGTCAACTTCGTAAATGGGTTCCCGTTTGTTTCGTTTGACTATTTCCAATAGTTGTGGTTTTGTCATTTCCTCTGAATATTCATGTTCATTAATCTACAGCCATTCCTGTATTTCTCCTTTTAAGGTGTTGCTATTTGGGGACTTGTTAAGACGAATGCTGTGGTATGGAGCATTATCCATAATTATTAAGGATGGTTCTTTTAAGTTTGGCAAAAGTTTTTCAGTAAGCCACTTTTTAAAATTGATATTGTTCATATCATCGTGGTAGTCTCCACTTTTTGTGTTTGATTTGAATATCAATAATGCATTTTCGACAAAACCAGTGTTCCCTCCCGAATGAACAATAATGTAACGTTGGCCTTTAGATATCGGTTCCATTGCTCCTTGCATTTCGTCGCCTTGCCAACATTTTCCACATGTATGTGACAAATGTATGTATGTCTCATCTAGATAAATAACCGGCCAAGGATTAGAACACCTATAATTTTTATTTTTTTCTTGCAAATATCTTGATCTCCAAGCTATGATTTCGTTCCTTTCCATAAGTACTTTGCGATTAGTTTTCGTTTTTCTGTAATGGTTGGTATTTCTTTCCTCACTGAATAAAATTCGTAGATTTTCCTTCTGATGATCCCACGATCAAAAGCGTCAACATGAATAAATCCACTTTTTCTTTGCCTTGTTTTACCGAGTGTTGTGATTTTTGTACCAGTTTCTTCTGCAAGTTTTCCTTCTTTAACAAGTTTGGAAATCAAACCTTCACTCATACCTGAAAGAATAATGAAATACAAAAACTCTAAATTATCTACTATGACTCGCGAAGATGCTTTTTCGTTGACATGCTGACCGTGATTTTGCGATGTAATTGAAATACCGTTCGTGTCTAGCCGCTGAATGAATGACCAATGACGATGACCAATTTGTGTGTATTGAAATTGTCACATGCAAAGTATGTGTATAGACATACACATACTTTGTATGTGAGCGTAAACACATTGGAGGGGCGCGCACTTTTAGATTAGGCGTATTCTACCCTACAATCTTACATGTATAAATTTTTAGGTGTAGGTTTAAGAACTTTATTTCTCAAAGAATGTAACAATATTCATTTAACTGAGGAACATATTTATACATTACTAATATAAATGTTTGTTAGGTTACTGACAATAATTTCTTTTGGTACAACTTAGCTGCTCTTAGATGGATAGACTATTTATATATTGCATTGCATATATTATTATTTTATTTACACATGCAATCTCTTCTTAAATACACTAAACTTGGCTATATCTTTAATTTCCTTCAGCAACCTAATTTAATTTTAGACAGCAGCAACATTCATTCATTGTGTAGTTTTGAATGCAATATTGTCATAAATAATCAGAAATTCAAGCACAGAAAGAAAGATAACAAACTGAAGTCAGTTCACAACAAAGAGATTATTGCAATAGAGGTTATGTCAACACCTACTCTTTAGTAGTAGGTGTTGGTTATGTTCAATTACAATGTTTCACTCAGGTTTGCCACTGACGTTGTGACGGCACTCAAGCGGTAGCGTCGACTAAAAAGTACTTGGACATGGACAAAAGTAACAATGTTATTTTTTTATATATCTATGTATTTAAAAAATATAAAAAAAATAATCATATGTACACATAATCATAATAATCATTGATCTTATATCTAATTATGTAAACGTGAAGGTTACGTCATTATCTTATGTATTTATTATACATAATAATTAATATTAATTAGGTAGATGAGTTTTTATTTTAATGTTTTTGATAAATTATAAGAATATAGACAAAGCTATGAAAGTCGTCGTAAATATCGTGCTCTCCAGGCCTCAATTTCTGGTTTTTGGATCAAAAAATCACATACTGTTTTACATTTTTAACGTATAGTCCAGTTTGTTCTTTAATATTCTCCATAGATTGCAATTTTGTCCTGGAAAATTGAGTTCTTCCTTCACAGCGGATATCTTTTTTTGTAGAATGGGCACTTCTTTTTTAACAGTATAAAAACTGTTAACTATATTTCACCACAAATCATAAAATCATCTATTTCTAATCTCTGTTTTCGAGGCGTCGAAAGTTTATCAGTTTCCGTACTCGAAGTACCAGCTACTTACTGGTGACGCTGATCTAATTTTTTTCACTCGTTTTATATTACGTAATGTGCGTTCCGATACACCAGTTGCCATTGCCGTGCGTTTCATAGCTTGGTCAACGGGTATTAAATAACACTTGTTTTTTCGTTTCCAAAGAAAGTCCTAACTTTCAACACCATATTACGCACATCACTTCTTAAGGTCTTCTCTTTACCTCCATAGTTCTAACAAAGACAACAAAAGCAGACGTTAAAAATATACGCGCTCATGATGACGTTGAAGACGGTACTAAGAGGGCGACACAGCGGTGCGGTAAGTGGTTGGGGGAAGGGGCCTGTATTCCGCGCACCGGCAAACTTGAGTGGGACGTTTATTGTGACACCCACAATAATTCCACCACAATCACGTGATTTAGAGGTTATGTTTTTGTTTAGCTCAATGACAGCTGACAGTGGAGTTTATTTTGATCTGTGGTGACTTTTTTTTTATAAATTAGTTATTTACAAATGTAGCAATCCATACAGCCGTAACTTTTACGTCGTCGTCTATATTTCACATTTTTCGCTATAGTTTCCGTCCTTTCTCCAAAAAAAAAAAACTCGTACGATATGACTAAGGAGATGAAGTCTAATTCTTTCAAAAAATTAATAAATAATGAATCATTTAAAAATTTGGTCCAACCCCATTTCCAGAGCCAGAAACCATGGATTCTGCTTATGATTTTAAGTTCATAAGGATTATATATACAATTTTTACAATTCATTTTTTTTGCTTTGTATTTATTAAACTTTGTTTTTGAATCATATGGTGTCGGCCGTCTTTATAATAGCACCATCTCCGTGGGTGTCCTCATAGGTGACTAAGGGATAACAAAGCCGCCACTACAAGCCTTGAGGAACTACATCACTTTTCCCACACAGGACAGTATGAATGAGGAGGCCCATGTACAGCAGTGGATGTTAAAAGGGCTGGTTCTGTTACTACTGAAGCTGTATGAAAAATTTAGCAGTTCAAAAAAATATGGTTTTATGCAGAAAAAATATAAAAATTCATATCATGATAGCTAAAAACAAAAAAAATAATGTCAATCAAAAAATCCATGGTTTCAGGCTTTATGAAACGTTTGGACATAAATTCTACATAAATTTGATGACTGTTTCAGATTGGTGGCAGTGATCAAATGGGAAATATAAGTGCAGGACATGAACTCATTAGCAGAACAGCAAAGAAAGATGTTTATGGTAAGTGTAGATGTCTATGGTTTATACATATTTGAGAAATGGGGCTCGTTAAGAGAGCTGTGAGCAGCATTCAGCAAGGTCGGCAGCGTTCCCGCATTTCCTCTGGTGTTGCAGGTGTCCATGGGCGGCGATCACCACTGACCATGAGGCCCGCCCGCTCGTCTGCCATCTCTTCTATAAAAAAGAAGAAGGTATTCACAATTTGTGTAGATAACTAGAAATATCTTTTAAATACAAATCACAAATGCATTTATCATCGCCCTGTGTCTCCACTGCTCGATACAGGCCTCTCGAGAAATTCTGTTTATTACACTATGCACGCATAATGTTAGAAAAACAAAGCGGCCGTTTTTTTTATAGCATAAATGGTAGACGTTTTACAAGATAATAATGAATTAAGAAAGGCAATGAATATTTTTTTTATAGAAAAGTGGCAGACATCAAAAAGTCCACCACGTGGTAGGCGGATATATTATCCTTCATGGACATCCATGATATATTCCAACATCCGTTCAGACTCCAGACTTACAAACATAGGCACACCTACTTATGGACTCTTGCATATCTTACTCATTATGAGTCATTACCGAAATATTGGAATAAGATAAATACATTGGAATAATAGGATAAAGTAGGAGTGCATTTTATAGTAGTTTTCTGTGAGTGCAGGGTAAAAGCCAGTCGAGTGCGCCCAGCGGCTGTGTGCCATTGTAGCGTGCAGCTTCCCCCTCCCAAAACACGAGGAGTATTCCTCATCATATCACGCTTCCCAGGTTCCCATTCCTCCTTAGTACATTTTATGGTAGTCTACTGTGAGAGGCAAACTTGGACCTTAGGGTGCGTCCAGTGACTGGGATTGCAACTACACGAGAGGGATAGCCTCCAAAATGAATATATTCCACCCCAATAAACGTAAACAGCCTTTCACCATTCACTGCTGGACACGGCCCTCCTCCTGCACATTGACTTATACATCAGGGATGTATGGTCTTAAAACGACACGCTGGCCAAGCGGGTTGGCCAGTCAGCTCTTTTCTAGTTCCTCAGGGTATGTGCTAGCGGCTTGTTATCCCTTAGTCGCCTTTACGAATTCCAATTCCTGGAGTCCTAGAATTACGAATTTCCTGGAATTCCAGGTTATTCCCGTTTTTTTTTTCATTATATTCGTCCAGGTTATTATAGGTTTTTGTTAATTATTCCAGGTTTAACATTACCACTAGTAACTACAGAAGAAGGTGACAAGTTTGGCAAATCAGCAGGCAATGCTCTATGGCTAGACCCACAGAAAACAAGTCCTTACACTCTGTATCAGTACTTTATTAGAACGAAGGATTCTGATGTAGAACGACTCTTGAAGTTGTTCTCGTTCTATAGTATCGGTGAAACAAAGGACATAATGTTTAAACACAAGGAGCACCCGGAACAGAGATATCCACAGATGTGTTTGGCTGAACAAATGACGACTTTAGTTCATGGAGGTGAGGCAAGATTTTGTAATAAAGAAATAGTACCACATTGTGTGAGAATCATATGAACTTTACAGTCAGTTTGAACTCAGATTAGTCATATTTAAGCAGGCAAACAGAGCCATGGATTTATTAAAAAAATATTGCACTTTTAACTAGAAATGGTCCCAGGCGTTTATTTCGATTTTAAAGATGTTGCATATAGATTCATAAGTAAATGAAGCTATTCTCTGTCTTTTTGAGAATGGTGCTTATGCGAATAATCTCTTGTATGTTGCAATACCTTTCAATCGAAAAAAGCGCACACTTAAATAGATATTAGTTAAAGAAACTGTTAGCTACTTTAAAGAGTTTAAAGTAGGTTGGCATTAGGTTGTAGCTTTGAGGTTAACGCTCAAGCGCTAAGTCAGTGCGACTTAAACCAATGAACCTTAACCGTGATAGATACGAGCTATGAACCCTAAGGATTTTTAAACCATCGAGCCATCAAATGTTATGAATCTGGACTAAAATGCACCCTTTAACGCTCGAGTCGTAAAAGGTTCATTAAAATTCACTCAGCATTTAGCGTCGAGTACTTAGCGCTCATTTTACATCGTTATACTCTTCACACACTTGTGAAATTATCTCGTTTTCTGGCATACCTAGCCACAAGTTAGAAAAGGGCACAGATACTCCATTCTAAACCGTTTTCCTCTGAAGATTTTTTAGCTCACTTTAAAGTCAAATACTCCGATAGAATAATTTTATTAATTAATCGCTTCACCTACATACATATTGTGCTTACATGGCACAACTTACGTGGCACAACTTAATGCTTACTTACGTGGTTACTATGGCGAGCCGAGCAGAAGAGCGAGAGGACGAAAACCTCTCGCTCGCAAACTTATAAATATTGCCCGCTGTAGAAAGCGGCAGGCAGTGCTCGATGATCCGGCGACATACGCACACCTATGACGTCAGCCACAATTTTTATCAATGAATTTTATTATTAAGACTTGAACAATCTTGAAGGTTGACTGATAGAGAATGCGATAAGGTCGCCCTTTTTGATTAACAGAATCTTGAAAGAACGAAATTTTAAGTTAGAAAACTAACTAAAGTCAATAAGTCCTACGGGCATTAAAAATCCCTTTGCTCAGACAACGTTCTGAGACGGATCTACTGGCCCTTTGGCCTATTATAATCTTAAACTCTTTACTTTAATTTTTTTTTTTCAGAGGAAGGTCTGGCACACGCGCTGCGAGCAACGGAAGCAATATACAGCAAGGATGTGAAATCGCTCGTTGCATTGAGCCCCACGGAGTTGGAGCAGGTATTCACGGGCGCACCCATCGTGCCTCTGCTACTGTCACCCGCCATCACCGTCCTAGAACTTGGCATGAGGGCCAAATGCTTCCCCACAGAAAGTAAGTTAACCAACACACAAAATGTACAAGGTGTAACAATTCCCGCAAAACTGAAATCGTAGATTCTATTTATATTTCGAGTTAATTATATATTTTTTATAGAAGAACGGGCGGACCGCATGATGGTAAGTGGTCACCGCCGCCCATGGACACCTGCAACACCAGGGTGCATGCGGGTGCACTGCTGACCTTGCAGAATCCTGTTCACAGCTCTCTTAAAGAGTCCCATGTCGTAGCGTAACGGAAAACCTCAGCTGGCAGTTCATTCCACAATTTTCGGGTTCGCGGTGACCGCACTCTACGCGTCTAGGAAGTGTGTATGAACCGCACGACAACAGGAGGTGTGATGATAAAATCAGTTGGTATCAAACCGAACAGCTCTTCAGAACATTTCCCATTATACAGGCGATAGAAAACGTGGAAAGACGTAATATCTCTTGGAGTCTGAGCGATTCTATACCGTCTGTAAGTGGTAAAATGTATAGATTAACATGAAATATATACATATAAATAGAATCTATACATATATATACACGTCCTGACTGACTCATTAACGCAGAACCGAAACTGCTGAAGCTGAAACATGAAATTTGAAACGTATCTTCCTTTTATAACGTAAACATTTACCAACAAGGTAAATTTCGAAATTCAATCCTTAAAAGGATAAAACGGGGCGTTAAACTGTGTATGGACAAAAATATTTGATGGCTCTAGTAACTTCAAACTTGGTATAAATATTTTACAATACAACGTGTTTTACCGTTTTTCAAAATTGTCTCAGGGGGCTAAAATAGGTTTTTAAATTTCGTATGGAATCACAAATCCATGTAAGCGTAACCGTCGATAACCGCTCGCTTTACATTGCTTTGCATGCACCGAATGCTCGGAGAGTTATACTCAGTCACTTTGCTGGACTTTACTACCGAAGAAATTCGACGACGAAGTAAAGTTGCCAACAATAACTCAGACAGTTAGATGGAACTACTAGTAGGACTAGATGGAATAAACCAAAGAATCACTAAAGTGGCAGTGTATTTCCCTTTCCGTGTTCAACTGGAGACAACGGTCTCGTGAAATGCGCACACTTTTATAGTACTGTGGAATGTCACCAAAACCGTGCTGTTTGCGTCAATCATGCCCTGTGTTGTAATCAAGTACGCCGGAAGGGGTTTTATATTTATAGATGTTACCTATTATCTTGGTGATAGGTGATAAGAGCTAACTCATCTCACTGAACAGTAGTATTTTTGAAATATGCTCTTACAACTGGTACTATTTTTTTATTTCAGACGACGCAATGAGAATAATTCAAGCGGGTGGCTTTTACATCAACCACCAAAGAATAAAGAAAATTGACGAAGTTATCACGGAATCCGCTCACATACTGCCGAATCTCATTTCTTTGTTGCGAGTCGGCAAACGGAACTATTATATTGTGAAATGGCAAACATAATAAAATAGATATTTCAAAAATATTTATTGCATTTTCTTCTATTTCTAAGCTTTACCACAAAATGAGAGTTAAATTAAATCTAAAAATGAATGGAGAGCTCTCAAATTTCATTGAAAGTAACTTTTTGTAATGCTAGGAGATTGTAATGATAGGAAATATTTCAAAAATATTTATTGCATTTTCTTCTATTTCTAAGCTTTACCACAAAATGCGAGTTAAATTAAATCTAAAAATCAATGGAGAGCTTTCAAATTTCATTGAAAGTAGCTTTTTGTAATGCTAGGAGATTTTATCTGTTAATCTGTGAACTACACCTACCTAGGTGAGTACGCGCGTATCTACATTGATTAGCCTAGGCGTATACGAAGACGCGAAGGCAACGCAGCCGACACAGCGCAGCACTGGGCAGGCTCTTATACATGTCGGGTTGTCTGGTTAGCCCAGTGTTGATAATAAATGTTTTTACGAATCGAATCTTGTTTTTATTTTTTTTAGGCTTGTATTTAGGTACGTGCCTGCGTCGCAGTTTTCTGCGAGCAGCCGATACAAGGGTTCTTATTTTTTTTCATAATAAATCATTTAAATTTCACATAAATGCAAACCACGGAATATATCAAATTTTCTATTTCAAAGTCGGAATCGGATGAACTCGCGTTGCTTCACTTGACTTTTCAGTACAAAAAAATATTGCTCAGTTTGGTACAGATGATGCTAGGCATGTAGTTTATCAAATGTTTATACACTATTACTATGATTTAACTGTATCGCACAGGAAAACTGCACTACGCCTGTTTACACTGTATCTGCGTCTCCGTATATGCCTAGGCTTACGTGACTATCTTGGGTACGCACATATCAGCGCAGAATATGCGCGGTCAGCATCAAGGAAATTTGATTGATGTCTGCAAGTTAGACCTAGCCGGCAGGGCCGTTTATTTATAAACATTTCTCGTGCCTAAATTGCTGAAAGAATTTCAGGCCCGACTTTACTATGAAAACGTAATTCTGCTTTTGTTTTTTTCTATAGATTTCGTGCCTTTATTTTATAGGTTCGTTACGACACACTCTGCTCCCGGCTGAACGCCTTCTGCGCTCGTCCTGAACCATACATGTCCGGTGACTCTTGAAAGGCCATTAGGACCACAAGAATTTCGCCGTTCCGAAAAAAATGGTTCAATTCGCAGGTGGTCCAATTTACATTCAACGTAACGCTTTATGAATAATAGATTACTTTAGATTTATTTATTTCATTTATTATTTATATAGTTTCTTTAATTTTTTTTTCATTTCGTTTCTTTAAATTTCTTTCCACATGACATACTGAAAAGTTATGCACTACATATTTTAAAGAGTATTCCTTAGTTTCAAAATAAATAAATCTAGAATAATCTATTATTTATAAAGAGTTAAGTGGTTCTGATCACCATGACACTCCCGTGTCATGGCGTATCCCAAGCCATCTCCTGCAAGCGGCGTGCCCTGCTGAATAACGGACTGAGCACTGATGACCGATCAATGGCGGTTTAACCATTCCGTTTGTAGATCTTAAATACCGGAGGCCGGTGACGGGCAGCAGCATCACCGGTGCGAAAGGACTAGCACTGCAATCAAAAACCCGCCTGCCCAGATGGAAAAGCAAACCACACGATGTGTGCGGCGGCCCTACTACTCCTAGCTACGGCACCGCCTCCGGGTTCGGCTAAGCTGCCAACACCGACGTTTATATTACACAAAAGCGACATACGACACACGGACTCGGAGGCTTGTTGAAAATATAGTGGAGTTGGAAACAGCTGGATAGGATAAGTCCGGAGATAGGGAGAGGATACGATAATTCTTGAATCTGGAAACCCATTCTACTACCGGCAAGGTGACCAACCACCCCAAGGCGGGTTGATTTTCTCGTTAACGAGGTCCTCGTTAAGCATGTTGTGGAAGTATTCGGTGGGTTAGCGCGGGCGGCGTATCTGATACTCAGATTACATAAAAACTACTCTTTAAAGGTTGTAAGTCTTCGTACACGGATGACGAAGTCGAGGCTTTCTACGATGATATATCAAGAACCCTGAATTAGACTATCAAGACTCAATTGCGTTGTTATTGAGGATTTCAATGCTAAAGTGAGAATATGAAAACGCAGAGAATCGGAAGTGGGGCCGCACGGATTTGGAGAAAGGGACCACCGAGGGCAAACGCTAGTCAACTTGCTCGAGGTGCAGGAACTCTTTTTGGAAGTGTTTCTTCAAAAAAAAGCCCCACAGGAAGTAGGCCTGGGAAAGGCCACACGGTAGGACACTTAACGAAATTATAGACAAGAGGCGCATATTTAAAGATGCTAAAGTGATCAACAGTATTAAGACTGGAAGCGACTATCGACCTGTACGTGGCACTCTAAATATCACGGCTAATGTTGACGAGATGACCGATAACTTGGTGAGAGTGATCCGAGAAGTGGGCTGTAAATATTTTAAGCCACTGCGCAGAGATATAGTCCAAACTCTCAAGCGAGACTCTGGATCTTAAGGAACTGAGGCGGGAGAGAATTTCGCTTACTCCTTCACCAGATCAACAACTCATTAAAAAGTCCGGAGGCTGATACTCATCTCGTCGCTTCAATACAAAAGGAAAGGCGACGATAGAGAATAAAAACTAGTGTTTGCTCAGCCTCTTGGACGCAGTCATCTGGCGTGGCTTAAATGCTATAATGGCCAAAATGTCTTTGACACCAGAAATCTTCGTAGAAGTTAAGAAGTTTTATGGGAAACTACGCCGCCGCACACGAACCTGTACCTACAGCCCACGAGGAGAACGTTCGCCATGCAAAGTTAACCCGCCACTACACCGACGATATCCCGGACTTTCATCTGGCTGAGATTAGTATTGCCCCCAGACAATACTAAGAATGGTTTAAGAATGGTAAAGCCGCCGCGATGAAGACTGTATACCATCAGTTTCTGTAAGCCGGAGGAGCTCCCGTTATAAGAGAACTAGAACACCTATTTAAACTGTCTTACACGGTAGAATAACACCAGACGTGAAGATGGAGTGTGGTACTCCTGTTCTTCAAGGGAACCAAGACCTCATTGAAGAATTATAGACCCATTTCTCTCTTGAGCCACGTTTATAAGCTGTTCTCGAGGGTAATTACGAATCGTCTCACCCAGAGGTTTGACAAGTTCCAACCGCCGGAGCAGGGTGGGTTTCGAAAAGTCTACATCACCTTAAATCACAGTACACTCACTGCGGCAGATTATACAGAAGACCGAACGAATAGAATAATCAGCCTTTGTGGACTACGAGAAATTTTTCGACTCTATCGAGACCTGGGCTGTTCTGGAATCTTTACAGCGATGCCCAGTGGTTTGGCGACATATCGAGGTGGTGAGATGTCAACTGTACTGGGTGGGTATTTTACCTAAAACTGTTACTCCTTTAGATCTCTTTTGTATAGCCAAGGTTCAACATTAAGACAATCGTTAACGTTTAAACGGTTAACAGACTAATTCTTTTTTTACTGATTATCGACGTTTTACCCGCCTACTCAGAATTCAAATTCATTAATTACCATGTCTCCGCCAGAAACAGGGACCACCATTTTATCAAGAACCTCTATACTAGATTTTCAATTTATTAGAACTTCTGACAGACTGACATACAGATATTCGATAAAAAAGACACGTATATTATTTTAGCATAGATGTATAATTTTATTATTATTATTACTTACAGTAAAATGCATATCACAAAAAATATGTAAATACTACATAACATGCTTAAGCCTAAAATAATAATAGCGTTGCGTCAAGTTATAATATAAAAATATGGCTAGTGATAACGCATTACGTTTGTGCGCGCGCCGCCGGCGCCGGCGCAACTCCTTTACGTCTTCTAATATCACAATTATTAATTGCAACATCCATCAATGTTGTACCGTCTATGTATGTACTATAAAATAATTCGCAAATGAAGAAAATTTTCAATATAAACGATATGTCTTTTTGGAATAATTAGTCATTTGAATTTTTTTACAAAAATACTCTCAAAATACCTAAAGCATTAGTATGCATTGTAATGATAATGACTCGTATAAAATTAGTAACAACAGCTTTTCATAAATAAATAAGAATATTCGTAACAAAAAGGTTTAATTTAAAAATGCTATGCATTTACAGTAACCGGTGACATACGAGTATGGAGCACGTTGTAAACGAGAAAGAGACAATCGACTATTTTCACTTTTGTAGAGCGCCACCGCAGGAGTCTCAGTCATTCTCTTATAATACGTTTTATAATTATAATATATAGAACTGATTTATTATATATAGAACCGATAATAGCCGATCACGACTGATCGTCTCATTCTCATTAGCGACGTGACTTGTATAACGCCGTGTATTGCACTTTCAATTTACATTATGTGGTTTGTGATAATGACTTATTTTACCAAGTCAATAATTGCGTTTAAAGTAAAAAGAAAATTCAGTCTCGTTTCGATTTTACATAGTCATATTTCGCATTCTCTTTTAGCCAGTGAATTTGAATCCACATCCTATACGCACACCAATTTAGTATCGCGTGACGCATAAAAAAAAAGCGAACTTGTTATCCTTATTTTTTAATAAACTGTACATGCGCTGTATAAATAAATAAGCGCGAAAAATAAAACGGTCTCTAGTGTACTGACGATTTTGTCCTTTAGAGATTGGTATTTTCACTGTTACGACTGTATTTACATTGCGCACTTCACAAAATAGGTTTTTTAGTTGCTTTCATTTCAACATACAAACATAGTCAAACATCATACCGTATGTTCAAAATACTTTCGAGTTCCCGTTCAGTAGGATCATTTGACCAATTAAGTGAGTCTTAAAAGAGAACGATTGAAGATCAAAGACCCATATAACGAATACAAATCAAACGAATATTTTTTGGAATTATTGCCTATTACTCCAAGATATAGACAAAAACTACTGGATGAACAATAAAACTATTGAATCGGTCTACTGGCAATACTGAGGTACTGAGGTCGTTATATAAAGGTACGACAATGACAGTCACAATCCAGGACTAGCAACTTTTAGGTCGGAGAGTGAGACAGATCAAAGTATTATCCCCGAAACAATTCACCAAATGCACTGGAGCACGTGTTTAAGCTGCTGGGTTGAAAACATGTCTCATCTACCACTCGCAAACGACTTTGTTATCACAGCAGAATCGTTAGAGGACTTGAATTTTTAGTACAAGATTCTAAGCTTTCAATATAACTTTTAAGATAGTTGTGTTTTTCACACATTTATCAACTGAATTTAAACGCCTAGGTTCACTTAACAAGGTCACGAGCTGCTGTTTGAACTTTTCTGTGAAGGGAAAGTTGATAGTCAATATTGATTTCTGACCGACTGTAGCATATTGGAGGGTAGTTTGAGTATGTTTGCAAATTGTATTGAAATGAATATTCGAATTACAGTGCTTTTGATTTTCTAGAACTGATGTAAATCCCGAGATCGTCACTTGATTTTACCATTAAAGGTCAGTACTTTCTTGCTGGGCGAGGGCAGCGGGGGGTGGTGGGGGCGCCGGCATCTGCGGGCGCGGGGGTCGTGGCGGGTGGTGCGCGCGTGGCGACTGCGGCGCCTCCGTTATACTGCCTTCCGACTGCGATAACTGCCGGCTCATTGTACACAAACTCTTGGCCTCGTCCAAATCCGCATCCTTCCCGCCTGAACTGTGCGTCCGCTGCACGGTCACCCGTGCGCCATCCTCGTGCTCGCTCGCGCCGCCCACTTGAATTACGGTCGGGTGTTGTTTGTCCACGGTGTAAATGTGCGTGCGCTCGAGCACTGTCGGCGCGAGCTCGCCCGCCTCGCTCACGGACGATCGTGGCGCGCGGAAGCTTTGCGGCCTCAACGTCGCCGGCCGCTCGGGTACGGCCGGCTTGTGTCGCAACTGAACCTCGCTCGCGTCATCCGCTGGTGCAGGCACTATAGTCCTTGGCGCGGCGACCGGTCGCGGCGGTGGTTGCCCGCTCGGTTTCATAGTCTGAGGCCTCGCGCTTGCGGCAGGCCGATCGCCCGGGATCGACGCCGGCCCGCTTGAATCACCCAAAATCCGCATTCTGTTAGCTGTTCCCGTTTGAGCTGTGACACTTTTCACCACTAACGTCGAATCCTTGTCTGTGGCCGCTTTCAAGATATCAAATTTATCTTTCTCGAATTCCAAACTTTGTCGTCGCATGTCCACGAGGTTTTCCCGGCTCCCGGTCCGCGTGACATCCTCTTTCATTGCTTTGCTCTGTTTGTACGTGGATCGGTTGATGGTCTGCACGCCCGATATCACCTTACCGGTGTCACTAATGACCGCACTCGGTCTTGGAGGTTTAGCAGGTTTTTCAGTTTCCACTTTTGCAGCGATCTGCTCTTTAGGCGGCTCCGTCGCCTGCGTTTGCGCCTCCACTTTTTTATTTTTATCTGGTGTGAAATTCGGTGGCACGGGAGCTAAGGGTTTGTTTTTCCGTCTCATTATTGGTTTGGGACTACCATGCGGTGGACTGGATTGGTCGGAGAGGGAACTATTAGATTGAGCCTTCTTCATTTCATTGTCTAACAGTATTAGGCTAGTGTCGTGACTGTTGCTTCTCGAGTGGCGCCCCTGCGGGTCCATGTTAACTCGATTGTGTGTACCCTGATGATTGTAGTCGAACATAGACTTGCTCATGCTGTTGTAGTCACCGTTGGATTGATTAGACTGCTCCTGGTTTAAGGCAACGGTTTGTGTGTACCCCTGTCCGAAGTTGGCCGAGAAACCGTATTCGTACTGATCGGGCAGCAAGTCCTCTTTGGTGAAGGAGGTGAAGAAGCTTATGTCGTCCTTAAAGAACCAGTCAGCGTGTTTGATGAGTGACTCGACAACGCAGTTGACGGCGGTCGTAATGTTCATGTCGAAGGTGCTCTCGTCGGCCGCCCACAGCAGGTTGGGCGCGATCACGATGGCCAGGTTCGACGGAGTCATTTTGTTTGTGCTTTGATTTTGCGTCAAAGCAGACAAAAATTTGATAAGATACCTAAGATTTTGGAAGTTAGCATCGGGCAGGAGGTGAATGGCTTCCCAAAGAGCGTTAAGTCGGCCTTGTTCCGTGGGCTGTCGCGACGCTGTGATAAAATTTTCGTATAGGCGGTAAGTGAGGAGAGGCTCTGGCAGTTCTCGTAGATAGGATTTTAGTACCGAGGCCACTACGTGCATGTCTCTGTAGTCACGGGGCAGGGGTACGTTGAACAAGCCTGCGTCTAAAGATAGCTTCATCCTTCTTACTTTCGACGAACCTGTATCAAGAATGTTAATTTTATTATTATGTATTTGATTTAGTTTATTATACAATATATGGCCCACAAGAAGTAGCAATAAATTACATAATATGACATTATAAAATGAACATAGCGCAAGGATCACAAATTATTAAACAGAATCACACTCGAAAATTATGCAATACAAAGAGATGTTAAGAACCGTTGCTTCAATTTGCAATCATTTTATTTGCCTAATAGTCGAGTAAAGTTAGCACGGAAAAAGTTGAGTTGACTTGAAACGTTTTGGTTTCACCTATATATATGAAGCTAAAAATTAATAAGTAGTTAACTTTTTAGAACTGTACGATCATTATTTTTTTAATAATTAAAACAATACAACCGGTTTTTTTTTATAGAAAAATAATAACCATAATAACTCTGTGAATTTCTAGATATTGTACTTATAATTGCGTATTATAAGGTTTTGGGGATCATAAACCTACACAGAGTAGGTTATAATCGAATGTCATATAGGCTCGCGACACGTCGAGGCAAAGGAAATACAAGTGCATGTGATGTTGAATATGGTACATAATACTCACCGCCTGCAATTCTGAACAAGCCCTCTTCGTTGAGCGCAAGCTCGTGCAGCGTGCACACGCACAGCTCCAGGGGGAACGCTATCGTGCGGCCCGTCACGCGGAGGTGCTCCTCGAGCGGGTACCCGAACACTGGCTTCACGGAACTGTCGTCTGCAACAAATTGTTCATTTAATAAATACCAAAAGGATACAGTTAAAGGGGTACAAGTTGTACCGTACAACAATTAGAATAAATAGTGATATAAAAATAGTTACAGTTATATAAATAGTTAGAATAAATAGGTTTGCGAAAACGCTAGGGCTATGTCTTCGAGGCTAATTTTAGGCGGAAGGAGATGTATGTAACCAAGAAATATATATAAAATAATATGTAATGCATATTAAATATATACTACACTCGCGAGCAATAAACTGGAATCATTTCATCGCGCGTTGCTCAAAACAATTTTTTGCAATTTTTATGCAATGAACTATGGATTGTAGTACATATATCATTTGAAAGATAATTTTGTTAGCTTTCAAATGATATCAAAAAGATTTAAAATTAATTTAATTTTCTATCTAAATTTAGGGAATTATTGCAATATGTCGAAGTTGTGGACATCTAAATGAATAGGAAGTAATATGAAAAGATAAAAATTTCATTTACAATTTATGTTATTTACCCCTCACTATTTTGTGTTACCCCCCCTGGCCCTAATTACTGCCTGTAAACGGTTTTTCATTGACCGAATGAGTTTCCTGATGGAATCCTGTGGGATTTCCTGCCACTCTTCGACTAAAGCAGTTTTCAGGTTTTCTATCGACGCCGGAGCTGGACATCTTCCTCATACCCGCCTTTTCAGCTCGTCCCACATATGTTCAATCGGATTCAAGTCAGGACTGAGGGCTGGCCAGTCTAGTGTGGGAATCCCGACTTCTTCCAGGTACTGTCTAGTCACTGCAGCGGTGTGGCAGCGGACATTATCGTGCATTAGCAGGAAATCTTCGTCAATAAACCCGGCGTAGATGAGCACGTGGCCTAGCAGAATGTCGTTGATGTATCTTTCTGCGGTTAGCCCCCCTCCCCGACCTCCACCAGGTACGAATATCAGCTCTGTTTTTGCTTCAATAGAAATCCCCGCCCACATCATACGGGACCCACCCCGTATGCCACTGTTTCCGCAAAACAGCATTGTGCGAATCGCTCCCCCGGTCTCCTATAGACTCTCCATCGACGGTCGCTACCATGCAGGCACATCCTGGTTTCGTCCGAGAACAGGACTCAGCTCCATTGCTCCATATCCCAATGTAAGTGATCGCGAGCAAAATGAAGCCGGGCTTGTCGGTGGGCTGGAGACAATTTGGGTCCCGTGGCTGACCTTTTTGGGGTCAAGTTCGCTTCTTTGAGTCTTCGCCTCACTGTCCACTCGCTGACAGCCCTCCCTCGACCTTCTCTGAGCTGCTGCTGGACGTCCACGCCGATCAGGTGCCGATTTCGGAGGGAAGAGGTGACAATAAATCGGTCATCTCTCAACGAAGTGCATCGCTGTCATTCAGATCCTGATCTCCGGACTAAGTTTCCAGTCTCCCTGAACCTCTTGTATACCTTCGAGACACAAGACTGGCTCAGATGAAGCTGTCGAGCGATAGTACGCTGAGACAACCGTTGCTGGATTAGGATGACGACTTGAGCGGCTTCTATAGGTGTGGTTTCTATTTTCTTTTAGATTCAGTGTTCCCAGTGACGTGAAACATTGGACTGATGACCAATTTTCATAAACGCCCACTTTTTATAGGGTTTCAGGACTACCAAAAAATATGGTGTTTTGTTTTAATAATTGATGTCTTTTGTTTTTACGTTACATGACATAAGGTAAATAATCTTTGGTTATGATATTGAAAGAGGTTGAAAGCTAATAAAGTTACCTTTCAAATGATATACCACAATCCATAGTTCATTGCATAGAAATTGTAAAAATTTGTTTCGAGCAACGCGCGATGAAGTGATTCCAGTTTATTGCTCGCGAGTGTAGTATAACGACACTGTTTATTCCACAAGGTATTTCCAACAAGATACAATATACATTACAATAATACAAGAATATTTAGAGTGGAAAACTGAAGATAAAGAGTAGTTTTAATAAAAACATGAGGAGAGTCAAAGGGGAAGTAAAGGCAGAATTTCCCCAACTCTGGTCAATGTATAGTAAGTACAACCAAGATAGTGTTACTCGTATTGGAGATGTTACCTATGTTAGTATTGGTACTTTTGAAATTATCAAGCTCAAAAGTACAGTGGATTTCGGTTATAACGACGGCGGAGGGACCACTTTAATGTCGTCGCTATATCCGGAGGTCTCTATATCCGAAATAATAAAAAATCACGTACATACATATGTATACATATTTATTTATTTATCATTTACATATTTATATTATACACGGCTGTTACTAAAAAAACGAGTTATAGTGCACTGCTTAAGTTTAGACTTTTGTGCACGCTGTAAGGTATATTCCATTTTCATAATTCCCTCTACATCTAAATTATTATTGCCTTCTCCAAATAAACAGTACTTTTTGAGCGTTGTAATAGCACATAATGCATCTCTAATTGTTGGAATCTCGTTTACATTGCAATCCTCTTCCTCTTCTTCATGCTCCTTTTCTTGTGTTTGAAGTACAGACTCAATAATTTCATTATCCGTCAAGTCATCAGTAGTGATAACTTGATCATCAATATTCACATAAGTTTCCCAATCCGTAACTGTTGCTTCCGCTGATGATAATCTCGCCAATGGCAAGTTATCCATTTCATCATCAGAATCTTCATCAGTTGTATTAATGGTAGAAAATTTACCAAACCCAGCATGTGAAAAACATTTTTTTATTGTATCTGGAGTAACTCGTGCCCATGCTGTTGTTAACATTTCAATGCCATCCAGAAGATTGACGGCGAAAGGAGTCGAGCTGTTTTCATTGTCGTTTACCATTTTCACGACAAGAAGCTTTCGATAATGGCTTTTCAGAGTCTTAATAATACCTTGATCGATAGGCTGAATAACTGACGTGGTGTTTGGTGGTAAAAATGCCAGTTTTATGTTAGTCAATTTTTGAATGTGTGGGTGAGCTGGACAATTGTCAATAAATAAGATGATTTTTTTATTGTTTCTTCTTAGCTCAGAGTCCCATTTCCGTAAAACTTTTTCAAAAATTTCTGATGTCATCCACGCCTTTTTGTTGGCTTCGTAATCAACTGGCAAAGTTTTAACATTCTTGAAACACCTTGGTTTTTTCGCCTTACCTATAACCAGCAATTTACGTTTTTCACCTTCCATACTTGAAGCAACAAGCACCGTTATTCTATCTTTTGATAGTTTCCCTCCTGTACATTTTTCTCCTTTGAATTTTAGCGTTCTATCCGGAGTCAATTTAAAAAATAATCCGGTCTCATCAGCGTTCCATATTTGACTGTCGGTATATCCCTCAGTTAATTTTGGTAAAACTGTTCGCAACCAATTATCACAGTCGTTTTGCTATACACTAGCGGCTTCTCCACAAACTTTACCGACCACTATATCATGACGTTGTCTAAATCTGTAAATCCAGCTTTCTGAACATTTAAAGTCTGTTTTCCCAAGCTGTCTGGCAAAATGATTAGCTTTCTCTTGCAAAAGAGGACCGCTTATAGGTACCTTTTGGCTTCTCTGTGCTTTAAACCACACTAGAAGTACATTTTCAATATCTTGATGAGTTGGATTACGATTTTTCTTTATTTTCAGGGATTTTGATTCAAAACACTGCATAATTTTAGCGCGGTTTTTCCACATCGTTGATATTGTAGAATGTGAAACTCCAAATTGTTTACACAGATCAACATTGTTTTCACCATTTTCCAGTCTCGAAATGATGTCCACTTTTTCTTTAACAGTAAATGTACGTCTAGGAGCCATGTTCACAAGTTTAAGAAACGATGTTTACTCACTGGAAATTGCTACGTAACTGATTCATAATTTTAACTTTTAACTTCGTGCACATGCTAAGTAACCCTACACACAAACAAAGCATTTGACCATCTGCGAATGTAAACAAAAGATTCTTATCCTTTGTTTACGTTACATTAAAGCTTATGAATGAGTCTTTGTGCCTTTGCCGACTCAGTCTCAATATCCGCAAGGAATTTCTAGGAATCTGTCCCAAATAGTTCATAAAAACAAGTCGTTATACCCGAATTAGGCGTTATATCCGGAGTCGCTATTGCCGAATGAATTTCCTACGAAAGTATGCTTTAAATTCTAGGGACGTAAGTTCGACGTCGCTATAACCGAAAAGTCGTTACAACCGAGGTCGTTATTAATGAAATCCACTGTATTTTGATTTATCAGATATTGAATAAAAGTTATAGATAGTCTGAAAAGTTCGCGGTTTTTTTTGAGCGTATTACTTTAGTGTGTTATACTTCTGGCAACGCTAATCACTGGCGGGAAAGTGATATACCGATTGACAGCTGATTTTCTTGTAATGGCGGCAAGTTCAAATTACAAGGTGAAAGTTTTATCTTTCATATTTTTTAACAATTTTAAAATGGAAGTTATTAAGGAGAAATATACATATGTTTTACAATTTATTTTCGACAAGGGCATGAATGCTTCTAGTGCTCGAAGAGAATTGTGGTGTGTAGTTTTAGATAAAACATCCAAAAGATGTTTTATCTGCAAAAAAATTATTCAGTCGATTCAGTTCTAGTAATTTTGATGTACATTTACATCAAAATTATTCCTCGCTGTGGTCGTCCTATTAAATAAGGTAAATGTTGATGTTATCATTAAAAAAAATGAAGCAGAACGACATAAGCAGTCATCAAATTGCGGAAAAGCTTAGCATTCACAACTCAACAGTTTTAAATCCCCTGCATAAACTAAGTTTTGTAAATAAGCTAGATGTTTGGGCGCCGCATGATTTAAATGACAAAAACTTGGTGAATAGAATTTCCATATGCGAGATGTTGCTAGAGTGAAATGAAATCGATCCATTTCTGAAGAGATTGGTAACAGGCGATGAGAAGTGGATTACCTACGATAACAATTTTCAAAAACGATCTTGGTCTAAGCGAGGTGAGCCATCACAAATAGACCCAAAGCCAGCCTTCACTCTGAACAAAGTCATGTTATGTCTATGCTGGGACTGGAGAGGCATTGTGTATTACGAGCTCTTGCCACATGGCCAAACGATTAAATCTGATGATTACTGTCAGCAATTAGTAAAATTTACACAAGCACTTGAAGAAAAATGCCCAGAATTAATGAATAAAAAAGGTAGTTTTCCATCACGACAATGCTCGACCGCATATATCTTTGATGACAACAAAAATTGATAGACCTGGGCTGGGACGTTTCAATGCATCCTCCATACAGTCCAGACATAGCACCTTCGGATTATCATTTATTCCGCTCTTTACAAAATTCTCTAAATGGAGTAAAATTACATTCAAGAGAAGCCTCTATGAACCATTTAAATCAGTTTTTCGCTCAGAAACCCCAAAAATTTTATAGTAATGGGATGAAGGCTCTGCCAGAAAAATTATGAAAGATAGTGGAATTAAAAGGACAATTTTCCGTTCAATAAATATATGTATGTAATCCAAAAAGGACTTTATAATTTTCACTATAAAAAGGCCGCGAACTTATCCGACTACTTAATACTATCAAGCAATGAATTTGGTTGAATGGGGATGGGCCAGGTTTTATAATGATTCATTATTTATTAATTTATTGAAAGAACTAGACAATACATCTCGTACGAGTTTTTTTTTTTTGGACAAATGACTAGAAAATTACAGCGAAAAATGTGAAATATAGGCGAAGGGAGTCACAGTTAGGACTGTATGGATTGCTACGTTTATCATAATCATAATGTATAACTGCGATTATCATCTTTTTAACAGTGTCACTCTGTGATTCAATCTATATTGGTCTATTCTGTATAAAAATACACAAAATTCAGTGTTAGAAAAATTGCACCATCCCTATTTATGCGATTTTATTTATTCATAAATAGAAATAATACCTATTCATAAATAAAAAGCAGGACAGTGTGTGTTATTACCGTATTGTTTGGTTTGGTTTATAGGGTGAATCATAATATGTACCATATTCATAGCAGATGCAGTACAGGACATAATATATGTTATGAAGGTACTGTTATTTATGTTTGTAAACAGATCAATCGTCGTTAACATTTTCCTTGGTGCTAAACAGTACTAAAACTATAAATAGAGTACTAATAAACTATAATAGTATACTAATAGAGACAACAATATTAATAGCTGTTTGTATATCCAAAACCCAGAGGTTTTGGAATCACAGATGATTCAACACAATAAAACCTGAAATGGGATTTTTAATCCCACGTAAGTTACAGTAAAACAATTTAATGGGATTTATTAGTTATAATACTGTATTTTAAAATACTCTTGTAACTAAAGTCAAAATTCTTTAGTAAAAAAATCAAATAAGTTCTCTCCAAATACACTTTCTGTAAAAAAAATTAGATAGAAATTGCCAGCAAATTTTTACATTACTACTCATATAATACTTTTTTAGGAAGGAGTGCAAATTATTAATTTTAAAAATCTTGAATATCGTAAGTTACAATTTATCGTGCGAGGACTTTGTTTTGCCCATCACAGCCTTTACCCATATCATAGGGTCAATGGACCCTAATCTCCCAGTAGTTTAATGTTATTTGCATTGTTAATGGTTTGATTACAATCTCGGCTGTATTGTACAAACCATTTCAGCGTTCAAGCTCATATCAAGACAATTATACAAGCTTATCGTAGATGCGTTGTTGACACTAATACAAGTTGCAGGAAAAGGAACAATGTGCCGACGATTAAAAGGGGTCGGCTTAATAACTCTCCAAGTGGAATGAATAGATGGACCGTTGAATCACTAATTGATGTAGCAATCTGGGTAGCAACATAATTGAGTAACTTCACGCCCGATTATGACAATATTTTTCTGATGCTATTAAGCTAATGGCGGTTATAAAAGCGATGCATTTTGGCCTACTTTTTAGTTGGTATGTATTATGTAGTCGAATGGATCTTTTCATTGATATACAGTGTGTTTGGTCAAGTCGATATACCAATTCTTAAGGGCAAGTAGTACACTCATTCAATATGTACATATCAAAATCAAATCAATATCAAAAACACTTTTTTAAAAAAAAAAAACATAAATTGGAGTGATATAGTACATGTGATATAGATATAGCTCAAAAAAAACATATCTTTGGAAGTTGAGATATTATTAAAATATCGGCCATTTTGAATGTGCAATCTTATTTTTTTTCTGTATCTGTATGTTATCTATATATCTGTATTGGACCACAGATTTCAGAGGAGGAAATGTTTTAAATAAGAGAAGTGGATCCTGTATGATAATTGTAAACGTTGGTCACAATGGTTGAACCCAGAAGACAGAGGCAAACAATGAACCAAATATAAACTGAGTCAAAAGAAACTCATGGTGACTATAGGGTGGTCATGTGCCGGTATTAAGCACTGCAGCTTCTTGAGATCTGACACAATATTTAATGCAGATATGTACTATGAACAGGGCCGTCTTAAGTCTATTCTGCGCCGGGGTGCGGGAGTGTATCCTAAGACAGTCAAACATCCTATTGTGTATCCTATGACAGTCAAATATCCTATTGTGTATCCTATGACAGTCAAATATCCTATTGTGTATCCTATGACAGTCAAATATCCTATTGTGTAATTGTTTACTATAGCGTTATATTTTTTCATTACCTTTAAAAGGTGAGCGCCCGGGGTGCACCGCACCCTTGCACCCCCTGGTAAAGACGGCCCTGACTATGAAGAACTGCAAACGATGATGGACAAGCTCGATATCAAACAAACCGATTCTGGTCAATCGTTCTAGTCCACTGCTTCTCCATGATAACGCTCGCCCACACACTGCACGACAGACAGTCTCAAAGTTACAGGAGCTTCGACTGGAAACTTTCCGTCACTCACTGTACTCGCCAGACCTTGCCTCCATTGATTTCCATTTTTTTCGGAATTTAGGTAGATAACTTGTTACAGGGAAAAAACCAACTCCGATGAGGCAGTGAAAAATGTCTTCAAAGAATTCATCGATTCCCGTCCCTAGGAGTTCTATAGCGAAGGTATCAATCAACTACTTCCTTTAAAATGGCAAAAGAGCATGGATAATAATGGACAATATTTCTATTAATTAAATAGGTATATGATTTCATACAAAAAAAATTGAATTTTTCCGATAACGGCAATTTCATACATAATAGGTAAGGACCAATACATGTGCAACGTAAACAGCCTTTTTTTCGTCCAATGCTAGTCATGGGCATTGTCATGTACATTGTCTTGTGGATGAGGGATATAAAGCCCTAAAACGCCACGGTGGGCGAGTCCTCTTTTAGAGGTGGCTTTGTTTCTTAGGGCTTGCGATAGCGGCTTTGTCGCCTTTTGCGACTTTACTTTTATTGTTTTTTCAAATTAGGTGTTGCCAGGGCCGTCTTTACCAGGGGGTGCAAGGGGTGCGGTGCACCCCGGGCGCTCACCTTTTAAAGGTAATGAAAAAATATAACGCTATAGTAAACAATTACACAATAGGATATTTGACTGTCATAGGATACACAATAGGATATTTGACTGTCATAGGATACACAATAGGATATTTGACTGTCATAGGATACACAATAGGATGTTTGACTGTCTTAGGATACACTCCCGCACCCCGGCGCAGAATAGACTTAAGACGGCCCTGGGTGTTGCCATGAACATGATTGTATGTAAATCACGATTCTACTTCTGTGCTTTGATATAATTTATTACATAATAATAATATGTAATTTACTATAGATTGATGATTTGTGGGGTAGAAAATGTTTAAAAGTAATCTAACAGCAGCCGCATGGCTTCTATTACTCTTAAGTTATTCAATCAATGAGTGAGCTCTTTACATTTAAACGTATTAAAGAGGCGTTTGTTCATACGCGTTACGGGGTACATAGAAATTGCTATATAGAATTACATCAGTTCAGTTAAGAAAGAGATTTTTTTTCTTGGACTCTCATATAGTTAGTATGTAAAATAGCTAAAACCAAACTAAACATTTTAGTCACAATGGACAGCATTCAAAATCATAACGTAGGTAATAACTTTCAATCCAACAGATTTGCTCATTGCCCTGACCGAGGTCAAGAGTTATACAGTGAGCAAATGAGGTCAATATTATTTACTGTTCCATCACATTGTTTTGTGAAGGCAGTTTCTACAAGTCACAATCTAATCAAGAAGGAATTAAAGTATACCTATTTAAGACAAGATAGGGGATTTGAATGTACTGAAGTTGAGTAGCATGATATCTGTAGCAATACTTGTTTAGATACTATTAACTTTTTTTTATTTTTATTGTAATGAATTTGGACACTAGTACGTACTGAATATTCATTGTACAACATTTTTGTTCCTTTAAACGTTACATGTGTAATAATCTGATGTAAGTAATATAATTTTCATAGATTTATTTAATTTCAAGCACCCTTGTAATTAAACAGTAAGTTGATAGTAATAGACATTTGGTGATTTCAGTATTTCAAAGGAGTGAATTATTTTTTAATTATCAAACTGTATAATGTAAAAATATCAAACCTGGATCCAATATAGTGAATAGATAGATATACTTAATTGTACTTCAAAACATAGAAAAGAGAAACACAAAATAAAGGTAATTAGAATTACAAATGGAGGCCTCATCGCTAAATTGATTTATTTCGCTTATCGCTAAAGCGGTAATGAGAAGTCTGTAGATTAATAGAGGCAAATGGTGCATTGGCGAAATTTACTTTGTTTTGTGAAATACTTACTTATAAATCTCTCCAGCTCTGGTACAGTGTCTTGCAAGGAGTGAAGCGCTGATTCGTGATATGCTCTCTGCAGCTTGACATACTGTAGCAGGGTGTGAGCGAGCTGTGCCTCTTTAGCGACAAGTGCGAACATATCGGCGGCGAGGGCGTCCCTCGCGGCCTCCACCCGGGTGCCCGCCTCTTCTAATTCCTCACGCGCTGCACTTAATTTTGTAGGATTATCCTCTTTTTGACGCTCTAAATGCTGTAAAAGGCGACTCGTGAAACATTTGTTGAACAGCACAAGTCTTCTGAATCTAACCACACATCTCACCACATGTACATAGCAGTGAGATTATTCTAGGTAGAATGTTTAGATTTTAAAGGGGGTGTATAGATGGTAGTATAGGTGTATGTATGTACGAGTATACACATGATAGATTAACGCTCTAAGAGATTTTAGTCTGTCATGTACATGTGCACTTAACACTGAAAATATACAAAGGTAGTTTTAGAAAATATGTAAAATGTGATAGTCACCAGTTACAATTTTACTTCAGCTTTAATATTGAGGCATCAGCATTGATTAAAATATGAAAATCGTTTTTGGTGATCTAGTGCATTCTATTCTGTATTTTGATCTCCAAAGAAATCAAAATAAAAGAGTAAAATAGAGGAACTACTCTTGAGAATTATATTTGACGATTTACAATGTTGTAGCATACATTTGTTCCCGTTGACCGTCGAGTGTACTGGTTAAACCGAATGTGCCGAAATCGGCCCTATTAATATTTCAAAACTTCGCTACGCAACTAGAGACGTTATAAGCTGAGCGTTTCGGCCTTTTGGGCCAATAACACGCTACCTGACTGTTCATGGATGGCGGTGTAGCACAACTTGTAGATTCGTGTAATATTAACGTGTTGTGTAACGTGAATATACTTTGTTTTTTCGGGTTTCATCAGCTATAACGCCTCCTTCAGATTTCTCACAAATTATACAATATTAAAGATAACTACCAAACAAAAACGAAAGTAAAAACAAGTTAGAAACCATAATTAAGGGTGTAGATCGTGAAAATCACCGAAAAGAGTGTTACGATTTTTCATATTTAACCTATTTACATATGATTGATATCAATGATAATTTGTATATATTACAATCAAAGACCAATAAGTATGTTCATGCTTATATTAAACTCTTAAACCTAATAGTTGTTATATAATAAACGTCAACAAACGCACAAAATTGAGTAAAAATGCAAAAACATGACTTCGTATTTTTCAGATTTAACCCCATAAATCAACACAAATTGATAAAAAGAAACACTTTTTGAACACTGAAGAAACCAATAAGTATAGCTGTATACTTCTTTTTATACCTTTACAAACAAAGACTTCCTCTTTTAAAGCCCTAAAATCTAGATATATTTTAAGGTAAATTTTTCATACACAAATGTATGGGATAAAACGTTCGTTTCATTCGTGCAATCTCGGTGGTCTGCAGCGGCAGTTCCTTTCTGTAAGTGAACGCGACACCACGCTTGTCGGCTGCAGACAGCAGAATTACGTATTGTGAATTTGTGTTTTTTGTAAAAAACTGTAAGTATAACATTTTTATAATTAATTTATTTTCAGTTAGTAGAAAGTATCGATATAATGAATGTCTGAAAGAAAACCATGATGGAACTAGATATAAATCGTAAAAAATACAATATCTACACTAATAGGTATTATAAAGAGGAAAGATTTGGATTTTTGTATGTAACGAATAAACTCAAAAAGTACTGGACTGATTTTAATAATTCTTTTATCATTCGAAAGCTACATTATCACTGAGTAACATAGGCTATTTTTTTCGCAGGACTGATTGAATTTGAGTGGCATGCCAGGGAAAAGAAAGTTTTGTACGCATTATAAAAATATGAAAGCCAAAAGATCTCGGAATAAAATGTAAGTTCCTCCCTACTTATTTATTATCGCATTTGAACAGGGTACATTACAAAGCTAATACAATATGTCATATGATTTAGATCGCCCGATTCAGACATATACCTACAATAACATGTAAATATTGGTTTGTATTATCTATATCTATACTGATAAATAAAATTGAAGTATCTGTATGTAATATCAAAATAATAGGATTTTTAAAAAAAAAAAAAGGCGATACGGAGTTCGCCGGGTCGGCTAGTATTGTCTAAATATCAAATTGTGGAAGTAGGTAGGCGACAGCGCAACTTTGTCGACATACCTATACCGCCAAACAGACGCGAGGCGCCTAGCGTCTGGCTTAGGGTTGTACAAAATAAATAAAAAGTGGATAATATTGATGAATAATATTTCCAGTATTGAAAATAAAGAAAACCTTGGGGCCGAGACTCTGAGCAACAATGCTACGCGCTGTATAGAGGTAAGTTGTTATACGTAATTCTTGTAGACTTGTTACATAAATAAACAAACTACTTAGTTAGTGATGGGCGAAGACAAAATCTCAATACCTACCTATAGATTTTTCTTGCAATATTTATTATTTTCATCGAGAGACAAACACCTTAGTACCGAAATACTTCTCAATTACTTTCTCAAAAGAAAATTTACGTTCAAATAGGTGACGTCATAAAAAAACAATACCTAATGCGTAAAGAAATTATAATTTCTATTCATCAGGAACCTAATATTGTATTAATTCTTTTGCATTTTTTTAAATTTTTAATTATTTTTTATAAAAAAAATCAAGCCATTATCTTTCTTTACAGGAACTAGTTATTGAAAACGACCAAGAGGGAAAGGTGGATGAAATGGAAGTTGGGCGTAGAGTTGTAGACGTTTCTTTTTTTTTTAAAGCTCTTCAGGCCATAGGGGACCACGGTCCAATGGATTGTAAGTTAAGTTACCTCAGTATAATAGGTGAAGTAAAAGTTGGTCTGGACTCAAAACTCATCATGAAATGTAGTATGTGTAGTATGAAATTTACTGTGTGTTTGATTGAAAAGAAAGAAGATAGAATGGAAGTGAATCATCAAATTGTATCTGGTATCATATCATCTGGTGGGAGCTACTATCAGTTAAAAACATTAACTGCCGCAGTAGCCCTACCAATCATGTCACCTTCATTATACAATGAAATTAATAATACGGTTTGCGATTGGTGGGAAAAGACAGCAGCACATTCCATGGCAGAAGCTGTCAAGGAAGAAGCGGAGTACGCAGTGTCTATAGGTAGTGTTGATAAAAATGGTACACCATTAATATCTGTTGCTGTTGACGGTTGTTGGAGCAAGAGATCTTATGGTAAGAATTTTTCCGCCTTGTCCGGCGCAGCTGCGATAATTGGCATTAAAACTAATAAAGTATTGTTTTTTGGAGTTAAAAATAAATACTGCGTAGTTTGTGCACGAGCCGCAAAGAACGACAGTCAGCCCTCGGAACACCGTTGTTTCAAGAATTATTCGGGATCATCTACCGGTATGGAATCGACCATAATAGTTGAGGGGTTTAAACGTTCCATTGTTGATCACGGTGTAATTTATAATAAATTTGTAGCAGACGGCGATTCCAGTACTTATAAAAAAATATTAGATTCGCGACCGTACGGTAATTTAACAGTAGAGAAAATTGAATGCAAAAATCATCTTTTACGAAACTACTGCAATAGCTTGGAGAAACTGTCGAAAGACACTAAGTATCCTTGCGAATTGCGGAAATTCCTAAAAGAAAGGTATTTGCGTTTAAGAACGGGTGTAAAATGCGCTATTAAATATTGGGGCGATCAAAATCAGTCACTCGAAGAAAAAATAAAAAATCTTAGTGAAGATATCCTAAATGGTCCACAACACGTATTTGGTAATCACCAATATTGCAAGGAGTATTTCTGTAGACCTGATACTCGTCGAATAGAACCTGTTGGGTTGCTTCCAGCAATTGTTGGATGCGGATTAATGGACGCGGTACACATTTTAAGTAAAAGACTGTCATATCATTCTAGAAGTTTAATTCATAATTGTACAAGTAATATAGTTGAAAGTTTTAACGCAGTGATTGCCAAATTAGTAGGGGGTAAGCGTGTAAATTATTCTTCCCGTGGTTCTTATGCGGGCCGATGCGCAGCTGCTGTTGTGTCTTTTAATACAGGATCGATTCATAGTAAAACTCATGAAGTAATATTTAAATCTAGTCCTAATCCTTTGATCGCGAAAGTGGAAAATTGTAATCGTAGAATCCGTTTAATTGCTAAACCTAAATTAAGATTGAAAAAGAGCCACAGCGCTGTATCGAAAGACGCTCACTATGGACCAAACTGCGAAAAACCTGATCTGAGTCCAGAATTATATGAGAAAGCCAAGTCATCTTTTTTAGCCGATTTAAAGTTGTCTTGTGCTGAAAGAGAGGAGCTTGAAAGGTCGACCCATTTACAAAGAAGTAGTTCTGAGTGGATGAGTACAAGGAGAAAATTACTAACCTCATCATCGTTCGGGGAAGTTTGTAAAAAACGAGAGAGCACAAGTTGTGCTGTTCTTGTTCGTAAAATCGTTTATGGTAGTAATATCTCCAGTTTGCCTGCTGTACGGTACGGTATCGAAAACGAAGAAACCGCAATTAAACAGTTAGAAATTCAAGAGAATATTAGTATACAAGGTTGCGGTTTGTTCGTCGACGATCAATATGAATTTCTTGGTACTACACCAGATGGCATTTATGCAAACGGTTTAATTGAAATTAAGTGCCCACATTCTTTAGCTGGCATGACTCTTGATGAAGCAATGGCCAAACATACCTTTTGGGTTAAGGACAAGGCTTCCAAGGGTTATGTCATAAATAAAAATCATAACTGGTATTTCCAAATTCAGGGACAGGTACATATTACTAAAAGAAACGTTTGCATGCTTGGCATCTGGTTTGGTGCTACTGTACCTATGAAAGTTTATATTATAGAAAAGGACGACAAATTTTGGGAGGAGAAAATGGAGATGAAATTAGTTAGGTTTTATTATGATTGCCTACTTCCAGAATTAGTTGATCCTCGGCAGTCACGAAGCATGCCCATTCGTGACGCGCCCAGTATCATAGAGGCTATGAAAGAGAGGAAAGAAAGAGCTTTACGTGTTATGAAAGAGAAGAACGCCTAATGATTTTGAAAGATACAGGTAACTTAACTACCCAGCCAGTCGATTCACGTAAACACGCCAGTCCAAAAGTCGTTTTAACTTAGGAACTTAGAAATCGCCTTTTGGTTTTCTGTTTTAAACGCACTTACTTATCTAGTCTTGGATTGTCATAAATCTTCCAATAGCTCAATTACTATACAATTTCTGAGTTACCTGGTGTAAAGAATCATAAAAATTGGTTCAAAAATACAGCGAATTGAGAATTCTCCTTTTTTTAAGTCGGTTAAAAGGGCTAAATTTGCAAAAAACGAAGTGACGTCACTGTGCTACGGTTTTTATTACTTACGTGAATCGGGCAGCTGGTAACGTTTTCATTCTGATAGGTTTTGTGATAGCCATTGATTTTATCATCAAATTAGCAGAAATCAGAACTTGATCCGTAATCGAATGAAAAACCATTAGAATTTTGAACTCATATTTCGTTATTGTTTAATTACATACTTTTAATTAGTATATTAATAATTTACAAACTTCTGTTAAAATTAGTAAATAAATGAATTATTTACTAATTTTTGTACAACCCTAGCACGCTTTTGAGATAGCGAGTAATGGCGACTCATATTTGTTATTGTGTAGTAAATAAATCATTTTTATACTTGTGTTTCATTTATTGACATTTTTTTTAAAACCCTAGGATTTTTTTTAGATATCGACGAGGTGATCGTAAACAAAAAGTAAGTATTTGAGTTTACGCAATAGGCACATTTCCTTGCGTAGAGATAAACACACTTCCTACTGAATTTGCAATTATTTTATTGAATGAATATTTTACGAATTAGAATAAATTTTGGTAGTGAAATTACAAATAAATAAATAGTTGGAATTTTAGGTAAGTAGAATACAAAAATGTCAGATGTCAAATGATAGAAAAACATAAAAATTGTGTCTCAACTACTCTTATTAATCTATTAAAAAGAATCAACAGCTAGTTTCCAAAAATTCAACGTTATTGTTATGCTGTAAATATTCAAGTTCAATAACAATTTCTCAACGTGGAACGTTTGTTGCAAAACATTTTGAAAATCGCGCTCTCTAGGTCATTCATCCGCCCCATCGGATGTTACATTAAACTTTGGCGCTGCGGTCGCTCGAAATCGAGATCTCAGGCCAACAATCTACACCCTTAACTATCTAATGCCTAAATAAGGCTACAATTTTAAAAGATCTTTATTCGAAACTTAATCTATAGCTTAACTAACACAATACTATATCCATTCTATACATAAAACATAGGTATTCGTCCCGAACAAAATATTATATATATGTATGTATATAACATGTATGTATATGAGTGCTAAGAATATTTTTGTTAAAAGTTAGAAATACAATGTCCATACAATGTGATTTAGAGATAATTTCATTAGAAGTTTAAGACTTGGAAAAAGTATGTTCCCGTTGGAAGTTACATAGATGTTATGTTACTTGGAGACTAGAAGATCTCTATTTATAACTGACTACATATTGCAATATGAGTTTTGTTTAGTTAGAGGTTTTGCAAAAAAAAAAATTATTATATTGTTTTACTAAGTTAAATTTTATGGCTAGACAACCATAGGAAGGTGTACAAATTAAAACGTTTTTATTAAAAGTTATCAAACAAGATATTTTACCATTTTTGGTTATCCTTGATAACAACAATGAACAAATTGCTTTACCAGTAAAAGTATTAAAAATCAACATATTGTGCTAATAGTAATAAAACTGAGATGGAATGTATTCTGTAATGATTATTACTTTTCCTACAATTACTTTTAAAGTTTACTAAATTATTGACTTAATCTAAATCTTTTAGCACATGTAAAATGACATTTTAGCATTCAAAAGTTAGTTATTACTTTCACATAAATACAGATAGTGTATTAATAATATAATCACAAGAAACTGATCACATGGGAACAATCGTTTAATAACGTGTATTGTTGACAACTGTAGTCGTCACTAGGCTCATTGTACGAAATTCTTCCTGCTTTAGTAAAGTAAAAGAATTCGAATGCTCAAAATTTATTCAATAACTGGCGGCGCCGGACGACGACTGAATGATCACAAACTCATGCAATACAAAGACGGTGCCACTTGTGTTGCGCCAACAAATGGCAATAATAAATAAATAGTGATGAATAATAATGATTTGGTGGTTGACTGGTAGAAAATACCATATGGTATTAAGTCCACCATTTGTACAATTACTTATTTTATTGTACAAATGTTTTATGTTAAGTTTATATAAATAATATATCCTATTATATAATAAACACATGTACTGTTTGTGACAGGTCGACTTGGCAATTTCTTAGTGAAGTGACAGTGAGAATGTTAATAATATAAATTATAATGTTTATTAACATTATAACTTGATTGATAAATGATAACATTATATTTGTAGCTCTTGAATAACATTATTAACATTATTCGTTAACATTAACATTATTTCGGTTTTCAAATAAATTATTTTAAGAAGCTGCTTACATACTTTATACATTGTAGGTAAATATGCACCGGAATATCAGATCTCTAATGATAATAGATATCTACAATAATAATTAAAACATTATTTTGTTGATAACTTTCAACAATCTTAGTCATGGGGATTCCCCATAACATAAATTTTTAGTTTATACATAATTTGTCAAGGCCAGTGCCACACATAACAATATATTATAGTAAAGTTTTATCAGCTTGCATCGCTGATCAATGAAAGGCCGAAGGCTTGCCAGTAATGTGAGATGTCAATGAAGTGTCATATTGTTTTTAAAGATAATTTATTTTTGTGATATTGGACAGTTAAATGATAAACATGATTTGTAACAGATAAGATGAGAGAATCAGTTGTTTTCTAGTGTTCTGATATAAAAGATATGTCAAAATGATAATAAAGTTTGCTCACATGATATCTGCTGGCTGCGGATTCCTTTTCACTAATAAGTCGGCTGAGATGTTTCTTTGCCTTCATTATGGCTGGCAGGTCCTGGTCACTGATTGTTGTTAATGGTGCACAAACCAACTGTTCAACTTTTAACTCATGCTCAGCAATTTCATTCGCTAGAAATTTTTCTGTTTTACCTATTAGAGAATAAAAAGATTATTTATCATTCATTGTTTAATTAATAGTAGTCTGTGTAATCAATATTAACCTGATATATTTCAGTTTTAATTTCTCCGATATTGAGTTTTTAATAGAAATCTTTAAAAAAAACATATTTTGTTTTGCTTCATGTTCAAAATCTTGAAGCAATGGAAATTAAGTTAGGAAATATTAAGCAAAATCAAAGGGTTAATGAAACCAACAATAAAGTCTCTATACACAGATAATAGCACAAATGTTTATACATAAACAGGAATTATAATATGTAAAACATTAATTATTATGTTGAAATACTAACCAACTCTGTGCATAGCACAACAAAGATAAACATTATGTTATAATAACATGGTCAATGTCATATTTACAAGGAAGGAAGCAGATAGAAGGATACTGACAATGAAAAATTTCAATGTAACTTACCACACTCATATAAAATATATTTTAAAATGCTATCATCATCATCAAAATTACTGGCTTCACACATGGACAGTCCAAGTAGGTATTCAGGTAGTTTCTTCAGCCTCTTTTCCCTCGCAGCTGGGTCTTGGCCCTGTGTACAGCCTGCAGCTGTAGCCAGTTTTTTGCTGAGAAGTTGTAGGGCATTGCGAAGGTGTTCCACCTTCCTGTCAGCTGTTTGTAACTCATCTGTTAAATGTTCAGCTTTACCTGACCTGTAATTGCAAGTTTTATTGTAACAGTGTACCATGTATTTTTAACAAACAGTATAAAGCATCTTATTAAATTCTTTATAAAATAACAAAACAGTTTAAATGTAGCAACTATTGTAAAAATATGTAATATATTTTATACGCCAGTATTGTAAAATAACTTAAACAATGTAGGTAGATAAATAAAATTATAAAACAAATACATTATATTTCCTTGGTAACAATTATTTTCAAACAATAGGTTAATATTCAATTTTGGCAAAGGGTATAATTCTTCGTGCCTTTAGTTTGATTTGTGATCACTGACTCAGTATAATCAATAAATATCCACAAAGGAGTTAAATTCTTATCAGACTGATAAAGATGTACGAAATATACCTTGAAAACGTTTGGTCGGCGAGTTGTTTCACCCTGTAAAACTGTTTCTTCATTTTAACTAATTACTTTCGATAATCTTATTTATATGCAACAAGGTCATTGGACTTAGTCAATCGTTAAATAATAAAATGATCAAGATCTCGTTAAAAAGAACGTAACGTCAGTACGTCAATGAGATCATCCTCAGCGACTGATGGTGTAACAGCTATAGATACCAGACACAATAACTGACTTCACAAATTATCCGCTAAGGCACTACATTTCCTTCACATAAATGTAAATACACAGAAATAAATACTAATTTTTGGATGAATACAGTAAGAAAATAATTAGCAATGAATCAGAAAAATAAAACAGTGACAACAATGAGTGACAAAATGTTGCAATATACAAAAAAGTTTATAATAATTATAATCTCACTCAGGGAAAACAAGTGAAAAACAGAGATCAAATTTGTGAACGAACACTGTATTTGCTCTCAGGGACAGTCAAACGTCAAAGTAGCATAGAAGGCTTTTTAATTACACAGATGTCTACAATTGTTCTATATTATTTAATAAATTTAAAGCTTTTGTTATATTTTATTTTATTTTAAATACACTAATAGTTTCTTTTCTTCATAAATGGCAATGGTGCAGGTAGAATGTTAGATACATACGAACGCGCATATTTCGGAACGCAGCCACCATAGTGACGTATCTATTTTATCTGTAAACCTAGGATTGTCACATAATTACTATAGTGCGCGCAAGATAAGTCTGCGCGCGACTGGTGGCGTATGTACGTGTTGCCAGCTTACTTTAATCTTTTACCTTTGATAATGACTGTTTGACGTTCATACTAAAAAAAATGTCTTAATGAGTGTAAATAGAGTGGATTTAAATTGTATCGATAAAAAAATAATCAAAACTGCAATTTAATTTTGTATATCTTTTATTGAATATCTATTTGTTGATATAAATTTGGCATGGCAGTGGTCTTCCAATGAGTTAATGCCTTCCATTCCAATATCTTCTGAGTCCACACTGGAGCCCTCATCAGAGGATTCCGATGTGTCCCCGGTGACATTAATTACAAATTCGTCCATTTCATTATCGAGCAACCGATCTGTTATATAATATTGGTCTTCAATTTTTTCCACATGTTGACACACATTAAACCATTCCTCTGTGGTAATTGTATTGAACGCAGCTTCAGTAATTGACGCAATTTCGCTTGCCTGTTGACCTACATTATTCTCAGCGATTCGCCTCTTTGCAATAGCCCAAATGTTCTCAATGGGATTTAAGTCACAGTGGTATGGTGGCAAGCGAAGCACCGCATGTCCATGTTCAGCTAACACGTGGTCAATTTCATACTGCGGTTCTCCTTTGTGTCTTTTAATTAATTCGTATAACTGCGCTTTTGTCCAACAGTCATCACTTTCAATGTCATTATTTGTTAGCCACTCACGGAGCTCTACTTTTTTGTTGCCCATTGTAGGGGCTTTATTTATTTGTGTGCAGTGGTATGAAGCATTATCCATTACTACAATGCAATTTAATGGCAAATTTGGGATAATTTTTTCTTTCACCCAGCGCATAAAGTTTGCAGAATTCATATCATCGTGATAGTAAGATGATTTTGATTTTGACTTGAATAGCAGCAGTCCGTTTTCAACGAATCCAGTTTTACCACCGGCATGGGCTATAATCCATCTCGTTCAGACACTCTCAGATGCGAGTATACCAGGCTCTTCTTCTGATTGCCAACATTTTTGAGGTTCAATGTTGGCCAACATGGCCAACATTGAATTGTATGCCTTATGGCACACATATCAAAGCCGTCTAAATCATCAATATTCTTCTTACGATTTCTAGTTTTCCCCAGAGTAACAATTTTTGAAGAAGAAGCTGCTGCCTCGTTACCCTCTCGAGTTATTTGCGTTACAGTGCGTCCAGAAACGCCTAAAACAAATAATAGTGAATATAATATGTATTATATTGGTGGCCAAAAAATAATCCAAAAAAGGTGGGAGAATTACATGTTATGGCAGCCCTACAAATTACCTGTCAAATATGCAACGCGGGCTCTAACTATAGAAAACGGTACTGTAGGTGCGTTATTGTCTCGTTCTTCTTCACAAGCACGTTTCACCTTTAAAACAATATCTCTGCCTGCACTTTTAATCACTTTCGGCATAATGATAACAATTACTTACTTCTTCTTTTCAGCCCTTGGACGTCCACTGCTGGACATAGGCCTCCCCCATTGTCCGCCATTTAGACCTAAAAACAAATAAAAACACGGGATACACAACACTCCTTTGACATTGACAGAAACGACAAGATGGAGCCACACAATTAGTTCAGAATTTAGCCGCGCGCAGACTTAATTTGCGCGCACTATACAAGTAGACCCAAAGTAGACAGTGAAATTTCAATAAAGTCAAGATTAAATTTTCATACCTTTTATACTCAGTTTTATTTAGAATACTTTGGCGTTATACATAAACCTGTGCCGTTGCCTAAAAAAAATAAAATGTCACATGATTGTCAGTTTGACACTAGACAGTCACGTGACATCCATCATTTTTGTTGCATTCCAAACATGAATTACAATAATTAAAAATAATTTATTAAAAACAAAATACATACTCATATCTTTGACCTGAAATTTTGTAGGTAATAGGTATTTTAAAATATGATAATTATTACATTTCTATTTTTGCTATTGTTTCGTGCTTTGGCTAAAAAAGTATAAAAGTAAAATGGAATCTGTTACAAATATTTGACTTGACGTTTGACGTTTAGAGTGTGTGACATTTTATAAACTCTTATTTATTTAAATGTTTAGGAAAAGAAATCTCGATTTGATAACATTAAACCGTAGTTGTATTGGAGTGGAGGGAGTTACGCTTGGTCGGAGATAGAATGTAATTCAACATTGCAAGAGCATAGCACCGCACCGTAGTCGCGCCGAAAACGCAGTAGTACACTACAGTGTTGTTTTGTAAACGATAGTCTCTTCTCAGAGATCTTAGAATATTTTGGTTACTATTAAATTAATAACAATGGAGCGCAAATTTTTAAATGTTATATTGCTTGGATTTGGCTTTATGTTCGTGTTTACGGCCTTTCAAACAATGGGGAACATAGAGGTGAGTATAGATTTTTATGTGCAACTTCAGACCTAAAAATATTTACCTATTGATTAATTAAAATGTTTTACTGTGTTTTAATCATGTTTCCATTTGAAGCTGTTGTAACCCTTTACCATATACTATGAGTTGCTTCTCTTTTTATTGTGTAGCTTTTTCTGTATCCCCCTGTTGAAAAAAGGTCTTCTCTATTTTATTTTATGCAGTCTTTAAACAATCTTACAGCTTTATCTGTTGCAATCTCAGATTGCCTATCTTTCATATTTTTTATTTAACTTTTATCAAAATAATATCAATTTTCTTAAAATCATTGTGATAAAAAAAATGTGTTATCACAAATTATGGTATTAATAATTCTCAACAGGAATTGTTTATGCATATTAAGTTATTATATGTTCTGATCTTCTAAATATTTAGTTCATTAAACTTGAAATGCTTAATGTAAATTGAGTGTGTAACTAGAATGCTATAAAATTGTTATAAATTAGTTTAGAACTTATTTTCTAACAAATAACTGTATTTTATTGGTATCTATCAAGCACTATTCGGGTTGGACTTAAATTATTAAAAATTACTAAATACTTATCTTCTTAGTGTAAAATATATAATTTCTGTGTAAACCTATATAAAAATCCAACTTCCTTCCTTATTCAACCATTAAGATTTTTTTAACTACTGTTTAAATGGGTCCTTGTTCAATTCAATAATGTTGCAACATATACCTTTATATACCTTCCTTTATTTATCTTTCAATTCAATAAGTGTTCATTTAAATAGATATTAGTTAATTTAAAAAAAACTCAGTGATTGAATTAAGGAAGGATGTCGTAATTGGGTAGCTTAGCATTTTATTATCAGACTATATTGTTTTGTTGTTGAGCAGAGAGTGGTATACAAAAATCACATGATAAACATTAAACTGTGGACAACAACTTTAGAAATGGGGAAAATATGTTAGAGTATGTTGATGTTTACTTGTTTTATCACTAAGGTGGTCTAGTAGTAACTATGAAGGAAAATTTGTAAGGGGATAATATTTGCACAGATTACAAAGTTGATTATCAAAAAAATATAAATATGAATAATATTGAGAGTGTAATTTAATTATGTTATGTAACAATTTTCATCTATTACAACTTATGTAGTTTTTAGATTAAATGTGACATAAGAGAAAAGACCTTATTGTCGGTTCCTACATATGTCCAATAAATAATTGAAAACTTGAAACGAATATTTTTTAATGCTTTGTTATCTTTTAAATTAGATGTTAGAGCATGTTTCTATTTAAACAGAATTTTGATACAACTAATATTTTTAAATTGGAAAATCTTAATGAAAGTCAATAAAATACATAAATACATGCATCCCTTTGTTCAGGTTCAGGTCCCTTTGTTCACAAGTTTTAGGTATCTTTTATAAAGTACCCAGTGCTGGATATTACACTTTTTTTCATAAAAAATCAATTCCCCATAAAGAGACTTTTTATATGCATTTCATAATCAGCAAATAAATACATTCTTTGTACTTAAACTCTCTATTTTGGTAACCAAGATTTATAGAAACAGAAATTTTATTTATTTTTAATAATTTTTAAATGTTAATGAAAATAAAGCTCCGACTATGAATACTTTCAAAGATATTTTGTAACTAATTGATTCAAAGCTTTTTGTAAATCTCAGGAGTAACATTGATATTTTATTTCAGGAAAAATATATATTATTACATCATAAGTTGACTTCCCTTTTGAAAAGCTCTCTTTGAAAACAGAAGCATCTATTTTATAGTTTATCAATTTATCCCAAAATTTGTAGAAAATTATTTGATTCATTGAAGATTCAATTTTTGTTTTTTGGTTATTCTTCAGTTGTTTCATGTCCTCTGCCCTCCGACTCTGGCTAATTGTTTAATAATATTAACGTGAGCGATAACACTTACAAAGTGAATAGAAAGGACCACATTCCTTGTCGAACGCGAAGGCACGCACCGCCGCATATTATATCGCGACCTTCATATTACGAGTACATAGACAACTTTGATGTTTTTCGGTCGTCCCATAAATGTCAAGTAGACTAAAAAGGTTACAAGTTGTAACCTTTTCTAGCTTTTCTAACTTATGACTAGGTAGTCACACTAGTGTACACACTAGACTACAGTCATATTACATATTACACTTGGCGAAACTAGTGTCCGGTTAAAATTTAGTATTAGTCCGGCTAATGATGGCGTTTCGTAATATCGAATTAAGGCAAGTTATAAAAATGAAAGTCATTGTTAAATTGCATCCTTGTTTGACCCAAAAAGTAGTGTATTCGCGTTCGTTCGCGCGAACTTAATTGTGATTCCCGTGGGAACTCTATTTATAGAGTTCCCAACTTTGATCGGCATAAAATGTACCGTAAATTTTAACCTAAGTCATAAGCTATAACTATGCCATTAAATTCTGTGAAGTGGTATTTGCGTGATGCGCGTTCACACGGATAAATAGACAAAAATTCCAAAACTGTTGTTTTGAGCTCTATATCATTCGTACTATTGCAATCACTCTATCAAAAAATATATTATGTACAGACACTGCTGTTACGATTTTATTATATGTAGGTATAGATAATAGGTTTTCACTAAAATAGCTAGGCCAATTTTAGTGATTGAATTCAAGTATCAAAATTATTTTTTAGTTTAGTTTAATTGTAATTTGCTGCGTTTTTCCAGTTTTAATTTCATTTGCCTGACTGTCTATACAAAAACTGGAACGTTTCACAAGAAATCACCTTATAATAGGGATAGACATTTCTCAGTATCCGATGTAGTAAATAATGTATTGTTTTATATCACAGTGTCCGCTCGTAGCTGCCGCATAACAATGAACCTGCAGTGTTTCCGTCAGCTCTTCCGCGTAGATAGATTTTAACTGGCGGTTACGTGACGCCTTTCTATGTAAATTTTAGTAATAACTTTAACAAACATTATCTTATTCTCGTCACAGCGAAGGAGAATCTTAATTATCTGCGGATATGTTGTAAGGTAGATTGTTTTGGCCCCTTGTGGTACTATAGTCTAGCGCAACTACTCTGTTAAATTACAAAACTTTTATGTAGATTGTGGGTCATTCAACGTCCATTAAAATCAATGCTGTAGTATTCCGCGCTAAACTTGAGTGATTAATACTCGTAAGGTGCAGGATAAATAAACACCCATGGTTTTCAATTTCTCAATATAGATACGCGTATGCTACTGGTGTTCGAAATCAGCACACCGTTAGTGTGTGACCGCGAAAGTGCATACACATGAAGTTTAAAATGTACTGTACATCTACTGTATTTTTGTACTGAGGAAAGGACGCCACTACGACAATTTCTAAGTCACAGGATACAGTTTCCATGGAGTTGCGAAAGTGAAACTAACAAAAGCAATCGGAAGTTGTAAGCTAAGCTAGAGTTTACGGTTAAACTGATCGTTGGCCAGAGCTATCACTTAACTGTTACTTTATCAACTAATGGTGAGATCCTTAGCTTAGCCTTTTCACGACACTAGAGTATTACCTAAACAGCACTTTTAAGATCGATACAAAGTTTACTGTTGAAGAGCGAAAGCTAGAATAAAATAATAATACAAATACGTAATGAATTAAGTTTAATGAATTTAACTCACTAAATAATATCATCATAGAATTCTATTATAGTAATTATAAAGAATTGGCTACTCTTAAGTTTTTGCAGTGTCGGATTAGTTTAAATTGTTTTCTATAACATTTGCAAATGTAGTACAAAACAATATTGTCCGATCAAGTCGGATGTAATGAGTACAAAAAATCCGTTACACAATACCCGTCGCAGATCTCGGACGATGATCTCAATTCATATTATATAACTATTCTCGCCTTAAACGCGTCAATAACCAGGATAATGCGCGGCGAACCTCCGCTAATAAATAATAACAATAAATTGTCAACACTCGACTGCACGTCCATGATAAAAATTATTAATATGATGTGATGACACAGTTCCACAGTCTCATACGTGTAAACAGGAACCGAAGATGAAAACGGTTGCGCATTGTAATAAGAAAGCCCATAATTAGTGTAATCGTATTTAAAAAAAGAATTATATTTGATAATTTTATTCTTCAGTGGCTTATACCGAACCGGTCGCAAAATCCACTAAACAACATGCAGTTAATGATACGCGCCATACTTGATCGAAAAACGATATTATCTTTATGATTCCTTTCACTTTGGATTCCAGTAAGTGCAAACTATTTTTATAACATAGATCAATGTCTACTTACACAAATAAATTAATAGAAATTACAATCTAAGCGTACAGTTGCAGAAAGCGCCAAAGAACTCTGTACCTTAATCGGTACATTATCTCAAGGATTTGTTTGCATTTGTAAAATGTAGGTCAAGCTGATTTTTCCGATATACTCGTAAATTGATATTTTTCAAGTCAAGGGTTATTTCATCACGTATTGTGTTCTTGATAACTGTTGATAGCTTGATAACGTTAAATGCCACCGATACTCGTATTTATTACCTACTCATTTTTTATATCCTTAGGTAATAGTATGTTAGGTATGTTACTTAACTAATTTTAAATTTCAGTTGTACTAAATTTAAAAGATATGCAGCGAATATCTGAATATACGAGCCACGACGAAACACATACCTAAGTAAATAATCATAGGTACTACTGAACTACGAGTCTGACGCAATATGAGTTTAATGTTTTTTTTTATATTAAGCTCTTAATTGCATAATTTATCGTTGATACATTATTTTAATTAAATTGAATTAAAAATAATTAAATAATAATATTGGCCGTGTGGTGTGGGCCGACTTTATTATAGCACCATCCCACCTCTTCCCGTGGGTGTCGTGTCGTGGCGATTGAGGGATAACAAAACCGCTACCACAAGCCAAGCCCCGAGGAACTGCACCACCTCTAAAAGATCGGAGTCGCCAACAAGCTTGATCAATGTGGCGTTTTAAGGCCATTCCTCACGCACGAGACAATGAGCTTGAGGAGGCCAGTGTCTAGCAGTAGGCGATAAAAGGGCTGTTTACGGTATTAATAATATTTTTTTTATTAGCCTATGTTTGTGTCCCACCGTTGAGCAAAGATCTCCCTTCTATTATGCGAAACCGCTCTGCTTAACGCCACGCTCCGCCAAGTCCTGTGGTATGCATCTAAGTTGTCCCGCCATCTCCTCCTCGGTCTGCCTCTATGTCAGTGTCCCATTTTGTGGCATCCACTCGATAACAATTTTCGCTCACCATTCTTCTGGATGCTTGCGACAGACGTGTCTAGCCCTGTTCCATTTCAGCTTGGCGGTTTGAGCACCAACATCAGTAATAAGGGTTTTAGAACGCCGTTCGGTGTTCTTGATATGATTGGTCCTTTTTATTCCCAGTATGCTACGCTCCATCGCTCCCGATCGGCGTCAGGACTGCAACAGATGTTTTAACACGTAAATGTTTGCAACGTTTTAACACTTACGAATTTCCCATACTATGGACTGTTCACATATTATGTGTGGACTGATGTCCTCGTACATAGTGATTAGCGACATCATAACTTGATGTAAATATTATTTACATTAATTGTAGCTCATCGTCGTTCATAATATTTAAAACATAAGAAAATATTAATAAGCCATATTAGGGGCTTTTAAAATAGCTACGTCCTACATAAATAAATAGTTAATTAGAGAGTGTGATCATATTTATGCGTATTAGTGTGTTAAGATTAAAATTTGTCTGAAGAAATGAATATGATTAAATTAACATATTTATTTATAAAATAAACGAAGATAATTTGTTGAACGGTTAAAATAAAGATTTAGTTAATTTTCTATATTTAATTAGTAATTACATGTTTTTTTTTCTACAAGAGATAGCTTCTCGGCATTTAGATAATACATACAGGTATTTTTTGTAATCCAATACGAGTATTGGTTAATTAAAAATGTGTTAAACTCAAACGTCCTTTAAAATATACAGGGATGTACCATACTTTAGTTGAATTACAAATTGTGCAAAAATTATTCTTTGATGGTGCTTCTTTTATTCTATTTTCATAAATCCACAGAAAAAGATGAATTAGATTGTCAAAGAGAGCACTTTTTCGAACTCAGCTCAAGAAATACTACATGCTCAATTCAACGATACCTCGCAAACTGTACTCGACATTGATCTTGGATCAGTCCTTTTTGCAGAGATCCATTTACAACCTTTATAAACAACTTTTTAGTCCTTTTTTCTAATTATAAGTTGTTAATTAAGGTTTAGTTCGTCCTCTCGATATTTACAGGAAACTTTATGATAAATAATTCTGAATTTCTAATTATATGCTTGTATTTTTGTGTGTAAGAGAAATCCTTGGTATCTTCCTAATAGGATTTAGCTCGCATATATTTTCTTAATAACTCCGTTATCCAAATCCAGATGCTAATTTATCGCATTTTCGAAACTAAATGTATAGCTGAAAACCGAATATTACGACACCATTACCGTCGATATATATTTTATCTCTTTTAAGTGGACGTATTTATTTATTTTTGTGGGTCGCCAACCCACGCTTCGTCCTTTTGCAAGCGTTACGTAACCAGATGCAACTGTAGCCAGATGTTAATGGACGAATCGAGGCTATCATTAGTTTTATTAAATTTATTTATTAAAGGACCTGCCATATTTTAAGAATTATTACAGGAATGGAAAAAAACATTTGCAAACAGTACATAAGAACGTATCAGTTAAGAGAGAACTCCTGGTATTAATTAATAAATAATGTATTTAATTCAAAAAACTATTTAGAACTATTGTATTACGGGATAATAAAAACTTTTATAATTATTCACAAGAGATTAAAGTTAATCCACTTTCGCTAAAGCTTATATATATTTAATGAAAAAACAAACAAAATAAGACATCAACAAAATTATCAAACATGGGTTAACTTGTTACTGACCTCTTGATATCAGACGAACTGTCTCAAGGCTAGTCGTATCTTATACGAGAACATACCAGTAGTCTCACAACATAAATTTTGGGGTTAGCGTAGGTTGGTCCAAAGATATTGCACTTTGGATTATTTGTCCTAAACATTTTTAGGACAAATAATCTTAAAAAATTGTCTTAAAAAAAACTCAAGAGGACAAGTACATCAAACTAGACAAATTATGCTTATAGCGCATGTATAGCTTAAGCTGCAGCATTGTACAATGCCAGCAACTTTTGAGTTCAATGTTATTACGGGTAGGTATATTCCAAAACTGATGGTTATAGGACACGATTACAAATTTCACAAACTGACTTTAAAAACGCGTCTCACGAAAGTAAATTGTATTTAAAATAATTAAGATTGCAGGAGTAATGTTGATATCTCCTTTGTCCGCAGAAAACTGTCCTTGACAGCATATCTCAAGATGATTCGTCCTTCACTGGTGATGGGTATACGTCGCTGGCAATTATCTACGCAACGCTCGCGATATGCAACTGGATGGCTCCCTCCGTGATCTCGATCACGGGCCCGCGGGGGGCCATGTTCATTGGAGCACTCACATACTTGTAAGTACCTATTCAAAGTATCACATTATTGTCCCAAAATGACTGGTCGTTCGCTGCATTTACACCTCATTAGCGATCATCTACGCGACGCTCGCGATGTGCAACTGGATGGCTCCCTCCGTGATCTCGATCATAGGCTTGCAAGGAATTATCTTCATTGGTGCATTTGATATACTTGTAAGTATCCACTGAAAATGTACTGGACAATTCACAGAAGACTACCTTGAAATGTAAGTACTGCATTTTCTACTTTATCATATTTCGCCAATGTACGTACGTGTTTCGGTAGTGAGTGAAAAAAAAAATGCCAGAGCCCATTCCCATCCCATTCTATCTCCCCATTTTCCCAATCCATTCCTTAATCTGCAAAGGTGGGCAGCGCATCCGGGGGCGTGCCAACGTTTGTCATTCTGGACTGATGTTGGCATGTATCGCGGATGCCTATGGACAACAGTATCCACTTACTATCAGATGGAATGTATGCTCGTCTGCCGCCATTTTCTATTAAAAAAATATTAAATGAATAATTGACATTGATTTTCTAATGGGATTATATTCGTATGTATTTTGTAAGATCTTGTAAGAATCGGGATAGTAGTGTAGAACAACATGTTCTTGAGGGTCATTGCTAATGTTCTTACGATAAATTTGGTTGACTGATAGCATATTTGAGTCAATAGCAATGGTCAAATTGACCTATATTAGAAGATGGAGTAAATATTGATTTTCTTATATCAATATATTAGAGTATTCAATATCGTTTTCCATACCAATGTCCTCTGCCTATCTTAAAATTTATTATAGGTCAATACATTGTCAGAAACATTGTACTGTTTCTAAAACATAACAATTTAAACTCCAAATAATTAATATTGAATAGTTGTTATTTAATCATGCTCTAGAAACTGTACCGATTATTGTAGGTTACATACTACTGGATACCTAACTGCCGGCGCGGCCAATAGCAGCATTGCTTTGCTATAATATTACTGTAACATTGACCTTTTATAAAATATGCTTATTCCATTCATCAGATAAAATTTAAATATTAATACTTAAATACTTACAGATAGAAGTCCCTTAATTGGTATTTACCAACGTAAAAATAAAAAAATAAAATTATTTAAACCTCGTCTCAACGAAGGTCGAACGAACAGTTCTCAGCGGCTATATATAAAAATTATAGCGCCTGCTTGCTAACCATATTTTTTTTGGATTATTTTTAATAAAGATTTTAGATAATAGTATACCATACACTATAGAGCGGTAATAGCCTAAATGTAAATATTCTCGAATTACATTCGTGACGAACCCTCGAGTCGGGGTTCGACGAGTTCGTTCTCCGGCTCCTACCATCGATACGTTTCTAATTAAGTACCTACAGATTTTCTCAATTATTAGGTACTAGCTCGGCTGTAAAGGACAACATCGGAAAGAAACCCATGTGCCCGAAATAATAAAATCTGTACCGTAGCTTGTGTAATATTATATATATTCAACCCGCACTGGGCTCACATGATGGGCTATGGACCGAAACCCCCTCGTGATTGCAAGGGGTGACTTTATAGATTGATACAGTGGAACATAGTATAAGTAACATAAGATGGAAAATAAGTTTGTCGCATAAAGGTGGCGTAGTTTCCCAAACCAACAACACAAGGAATGTGAAACTTGCGCTGTTTGCACGCCTACTTGCTCTTTTTAATTTGAATTAATTTCTAGTTTATATTAGTGTCTTAATTTTAAGTACATAACAAGTAATATGCAAGAATATTATTTTTGTCTATTACTAACGACCCTAATTATTAGTGAACCTCGTTAAATAATAGTCAAAAAATATTTTCTTATTTTGCAATTTACAGATATCTATGCAAATCTTTAAAACATTTAAATTCAATCACTAATAACAACCTATAATTGCGGTACAAGTGGTACACATTAATTGTATAACTTTAATTGTTGGAAATCATAAATCTGTGACCGCGGCGTCTTTTATTCTACGCATACGACTAACGAACGATGGATAAATGCGAAATTACTGTATACAATCAACGCGTGGTCACTTTCCAGATTTCTCTATAGTAAGGCAGATTTTACTATTGACGTTTCATTTCAACAAATCAAGTAATTTTTATCTATAACAATATGATAAAGTTATTTCACAGTTCAAACTTTTCTTCTCTATATGTATTATAATATGGTACATTTAAATAAGTGTTGGAAGAATTATAGCCGGGTTTGACCCGTGACCAAGTGTTGTACCGTGGTGGGAAAAATTATATCTTATTTTTTTTTTTTTTACTATCAGGGGCTAATCAAACGTTTCCCAAAGCATGAAACAATGAATTCCGTTCATGATTCTGAGTTAAATAGTCATGAAAATAATTGGAGCAACACGCGTGTAAGTGAGATTATCTAACGTAGACGCATGTAGGTAGGTACTCAAAATATGCATGGATCTACATAGTTTCACACAGCCTTCAGTGCGCTCAAGGCTGCCCGCTTGTTTTGTTGCAACTGTTGTTTATATTTCTCTTTTCACAATCAATGCCTAAATAAGTGTCTGATAAGTTTAAAGTTTCCTTTTGCCGAATTCTTATTTCCAACACATAAAGATTAGAGCTAGAGGCTGTAACATTTTACCATTGTTTTTAAATTGATTTTCGTTTTTGTGACAACGTCAGTTTTTGTAATTTAAGAAAATTAGGCATTATATAGGTTTATATACCTTTGGAGTTCAGTCACTTTCTTGGCGTATATCTAATTCAAGTTATAAGTATGGTATAGTTCTTGCAACTCCCGAACGCGTGTGGATCTGCTTGTGGATAAATGTCCGTATACGCGAAAAGAAATTTCGCATTGATGTATTTAAATTTATATTATGGAAATTGTAGGTCTCTTTTTACTCTTTTACGGACATTCACCTCTGTAAGACTGACGTGAGCTTTGAATTGCAAGAACTATAATTTTACCCAGTGATCCCGCTCCGTTTTTGCCCGCGCTTGGTGCGAGCAGAAATTTATTATTGTTGTCTTTAAATGATTTTTTTAATATCTATCCATTAGATGCTCAGATTACAGCGGACACAATCCATCGCCAACATTTATCTTCATAGTAATATTGTAGATCGTAGATCACGTTCAATATACTAAACAAACAGAAAAACTCGTTTATCATTTAAAATCTTGAATGTTACGTAATCAGCTGCTTTGCATTATAATAAATTATTATTGTGGGAATAAATATACATGTCTATTAATGAAACATATGAATTCGTATGTCTAGTTCAGGTTCACGCAAATTTTATACATACTAATAATTTTAGCACGTGCTCTAAATCGTAATTAAAAGGTTTATGTAATTTTAAGTACCTAATTAAGTTGTCTAAAGTGCAATCTTTAACAGATCGTGTATGAATATAGTATCTATTTGTATTAGAGGCCTCTAGACGATCAAAGTGTATTGTAACTCATTTTGATAGGAGGCGCAATTCAATAATATCGTGCAATGAATGACATTATTGTACAAATTTATTGTAGGTCTAGAGACCGCCTTAGTAGAAACAAATCACTGAATAATTGTTGCACGTGTGAGAGGGATTTCTTATGTAATCCATTTTAACACTACTTTATTCTCCTACTAAAGTCATCTACCGTTAAGATCAATGTTTGCAGAGAATCAACTTTGGTATTAATATTTACTAGGTCTACAGAAAATTTCTTTATTTCAGGTTCTTCATAGTAACGTTCTTGTTCCCTCGCACGTGGCTTCTGTACGCGGCGAGCGTGCTCATCGGTGCGGGCGCGGCCGCTATATGGACGGGCCAGGGGAACTACCTCACACTCAACAGTGACGCGGAAACTATATCCAGGAACTCTGGAGTTTTCTGGGCTATGTTACAATGCAGGTACTGAATGATGCTTATGAAATATACAACTGAACTAAGTTAATGAATAATTTATTTACTTAATAACAACTCACTACACTTCACTACAAACAGTTGAATCAATAAGAATACAAATTACAAGTAGTTGCAACTAATGCCAAAAGGCCGCTACTCAGAATTATGCTGTAAATTACCTGCCTCTAATTGCATACTTTATTACGAGATAATTTATTACTTTATTGTATAGACGTGGATGACGCGTTCGGGTGTTTCCAGATTAGCCGATGACCAATGTTTTCGTAATGTATCTGTACGTAGATTGTTCAGACTTAATTACACCAAACAGAAATGTTGCAAGTGCAATTTCCTTCTGTAAGTCATTTTATAAAAAGCCGTGTTCGTTCATATGGGGTGTCACGTCCGCTCGCGGAGGAATGTGAAGACAAAATCGCGCACAAGCATTTGTCACACGCTGCACCCTGCTGCGCTGGTTAAGAGTGAACTATGTTAAAAGTGTACTTAATGCAGATGTTATAAATATAATTGTGATAACTACGGCAACAATCAGTTTAAACGTGATACAATATAGGTAAATTACGTGTATAAATAAGCTAGTTCAAAATACCGAACGACTAGAACAAGTACTTCAACTTCTAATAGCAAATATGTAGTTAAAGTTACATATATAACAAGTGTACAGTTGTAAGATATTGACGTTTACTTCTGTTAGTTCTGTGGACGTCACCATCAACAAAAACTTCATTGGTAAATAATTAGGTAAAGGCACTTCGTCCACGGTGTATTGGCTGGCGCGTTCACTTTGCAGATTTGCATTTAAATGCCATGAAATGTTCTTCAACTTGATACGGCCATTGAATTTTAAACAGTACCTACTCCGAACGAAAAAATGTTCATAATATTTTACACGGTGAAAGGATTTTTATATAGGTAATAAAGTCCGGGCACAACAAATTAAGACCGTCAAGGATAGCCGGATAACCTCTTTTTTATTCTTGTCGCTATTATTACTTTATTATTATTACAAATATGTTATTATTATTACAATTCTACACTGCCAAAAGATATCAAATATTTTTAAAATTTATAACGCTATATATGTTTTTGAGAAGTTATTCTCATACCTCATAACCTCATACTGTAGTCGGGACAATTTAGTCGATTTTAGGCAATATACGCGTTAGTGGAACTAAGGTGATATACACAAATGCTTCGCCTCTATGAATCCGTTTGCACGGCACTAGTTATTTTAAAACTAACAGTAGCTAGGCCAATAACCTTTTGAAAATTTTGCTTATCAGTGGTCAATTATTAAAGGTATCATACCACTAGCCTCTGTTTTTTTAAATGCTCTTCCGCTCTTTTCATTCAGTCACTAGCGGCAAATTTATTCAAGTCCACCCGATCAATCGATTGTCGGTTATTCGACAAAATTGACTTGTTCATTGCCACTTCAGCTTATTCTGTGTGGGTGACTTCAATTGTTTGTCGAATTTCTTCGTTTCGATGTAATCTCGTAAAGAAACTCCTACTGGCTGGCAACTTATAAAGAGGTTAGCCAGTATTTTTTATGGTTAAAATTACTCTTTATTCTTAACGATTTTAAAAACTTTCCACCTTTCTTAATATTTTTATACATCTCCTATTTCAGTTTATTCTTCGGCAACCTGTTTGTGTTCATTAAATTTCAAGGCAAGACGCACATAGATCTGGAGACTCGCAACGTTGTTTTCGGCGCTCTGACCGCAGTGTGCGTCGTCGGCCTTATATTCCTTGCCATGCTGCGGCCGACCAGGCGCGTGCCAACTATCGACGATGTTAAGGTAAAGTGATCTTTGTAGTTGACGTCGTAGAGTATGTTTTTAGTTTGGAAACTTGTTTGATATCCGTCTCATTAAAAGCCTAAAACTTCAGCTAGATGTCGCTTCGTTACGTTATCTTTTCATTATTATCTATTAATTCATTAATGTATTTTAGAATGAATCTGATATAAAGATAAACATATGGTCAATGAAACAATATCCGATAGATATGCCGGTAAATTTCGTTGCTTGTTTACTGAATACTTCCGCAATTTCTGTTGAAATTTGAGTCATAATGTAGTTGGTTTTTGTATCATTACTTTAATATATTTCTTGAAAGTATTTCTTAAAAAGTTGAATGGGGACATGCAATCCTAGAGAAGTCCGCTAGAACGCAATGATAATTACTACAGTAATTACAGATGGCTCTAATACTTATTGAGATATTTATGTTTGTAGGGTGTTATTTAGATAACTATATAATGGTAATGCAAATAATAATGTAGTGCAACATTATAATCAAACGGTATAATTTTATTATGGTGTTTTACTTTTAAATAAACTCAATATGTACCATGTACCGTTTTGGCACTCATTAACTTGCGATTGCTCGTGATTTTGTACACGTAGAAAATATGTTGTTATTCTCCAAATCTGTTAAGATGGCGAAACAAGATGTTTCATTTAAATACTTTGTTGCACTTATGTTATTTTAAAAATTATTATAAAAGAGAAGATGTACAAAAGGCGGTAGGCTTAGATCTCCTAAGAAGGTAAGCACTTTCTTAGGAGATCTCCACCAGCAAACCTGCGAGAACGTCAAACGAACAATGAAATGGTCATAATGCGTACCTACACCAACTACTACATTATAAATACTACATACTATCTAATACATAAGTGTACACATTAACTATTAATATTATAACACACATATAATAATAAATGTGAAGTTCATAATGTATAAATGCAATGTTAATAGCTAAAAGATATCTTATTGACGGTTTTGGTAATTACGTATTAAGATGAGGATTTTTATTTAATTTGAAAATACGAATATATGCATACTTAAAATAAACGTATACTTTTATGATTTGAGACTAGAAACTATATATTTTATCATTGATAGACTTTGTGCGATTTTCAAATATTGACAGTATATCTCTTGGTGCCGGTTAATACGAGTATAGTTGACTGATTAAACTATATTTAATCGATTGAAGTTTTAAAATTCATGTACATAATAGTTTATGTTCGTTCAGACATATGAACACAAACTTTTTATTTTATTTTGGGCTCTATATAATTTACGAATTATATAGGTGTTCACCCAGAGCCAGACTCTCTTTAAAATATTTTATGTACAGACACGACTTCGTTACGCTTTCACACGTACAGATTTCAACACGTTGTTTGCTCGATCAACAGGTAGACGCTGTTAGCCGCGAGGCGGATGGTCCCCTTGAGGCATTCAAAGGTGCCCTCAGATTGTTCTGTACGGTCGATATGATGCTGCTCAGTATCACCTTCATATACACAGGTAAATATATTGATTTTTTATATGTTTTATGTTCAACAATTTTATGGTGACCCTATATTCTTTACTGTGTGTAATATAAACAATAACATTTGCATGTCACATTTAGTCCTTTTTTAAAGTATTGTTCACCGGATGTTCGAACGATTACAAATTCTTTTGCATCTCGTTTATAGTCAGTCTCTAGTACTTTGTAGGTATTTAGGGCATTTCCCCGACAGTAATTGCTTTGCATTCAAAGGGTTATTTTTTATTCAGTAGACGGGTAGTTCCTTTGGCAGCTCGTTAACGAAATATTGTAAAGGCGATAAGCCCCCGCCAACCGCAAAAATAAGGTTGACCAATATGCGAACCACAACAAAGCAATTAGAAAAGAGCGTTCAAATACTATGTGGCGTCTTATAGACAAAATGTCTCATCAGAGATACAGGTTACGCTAGTTACAGCAATATAAATAAAGACACTAAACTGACGCACTTGGCCACAAAACATGTTTATAGACCTTAAGTGTAAACTAAAAAATATAACGATTATTCTCTTTAATTCCAGTGTCTGTAAAACGTTGTAAATCCTTGTAAAACGTATAAATATATACCTACCTATTCTATTTATATAGATATTTAAAATTTCTGGTGATTGTTATTTTATTTTTGTAGGAAAGCTCACGGCTAGTTACAATTTTATTCAATTTTATCCGTACATGAACGTTGAGACCATCACACGTTTTCACATAATTTATTTCAAAATAGTTTCTTTTTATATTCATTTGACGATCGATTAGCTCAGTTGTAGTGCCTTGCCTGCTGTGTAAAAGGTCTCGAGTGAGGTCCCACTGTGTAAGGGTTCGATTCCCGTCAGACATTCACTTGTTAGATAGTGGTTTGTTCAGGTCTGGGTGGTGTCGGTTACTTTCATTCGTTATCGAATTACTTTGTTCCGGGATTTATTCCCACAGCCGCTGGGCGCACTCGACTGGCCACGTTACCCCTCTCTCACAGATGACTACCTTGAAATGTACTGCATTTGCTACTTTATCGTATTTCCTCAATGTACGTACGTGTTTCGGTAGTGAGTGAGATATGCCAGAGCCCATTTCTATCCCATCTTATCTCTCTCCATTTTCCCAACCCTTTCTCCCAATCCATTCCTTAATCTGCAAAGTTGGGCAACGCATCTGGGGGTGTGCCAACGTTTGTCATTCTGGACTGATGTTGGCATGGATCGCGGATGTCTATGGACGACAGTATCCACTTACCATCAGGTGGAGTGTATGCTCGTCTGCCGCCTTTTTGCCATAAAAAAAATATTTGAATATTCGTATTTTAAGTAATTTAATTTCATAATTTCCTATAAATAGTCAAAAAATAATACATTTTCGTTGCAGGAGTGGAGTTGTCTTTCTTCAGCGGTGTGTATAGTCCTAGCATCGGGTCAACGCTAGCAATGGGGGAAAACTCCAAGCAGCTCGTCGGACTCTCCGGGGTCTTCATTGGTCTAGGCGAGGTACTCGGTGAGTAGACCAGATATTAATCTATATGTCTCACTGTAGAATAAAGGTCTGACAGTGGGTCGAAACGCCTGAAAAATGGTCTTAGAATTTTTTTGCCGTTAAAAGTAGTACTTGAGTATCTATTCCATATGATAGATTTCAGTCTACGTAACAATAGTTGTTTTTAACGATTTTTCCACTCCTTCCGATCCACTCCTTCAATAAAAAGAAAAATGAAGAAACGTGTATGGACGAAATTATAAGAGTGACAGGTCTTGAGCGATTTCGTTTCGAGACTTTATCTTCTATTAATGTATAATTCTGTTAATGTATAATACTAAATCACAAAACACTCACGCCCGGAGGTTATAAGGGCCGTTCGCCTGTTATATGGAACAAAACATATGAATTCTCAGTTAATTCTTTGGTGTTGTTTTTATTACTAATTTTGATTATTTTATAAATAGGTACTCAATAATTATACTTTTGGAGTTCACAATAATAAATATTAGATGCATAACTAATTATAATTATCTACTAATATCAGTCTGTAGTTCTTTTTGTTCTCCACTTCCCTTAACAATTTTTTCCTTCAAAAATTATAATAATTAAATATATTTTTATTTTGCTTATTTGTTAGAAAAGAATTGTTAAAAAAAATCTTATGACGGTTTAAATTTAGGGAAAAATAGTTAAAGACAACTATTGTTGAGAAGACTGAAATCAATCAAAAACTATTGTTGTATCTCTTATAATCCCATACATTTTCACATTCATTATTTACGTTTTCCTTATTCGCGGCGTATTTACGGAACGTAATCTTCGCGAATAAGGAGCTCGACTGTATCTCCATCTGTCTATCTATAATTCAGGCGGCGCACTGTTCGGCATCCTGGGCAGTAAGACGACACGGTGGGGCCGCGACCCCATTGTCATCATGGGCTACATTATACACGTCGCCAGCTTTTTCCTTATATTCATCAACATACCCAACGAAGCGCCGCTCAACGACACTACCGGTATGTTTATTTTGCGCACTAACAACCTATACCTTTTCATTAACTGGCAACATTTTTGTATTTTAGAGTCTCAAATATTCGTAAATAAGTATTTGTTTTATCGTAAATTACGCACTCGCCAACTCGTTTTACTGACTCTTGCTCGTACATGTGTTCCGAGTTGTAATATACCAAGGATGGGGATTATCTTTGGTATGAGGAAATATTAGAAAACAAGTCCCTATTATTTCATTTATTATTTTACAATTCATCTAATTACTCACTTACAACAATTAGTATGTAGCGGCCTGCACCTGAGTCTACGTAGGGAATACGTTAGTTTGAACCGCGAAATATCTTCTTTAGTCCGACCAGCCAGGCTTTAGAGAAACGTGAAGGAGGCCGTGACATTCGACTATGGGTTGCCACATTAAATACATTGCTATATTTTAGGGTAAATGTAAAAGACGATGCCAAGTTATATTTACATTGATTAGGTTCACCAAATATATGTAAACTTCGTGTGTATTTTGAATGAATAGGGTATTTAGGTAAAAATAGTGATGTTCTTATTTACAAGAAATTTATTAAAAAGCAAGGTTCGAATAGTCAAAAAACATGTGTACAGTTTCGTTCTCTCGAGACTGACGTTTCAAGATGGCGGCAATTATGTAGGTCCCCTTTTGGACACGTTCATTAAAAGCCTGGTCGCATTGTACGACTAACGTAGTTTTATGGATGGATTGTGGTTGGTGGTGTTGTCGCATGTCTTAAAGAGCAGTAGCGCGACTACGCGACCAGTTGCTAGACCATATGTCTAGTCGCTGCGACCAGCGACATTGTGTTCGGCGCCTAATTGAGGGTGTTTTGTATGCAGAGGTGTCGTACATCGGTCCGTCGGCGTACCTGGCGATGCTGTGTAGCTTCCTGCTAGGCTTTGGCGACGCGTGCTTCAACACGCAGATATACTCCATGCTGGGCGGTAACTACGCGGACGATAGCACTTCCGCATTCGCGCTCTTCAAGTTTACACAGGTAATGTCCTCTCCCACTGCTGGGCATAACCCTTCCGTTTAGTAAATGAAACCGGACATGTCTACAGGCGAAACCTGTAGTAAATTTCGTGTTGCATTTATGGCGGGCAAACGTGCTGAAATGAACATGTCGAGCTCTGTCTGTTTCCAGGGTCTTTTTGGTAAAATTTTGTTATCAAATTTAAAATGAAAAAAATAAATTTTTAAATGCAATGTGTTCTTTCTATAAGTGATTTCGAGTCGGGTTTGGCTAGTGGCCTAAAAGTGATTATAGCGAAGCAAAAATCAACAATTAAATATGTTTAATAATAATAAAATAATCAATATGGACCTAAAACTGAAAATATATAAAAAATAAAAGCATACTTTATGTCAAAATTACAACTTGTACTCGTATATGGGGATGGGGCAGTTGTTTACATTATTAGTGTAGAATATTAATTAATTTCTATATTTCTAGCAAATATTAGTATTTTTTTACATGTGTTAATGAGTATGAATTGTATAAATAAATAGTTAAAAAATATGATTGCAGTCGATCGCAGCGGCGGCGTGTTTCTTCTACTCATCTCGCGCGGTGCTCTCGGCGCAACTGGGCGTGCTGGCGGTGCTGGGCACGCTCGGCACAGCCGCGTTCTGCCGCGTGGAGTGGCGCGCTCGAGCGCGGGCGCGCGCCGACGCCATCGACGCCATCAACGGGAAAACCTCACCAGCCACGCATGCGCTCGCCGACACGCTGCATTACGATTGAGGACGTGACACGGTAGATAGAAAACGGAAATGGTGGATCCTCAAGCTATAGGATATTTGTGTTTTTAGATAATTACATAATTAAATTAAATAACCTAATGTACCGCCGCGTCAAGTGACAGACATAACGTCCCTTTACTCGGATAATAATAATCCTTGTCGCTCTAAAAACGTGCGAGGACATTGCTATGGCAAACTAATTGTTTTATAAGTGTAATTTAATAAAATGCCACATATTGAAAATTTTGACATTGCAAAGGAACTACATGTATATTATCGATGCGAAAAAAACAAATTAATTAGCTAAGATTGTATAGCATTCATAAAGTGAGTTCGATTTGTTATGTCATGGTTTAAAGCTAAGAAAATAAGAACATTGTTCTAGGAATTCGCAAAGAAATTTGCAATTTCCCATAAAAACATAATTGTGCAAATGCAATTTTAAGAAGTTTTTATTGTAAACTTTCCCATAGAATTATAAATCCTGGTTGGCATATTATTACAAATCTCTACTATGGTGTATTAAAATGTACAAAATATTGATTTTATCTGTATGTTATTCTGAGATTTATATGAAAAATTTATTGTAAACTAATTCCATGATTTATGCATTTTAAAATACATATTGAATATTTTATATATATTTTTAATTCTGTATAATGAATAAAATAAACTTGTTTCCTTAATGAAAGAGATATACTAAGTATGTAATATGAATGGTGCTGGAAGTGTATACTGATGTATAAGTGTATATTTTTGTATATAAAATGTATGTACATATATTTTGTGGATATTTTAATATAGCAGATCATCACGTTTATATTGCAAATGGTCGTGAATTGAAATCAATTTTAAAATGAATTGAAATGTAAATCAATTTTAATGTTTATGACTTTTGTTGATAGTTGTACATATGATAATTTTAATTGATTGTTACAAAATTGTAAAAAAAATATATAAAGGTGTATTTTATTTCTAGTCACAAAATTTTACCAAGACATCAAATTCTATAAAGAAATGAGCTATAAGTTAGTAATAAGTATCAATAAATAACATGCCTATTGTTCTAATTGTATTTTTTAATCGAATATACATTATATAGACAATTTAATATACAATTACTATCTATACATATAATATAGTTTGAATAACATTCCTTTTACTTTCAGAATAGTAAATTATACTTCATCGATATGCAATATGACTGTAATACGTTAAGTTGATTAAAATCCCAACATTTTTAGGGTTACTGTACTTATCATATTTGCTGAGAACCTAAAAAACCTTTCAAAATAAAATTATGTGCTCTTTACAGAAAATTCTTCAACAACGAAGTTAGTAGGTACATAATTTGATGAATACTGTAAACCCTTGAAATATCGTTTCTAAAAAGTTAATTAAATCAGACACGAGTTTATACCTAATGCCCGCTAGACTATTTTTATCAGTGAATTGCAAAGATGTAAACATGAGCAGTTACAAGAAGCGAGTTTCCATATAGAGGCTGCAAAACAAAAGAATTTTATTATAATTTATATCAAAATTAATATTGTCATTGAAAACCAATATATACACTATAAATGAAATAAAAAAATTGGCAATAGTCTAGTCAGTTTGCGCAATAATAACGCCAACTCGACGACTTTTTGGTAGGTCTTTTTGAGGGTGATAAATAAGGCAGTGAAATATGTAAAAAATATAAATCAACTAAATAGTGTACGGTAAAAGGCACAGTTTGTTTCCAATTGTCAAAGAGGATGCATTGTAAGTCACTATATAACATTTGGAATGTTATTCGTGTTATCATAAACTATCATTAACATAACATTTGTTGAGGTGACCTATAAAATGATTCCCATGCTAACTATTTAGTGGATATGGATAAAAAGAACCCTAAATGTTAACCTGCCACGTCTGTCGTTCAGACAGATGGAGAAAAATTCCAAAAAATGTTGTTTTGAGCTTTATATCAATAGTAATTTCTATTGCGATCATTTCTTTTAAAAAATATCTTATGTACCTACAGACATGGTTCTGTTAAGATTTAATTATATGTATGATTTCTCATAGAAGACATGCTACATTATTCTTTGATTGTATAATACTATTCAGTTTTTTCTTTTATAACTGTAAATGTCAAACAGTGACCTTTTATTTTACTTATAATAAAGGTAAAGTATTTTTATGATAAAATGTATAGAAAATAAATAAATGTTTAACCATTGTCCGGTGTTATAATTTTATTATTTTTTTTCTTGTAATACGACTACTAGTCGGATCTTTATGATAATCACCTATAGCTAATCACCGAGACCGAAGCCCACATTTTCTAGATACAAAACTAGGTACTGATAATGTTATATGCTGAGGTCTATTGTCTAAAGAGATAGTTTGAATCGATACATGTGTAATAGATCAGGATCTTTTTTATCACAAGGTTATAAAATTAATTCAGTAACATTTGCAGTAACTAACTCTTCCATTATTCAGTAGAACATTTGAAATCAGTGGTTTTCAAATTCATAACATTCTTCAAACATTTTTCAGTCCTCTACAAACCTCTACATAGACAACCCTCTGAATGACAATAAACTTATTGCCTTATTTCAAAGTTCAGGGCAGGTATGTGTTAATACTTTTAATTATTCGAAGTTATTGGGAGACAGTCACTGGGATACTCACAGAACCTTACCCTTAATACATCTCGTTGACTCCAAACTATGTATGTATGATAATATTTTTTTTTTTTTATAGAGAAGAGGGCAGACGAGCAAGCGGTTCCACGTGATAGTAAGCGTTACCGCCGCCCATGGACACCTGCAACACCAGGGGTTATGCCTACAGATATTAATATGATCCTTACTGTGCTGGTCTAAGAGATTTTGTGAACTCTCTATCACTAGTTTGCACAGAATTGAGACCAGTTTTGGCAGACATTTACCCTTTTTAAGAAGTAAATTTTGGGTACATTATAATTAGTAAGTATTCTATGGTCTTGTGTAAAGACCATGTTAGCATGTTAGATTATTCAAAAGACGATCGATACGACACAGTCGACTGGCTTTAAAATAGTATCACTATATCTGTGGTTGTTGTAAAAGGTGACTAAAAGATAACAAAGACACTCACAAGCCCTGAGGAATTATACCACCTCTTAAACAAGTTGATGACCAAACCTTGGCCAACATGCCGTTTTAAAGCCATACATCCCTCATGCACAAGATAATTGCATAAGGAGGCCCATGTTGCACTGAACAATACAAAGGGCTGGTTACGGTTGGGTTATTAGTCTGGTTGTCCATTTATTTGGGAAAAAAACATTCTTTTATAACAATATTATATTACAGTAACAACTAATGAATAAATATAACTAAAATTAAGTAACTATTTATTACTGTTTCCTGTGTCCCCCAGCTTAAAGTCCATGGGTTTGTTGTAGCCCATTATTTTGGCATAGTGCAAAGGGTCCGTGAAGTGGCGTGCCTCTACAAAAAGAGGCTTTCCCTTAGCAATCATGGTGACAAAAATACCAGGAACATCAGGAACCACAACATCATCATCGGTGAACTCATGCTGTAAAAAATAAACAGGTTATGTTATGTATCCTAAAAGCAGAGGTTATAAAACACAATAGTCCATTTGACACTTCTGAATGAAGTATAAAATATGTACGTAGGCGGGATAATAAGTATCTGGCCTAAACTATTTAAAAAGAACATATATTTAAAATAAATATCTCATTTTACAAAAGAGATTTCTAGCTATCCATATTCTAAATTTGAAATCAACGGCTCTAATACTTTTTAATAATCTGACATTTTAGAAAATCTTGTGTTGAATTTTTCACAAAATGGATAAAATTGAACAAAGAGCAGTGATAAAGTTTCTTCATATGAAGGGTTTAAATGGATCAACAAATTTTGACGAGTTAAAAAATGTTTTAGGTGAAAGTTCTCTTTCATATGCCACAGTCAAGAACTGGGTTGCCGAATTCGCGGCCGTACAAGCGTCCACGATGAATCCCGATCCGGACGTCCAAAAAGCGTCACCACCCCAGAAATGATCTCCAAAGTCCATGAGATGGTCTTGGACGATCGAAGATTGAAATTATCCGAAATAGCTGACAGTGTAAGCATCTCGAAAGAATGGGTACATCACATCCCGAGTGAAGAATTGCCTATGAAAAAGCTATCCGCCCGTTGGGTGCTGCGCTTGCTTAATCTCGATCAAAAACGAATTCGTATGCAAGACTCCCAACAGTGTTTTAAGAGTAATAAAGTGGATTTTTTGCGAAGATTTGTAACAACAGATGAAATGTGGGTCCACCACTATACACCTGAATCCAAAATTCAATCAAAGCAGTGGACAGTAGCTGGGTGTTCGGCTCCAAAGAAAGCCAAAGCTGCGAAATCAGCAGGGAAAGTGATGGCATCTGTATTTTGGGATGCGAAGGGAATTTTGATGACAGATTATTTGCGAAGGGTCAAACTATTACCGGCGACTACTACGCTGATCTGTTACACAAGTTACAGGAATGTATTCAGCAAAAAAGACCAGGCTTGACTCGAAAAAAAATAATCTTTCACCAAGACAATGCAAGGGTTCACACATGCGTTAAGGCAATGGCAAAAATCAACGAATTACACTACGAATTGTTGCCCCATCCACCTTATTCGCGTGACCTAGCATCGTTGGACTTCCACCTGTTCCCTAAGCTCAAAACTTTTTTAGGTGGACAGAAATTTGAGACGAATGATGCCGTTATAACTGCTGTTGAGGAGTATTTTGCCGGCCTTGAAGAAACATTTTATGGAGGGCATAACTGCTTTGGAGCGAAAAGGGACTAAGTGCATAGAGCTTAAAGAAGACTATGTCGAAAAATAAAAACCACTTTGTTACGTTAAACTAAGTATTTCTTTCCTAGGCCAGGTACTTATCATCCCGCCCTCGTATCTAGAAACATGATCAAAGTTAAAGGGTTTAGAATAGGATAGTGTTAGTTACTGTGATAATGACTTCACTAACAGTAGTGCCATTATAATCTAGTCTTGAGTAACAAAGGCAGCTAGCTAATTTTGCAATGAATATAAAAAAATGGTTTTAAAATGGATTGATTTTTCTCTATAGTATAAGCCATAAAACATATTAGTTTCAAATACAGTATATTTAATTGATGGGCTTTTTCACCTGGGATGGCACTATAGTGAAATATTCCATTTATAATAATAGGATTTCCAATGTAGAAGGATTTATAAAAATCAATTCATTAAATCCTACTGATACCACAGACATAGGACATTTCAATCATTTACTTTGTTACTATTTAAGACACTTTATTGCACATTATCATACAACAGGTGAGCTTAAGCCTTAAGGCATTCTTTATCAGCAAACCTTTGGGTTAAACAGAGAGAGAGGTTAAACAGAGGTCATTATAGGTGATAATTGTATAGATAGCCCACTTATTCAAATAATAGCCTCTAACTAAATATTATGTAAACATACCTGTTTTCTTGAAAGGAAGAATGTTATAGTCATTGCCTTATATGTTGAAGTTGTAGGATCATAGTGTATTTCTGTTACATACTTCTTGGTTATGATATGTAATAATATAGGAGTTACGAACGTAAAGAATCCTACTACTGAACAGAGACCTATAAGTAAGGAAGTGCTACCTATTGACGCCGCTTCCTTGATTATTATAGGTTGTGCTATAAGGCCCGCCACGCTTGATAATAGAGAGAATACTTTTACAGCTTTTATTTGTGGTGTCAAAGGTCCATAATAGATACGTTCCATTTTATTATCCTCTTTTATTTTTATTGCATACTGCCGAAATATGTTTTGACAAACACTGGTACATTTTATGTTCTTTGTGGCTTCTTTTTGTATAGTAAGTTGCAATAGTGACTTGCCTTGAGCGTAACTGTTTCGGACGCAAAATCGTATCATTTTATTAAGTTCAAGATTGACTACCTAAATATTTAAATTTATACATAAAATCAGCAAAAAATATAAGCTTTTACATTTATTTAAGCTTCAAAAAAGGTTATGTGGTAAATGTCAAATTGTTAGGTCAATATTGTCAAATCAATGTGTTCACCAGAAAAACGCGCTGACAAAAAAATTGGACTACTTTGTTATTTTTATGCTAGAATTATGGCCAGCTATTATTCATTACGACAATATTTAACAATATTATTATGACCATATTATGACAATATTATGATCAGAAAAGTCAGTTCGGCTGAAAGTGTCTGTTATCGCGACTCCAAACTAATTCTCCAAGCTGCAATGTATTTGATTTACTACCCACTGATTAGTCCATAATCTTCAATACTATGAATACATACATACATACATACAATACATATATTTATTATATCACTCATTTCTAAGTAAAGTCGGATTTTTTATTCGAGTCGGGGATATGACATGTTGAACTGTGAAACAGAGTGAAATGTCTACGGAGATGACACTTTATTGACAGTTCTACGTGTCATATCCCTGACTCGAATAAAAAATCCGAATGAGTAAACTTCATTCATGATAACAAGTACGGGTATGTGGACAGAGAGTAAGTAATAAGATGGCTCTAATGATCTTCTTTTAAGCACTAATTAAACGCTGAACAGTAAAATAGCCACATAGATAGTTTCTAATTAATTGTCTCTAAGTAGATCACTAATTTAGAATCAAAGATACGAATGATGATGCCGAATGTCAGCGATTTGTTTTGCTCAAAGTCCACGAGTGGTCATTCATTTCGAAACTAGTCAGAGAAATCTATAGACATAGTCTACAATGGGTTATCCACGGGTCTCGGTTCTCGGCCCAACCTTGTGGAACATCCTGCTATCATGATCTTTTGCGACTGTCTGTACTGGAGGGAGTTTGAATGGTCGCATACGTCGACGATATCACTCTCATGATTGAAGCTTGGTCTAGGGCGCAGATTGAACGGAGGGCGGCTGAGACTTTGTATGCCGTGTCTGACTAGGGAATGCGAATCCGTCTGAGATTTCTTCCGCGAAGTCCCAGACTATTAAGATTGTTGCGTAAATACACAGTAACTGCGCTTACCTATACTTAACTTTTTAACTTTCGTGTTTTGCACACATTTGATATATATCCTAAATCGGGTCTGAATGCGTATAACAAAGGTTTACCTTTTATTCTTATCGGCATTTCGGCGCGGGTTAGTGACGTACAGTGGAGAGGATTTTGGGAGTGCAGAGTTCTATCCAGTGATTAATTCCAGTGTTGAGAATGTGTTCGGCTATTACTAATTTACCTATTTAGCGTTTTCTTACAGCTACGATGTGTTCCTTGACCCTGTACGCTTAGTTTGGTCTATATAGGAACTACCACAGCTGCAGTTTATCATATAGACACCTGGCGTCGGGTAAGATATAACATCCTTGGGTGTGCTTAGATTTTCCGCTAGTTTAGAGGACGGAGTATATACAATATCAATGTATATAATGGAGTAGGTATATTATCAATACTGTTCCAACTTTATCCGTCACTCCTTTCACGTATGGCATAAATGCTGGCTGTCTGTTAACTTCAGGATGTGTCTCCCTCCGATTGCGCCCGGGTTGCCTTCCACTCGCTTTGTACCCATTCCGTTTAAGTACCTCCCGAACGTGTGATAATTCGTCTTTTATATATTCAGAGTCACAGAAGTCATACGCTCTGTTGTTTAATGTGGCAACGACGGATTGCAGGTGTCGAGCATGATGATGTGAGGCATGCAGGTATTTGTCAGTGTGTGTTGACATTCTATAAACAGTGTTCCCACACTACTCCTACCAAGAATATTACTGTGCTTATCCTACTTACAAAGTCGTAAAGAACAAAAAGTACCATAACACCTCCTTTACTTGCCGGGGTCCTCCCGGCCGATCTAGAAATCATCCGCGCTGGTAAGTGTAAGTGTAAGTCTTTACTTCTCAATAAAGATAGGCGCAGGGCAACGGCAGCGATATACGCGGAAATAATTAATATGTGGCAGCAAAGCTGCCAAAAAGATGTCGAAGGTAGGGATCTCTTTGGTGGCAGACTTGGGTAAAGCCGGATTACCAGTTCTCTCAGTTGCTTACTGGACACGGCTGCTTCCGGGGTAGTCTTAGGGATTTGGGACATAGCGGTACGGGAATTTGATTTTGCGGAGCGGCGTATGAGTATAGGTGAGTATAGGGACCACTTGCTAAGACATTGTGAGCTGCACAGGCAAGAGCGAGATAGAATGTTGGATGGTGTAGTGTGGACGGAAGCGGGGCCGGTTTACTGTGCGAAATTCGCACGGTTGCTGGAATTCGTGCACTCTTGGCATCGAAAGAGACGGCTATTAGAACTGCCCAGCGACGAACCTTTGATATGTGTCGTACACGACCCAGAAAGTACAGTCCCCTGTCGTACGCGACAGGGGAGAATTGTTAAATGGAGAGAGATGAAAGAAATTTGTAGAGAGTCAAGAAAGTGCGTGCCAGAAAGAGCCCACACAAGTACGGCGCGTACTTCCCACGATTCGGTCCTCTTAACAGTAAGCAGGCCATGGATGGTTGAGGGCATAATTGTTATTATGCCCTCAACCACTCATGGCCCTAAAGATCTAGGACATAAGAATAAATTTATTATGCTATTTTATTATGCCTAGGATTTTTGTTAACGCAAGTCTATCTGCTAGACTACAACGGATCGGCACTCTTCTATCTTTGAAAGAGAGAAAAGGGATATTTTTTGATATCAACAATTACTATAAAAATAACATAGAGGACATAAAAAATATACTTATTCATTGTTATATCCTTCGACAATAACTCGAAATGTAGTAGAATGAATTTCGTAGATTGCATACTGGTGATAAATTTAACAAACCATACAATAAAAAGGAGTCTACTTTGTTAATTGATCATCAATTTCAAGGAACATGTTCTTCTGGAAGCTCGGTGTGCTGAACAGAGCGAAGCGGTACTTAACCTCTGGACAACTTCTGACGCTCTACAAAGCTCAGATTAGGCCTCATATCTCTCATATCTCTGGGCCGGCGCACCGAAATATCAATTGAAGCCATTTGACTCCATCCAAGGACGTGCTGTTCGAATTGTCGACGATTCGGCTCTGACGGGCGGTTTAGAACCCCTCAGCGTTCGGGGGAACGTTCAGCCTCTCCGTGTATTCTACCACCTGTACAGTGGGGAATGCTTTGATGAATTGTTCAATATAATTCCCACCTTGTGTTTGTACAACCGCATCTCTCGTCACAGAAGTGCGGTGCATCGGCATTTCCTCGTTAAGGGGGTGTCGTGTACTGTTCAGTCTAAAAACCTTTTATACCGTGAACCCGTATGCTGTGGAACAAACTGCCTCAAGAGGTCTTTCCATTATGCTACAATATCGGGTTCTTCAAGAAAGCTGTAAAATGGATTTTACAAGGTCGGCGGTGTACCGGCATACACATGGTGTTGCAAGTGACCATGGGCGGTAACACTTACCATCACGTGGGACCGCTTGCTCATCCGCCTAATTCCCTAAAAAAAACGTCGAACCTAAAAACTGGTAAACGCCCAAGGTCTATCTGGGCAGATCATCCAACTAGGCAAGTCCAATTTTAACAAGGAGGCCAACAGACGCGTTCAGCTCGGCTGAACAGCATTAGACAAAATGTGTCAGCCTATATTACAATTAGGGCTTGCAATCTCGCAAAGCGGGATCCCGCAACCCCACGGTATCCCGTAACATTTGAGGGTCTGCGGGATCACGCAACAACTAGGCAGAATCGCGCGGCTCCCGCAAATTAGTAAATAAATCGCGCGAATGTGTATCAGCGCTAAGAACAGTTAATAAAGATAACAACAAAAATATTGAAACTAAACTGAAGCTAATGCATCTACGGCAGAAGATAATCAAGATTCTTTGCAAATCGATTTAATATTAAGAAAAGGAGGAATACAATCAGACAGAGACTAGAAAAGAGAAAACTCTATGTGATTTACAATTATTATATGAAAATTAATGAGACTGCTTTGGTATCTTACATACAAACTAACTATGAAAGCTAAAACTATGAAATTTACCTCTTATTATAGCTAGGAAGGTACAGAACATGTAGCTTATTTAAGTAGGTACAGAACTAATAAATTGAAATTTAAAAGTTCATTTACGCAGTTATATTAATGTATAAGACATGTTGATTTATAATAGTTAAGAGAAAATTAACATTTGATTGAAATTAAAATTTTTTTGTTAACAAAATTACTGTTATATTTTCTTAGGTTTTCGCGATTACTATACATAGCAATTAAACAACTTTGAACGGTTTAAATCGCGTATATTTGACATTATTTATATCCCGACGTTTCGAACACTGCAGTAGACGTGGTCACGGGGTGACTAATTGATTTTATTTGTCACTTGAGTTATTAAGAAATTATTTGGACTACTGTCTGAAATTTTTTGAACTACCGTCTGGATTTTTTAATCATAACATTCCTTATGCACGCAGTATTCACTCACGGTGTCCAGAGGTCTTGCAGTATTGCGTTGGCCTTGGGATTTAATTAATTTAATGACTGGATCCCAAGCCGGTGGTACTTGCCAACCATCTTCTCTATTGAAATTTGGGTGTTTCTTAATTTCAATAGCCTCGCGTAACATTCTTGGCATGAATCGGGTCTCTCTAGCGAGGATTTGTGGATTATCAAATCGAATGTAATGGTTGGGTTTGTCCAGAGCATGTTCACAAACTGCAGACTTGGTCGAGCGTCTGTTCTTCATTTAGTCACCCCGTGACCACGTCCACTTCAAAGTGTTCGAAACGTCGGGATATAAATAATGTCAAATATACGCGATTTAAACCGTTCAAAATTACTGTTGTTGATTTTTAATAAAAAAAAATGAAGTTAGTTAAACAATTCAGTGAATACACGTTTTTTATTTCAATTCATAAAATTTTAAAAATCTATGCTAGTACCCGTGGGTTTGACTCCAATCCCGATAAGGTCTTCCTAGATTGCCACAACGTTTGAAGATGAAATGCTTCAATCAGTGGGATTTGTTGGAAACATTTAGGAAATTACCGAAACAATCATATTTGTACGAATTTCTATGGTATTCGTAATTTTGTATTTAAAGTACAAAAAAAAATCCATACCAAAACGTCTTTCTAGTATAAGTATTTATTTTTTGAATGGGACAATCCGTCCTGTCGCCGATAACCTTTAGAATTATGTTATTGCCCTGTAGTCTGTGCCACAGAGATGCTATTTTCGCCTGATCGCATAAAAGTCATCTGTGCGTTCCTCTGCAAACATCCCCGAAGCACTACAGAAACGTGGCAACCCTAACGGCATCCTGAAGGCATTATAACACTACTCGTAGGGCGTTGTAGGCTCTCTGAGTGTAATTCACCCACAGACTGCTTGTGTAATATACCTGACAGGGGGCCTTAAATAGGGTAATTTTTACTTTTATAGAACAACGAGCAAATCTGCGGGCAAGCATATTGCAACGCAAATCGTCTTTCAAGTCGTCGGTAATAATGTGTCTCAGATGTTTAAATTGGGTTACTATACGTAACAAACTTCCGTTAAGGGTGATTGGAGGTATGCAACTGGGACACCTGCCTCCCGATCTGAAAACCATAACCTCGCTTTTCTTGGGATTATAAACCAATCCACGTCTCTCTGCATGTGACTGACACACCCCCAATAATTAATGATTCGCGATATGCAATTTTGGAGTTCTTAACCGATTGCAACTGACTTCGGCTTTCTAGGAACGAGCGACCTGTCTTCTTTCCTCATTGTGGACCGAATATTTATCGGCACCCAGCTCCATTCATGATCCAAGATACACGCCTTCTCATTCGCTGAGTGCTAATTAACATAATAAATCTGTATTTTTTACAGATTTATTATGCTTAACTTTTAACCTTTTTATTTACCAAACATCATTTCTATAGATATCTCATTAATGTGGAAGATAAAATATTTTTTATGGTAACTATAGATTATAATAATCAATAAGTTGATATACGAGTACATTACAATTGTATTGGCGGTCAGGCCAGGTTTCTTACAAAATGGCACATCATTCTTTACTCAAAGCCCAAAAAATCAATATTTTTGTAGAAAAATACATAACATTTATATGTCAATTAACTCATAATCATGAGCAGAATCTAAGGGTTCAGTCTTCGTGAAACGTTGCGACACATCCTATACTCGTATATAAAATTTAACGATTGCAAATATCAAGTTAATAATAAAAGACCAATATGATTAATATAAGTCTGATGCTTTAATTAAATTCGCTATGTTTCATTGGGCAGTTGTCAGCATCGTAACAATAGCCAGTCTCTGTATCCAAAAGCATTAAATTAGGACATTCACATCTGGAGAATCCACAGACTGTACCAACTAACGTTGGTTCTGGACGATCGCAAGTCCTTTGTGCATACCAGTACGATTGTGAGCAATTGCTCTCTACTTCCAGCAGTCCCTCTGGGCAAAAGTCCACACCTAAAAAGCAATTAATTTTGAATTAAACAACATTTTTATGATTGAAAATCAAGGTGGTGTTGGTCCAAACGACAAAAAATTACCGAAAATTGGGACACCATCAAAGATCTTCATAATAATCTCCCGAAGTAACAATAAATTTCGTCTAGCCATTCTTAAAATATAATAAAAAACAATGTGTTTGTCTGTTAGCGTTAAACTGGGATTTACGGATTTTATTTTATTGGGGATTTTCTTTTTGTGTGCTTCATAGGCGAAAACAGACCGAATGTGGCCAAAGTCTAGCGAAAGATACTTGAATTTGTACTTGAATTTTATTTACATATAAGTACCTTGGTTTGGTTACAGATTGCGTACCCATTTACTTAATGGCCCGGTGTAAAAGACTGAAACATTTGTCTAAGAGACAAGTAAAAGTGCCTGAGATGTCGCGGCCTTACCCAGGTACTTATGAACTTTTAAACACCGTAAGTGTCTTAATACATACCAGTGTGCCATTGTACTTACATGAATTATTGTACCAAAGGCAATAAGATGTTTCATCTGATCTCTTGTGGGCCATTATAAAATTAGTCCAAAGTATGAAAAATGACCACTTGAGCATTTTGACTACAACGCCTCATAACACTAGTAGAATAAATAAGAGTTTTGCCTTTATATCTCACCTGGAGCATTGTTTTATTAGATATATGGTGGATGTTTATCCGCGGATGAATGGCTTCAATGAACGTTTGTCTCTTATAAACGGTAAACAATGGGTCATAGTGAATGGAATATAATAAAATAAACATGTTTCGTTTATTAATAAGGCAATGAAACATAGTTAGACATAGGCATAACTTTCTTTTCATGCCTTTAATCACATAATCATATGTGTACATACTCTAATGCCCGCTAGTGTCCCAAGCAGCAGAAACAGATATCTTGTCCACTCCACACTAGTAAATATATCTAAGAAACACCTACAAAATAAAAGTTTTTTTTATAGAAAAAAGGCGGCAGACGAGCCTATAGTTCACCTGATGGTAAGTGGATACTGTAGCCCATAGACATTCGTGATACATGCCAACATTAGTCCAAAATGACAAACGTTGGCACGCCCCCGGATGCGCTGCCTACCTTTGGATATAGGACTGGATTTGGAGAAAGGGTTGGGGAAATGGGGAGGGATGGGATAGGAGTGGGCTCTGACACATCTCACTGACTACCGAAACACGTACGTACATTAGGGAAATAAGATTAAGTGGGAAATGCAGTACATTTCAAGGTAGTCTTCTGTGAGAGAGGGGTAACGTGGCCAGTCGAGTGCGCCCAGCGGCTGTTGGATTGCAGCGTGCACTCTCCCCCTCATCAAATGATAATAACCTGATGATAAGTAGATACTGTTGTTCATAGACATCCGCGATACATGCCAACATCAGTCTAGAATGACAAACGTTGGCACGCCCCCGGATGCTCTGCCTACCTTTGCAGATTAAGGAATGGATTGGGAAAATGAGGAGGGAGAGGATGAGATGGGAATGGGCTCTAGCATATATCACTCACTAGCGAAACACGTACGTACATTGGGGAAATACGATAAAGTAGGAAATGCAGTACATATCAAGGTAGTCTTCTGTGAGAGAGGGGTAACGTGGCCAGTCGAGTGCTCCCAGCGGCTGTGGGAATGCAGCATGCACTCTCACCCTACCAAAGGTAGAATTTAATTAGAAACAGAAGGATTAGAAAGGTATTTAAAAGTCCCCATGACTACAAGGATAGGTAACTGTTATTGTGTTCCCTGAGTTTTTCTTTAGTTCTCCTAATGATTATCAAATTCACATTCTCAGAGCATGATATTGTAAAGACCAATGAGTGAAAACCATATTTGTGTGGAAATAAGTAAGATAAGGCGCGAATCACCCACCCTAAACAAGCACCAGTCAACGCAACAAAGCGGACTATCTATCGAGTAACCAAACAATGGGTATTGATTTAGTTTATCTGGCGGAAAACACTCGCACTCAAGTAAACACGCAGAGATGTGACCAACCTGAATGTCGTGCAGGTAAATTAGAGAGTGGTATTATAATATGAAAATATAAAATATCCTCGCGAAAAGTCAATAAGTTCGTTTTGGGGAATTTCGTACAATTCGTACGTTACTATAAATAAAACTTGCGTTTTGATTAAGTGCTCTCTACGCTCATAAAAGTGAAACAAAAGTAAGTGAAACTTAGTTTTGTAGCGTTAAGTAAAACATCGCAAAATACCTATAAAAATATCGGAAAATAATATGAATCACTAAATGATGGTTAAACTTAAAAATATTCCATCATTTACTAAATATATCAATTACCAATATTTAGGAGCGCAGTCTTTACTTCAAAAGCTCATATGCCATAATAATATAAAAGAATAAACAAAAAGCAAGGTATGTGCCAACTCACGGTTAGAAAAAATAAGGGTTGATGCCTAATTATAACTTTAGCAATATTTATCCCGTGACCGCGATAAAAATGTATCTACCTGGTGTTGTTAATAGCATGGATTGTAGAATTTTAAAATTATTGTTATTATTTTTATTACCCACTTACCTACCTGGCTTTACTTTTATACCCAGTATAAAAGTAAGTAGGTAAATATGAAAGCATATTATCATTTTGATTGGCATTTATTATGTGATGAGACTGATGAGATGTATAAAATTGCCTAAAAGATGTATTTTTTTCTAACGTACAGCCCGATAAGAAGGGGTTCGCATTTCGCAGTGAAGGATACTAATAGACATATTTATTTAGTAATCGATAATACCATTAACTCTGTTTGCATTTCAAACATTTGGTTTATAAGATAAAACACCAAAATGAAATTGTTATTATTTTTAAGTAAATCAATATCTGAGAAAACACTTTGTTTGGGAAAATGGATTTGTTATTTAATAACGTCGAAACTGCTGAAACAATTTCGTTGAAACTTGGTAAATACATTGAAGTCGCAGGCAAGAGCTAGTAAATACTATAATGACGTTGAAGACTTTTCATATTGATGTTCTGATGACTGCCATTATTTATTGAAATTGTTCTCAAGTTGAAGTTAATGTGGGGTTTTCAAAAGTGAAAATGCAAAAAAATATACATTTGAAATGTTTACATGACACTTATTATTAAGTCTATTTAGGTATGTTATTATTATTATTTAGTAAAAAAATGAATATTTTACAACATAATATAGCATGTTTTTTTTCACTTTATTATGACAAATTAAAGTTAATGAAGTCATAAAAGATCAATCAGAATTGTGGTGGCACTTACCTTGAGTTTTAATCGTTACAAAAAAATGCTAGGAAGCTTTTGCAATCTCGTGTAAATGGAGAAAGAAAAAAAAACTTCCTTTCCCGCCATTTCGAGAGCCTTTACACAGCTTCTAATGTATCTCTACTACTTTGAACCTTACGACTAATATCACAAGGAATAATATTAAAATTGTGCTTAACTACTAGTCTGAAAGAGATAGTAATATATCTCTTTTTCAAATAAGTTTAGTGTTGTGCAGTCCGTCCCTTTTACTCGTATGTAAAGGGTGGGCGCTTATGTGAATGTTCTCTTTCTAGTTAGGTTCTCCTACTATTCCGGTTTCTTTACTTTTAACTTTAGTAAAGTTTCTGATTTGATCTGTACTTGACGTTCATATGAAACTTTGTCGCTTTGTTTTTTATGTCAAGACGTTTTGTATTAAAAAAGAATGAAGCTCACGTATGTAAGAGGACTTATAAATTAATTGTGATGTGACTGCGGAGAAGTGTTAATTTTTTAAAGACTTGTTTCTTTCACAACATGAAAATGTACTCCGACTTTGTCTTTTGGACATTTGTTTTGGGTGTCGTGTGTGTTGCGGAGGCGGGGATGATGGGTGACCAGTGCGACTGGAGTGGCAGGTATGGAAATAACATCTATTGTTTTATGGGGCATCTACTTTCATCTCTATTAAAAAAATATTAACTTGTCGCCTACCATCATAAGACAAGTCAATAAATTGTTGAAAAATAAATATTGAGTTATTTTATTTGTGACATTTTATACGAGTATCTCAGAAAGTGACATGTCTGCTTTAGAATCTCAAATTTTGAGATCGCATAAAATTATGATGTTTATGCTTTGTCTTAAAATCAGATTTTAGTTTCCATTAAAATAATGCTATTAGAGTGTTGAAACAACAAAATTTTTAGAAATCTTAACCAATTCTTAACTTGTTGACACAAGTGCACAACGATAAGGTCCAGATAATGTCACATTCCATTGTTTTTTACTTATGTAACTGTTTAAAATATTGAGTATAAATACCTATGTTATCTTTATTTGTAAGGTGGTACTGTAATAGGTGGTAATAGCATGTACTCTCATTAGACTTCTATTAGATTGTATCTAATGTAATTGACTTAATTACTTAGCTGTTATCTGTAAGTAAACTGTACCTACCTATTTTAATTTATGGTCAATTAAAATGAACGATTATTACTAGTCAATAACTCAGAAAATGTAATTAAACTGGGTATGTATTAACATAAAATAAAATAATTGTTACAGCTCAACAGACTCGTCAAATGTACTATGTAGATACCTACAGCAACAGGTCAATCTATACCCATCGGTACCTTAACACGCAAACAATAACCGTTAAAATCGGATAGTTTTGGATGCATCAGTGTGTTGCTGGCTGTACATGTTTCGGGAGATATGCCAGATACCATTCCCCATCCCTACCCATGGAGTGAGAAGTATAATGGTATAAGAGTGGTATCTCATTCTCTATCTTTTACATTCTATTCCATTCCATTTGTCTCCTCCTGCCATTGAATCTATTCAATATCGGAGGGGGAGGGCATTACCTTCCGGCCTCCCCCTCCGAGTTTAAGGTGTTTTGAAGAAAATTTCTCAGCCCGCTTTACAACTACTTCGTAATGTGAATGCTTCCCAATCTTTTTTTTTCTAAATTTATTCCTAAGACATAAAATGTATTGTTATGTTGCGGATATGGCCACGTTTCTCTTTCTGAGTTGATATTGGCGTGTATCACGGATCTCTATACGACAGTATCCACCACAGAGCATATTGGAGGTCAATTTTCTGTAGTATCAACTTACCCCAAGCTTGCTTGTCTATCACTTTCTTTGTAGCTTTATCCTTTTGACCAAGATCGTCTTAATATTCAATGAGGTAACTTTTTTAATACTTTTAGCAGTAATTAGTTTCAAATCAGTTTTAATTCGAGTTTATTGTTGTATAACCCTACAACGTCCTAAAAATAAGGCTTTATTAAAAAGTTGATCTGTTGCTGACTGTATTTCTACCAATTTATTTTTTTATATTGAAGGTATAGATAGAGGTAAGTCCTTATTTACTACTTACCTATAACTATTACCTTAATGACTTTACCCGTAACCACTACCTATAACTTTTTATATAGAAAATAGGTGGCAGACGAGCATACAGTCCACCTGATGGTAAGTGGATACTGTAGTCCATGGACATCCGCATTACATGCCAACTTCAGTCCAGAATGACAAACGTTGGCACGGATTCCCGGATTAAGGCCTTCCTTCGCGGATTAAGGAATGGATTGGGAGAAAGGGTTGGGAAAATGGGGAGGGATAGGATAGGATGGGATGAGAGTGGGCTCTGGCGTATCTCATTCACTACCGAAACACGTACCTATGTACATTGGGGAAATACAATATAGTTGGAAATGCAGTACATTTCAAGGTAGTCTTCCGTGAGAGAGGGGTAACGTGGCCAGTCGAGTGCGCCCAGCGACTGTGGGTACGCAACGTGCACTCTGCCCCTACTTACTTAACTGAGAAAACATCTTCAGTTCCCGTGAAAACACATTTAAGTACTTGGTATTAATTAGGTATTCACTAGACATACCGCAACCAGTCCTTTTATCATCCACTGCTGGACAGGGGATTCCTGGGGTTCCTCATGTCTGGTGCTGTATAGGCTTAAAATGCCACGCTGGCCAAACGGGTTGGCGAGTCCACTCTTTCAGAGGTAGTGTAACTCCTCGGGGCTTGTGGTAGCGTCTTTCTTATCTCTTAGTACCCTCTTACGACGCCGACGGGAAGAGATGGGATGGGATGGTGGTATTGTAAAGCCGGCCGACACCACACGACAATACAATTAAATCCTTGGTACGATTATTCGTGGTTGAAACATTGCAAAACAGAGGGGGGTTATTATTATCCATTTTTAAATTCCATGTTGATTCCACCAAAAACCTGACCTCAGGCAAATTCCAATTGACCAAGGCGATTTGCTAAAAATTTGGCGAATCTACATAATGTTTCGAGATTGCGTGTATAAACCTATTAGCATCAAATTGAAGCTTTTTATGTTAAATGGCTCTCCTGAATCATTTTAGCTACAATAATGTTTATTTCTCTTTTATTGCCGCGTGTAAAACATTATGATACTACTGTGTTTCTACATTGAAATCTTTTCAGCTGGTTAATTAATTAGATAGGTTTAAATAATGGGTAAGTTACTAATAAGATGAATATACGTTAACATGCATATGCTTACTTTTAAGTATGTATATACTTACTGAAACACTGCACGTAACTGTGATGAAATGATAAAAATAGAAAATACAGGAAATTGGATAAATTGAGAAATAACTGGTCAAAATATGTATGTATATTCACTGAACACTTAATGTAACAAACACCCTATTTGTCAGTCATAGAATTACTTCCACAAGTTATTGAATTTACGCCTGTCAACAAGTCTTAGAATCAAAAGAAATAATTGCTGTTGTTAATGATCCCCGGAAATGGTGTTTTATGGGGGCGAGTGCGCGCAATATCACTAAGTTGGGTTTCCCATCACTGGTGGTAGGGTGGCGTGGGAAGCAAAAGTGGAAAGTGTTCACGCCATCCCCCGCCGTTTGAAGACACGTGACCCTTCCGGCTAACATTGTAATATTAGAGGGGTGCTCCACCCTTGAAACATCAATTGTTTTTAAAATACAAAAGATGGGAATTGATTAAAAGCTAAGTGTGATGATCTTTTACAATAGTAAATATGAGTACTGTCAACAAAATTGAGGAGAATCTACACATGTGATAAATTAGAAATATACAATAGGCAGACTACCAGTGACAACAAAGGAAACAACAGTATTAAAGACAAATTTTTGTACTTATGTTTTGTTAATTATCCCAAAATAAAGGCGAACAGAATCTGACAAAATATTTATTTGCGATCCGAAATTTGCAGTGTGCAGTGTGTTTCATGAACCTCAACAATTCCTATTACATGTATTTTCTTATTAAGTGTAATCGAAAAATTCTCCCTACGGATAATTAATGAAAGTTCAGTATTGGCTGGTTAAGTAATAACTTGTCGAATATGTATGTATACTGTATACCTACTCGTGATAAAGTCATCAACACGTAATTTAATGATCATGACTTGTAAAATGATGCTAATCGCTCTAAGTATGAGGGAGAGAATGCAAGAACAAAAATTACCTTCGCGCGAAGAAATCAAAGAGGCGGCTGCAAAAAAGCAAATCGAATGTCAATGTACCAGCATCACTCGTCGGGTATTGTGAAGCATTCACGTTCATACATTAATATTTATTAGGGAGGGAGGAGAGAACGAGGGGACCGGGATCTGTTTATTATAATATCCTCCTTCGATTATAACGCGTTCGCACGATATACGAGTCCGACTGATTGATACAGATTGCTGCCCCCCCCCCCCCCCCACACTCACACACCAGTTTGAGATCATTTATTGAGCATTTACGAGGAAAATATCTGATAAATTCTAACGAAAGTCCTTTCTAAGAATAGAAGGTGAAAATGTGTGAGAAATGTAGTACCTAATTAGCTAATTAAATTGCCCCACGCACCGCATTCTGCCTGCATAAGATGCGACGGATGTGCGTAATGATTGTGTCAACTGAGCGTAACAACATAAATAAAAAACTTATTACTCGTAAGTAGCATGCCATGCAATTTTATAAAATTATATGTTAGTTTAAAGAAAAACCACACTATTTCTTTTTCACGTTAAAGTGGCGCCAAATCTTTACAAAAGATTTACTCACTTATCCAACTTTGAACAATGGGGAGTGCCACTTTACAGATAATAGATGAATAACCATGACTAACTATTTAAAAAGCTTTTGGTATCTTATCTAAAATGTCCTGTTCGGTGCTGAAGTAAAACCTTTTATAAGAATGTGAATAAGTGTTAACAAAACATCTTGTCGCAGATAATGTTGCAATAACGTTTTCTACATACCTATTTTTTAAGATACAATGGCTGTTCATATAAACAAGTTGTATGAAAAATGAGCAATTGGGAGTCGGCTCGAGTGACAAAGTGCTTGCGAGGACATGCAATTAATGATACTTGATCATCTTGGCGAGCAAAAAGCGGAAGTTGTATTTTTATGACACTGTCTGCGTCAACGAGATATTCTGCTCTTTTAATAGAGCTCTACATTGATTAACAATGTTTGATGAAACAAACACCTCCTAACGATAGTAGGTACAAAAAATATTCATATCAGAATAATAACTTTAGAAAAATTTTGTTTGTGGTTTTACATTTCCTGCGTACGACCAACAATATGACCACAGAATACGGATGTTTCTATCTAACATGTGTTGAAAATAACAATGTAATCGACTTATCAGCATCAGATGTTAAAGGTTTCGCGACGCCTCCGAGTTTCAAGGGTGGCCTAGTTTACGATTGTACCGATTCCAAGAAGAAGATTCAGTCGCCGTTCCATATTCCACAGCCGCACTTCATTAATATCATTAGTGATTCAGAAGGACGCGATTCGGCAGTGCCTGAGACCGCGGCGGCAGGGCATTTCACATGGGATGGGCTTGTGGGAACACCACGGTTCGTTCCACTAAGAGAAAACAACCGTCACATGTTGCAAGATGAAATCACGGTTATTTTTAAGCGACGATTGTTTTTATTCGTTCGCCAATTGAGGGCAATCAGCGACACGTGTTCCGTTTGAGGCGCTCGCCTAAGGCCTCTCTATTGAGCTCGTTGAATTCGTCTTTGTCAACTCGAACAATGTCTTGTCTTGTCTTCGTATCTATTTCTTTTACATATATATCAACGAATATTACATTATTTATTAGCTACAATTTAATATTGTTCATAGTAAAATCCGATATTGGTTCTCATGACACTTGAGAGGGAGCCACGGCGCTATCATCTTTCGACTCTTGTACTCATGGAGCAATATTTATATTACATGTTCTCAAGCTACAATCACAAGAGATAATGTGTCTGTTAGTTACTGAATGATGATACAATGTTCGTACCATATGTCTAGTAAGTATCACTTTGTCGTAGTATGGGAACTTAAAGCCCTTATTTTGGGCACTGGCTGTAGTAATGATAATGAATGCCCGATTCGTAAACTACCCACTTTGTAATAGAACTGTCATATTTTATTCATAGTGATAGAGTAGCAGGTTAATAAACTAAGTATGTAAAGAACAAAATTCTCATCATCTTTGTAGTACAGTCAGATAAATATTTCAGATAAATTTCGGTGCTACTACACAGTTTTAAGTGAGAAATTGTTCGCACTTACAAAGTTACAACCTAGTTTTCTGTGAAAGACAGCGTTGTATGAATCTCGTGCTAAACTGATTAACAGCTAATTGTTCTCTATGTGGGTCGGCATTGTAAGATGAAGGCGTTCTTTGTGTCGTTGCCTGTTTATTCTTTCGATTAGTTGCCGGAGCGGGCCGGTTGGCCGGTTTCTGCCTCTAATTACACTTTGCCGGTAATTGTAGGTGGTGTGAGGGTAGCTCGATAAAACCTTAAATCACCGTCTGTTCATATGTTTCCCAAATGTTATAATAGATACTATGGGGCTTGTAAATTAAATGGTATATAATAGGTAATTATTATATCCAACCCATTGTCTATGTTTGACAGGGACCAGTATTCAATGTAAAAATCAGAAATAATTTTAAAACAAGTATTTAATTACATATGTCCATGTGGAAGAAAGATTCTGGAAGAGTTCATATTAAGAGGTTATATGTAACTTTCAAGTAGGTAAAATATATTGAGAAATAAATAATATTAACTGATCTTTTGCCGAAAAAGTCAGCTTTCGAGATCAGCGGGACTCGATGAATAATTCATCAGAGTCCAGAGGTGCCTGGTCCATTATTACGGATGGTGCGCGGGCGCAAGCCGTTGCGCCGCGCCGCACGAGCTGCATTTTAATGTCCCACCATTCCGTCGGCGCACTGTCAAATTACAATATTTCATTCGATTGTGTTTCCAAAACCAAATTTAAATAATAATTCATCTGTTATACTGTTACACGAAGCCTACAAAACATTGGCACATACTCGACACTACTCCTACTTTTCAACGATACGTTTAGGTAAATATATAAGATATAATATATAAGGTAGGTAAATATATAAATATATTACGATACATATAAGGCAAGACTGCCTTCGTTTCGCGTCTCAATTTTCGCCGAATAATAATGTTTGAAATTCCGAGATATTGAAATGTTATATGAGTGTAGAATGCATTCTGCAATCAGTTCACATTAATTGGTAAAGTTGCGTCGTTAATGAGGCGGCACGGGTCGCTGAAACCCGACCTCGGACCAGCCCGCCCTCGCCCCCGCCTTCGCCCGCTGCCCGCAGTCCGGATATGATCACCATGTTGTCCTGTCCATCCATCACATACTTAATACTTGGCCAGTCAATGTAATAAAACACCAACGGGGCCTTCTTAATAAACAAGATTCTCTTTAATTTAATCAGAAAAGGGTAAAAGTGCATTTTTATTCAATTCCGTTTAGTTTTTACTGAAACGTTTTTGGTATTGATTGCGGAAAAAGTAACTGCAAGATTTTTGCATTCACTGCCATGTAGGACGATCATCGCTTATCTGGACATAAAAAGGGAGTGAGCGGGGACCGACCGATTATAATGTAAAAAGAGGTCCGCGGTCGTTCCATAACCGATTGCAAATGGCAACCGCCGCAGGCCTGACTGCGCCGTTTATAGCACTTTGCAATCTCCACTGTTAAAAAATAACCACGTAGCAATTTCTTCAGACGAACATTTTTATCTATCGTTTGTTCTAAGGTTTTAGATGAAAGAGATAAGGTGCTACACGACACTAAAATTTGTGTGACAAAAACGGGTGCGCGCCGCGCTCCCGGACTATAGATTCCTTTGCGTAGTTCTCGCTATTGTTTTCGTTTTTATAATCTACCGGTGAAAGGGCTTTGTCATATATAAATATTAGCGAGGATCATTGGTACAGAGGGGTTTGTACCTAGTTTTTTATACATAGAAATAAGGTGGCAGACGAGCAGACAGTCCATCTGATAGAAGTGGATGTGAAAAAACCTTGTCAGTTCCGGAGTTAATTAAGTTTCCAAAAATATTTTTGATTTTAATCTTCCGAACTCCAATTAATGTATGTTCGACAAGGATTTGTCCAGATTTTCATAACACATTATTAAGTATTCTTCTATGTATTTTAGGAAAATTTCGGGAGTTACCCCTTTCCCTGGCTATGAGCCTGTTAGAGTTCCTATAACTTATGTCGTTCGCAGAAAACATTTAAGCAGTCCGGCGAAAAGTTATAGTCGTGTTTAAATTGCAGTAAACCGAGCCGAGAATGCTATAAAATTCAATCTTAGGTCTCATATATAACTGGTTTCTTTACATCGTAGCATGAGGTCCATAACCAAGGCGACATGGACACAACAATGGGTGCCCGCGAGCTTAGTTCGGCCGTACCTTGAAGATTTTGCCCGATAGTGATAAAATTGGCTCTATTCGACATAATAAGGTGTCTGGTATTTCTACGTGGTAACAAACACGTGAGTTCCGCAATTGCAGTTTTTATTTTTAATAGATTTTAGTTGATTGTCTCGTTTAATACTTAATTTCAATTCAACTTCTGTAAATCAACTTAAATTGATCTTCATCTCTTTAAAACTATAGACGAACAATAACTATAGTGATGTAACGAATGACGATTTATAAGCATTCGCGAATGCGTATGAGGATGCGAATGCTCATTGCCAATATTCCCGAATACGCATGCGAACCTATGAATCTAGCGCCGTTTGTTTATGGTTAAAAATTGAGAACCATCTACGCATGCCACATATTTAAATTATGGCTTATATATGCTAAACTATTCTTAAATTATCGATAATTTGTTTTCCTATAATTTAAATTGAAACTTAGAATTTCTCCAATCATTAATATTTTTCATTTTATTTTTTTCTTAGGTACATTTTTCTGTGTTAATAAAGATCTCAATTTACTTTTTATTATCCTAAGATACACTTTAAAACTCGTTATCATTTGGAAAAAAATAGTTATATATAAGTGAAATTGAATATTTTGTCAACCATTATGCTTAATACCTCCCAATTTTGTGATGCAATTATAAAAAAATTGTGAAATCTGAATATTTACTTAGTAATCTTAAATAACTTCAAGATTGAGTAACAAGATTGTTGTAAAATGAAGATACCTTCTTATGCAACAACAAGAAAAATATTGAAAAGTTATTGTGTTTTCTTGAATATTTTTTTGTATTTAAATGTATTTTAATCGAAAATTTTGCTGCAAACATATTCGTAATATATCCGGACTATTTTTTGCAAATACCAATGCATATATTGAAAAATAATACGCGAATATTAGCGGATACGAATACAAATGCGAATATTCGTTACATCACTAATATATACTAGTTTGCATAATAAAATCTGCGACTAAAGCTTCATTTGGCTCTTTTCCTGTGTCCACACGAGTGAACCAATCTATACTTCCTTATATGAAGTGAGCACATAATTTCTTCACTTACTTATTTAATAATGCTCCATTGAATATAGGCTTCGTGATGTAGGTGAATATTTACATAGGTAACGTAATACGGCAACACGCGAAAGATATTCGATACTTACATTGAACAAAGTCATGAAGCGAAAATAAATATTTGATGTAAGTACTATTTCTGAATTAAAATACCTACACTCTATTAAGTATAATGAACTTTTCAATCGAATATTTTATTGACTGCAAAACGGTAGTGACTAGTAATTAAAAATGTCTGTCGTTGAGAGGTAGAAGCGAAAGGTACAGTTAGTCGATATCAGTGTGAGTGGGCTGAGACGTCTATCAATTTGAACACGGTAGAAGCATTAAATATGAAGTACAAGAATATAATACAAAGCGTAGAGGCCATTTAAATTTATAGGACTGGTTCAGTAAGCGGCTTACCTCCACAATAAGAAGACCACGATCACTGGAGGCTTTTCACACCTCAATGTTTGAGCCGCGAGTTAACGTTCACGCCTCGTGTGTGTCTACCCCTAAGTTCGCACCTTGCCTTTACATATCATGTGTTTATTATCTAAAGGTATTCCTCGTGTATTATGTAGTGATGATACAAAATTTCTCAAACTACATAGGCTGTGGTTTCAACCAGTATTATAAAGAGTTAAATACTCATTTGTGTTGTGAATGATTTGCGTTAAAACACTTCCAGTTCTATCTATATGCAAATGGTATGTATACGGTCAGCAACATGCCAATGCACCCAAAACCATTCAAAACTAACCCTCATGAGTAGCTTACTAAGGTACCCATAGGTGAAGAGATATAAAGTAAACTAGCGGTGCCTGCGACTTTGTTCCCGTGGACTTTTGATTACATTCTGCTGCATTGGACCGTACCTACCTTTTTCGTAGATTAGTCCAGTTATAAATAATCTACCGCAAAAAATTGGAAGCGAAAAATTATAATCTTAATAAAGAATCAACTTATTTTAAACGAAAACAATTATTTTTCTTTTTACTTAATTAATTTTATGGAATATTTATCGTTAAATATATAAAATCGTTCACTGTAATAGTTTTTTTTCATGAGACCAAATATTTTTCATAACGCTAATAACACGTTCCACAAACGCATTCAAGCTGGGAAAACATATATATGTTGAACAATTTTTAATAAATTGGGTTTAAAACTTGTAAATAAACCGGACAATTTGAGTCCGGTCGCATGTAGGGAACCGGACACAGACCGATTGCGTCAAAACCGAACTGTACGGTCGAATGCCGGTTGCCAAGTATTGTTGCCGGTCTTGTTGACTTGTTGTTTGTTGCAAGTTGCCGGTTTTATGAGGGGGAGAGTACACGCTGCAATTCAACAGCCGCTGGGCGCCCTCGACTGGCCACGTTACCCCTCTCTCACAGAAGACTACCTTGAAATGTACTGCATTTCCCACTTTATCTTATTTCCCTAATGTACGTACGTGTTTCGGTAGTGAGTGAGATGTGCCAGAGCCCATTCCCATCCTATCCCTCGATCCGTAAAAAGTAGTCTGCCTGGACTGTCCCCTAACTATACTCGATCCAAAATTAAACTTTTCCCTAAGGCGTGTAGGTAAAGCTCAAGACAGAGACAAAAATCCCAGAAAATATTGTTTTGGACACTGTCTGTTTTTGAAAATATTGAATGCTCTGTTACGATTTATAGACATAAGTAAATAGAGTATAACTGACACTCGAGTAATAGCTCTTTCTGTTTCATTAGTATTTGCCATTAACTTGAATTCAGTCTCTAATTAATCTCAACGGGCTTTGACGCTACCACAAAATTAAAGCAATGTATAGGAGAGAAAGTCGGGTAAGAAACATGGTACTCACATCTGATAGACAAATGTCCACAGTCCTTAGATTCTTAAGCAACATAATTTTCTAAACACACCATTTTCTAAAACACGGGAAAACGTAAAGTGCGGCTATTTTTTTTATGGCGGCAATCGAGCATACATTTCACCTGATGTTAAGTGGATACTGTCGTCAATAGACATCCGCAATACATGCCAACATCAGTCCAGAATGACAAACGTTGGCACGCCCCCGGATGCGCTGCCTATGCGCGTTCAGACAAACAGACAAAAATTCTAAAAATGACTGTTTTGAGTTTTGTGTCGTTCATAATTTACACTGCAGTGACTTTTTAAAAAACAATTGTACAGACATGGCTTTGTTATGATTTTATTATATGCATAGATATCCGCTGACAAAAGTAGGTAACGATAAAGAAACGAATCTCATTTGAAGTTAAATACTAGGCAACATGAAAACTATCTAAACTAACAGCAAAAAACAGTTTGATGTTTATGTAGAGAACAGTAGCGAAGAAGCTCCTCAGTTGTACAAAGTACCTACGAGTACATGTTTTTTCTACATCGCCGATGTAATTATCAACACTTACATGACATGGCGGTGCGACCTTTTTGCTGATGATCAATCAGTGGTAGATCCCATAATGAGCTAGCGAGCAGTCCGACTGCGTGACTGTGGGTCATGAGTACCCACTCGTGAGTGGAGCTCCATTGTTCAAGTGAAAGTTAACGTTACGAGCGTTTTGCGTGTTACGAAAATCTTGTTAAGTATCGGGAACGACAATATTTCATGATCACAACGTTAGTGCGTTCATTAGATACGTAATGGGAGTCAGGATCTTAATTGTGGGAATGTGGTCTGGTTGCTACTGTTAATGAAACATTGTTATTATTATTTAAACTTACTGTCAAAGTACTTTTTAATGTTACCTATAAAGTCGTAGTATCGATAAAACGTTGAATTTTCATTTATTTTAAATAATGTCCACATCAACTCGATGTTGATTGCAAAACTGCATTTTTATTGTGGTCGGTCGGCAGTTAATCAAAATTGCATTACGCTTCCTTCGTCACGGACCTTCAGTGCTGGAGCCGATGCATCGCGTCGTGAGGAAAAAATGCGCATTCATTCCACATACGTACCACACCTTGAGTGTATTGCTCTGATGATTGATGAATTACATTGAAACGAAAGCGATATTACTTGATCTCATGATATTTAATGTTGATAGTGAATCAGTTTTTATGTATCACTTATCGCGCTACGTGACCATACAATGGGATATTATGAAGTGCTTATATTTGGATACATATCATGGTGAAGCCGGTGTAGGCGGGCGCGAGCGCACCTACGGCTTCTAACGAGTTATGTAAACATGGGCAGCACTGGCCACTACCATCCACTACACTACAACGCACATGTTAAGTACATACACATTCCAAGTAGCTAGAAAAGCACACTAACAGTAAGTCATGCCTTCAATGTTTAGAAAGTCAATAATGTTTATTATTATGTAGCTACATTTCATTAGAAGAAGCTTGTAGCTGACATACGTTTGAAACCGCCTTGAAATAGTAATAAATTTTTCAATTGCTAATGGACCACGAACACCCTCACGAAGAGCTCTATAAAATATTGGTTTGCATTATACCGAGGCGTGTCTTACATAGAAATATGAATATTTGTATAGGATGCGTTTGGTCTCGGCCTCGGAGTGCGGTTCAAATATTTTATTTGCACGAGTTAGCCGAGACAAAGCTGTGTTGCGTTTGACCATTGCATTGGTGTTTAGTGCCTTTACATAAATCCACGCACTCGTGTGCACTTACTTGGAAAAAGGAAGTTAAAACGTCGAAGGCAGTGCTTTATAATATAATTCTCGGTGAAAAGTAGGTATTATCGGTTTTTGAAGCAAATCATTGGCTAGATGAAATTTCGATTCTGTGATTATTTTTAATCAAATCATTGATCTTTGATCTGAGTGGCAGATCTCATTCTTGGAATTGACTGCGTTTAGATGTTTTATCATAATATGAGTACATAATGTGTTGCATATGAATACCGTTTCCAACATATTCCCCATTTCCATTTTTATCGAACTATAGATATAATGCTTACTTATTAGCGTCCATTAGGCATACTTTCGGTTCGACCCGGTGACGATATTTAAAAGAATATTATGAAATCAGATGGTTTACCGATGATCGCTTTAGCTTAAAAAGTATATGGTATATTCAGTTTACCCTGTTAAAAGTCTTCATCGTCAGAATCAGAATTCAGGTTCTTCGAAGAGAGCTCAATTAATTCCCGATTTAACATTGTAAAATTTTTAAAGTCATATTTTTCCGCAGTACTAAAATGTCGAAAGAGCATAAATCAGTGTCACATAAGAAACATAGGTGACAGTTTTATAAAACTTGTTTAATTAAGAATTGTATGGCGATTGACGAATATTTTAACATTATATAGGACGTAAATGCACCTAAATGACGGTTAACAGAGTCATCTTTTATACTTGTATAAATCTTGTAGTGGCAGTAACATCGGAGGAACGACTGAATCACGTCATAATGAGGCATTCTTTGAGGTTGCAGTGCTTAAGAAGTCTCGGAATATTCTGGTCAGTTTGGAGGCGCTTCGCGACAGTTGGCGAGTAGTCATCGTGCCTAATTTACGATCTCCAGCGGTCGGGCCGTTCGCCTGCCGTTCTAATTGGGTCCAGCGCTCGGTGCCATATTTTAAACGTCGCTCATTTAAATAAAAGCCTTGCAAACCCAGACAATATATTTATTTAAATCACAACGGTTAGAACTTAAAATGCTATCGAATTTTTGAATGATCTTGTCTTCAGGGCATCGTTTGGATCTGTCGTTTTCTTTGTTTAATATTTGGTTTTATGGTTCTTGCTCTGTTAAACTTGTTTACGAATCAATAAATTTAGAGATTTTTACAAGTGTAAATATTAAAACAATCTTTCACAGTTTTATCTTCTCTATCTTTTAACTTTTAGTGGTAGTAGGTTTGTACTCATACATAATTAAATTTTGTGAAGGTTTAAATGTAAGTAGTTTTAATACGATTTATTACGAGTAAACAGAATCTTTGGAAAATCACATCTCAATACCTTATATTATACTAGTATAGCATGGCATTAGCTGTGTAGTTAATGTACTCTATTAGACAGATTTAGACTATAATAGTTGCCGGTCTAGCCGGCTGGGACCGGTCGTTGTGTAACACGCGAGCGGCGCACGCGCCACCCGCCCCCACTCCCTGCATAGCGAACCAACATTATACTGGTTACTGGTGTCTATCGTGAATATCTAATGGAGTCTCTTGACTTGACATTACTTTGCAATTGATTTCCTTGCTAAGTAAATCTCTAGCATCTTTTGTTTATTTGCATATTATGGTTCGAATAGTTCAGAACTTAACGGACCCAACGAATCACAGAACAGCTACTTATTTAAGACCTACGGCAGCCAGTTTGCCTATCTACAAATCTAAACAATGCTTTGCACTGTAACTGCACTGAAATGAACTTGTTTGATTGCACGCTCATTATCATGTAGAAGATGTACTTCTACTGCCTGTACCTTCTGTACGACCTGTAGAAGATGTACCTTCGTATATTTTATTTTAACTATCAAAATTTTACTCACTGACAAAAGTCTAACACGATCCAATTGAAATGCGAATTACGATGTTTCAACTGTTATATTCAATTTATTCCCTTATTTATAGCTAGCAATTAATTCAAATAAGAAGTAGGTCGCCCTCTCGAGTGTCATTAGTGATCATTACGAAGGCAAATGACTCTAAATATGTTCACGAAGGTTTACCACTCATACTGATAAAACACCTTTAACATTCATGTCTAAAGGAAGAGAGTTCAAAGTTTCTAATTTTCTAATCGTATTTAAATAGTAGCAGTTAACAGCGACGAACACTTGTATATTTGCTAACATACCGTTATGTTACTAATACATTTTGTGTTTCGACATTGTTGGTTACGAAAACACATTTCTAATGAAATAAGTATCGAGGTAAGTATATATTGTCTCGAAGAAAACGTGTATGTATAGTCTTGAAAAGAGCAAGTATCCCAGTTGTAGCTAGATTAAGACCGATAAATCAAATGCAATAATCGGTGAGGTAGCGCGTGCCACAAGGCCGGTCAACTAAAGGAGTCAGATGTCCTGGCCGCTGCCTCCCACTCGCTCACACTAACTGACGTTCTCTATAAGGAACGACGAGTGTTTGCTGTGGTTATGGAGTTGTGACTCGTTTGGCAAGCACCACGACGCATTCGTCATTGCATCGCTGTCGTTACCCGATAAGTATCGGCACACGTGTTTTATAAGCAATTACGATTTGCATTCAACACTGGACCCCTCTATGACTACATTTAAATTAACAGCAATAAAAATATTTTTACCACATAAATGTTGCTCCGTGGACCTATAAATACACGTACAAGGCAAGATGACGAAGGTTTTGCACATTTGCACTTTTAAATTTGAATAATATTCTGCACAGTAAATCCCCTAGTTGGTGATCGCGAAAGAAAGCTTATGTTTAAAACATATGCTATCATGTGACATCTACTGATGAAGTCGGTCAATAAATATTTTACTTATGTTTTGTTATAAATTTAATTAAAAATAATAGGTGGTTTGATTTTGCAACTTGCTGCACTGCAACTTTTTGTGAAATTTAAATCAACAAGTGTGTGATTTGAGTTCTACATAATGCATTAGATACTTACGAGTATTTATTAAAGACGAACGACGACGAGGCAAAAATGTTAATTAAAGGAAATTAATTGGATCAGTTCATGAAATAAAAGCGCTAACTTACATTACCAGAAACAGCTGCACATCATTAACGTATTTTATTGTTGACAAACGTAAGTATAATTGTATTCATTGACTGACAGTCTTTTATTATAAGCAGATAGGTACATTTACGGCTGGTAGGGGAGAGTGGGGTAATTGCGAATACTTAAGGGAGAACAGAAATAAAACAAAACCAAATTAAGTTACAAAAGCTATTTATTGCTTAATATTTACTTAAACTAATCAATCTTATGTTCTCATAGTCAACATAGATAAATTATCAAAATAAAATCAAATTCTAATAAAAAAACAAAAACGTTGGTGTCCGGGATTACACCACAACTTGTGAGGTAATTACGGATGGTGCAGGGGGTAATCACGGACATAGTCTAATTGTCACAGAAGTCGCAGATAAATCCCCTTGATGTGCTTTCACCATTCGTGCATTTTTCGTGGGCCCATAATTCACATTTGTAGCATATTATCCAATCTTCAGTGATTGGATCTACATACTTTTCATTACAAATCAGACAATAATATTCCTCATCATCCTTCTTAGCACCTTTATCGACTTTGTTTTTCTTGTGTGGTATGTGCATGTCTTCCTTCACATCATCTGCAAATGCTTTAAGATTCTTCACACCTTTCTTTCTTTTAGTGGTACTTACAGTCTTGTCATTTTATTTTATCTCCTCTTTTTTTTTCTTTTTTTTTTCTTTGTCTTCTAATACATCTTTTATAGGGCTACTGGTTATTATAACTGAATGTTTCTTTCTGGAACTTTGCTTGTTCTTGGGTTGTGGCACTTGGGGAACATTAACAACATCTTGAAGTGGAATTGATTTGTCAAACACAGGTACAGGGGTTACTGATCTCTGGTGCACTTTTGATGTTGGTGCTATCTGAGCATCAGGTGTAGTTGCTCTTTGCACATTTGATGTCGACGCTATCTGCACATCAGGTATCGCTGATCTTTGTACATTTGACGCCAATACTATCTGTGTATTAGACGATGCCGTATCTAAGAACTGTTCGTCAAATTTAGTTGTATCTAATGGCCAAATACCAGCTGCCCGGAAGCCATTTGCTGATTTCTCTATATTACTGATACGATTGAAAGCTTTAGTAAAAAGTTCGACAACTTCATACTGGGTAATTGTTCGGCCTACATTTGAAGCCATGTATAATTCGCATTCTCTGTTATATGCAGTCTTAAGTGGTCCAAAATAAGTTAAGTCCAATGGTTGCATACGATGTGAGGTATGCGGTGGAAGGGATAACAGTATTATTCCATTCTGGCGACAAAGCAGATAGCAAGCAAGGCTAACATGACTTTCATGATTGTCTAAAATAAGTAGAATAGGTTCTTCAACAGTTGATTTAGCATAGGAGATAAAATGATGTAACCAATCTACAAATAGGTTCTCGTTTATCCAACCCGAATCACTAACTGCTGCTATCATATCAGGATTGCCTCCACGCAATAGATGAGCGTTTATTCGCTTCCTCTTGAAAATAAAAAAGGGAGGAATATACTTTCCGGAAGCACTGAATGCGCAAACAACTGTTGTTGTAGTGCCTCTTTCACCACTTGTTGCCACGCCGACTTGTTTCTGGCCTTTTGGAGCTAGAATCCTAGAATTTCTCTGGACATTAGAAATGCCGGTCTCGTCAATATTGTAAATGCGATTAGCATCAAACTGGTGTTTTGTTTGTAAGGCTTCCAAGTTATTGAAGAACATTTTCACTTCCATTTCATTAAAAGCTGTAATTCTATTAATAGAAGTGGACTCAGGTTTACGTAACGAAATGTTAGGATGCCTTTTTTTAAATCCGTAGAACCAGTCTTTTCCCGCCTGGGATGCCCGCCTTTTATTTGGGATATTTTATCAAAATTGTTCTTTAATTTATTTACTTCGGCAAATTTGAAAGCTATTTTACGCACCATCTCTATAGTTAAACCATAAAATAGTTTACTACATATTAAAATGTGTGATTCTAATTCTTTTTCTTGTTCTTCAGAAAATATAGGCTTTCTTCCAGTTTTTGGGGTCTTTATAATTTCTTTCTTGCAATGGTCGTGTATAGTGCTTTTTGGGACAGAATAAGTAATAGCTGCTTTTCCTATTGAAAGTATTTTGTTCTTGACATCCTGAACGGCTCTTTCTAAGTCTTCTAATTTGTATTTGGTCTCCGTCTTTCTTTGGTAATTTCGCGGCATCTGAAATATATTGGAGAATAGCATGTTTTACTTATAAATTACTAAGGATGGCCATCACAGCCGACTGCTGACCATAAATTATAAAAAAGATAATAATTCCATTGTTTAGGGGTAATTACAGACGTTCGGGATTACCCTACTTAAATCGTTCGCCGTTACCCAACACACACAAAACAGCAAAACTATATTTTTATTTAAGGTTAGAATCGCGTCATGCACGTGACGAATACTTGAAAACATTATTTAATTAGATGTTACTTCACAAAAAAATACCGGACTTTTATGGTTTTGTCGTAAATATTGTACACTTAATCTATTTAACTCAAGAATAAGATGAAATTGTTGTAAAACAATTAAGTTAACTTACCTTGTACAGCGTGCGCGGCCTCACTTTACCACTCACTGTTCGGCACTACATTCAGGCTCGACTCGCGATTGCGTCATTCAAAATATCCACCATCCTTTTCTAACATAGCTAAATTGACGTCTCCGCCATTACCCGCCGTCCGTGATTCCCCCACCCTCCCCTACATACTTGAATTTGAACGAGTTGCAAAAAATACTAAATGATCTAAATCTAAATGAGCAGCAAATCATGAACAAAAAGACAAACTATTTTTGAATAACTGAACTAAATTATTTTAAATTATCAAGAATGTCATCACAAAGTCGACGCACGAATCCTATTCCTTTATTGTCACCAGAGAACCTAAACCTAACTCACCTTTAAATTTGCTATCATTCAATGTTTTCTGCTACTCATTCAATGTTTTCTGCTACTCATTTAATTATTTCTCTAATTTTATTGACGCGTTGGTCAAAATTATTCGTATTCGGTCAGTCATAAAATAATACTTGCATAGATGTTTAACAGGATTGCATTGGCAATAGCCGGGGGCGCTGCCGTCCAGGGCTCTGTGCTCCACCGTTAAATAATAACAAGCAAGTACCAGTCCATGGTTTCACTGAGCTATAAATTGTCCGTAGCCTCCGGGCACGCGGCACGCAATCTCAATGCGGAAAATATTATGGTGGAGTCTGGTTCACGAGTATAGAGCGGGCAACAGCACCCGCTGGCTACAACTAGAATTGTTGTCTTGCCCTCTGCCTGTACCTGTACCTGTGCCACTCGTTGCAACACCGTAAGAAACTTTAATGTTAGCGCAGCATTCATTCGGTATCTTGTTTACTATCTTATTAACTTTCTTAACGTTTATCGGCTATTGTTGTTACCAGTGACCGATTGATCACGTTTAATTTGGATAATATGAAGAACTTATTAAACATTAGCACCTACAATACCTTTTTGTCACAAATATTAGTGATATTATCTATACGTGTAGTTATGCATGTTGGAAAAATACGACGAGAACACACAGAACCCTAAAATTGTCGGGATAAAAATGAATTAGTATTTTAAAAAAATTGAGTCAAATGTATTTTAATATCTCCATCAATTCTTATTTAGGGAGATCATTAGCACCTAATTAAAAGTTCGTTTGAATAAAGACAAAATTACTGAAATACAGCAGCCTTATCAATATCTACTCGATATACCCTTAAGTGATATAAAATAACCAGCGAAGCCGAGTGAGTGCCGTTCCAGACTTCTTCCAGGCGGTCGAACATTGGTCGCGGCGCATTCCAGGCTATTGTCGCGACCACGCGCCACGCTCCGCTTACGGTAGATCACACCGTGGTTATTACCACTAGATTCCGGAATATTTAGTCACGGAACGGTTTTTATGTTACGTTACGATAACATACATTACAAGAGAGTCGAAGCAATTATGGGTATATGAACCTGCAATGAACCGTTTCTTGGTAGTCGCTATAAACAATGCTGTTTAGGACTGTCCAAAATTTGTAAGAAAGCTTTGAACCATCCACCTTGTAGAACTTACACATACCTTACCTACTTACATACCTACGAGAAAGTGATTCTGAGTAATGTTTTCAATGTTCGCCATTTTGTCTACTTTTTTTACTTATGGTACTTCCCTAGAAAATTGCATCCCATAGCGTAATATTAGGTGCTTACCTATGAAATGACCGATTTGTGAGAAACTGAAACATTTTTTTTGTTATAATAATATTTACTATGTTAGTTGAAATATTGACCCATATTATCTACACACTTCGGCCACCTCACGGCCAGTTGATTGCTGCCACTCCTGTAAAAGTCTCGTGGACGGCTATCAATGACTTCTTCAAAAGCCCTAATTAAAATTAGGTACTTCAGAATCAAATTTTTTTCCTTGCAAAATTTGTCCAAATTTCGAAAGAAATGGAAATCTGTCGGGGCAAGATCTTGTGAGTATGGTGGTGAGGTCCAGCTCTTGAAGTTTTAAAACTGTCGTATGAACCAAACTTGGTTACTTTGTTGCCAGTTTTTCCATCATCGTTTGCAGCTCCTTACAGTACACATCTGCATCAATAGTTTGAGCGGTTCGCAAGAAACTGTAGTGGACAATACAGGACCATCAAACTGATACTAGTAGCTTTTTCTTTTTCTTAGTTATCTTGCGTTTTGGACATTGTCGGGCTGCAACTCTTGGATCCAGCCACTGATACGAACGTTTGTGGTTATCGTAAAGAATCCATTTCTCATCACAAGACACGATGATATTCAAAATTCCTTCGTTTTTGTGACGGTTCAATAACACAATGCACATTTCGACGCGTTGTTTTCGCTCACGTTCGTTCAATTCATACGATACCCACTTTTTGAGTTTCTTTATATTGCCGATTTGACGCAGATGAATCAACATTGTTTTATCACTAACATCAAACCCTACTGCTAACTCAGCTGTACTTTGAGATGGTTCTTCTTCCACTATAACCTTTAATTCTTCGTGATTAACCTTGGCCGTAGGACGTCCGTGGGGCTCATCCTTAAGATCGAAATTTCCAGAATGGAAGCGTTCAAACCATCGACACACGGTGCGATCGTTTGTGGTGTTTGGCCCATACACACTATTGATATTGTGAGATGTCTGACTTGCGTTCGTGCCACGACGAAATTCATATTCACAAATAGCACGAATTTTCAATTTATCCATTTTATTTTCAAGACAATCACATGAACAAAATTTAGGTACAGAAAAACAAATGAAATACTGATTTTGAAATAAGAACATCGTAGCTATTAGATGCATTTTGTTTTATTTTGAAATTCAAATTAGGACAGAAGATATCGAAATTCAAAGTGGCCAGTAATAAAATCGGTCATTTCATAGGTAAGCACCTAATATATAGAAAGCAACAAGCAAAATAAATAGGGCAATGAAATTGTAAGTGACGGCGTTAATATTCAGTACGCAAACCGCACGGTTCTTTCTCACGCTTCCTTGTGTATTCCACCCGCGTACGCGCGTGAGAACCACGCTTACACATCATGCGGGTCTGTAAACAGCCTAATCTAACTACAATCTCTGTAATGTTTATCATTCATTACATTTAGAATTAACACATTTAATAGTAAACTGTTTTAAGGGGTAAGGTATTAAGATATGACCTTTTTAATATCAAGCAAGTCTCAGAAATCTGTCTTGAAATTGCTGTTAGTGTGATTTGTGTCGTGAACTAATTTCTGCAATAAGATTAGATCTCGATCTACATTTGCGTAAACTTGTAGAGTTGATTCTATTTTATGACTATTGTACCGATTCATTTAAACTACATTTAAATTTGAATTTATGTCTAGAGCTGAATCTAGTACATTTAGATTGTAGTGGTAGACCAGTTTTGCGTAATTTTATTAGCTATAAATATTACCTAGTTACACTTTCTCTTTATAATTTACGATCACTTGAATTATTTAATAAATTATCACGTTTATTTAATTTTTATGTAAGATCATGTTGTTTACACGTTGTAATATTTATTTTCTTAAAGCATACCAGTTTTTCTAGTTACTGTATGTTATGGCTTGCTGCTTTTTATTACCACTCGAAAGTTTATTAGTAAATGACAAGTTTTCTGTAATATAAATATTTTAACACTGAATTAATGCTCTAATAAAGGCTTAATGCTCTGAAAATCAAACTACAGTACACTGCCAGCTACTTCTATTTATAAACCTTCCATCAATGTTAAAGAAATTAAAGGGAGGACTTTATCCCGTTTTGTATACAACTATCTAATGTTGATAGAAAAAAGTGTCATTATGTCGTACGTGATATATGGCCTCTGTAGATTGACGATGACATGTCGACTGACCGGTGGATTGTGATTGTACATTGGTGACACTCGTCAGATAAAGCCGTGTGAACGGGCTTATCGTTGATATCAGTGTCGGCGCCTGCCACGAGATCGGGATGTATGGGAACAACCTATTTCTGGGAATCACCTGACATGTGCAATCATAGACTTGGACTCATTATGTCAAATTTGACTTGGCACAAGGAGCCTCTTACTTGATTGTACGCGGAAGGGACGAGATTTTGTTTTCATCCCATTATACCTCCCAATATTCCTTGGGAGAGATGGGGTGTTAAAAGCATAATGAAATAAAGAGTTTCTTTTGTTCCATTATAAGAGTATAATCACCATCCTTTCTTGTTCCTTCCTATCCCATATAATGGCTCTCCATTATGGTGTTATTCCATGATCCCATTATACATTGCAATTAATAAGTTATTTATAACAAAGTTGGGGTGGGATGGGGGATGGACTGTGGCATGTCTCACTCAATATCGAAACATTTACAAAGTAAGTAGGTACATTGAGGGAATGGGAAAAATAGTACATTTTACGGTAGTCTTCTGTAAAAGAGGGATAACTCGACCAGTCGCGTACACCGAGGTTCTAGGATTGCAGCGTGTGATCCCTTCTTCTTCCCTTTTAAGCCTCTGTAACGTCCCACTGCAGAGCACAGGCCTCCCCTGTTAAATTACTAGGGCGCATCGGATCATAATCCACCACGCGCGCAGAAACAAGTAGAAAAAATACTTTCTTTAATTGCAAAGGGTTCAGGTTTTATTTATCTGCGGTTCAGTAGAAGTTATCATTTGTTAGTAATTCTAAAAAGTCTTATCGAAACAATTTCACGTGAGATTTCGTAATCAAAATAATCTGGATCACCGGAATCAATTCCCACGATACACATGATCACGTAAAAGTATGTGATTGCATGATCAAGTCCTTCCTATCGCCTTATCGGTGAGTTTTCCCATACGATTCATTCTTTGCTACTTTTCTCATGGCCCGTTTATTTGCATAAAAAATGATTACGTTATAAGTTCACTAGGCACATACCGTCGATGACGCCGGCTACGATAGTGCCTCCAGACTTATTATGTTCCGTCGGATAGTCGTCACGTTACATGGTTATCATTTCTCTTTACCACTTGATAGTAAAAGTTTTATGATTTTGTCTAATAAAATCGTTGATACATTAATACTTTTGGTAACGTTAAATATTGACTCTACAACTAATGAGTAAATAATTGATGTTTGGTGTGTCTGGTAGGAAAATAACAATCTTGTTATATTTCTTATACTCACCAACTTTTGTGTTTTAAACGCCTTCCATTTTTCACGTTTATAAAACGAAGACCAATTATTGGTTTATTGATATGAATTACGTTTTACAACGTGTTTGTTGCGGAAAGGCAGCGTAGGCTGTAATTTTGAAATTTGTGAGCTTTTATTGTACCTACTTAATTTTTTCATTGCGCTCATAAAGCGAAATTAATTGTTATTTAAAAGACATCTTAATCGCGGTAAGTAGTTGATGAAGCTGAGGTCAGGCGGGGCGATGTTTTGAGCTTGTTATTTACATGGTTGTCTGTCAGCGATAGTGGCACATGTGCTGCGCCGGCGCCTCGATGACGTAGGTGTGGCGCCGCACATGATGCGCACTCAGCCGAATTCACGTCCCACTCGGACTTGATGTATACCAAAATATTCCAAATGTTATTGTCATTTTATGTTCTCAGTTCATCTACCTATTTATGCTAACAATTAAAATTACCACAGTCATTCCAATCGTATGCTTTTGTAATATTATTATTATATCACGCGATTAATAGATATTTATAAACTCTCGTCTAATTTTTGAAAAATTAAACAGTAAGCCAATGACTTCTATGTACTTCATAGAAGTCATCGCAGAAACCAACAAAATGAGTTATCGAGAAACTTGCACAGTTACATAACTAGACACTTGCATTAGTACGTTCATCTGAGTGCATGCTATAGGGATGGATGTGTGTTATGTTGCGTATGTAACTAACGAAGGTTAGTCACGGACGACGGTATATGGACGATCATGTCATGCTTGTTTATAAACCCACTTAGTAGCCACCGCACTGATTGGATGAGATGACTGTACACCTACTACATAAAAACGTGTTACATGATTTGTACGTATAACACCTTGAGGAGAAAGTTCATATAATTTATGTGATTCATTGAACGTTTTTGAATCCAGAGCAAAATACAATTGATGTGTGCGAGTACTCGTGTCTCGTTGCCTTTTTGTTGATTTTCATCTGTTTTCATAACGAGACATACATGAATATTTCTTTCACGTATCGCAGTTCTTGCCGAAGTGTCAGAACTTGGTCAGAAGGGTACTGAGATCTGCTGTAATTGCAGTATACCTACAGTAAATTATTCTGAATCTAAAACTGGTTTTATAGACTTCTTTGCAGTGGATGTCACATACATTTCTAGTTATTTAGCCGTGGTTAGTTTCAATGTTTCTAACTTCATTCAATCTGATTTATAAGGTGCAGAGTTGTAATTACGTATTCCTAAGGCGTTGACAGAGGGTCGCCCACGCGTCTCCCGCACGAGTTAGACCCATTATACAATCAACGAATCAGCACATACGATACTATGCTGTTATTACTCTGTACGCATATCAAGACTGAGAGGTCTGCTGCGAATGATTCAAGACTATTTTGTAATCAAGGAACAAGTTAGATGCGCAGTAGACCGTCTAGTTCTAGTCTGTGTAAATTGTAGTTTCAAATAGTTGTAAAATTGACCATTGTACTCGTATGAACCATGTCCTGGGCCGGGCCTACCTATCCTCATTATTTTACACTGTTTCGGTGTTAATTAACTGTTTATTCGTTTGTAGTAAACAGCCAGTAATTTGTTCTTTATCCGTTAGAATTTTTGAGTTATGTAAGTGGACACGAGTTAAACCAGAGTTAAACATTGAATTTCGCTTATCCTTCACATAACCATCGAATGTTTTTAAGATTTTATAATTTCTCGCTTGTGTTCATTTAACGCCTGTAGCTATATTAGTGTCGAGCTCTTACAGCGGTACCCGAGAATCAATAATCGTCGTTCTGCAAAAGGGTATTGTATGCTCGTCGCAGGTTATATCGACATATGAATACAATGGCCCGGGCCACGTGCGGCCGCGTCGTCGCCCGCGGCGCCTGGCCCGACCATTGTCCGATCGCCCATTGTTTCACGGAAATCCTCTATACATGCTTTGACACTTACAATAAATATTACTATCGTATATCCGTACAGGTATACTCATACAGGTTTCCTTTACCGATGAACAATGCGATAAACAATTCCTCTACGTTCATTACAACGCTTTAATTGCCTTTAATGTGTAGTGCAAAATATTTGTAGGTATAAGACAACAATGATTAGTTTATTTACTGCTTCTTGTTTACAAGCTGGCGGTAAGTAGATCGCGGAACTACTTTGCTTCTTAGCAATCTGGCATCGTGTCTCTCGGCTCTGACCTAGAAACGAAAAAACGTATCACGACACGGCCTTTGTCCGTAGCAGTGTGCGTTGTATTCTTACAAGATGTCTAGAGAGGTATGGAGGCTTGTGTTAGCGAGGTTGAAAGGCTATAAATCTCGGTGGTTGTAGTAAAAGGCATGTAAGTGTGTGCGAGAGCGACAAGCTCGATAGCGACACAATACCGGCGCGTGGGCAGGCTGCGCGGGCGCGGCTCGCGTGTCACCGCTACAGGGTTGATAGTTTTTTCCGTAATCTAAGAACTTTTTTGTAAGGTTCATGTTGGATTCATGGATTAATGACATTTACGTTCAGTATACGAGAAGTCAGAATATTCACTGATGACAGTTTATTCTTTAGCATTTTCGTTTGAATTCTCTTCCTTAGGTATTGATTTTTTTAATCCGACCCGAGTCGACCCTAGAATCAGTAGAGGTTGAACGAACGCGTCATTGTTATCTGGGGCCAGGTTTGGGCCAGAATAAATAAAACTGTTCGTAGAAAAGATACACATTTATTTTATTATTCTGGCGAGGCTGTGTAAAAGCACGATAAAGCTTTATGGGACCTGTTATCGCGCACTAACCAACTTTCTACGCAGATAATACGTATCTACGCTTGGACAATTCTTCGTTTTGGACACAATAAGGCCACAAGATTATCTGCTTGTTAGACTATTGCTTACTAAGTTGCTGCTTACTAGTTAAAATACTCGTTTTCAGCACACAATACCCACATACTTACCCTAAACATACTTATACTTGGTGAAATAAGGAATTTGAACCGTTACAAATAATACCAGAGATATGACATTTGACATTGAACAAAGTGGTCATTTATGCAGAAATATTTGCATACATTGTCATTAAGTTCGATTTGCATAACTGGTCAAGGCGCGCTTTAATATTTATAACGATTTTTATAAAACATAAATTTTACAACATATATGGCGTTTAGTTTCATCGGCATTTTAGAATTGGGTATACTTTGTAATAATTCACTCTAAGTTGATACAACAATATGAATATGTATAAGAAAGACAAGAAAAATTGGTAATCTCCGACAGAGAAAAATCGAATGTATTATTAAAAAATTCTTAATTTGGCTACATGCGTGACTCCATTTTGGCGAGAATTTGTTTATGTGTCCAAAAGAGATGAAGTTATATATCAAGATAATATAAGAGCGAGGAGACAAGATCCTGTTTCTGAGGATGACGTTAAAGGTATTAGTTTTGAGGTCGGTATCGGAGCGCGCGCCATTTGCCCCGTAATGGCCGGGGATTGCTTCAATTTCAATCTGCCGATGATTATCTCCGTACCCTTAATGGACCACGACTACTACCGCTCTCGTCGCGTTTTATGTTTTATATGTCATTGGGCATTGGACGCAAGGTTTGTACTCACTTAGCGCTGGCCAAATAAGTGTTGATGATAAAATCTTAGCAACTGAGTTTTCAACAGAGTAATTTGCTGGACTCTTTTCCATATAATTTATTTGATTAAAGTTAATTAAAGCTAAAGTAAAGTTGACTAAAACTAAAGTATGACGTTGCATGCTTACCACCCTTAGTCAAAGTTTTTATATGCTACATGATACAATTTTATGTGATACAAATTTTATATATACTGTAAAGTAGTACTTTTAGATTTTCATTTATTGACTCAAAATGACCTTTTATTCGCACAAAAATTTTGGTAAATATTTCATAAATTAATGTGATTAACTGCAAAGGGAATAAGTTGCTACAGTTAATACTCGTAAATATTTGGAAACAAAAAGGTTGTGGTTTTTATAATGTTTTTGTGTTTATTTTAGCGCGCGCCGATAACGTAATGCCCCGCCCGTAAAGGCGCAACAGGACGGGTGAGTTCAGGGGTGTAACAACTGCTTTTATAAACTAAAGAAAAGTATGAATTGGTTCATTCCTATGTTTTTGTATTCTTTCACCGACTAAAATGTTGAAACAGATTATTACGTTTTTCAATACATAATATGTAATACTAATTAACTCGCTCCGCGACAAAACGGAATTATTCCTAGGGTCCAATAATAACATACAATAAGTGTAAGATGCCACTCTGTAAGCATTTGGGGCGAATAAAGTATTTTGTAATAGCTATTATTCGTATAGAATACGTACCTTATGTTTACGTTGATGTTTCACATACATATGGTTAGCACACAATGAATTCATATAAGTAGTAACTGAAATAATTAAGTAGGTAAGGTTCTATATTCGTAGTGATAGTACTTGGATCATTATTATATTTGATTGAATTGAATTTGTTCATTATATGTATATTTGATTGAATTGTTTATTTAAAAAAAATGAATAAACAAATTTGTACATAAAGAAATTTATATAGGTTTTAATAATTAAATTCTACATAAAAAGTTGCACATAAGTAACATAAGCATAATATAACATAAAACATAACATAAGTTAAGTCTGAGCTGCCCTTTTACAGTTTCAATATTTAATTAAACAAGTTATTTTTACGTCTGGTAGTTGCTTTATCATAAAAGGTTGGTTACCCCCTATGAGTTAGGGTAGCGTTGGGTAACGTCCACGTGTGTGGAGTCAAGTCGAGTGTCGATGGTCTCGCCGCAGCCGGGGCTGCGGCTGCACATGAGCCACACTTGTTGCTATCAACTCATTTACCACGCGAACATATTTCAACGTCGAAGCCATTAAGATTAAGGAACTCAAGGAAGTCATTTAATATTATGAATGCATTAATGAGGGGTAATAGAAATTAAAAAGGAAATAACATTTATTTATTATTATAGTATTGTTAGTGATTGCCATTCCCTTTTGTCAATCTTTGTGATATTAAATTATACTATTTTTATGTCTTGTAAGATGTTAATGCAAATATTTTCCTGTTTCGTGCATTACGAATATATTTATCAATTAGAAACATTAATAATATAGTTTTAAATCAATATCGATCAGTTGGTCATTTTGTGTTGTGGCTGCATTTATCTTGTTTAGCTTCGATCAACAATTGATTGAAGTCGTTTTGTAAGACATTTTGGGAAGACCTCAATATGTACATATTTGTTATACATATTGAAGTAGTATGCAATTCATAATTAATATTTTATGGAATCTGAAAATATTTATATAATTTGTGAAAAATATCAATTTATGCATCGCTTTGGAATGTAACAATTCCTTTTAAGCTGAGGAATGTCAAAGTCAGATTAAATTACAACAATTTAACTGTTTCCGTTACACCTCCTAGTTGAACCAGAACATTATAAATATGTGACTAGCGAGAATGCAAGTAGGAGTGTCACCGACTTAGGGAGATTACAAGAAAGCACCAGGGAGCGGCCGCACGGGCAATGCGTTTACATAAAAGCTTTGTCATGTTTTTATTGCTCCAGCACGGGACATGTAAAATCTTTACGTAGTATCTTTTATGGCGTGCCCTTAGTCGTATATTTTAGTTTTATGGTGTGTGTTGTGAGTGGCGCGCCGTGGGCCGGGCGTGGGCGCTACTCCAGAATCGCGGATATCGCGGCCCACGTGCCGCCGATCGGAGATAGCATTGTCCGCTCTCGGCTTGTTTATGGGAGCACCTTTAACGATACCGACTGGAGTGACACCTCGATCCCGTGCTCGTAATCTACAGTCAGTCCCACCGCCTTTGACTTTCGATCTATATTTTATATTGACTCATTACAATAATGTCTTACAATGTATCTAACAATATCCTGGTATTAAGGTACCTAATAAGAACTTCACATTTTTAACGACCTTTTGAGCTCACTTAAATTTGTAGAGCCGCTGGACAGCACGCCAGTTTGGGAATACTTTTGGTAATTTTTATGGAGTGTAATAAACGTAGGACTGGATATATCGCGTTGCCGCGCGCGCACAGAATACTTAATGAGCTTTCTTCCGAACCTGCCTCAGAGCCCCGGTAGCCAATGCTATCCCAATCAAATTGTCCAAATATGATTAAGACAACTTTCCAATAAAACCAGACCCAGAACTATAAATGGCGCTTTATGATTTTTTAGGTGGTAGACCTTCATACATGAAAGGATATGCAATATGCGACCTGAGTCCATTCAAATAACTCAGCATGATCGATCAGATCTTGTCTGTAAGTAGGTACATTTTTTATTAATGAACATATTTTTGTTTCAGTGGTTTAACATCAACTACAGAGCGAGGGGTAACACCAGTATACCTGCGATGTAGAGAAGGCGGCATCGCCTGGATGTATCCGCGAGGAGCGCTAAGGTTGCTCTTCAGGCCTCCCTTGCCGGTAGACGAGAAGGACTTCAGGGTGTGCGTTCGAGTGATCAGGCGGCCCGATCCTCCTGACTTGTTCAATACACTGCGGCTTAATGATACAGGTACCGAATGTAACTGATATTTTTTAAACTAGAAAAAATAATTATTCGCCCATGTCCAAGGTGCTACCACTTCTAAACCACCCTAAAAGTCTCACTCCTATGCCACATTAAGATTTGTAGGATTGGTAGATGTTATAATATATACCTATAGCTCGTCTTCAAATACCTGACCACTGCACGCTGTTAAACACTTTCTGCCTTGTTGTTCTGTGACCAATTGTCATAGTAAACAGATTGAAGTCATCTTCAGATACATCTCCGAATTATTACCATTACCGGTATTATGTACACAATTTCCCCTACCCGATTATGTCAGTGGGCGCGCGTAGTCAGCTGCTTGAAGCTTGTCTTGAACATATGTTTTCATAAATTCTCGCGTATGCGGAATTCCTCGCGATGGTTTCTTCATCACCAAGTGCAAGTAATAGGTATAATTGAAAAATCCGTATTTAAGTAGTACGGACCGTAGTTCGAATTTATGGCATCATGAATGCGAGTTGAGAATAGGTAGGGTGGGGTGGGGCGGGGCTAGTTGAGCATAAAAAGCGTTGAGTTTTTACAATATCTTGAAAACAATCAATAAATGGTGTTGATCGTAGGCTACCACCGTTTATTGTCTCCACTTGTAGTTTGTTGTAGTCGTGAAACTTTTATAGACCTGTGTTAAGTAACCATTTATAATAGGCAAATAACCACAAAAGTATAAATTTAACTATAAAAATTACAGGAGCCGCAGAGCGTTTTCCAGCGCGCCTATTCGTCGAGGGTGCTCGCAAACTAGTTCCACTGTACGCACCTGACGACGATGACCCTCGAGAGCTACGATGTTTCCGCAGCCGCCACGGTCGGGCCGCTTTATACGTCGAGGCGGAACCAGAAGACGGACCCAAAAGGAGGGAAGCTGTGCTCAGATACGAAGCAAGGCCGCTTGAAAGGAGGCACTACGACCCCGCGACGGCTGATTGCAGGCCCTGCACAGAAGCTGAGATGGAGTTGGCTTTTTGCACTAGTGACCTCGGTAAGTTAGCTATTTTTTTCTTTATATAGGTACTCATATGCAACATTAATTCTAAATCACTTGGAATTAAAGAAACAGTAGTTGTACGGACCTACACATTCCTCTTTTATGATTACCAACTGCAGATAGACGCTTATCACATATATTTACAATTTAAACTTAAGCGATGAATTTAAAGATGCAATTGAATAAAGCGGATACTCAAGTTAAACTCATACTGACAGATGTCGTTGTACGTTCGTGGCGATCGTTATTACTACATATTACATCTTTCTGTAGATCTTGAGAAAACCAAATCTTACGTTGCGCTCCTTTATTGAGGTAAAATCCAAAACTTTAGTTACTATTCCCTTTTTCCTATTTCCTTTTATTTCCTACGGAATGTTACGAAAGCGGATTTCATGTCGTGACGTGGCTACTCCTAGACCCAAGCACTAAATGAAACCGCACACCGCCGTTTACTAATCAAAATTATTGTAGGCACTTGCATCACAGTAATGAGTAAGCAGAAAACCAGAAGCGCAGCGCGCGCGGCTGAATGTTAATAAACCCCGGCGCGGCGGCCGCACGCCAATTTGCGCCGTAATCGAGATTCCTCGCGCCTGAAATTAAATTAAACGTTATTATACACGAATATAATTTTCCTGCGCTGTTGCGTACACAAGCATTTTTTACAGCATCGTTGGACCGTTTGTCATTCGCTGAGCTCGTTATTCCGGAGAAATTCAAAATTTCACTCGTTTAGAGAAAAACCGGCGGAAACAAAAAATGAGACGAGTTGTATTGTTCGGCGAAGCTTTTGTGTCCGCAATGCCCGCCTGCGATATGCGAGATAATTTCTAAGAAAAAAAAGATCAAGATAAAATTGCAACCTAACCGGTTATCTTTTACGGAAGCTTTTGCATATGCAATGAGGCGAGATGATGGTTAGCTAGATTCAATTTATGTCCATCATAAGCGGGCAGTGCCGTGCGCCCTTAACCAGTATACGATGGAGGCACGCGACGCGGCGGGGAGTTGATATTTACCTTTTTACTCTTATTTGATAAATAATAATAGTGGAGAGTTTATGTCAATGCAGCGCGCCCCGCGGGCCGGCGCGGGCGCCGCGCGCTCGTTGCTAGATATTAGCCGCCTCCATCACGTAACATTGAAATTTCCCTTTGTCATGCTACGTAATTATTGATATTTTTTACTCGGACCACATTAATCGACATTAGCTCGACTCTAGTCACAGGAGATATGGTCCTATATTTTTTATAATGTTCCGGTTTTTACTACATAAAGCAAATATAAATCGAATTAAACTACAATAAAAAAACGAAAACGGAAAGAAAGGGTCACTTAATACTTTGATTAATCGACGCTGTTAATACTGATATATTTCAATTTTCTCGGGGACTATGAATTAAAAAAATGTTAACAAAAAATAAATATTGCCCGTGGGAACATGGATCAGCGTAGAACAGAACGTCAAGTCGGACATGATAGCTCGTTAATTTTTAAATGTTCGCTATAATTATGCCCTGTTAAGACACGCGGGTTGATGACCGTTTACCAAAGAATATTCAGTTAGGTATCTCATCTCAATCAAACAAAAGTTCGGCCTAGAAAAGACGGTTGGAAATTTTACGCTTACTCATGAACCAAGCAAAAAAACGTGCGACGCGGACGGACAATGGCGACACGGGTGATTAATACTTATAATAAGTCTGTATCTGTGATGTCGTGTAGCTCATATAAAGACAATTTTTTGTTCGACATAAAACACAATCGACTCGCGATGACGTCAACTTATAATTTGAAACGTATTAAATAATAATAGAGGGTCTCAAACAATACAGGCGACAAGAAACAAAAAGGTTTTATTGTTAATTTAAAGCCATGGAGCATTGTTTAAAATATATCTACTACATGTACTAAGACAATGCTTTCAGAAAATAGTTTACTACTACGATGCTAACCTTAGCCATAGGGAATGCAAATCCGGTGTCATCTGAAAATCCGGCTTTTTTTTCTTATTATCATGTCATACTCGGATTATCCGGTTTTTTTTTAAATATAAAAATTTATATTATCCAGTTGGCAATGTTAGCCGCGCCTGTAGGAGTTGCCTCACAGCACCCTATACTTGTCCTCTGGGTTATGTTAAATGGGAAATGTCACAATGTCGCATATCGGACGGCGATAACCCGACACCCTGGCTTGAGAGAGCGGCTAACATAAGCCACTGAGATTGAATAACTTCGGAAAAGAGTGGATTCGCTAACTCGTATTGGCCAGCGCGGTATTGCAAGGCCTACGCAACCTCAAAAGACTATTTCTACTATTCCTAGTCACAACAGCGGCTACAGTCACGGTTGGGCAGCGGCAGGAGGTGTTAAGAATCCCCAGATTCAGTTAGACTGCCAACACCGACGACTATACTTGGCTACATATAACACACGGTCTTTGAGGTACGACGAGAATGTAGCGGAGTTGGAAAGCCAGTTAAATAGGATAAGGTTGGATATTCTTGGGTTCTCAAGAGAAGAAAGGTAGAGGACACTATAACCCCAGAATCTGTAATACTGTGGAATATCTTATAATCAGGTTAAATAGAAACTACATATTTAAGATTGTACAAGTATATGCTCCCACCTCTACGCACACGGACAATGAGCGTTGTTAACGGGCATTTCAATGCCAAAGTGGAAGTACAAGAACGCGAAAAATTTAAACTGTAGCCGGTTTTGGAGAAAGGAACCACCGAGGACAAACGCTGGTGAACTTCCCCGAGTGACAGGAACTCTCATTTTGGTGAATTCTTTCTTCAAAAAATCCCCCTCGAGAATTGGACTTGACAAAGCGTAGATGCTAAGACATTAAACGAAATTGTCTTCATCATTGCAGAGGAGAGTGCCGTGTGGTGTCGGCCCGCTTTAGAGTAGCACCACACCGTCCTCTCCCCGTGGGTGTCTTAAAAGGCGAGTAAGGGATAACTAAGCGGCTACCACAAGCCCCGAGGAATCACACCAGCTCTAAAAGAATGGACTCGCCAACACGCTTGGCCGCGAGGCGTTTTAAGGCCATACATCTCTCATGCACGAGACAATGTGCATGAGGAGGTCCATGTCCAGCAGTGGATACTGAAGGCTGGTCGCATTGCATTACAGACAAGGGGCGCTTATTTATTGATGTTACAGTGATCAACAGCTTAAAGGCCGGAAGTGATCACCGACTTGTACATAGCATCTTTACACTGGAAAGGGCATGGTCTGAAGGCCAATAGTCATCACATACCACTTCAAACCGTGTTAAGCTCCAAAGAGTTTCAACTAGAACTGCGATTTAGGAGTTCGGGGCTGTTCTTAGTTATGTGTCTATTGAGTTAGAATATAAATATAAATGTCAAAATAAAATATAAAATAATGTAGCTTCCTATTTGTGAAAGAATTTTTGAAATCGATTTTTAATCGGAAGTAGTTCCAGAGATTACCCCCAACATACCTACAAACACACAATTTTACCTCTTTATATATTAGTATAAATTTAATAGATATAGATAAGTTAAATTGTAGGTACACTTGAAAGAAATATTACGCTAGGATTTGAGTACCTACATATATAATTTTGATTACGATAATATTGAAATATTTTCACAAAAAAACTTAAGCGCATGCGCGTTTCGTACGCTTCTGGAATAGGTATATCTAAATTTTGAATTTCCAACTAATTCCAATTCGCAAGACCTTTCTCTCCTAATATCAACACCGTCAGATCCAGGCTATCTGCGCCGGTACTCCCGCCGACCAGATGTCGTAGCATATAGTCATGACCACGTTGCCGTTCTATAACAGCCTGAAGTGGTTGACCTATAACCACAATTCCTCACATGGGCCGATCCAATGCAGATCTTCAAGACAGTGCAGTACTTCTAGCCGTTTCAATAATATTCGAAATATCCGAATTTTGTCTTTGAAATCCGAATTTGAAACTTTGTCTAAAACTCACAATAATCCGGATTTTTCGGATAATCCGGGATTGCATTCCCTAGTTGTGCATTTACGATTCGTAAGTGATGGGGTTAAGAATAATAAAATTCCTATAATAAAATAAAATAATAAAATAAATATAACTATTGCACAAACACAAAACGTTACTGTATTTTGTACAGTTTAGTGAATATTTAAAGGTTCCGCCGACTGATTACAAATATTTTCATTCGTTACAAATTATAGCGCAATCGAACCGTACCGTCCCACCGTGTTTTTAGAAAAATATACGTAAAATTAAGATATCAATTAGAACTAAATTTGCGAAATTAAAATATCTTGAAAAATATGAGTGTAAAAATATCTTGAGAGATTCAGAAGTAACAAGTTACAAAAGAACCGCATTACTGTGTTAAGGGCTGCTCAATAGCACCGCGAGCGCGCGCGCGGGCGACACTGAACGCGGTAGTAACTCACCTAAATATTCTTAAGCTCCAATTATAATTCACTAATTAATTCGTATAACCTTTCAATGTTTGTTTTCTTGCTTTTAGTTTTGGAATAAACCATAAAACTTATCAATTTCGCGAACAGTTAACCACCCCATTATTGCTCGAAGGTGAACCTACCAAATTCATCATCGTCATAACCCTCTGCATCCACTGCTGAACTATGGTCTTTTCTCGTACTCTCAATCTTTATTTTGTTGCGCTCGACGTTCGAGGGCCGAGTGAACGCTAATGAATCCCTGTGGTTAAAAGTTCTAATCTAATCTGTTAAGGTTAAAGTTTTTAAGGTTCGTTAGCGCCGACCGGTCAGTGCTAATTTTTACAATACTGCAATATCGTCGCGCCAATAAAAAAAAAGAAACATTAAAATTTCACAAATTATACTTAAACCAAATTACAATAATAAAATGTCCATTGTGCAGTGTCGCGAGGCATGTTCGTGGGCAGCGAGCAGCGCGAGGACCTGGACAGCACTCAGCTAACGCTGCGGCTGACGAAGCTCATCCGCGCCACCGGCGCAGGCAACAAGGAGCCGCACGTCAGCGACACGCATCACGATGAGTATTATAGGTAAGATTTTTATGATGACTGTTTTCTAATGATAACTGATGTACTGTTATTAATGCCTTCTGTAAAGGTTACAGTTCAATTTAAGTCTAATCCGGAGGCCTGCCAACGTTTGCCATTCTGTACTGATGTTGGCATGATGTCTGTACTGATATCGCGGATGTCCATGGGCGACAGTATCCACATACCACCAGGTGGAGTGACTGCTTGTCTGCCGCCTTCTTTTCATAAATAAAATGTCCTGCTAAAGCGTTGACTTCTCTTCAGTAAGTGTTAATAACAAAACCTTAATAGTCTTTAAGTAATACATTGTCTTTCACATCATATAAGCAGGTAATTCGTTCCGTTCTAGATACGACGTGGATAACACATTAGAGCACACAACGCATCGCACGCACCGTGCCCACAGACGACGCACGCGCGGCTTGCATGCGCATGTCCACGTCCCGTCGGCGTGCGGGGCGGAGGCGGGCGCGGGTGAGTTCCTCGTGATGGCGCGCCGCCGCCTGGGGCGGTACGCGCTCGTGTGCGCGCCGCGTCTGCAAGAGTGGGCTGCGCTCGTGAATAAGAGGAACGTAGACGGTGCCGCGCATTGTGTGTTACAACATTGACCGATCCAACTGCACACTGGTCGTATGAACTGTACAAGTTACTCCAAGTTCGAATTAATCGATCTCCGATTTTACGAATAGGCAAACGTATGTTTTTTGTGGCATAATGAGTGATTTCTGAAGACAGAATAAACTACGGAAACGTGATTCTTGGACTCTGTCATTACATTGAAATGTAGTAAAGAAATAGTTCGTTATGTGATTTGTTTGCAATATTGTTATTGTACAGGCACGAATGGGCTACTAGCACCATCGATAAAAGTAACGCACTGATTGAACGACTTGCTGGAAGCGACACAAGTTCACAGTGATTTAACCACTGTTCAAATAACAAAAAAATAACATTAACTAAACAAGCAAATTATAAATTTACAAATTAAATGAACTAGGTATACAAGTGAGCTACAAACTTTGAATGGGCCGATCTCAGATTGTTCAATTAACCCATTAGTGGCCAAATGGAAATCAAAAACGTTCCTGTCACTTAATCTTTATTTCTATATTACAAAGGGGGCATAAAAACATAAAACGAAAAAAAAAATAAAAATATTATTATTATTACTAAGTTATGAATGTGTACTCATTTAAGTACAGTGGCTACTTATAGGTGAAAATTTTCAAAGCACGACTTTTCAACGCAGAGCGTTTTACGACACTTCTTACATTGTCACCGTACTCTCGAATGACAAATAACACATCGTAATTGATTGTCGAGTTTCTCGGGATAATGTCCTACACCATCTTGAGACAAACCTTGGACGGATGAAGAAGAAGGACGAGTTTTCTTTTGTATTTCTTGTCGTAGATAATACCTGGCGAGACTGCGCCGAAATAACAGTTGATCCATGTGATTATCTTTGCTCATAACATGCAAACGCCATGCATTTGCAATAGCCATATCAATCATATATGTAAATAAAACCCACCACCACTTCTTTCCGTGAATTGCTATCCTATAAAGCGATACTGACTGATCAAGCTCGTCCACTCCTCCCATACTTTTATTGTAATTTTCGAATAAGTGTGGTATCGCGACATCGATTTTTTCTCGTCTTATAGGACACCATCGCTTCACAGCTCCCATCGGTTCAGTGGTGTCGTAATTTGTAGCCATGGTAACGACACTGTTATCTTTCCATCTGACCAACAACACCTCATTGTTCTTATCAAATCTGTAGTCGTATGTGGCACGATCCTTTTTCTTCATGTCTTTATGTCAAGGGACATTTTTTAGTACGACTTTTCCTGTAATGTTCCAGTAGCCCGATATCTAAGCTGTCGCAGATCAACTAAAAGATCGCAACCGGTAAAAAAGTTGTTAAAGAAAACTTTGTGATGTTTAAGATTAGTACTCAATTTCTCCAGCAAAGTTTTCACAACCCTGGTTCCTAGTGGCTCTCTTGTTGCATCTGGTGACTTTCCGCAATAAAAATCAAAGCTGTAACAATATCCAGTTGAACTTGCAGCGACCCAGTTTTTGTAACCAAACCTCACTGGCTTCCACGAATAAACTGTTTCGAAGGATGGTGTCCATAATATTTGACCATCGATTCATCGATAGAAAGGTTATCATGGAACACGCCCCACTGAAGAAATTTTTGCATTAGAATATTGGCTAAAGGTCTGACTTTGAACATTTTGTCTCTGGTGTTTGTTGATTCATTGTTATCCGCTAGATGAAGATTTCGCTTGATGTCCCGAAATCTGTTTCTTGACATAGCATTTGACACTAACTCAACTCCAATATCTTCATCTAAAGACCAATACATGGCTTCACGGGGCAGTTTGTGGTACCCAGACAGTATCAAAATACCAATGATTTTTTTCATTTCGAATGAATCAACTGAAAAAGCATGTTTGTTGTTCTGATTAGCATACAACATACTACCAGAAACAATGAGATCAATTACCTCTTCATCGATATTTTTTTCAAATATTTCAACTGGATTGAAATCTTTCAGCACTTCTTTCACTGTAACTTGTCTGTCAATCGCCTCTGTAGTGTCTTGAGGTAGAGAGGTATAACTTGGTGAACACTTACGCCAAACCGCTGTTTGACGCTGGTGCTGGCGCCGAACTCGCTTTGCAGCTAATATTTCATCATCGCTACTGTCATTGTCGCTAGAAATGGCCCCCATATTATTTACAAATACCTCAATATTTCCGGGTATATCTTGTGGCAAAGATGAGGTCACCATATCGTCATCAGCACCTTCTTCCTCGTCAGTCACAACACTGGGATCGGGTGGAATGATCGCCAAGTCGTACTCGGCATCATCATCACTGTCTTGCAGGATAGATCCAATGGCTTCCTCAAGTCCCTTGTAATTATTGGCAGCACGGAAACAGTCTCTACTCATGTTTAGTAATCTGAAAAATAAATTCATTATTTAGACCAATGTAGCCACCGTACTCAATTGAGTACATCTGTGTTTATTACAAAATAAACTGGAAAGCACATGCAATATGTGGTTCAATTATTATTCACATAATGAAGAACACTATATTTTGTGAGAATTATGAGAGAAAACATTATTTACTATATATATACTCTAAATAAAAATTAAATGATGAACTTACCCAAGGGAGCTGTCTGCACGGTCACTTTAGAACACTCTGTATGATTTTTGTTTTAAGGTACCCGCAAGTATTATGTTTATTCAAAGAAGTAATCTTACACTGTAACATAAACACTCGAAACGAAAACATAAAACATTTGAACTTTTTATTTATGTACTATAGTTTGGCTGTACTCAAATGAGTACAGCGACCTTAAATGGGTTAAGCAAACATATGTCAATGTTGTGTGGAAATATGGAATATTAATAGCGAAGGAATAGTTCGACGAGCAATTTGTTTGCAATATTGAATTTTGTCACAGTTTTTATGTAAGAATAATATTGTATAAATGTGCGAGTATCATCAAATATTGCAAACTTCTGATGGCGCTTCTAGTGTGTTGTATTTTCTGGTTCACAGAAATATATGAACCGTAAGGTATAGGAATATTGTAAGAATTATCCTACTATTTTATAATTGCTTGCCATAAATCAGTTTGCATACAAATGCAACATACTGTAGCATAAAAATATGTACATTTTATTCATGTAAATGTTTATATATTTTACTGTAAATATTTAGAGTACCGTATTTCATATATGTATTATTATATTGTAACGAAAAGTGTGGTCCACAGTGCCAAAATATAAGATCTTCATAAGTAGATATAAGGTTGATCTCAACATTGTACATATTTTAATATAAAAATGTACTATACATATATTAAGTCATACTACATAAAAAGAAATAGTAAGATTTAGAAATATACCTGCTATATACATGAATAGGTACCTTATTTTTGAAATGTAAGTAATCTAGCATTTTGTTAAATACTTTCCTATTGGTTTTAAGATTGTAAACTTATTTTTTTTAACAATAAGTTGATTATGGAAAAAAGCCCCCATTAAGTCATTTTTGATAAAAAAAATATACTTAGATCACTTGGTACCCAAACACTATACGCTAAATGTCCATTATTGTAAAACAGTAAATTTTAATTCATGGGTAATTTCGAAACTCAAAAAGTACCAGAATATTGCATAACATTGTTCGAGTTTGATGCGTTTACTGACAACAAGCTTATTTACCTGAAACTATTTTAAAGTGCACCATCTTGAATCAAAGTGCATTTTTGTAGGTATAGGGTAGATCGATGACAGTTATGACTGATTTAAATTGTACGCTTTAATTTCAGGCTTTCTTTCCTTAAAAAGTTTTCATTATACACATTCAGAGAATTATGTTGCGAATTAATGGACATTATAAGGTGACATGTTATACTGTCCATTAAGAAATTAATAGCTTTCTGGTGCTATCGATGTCTTCCAAACAACGTATTATAGAATCAGATTTATTTACAGACAAAATGATTACTTTACAAAACTGTCATATAGTTGATGGTACATATATATACATGTATAATACCTTAGCTTATGAATATATGAACTAGTAATATATTTGTAAAAATCTATTATAGTTTTCGATATGTGATATAGAATACGATTGTATTTGAAATGTGCCTATTGTACATACATAGTCTTGTGTTGTCAGATATAGCGTTTATAAACATTTATATTGTATAAAAAACAAAGCTGTTGAATAAAATGATTTACAAATATTGAGTGCTTTATTTGCTAACATGTCGATGTAATAATCAATGTTAAAATCTGACAATATGGTTTTTATCCTATATTAGCTTGTAGCAAGTAAAATAGACGTGAGATTTCTTGTCAACTTTAAATATTAACACAGTAGCGTGAACGAGAAATCAAACCATGGCACGTTCAACATAAGCGAGAAAGAGGAAACTACACGGTGCATACGTCGCCAACTAGTCGGGTAGGTCTCCCAACCCTGAGTCTCAACAAACGTGTAGGTATACTTCCAACTGGTATAGGGTATTTTCTACACCAAATTTCAAAACGTGCGAAAATCGCTCTTTATAAATCCAATTCATGAATTATGAAACAATCTAAATCATCTTTCATTATTAAAAAGATGGAAAAATATGCACCTTAATTAGATTGCCAGAGTGATTTCCGTAAGTTTTGGAACACAACCTTAGTAGGTAATGTCACGGAATCATGCACATTCGGAGATTTTTGTGCCACGTCAAATTTGATATTGCGTGTTTTCCAGGTGTGTGTATGAATAAATGAAAGACAAAGATAAATAGCAATTCATTTATTGAAAAAATTACAACTGATACCACATAGAAAAACTACTCGGCACGGTTTAACTCTTAACTATACTATAATAATATCACATAAACACATTATATAATTTTATAGACTATATACATAGACAATTTATTTGTTCTTTTGGTACATACTGTTAAAAATATATCTATAATCACTAGGTGATCACATTTAACACAAAAAGTCCACCCATACATTAGCTCTTCACCATACGTGCAGAGCTGTGAATGAGGACGCCTATTCAATTTGTTAAAAAGATAACTAATTTGTTTAATATCGTGTATGATGGGAGTTGTATGAAATATACAAGATATTATCGTTGAAAGTTGAGCTTTCCAATTTGTTTTTTATTTTACTGGGAACATATAACGGGAACGGTAATATATTACATATTAATTAATTTAATATATAGCTGAGATATTCTACTAGATGTACACAGACTACGTTGTCTACAACATACTATAAACTGGGCTATGAAATGTTCCAAAAAATGGCAGAAAAGGAACCTGGAAACATTATGTTCTGGAAATATTATTCTCTGTCCGTTTTTATACGTTTCGCTATAAAACATTTATTTACGATCGCGTGACAGTGTCACAAAATGATTGTAAGGAAAAGTGAGCTAAAATGGATTTACAAGACTATTTTGTATCAATGTTATAACTTCATAATGGAATGCTATTACTAAAACAAATTGGATAGGATTATTTACCTATTCGAGATAGTTTTTGCATATACATAGTTACAAGATGAGTTCATGATACATGGCGGAGGTAACTGTTGAGTAGGACTAAACAAAACAAACGCTGCCTTCACATTGGCGATAAAATAAAAACATAACTCTCTTTATATAATTGAGAATATGATAAGAAAACAACAAAACATATATACAAATAAAATTAAAAACCGGCGCAGTTTATAATAACACCTTTAACAAGACTAATATGTTATAACTTTGTTTATTGTAGTATAAATAATATTCAATCATATTAAAATACATTTTAATGTGATATGTGGTACGTTGTGTTTTAAATAAGTTATCATAATGATATTTGCGGATTTAATAATAATGATCTATTCAAAAGTAGAAACAGTGTGAAAATTAATTCAAAACGATCGCGGAACATCAAAAAATTCATAAGATTTTAGGACAAAATTCAATATTGAATAGAAGACAGATAATATTACCAATAACAAATTAAATTAAACCATAAAGGACACAATAGTTGAAGGTAATATCGTCTGTGTTTAATTATAATTTATTCTATTCTTTTTGGCATTTTATTTCCCTGAATATTCAATTGCTTAGTATAAATGTATAAAATTCTTGAAAGTTGTTAATAAACAAAACACATTTAAACCATAAATTACAACAAGTAATTAAAATTATTTACTTTTCAAAATACCATTACCATTCCACTAAATTCGATTACGTTAGCACTCCTTGACTGTCTTTCGCTCACCTCACAATATACACAAACTCATGAGCAAGTTATCATCAGCCTTTTATTTTTCCACACTCCGAGACCCCTTCCGTCCCCGCTTTCGATCTAATCTTTTATTACACACACAATTAATGTTTACATTTGTTAAATAATACAGAAGAGTACTTATAACATGGTATCTTTACTCTGTACCATTTTCGTCCGCGCGAAATATGAACATTCCATAAAAGCATATTAAGCGTGTAATATGATGTTAAATAATAACAAGTCCTGTAAGAATTCAGACTTGTGAATCCGCTGGGAGAATTCTAAAGATACTACATCAATTTCTTTTATTTTTCAAAATACTTTATAAGTACATGCGTATCCATAAGAATGCAAATAATGATATTAACTACAAATACAATTAACTCTCGCAAAAAATATTCAGTTGTAAACAACAGTGAGCAAAAGGCATGGTGGACTCGTCGCGTAATGAATAATACCGATTATACCGATGCCATGTTGTGCGACACCTTATGCTAAGTAAATGAAATTTTAATACTTAACACTATAAATAAAATATTTAAATGCTTTTATTTTCTGAACTTCTTGTAGGGGGCGAGTGCATGCTGCATACCCAAAGCCGCTGGGCGCACTCGACTGGCCACGTTACCCCTCTCTTACGGAAGACTACCTTGAAATGTACTGCATTTCCTACTTTATCGTATTTCCCCAATATACGTACGTGTTTCGGTAGTGAGATATGCCAGAGCCCATTTTCATCCCATATCCCATTGGCATATATCGTGGATGTCTATGGACGAAAGTATGCACTTAACATCAGGTGGACTGTATGCGCGACTGCCGCCTTTTTTCTATTTAAAAAAAAACTAAATAAGATATGGGAAAAGAACTATAAAAACCCGCAAGACCCGCGCGGTCGGCAAATATTTGTCATTAATTTGAAAAATAGAAGGATAGGATAAATGTATTGAGGTTTATTTTTAATTTTCATTAAATTTAGAATGAATATAATATAATTTTGAATGTTTCTATTGACAGTTTAGTAAGATATTATTATACATCTCTATAAGTATTTACATATAAAATTTGATGTCGACGAACAACAGGTGGAGAGGGATTATTGTCAAAAGTATTTATTATTAACGAGAGGAAGCTCGTTGATGACAATGATGACGCAACAATGACTAAAGCAATGAGTGTTCATTGTACACAAAAGTAAAGAAATATTGACAACAATGAGTGAAATTATTGAGATTAACTTCTAAGACCGATAACAAGCACAATAAATGAATAAAAATAAAAATAAATACGAACGGAAAATGCACAAAACCAATCATCCAACGCTGCCATCGGAGTAATGGAAAACAAACATTCAGACGCCATGGCATTTATTATAGTCATAACTGTCACTATCTACTTAAGGAAATAATCTAAATTCGATAGGTTTTAAAATCCGAGGAAAATTTTCATTAACGAAGATGGTAAGCAGAGGGTTTTTCCAATATTCCTAAAAGGTGTAAAAATCGCTATATTGTGCATATTGAGTTTCTTAAATAACGAAGAAATAGTTGCACCGTAATTACATTGCCAAATGGTAAATTTCGCGCGTTTTGAAACAACTAAGCAATCCTTAGGGAACAGATACGAAACTTTTAACAAGATGGTTTTTTTTTTATATACAGGCAGTCCTCGAGTTATGTCATAGGGGAATTTACCGCGCGATCAACGTCCGCGGTGGACGGCGGCGGGCGGCGGCGAGCGGGAGATCCCTCCGCACGCTGTCGCTGTCCAAGAGCCATGTCTCGTAGTACATACATACGTGATGGACAACGGACGATCAGAACGTGTTATAGCTTATTTGTTTCTCTGACAGTTTGTTTGTTATTTGTTTGAAATTATTGAAATTTATTTTTTACTATGGCACAAGAAAACTCAGAAACGATAACGAGAAAATAGAAGCGAAGCAATCTAGAATTGATAGTTTCTTCAAGCCGAAGGTTTAATTTATTATTTCTCATTTATTTTTCAAAATAATAAGCTAATAAGTGCATATCAAAAATAAGAACCAATTTGATAAATAATTATTTTAAGAACTTATTTTTAGTAATAAAGCTTATTTTTATGTAATAAATGCAGTTTTATTTATATTTAAAGTCCTTGCAGAACCTAACCCCTGGGTTTATGGAATTATATGGAAATGTATGAAAAAAAATGTGTCGACTTACGTCGTGTATTTCGAGAACTTAACATGCCGTAAGTACGAGGACTGGCTGTATATCATGGGCATAAATGTCATATGGCCATAACGTCTGTCACATCCTATATTACTTAACGTAAAATAAACGCTTTTATCGTAAGAAATACTATAAAGAATTAAAAACAACAAACTTATGCAAATTTTAACGAATGGACGCAAACATTGAAAAGAAAAAGCGGAGGTAGACGACACACAAGCAATGTTATAATTCAGCTTTATATAGTATAATAACTAGATATTGTGCTATGGTTTTACGCACACAGAGAATTGCACAACTATATACAGGGTGTCCCAGAAAGAATGGATAAGCCTGAAACACCTTATAGTAGAGCTATTGGGCGCTCAAAATAAAATACAAAAAAAAATCTATCCCAAGTAGTATCTAAGATATGTCATTTAGAAAAAAAAATCATTTTTTTTTCACATTATTTTACGTATCTCTACACCACGGCTACAATTAAATGAAATCCGACGGTTTTTTGGTGTTATAATATTATTCATGGACTATACCAATAGATATGCAGTAAATAGTATGAATAGCTATTACACTTTTTTTTTAAAAAAAAAACTGAACTTCAATTTTCAGCATGAAATGCGGTAAATATTTTTTTTTGTAAAAGTTCAAGCGTCTTGGGTGTAAAAAAAATGTATGAGGACCTAAGTGGCAAACTATTTCATAAAAATGCGTGTTTAATACAGATTTCAAAATGGTATCATACATCCTTTTACCTAATGTAAATACGAGGTTATTGCTATTAATGTGCAGAAGGAGTAAATTCGACTAAATTACAAAATTTAAAAAACTAGATCATTTCTTGTCTTAAACTATACCTGATTCTAAGGGCTTCATAAAAAACAACGTTACACATTGAAAATACTTTATTTAACCTACTTTCACAGCGAGTTCAAGTTCAACCAAATGAAATTATTTTTTGATAATGTTTAAAATAGTTTCGTGAAGGTCGTGTACCCTTGATATTTGCTACCTGAACGTGCTCTGCACTACCCCTCTTCATGTGAGACAATGAGAGTTTGAGTTAGTTGAGTGTGAGCGAGCGAGAAAGAGTAAAGAGTAAAGAGTAAATGTAATAAACAGCGCCGTTAATAAATAACTGGTAAGGTAAGCTTTTAGTGCGTCACTCGACTTGTTCGACATCGCATGTGTTTATTTCGTTTCCATTTCGCTAACGCACGTCACTCGGATTACCGCGTATTCATCAGAGTCCACGGTTGTTACTCGGAAGGAAGAATACCTGGCAGCGGTGTTGGTGGTACTAGCACTGGAAGAGTCGCTAATGTTGACATTGAAGAGACGGTGCTTGAGAAAATTGAACGAGATCCGTCTACCTCTACAAGAGCAATAGCACGACGCACTGGAATCGCAAAATCGATCGTGCACCGTGCATTGAAAAAAAATAAGTTCCACCCCTACCATATTAGACGCTTGCAAACTCTGCAACCGAGAGATTACCACGCAAGATTGCGTTTTTGCCGTCAGATGCTTGCGAAAATAGAACAAGATCCGCAATTTTTTAATAACATTCTGTGGAGCGATGAATCAACACTGAAGAGAAATGGATACTTCAACATGCACAATCTCCACAGCTGGCAAATATCGAATCCGAGAGAAGACTATGAGAGAGACTAATGAGAGATCTAATGAGAGAAGACAGATCCCAGTACCAATTCAAAATAAATTATTGGACCGGCATATTAAACGGAAAGATAATTGGCTCATTTGAACTGTCCGGGAACTTATCTGGCCAAAGCTATTTGGACTTTCTTCGAAATGATCTGCCAAATTTAATGGAAGAGGTGCCCGAGGAGGTGAGAGAATCCAAAATGATCCAAAATGATGGATGTCCTGCGCACTATGCAGTAAACGTTCGTGCGTATTTGAATTCCACATACCCAGATAGATGGATTGGCCGTCTGGGGCCCATTTTGTGGCCTCCACGTTCCCCGGACTTAAATCCGCTGGATTTTTTTTACTGGGGCTGCCTAAAAGAAGAGGTTTACTCCAAGCCGATTAGAAATTTAGAAGAGTTACGCAGCCGTGTCCGAGAAGCCGCTTCAAAAATTACTTACCGGTGTTATGCGCGACTGCTTAAAAGAGCTTTTATTCGGAGATGTCGGGCGTGTATCAGAGTCGGTGGCAGACAGTTTGAGCATTTACTGTAAATGTACACGTCAAATAAAGTTTTATTAATGTTTAACATTATTTTTTATTAAACCCTTATGGTCAGGTACAGTTTACCTGCACTAAAAATACGTTACTCCTTCTGCACATTAATAGCAATAACCTCGTATTTACATTAGGTAAAAGGATGTATGATACCATTTTGAAATCTGTATTAAACACGCATTTTTTTAAAATAGTTGGCCACTTAGGTCCTCATATATTTTTTTTACACCCAAGACGCTTGAACTTTTACAAAAAAAAATATTTACCGCATTTCATGCTGAAAATTGAAGTACAGTTTTTTTTTTAAAAAAAAAGTGTAATAGCTATTCATACTATTTACTGCATATCTATTGGTATAGTCCATGAATAATATTATAACACCAAAAAACCGTCGGATTTCATTTAATTGTAGCCGTGGTGTAGAGATACGTAAAATAATGTGAAAAAAAATGATTTTTTTTCTAAATGACATATCTTAGATACTACTTGGGATAGATTTTTTTTTGTATTTTATTTTGAGCGCCCAATAGCTCTACTATAAGGTGTTTCAGGCTTATCCATTCTTTCTGGGACACCTGTATAAACAAAAACAATACAATTTCGTGAAAGCATGTTCCGGCAAATTTTAGAAAATATCTTATATAATTTCTATATCAATTATGTGTACAAATGGAGGATTTTCAACATTTGAAAAGCTATTCTATTTACAAACATTGTTTTATTCTAATCTAGCTATATATTTTGCAGTTAATCAACTTTAGAATATTTTAATTAGGTAACAAGATAGTTTATATTATTAATGTCCTTGCAAGTCCACGTTGTGAAGGATTAACATGTTCTGTCAATTTCAATTTCTCCATTTCATGACTTGTATAGATAATGTTTTATATACTTATTCTGAATATTAATTTCGATTGCTCATTTAGATATTTCTATGAGTTGAAATAACGAATCGAGACGTTATTTAATGACTATATGATAATTAAAAGGCTATATGACTAATACGCGACTTTCAATCGATTTTACGTTATACAGTCGAGGATAAAAATATTTGCATCATCTTAACACTGAATTTCAAATGTGAAAACTAACAAATTCTGTTTTATGACTCTGTTCTTTTTAAAATTCAACACTTCACACAAAAACTTTATATGTTACGTAAAAATGTTTAATCTGTGAAGCGAAAAAATACACAATGTTGTGACAATTGCTCTGTTGAGAAACAGAAATTGAATCGTTTATTATTGAAGGGGGCTAATGACCAATTTTTTCCAAAATTGAAAGTACCAAAGAAAGAAAAAGAAAGTACAATGTCACATTCCCCACGAACATACGGTCTTTTATAATAGATAGTTGCAAAATGGTGTAGATATAGACAGTGATTCTGATACAGAACGATAGTTTCGGTAATAATATAATTTAGCTATTATTTGTCTCTAAATCCGTTAAATATACGATGAAACTTATGATGATATTATGTTTTAATTTTATCAAACATCACTGTACACATGTGCCAATTCTGAGAATTTCAAAAGCCAATATTTTTATTCTTCTGTAGTTCAAAGTAACTTTAACACACACATTAAGCAATCATGATTTTCAAATCATTTTATATAATATTTTAGTACAATATTTTTACAGTTCATAGTTTTAAGCTTCGCCTGAAAAGTTGTATCAATGGAATTAGCCCCTTTGACATATTCATGATCCAATTGCAAGCGAGTGATGTATTAGAGAAAGACAGGGAATACAAAAGAAGCGGGACAAAAACGATAAAATTAAAAACTTTTATGGAGAAAAGAATAGTAAAGAAAGTTGTTAGTTTTAATAATAGAAATTCTGTGTTAATAATTTATTTATCATTTTTTATGTAACCATGTCTGCATCATTTCAACCATCTTAAAAAGACGATGAAAATGATGTATATTCAAATGATGTAACGAAAAATGTGGCGTTTAAGGCATTTAGTCTTTTAAACATCGAAATACTGTTCAAAATATTAATTACAGAGCAAGGCAATCGTAGAACGTCACGTATTGTTAGATGTGGGATATACACATGTTTCTCGATCTTAGAATGAGTCGAAACCTTATTTTGTAGCAATTTATGCAGTCCACATAAAGGTTAATTTGCAACAATTCCGTCTAAGTTTAAGTAAAGAATGATCTAAAATGTATCGGGCCTTTAATAGGAAAGAGTGCTCGACAAACGAATAGCTCATTTAGCACATTTATAATTGCACACCAGTTATGTTTAGTACCATATAAGTTTTTAGAGTTAAAATCAATTGCAGTATTTTCAGCGCTAATGTGTCCAGTTATTCTTATTAAGATTCTTGGTGTATTTTTTCGTTTATGAAGTTAATATAAGCTTTAACTTTTTAGATGAAAGGACTTGTATCATAGGTTTCTAAGAGAATAATTATTTAAATTTGATTTTTAGAGAACATCTCAGTGATTAAAGTCATATGAGGTAAATAATGACGTATTTGTAGGAAAATAATTTAACAGCTATCCCATTAAATAACTGAGATTTTGAAGTGTTTATTATATGTACTGTTTATCTTGCAAATTACTTATGCATTAATCCGTTGATTAAATGGTGTTTAAACGTTGATCACATGGCGTTGAACTTACTTACCAACCCTTGTATTAGTTAGTCGTAGTGTATGGGCGTAGACGTCATGAGGTCGACAACGATATCCTCCATGTTGGGCAGCACAAGCACCTTCTCGAACTCCTTGGTGAGCTTCTGCTCGATCCAGTTGGTGATGTGCGTGAAGCGTAGCGAGCGCGCGCCCACTGCTGGACGAGCCTTTAGTACCAGCTGAGGGTTGGTACGGAATCTGCCCAAAAAGGTAAGTAGCGATTAGACAAAAAAATGGTCACAACCAGATCGTATACACCAGGTACGTAGCACAAAACTTTTTCCTTTGTTTTATATACAAACGATCCCACGTGATGGTAAGTGTTACCGTCGCTCATGAACACCTGCAACACCAAGAGGTATGCGGGTGCGCCGCCGACCTTGCAAAATCCTATTCACAGCTTTCTTGAAGAACCCCATATCGTAGCTTAATGGAACGACTTCTTGAGGCAGTTCGTTCCACAGCCTACCGAACAGTACGCGAATCCTCCGTATCGAGGAAATGCGGATGGACCGTACCGTACTGGACCGTACGGGACTGGTTATAGAAACCAGAGCTGGGAATTATATTGAACAAAAATGCGCATAACAAAAATGTTTATGCGACTATTGTCGTTTACGAAACTATTTTTTGGAAAAAAAATGATTTTTGAAATTAAACCATTTTTTTACATACTTGATACTAAGCCCGAACATAACACAAAGGTCAGACACAACCTGAATATGAACAAGTACTTGAACAATATACTCATATAATACAAGTCTGTATTAGATAATTGTAACAGTGTGAGTACTTTTTCATACATACATTGAATGTATTTGTTCATGTCAGCTCTTGTAAAACCTATATAGTTTTGTTCATACCATCTTTTATCAAACAATTTTCTTTATGGTCTGAAATCAGGAAAAGGACAAAGGATACTTTCTATCCCCAAAAATTGTTTTTATCATTAGTTTTTTCCAGGGAGGAGACAATTATTTTTAAAACAAAATCCATACAAGCGAAGCCGCGGGTCAAAGGTAGTAATATTTTAAATTTAGCTCTGCGCGCGCACGTCTGCCATGCGTGAAGTGTTGAGTATCCGTATGCATAAACAAATTCCTTATATTATTCACAACATACCTTTAAATACATTGACGTTTTAGTTCATTTTAGTTTAATACATTGACGTTCTGTCAGACGTTTATCCGTAAGGAAGTTTGTTATGCGCTCATGAGTTGCAAGACATATTAAGAGTATATTACGTATTTTCTTGTAAAAATATCAATGTTTTGGAATTTGTATTTAACAAATTTATATGAAAAATTAGGTAAAAACTAAAACAGAAAGATTTCTGATAATTTTATTAACAACGAATTCGGAGTCATGAACAAAGTCCATTTCAGACTTTGAGAGAGGTCAGGATAAACCCTTAAGCATGGACTCCCGAACTCTAAAGTACCGATTTCACCTAATGTGGGGGTTCAAGGTATAATACTAGACACCGATTTTGGGGTCTCAAGGTCACCTGCGCACGAATAAATTTTTAGGACTGTTTGGCGGTATGAAGTGAGGTGGGACGGGCGCGGCACACTGCAACGCTCGCTGATTAGCTCATCAGTCGTAGTCATGCCCCTTTCAGTACAGTCGAGTACAAATTTATTATTTTTAATAAGTTTAAATTAATATATTAAATATGTATTTTAGGGAACTGTTTTTGATTGAAATCAATAATGCCGCGACGAAATGTGACTTTATGAAGGCAAGCGAGGAAATTAATTTATGACGTCTATAAGTACAATATATGCGAAAAAAAGCTGTTGATGGAGTGAATAAAAACATAAATAGCTGATGTACCATTAGCTATTTATGTTTTTATGTAGATAATTTACAGTTTTTTTTAAATAATCTTATAGAAATTTATAATAGCTATTGTTGTTACAGATTTATTTTTTAAAATATAATATGTATTTTTTTATATTTTAGGTAAAAAAGGGAAAACAGAGACCACTGGAACAGTGTACAGCGAATTATAAAGGGCGCCAATGAATCTGATTTATTTATTTTTATATCTATAATAAAAAAAAACAAAAAACTTATTCAATTTCTTTGAATGTTAGTAATATAATAAAATGAATATTGCAAATAATATGAATATTAATTATAATAATAATAAATATTAATTATTATTTGTAGATAAGCAATTTTGTTCGGAAGTGTACATGCGCGTTCTTATTCCCACCACTTCGCTCAGACCCCAAGATCCGTGTCTCCGATTGTAAAGGATGTATGTACGAGCGGTTAGTGTTACCCGATCCAGAGCCTGTCGTGTGGCGGCGGCGGCAGGTTGAGCGCTAGCCTGCCCTCGAGCCCGTGCACCTCCAGCTGCAACTTGATGTCCGTGTTCGACAGGCCCTCCATCGCGCGCTTTACGTACTTGTAGTCCGTCACCTGCGCAGACGACACATACAATATCATAACTTATCTATTAAACGGGTATGTCGGTTGTAGTAATCGGATTCCTCCGATAGCGAATTAAATGTACGCGAGCCGTATGTTCATTTTTTATTAACCGACTACGGCAAAGCCAAAGGAGGGTTATAATTTTACCATCTATGTTAGTATGGACGTATGTTCATCTGATTCATCACTCATCATATTTTGATAAATGAGGTCTCGTTGGATTCGTCTTGATGTTTCGCGTAACATAAGCTATATGATATCACTTAAATACGCGTAGCAAAAAAATAAATGCAGATAAATGAGTTGTGTCATTTTTTTTATAGAATGAAGGTGGCAAACGAGCATACAGTTCACCTGGTGATAAGTGGACACTGTCGTCCAGAAGGACAAACTTTGGCACGCCCCCGGTTGCGCTGCCTAGCTTTGTTGATGTAAGAATGGATTTGAAGGAACGGTTAGGGAAATGGGAAGGGATGGGAATGGGCTCTGGTATATCTCATTCACTACCGAAATAGGTACGTACATTGGGGAATTTCATAAAGTGGGAAAGTACATTTCAAGGTAGTCTTGTGTGAGAGAGGGGTACCAAAGCCAGTCGAGTGGGTCCAGCGACTGTTGGATCGCCACGTGCTGGAGGCACGTGGCAATGAAAGGTTTTAATATGCAAATTTCAAATATATGTATTTTATATGCATAAATTGTGTCATTCCCCCATGAAAGTTATTAATATACCTTTGCAATCTCTTAGGCCTAGTGCAACATAATTAAAAATATATTATCATGAGTTCAATAATTTTAGATACGAGTTTTTCGGGATTTGGAGATTACACGTAGACCCCAGAATGGTATTGAAAAAAAAAAAACAGTTTGAAAACTAAAACCCGACTACGCCATATATAAAAGTTCGTCTAAAGAACCTCAAACTCATTTGAAACTTTTGCATAGTGGGGTTTTAAGTTTTTACACTTATTTTTTCATTCAACGTTTCGGTTGGATTATACCAACCATAGTTACGAGCAGACTCACGAGGTATAATCCAGACGAGACATTGAGTAAAGTGAAATGGTAAACGTATTAAAACTCGCTTAATAGATAAAATATGGGTGATAAACGCGAAAACTAAAGTTAATATATTCATATTATCAGTCTATAATGTTCCATTGCGATACACAAGCCTCCTCCACCCTTCGTGTTAACGCACTTATTTTTTAAAGAAAGTCCGAAGCAAGTGGATATTGTGGTCAATGAATTATGAGTAAATAAAATATTTAGTTTGTACTCATCGGTGCGGACAACAGATATAATATTCGTGACTGGTTAAAACATACAAGTTTCAAACATTTTGTATACAGGTATGGATACAATAACCCAAGATCTAAGTACAAATAAGTATACAATACGTACCTGCTGGAAATATTTGTTTGTTGCAATTTTATCAACCATGCGCAGGAATTTCTTTTTTGATGAACCTCCTTGGTCGGTGGACGAGCTGGAATAAAACGAAACATTATTGCTTAGTACTCATAGACCCTTACAATAATTAATTGCAGTAAAAAAACAATCGCATTAGCAGGTACAGTTACGATTAGGGTAGATCATAATAAATATACTGTCACTAATTTTATGTTTTTTGTTGGGTTAGAGCGCCATCCATACATCTTTTCCAATAGTCCTTTCCCATTATTCGCCATTGAAAGAGTCAGTGTGTGTATGCGTGTGTCAGGGAGTGTCAGTGTGTGTGTCGGGAATATCAGTGTGTGTCAGGAAATGTCAGTGTGTGACGCACTCACGTCTTGTCTGTGACGGGCACGTTCTCGTCGCTGTCGACGGGCTGCAGCGGCGGGCTCTCGTCGTCGCTGCTCGACTCCGCTGAGTCCTCCACGTCCGAGTCGTACGCCGCCGGCTTGCGTTTCTAACACCATTTTTACTTATTAAGGATTATCTAGTAAATACATACAAGTACAGAACATTATTAAAAAAGAAATAATTAAATAAGCACCAGAAAATACGGAATTGGCAGCAGATCGATAGCAACAAATTTAGAGATGGCTGTTTAGGTTCTCTGGTGACAATAAAGTAATAGTCGACTTGGCGATAAAATTCTTATAGGCGAGCTACACACTCCCGAAAAGTCGCGTAGAAATCGAAAACACTGACGACTTTCGTCCTAGTGGCTAATTTTGGCGCATTTTAATGTTATTGGGAAAAATGACTGAAGTCAAAAATTCGAAAAAAAATCTATATATTTTTTATATTCAACTCGTCATATCTCAGCCAATTATCGGCCGTTCTCATTGAACATTAACAATTTAATACAAAGAATAAACAATATAACCGTTTTTATATTTCAACAACATATGCAAGTCTCCTACATTCTGGTCCTTCGGACAAACATAAAAGGTGAAATCTAAATAATACTACATTTGTACAGAGTCGTGTTTGTTTTATTTTTATGAAGAAGTATAAATATATTCATTACTCACCTTTTGACTTTGATCTAAAAATATGCTTCCTGTACTGGCGGCATTGGTGTCGTTGTCTAAATTATTATCTTCTGCAGCTAGTATATGATCTTCTAACGTCAAATCTAAAAAGTAAATATATTCGGTAATGCTAGTAGGTATAATAATGAGCAATTAACTGGTGATATAATTATTAATGAATAACAAGAAGTTGTTTCTTTATAAAATGTATATTTGTTCAGTCTAATTGAATAACAGTTCCATAACCATGGCAACGTAACATTTTTTATATTATCTTGTAAAGGATATAAAAAGACACGAAGCGCTGTGTACTGGAAGTGCTTTCCTAACATTCCCTCTTCTTTTTAATCCAAACTCTTCACAGAGTCTTACCAATCTTGGTTTGTAAACTAGCTTTGTTAAAATGTCAGCAAGCTGATCTGCTGTCGGTACCTGCTCAATGGTTACGCCCTTCTCCGAAACACATTGCCTCACGTAGAAGTGCTTCAATTTTATGTGTTTGGTTTGATTATCTTGTAAAGATTTTATTTCATTACTCATCGCTTCTATCCACTTATCTTTTTCAGGGCTTCGCATGACGTCTTGATATGAAGTCGGTTCAGGGATAGATATAGTCTCACTAACAAACTGCTCAAAGCTAAATCGCTGTGGAGGTTTGATCTGACTTCGATCACGCAGTTGTCGTGTCGCATTAGGCTGTGTTGGCTCTGCATCAGCTGTTTTATCTTCCTCCAATGACTCATAATCCTCTTTATCGGATCTGGCATTATCTTCGACGCTTTCATTTACCTCGGAAGATGAACGGGAGTGTCTCTCCTCGCGAGTAGATTCAGAGTCTGTAAGAGGCAATGGGAGCTCGTAGGTACTTATTTCAGGTTCAGATGATTGTGAAATTACGTCAATCTTGTTTTTCTCCAGTAAAGGCATTTCATCAAAGACAACATCTCGAGATCTGATTAGTTTTAGCTTCTTTACATCAAAGACTCGATATCCTTCGTCACCGCCATAACCGATAAGTATTCCTTTCTCAGCTTTCCTCGCTATCTTACTTGTTTTCTTCTGTTTTGGGACATGCACAAAGCAATCGCATCCAATGATTTTCAGGTGATTGATCCTTGGCTTTCTGCCGTACCAGAGCTCATGCGGAGACCTTCCTTCAACAGGAGTAGGTCCCGTTCTGTTTAGTACGAGTATATAAACAGAAGCTTTGGATATCTCAGCCCATAAACCTTCTGGTATCTTGTCATGTGCGTGCATTATTGCTCGTGTCATCTCCACGATCGTACGGTTCTCTCTTTCACACGAACCATTTTGTTGTGCTGTGTATGGCATTGTAAACCTATGTTTAACGCCATATTGTCTCAAAGTGTTGCATACTTGTTCGTTATCGAACTCGCCTCCATTATCGCTCAATAACTCCTGCACGACGTGTTCGGAAGTCTTGGCTTCAGCTAGAAAGTCCTTCAAGCGTGCGTAAACTTCAGACTTTTGTCTCAGAAAGCAGATCCAACGATATTTAGAGTAGGTATCTTTAAACAGAACGTAGTATCTTGACTTTGAGATCGTGTAAGGGAATGGCCCACATACGTCAGTGCTGATTAGCTCTCCAGGCTTAGTTGCTCTTGGTCTCTCTCCAAACTTCTGCCTATGGCTCCTGCCGAAGACGCAGCCTTCACAGATATCAGCAGAACTTAAGTCTATTTTTACTCCAAGCTCTTTTTGTATCAGTTTTGCTACATGTCTTTTGTTCTGATGTCCTAGGCGTTCATGGAAGAGTTGAAGATTCTGTGACGTCGTTAGTTGGTTTATCTCATGCTTAGGCATCAATACTTTAACGTTAAGTTTGTATAGACCACCGTACTTGTCGCGATTCCCGACTAAAATGACTTTGCCATCATTCTCCACAATGCATTTTTCAGCAGTTGATTCAAAGTTGCTATTCTTTAGCGTATCTTGTGCGGCTAGCACAGAAAATAAATTCCTTTCAATGCTTGGAACGTACCATACGTTTGTTAAGACCAGTAACTCTTTCTGGCCGTTAATATCAGCTTCAATTTGAATAGAGCCTTTTCCGATGGCTTCGATTATCTCTCCATTAGCTGTCATAACTTTATGCGGTTCACCAAAGTTTTCGAAGATGTGGAATATGTCTCTTCTATTGGTAACATGGCTTGTCGCACCATTATCCACATAAAACGAGTCTTTCTCTGTAGTCTTACTCTCGCATGTTAAAGCTGGGCCTGTCAACATCCCAATATTTGATTATTGCTTTGGAGGTTTGGGAGGTTTACCGTCCGCAATCCACTTCTTGCATGATGTGACTTTATGAAAGCCTTCTCCACAATAATTGCGTTTCTTCCATTTCTTTTTGCTTTGCCCTTGCTTCTCATACCGTTTCTCATCTCTGAGCATAAGAAGTTCATTGTTACTTCCGCCTTCTTATAAATTCTTTTGTTGAAGAGATCTTTCGTAAGCACATACTTGTGTGGTCAAGTTTTCTATATTTCGATCACTTTTATTCATCAATAGCCAGCTTGATTTGAAACTGAAATATTGTTAAGGAAGTGTATCCAATATTTTACATATCAATAAAATTTCAGGCAGATCATTTCCTTCAATTTCATTGTTCAAGTCGTACCATACAGTTTTGAGAGTCGAAATATGAGTGGCCATATCATGCTCTTCGCTTTTCTGGTAGCGGAAGAACTTCATACAGAGATCGTAGCTCCTGTCTTCCTTTGCCCCATCATAAAGCTTATGAAGCTCTTTCCACATATCACATGACGTTTGACATCGCATTACCTTTTGTAACGTTTCTTCAGTCATATTGGTTGTAAGAATAAGAAGCGCCTGACTGTCACATTTTTGAAACAATTGCATTTCATGATCATACTTTTATATATCTTCGGGTTTTCCCGTTTCTCCTGGATCTTTTGGCTTAGTTAACTTGCCTTCGACTGCTTCTAGCGTACCCTGAGTACTTTTAAGTAAGAGTTTTACCTTGTACCTCCATGTATGCCAGTTAGTGGGGCCGTCGAGCCGACCGATCTCGATTTTTACGCTTGCCGTTTGCATATTCGAGTTCTTCGTCCACTATTGCACCGAATAAACAATCGTTAATCTATTTAACCACGCTCTGCTACCATATTAAGGAATAACAAGAAGTTGTTTCTTTATAAAATGTATATTTGTTCAGTCTAATTGAATAACAGTTCCATAACCATGGCAACGTAACATTTTTTATATTATCTTGTAAAGGATATAAAAAGACACGAAGCGCTGTGTACTGGAAGTGCTTTCCTAACAATAATGAGTAAAAAATATGAATACACTACTCTAGAGCTAAATAAATGAACGTTTCTCGATTCTGGAATTAATTCGAGTCGTGCTTTATTAGAAACTTATGCAGTTTACTTAGAGCACTGTTTCTCAACCTGGAGGTCGTGACCTCGGAGGGGTCGCCACCACATATACAAGGGGTCGTTGGACAGGAAAAAATAAGCACTTATGTAAGAAAAAACCTTTCGTTAAGTAATGATTTATAATCAAACGTTAAACAGTAAAAAAGCTTAATAAGGACCTATTTTTTAGTAAGGGAGAGGTGAGGTTATTTACCTTTGTTGGGTCCGGTGAGAGATTGAAGGAAACGAATTATGTGTACTGACAACAGGCGATTTATTCATGCGTCCATTCCCGGTGAGGACTACTAGTACCTGACTGGTATAATCCCTATGCACCGACAACAAAGGTATACCAGAATTATACTGCTGTCGCTACACCTTATTTTTGGTCTTTTCGGGGGATCGCGAGACTAACACTCGAAGTTGTTGAGAAATGAAAACTGATTTGGAATCACTCGATCCAAGAGATAGAACGGTGTTTAAAATGTGTATTTATATGGACCTAAGATTCGTGTTTCTTTGAGAATCAGGCACGAGTGTAAGAACTAGAGATTGATTAAACTGTAAATTTAAAAAAAAATAGCACAAAAATATTGAAGTCTATTACAACACACTCAATATAAAAAATACTTTCACACAAATTATTACTTCGGTGATATCAATATTTTTATATCCACTTCTCAGCACCCTAAAGTTGTAACACAATGGTTTATACTATTTGTTAAACTATAACTATTGTTATATACATAACTATTGTTATACTATACTGATACGACGCAACAGATAGACAAACATATGGGTCAAACTTATAACATTTATTCATTTAGTCCTTTTTATGTCGGGAGTTAAAAATGACGGGAATTTGTCATCGTGTGAAGTTTCGCCTCTGTCATATAGATTTTTACTAGTTGTAAGGAGACGAGCTCCTGTCGAATATTTCTGAGTGCGCAGAACACAGAAGTGCAGCTCTGAGCTGAGTCGAGCGCGCGTTAAGAAAGCTCCAGATTTGTATCATTTCGCCGTTGCATATTGATTTATTTACATTTTTTGTAAATTATTACAAAAGGCGGACTTCATGCCTTGCAGCATTATCTCCCAGTCAACTTTTGGGCTAAGCAGGACATGAAGTGGTAGGGGAGTAAATAAATGTAGAAAATATAGAAGACAGAAAAGAGAACTAGTGTCTCTTTCTCAAGGTTGTCTGGAAGAAATCGCTATAGAAAAACAAGACCGCCTGCTTGTATTCTCTTCTTATAATGTTGTTTCTTATTTTTGTCATAATGTAACAATTATACCATAAAGAGTTTTATATATCTATCTAAGCAAATATTAAAACATACTATAATATCTATATGTGTGTGTGTGGTGGCGAGCTCGGGAGAGGCCTTATTAAGCAGTGGAGAGATATAGGCTAATGGTATGGTAATATCTATATTTATGTCTGTACCAACAACCGCCGATACGATACGGCGACGTGTTGAATGAACTTGCTTTGATATGCAGTTATGAGATACGTATACGAGCCGGCCGATTAATCGCGAGTCGGTTTGTGCCGTTCAAATTCGGATTGTGCCAGTGTGTACGTATCCGTCATTGGACTTAGTGTCGCCATGCATTTATCTGCAATCGGCAAAACGCAGTGGAATATCGAGAAAGTGATCAAGTTTATTGGTATGTATAGAGCCAAGGAAATTCTTGAGACCCGGGTAATAAAAAATATTATAATAAAAATCTGAAGTTCGAAGCATGGGATGAACAATCACTGAAAATGGAATGCGAAGTGTCAATGAAATCGCAGCGAAATACAATGGATACACGGTGCTAATACGGGTGTAAAGAGTGCATCCATAACCTTAATACGTCTTTAAGATACACGTGATGGATACCAGACGGTGATAGGCAATGGTGAAATGATACAACTGTGGTCCGGACTTTAAATCGCACCCTCAGTGGAATAAAGAAGTAAACCGAAAGTGATAGTGATATTTTTAAATTTATTATTTTTTACGGCCTTCTATTTAAAAAAAAAGAACAAAATATTTAAAACAAATTTTTGGTCATAATTTTCTCAAATATGGCGACAAAATTATGAAATGATCGCTTAAATAATGGTAATTATCTAAATTTCGATACAAGACGACTTACGTCTTAACCCGAGGGTGCGATATATAGGTTAGTTTAGTACTTATATATCGCACTCTCGTATATATCGCATATACTTATACATCGCACTTATATATCGGTTTAAATTTGCCGATGGGCTTGTCACGCCACACGGTCGTGACATGGTCGGCTAGTAATCACTCACTCTTCTCCTTGAGCTTCATGAGGTTGATTTGCGTGAGTATGGTGATGTAGGCGCCGCCCTCGTAGCGAAGGTCCGCGTCGAACCACACGCCTCGCGCGTCTACCGCCGGTGGCCACACGCGAGATACCACCGGGCACGCGCCCGCCAACGACAGCTGTGTCACTGTCAGCGGCGACATGAACGACGGCAGCTGACACGACATAAATATGTTGTCTCATTACATTACATAACAATACATCCTATGGAAACAACTTGCAATCTACATAAATATAATGTAGATTATTTTCCCTTCAAAAGAATTGACGGAGTGCGGCAAAATTCAAATCAAAGAAATATATTTTCTTTACATAAATATACCTCATAGTTAATTTCTAGAGTTCGGCTGGTGGTAAACAGTTAATTTCGCATATACTCGTATACGTAAGTACACTCGTGAGCAAAAAAACCGACTAAAGCTTTGTTTTCATAAATTTGAGGAAATGTTTCAAATATAACTACTTACAGTATGTATACACCATTTTAAATGTATGAATATCCTTTTACCAATAAAAAAAGGATATCTATTTTTTAAAATGTATCATTATTCAGGTGTAATAAAATTAAAACTACAGAGACCCCCATTTTCGCTCGGTTAGCTACGCGCATGGTGCGTGGCTTTCAACCCTTTAAAAGCATGCGTAACCCCCGTATTTTTATTACTCACTTATCAGAAGTTGACCTTTGAACGTCTCCGCCAATTACTCGATAATTATATTATCGAAACTATGGACACAGTGCTGTATTGCTATGCATAAACCGACTTGGTTTTTGTGGCTCACGGAAGCCCTAGTGGTGGTTTAACCGTTCACAGGTACATTGAGAATGTTCTCGTGGCTCACGTAGTTTCCTATGCCGGTTTAGTCGGCAATAACTTCATGCATGACAATGCGAGGTCCATGTTGCCGCGTCAGTGCGTCAATATCTGTCGTACGTCGGAATACCCACTTTGGCCTGACCTGTGCGAAGTCCCGCCCTTAATTCTATTGAGTACCTATGTGTGTAATGAGCTCAAAAGAAGAGTTCGAGCCACAAATTCTACTTCTGCGTCGCTTAGCGATCTAGTTTGCGATTGCCGAGGAGTGGGAAGGATACTGTGAGAAAGCTGAGCCGGTCGATGAAAAACCGGTTCCAAGTTGTGATAATTGATAGAGGAGGTAAGGTAATAGTACACTTCCCGGACGAAAATAATACACATCGGCGTTTAGAAAAAGACTATCGGCTAGCTTCGGTTTTGTAGAGCGTCGTCTCTGTCGTAACGGCACACGACAGAGACTAGCCGATCATAGTCGATGTGTATTACTTTCGGCCGGGATGTGTACTCAAGCTTAGGTTTCTGTAATAAAATTTGTTTAGTTGTGTTTAAATCCTGTTTTTTAACTTCATATTTTCACAATTTCTTCATACCATTGGAAAGGGCATAAATCCGGCTTTCTAATGATACCAAAATCCATATCATAACATAAACCTTTTATATTCGCAAACCCGTATTATATCCAGCAAGTCGATTTTTTGCTCGCGAGTGTATGTCAGTTCCAGCTAATGATGACCACTATTGGCGTTTGCCAGGAACAGGAAGTTCAGGAACTGCGTAAGCGACAATTACAAATTTTTAAAAAAGACGCGTTTTTTAATTACTTCCATACACTAAGGCATTATGAGTTTTCTTCTTTGCCACTTACGATGTTCTTCCAAAAAAGGCTCAATATTATTAAGAAAAAGAGATAGAGAAAATTGGGAAGGATGACAGGACTGAGAACAGGACGAAAAGTAGGTAAAACAATGGTAAAATGTTTTAATTGTATAAATATGATGATGATTCTGTCTCTTGAAACAAATATTAGACAGTTTTATATATCTTGATGGGTAAGAGATAACCCGTTACCTAGTTACCTATGTGACAAAATCAATTGTCTTGAGAAATCTTACTTAGGCTCATCCACAGATTCATCGCCTTGCAGTTGTGGGTGGTAGGCTACTTTTCAAAATATCAACTAATCGATGAGTTTATAATCGTGTGAACACACGATTATAAACTCCTTTGTAGCTCATTATCAACTTACTCAAAGTGGTTAGCTAGTGCCAACCGCAAATATAACGTTTTATATCAAACCTATATGTACATTTATTTATGCTTTATCACTATTTAGCCATGCTGTGATGATGTGAGTACTGTCACTATCGAGTACGGATTACTAAGAAAAATTCATATTTTTACCTAAGCATTTGAAATTTTGACTGTAAATATTTCTAAATATTCCATAAATAATTGTACATCTGTACTGCTTGTACAATTATTTATAGAGTTTATTACTAGATTAAAAATAATTATTGTATAATTGCTAGTTTTCCTAAATAAATAAGAAGGTATTATGTACAAAACGTACCTTGAGCGTGTGCAGTTTCCTTTGTATGCGGTTTTGTACCTTGGCGAGTATCCTCTGGTCCCTCATCACGTCGAACATAAGCCGCGCGAGTGCTGTATTCACCCACTGCACGGAGCAAGGTAGTGTGGCGCATTCGCAGTTACTTTGCGGGCTCTTTGGCTGTGCGAATATACGAAACCCAATTAAAACTGATTAAACTGGACACTCGCTACATTAAGCTTATGATCGTATAGTATCTACACTATAGGTAGGTACAGCCAGCAACAGGTCATCCTATACCCATAGGTACCTTAACGCATTCCTAATAAGGGCTAGTTTTCAATGGTTATTGGTACACTAGCGTGTTGCTAACCGTACATCATTTGATTAGTGATATACATAAACGATACAAAATTTACTTGCGACATCACGTGTGTCAGACTATTCCCGAAGACTGAAACCGTGGATTCTGCTTGTGATTTTGAGTAATTGACATGAAATTTACGCATTTTTTATGTAAAACAATGTATTCTTTGTGTTTTTTATTTAGCACACATGAGTAAAATTTAGCAAAAATTAAAATAAAAGATGTTTTTGGGGAAATGATAAATGGAAACCAATATCAAAGTAGGTAGTGACAATTTACTAGTTATCTTAATATGGAATACCCTGTTACCAAAAAATCAGAATTTTTAACATTTTGAATAAAATAATAATATTATTGGAAACATTGAGACAAGAATCAACTAAAATAAAAATTGACAACAATGAATTTGAAAATTCAGGCAGTGTAATAAAGGTATCTTTATGCAAAATATGTACAAATCTAATAAATTATCATCTTAATAAACATATTTTGATAATTAAGTAAGGTAAGGAGTAAAGTAAGGAATCACAAATTGAATATCGAGGGTTCCTAATGAAAGGTCCATATTATTATTAACATGGAACATTAACATTATTATATAGATGGAAACGACTACAATATTGGAAGCCACTCCATCATTACTCATTACGCAAATAATACTATGTAGATATTTAGCTACCTTTACAATATAGTAACTATGCAATGTAAAATAGGTTGGACGACTTATGTTCAACATGATAATTGTCCAATACGTAATTTCGTCCAAGCAACGACAAACGTGCAATAATAAATTTGTCCAAAATGTAATATGTCAAATATGAAAATTGTATAAAATAAAAAGTTAAAATTAATCCAAAATAAACTTCAAAAAAATTCTTTGAGATCCTTTTTAGTCAGTTATTTTATGAAAGGCATATTTGATCGACCGATTGGTGTAGTGGTTGGTAGTGACCCTGCTTCTTGTGCAAAAGGTTCGATCCCCGGTCGAAGAAACATTTGTTTAATAAAAACAAAAAAGACAAATGTTTGTTCGGGTATGGATGTGTGTTTGTCTTTGTATGTGGGGAGACACATACAAAGACAAACCCACGACATTGGTGGATGCCGGACTTCATGTTGCGTGAAACAGATGTCCGGCATGGAGCTTACACACCGCGAAAACGTGGGTGATGTGGCACGCCCATCGTTGCCCAGTAGATCAGCCTTGTCGTTTGCACTGTGGGCCGGTGTATCATCGAGTTTCCGCAGCGGTGGCAGGGACGACCGACAGAAGTTGTTCTCAGCAGCTTTGGCAAGCGATCAGAAAACCCTTCTGGCAAGAAGGGTAGTTCGCTAACCGATCACCAATTCTGCTGATGTGCTGGAATTTAGCCTTGGCAGTCGTCTTCTTGTTGGACCTCGAGGCAGCATTGAACTCTTTCCTCAAATGGGAGATATTCGGATCGCCAGACGCCCGCGCCGTGTATGCGGCCCGCTTTTTACAGCGGGCCTCTTTATAGGACCGGTTAAACCAGGGCTGACTCCGCCCACTAACGGGAACCATAGAACTAAGAATATGATATTCCGTGCCCTGACGCACCACGTCAGCGACAGAGTCCGTACAGACATCTGGGTCCTTCACAAAGCTGCCGCCAGGGATAGGATGCGTAAAACTCACGTAAGCTGACCTATAATGCCAGACTTTGCGGCTTTCCTGGGGACGGATGCCAACTGGTCCCAAAGCTGACAGGGCTGTTCGAACGAGGCAGTGATCAGATGAACCAAGTGGTGTATCGACGACGACACTGTACTCGTCCGGATGCATAGTCAGGCTGAGTTCCAAGGCGTATGGCTCTCAATGTCAGGTATCCTCGTAGGCGAGGACACTATCTGAGAGAGACCATAGGCCGTGGCAAAGTTATAGGTAGTTTTCCCCGGGTGGTCGGTAGTACGGGACCCCAATCACTCCTCGTGATGAGCGTTAAAGTCACCGAGGACTACCATCCTCGCGCAGGGGAGCCGCCCAAGCACAATGTCGATGGCCTTCTGTATGCGCTCAAAGAGACGAGACGTCTCCGTTTCATCGCTACGGGACCTGTAAAGGCATGCGTAAACTCGGGTGGAACTTCGATGGTCAATAAGATAGATATTTACATGCGGATACTAGGACAAAGCGCAGTGCCAGAGAAAACCTAGGTCACATGGGGTCTGCTGCAGGGTACAGAAGGCCCCCTGAAGCCGGCAGCAGCCGGGTTTTAGTCCGGTCTCCTTCTCTGGCACGATTGCTACTCTCAGGGATTATACACGAGCGGCGGGGCAGCCTCACGGGGTGGAGATTAAGTAATTGCCGAACTCGGGCCCCCAACAACCCGCGGGCGGCCAGCGGTCTGTATGCATACATCTCTCTTTGGGGTTGGCGACTAGCACTCACCGTCGGAACACGACACGGGCCTTACGGCATTATGGCGGCGGACCCCGATGGTAGGGTGGTAGCAAGCCACGGACAGAGTCCTCCCACCGCAAGAATGTTTGCCAGTACCTCGTCCGTTTATCAGTAGAGTGCATCACTGGCAGGTCCCGCTTGGCTTGGCTTAGGTCCCGAAAATTGGTGGATAGGACCCCTTACAACCCTTTCCGTATGCCATTATTCCAAATTTGAATACAGAGTACTGAAAAAAACGTCTTGCTCACAACAACTTTTTAACAAGTCCGCCTTTCTCACGGGGAAGACTTGAATTGGACCTTTAAAGAAAACAATGGTTTACCAAAAAAAATTTTTAGTCAGTAACTTGTAGTTTAATCAGTACTTAGTAGTACAATACTTCCTTCAGTAGCCTCCAAGAGCGTTTACGACGACCGTCATGCGGTTTGGCATGGAATCAATCAATGTCACTATGATATGTTGTGGAATGTTCTCCTATTCTTCCTCGATGCCAGTGTTCAGCTCCTGCAAGGTCTGCGGAGTTGGGTGGTGAGCTTGAACACGCCTCTTTAGCTCAGCCCATAAATGCACTATGGGATTTGTATCTGGGCTTCTTGCTGGCCATTCCATGACTGTGATATCGACGTTTGAAGGACGCTTGACGATTCCTGCAGTGTGCGCTCTTGCATTATCATGCATAAAAATGAATCCTTGGCTAACAAACCCAGCATATGGAATCCTATGAGTCTCTAGGCATTGACGAATGTAACGATCGCCGTTTAGTGGTGGCAGTCGTGGTCGTGTCACAACCTAATGTCCAGTTTTGCCTTCCGCGGAAATTCCTCACCAGACTATCCATAAGCCCCCGCCATAACTCACTTTCTCATCAATAGAGCACTGTATAAAACCTTCCATCATTACCATACACCATAATATTGGATTCATCAGTGAAGAGTAACTGGCTCCATTTACGTTGAGTCTAATACAAACGTTGGCGCGCAAACTGAAGGCGCAGCATCCATTATTTAAGGTCAAAATCGGTTCAAATCTCAAGAAAAACAATTAAACGAAACTATTATTGAAAAGCAACGCCATTTTTTAAATAAATAAAACTGCTCCTATTCAAACTTCAAGCTTCCTCTTTTTTCAAAACAATGAACTGACTCTGCTTTTCTTCTGTGGTTCAAATTTGAAACAATAGCACATCAAAATGATTTTTTCTTTGACCTAACATTATTTGTTTCAGGCCTTTATACATAAAAATGCAGGGTGGCTCGATTCAGGTGTCCGGGAGTGTATTTATAATATATTTCTGTCATAAATGCTACACATCAAAAGTGGATGTAAGAAAAATATAAAAAGTATGCCTTTGCCCCTGGTTTTTAGAAATTTTCGTTCTAATTTAAGTGGACAAGATATTTAAAAGCGTCAAAAATGTTGAAATTGACTCAATAATGTTCAATATGAAATTTGTCCAAATAATGTTTTAAATCCAATAATGTTTTAAAAATTTGGGTTACCTTTTATTACGGTCTGAGAGCATTTGTGGAATAAAAATACGATTAATTAAAAACTATTAATGTTTTTAATATAAATATCTATTAAATTTTTATTTCATTTAGTTCAATATCTTAAGAATACATTTTGTTTGCGTTTAATTAAAAATAAATAAGTTTAACTCATTAAATTGATATTTATCCAATTCAACTTATTTCTGAAAGTCAATATTCAGTTTGGACAATATTTAGTTTAGATAAAAATCAATTGAAGTTTTATACATAATTATTATGTATTGGATGATTATTATAATATTGGACATAAGTATATTGGACATAGGGTTTGACACCCTGTAAAATAATGTAGGGCACAAACATCGTTTTTCCGTTTCTTTTTGTTTTTGCTGCGCTCGTGCGGCGAGGGCTCCAACTGACACAGTACGCCCACTTCACACGTCTGTTTGCAACTCATGTCGTGACTCTGTTGTAATTGTTTTATGACACTTTAAAACATATCTCTCTTTTATAATGCAATCATAATGACCGTGTGGTGTCGGCTCGCTTTAGAAGCCTTGTAGACTTGTAACTATTAAATTTTTTCACTGCTAATAAAGGTTAACGTCGGTTTTTCTCTCCTACCTATCGTTGAGCAGTGTTTTTATTTAATGATTTTCCGTATTTAAGTTGCGCGCTTTTTAAAGTCATCGGAGCCTAACTCAGATGACTTTTTATAATAGTAAAATAAATTTACACGCGCGTGAAAACTAGATCTAAAACACAAGCACACACACATACACAGAAAAGATTACTCATGAAACTAATGTTGGTAATAGAGTAGCTGGGAAACTTCTATTAGCTGGGAAACATTCGTTTCGCGTATCTCGTCATTACCATAGTAGTTAGATCATTTTCAAGTCCTAGAGATGATTTTTAAGTCCTGTAAATCAGCACTTTGTCAAGATATTTTAATATTGATTACACGGATCGATTTCTAGTACGTTCAGTTATTTGATAAGTCAAGCATGTCTTGCTGCAATGGGGTCACTAATACAAAAAAAAAACAATTGAAGGTCAAAGGTCATATAAGATTAATTATATAATTATTTAAAAACTCAAATAATATACTATTAACGTTAGATTACCTCTATGATTTTGAACAGATAGGGCCAGAAGTTCTTCTCATAGGAGTCCAAGTCAGGCGGGAGCGGGTGCGACGGCGACGTGGGCGACGCTCCTTCTGATATAGACTCTTTGTTCTGAAATTATAATAAATACGAAGAAAACACTGTAGCCGAAGACTGAAAAGAGTAGCGATTAAGCTGGAAACGGAATACGTATTGCCGGTCAATGATAATTTTGACCACTTTAAAGTTGCGTTTCAATTTGACATTTTTAAAACACAAGGGCGACATCTTACTTGTCGATGTATATTTGAAACTTTATCACTGAACGTTTCTTTCGAACAATCAAACGCGAAATTCGATTTCTATGGACCCACCTTACATTAAGTGATGGCGATCTCCGAACGCCTCAGTTCTCATATATTTTAATTAGAAAGAAGTTGAGAAACAAAGCTTACGTGACGCTACCCTGAATGACGATCGTCACTGATGCAAACAATTTGGTGCAGCGTGTGTAAGGTGAGATGTGTGACGGTGTGTCTAGAAACATGCATCAGTCACCATCTGGTGTTCGATGAGAGCGGTTGTATAAAGAAAAATACGTAAATGTATAAGAATTCATGAAATATTAATTTAATTTCAATCGATTTATGTAATTCTTAAAATTGTCATAATAAATATAGCCCGATAAATCATCTCTACGTCGAAAATATCAGAAAAAAAGGATAATTCACTTTATTCATTTCCGACCAAGTGACTGCTCTGAACAAATGCTAAGAAATGCATGACAATAGTTTGCCGGCTTGAAACTCCTCCATATAAAGCATATATATATATACTATACATACTATATATTAGGTAGTCAGATAAGTCCGCCTTTTTATAGTGAACATAAAAGACTTTGTTTGTATTTCATAAATATTTAATGAACGGAATATTGTCCATTTAATTCAACTATCTTTCGTCATTTTTCTGGCAGAGCCATTATCCTATCGATATAAAATTTTTGGGGTATCTAAGCGAAAAACTGATTTAAATGGTTTATTTATACATGAATGTTGATTTTGAATTTTCTTGAATGTAATTTTACTTCATTTAGAGAATTTTGTAAAGAGAGGGATAAATTATAATCCGAAGGTGCTGGGTCTGGACTGTGTGGAGGATGCATTAAAACTTCCCAGCCAAGGTCCATAAATTTTTGTTTCGTCATCAAAGATGTATGCAGCCGAGCATTGTCATGATGGAAAACTACACCGTTTCTATTCATTAATTTTGGTGTTTTTCTTCAAGTGTCTGTTTAAATTTTACTAATTGCTGACAGTAGACATCAGATTTAATCGTTTGGCCATGTGGCAAAAGCTCGTAATACACAATGCCTTTCCAGTCCCACCATACACATAATATGACTTTGTTTCCGAATGAGGCCTGACTTTGAGAATATTTGTGATGGCTCACCTCGCTTAGGCCAAGATCGTTTTCGAACATTGTTATCGTAGATGATCCACTTCTCATCGCCTGTTACCAATCTCTTTAGAAATGCATCGATTTCATTTCGTTTTAGCAAATATCTCGCATATTCTATTCTCCAAGTTTCTTTCATTTAAAACATGCGGCGCCCAAACATACAGCTTTTTTGCAAAAGTCAGTTTATGCAGGGGATCCAAAACTGGTGAATGCTAAGCTCTTGCGCAATATAATGACTGCTAATGCGGCGATCGGCTTCAAGTTTTCAGTGATACCATCAAAAAAATCCTCAATAGGACGACCACAGCGAATGAACATTGTTCACATCAAAATTACCAGATCTGAATCGACTAAACCATTTTTTTGCCGTAGTTTTAGATAAAGCTATTCTTCGTAGACACCACAATTCTCTAATCGAGCACTAGAAGTATTCACACTCTTGTGGGAAAAAAATTGTAAAAACATATGTAATTTTCTCTTTATTAACTGCCATTTAAGAATTATTAAAAAAGATGAAAAGATAAAACTTTTAACTTGTAATTTCAATTTGCCGTCATTACACAAAAGTCAAATGGTATATCACTTTTTCGCAAGTGATCAGTGTTGCCAGAAATATAGCACGCTAAAGTCATACGTTCAAAAAAACCGCGAACTTTTCGAGACTACCAATTATTATTGCACGAGCACCACCACATTAAATTAGTTTCATAATAATTAATTTATACTCTTTTTTGACGCACTGTAAAATCTTTGTAAGTTGTATTCTCTTCTTATAACATTGTCCCTTAAGAGGCCGCTCATGAATTTGCGGAGTTTAGGTGAAAATGGTCGATTTTTAAAACCACGGCGGTTGGTTGCCCGTATTTATTCATGAAGGAATAAAGAATTTTAATACTTATTGATAATTAACTTTACATAATACCTGGTCGGACGCTCGCAGTCGGCTGTGGGTTACAGCGTCATACTCTTCTATGTACCATATGGGAACTGTTCATTGGACCGAGCAACTCAAAAAAATGTGTTTAATTATTTCAAAAAAAATATTTCAAGGATTTCCCTTACCCTCTTTCGGCTTCATCATCAGATACTTACGGCTGTGTAAAATATATACCTCTTTAACTAATGACGACGCAGAAAGACATCAGAAAGACGCATCCGAATAAGAAAATTCGTTTATAAATTATTATAAAGCATTACAACTTTTAATTTGGTACAGCAGCGCCCGAAGGTAGTTAGATCCACAACACCCATCCAGGAATACGCTCCAAAATAAGAGTAATCACACGTATCACACGGAGTGATACGTCTTCTCTGTGAAGCCCATCGGGCATCTGACGAGTCAATCGTCGTTCGATTGGCTCCAACTAAATCTAAATATTTACTACGATTGGCTCGAAATAAATCGTCGCCATTGTTTTATTTATTGTATAAAAAATTAAATATAGTATTTTGAATAAAAAATGTGTTACTATGAAGTTTTTTTTTTTTTTATATAGATTAGTGGGCGGACGAGCAAGCGGTCCCACGTGATGGTAAGTGTTACCGCCGCCCATGGGCACCTGCAAGTTAGAGACATGTAGTATAATGGTAAAATAATTTGCTGCTGTTCTAATTAAAATGATGAGAAATATAGACCAGAATAGGGCGAAGATTTTGCTAAAATTACATAAAATTCGGATTAATTTTCAAAATATTTCTGAATGGATATAAATTAATGGTTTCCCGCGAATGTGAATTCGCAATTTCATAATGATAAGCTTACTAGATATTTTTGTCACTATGCTTTATAATAAATGAGAAATAGTCATCCTAAACAACGACACGTTTTGAATTTTGCATGAAAGCTTGTTGAGACAAGCTTGTTTTGTGTTACTAAATAGAAATGAAATTTCTTTTCATTTATTTTCAATGAAACGAATGTCTAGGAAGGACAGTAGTTTCTATATCAGCAATAGTTAATGTCACTTATTAGTTATTTTGCTACAATTGTCGGTGAAAAAACACCAAATATGCGTGAAAAAGTTGAGCGTCCTCTTAATTTTGTCATAATTATACAATAAAGTTTTATCTATGTATATAGTAAAAAACTCACAGAGGTTTTAGCAAATGCAACGATGTCCTTTTCAGAGACCTTATACAGGGCCATTTCAATTCCGTCCTTAGATTCGGGCGCGGGTTCACTCGCGGTCTTGTCGTCGGCAGTGGAAGACTCAGCTGACACTGCATTTGCTTCCGTTATTGCGATGTTTAGTCGACGGTACCTAAAAACAAAAAAGTACTCTTAGGGCTGGCGTAGACTTGGCGAAGCGCAACCAGTTTTCGAGCACGTTAAAACAGGCGGTAGGTGCGTTGGTGTGTCTTTGGTCTTATTAGAATGTTGACAAAGTTGATTGTTGTTTGTTAATGATAACTACGCTTGGCTTCACCTGGTCTGCGCTAGCCTTTAGGGCGCTTATTAACGACATGGTTTTGTCACGGTACAGCGAGTTAGCCGCGCCTCCCGCAGGGAAACGCTATATGCCTGTTCACGACACTGCGAACCACTGGTGGAGGGACGGTTAGCGAATTTTATTTGTATTTTTTGAGTGATAAGCTGCCGATGTTTATTATGACGACTATCAAATAAGTATGCGATTGCATACCATATGCACAGAAAGTTTAAAATAAAATAAAACGTAACAGAAAATAAAAGAAATAATAGATTATTTACTTCTTTTACTTAAAAGAACACAAAACTCGAATCAGCTCGTGACACAATCTCGAGATTGTGTTATTGTGTGTCAGATGTTTGCGCGCGGTGAAAATGTCCGGTGTCGTTAACAAACTCTCATATATCTTCATACAACACTGTTCGATATCTCGCCATGGTTTTCACGGTGCATACGGCGGCCGTGGCATCGGCGTGTGAATTAACAAGCTCCCATAATGTATGGGTTACTCCCATAGTGACCCATACAACACTGGGAACGCAGCCGCTTTAAATTTTCACGGCGGCAAATCGTGTCGTTAACAAGCGACCTTATTATGGTCTGAGAGTAAGGCTTGATTCTGTGGCCTGAGTGTAAGACCTGATTCTGTGGCCCGAGTGTAAGGCCTAATTTTGTGGCCTAAGTGTAAGGCCTGATTTTGTGGCCTAAGTGTAAGGCTTGATTCTGTGGCCTGAGTGTAAGGCCTGATTCTGTGGCCCGAGTGTAAGGCCTGATTTTGTGGCCTAAGTGTAAGGCTTGATTCTGTGGCCTGAGTGAAAGGCCTGAGTCTGTAGCTTGAGGGTAAGGCCTCATTCTGTGGCCAGAGTGTAAGGTCTAATTCCCAACGACCGCACATGACTGCAGGGGCGAATTCGCAATGCATTAAGTTAGTTGTTTATTTTAATAAACTTTAGTAAACAATAGTACACTTTATTTCTTTTTTATATAAAGAAGATGACAGACGAGCAGACAGTTCAACTAGTGGTAAGTGGATACTATCGCCTATGGGCATTCGAGACACATGCCAACATCAGTCAAGAATAACAAAAGTTAGGATACCTGGAATATTTTAATTACATTAGATAATTAGGTAAATAGGATTGAATATTTGAAGTGGGGAGAGCTATCGCTGTCTTTGTCATTCACACATATGTAATATAATATTTAATATGTAATTGTCGATAACGTCATATCTCGAACAACGATGACGTCACAAATATGGGTCGTATGTCAAAAAGTGTCTTTGTTTGAAACAAAATCGACGTGTCAGAGGATTTTTTTTGAAAAAACCCCCAATTTCAGAAATAATGAAATTTTCGTTACTTTTCGAAAGCCCTGTATATATATTCTAATCTAATACTTTTTAGGGATTTCTAAGCCAACTTGTAAATTTTCCAGATATTTTGATGTATCTCAGGCAAATTAATAAAATAATTCTTTATAAATAATCACAATAATACTCACCACTCGTGCTTGTCGCGGCCGGTGCGTGTGAAAAGGTAGAGGTGCGAGTGCTTGTCTATGGAGTGTTTCACGTGTACACTCCACTCGCCCTCCGTTGCGCCCGTCTCTAATTCCTGCAAACATATAATAATATTAGGAGTGGTGCCCGCGACTTCGGTCGTTTGAAGTTCAGAGATTCCTGTGGGAACTCTATAATGGATTTGGATAAAAAGTAACCAAAAGTTAACCTGGCATATAAGTTACAACTATGCCAAGTTTCATTAAAATCCGTCCAGTGGTGTTTGCGTGATGCGCTTTCAGACAGACAAAAATTGTTAAAATTGTTGCTTTGGTCGTACTTCACAATGTGATAACTTTTTTAAAAGATTATTAAATGTACAGATACATTACGAAATATTGGCCATCGGCTAATCCGGAAACACCCGAACGCGTCATCCACGTCTATGAATTACCCCGTACCTCTAATTGCATACTTTATTACAAGATAAATAAATTTTTTTTATGAACATGTAACGAGAAATATACGAGTATGGAGCTGTATTTTCCCTTAAGAAACTAATGACATTATATCTTTACTAAACAAATCACTATCTATATTGCTAGATAATCGTATTACATTTTTTTCTATTTAGGTCTTATTTATTTATGTATATTTGCATACTAGATAATTAATTATAATAAGTATCTATGTAATGTATGTAGATATAACTTTATATTGCTTTTATTAGCCTTTTTCACATTATATCTGAAAACATCAATACCTAAATCGCAACACCTATATATCAATCATCACCAGTCAAAACGTTACAGATCAATTAGGAAATTTTGGTTGACCCTCTGGTTGTATGTATTCAATATCTTTCATGTCTTAATCACAATAATAGTAGTAGTCATCATCGTCACTTTCAGAATCATCAGAACTCTCAGAAGTATTAATTATTATTCTATCCATAAAATCATCCATGACATGTTCATATTTTCTATATTCATCTTCGCATTTGATTGCATGATCACAAACTTTTTTCCATTCATCTGGACCAACGACATTTTAGTTTTTACAATAACATTTTTTTTACTGTAGTCATATTCATACTATTAACATTTCTTTGAGCTACAACATAACCCTTAAGCTGCAACCACATGTTTTCAATTGCATTGAAATTCGGATGATATTGCATATTCAGCTAAATACAATACAGTGTCCATATTCAGCTAAAATTTTGTCAGTAGAATATTTGCGTCGTTTCTGTGTAGCTGTGTGTGAAAACGGCACGCACACAAGCAAGCAGTGATTAAAGAAACATAAAATATGTCTAATTTATATTTTTTATGAAATGAAGGTAGTAGACTAGCAGATATTTTATTAATTCAGCTGGTCGTAAGTGGATACTTTTGTCGTGGGACTATATATGCCAATATCAGTTCAGAATGACAAAAGTTAGTATATTCCTGAAAATGTCGCCATATTTTGGGGTATAAAAAATGTATATAGAAAAAGGATTGGGAAGGCTGGGAATTATAACTTTATGCAGTTTGCATAGGGTTTAGTTTTCAACCACTAACCATTAGCAGATTAACCACTCAAGACTATGGAAATATACTACAACAGATATAGATTAGTCATATTGACTAATGGGACATTTCTGTTTTTAATACAAAATGGTACTTACAGCCTCTTCCAGAAACTCCTTTATCTTGGATAATTCGTTTTCGTCCAAATCTTCTTCAGCATCGTCTTTGCAGGTGTTGTATGAAGATTTCGTGAATTCCATCTCAGCTTCATGAAAGGTGAGGTCATCTAGCATCTTATCAGTCTCGGGCTCAGTGCAAGTTGACACGTTGTCTGTTTTCTTGTCTGTGGAAAAATGTGTAAGGGACAGCGCACACCTGGCAGGAAGCAAAGCAGAACAATTTTGCGTAACAGTGAAATGTAAACTTTATCTATGTCCATTTTCAGTTGAAGCGTGTGCTTGAGCATACACGTTCCAAAAACATAAAATAACATTTAATGTAAATGTTTTAAATAAATGAATAAAAAAGTAAAAATAGGTTCGAATGTTTAATTGCTACTCTCTTTGAATGAATACATTAAAATGACACAGAACATCCGTATCAAGATAACAAAGTTTAAGTCCATCGGTTCTTAATTAAAAAATAAATTTTATACATTATTAATATCTTGTTGGAGTGCTGGACTTACCTCTATGCATTTTTCTTGCAAATCTATGTCTTAGCCCTTCTTTACCAGTTTCACCCTCATTTGGAATGCTGTAAACAATGCAATATTACGTTATATAATAGTGTTAATAATGTACTAAGACAAAGTATTAATATTTGACGTTTTTTAATATAAATATTTGATAGACAAAGACCTGTATACTATGGCAAAGTAATAACTAAGACACAGATTGATAAACAAACAAACAGATTGATACCTTTTCTCTCGTCGCCTCCACACAAACATCTTCTTTTTCTCTGGACTAGTGTTGGTCTCGGAGCTCTCCATTTCGAATTGAGATGGTGGTTCTTTCTTCCTGTCTGATAATTCTGTATTCTTTTTGTCTATCAATGTATTTTCTTTTTCTAGTACTTGGATTTTATCTTTTTCGTTAAGTATTATACATATAGGGTACTTTTTGCTCCATTGTCTGTAAGAATGATAGAAATGAAATTCAAAATTATTTTCTTCGTTTTGTACTGATGGTGATATTTATTTAAGTGATCTTGGCCCCTGGAACGACATGAATGCAAATCTTTTTGCATGTTATAATACCAAGGTTACTTCACTTGGTGGTATATGAGAGGAATTTTTTCAACATATATACCTCATTTTTTTACAGATTTAGCTATATTGTGAATATGAAAAACATATCTTCAGTTTTTTCTGACTAAAGAAGTTGCTTATAGTGTCCAGTGACTTAAAATCTTCACATGTTATTACCATGAAACCAAAGTTTTGTCGTGTTCTAAAAGTAGTTCTTATATTGCTTATTCCTTGAAATAATTAAGGCGAATAAAAATGCTGCCCGTCTGTACATTTTAATAGTATGCGTTTCAATATACATTCACAGATTAAAATGTGCGAATTACAGAACGAGATTAGCGAACAGCAGTACAGCATTTTGTAGACGCAAGCGTCTACAAAAAGGGTATCAGTTGCATGCATTTCAATGTATTGAAAGGCATGCGTTATATAATAACACGCAGGAGAACGGCATGGCTATAACCTGAGCGTAAGGCACATAGGAGATAACGTGACCCTCGAGCTATACTTAACATGAAATGTCGATTATGTTATGATATGTCTAACCGAAGTAATACTTCGCGTACAAAACGCGAGCACCTACTTACATCAAAATTTTCATATTCATGTACCTACATTGTGTAGACGGACAAAAAATCTGTTATTACTACCGTGAATTTAAAAACATTTACTTCTTACAAAATCCGTGGTACTTACCGGTTGTACCACGGGAAATTTTTCTTGGCCGTATTACGACCGACCTGTGGTAGATTTATTTTACCCTGTTACTACTGAAACATTCCAAACTATTAAAAACTATTCGAACTGATTAAATATTTATTATGAAGTGATGCTTAAAATAAAGTAAGGCTTCTTTAATATTCAAAGTAACAAAAAACAAATAAAAGTCTCAGTTTAATTAAACAGACAATTTCTTAAAAAAAATAACTAAATCAACGCAATATTTTTATTGCCAGGTCTGTACTCGTAATGTAATCATCTACGAGTTGCATGTTATAAAAGAAAGAAGAGGACTACGATTAATCACGAGTAGTTGAGTACATAATAAACATTTACAATCCCTTTTAATAGTTTGGATTTTTTCAGTAGTTCAGGCAACAACTAACTACTCCAGTAGTAGGTAACAAAGGCAATCAAATTACTCGTATTACTACTGGTAGTCACAGGGGCAACTAAGCAAAAACAATAGAACTTTTATTAGACGCTATTCAATATCTGATGTTTATACAAAGGACATTTCTCGCAACGTACGCTACAAACTCTTGTGACCTTATACAGAGAATGCAAGTAGAGCTTATTACAAGAACACATTAAATAATTCATATAAAGCGATAAGGGCTGGGTGGTATCATGTACCTCATTGTTGGTATTATTTTAAGTAGTCATTCATGTGTAACTTGTTAGCTTGCTATTTTATGTTTGACAAATTAGATTTTGTCATAATAATACATATACGAAAGTATGTGAGGTCGTCTGAGTAAAAGAATACTCTCGGTATGGACCATTAACTCGGGTTAAGATTTTCTTACCTAGATTTTTTGTTCCAAGATCCTGTTTAACGAGGAATATGCTCACATCTCTGGTTTTATAAGATAAAGGATTAAAAATATATGTTTTTTTATTTCACAAGTCTCAATATGCGGGGGGAACTAACACCACAAAGAAGTCCGTTTTCTTAGATAATATAACAAATGAATTACCGTAACCAGCCCTTTTTCATCGTCTACAGCAGAATATAGGTCTCCTCGTGAACATTGTCTCGTGCATGAGGGATTTAAATGCTTTAAATGCTGGCCAAGCCGGTTGGCGAGTCTATTCTTTTAGAGGTGATTTAGTACCACAGGGCGTGTGGTAGCGGGTTTGTTATCCCTTAGTAGCCCTTTACTACACCCACGGGAAGAGATGGAGTGGTGTTATTCCAAAGCGGGCCGATACCACAAGACCAAATAGATACATTTAGGTAAAATTAAAAAACTACCGGTATAATTTGAACTTGTTCCAACAAGAAGCATTATAAACTTATAAGTCTCAATAACACGGCAGCGCAAAAGGTCATTAACCCAGTTGTTCTCGGTCCAGTGGTCGCAAGCAAGGTTATGCGGAGTTCGGGCAACATGCAATAAATAGACCTTAAAACGCCTTATCGAAACCTTACTTTCATATGCTTTACGGTTTGTATTTCTTGTTCTGTTTCATTCATGTAGGCATATTTTGGAATGATATAATCGGTACAAATAAATATTATAAGTAGGTACTGATAAATTAAGTACAGGATTACCTCTTCCGTTTAGACAAATATGTACTTTACATAATCTATAACATAACATTAACTATAACATAATCATAACATACAACTCCTTTAAACTTCAGTAGGATGTAGACAATTTTCATGCTCAATGAATGACATTGAAATAATTAGGTCTAATAAAAAGATAAATTGATTTGCATTTTGGACAACTGTACAAACATGCAACTAGGTTTTCTTTATTACTGTTAATACTGAAAAAGACAAAGGAAATATTTACATAATGATAATGTTATGAAAATTATTTAAAGATTCAACTTAAACTTGACTAGTAGGTACATTCATTTTTGAATTGTCGGTCATTATTCGATGATCTAGCTGTTCAAATGCCTTTTATATCATTAGTTTGTGGTGATTGCTGGTTAACTCAGCATTCGGAGACGTTGCGTCTCTCTGTATTCTACCGCCTGTATGGGGGGATGCTCTAAAGAATTTTTCCATATAATTCACACCTCGGGTTTCTATAACCGCACCTTCCGTCACAGAAGTGCGATCCATCCGAATTTCCTCGATACGGAGGTGTCGCATAATGTTCGGTCCAAAAATTATTTTATATCGTGAACCCGTAAGCTGTGGAACGAACTGCCTCAGGAGGTCTTCCCATTAAACTACGACATAGGGTTCTTCAAGAAAGCTGTGAATAGGATTTTGCAAGGTCGGCGGCGCGCCCGCATGCTCCCTGGTGTTGCAGGTGTCCAAGGGCGGCGGTAACACTTACCATCACGTGGAACCGCTTGCTCGTCCGCCCTCTTCTCTATAAAAAAAAAGCTACGATATGGGGTTCTTCAAGAAAGCTATGAATAGTATTTTGCAAGGTCGGCGGCGCACCCGCATACTTCCTGGTGTTGCAGATGTCCATAGGCGGCGGTAACACTTACCATCACGTGGGACCGCTGGCTCGTCCGCCTACTTCACAATAATAAAAAAAACTGCCCGAAAAAGAATCATTGAACAAAAAACAATCATTGAAAAAGGAAGAAGAAAATCATTGGGGTAGATATTTATTTATATTCATTATCTCTTTTTATGCCTTTATTTAAAATTGTACTCCTTACTTCATTTCTTTCATCGCTAGCTCCTTAATCATAGATATCTATACATCTTCTATAGGTAGGTACATAATAATAAAATCGCAACGAAGCTGTGTGCAGTACATAAAATATTTTTGATAAAAATAAATAATTGCAGTGTACACTATAAATGACACGTAACCTAAAAAACATTTTTTGGAATTTTTGCCTGTTTGTCCATACATCTATCTGTATGAACGCGCATTACGCAAAACCACTGGACGAATTTTAACGAAATTGACAGTTATAGCTTATGTGCTGGGTTAACATTTAGGCTACTTTTTTCCACATTAATAATAAATATCCCACAGGAATCAAGCTAGCCGCACATACTATAAAAGCTACGCTATTTGAAAATGTATATTGTGTTATAGATGCAACAAAATTTAATACTACCTTCTCTTCACAAGTCCTTTAGGCAGCAGTATAACTCTCGCGCCAGTCAGGTTGTACAGTCTGTGCTGATAAAACGTTGCTTTCTCTATTTTTTCATCCCACAATGCTTTCTTTGGAATTTTTGTGGTGGTGTATGATATCCGCAAGTTGCAACCTATGTACAAACTTCAATGATTTTATTGATGAACACATATTAACGTTGTATTCGTGATTCTGGATTCTGTTCATGATTCTGAGTTCAGTGACACAATTTATGCTATTTTCTTATAGTATGTATAGTATGAGATATAAGTAGTGAGTGAGATATGCCAGAGCCCATACACTTTCTCCAAATCCACTCATATTTCTCCAAAGGCGCCTTTGATACCTTTGATCATTAGGGGGTGTGCCAACGTTTGTCATTCTGGATTGATGTTGACATGTATGGCGGATGTCCATGGGCGATAGTTTCTATGTTAGACAGTATGCTCGAATGCCGCCCTTTTCCATCAAAAAAAAGGTTTTAGCCAATTTTTATACAAAGCCCAAAAAAAATATGTTTACCAAAATGTATGTAACATTTATATGTATGTCAATTAACATAGAATCTTGAATTGAATGCATCGTTACGCTTTCGTAAAAGTTCAGACAGCCTGTATGTGACATTGTCTGAGAAAGAAGAACTTATTGTTGGATCTAATTTCACAGTTATCGAGACTTCAGTAGTCTTACAAAAATAAAAAGAATCTTGAAACAACAAAATATCAAGTTAGAGGATATTCACCAACTTCCATTACATTATGTCTGTGATAAAAGCAATAGCTTGTGATAGCATAGGGGTAACTATTCTGAAGTCATATTTGGACCAGTGACTGGATTATGGAGTACTTATGGATTTATTCAATTATTACTAGTTTGGCAGTGAAGGAAAATATTGTCAGGAAAGCCTTCATGAGCTGAAACCCCCTCGGGATGATGAAGGCGCTTATGCACCTTAGTGGAATGTCTGATATAAATAAGGGCTAGAAATTTGGGTACACTAACATGTTGTTATTGTGTTCAAGCTTATAGATAAATACATTTTGTATAGCTAAGTTAGATAACATTTGTAGTGGTGTACAAGATAATGGTATTATCAGTTCTTTGTTATATCAAATAGAAATTGAAGAAATACTACATCTTATGCAAACATAAGTATTATTTCAACATGAATGCCTGTACAATGGGGAATGCTCTGAAGAATTGTTTAATATAATTCCCACCTAGGGTTTCTACAACCGCACCTCCCGTCACAGAAGTGCGGTCCATCCGCATTTCCTCGATACGGAGGTGTCGCGCACTGTTCGGTCCAAAAATTATTTTATACCGCGAACCCGTAGGTTGTGGAACGAACTGCCTCAAGAGGTCTTTCCATTGAGCTACGATATGGGGTTCTTCAAGAGAGCTGTGAATAGGATTTTGCAAGGTCGGCGGCGCACCCGCATACCCCCTGGTGTTGCAGGTGCCCATGGGCGGCGGTAACACTTATCACCACGTGGGACCGCTTGCTCGTCCGCCCACTAATCTATAAAAAAAAAAAAAATATGAAAGTAACTCAATTATATTACTGTATAAAAAATGAACATTTGCACGGTAATCACAAAAGATATATTTTAATAACAAGATGCTATACTTTAGTAATAAGTAATGCATGTTTGAGATTTTTCCCCAAAAGTAGTGGGACCGGGAGGGCACAACAGCTATGAAATAATTTGACTGTGATCTGTAATTACCCGTTTCACACAAATAAAATAAATAAATATGTTATATAGCTTAAAATAATAATGAATCTAATTGGTTGAGTAACTATTAGACCATAGTTGAAGACCTTTCCAAGTTTAGTTTGGGCCATTTCACGTCAGATCACTCGGTCAATATTTTTCATGTCTTTCGATTTTTATGAAATTTGGCATGCTCGTTCGGGTACCCAAGAGGGTTCCAAATTCCAAATTTGAGGTCAGTCGGTCAATGAGTCATGAAGTTACGGGTCACTGAAAACGGGTCAATTTTCGGGTCACGGCCGGACATGTATTAGATTATCGCTTATAACTCCCTCATTTATTGAGCTAGAGGGTCATGTAATATATCATTGAAAAGGTATTTGAAAGCTGAATCAAATGGTGCCAATATCTCAGAAATAGCATCATAAATAAAAAAAGTACGTTTCCCAAAACTTCATGGACCTTGTCCTTGACCTGAAAAAAAAGTATACCAACAGATTTTTTAAATCTTTGTGGAATCTGATTCAGCATCAAATGTACATGAATACTGCAAATAATCAGGGTGGGTAACTCATGGGCTCATGAGATATTGGTGTTTTTGTGACACTGCTGCGTCGCGATTTTGTGACATTTCGCAATTTGATGTATTCAGCAAATCAAAACTGGTAAGTTATTACATAGCAAGTGATGAAAGTCAGTTAAAGAGTAGTGAGTTAGATAATATATATAAGTGAGACAACATATTGCTATCAGATGGAAATATATATGTTATTAGTTTCAACGTTTGGCGGTAAACGTCATTGCGCATAAGAGTTCTTGATAAGATTTCAGTGTACATAAACGTGTTGTTGCTATGTATTCTTCATATTCAACTTAGCTGTAGCCTCTGCTGCTACTGCAGCGCTTAACTGATACGTCCTTCCTGTCGGAGTTGTTGGATTCACAGCCATTATTACATGTCCATGAGCAATGACCAGATCATCATTTATCTTTGGAAAAGTGAATGAAGGCGATGGACCGGCGGGATGCAGAAATCGAACTTTCACTTCATGTCTCTCATCAATACGTTCCAACACAAACGCAAGCCACCACTGTTGGTCATACTCACAGATGATATATCCACTAATTTCGTTCCTTGGTATCAGTTCGCGGAGATTTGCCAGTCTTACGGTGGTAGAAGACAGCATTAGAATACCGCTTAACAGTTAAATTATTTCTGGTCGTTGCCACAACTGATGTGATTTGATTTGTTACAATGCATTAAATTGTCCATTGACCCAAGTTATCAATTATAGTTAATGATATAATCTGTCACACAGAAGTCTAGTAGGCCTAGATGCATTTTCTATCAACAATCATGACTATGATAATGAAAGTTTGACAAGTTTAGAAGAAAAGAAATTTTTGTTTTTTTAAATTAAATATTTTGTTAAGACAAAGATGGCGGTTTTCTTCTACTTCTTTGTAAACTTGTTTGATGAGCATTAGTCATGAGCTTTAATGTCATCTATGACTAATATATTAATAACTATTAGGTAATGACAAGTTACTGGCTAAACTCCGAAATGTCACAAAATCGCGACGCAGCAGTGTCACAAAAACACCAATATCTCATGAGCCCATGAGTTACCCACCCTGATTATTTGCAGTATTCATGTACATTTGATGCTGAATCAGATTCCACAAAAATTTAAAAAATCTGTTGGTATACTTTTTTTTCAGGTCAAGGACAAGGTCCATGAAGTTTTGGGAAACATGCTTTTTTTATTTATGATGCTATTTCTGAGATATTGGCACCATTTGATTCAGCTTTCAAATACCTTTTCAATGATATATTACATGACCCTCTAGCTCAATAAATGAGGGAGTTATAAGCGATAATCTAATACATGTCCGGCCGTGACCCGAAAATTGACCCGTTTTCAGTGACCCGTAACTTCATGACTCATTGACCGACTGACCTCAAATTTGGAATTTGGAACCCTCTTGGGTACCCGAACGAGCATGCCAAATTTCATAAAAATCGAAAGACATGAAATTTTATTTTATTTATTTTTGAGTGATCTGACGTGAAATGGCTCGTTTATTTTGTGGTAAAAATATCCCATTGTGTTTATCAGTATAAAAAAAATTGAAAAACTGCATCACTTTTATTGGGTAAGTGGTAAAGGCAATGTTTTGTAAGAATTGCTAGAACAATCCTAAAGAAACTTACAGACAAAGAACATTACATTTAGTGTCAGTATTACTGAGTCAATGTGTAAAGTAATAATGAGTAATTAATTAATTAATCAGTGAATAATTAGTAATGTTGATGAAAATTTGAGTTGGTGCAAAAATGTGGCCTGAAACTTTTTTTAGCTATTTATCTGTATGATGTTATCGCAAGTACAGGAGTCTTATGTTTGGACAAGATAATCTCCCTTTGTTACTGATAACATGACTCACCCTCCAATTTCATAAATGCTGTCGTTGTTTTGCCAATATGGTATGTGAGAGGGTCATAGTCCGGATATCTATAGTGGTTTATCCAGCCCTGCAAAAAAATATCATTATTATCCTGTTTTATGAAATGGATACATATATTAAATTTGATTTTAATTACATACCTCGTATTTCTTCAAAGGCGTATGTTCTTTGATTGTTGGTATTGTGTATGGTATAGGTATAGTGTCTGTATGTTTCAATTGCAAAAAACTATTGTTTGATGGTTCCCATTCACTAAAGTAATTATCTAGCAGCCACTGTTTCAAATTACTTATAAAATAAAAGAACCAAATACCTAGTAAGAAACCATTCCAGATGTTTGAATTTGGGAAAAGAATATAGTTAATGAATACGACAAATGTTAAGAAGTACATTAGAAAATTAAAGAAACTAGTCTTTTGTTTGAGTGGTGGTTGGAGTTTAATGTTGGTTTTGCTTGGAGGAAACCCAAAGTTGGCAGGAGTTGGTGGTAATTTAGTAGTGAATATATCTGCAGGGGGCCTGGTATCAGGGCAATCTTTGCTTAAGTGAGTTACACCACCAAAACAGTCTATATTGGAATCTTCAAGTGCTTCTATTCCAGACTCCACTTCCATCATGCTACTGTCATCAAATAAATCTCTTGCACCATCTGCTGAATCGCTGTGAACTGGACAAAAGATACCCCTTGTTCATAATAACTATATAACAAAATTAACTTGCATTTTTTTAAATATGTTTCTTTACCTAGATTCTTGTGTGTGTCATCACTGGATTCAGATTTGTTTTTATTATCAATGGGTAAACTCGATTGACGTTCAGTGGCCTTTGCTGTTATCGGCTGGGTCATTTCAGACAGATTCTGCATACTACTGTCTAATGAGGACACCTATGAAAAATGATATAAATTAATTAAAATGTTGTTTATGAATTTTAAAATTTCATAGGGCATTTTATAAAATTGTCTGCCAAAATATTTTCTTTTACATTGTTGAACATCATAATAAAGACCAATATAATCATTTAAAAATAAGCATACAAATAATTATTTAAAGGTGTGAGGACATGCTAAGTAGACAGATGACTGAAAATAAATGAGAGAGAACTTTAGAATTAAAACATTTTTAAAATATATGTTGGACAAATTCACTACCTGGTTGTCTGTGTCTCCTACACTCTGCTGGTCATCCTTAATTGCTGAATTTTCCTCAGAATCTGACGTGGAGTTGTCTCTTTGCATAGATTTTTCTTTTGTCTCTGAATTTAGAATACAATACAGATTCACTTAATGGTCTAATAAAATAATAAGAGAAATTCATCATTTCTAATAGGAATATTAATCTACATTCTACACTGACAGTGTCTTGCGGTTAGATGGTTATGATAAAAAAATATGCAAAACAATAAAGTATAGATAGGTACCTTCCAGAGAACGTGTTTTTATATCTTCCACAGCCTGAGCAATCTTGTACTTAAAGTCATGAAATATCTTCCAAGTTTCATTGCTCCCATCTTTCAAATCAGAAGCTGCATCTGATGTAGTGCTGCTCCTCTTACCTAAACGATTCAAATACTCTTTCATTGGTGAGGATGTTACCTCTTTAGGAGCTGTTGTGTTACGAACCTCATCACTCCCTTTACTATCTACAGGTTTGCTATCTTCTACTTTTTCAACAGATTTCTCTGTTCGAATGGATTTAAAATATTTGTCTAAGAGTGATGATGATTTGTCGATTTTCTTGGGACTAGCATTCTCACTCTGAACACTCGGGGAAGCATCACAATGAGGTGTAGGGGGATCATCTTCGCAAATATGAAATAGCTCCTCTAAAGCTTCATTATTAGCATTGTACCTAAATGATAAGGTGTTTGGCGATTTTCCTGAAATAAATGGACTTTGTAAACATCACCAGTGGTATATGACACTAGTTTTAATACAATACAATGTGTAATATGGTAGAGGGTAGGTGTTTAAACATGTCTAATACTATGCCGGAACATCTTATGGTACACAATGGGAGTTAGTTGAGTAAATTACGCGTTTGTTATTGTCTTTGTTGTCAAAGAAACAAAAATATTAGCGTTATTATAGGGTTGTTTACTGATTATAGAATGGCTTTCATGGTTAGTGTTGTAGAATACAGAAAGAATACGAAATTGAGATAAACATATGTTACAACAATCGCGAATTGTTGTGAAATATATATCGGTAATTCCCATCCGTTTACCTGTGCCGGAGACCTCCATAATTTTACAACGGCTTGGACAGCCAGTTGGTTATATAGTTAAATCACAATAAAGACACATATTTAATTAATACTAGACGCACTTAATTATTTCTATTTATTTTTAACTAAATCAGCTAGAAAAAAATATATTTTCCACGAAACGCTGGAAAATAATTTTACGTAGATTTGACGTTAGAGATACAGACATTAGAAACGTCATTTCTAAAGTTCTTCTGTCATTCATTAAAATCGTCAACTTGACTATGGTTAGCAATTAAACAACTTTGAACGGTTAAATGTTAAATAATAATAATGTTAAATATACGCGATTTAAACTGTTCATGCTATGTTAATGTTAATTGCTATGTATAGTAATCGCGAGAAACCTATGAAAATATTGACTATAGTTATTTGTATTTGAAGGATATTTTCCGTGAATCAAGTCACTTGAAATCATAGCAGTTTTAAAAAAAAATAATAAAAAAAAAATCCTATACCTGTGACTAATATTGGAACAAAATCTATAATAAAATAACACATCAAAACAACTTGTCAATGAATGTATAACAGAAATAGCGCTGGAAAGTGCTAAGAGTACCATTTTATTGTTTAGCAACTAACGAATAATAAATATTTATTTTATTAAAATAATCATACCTTCACAATAGTTAGGTACATTCTACCCAACTAGATCTTGATCAAATTAATGGTTAACCAGTGGCAGATTTTAAACTTTGAACGCATTTAGTCTCAGTACGCGGCAAACGAGAGGGGCGGGGGAGGCGTCAATCGAAGCGCAACAGTGTGCCCAACTTGGCATTTTTTAATGCTAAATTTAGCATAAAGCTTATAAATTTACCCAGTTTAGCACAAAAATTTGCCATTTAAACTTTATTTGATAGGTAGGTACCTACAACGTGACCATTTGGTGACCACAGACGTCTAAATACATCCCTTTACAGACTGGAAGTAGGTACATCGAAAACGCAGTCACATATTATAAATTGATTATCATATCATAAACACCTTGCACGGAAAACACCTTGAAGTATAAACTATCACTTAAACCACAAAACGCCTAATACAGATTTTTTATAATAATTAATCAAAATCGTCAACTTATCGAGTTCCCGTCAAAAAATCAAAATTTTTGTTGATATTTTTTAAGTGTAAAGGGAATATAGCTAAGACCTAAAGGAGTAACATCCAGATTTTAATAGTTAGTATTCTTTTTTAAAGCATAACTCAATTTTAATTTTTAGTGTCGTTTCGACGGTTATAAAATATATTTTAAATTACCTTTCATTTAATTTTCTTTTCCGACTTTTTATTACGGAATTATCTAGAAAGTTTACACTGAGGAGATGGTAAGACATTGAAAATAACTACCGAGGAAACGAAATATGTATTTCGAGGTAAAGGGCATTTAATTTTGTTATATTCAAATTTATACACCATTTACTTAAGTACTAAATTATTTTTTTCATTTCATTATACATAGATTGATAATACTCCGGAGCATATAAGGAGAGCTCGAGAAACGAAAGCTACTAAGAACATATTACTACCAGAATATGAAACACCGCGACTTAGTTTAGCTCCGTTCTCTAGGCCTGCACAAGTGGTCTTTGACAATGTACTTATTGGGACTTCTTCTGAACGAAACTTAGAAGTCTACAACCCCAATAAATGCTCTCAACGGGTAATTATGATTTCATATTTATATAATAAGTTATGAAGGTGAACATTAAAAGATTACTATTATGATACCATATCATTAGATGGCAACTACAGGAGCGAGTCTCGCGACGATAATCTCTCCATACCACTAACAGTAACTACAATAGTAAATGAGCTAATCTACATACAATGATATCCCTGTGTCCAAATTAATTTTTGTTTGTTTCGGAATGGCTAAATTCTTGTGTCCCTAATGGCCTTTCAAGAGTCACGTACGGTTTAGGCCACAAGAGACATGTATGGTTTAGGCCGAACGCAAAAGGCCTTTAGCCAGTAGCAAAATGTGTGTGGAGCAACGAACCTAAGGGCTCACCTGCTGGTAAACCTGCGGAAGGAATGGACCATGGCTTAGTGTGTTGCTTTGGCAGAGTACCTCGGGATCACGAATCGGTGCGAAGCGCCCAGGCATGTGTCTATACTTGGTAAAAGTGTTCACTGAAGGCCTGTAAGTGCTCACGACATAGCGAAGGGGATGCCCTCATCTCCACCGGCAGGGATGGTGTATATGTGTAATCTGTGAATTGAGTGTATGAACCGCATTGGTAGCAGGACGTGCCGAAAACGACGATGGTAATAGGGAGGGTCATTCCTATCGCGGATATAGGTTAGACTGGCACTATTAGGGGATTGGGACGATGTGCGACTCTGTAGTAGTAGTATCGGGCGGAGTCTTTGACGTATTTGACCATGGAGGGAAGTTCCAAGTTCTTGTGGAGGTCAACATTGTGAAAGTACAGTTGCGAGGCAGCCATGAATCTGTTTTACAGGCTGTGTGTATATATGTGTTAGCTTTCAAAAGTAACTATTATACTTACTGTAGAGGGATATGTTTCATACAATACTGAAGTTACTGGGAATCAGAATAGTGGCATTGTTATCTATATTAAAAATAATTTATCATGTACTGTAACTGAACCTGTTTTTACTGATGCAATGTGCATAATTCATATATTAAATTGGCATTAACATAATAGGTTGGGGAGAATGTCTTTTCGTATTTTGTATATATGAAGTTGTGATCCAATATCTTTGATTGAACTGTTTGTATCTGAGGGGTTATGATACCATTAAAAAGGTAACATTTAAACAAAAAGGAAATAAAAAAATTAAAAACTGTTTCCCGACATTTTTCAATTGTTTTTCTGTCCAAGAAAATAAATGAATCTAAGGAAGAAATTCGATACATTTTAAAGTTTTATTACAAAAAAGGTAAAATGCGACACAAGCCGCGAAAAATTTGTGCCATTGGACCAAATGCAGTGTCAGTAAGAGTAGCACGAAGTTGGTTTAAGCATTTTCAGTCGGGAAATCTTAATATTGAAGATGCAGTTCGCTCCGGTCGCCCTGTTACCGATAAAGTTGATGCCATTTGTGAAAAAGTGCAGTAAGATCGGCATATAAGTAGTTACGACATTGCTGATGAACCGGGCATTGACCACAAAACAGGTTTGACTCATTTGAAAAAGTCTTTGGGACAACATTGAAAAAGATATTTGGGTACCACACGAGCTCACTGAAAGAAACCTAATGAACCATGTACGCGTTTGCGATTCTCTATTAAAACACAATGAAACCGAACCATTTTTGAAAAGATTGATCACTGGTGATGAGAAGTGGATCACTTACGACAAGAACGTGCGTTTGGTTTAAGTGCGGCCAAGCTCTACAGACTGTGGTGAAACCCGGATTAATGCGTTATAAGGTGATGTTGTGTGTATGGTGGGATTGGAAGAGCATCGTTCATTATGAGCTTTTACCGCCGGGCAAAACCAGCTGGTGAGACTAAAGCAAGAAATTGCAAGCAAGAAATACCCTATGTGTGATTGTGGCTTCCCAACCGATACCAGTTGTAACTAGTTAGTGTAACCTGTATTTTAATGTGAAGTTGTTAAATAAATAAATAAAAATACCTAACAAATAAGCATACTAAGGAATAACAAAGCCACTGCCACAATTTGTGAGAAACTACACCAGCTATACATTCCTCCTGCTATGAAATGTTCATCTGTGTGTTTGGAGTTAGTGAGATTTGCCAGAACCCTCTGTTCATCCCACCCTGTTGAATGGGAATTATAATGGAACGAGAAAATAGTCTCATATTCCCCACTCTTCAACCAGTCCAATCTATTTGACTGCAGAGTACACTACTACTCCCTGTCCCATCTTCCTCCATAGAAGAATGGGGAGTGTAATGTGACAGGGAAAATTCCTCATTTCATTATTGTCCTTCCTAATCCTTCTTAACTAACTGTCTTCCTAATCTAAAGGTAGTCATGGGTATGTCAATGTTTCTCATTGTTGACTGGTGTTTGCATGGCAGCATCTAGTTACCACCAGGTGGACTGTGTTATATCTACCACCTTTTTCCTATACAAAAATAATTGCAAATATTGTTTAATATCTTCATATAATTTTTTTTCCTTTTCATCATCCCACTGCAGGGCACAGGCCTTCTCTAATAAATTATTAGGGAGATTTGGAGCATGTGTATCCACCAATCTGTACTAGGCCTGCATGGTGTATTAGGGCCCATAACCCTACCCCGTATTATTCTGATAATAAATAATACTAATGTGATTTCTCATTATTAATATTATTTAACATTGTCATGTAATAGGCGAGCAGCACTAATGCTTATTAGCATTAATTACATTGTCTTAGCCAGTTCTTTGTTAGTTTGACATATCATCTAAATCTCGAACAGTTGTATTTCTTATAATAGGATCTTCTATGTTTGGAAAAGATAAATCATAAAAGATCCTAACATAGAATTAAATGTAATCTACTGTTATTTAACAGATCCGCCTTGAACGTGGTCTACCCCTTGGTCTACACATAGAACTGCCAGCAGAAGGGCTAGTGCTACAGCCAGAAACATGCTACTGTCTACGCCTGATATGGATACCTATGCAGCCCATAGCTGTTCGGGAAACTATATACTTCATCAACGAAGACAGAGGCAGATACAATGTTGTTGTTGTCCTGAAATCTGTCATGGTAATTTGAAATCTTTACAAGCAACATCTTTTATTACTGAATGATATCTTTATGAATTCAATTACACATTTTATAAATAACTAATGTATCACTATCTGAGCAAAGGGACATTATTGTCGGTATGGACTTTGGAATATTTTTTTAGAATAGATTTGTAATTGCAATTTTTGTTATAGAGTTAAAGATTTAAATTATCGTATTTTCAAGATTGTTTGTAGGTAGGTGCAGGCAGCACATATGGTTCTAATACTAGGTTGATCAATATATTTTTGGAAACGTATTGAAACGTTAGAAAACGTTATCTAAATTGTATTTATGTTTCAACGTAATCACCTTCTAATGTAATACACCTTGAATAACGTTTTGAAAGTTGCTCAATTCCCTTGGAAAAAAAGCTTAATCCGGGGTATCGAAAAAAGACTTTACAGCGCACATGATCTCATCATCTCTGTGAAATTTTATAACACGCGAGTGTTTTTTCAAATTGGTAAAAAGGTGAAAATAACTAGGAGCTAGGTCCGGAGAATATGGCGGATGCTGCAAAACGTTAAAAACGTTAAAAAAGCAAAACGTTTGGACGTAGAAAAACTATTCAATGCAAATGAGAAAAAGAAATGCATTTTTGTAGGAGGAAACAGGGGAATGCAAAACCTTTTTTCGCCATACCTATGTATTAACAATTCTTACCCCAGGCCACCAAGGTTGTGTTAGCTTATTATTTTATAACACAATTATTATTTTTCTGTTTTAAAGATTTCACTAGTCTCAATATCTTGGAACATAGAATCGTCAATTCTCCAGGTCCTTATTCTCCAATAATGTAACAAATGTTTCCTTGACTAAAAAATGTAAGCAGAATCAGATTTCACATCTATAGTCATATCAAGACTCTTTCTAACCAGTTATCAAATTAATTCTTATTCTAAAAGAATATTACAAATACGAGTACGAGGGCCACACTGAAAGTTTTCGGAATGAAAAAGAATGAAAAATTACACCGAATGGCCAAAAATCTATTTATTGTTTCTCAAAATATTCTCCGTGAGCGTCAATACACCTTTTCATACGAATAAACCAATTTCCATAACATTTATTCCACTCCTCCGTGGTGACCTCGGAAACATGTTTTTCATACTCTTCGACAGTCTCTTCTGGCGATGAAAATCGTTGACCGCGTAATTGGTTCTTAATTTTTGAAAACAAGAAGAAATCACAAGGTGCAAAAAGTCCTTCAAAAAGTCGTTTGTCTGTTTGGCCGTGTGAGAGCTGGCATTGTCATGGTATAAGATTACGCAGCGTTTACGGTTGTTTTTACGGAGTTCGTCAATAACTTCCGGCAAACAAATTATCGTGTACGAATCAGCATTCACGGTAAGCAATAGTAGCCATGTGTCGTTTTTCTAAAAAAGCGATCATCTGCTTTCCAGCACTTTGCACACGCTCCACTTTGGTGGGGTTCGGCTCATCTGGAATGACCCAAATTGTCGATTGCTGCTTTGTTTCGGGGTCGTAACTGTAAATCCATGTTTCGTCACCTGTTACTATCGTCATAGCATTCGGAGAGACGTTGCGTCTCTCTGTGTGTTCTACCGCCTGTACAATGGGGAATGCTCTGAAGAATTGTTTAATACGAGGGCGGAGTGATAAGTCTGGTAAAAATGAAACAAGGAGTTAACTTTATTTAGAAATTATGATTTATTTTTCAACGTAGTTTCCTTCAACTCAATGCACTTCATCCAGTGTTTCGCTAGCTTTTTGATCCCTTCCATAAAATACGACTTAGGCAACCCTTCGAAATAGGCGTTGGATTCGTGCATGATCTCCTCGTTGAAGCTAAATCTATTCCCACCGAGCCATTTTTTTAAATTCGTAAACAGAAAATAGTCGCAAGGGGCTAAATCTGGCGAATATGGTGGGTGAGATAGCAACCCATATCGCAACTCATGGATTTTGGCCATGGCAATCGCGCAGGCGTGCACTCGTGCGTTGTCTTGGTGGAAGAGGATTTTCTTCTTAGCCAAATGCGGTCGTTTGTCAGGTAAAATGTTGTTAAATTGGTCCAATAAATTGGCATAATATTCGCCGTTAATCGTTTTACCCTTCTCTAGGTAGTCAATATGGATTACCCCACGTGCATCCCAAAAAACTGTAGCCATCACTTTATTGGCCGATAAAACTGCTTTGGCCTTCGGAGCTGGTTCGCCCGTAGCAATTCACTGTTTCGATTGTTGCTTGGTTTCTGGTGTATGGTAGTGGATTCATGTTTCGTCTACCGTTATAAAACGACGCAAAAATTCAGTTTTATCCCGTTGAAATAACGCCAAACCTGCCTCCGAAGTGGTAACTCGCATGCGTTTTTGATCAACAGTCAGTAAACGCGGCACCCATCGCGCGGAGAGCTTCTTCATATCTAAATGTTGGTGTAAGACATTGCGCACACGTTCGTCCGAGATGCCTACTCTTTTACTCTTCGGTCGTGCAACACTATGTCATGGATTTTAGCGATCATCTCTGGAGTAGTGACCTCAACTGGGCGTCCTGGGTGTTCAGCATCACTTGTGCTTGTACGACCACACCGAAAATCCGTAAACCATTTATGAATCATTTTAATCGATGGAGCAGAGTCCCCCTAATATTTATGAAGTCTTTGTTTCGTTTCCGTAATAGTTTTTTGGCGCAAAAAATAATGTTTAATCAACACACGAAATTCACTTTCTCCATCTTTGCGAAAATGCGTTTAATTGTGTTTATTTAATGGCTGTGAAAAAAAAACTAACCGGCGGTACTTGCTGAAAATTTTAATTTAGTCCTTCAAAAGAGTTGTGAACAAGAAAGTTTCATGCAATTTGCGATAATTTTATTCCAAAATAGATTTTTACCAGACTTATCACTCCGCCCTCGTATAATTCCCACCTCGGGTTTCTATAACCGCACCTCCCGTCACAGAAGTGCGGTCCATCCGCATTTCCTCGATACGGAGGTGTCGCGCACTGTTCGGTCCAAAAATTATTTTATACCGCGAACCCGTAGGCTGTGGAACGAACTGCCTCAAGAGGTCTTTCCATTGAGCTACGATATGGGGTTCTTCAAGAGAGCTGTGAATAGAATTTTGCAAGGTCGGCGGCGCGCCCGCATACCCCCTGGTGTTGCAGGTGTCCATGGGCGGCGGTAACACTTACCATCACGTGGGACCGCTTGCTCGTCCGCCCACTAATCTATAAAAAAAAAAAAAATGTAGCCTTGTATTTGTTTCTGTGTAATTTAAATGTAACGCTTTTTGGTAGGTATATTCCCTTTGATAAGAGTAGACAACCGATGAGTAAGGTAAATTGGTGATATCATTAATTTTATAAATGACAAGTATCCATTGATTTTCAGAATCGCAAAGTGAAAGGAAAAGGCAAAGAATCAAAAACCTTCAAGATATCCCCAGGTAAGATTAAAAAGAAGACAGCCAAAAAATCACCAGTTACAATCTACAAGAAGAAAGCAGAGATCGTTTGCAACACTACAAAAATAAAAAAGACTATAACTTCAGTTCAGTCTACAATTCAGTACAATTCACTCCTGAAGAATTCAAACAAAGTAAATATAATATCAAATGATTTTTATACCGAATCATACCCTCCTAAATGTCCATTTGACTCACCGTCCAGTATTGATTTTAATACTTCTGAAATATTCTCTAATGTTAGAAAACCAATTGCTGCAGAAGTCTTTCAACGAACTTATGACAAATCCTATGACACGGCAGATACTGACAAATTAAATATCCCCATACCTCAAAACGTTTTAAAACCACGTAACAATACATCAGCTTCTGATATATTTGATAATTTGACATTTACCCCTTTAAAAAGTGACAAATCGGGTAAAGGACCTAACATTATTATTAGTTTGAATTCCGATAGCCACGATGATAGTTTAGAATTACAACATATAAATAAGGAGAATGAGCCATTTTCAATCATTTGTGTAACGCCATCACAACCTTCTAATAAGTGGGCGTTTATGAATTCTCAGTATCAAACACAGAAGGAAAATCAAGTTAATGATTCAATACAGAACAAGAACATTCCAAACACCTCATCTCCAAAAGAAATGAACCCCCCGAATTTTTCTATCAATACAGACTTCTCACGAATCAGTGACTTGTCTTTCTTTCCTCAGAGATTTTCCACTGAAAGGAAAGTAATCCCAAAAAATAATGAAACTCATGAACTAATTAGTGATGGAAATTTTAAATTGAATTCTGACACCTATACAAAGGAGTCGCCTAATGCAGCGATGCAATGCAATCAATTGTATGTGGAATCTAAACCACATGCGTTTACAAGAGATGAACCACCCAAAGCACGCAGACAAACTATATTTAGAGATCATCAGCAGGAAACCTATGATAGGAATTGTACGGGGTTACATCACTGTGAACATTCATTTTATAATGATGTCAGGAGGGAGGTAAGATCTCCCCCGCGATCACTCACACCTCCACTTCAATCCATACCTGAAGAGAGCTCACAGTTTGTAGATACACAAAGGTTTGACAACACAAAAACAAACATGAATACTTTTACTCTAAATCGTACTTTTGACAAACCTGAAAGATCCACTAGCGGCCTGCAGTCATGGTCTAAGAAAGCCGCTAGCGCTCAACCTGAACTTTGGAAAATGCCCATTTCAAAACCCAGAAAGTCTTTGAAGTCTAAGCCTTTTGCAAAAATAAATGATAGTTTAAATTGTAAAGAGTCAAATGTTACATTTGAAAGTAACAAAAGCATAAATCAAAGCATAACTGTTAAACAAGTTGGGAATGTTTACTCACGATCTTTTACTGTCGACCCATTCTTATCCTCTACATATTTCTATGATGAGCAAGCTGTCGATAATTTTGAGAGAGAATATAAAAAATGGTTGAATTATATACTCACTCCCCCTGCTGATCTCGATAGCAATGTGGAACAGAAAATGGATATTGGAAAGGCTTTTTTTGAAGATAGAAATAAGGATATTCCATTAGCCCCCACCAAAGAGAAGGTGTGCAGTGTCTATCACAACAGTCACAGGCTTGAAGGTCTCCGTAGGACGGCAAGAGCACTGTTAAAGAACCCTGAAATTACACAAGTGATTCAGAAATTGAATGCTCAAATTGAGAAAAAGTTAATTGCTATCAGAACTGACAGAAATCTGCACTTAGATGTTGGACTCCAAAAAAATATTATGGAACTGCTGTTGTCTTATAATCCATTATGGCTTCGTATCGGCCTAGAAGCTATCTATGGACTGGTTTTACCTCTAAAATCAAACAATGATATTGAGGGACTGACATCATTTATTATTCAGAGAATGTTCAAAAATCCTCTTTTGAAAAACAAGCGGTCAAAATCAAAAGCACTTAACATCCTGTTGCCTGCGAACATAGAAGCCATTAAAAAGTATACTTTGAAGAAATTTTTCACGCTGGTCTTCTTTTTAGATCAAGCAAAGCAGAAAAAGTTGATTCAACATGACCCTTGCTTGTTCTGCAGAAACGCTGTTTGTAAAGAAAGCAGAGAAATTATAATAAGATTCACCAGAGAATTGATAGCTGGCATTGGCGATATTACAAAGCATTTACGTCCCCTTGGATATGTGGTTAGCCACAAACAGTCTTATCTTGACGAATTTAAATATGCTGTTCATAACATAGCCGTGGACATCAGAGATGGCGTGCGTCTTACAAAAGTCATGGAAATAATATTGATCAAAAACGGGCTTTTAAATCAATTGCGAACACCAGCTATATCGCGGTTACAGAGAGTACATAACGTACAAGTGGCTCTGAATGCTTTGAAAGAAGCAAACTTCACAATTGTTGGGGACATAACCGCTAACGATATTGCTGACGGCCATAGGGAAAAAACTCTGTCTCTTCTGTGGCAAATCATACACGTTTTCCGTGCCCCATTATTCCAGAAGGCAGCAAACGTAATACAGTTTTGGTGGAAGAAGAAATATAAAGTAATTATGGAAAAGAAAATAATCGAGATGGAGAAACATCAGAGGCAAAATAATGCAGCAAGTGTCATTCAATTTTGGTGGCGCAGGATTCACTATAATCGCTTGCTAGAATGGGAAATGAAGCAAAGAACAACTGCCACCATTGTTTTTCAGAAATATTGTCGGATGTGGCTTTGCCGCAATCGCTTGCGTAAGATTAAGAGCAGCGTCCTTAAAATTGAACTTTGGTTTAGAAATGTAAAAATGATGCAGAGTGCTAAACAAGTTCTTGAAAAATTAAGACTGGATAAAGAAAAGCTGAGACGTAATTCTGCCACCATTGTACAAAGTTATGTGCGACGCTGGATGTGTATGAAACGATTTAGACTTACAGTAAAGAAAATCATCCTCCTTCAGAGCGTAGTCCGTCGTTTCCTTCTTAAAAAATGGTATGTTCAATATAGAACATCAGTCATACACATTCAACAGAGGTATAGAAGTAAATTACTTATGAAAGCGGAAATGCAAAAAATATCCAAAATGCGTAGGAGTGTCATATTAATACAGAGCTATTTTAGAATGAGAATACAGTACAAGACATTCCAGAATATGAGAAACTCTGTTAGGATCATAGAGGAACGCTACGCAGCTATACTTGAAATGAGAAATCAACAGAACAAATATTTAGAATTAAAGAAGGGTGTAATTAAATTGCAAGCACTTTTTAGAGGCAAAAGAAGTCGCAAAGAGTATCTACTACAAAGAAATTTGATTATAAACTTACAAAGAAAAATCAGAGCTCACCAAGCTATGAAACGAGATAGAACCATCTTTTTACGCTCTAAAAATGCAGCTAATGTCCTTCAGAACTACATAAGGTCGTATTTGAAAATGAAAACGGATAGACATAATTACGTAGCGCAGCGCAATTCGGCCATTTTAATTCAACGATATTTCCGATCGTATTTACTTGCGAAATCTGAAAGAAAATTGTACATTCAAATGGTAAATGCCGCAATCGTTTTCCAAAAATACTATAGGGCTTTATTAGCGATGCGCCAAGAAAGATCTGCTTTCCTAAAATTTAAACTGGCTGCTTTAGCCATTCAAAGACAGTACAGAGCTAACCTTTTCATGAAGAAGTATAAAAAAAATTATGAAGAATTACGGTTGGCAACAATTCAACTCCAATGTAGATTTAGAGCACAAAAGCAAATGTATGAACAAAGATCTAAATATTTGACGCTGAAAGCTTCTACTGTAATTATTCAAAATACTTACAGAGCTTATGTGCTGAGAAAACAACAGCGGCAAAACTATCTTCAAATGAGAAACGCTGCGCTTAAAATACAAAATTGGTTTAGGTCTTGTAAGAAGGGAAAAGAAGTAAAACAACAGTATGATGAAAATAAACAAGCCTGTGTTTTCATTCAGAGAATGTACAGAGCTTATATTGTCGGTAGGAAGCATAAACAGGAGTATCTTAGAATTAAAACTGCTACTGTTCGCATTCAGAATTATTATAGATCATATATAGAAATGAAAACTGTGAGAGATCAATACATACACCTTAAAGCTGCAACTGTCACTATTCAAAAACATTATAGATCACACTTGAAAACAAAGAAGCAAAGGCAATTATATTTGGAAACTAAAAGTGCAGCTACAGTGATACAGAATTATTACAGAGCATACAAGGAAACTAAAATGATGAGAAAGAGATATAGTGAACTAAGGAATATTACTATTTATGTACAGAAAAAATATAGGAGTATATGTGCCATGAGATGTGAAAGGGAGAAATACTTAAAACTGAGAAATTCTGTGGTGATAGTTCAACAGAAATACAGAGCTTTAATTACGATGAGAAAAGAAAAAGAAATCTATCAAAATATTCTTGCAGCAGTATTTACAATCCAGACTAAGTTTAGAGCACAAAGGCTGATGCTACAAGAAAGAACTAGGTACGTTACATTATTGAAAGCATGTATTTCTATTCAAAGGTTTTACAAAGGACATATTCTGGGCAGAGAACACAGAAGAAAATATTTGAAACTAAAACATGCAGCTGTAACATTGCAGCAGAGGTACAGAACCTTGCTTGCGATGCGACAAGAGAGAAATTCATACATTGCAATTAGATCTGCTGCAATATATATTCAGAGGAGGTTTAGAGCTCATCATTATTTGTTAGAAGAGAGAACAAAGTACGTGAGAGTTTTAAAAGCATGTGTCACTATTCAAACGGTTTACAGAGCCTATTTGATTGGTAAGAAACAGAAGACTGATTACATTCAGTACAAATCTGCTGTCATACTGATCCAAAGACGATTTAGATCACTCATGGAGATGAGAAAGACTCGCAGCCAGTATTTGCAGTTGAGGCATACAGTCATATTAGTGCAGTGTCAATTTAGAGCCAACAAAGTTGCTCGAGAAATACATTGTAATAAAGCAGCTCAGAAGATACAAACTTGGTATAAATCTGTACAGAAACGCAATGAGTGCCGCAACGAGTTCTTAAAGCTCAGACGGTCCTCATTAACTATACAGTCGATATTTCGCAAGAATATTGTGCGCAAACGGTATGTACTAATTAAAAATGCTGCTGTTACTATACAAAGATTATATCGCGCTTACAAACTGGGAGCAAATGAAAGACTGAAATATCTTCAAACCAGAATGTGTATTATAAAATTGCAAGCGCATGTGAGGTGCTACATTGAAAGAAGACGCTTCCTAAAGATTCGATCTGCCGTTGTAGTAATACAATCTGCCTATAGAGTAAAAAAGATTAGAGAACTCGCAAAGAAACAAAGGGAAGAAGCAGCTATTTGCATACAAAAGAACATAAGAAGGTATCTTGCGCAGTCAAGATATACAAAATATAAAAAGCAAATTCTGTTGGTACAACAAATTTGGAGAGGGAAGTTGGTTACAACAGTGATGCGCAGTGAATTTTTGCAGAAGAAAAGATATGTGACGAAGTTGCAAGCCATCATTAGGGGATATTTGGTCAGGAAGGAAGTGCAATTGAAGAAAGAGAATATATTGAAAATTAGGGAACAAAATAGGCTACAGTGGGCTGCTTTCAAAATTCAGGTAAATTATTGTTTCAGTTTGGTCAACATTTGTAACTACCACTACTGATTGCTTTTTTGCTTATTATTTGTAGATTTATAACTGAAATATTTATAGCTGGTCTTGTTCATTGGGCAGTATTTGCAAAATATTAACTGCTCACTGGTCTTCAGGCTCTTTTCCATGGCAACAAAGTGCGTGTACACAACTACGACAAACGCGTAGAGCTGCTGCGGCGCAGGTGGCGCGAGGGTGCTCTCGAGTCTACGCAGGAGACTCTGAAGAAACGCAACGAGGAAGCAATTGATGTTCTCATCGGAGTGCCGGACATGGAGTCGTTGATTCGGGCGTTGAGATCTCTTTGTGAGTATACACTTTCAGACTGAACACTTGTTCTAGACACATTTAACGCAATTTAAAAGGGAGTTGATATTCTCTTGGTACTAATAATAATTGTAATTTTTCTGCTCAGAAACAGTAGTAAAAATGGTGTTACGAATAAAGTCCTTGAACAAATATATAAAGTACGATATATTATAAATTTAAGAGTTACTAAGTAGTTTTCCAGCAGTGAAGAGAAATAGGCTGATCGTATTAGCACACCATACGGTAAGTAGCTTTTTGGGTTTCAATAATGTCAGTAAGAACCACCAATATTGAAATACGTCAGTCTCTTTATCCTTATCTGTGATTCTAATCGATCAAAAGATGGTGTGGAACCGGATCCTGCCTGAAATTTAATGCAGCTCATCGAATTTTCAAAGGGCGGCAATATTTTAATTTGGTTTTGACGGCCTGTCATTTTCCCTTCCACTTAAACTTCGAAGGACTTCGCCGCTGGTTGGCGCCAACGCTTGTGGAGTTTTCCAATGTTGAAGGACCAACTTATCATGTCTATCTTATGTTGTCGTCAATTTTATTCAGCTTGCTTCTTTTTATTTCAGATTTACTGACAGAAGTGATGCCAACAATGTGCACAGACAATGCAGAGTTCATTGCGAGACAAGTATACGACTACATGTATTTCACAAATAGATCTATACCGAGCATTGAGGTTTTGAAATATGGTGCATCATTGTTGGTCAACTTGGCTAGGTATAGTGTTACAGGACCCAAGATATACACGGTAAGATTTTTGCTTATTATTTATTCACTATCAACCTGTATTTATTTATTTATTGCTCTGCTTTATGTTGGCCTCTTCTAAATACGGATCTCAACTATTTAGTGATAAAATTAACCAAGGCCAGTGGAAACCTTTGTTTGCGATGTCTCGCCTCTGCTATGTGTAGTACATAGATTCTCAACCTTGTTTAACTTATAAGTTACAACCCACTACAGGAAAAAATATACTTATTGCACACCAATGACTCACTACTGCACTATTTAAGTTATTAAAGAGAAATATGCAGGGAGTTGCCTTGTAGTGTCGGCCGGCTACAGAATAGTACCACCCCATCTCTTTGCGAGAATGTAAAACACGACTAAGGGATAACAAACTTAACAAAGTCGCTACCACAAGCCCTAAGAAACTACAGTACCTCTATAAAAGTGGATTTACCAACCCATGCACATGCCAATGAGCATGTGGAGGCCTATGCCCACCAGTGGACGATAAAGGGGCTGGTTACGGATAGCTGCTTTAAAACTCCCCATCTCGTAATAAGTTAATGATTTATTTTACTTTTGTTTATTTTTAGCTTTTTCTTGCTGGGATGCGACCGTGTATCTGTAGCGCGATATATGTGTCTAAAATGTGCATCAGCCTGTGTCTAACCACTGCTGGACATAAAACTTTCCCAATATGCACCACAAAGTTTTCTCATTCGCCTTCCCCACCCAACCACCTTTTATCAGACTATCGGCCCATATAGTCGAGGAATATCCCAGTTTACACTTATTAGTATGTAGTCGTCACTTTTTTTTTTTTTTTTTTTTATAGACTAGGGGGCGGACGAGCAAGCGGTCCCACGTGATGGTAAGTGTTACCGCCGCCCATGGGCACCTGCAACACCAGGGGGTATGCGGGCGCGCCGCCGACCTTGCAAAATCCTATTCACAGCTCTCTTGAAGAACCCCATATCGTAGTTCAATGGAAAGACCTCTTGAGGCAGTTCGTTCCACAGCCTACGGGTTCGCGGTATAAAATAGTTTTTGGACCGCATAGTGCGCGACACCTCCGTATCGAGGAAATGCGGATGGACCGCACTTCTGTGACGGGAGGTGCGGTTGTAGAAACCCGAGGTGGGAATTATATTAAACAATTCTTCAGAGCATTCCCCATTGTACAGGCGGTAGAATACACAGAGAGACGCAACGTCTCTCCGAACGCTGAGGGATTCTAAACCGCCCGTGAGAGTGGGATCGTCGACAATACGAATAGCACGTCGTTGGATAGAGTCAAATGGGTCCAATTGGTATTTCGGTGCGCCGGCCCAGAGATGAGAGCAGTACTCCATATGGGGCCTCACCTGAGCTTTGTAAAGCATAAGGAGTTGCCCAGGTTTGAAGTACCGCTTCGCTCTGTTCAGCACACCGAGCTTTTTGGAGGCCATTTTGGCCTTATTGTCCAGATGACCCCTAAATTCGACTTTGCTGGAGATGTCGATACCAAGGATCCCGATACTCTCCAAGATCTTAAGAGGTATGCTCTGAAAGCGAGGTGCTACAATAAAAGGGGTTTTCTTAGCGGTGAATGCACAGACTTGCGTCTTACTGGGGTTGAAATCCACTAGGTTCATAGAACCCCAAATCGAAACTAGATCTAAAGAGTCTTCGATTTCAGACACAAGCCTGGCGCGACTCTCTTCCACTTCGACCCGAGGGATGTTGGCGCGGCCCCTGTACAAGGTGTCTCCAGTACTGTCATCCGCATAGCAACGTATGTCACCAATTTGTAACAGGTCGTTGATATGCAGAAGGAACAGAGTTGGGGACAACACGGAGCCTTGCGGGACGCCAGCGTCAATAGACATGGTGTCGGAGCAGCTACCATCGATAACGACTCTGATGCTCCGTCCAGTCAGGAAACTGGCAACCCATTCGCATAATCCCGTTCCTTAGTTTTTAAGCATCTCTAAGGAGTTATAACTGTGAATACTTATAAACCGAGGCCCACACTTGTGGGCTATGAATACGAAACTGGCTCGCAATGAAACCAGCTGTAAACTTTAAAGTAAACTCGTAAATTGTTTTATTTCCAGAGAGAGCACATCCCTCAAATACTGAGATTAATGTGGCGTTTCATACGTACAGAAAAAGGATTATTTTGCATATTGGCCACATATTTATGGCTATTTTCTAAATATGATGAGGAGAGAAAGGTAATTTTTTTTTTTTTTTTTGTAGCACAGTCAGTCTCAAGCACGTGAGCACAACCCAGGTGTCCAAATAATTGTAACCATTCAATTACCATTAACATTTATGTAACAAAAGTGTTCAAAATGTTGTGAGCATCTTCTAATCCAAATATATCTGAGCGTTTACATTGTCAAATATTTCATTACAAACGTCAGATGTAAATATTTCAACAATCATCATGAGGAATAAATCTTATTCGATTGTATTTGGACTCATAATTCATTGTTGAAGAAGAATTATAATATAAAGTGTCTATTCAGATTATTTTTCCTTTTCTTATTTAATCAGCTATTTCTATCATTTCGTGCATGACATGATTGACTTGTCTCTTGTTTAGAATAAATTTCAAAATCACCTTTAATAAATTGATAGTTGATTGCAAATAAACGAATTGCGTATGAAGTATTGGCTTTTCACCACCTGCCTACACTACAGTAATTATTAATTAAACATGAACTTTTATCTTGTTAAAATAATAATTTTAAAATACGCAAGTATAATGTACTGACGGACGCTCAAACTTTCTAATGTCAAAAATCTTACAAATATATTTTCCAATCTTCATCTAGAGTTTCTAGAGCAATGGGGTAATAACAAAAAGTAGTTTAGTGACCTAGTCTGGAGTACTTCATAACCTTTGCAAAAGATACCTTGGTGCACACAAATAGACTTTTCGATTTAAAATAGCTGCATGCATTCATGCATTATTTGCCATGTGGAAACTTGAAGAGTTGGGTACTTGAGTTCGTTGATATAATTTATGGCATGCTTGTGAAACATAAAAGTGGCCTTAAGTGCAGAGTGCCGGCCAAGAAATCGGTTTTGAATGGTGGGCATAGATTACTTCGTTTACAGTTTGCTGCAAGATATTTAAATTATGACTTCAGCAATGTAATAATCCCAACGAAAACATTCACTTCGGTCTAGATTGCATTTCGATACATAACTCCAGAATAGTCCAAAATTAGATTGCTGATCAGAGCAGTGATTTGAGACTAATAAGGTACCCCCAAAAAGTCCGGATCTCAATCCAATTGACAATTTGTGGGGGAAAATGATTCAGCAATGGGATATCAATCCAATGGATATCATCAATCGTTACGTGGAGAAATATAATATTTTATTCATAAATATAAGTACGAAAAAAATACTCTCGCTGTTTCAATTCTTACAACGCCCAAGGGATATATAGCGTGGAGTCTGGAGAGTAGGTAAGATTTGATTACGTCGGTTGTTGAGATAATTGTGAAGTTTCGCCTGCATAGAAATAGTTGACATTTGAGTATTTAGATGATATTGACGCACTGGTTTTGAATGTGTAGAATTATTTGAGTACTTGGATTGTTCTTATATATCTGATACTGACTGTACAGTATATTATTTTCCTCATACTTAATAATTATTTATTTATAATTAACTGATACTTGAACTGATAAAAAAAAAACTTGAATTAACCTTGAACTAAGGTTTCTTTTTTTATAAAATTATGTTTAATATAGTTTACTGTAATATTAAGTATGAAACTATTCTTTCATTTAGGATCTCACAAACTTACTACACAAATCGGAGAACAAGAAAATGCTAAACGCGATAAGGAACAAGTGTAGTACGCCGCAGCAATTAAACTACACATCACAGAATCAGCGTACATTTAATGCTTATACAAGTGTTGTGCTACCAGCTTTAGAACCGGATTATGGTATCATGCGAGTTGGAAAGCCTCGCTATTTTGTGAATCCTCAACAAGCTGTTAATTGTCTTCTCCAAACATATAAGTTATAAATTATAATAGATATGCTGTTCTGTATTTATGTAATATTTCTATTTTGTATGTTATGTAATGTAATGTTTTGTATTTTGTAACATTTAAATTCCAATAACTTTGTTGCGGTGAGCAAGATACAATGATCCTAATTACACTTATCGTGTTACCTACCACAAGGAGATAACTAGAGGGGAACTACTTGGAAGGAAAGAGGTAGAGTATTTGCTCCAATAGCTTATATTAATTTTTAAAAAAGGCCTAATACAAATATCGAGAACTATTTAAAAAAGAGTGTGATTAGGTGTAAGTGTTCGTATCACTATAGTTCGTTCGCGTTTAAAAAATAGTGAATCATCGATGCAACTTGAGAGTAAAGGTGTATTCACATTGGAGTAACTAAATTAACAAGTTATATAATATTTTAAATTAAATAAAATATTTATTCGATAATATTACGAAATAATAATAAGTTGTATTCAGAATCAGAATCATTTGTATTAATGATAAAATAATTTTATTCTGCGAGTTCAATTACATGATCTCATTTCCACATCTTTTGTTCTTCCTTTATGACGTGGTCACAATATTTTTTTCCATTTACTAGCGTTAATTATCACTATTGCGTCATAAAAAAGTCCTTTTACGTCATTTAGCTCGAACGTTGTGTTGTTGGCAGCAATATAAATTTTTATCTGGGCCCACACCAACTCTATTGGCTTGAGTTTACAGTGATATAGCGGAAATCTGAGAATTTCAATGCCATTACTTTTTGCAGTTTCGTCAACTAAATATTTGTTATATTGGGGGGCAATTTTGGCGACTTTTTGTAGTAATTCCTTTTTTAAATAACTCATATCCATTCTCATCCCTTTGCTTTGAAGCCACTCTATTATTTGTTGTTTATTGGAACTTTTTGTTGGTATTTTATCAAGTTTGACGGAATGATAGGGAGCGTTGTCCATGACAACGAGGCTTCCGGGTTCTAGTTTAGGCATTATATTTTTAAACCACTCTAAAAACTTTTCACCATCCATCTCTTCGTGATAATCTTTTGTGGATTTAGATTCAAATAGTAATAAACCATCCTCCACAAATCCTTCATCGCTACCGATGTGCAAAACTATCAACCTTTTGCCTTTTCCTGTAGGAGCTCTTGGACCGGTGGATAAACCTTCTAGAAAAGCATGTCTCGTATTTTTTACAGTTGAATCTAAACATGCTTTTGTTTTCAAATGTCCGGCATGTACCCACGTTTCGTCAAGATAATATATTTTCTTATTTGCTTCTCTATGCTGTTTTATTTGCCTGAGATATTTACGCCGCCATAAAACAATATCTTGTCTTTCTAACAAAAGTGACATGCTTCCTCGTTTTTCAAAATTAAAACCAAGCTCGTGCAGAATTTTATAGTGTCGTACGTTTGAAATGTGGAATATCTTCATCAGTATTGCAAAGTGATAAAATTTTATCTAATGTAGGGTATTCGTTGTTTAAATATAATGAATGTACCTTTCTTCTTATTGTACATTTATGTAATTCGTCAAATTTGTCAATTGTAGATAATCGAGCTCTTTTTTAACAGGCGATTTTATTGTATTAGTATTCTTCTGTTTCCTAATAATTTTATAAACTGTATCTTCTGACACTCCACACGCACTTAATGTTTTAAATACTATTTCAGTCATATTTATATCACACTGTTTAACATACTTAAAAACATTGTAAATTATTCGTCGTTCACCGCTATTAGTATATGATCCGCTTTTACTTTTACGAATAGGCGATATAGCTGTATTCATTTTTAAGAGTATATTATTATGCGCAAAGGACACGTCTGCTATGTAAGAAGGGCTCGCTTGAACTAATACACGTAAACTAAGCTTTATAATTTACAGTAATTTAATTGGTCGAGGGGCGTGGCTACGTTAACGCCTATCGATGACTTACTATTTTTTAAACGCGAACGAACTATAGTTTGGAATCACGAAACTCACGGATGGTCGACAGGAGAGGCGGCGCCCAGCAGGGTGCACGCCCAGACCGATGAAGAGCGGGTACTACCGCCAACCGGAAGCAGTGGGGGTCGGACGGGGAGCGATGGAGGCCAGACGCAACAGGCGGCGTCCAGCAGGAGCACCAGCGCCCAAAGAGCGACGGACCAGAACTACCGCGGCCGACGAGAGTCGTGGCCCAGCTGAATGTCGAAGTTTTGCTGCTGTGGTTGCGTTTATGTTTGTAGAAGCGCCGGAGGCCGAGATGGTGTGCCCCAGGGATAGCTGGGTCCCGGGATAGACTGTGACTTTTTTCAAACCTTCTCCACTGATTGCTCCGAAATAACTCATCGGTGCGGCCCCTTAGATTTAGCTTGATGTCTTGTCAGAATTTGTAAGACTTTTTTTTTTCAAATTATAGATTTTGTACACGTCAAGCTGTTTCCAGTCAGTATTTATTGTTTTCGGCCAGTGCTATTTATTCCTGAAGAAGAGTAATGTGTTTGAGTAAGAAGATAAGTATATTGAGAAATCTTGGAAGAATCCCCGGTTAAATAAAAATATTATTAAATAATGACATGCAGAATGATGTACAGAATACAGATTAGAAAATACAGAGGCTATAAAAGATAAGCTATTGGAACAAATGTTACACACTACAGTATTTCAGTGTGTGTCGTCACAGATTACTATAAAAAAGTGCGGCGTATGAGCATCTAACGCAGCGTTATACGCTGACGTATACGCGTATATGACTACGCTACTGATACGTTCGATAACCACCTACGTTACGCCTACTACAATGTGCCAACACCCTTACTTTAACAATTAAGGTTGCGTTCCAAAACGTGCGAAATTTGTGCTTTGACAATGTAATTTTTGCTGCATTATAAAGGTAGATAAAATTGCAATGTAATTAGATTGCTAACGAACGTTTTTTTTTCGCGGCAAGACCCTATGCTGACTTCTTTTTTTGTCCACACATATATGGCAATGGTGCAATTAGCACATTCTATAGCACAGTGTCAAATTTTATTTGTAATACACAATTTTAAAGTCTAAAACGTATCCTGTCAATGTCCAGTCTCGTAGAATAAGTTCAGTGTCGCTCGTAGAATATGAAAAGGACTCCTTGGAAGCACACGAAAAACGCACATAGTCCTATGCTACAATGAACAATTTAATAGTTTTAATTTTGTATGACTTTTTATAATAATAAAGGATCTATTTCTTTAATTAATAATTGTGTATGGTTTTTCAATAAATATTAATTTTGTAATAATAATTGTTTTTATATAAAATCCCCTGCAGCCTTTGAAAGTAAAATATTTTTATGCTTATAAATGATTTAATAATAACAAGTTAATATGAAATAGTTTTACATATCACATTTTTTTTTATAATACACTCCCCCAGACACCTGAATCGACGAGCCACTATGTATTTTCAGTTTTGATAGCCCGAAACATAAAAAAATGTTTGATCGATCAAAAAGTTTTTATACAGTTTTGAAGCTGGCATACTAACTGTCATTATTAGTTACAGTATGCCATTGTTCCAATTTTTAATTCAGAGTACTAAAAAAATGAGTTCTAAGTCTAACAAGTCGTATCGTTGTAACAAATATAACAACTAAAAAAAGAAATTGTTTATTTAGTAACTTGTATTGCCTCCAAGAGTTATTCCCGTCAGTGACGAATCAGATGATTCATCGGAATCTAATGACAATGATGAAGAAATGGAGGAATAGTTTTAGTCCTATCATATTTTATTGCATAAATTTATGTTAATCCATAATAATATACTTTTATTGCACCTATTCGAATTATATAGTACATTATATAGTTTTATAGTACTATTCGAATATTAATATAACAACACATAAAATTTGTCGCTTATTATATTAGTTATTATTACTCAGCAAAATATTTACTTCCAAATATTTAAATTTAGAAAGGTTAGAACATAACGGCCACTTCCCAGTGCACAATAGCATCAATTTTAATAAAAAAAAATACTGATCGGTAGATAACAATTTGCTCCATTCATCTGTGCTATTTTTATAATTTGATACTAATTAGAAGATTGCAAAAAAATGATAAAGAGCGTTTGCAGCAGATTGCGTATATCTCTCTAAATAAAACTTCACATTTCTACCTGTACCAGTAATTTGTGCTGTGACCCATTTAATTTAAGCTGAACAAAAAACGCGTCAATAATTGGTAAATAAATAATTAATCAGCGAAATCATTGTATTTGCCAAATTCGCATTGCACTGCACATGCGCACAAATATTAGGTAAGCATACACAATCATACTATGTGTACACAGCTGGAAACAATGTCTAGGGTCTATATAGGGATTTTTGGTACTGTAGATAGTATAGATTTTTCGAGAGACGAGGAAATTCCCATGTCTAGTGACGTCAGTAACTCGTCAAAATCCGAGTCGGTACTTTACCCATTCGGAAATTATCGTAGTGTTACCCTTTAATAATTTAGTTCCTATGATAAAATGGATCGTAATTTATAAAGTCTGTCATGGGATAAATATTTTTGTTTACATTTTAAATAAATATTACATTTTTCATTGACAATTCTTTTTTTTTTTATATACAAGTGGGCTGACGAGCAAGCGGTCCCATGTGATGGTAAATGTTACCGTCGCTCATGCATACCGGCAACACCAGGGGTGCGCATTGAACATTTGTTTTCTATTTAATTAACTAGAGCTTTACCGAATTTACTTACGATTTTAAATTTAAGTCGGTCAACGTTATTACAAGATGTAGACCTAGAACGTTACTGTGTACCCGTCCTCACAAATACTTATTGTTAACTTTTCCTCCACTAAAATGGTAGGGGAACCCGGGGTGGAACGGGGTAGATAAGCTTTGGTTACAATTTGTGAGAGTTTGAATGAAACAACACCATTATTTGGAAATTTGTAGGTTTATTTACTTCTTTCTCTACAAGGAAATTAAAGCTAAACTTATCTAAATTAATGATCACTTTGAAAAAATATTGTTTGAAAAATAAAAGGAAATTTCCCATTCTGCCCCACCCCCCGGGGTACAATGGGAAATGAACCCGGGGCACGATGGGGTACTAATTATTGGCATAGTTCACAGATGAGAACACTGTCATCGTCGTCACTATCTAGACCAGCATACGCCAAATGTGCCCATTTTTTACAAATGCTACAAGACCACTAGCCTTCATTGGACTTGGAGTATAAATCATGGCAATACAAGCAGATCGCGTCTTCATCTTCCGAGCTATCTTCAGATTCAGTTCCGATTCTTTTTTGTTTCTTTCTTCTTGTGTCTTCTTTGTTTTTGTTTAAAATTTTCTACGTCTTCTGAGTGTTCTTCAGGTTTAGTTTTGATTCTTTTTTGTTTCTTTGGCTTAGTTTTCATTGCTTCAGGTATGTCTTCTTTACTTTTTAACGTCAGTCTTGTTTATTTTTTTCTACTTTCGCTTTATTGATATTTTGTGTCTTTTTAATAGATTCTTCTAATTCAGTCTTGTAAGGTGAAGCGGTCAGGATTGCCGTTTTTCCACCCTTTCTTGTAACTCTTTTCATTCCAGCTTTCACTTTTGGCAACGGGATTAGCAATGTAGACCAGGACTGTCGGCTGGTTTTTCTTATACTATATGAACGCACCATCTGCAGATGAAATAAAAATGCGTATTTATATGAGAAGTACAAATATTTAAGGGGCGGAACGGGGTATACCCCACTGTGCCCCACCTATTGTGCCCCGACGCACCGTTCACGTAAACACGAGTGTTATGGCCAGTTATATTTATTGGACTTGAGTTATCACTAGACGTTTAGTTAGTCAAAAGCAGGGCCGTCTTTACCAGGGGGTGCAAGGGGTGCGGTGCACCCCGGGCGCTCACCTTTTAAAGGTAATGAAAAAATATAACGCTATAGTAAACAATTACACAATAGGATATTTGACTGTCATAGGATACACAATAGGATATTTGACTGTCATAGGATACACAATAGGATGTTTGACTGTGTATCCACTCCCGCACCCCGGCGCAGAATAGACTTAAGACGGCCCTGGTCAAAAGTATGTTTAAACAAACATGTAATGTTAATATCCGAACAAAGAATAGTGTATAGTGTAATTACCATGGTGTTGCATAGAAAAATTAAAATTTGCAAGCTTTTTCGTCGACCTTCGATAAAATCCAAACTAAGCGCACTCTCACACTGACAGCGGCCACTCCGTATAGCGCAGCACAGCGGATCGAACGTTGTGCGCGATGGTCACGCATCTCTGTCGCCTGTAGCGAGCACAACGCCTCTTTCCCGTTCCGCCCCGGTACCCCGTTCTACCCCGGGTTCCCCCATATTAACAAAAGAAATGGCATTGTTAATCTTCTTAAAATCATTATAATTAGATACTAATCGATAAAAAAAAAATAATGCTTAATAAACTAACATTTTGTTTTTTTACCATATTGCGCCATGACCCGCACCATCCTAATATGAAAAATACTCTAACAGGACAAAGACAAGTGCACAAAATTAGCACAAGAATGTAAATCTGTACAGAAATTATGAGCGTCGAAGAGCGCTTTTTTTAAACGTCACTATTCCCATTACCATCCATCACAATGTTACTTTGACAGATAACTCCACTCACCGAACTCATAAAAACATTACAACGCCTGTGTTTTATCATTTTTAACTTAATTGTACGTAGTAATGTTCTGTGTAGATTTTTAGACTTTTAAAGAGAGAATGGAATTTCAAATTTATTTTTCTGTTTCTAATTTGAAATAAGAAATGAGGTTACTATTTATAACATTGTTTATATTCGGTTCTTTCGACCTTGGGTCCTTAGAAGACAATGACGGCAAGGTAAGAGACATGTAATTGGTATGATTCTTAAAAAAAATGAGGCTCAACTGTACAATGTATGGTAGCGAGTTTTTGGCTCATTTTTTTTATTTAGATCCTATAAGTAATATGGTACCTGACGTGCTATATATTATTATGCGGAAAAGCATAATTTTGCGAAAAAAAAAATAATTAAAATTTTAAATTTTACACTTGTGTGTCCGACATTTTGACAGGTTTCTTCAACGCGTTTCGTTACACATATCAATGAATGTATCATTTTATGTTTTACATGTGAATATTATTTATTAAATAATAACTGAATACAACGCGCGAGCTGAGCGGGCAGCGGCAGCGGCCGGTGAAGCGCCAAATCCGAATCCGGCCTGTTATTATGTTCTGGGCACTCCGACTGCTGGGTTAGGTTACGTTTGTCTTGTGAATACAACGCGCGAGCCGAGTGAGCGTGCCGCGGCAGCGGCTGGCGAAGCGCCAAATCCAAATCTGGCCTGTTATTATGTTCTGGGCACTCCAACTGCTGGGTTAGGTTACGTTTGTCTTGTGAATACAACGCGCGAGCCGAGCGAGCGAAGCGAGCGTGCCGCGGCAGCGGCCGGCGAAGCGCCAAATCCGAATGCGGCCTGTTATTATGTTCTGGGCACTCCGACTGCTAGGTTAGGTTACGTTTGTCTTGTGAATACAACGCGCGAGCCGAGCGAGCGAAGCGAGCGTGCCGCGGCAGCGGCCGGCGAAGCGCCAAATCCGAATCCGGCCTCTTTATTATGTTCTGGGCACTCCGACTGCTGGGTTAGGTTACGTTTGTCTTGTGAATACAACGCGCGAGCCGAGCGAGCGAAGCGAGCGTGCCGCGGCAGCGGCCGGCGAAGCGCCAAATCCGAATCCGGGCTCTTATTATGTTCTGGGCACTCCGACTGCTGGGTTAGGTTACGTTTGTCTTGTGAATACAACGCGCGAGCCGAGCGAGCGAAGCGAGCGTGCCGCGGCAGCGGCCGGCGAAGCGCCAAATCCGAATCCGGCCTCTTATTATGTTCTGGGCACTCCGACTGCTGGGTTAGGTTACGTTTGTCTTGTGAATACAACGCGCGAACCGAGCGAGCGAAGCGAGCGTGCCGCGTTAGCGGCCGGCGAAGCGCCAAATCCGAATCTGGCCTTTTATTATCTTCAGAGCACTCTGACTCTGACTTTAAGTTTGTCTTGTGACCACAACGCGCAAGCCAAGCTAGCTCCAGACCCGAATATAAAAACATAACTAAAAACACAGATAACCTCAAAATTTTGAAAAAATAAATTTAAAAAAAATTCGTGCTTTTCCGCACTTTCACAATTTCAAAAATACCATGTCTATACACTCCTCTGTCTAAAAAAAAAAGCTCACATAATTAGGCTTTACCATACATTGTACAGTCCTTCCAAAAATGATTTAAAAGGAAGCAGGTTGTGGAGCGGAAATGTGTATATAACTATATTTACAGGAGAGTACAGAGTTGTCGAGGGCCTTTGATGACCGGCCGCTGTTGTTTGCTACTTTAGGGGGCGGTATGGTGGCTGTGGATCCTATAACAGGAAATATTATATGGAAACTAAAGGACGGTAAGTTGGGAAAAATACATTTACATAGTAGAAACTCAAAACACTGCTTTGCTTATCAACAGATTCATTATTTCATCATATACTTGTTATCCCTGATGACAATTTGTGACATACAATTTCCAGATAATTTCTCCTTTTCTGTTTTAATGATGTTATTTGATGTTTAATAAGTAGTTAATTTTATTAGAGATATTGCCATCAATCAACTAGATATAAGCTTTTTTATATTTGAGGTGGCATGTGATGGGGATTGTTATCCCCACTTTCAATTCTTCAATTTCTCTCGACTTCAAATAAATCTACCTATCACAGAGATCACAACTTTCAATTTTTCAAAGAATTTTACTATGTATCAACCAAAGCTGACCAACTGAATCCAAAATTACAATCAGTTTCAAGGATCTATGCACAAATATGGGATATAACAAAATTTGTGGACAAACTGTATGGCACATTTCTTAATGGATTCAAATGATATTTAGCACAAAAATAGTTTGTGTGTATGTATTAATTAAGTTCTAAGATGAGTCAAATAGGTTCAGTGGTTCCAAAAATACAACAGTGCAAACTGTTTAAAAAATTCTAAACAAATTTAAATATATATGTTCTTCAATAGTACTTGTCAAAGTTCTACAACTTTCATTTAAATATTTTTTCCTAATTTGTATGGAAAATAGAGAAATCTCACTTCTTACTGGTATGTACTATGTAATACTATAATATAATAACATTCTTCTATATCAGCCCTATTCTTAACTTGTGACTTCTAAAGTCCTTCATCTCTGTCATTTTTCATCATACAGCTATGTATTTAGACTTCATTGATTGACCTCAAATTATTTAATTTTTTAAAAATAGTGCTTTTGACTATTTTTGTTTGTGTATTACAAAATCTCATATTTCAATAATCCTAATTGATTTTAGATTGGTATGATTGTGGTGATATTAAATATTTCTATATGGTGTTTCTATAAGGTTATTTGCCCAACGAGAGTATATACATTACAACATTATTTAGTGAAATATTTGTGTGAATGTACATTCCTTAGTAGTACATACCTATACCATACATAATATAATATTGAGCAAGTTGTAATAACAGCTTTATATTCAGATTCAATGACATCATCTGAGCAAAGACCCTTATTGTCAATTTGGACTTATTGACTTTGGTTAAGATTTTGTAAATTAAAATTTCTGTGTTTCAAGATTCTGTTTAAAATGTGCTTAAACATTTTTCTTTCTGTCTTAAAAGAACTGTTTTTTTTTCAATAGAGTGAAAATAAATACTTTTATTAGATTTCATTAAATGTTCAGTATATGGAACACTACAACCAACAATAAGGTCCTTTTTCTCACATAATATAACATATTTTCATGTTTCATATTCATATTGCAAATGAGAAATTGATTATTTTGTTGATTACTATGATTTTTATAGATAAATTTAGTGATAAAACATAACATGTTTTAATAATGTTGTTTTATATCACTCCTTAATCTGATAAAAGGATTAGGGTCAAATTAATAGGAGGAAACTAAATAATTTATTTTATTAATATTGATTAAGAAATTAAGTTATTCACTAGCTGGCATGGGCTAGTCTGCCGCAGTTTTTGTAGGTCCTCCTCCTGCACCCTCCTGGGTGCATTCTATAATACTATGGCCAACTGAGTATAGAAGGGGAGTGTGCATGCAGGATGCATGCACACTACCCTTCTATACTCAGATCTATACATGTTTCTTAATGAATGGGCTTGCCTGACTGGCCGAGTGATCCCATCAAGTGAGGAATATAAAAGTATGAGAAAGAGTTATCATACCATTATGTTCCTTAATGCCTATCCCATCCCCCCCTTGTTTTATTGAGTAGACTGTACAATAGGATGAAGGAATTATCCCATTATACTCTTTAAGGTTGATTCAGATCTGGCAACATGTAGCATGTCCAGCTTGTAACATCAAATATGCCACAGAGGCCTATTTCCAGTAGTGGAGTAACATAGGCACAGTATGATCATACCATCAGCCTATGTTTAATTTTCGCCTTTCACTGTAGTAATTACCAGTCACCTCTCTCTTGTGACATAGTGTGTATGTCATACTACATCTTGTACATCTACCACTATACATCTTGTGTATAGTGGTGCATATTAAAAATATTTTCTAGAATATAAAACAAGTCTAGAAAAGCAAAGCAAAATCTGAGTAATTAGTAGTTAAGTAGCAGTTAGTCTCTTCTATAATCTTTATAGCAGTAGTGTGGCTTTGGAGATTCTTTAGGTAATTAATAATGTAAACTGTGTCAAATAATGTTCAAAGAGTTAGAAGTTGCAAATGATAGAGATACAGTTGCATCATATTAAAATAATTGATAACATGATAATAGATTGTTAGTTGATAATGTTTACAAAGATACAAATAAAGATATCCTGATTAATAATTTTGAACACACGCACAAACATGCACTATTATCTTACATGTTATTATAATTACTATCCTAAGACAGGTTACTAATTATTATAAGCTTAGAACCATTTTTTTTAATAGACGAAGGTGGCAGACGAGGATACAGTCCACCTGATGGTAAGTGGATACTGTCGCCCATAGACATCCTCGACACATGCCAACATTAGTCCTAAATGACAAATGTTGGCAATCCCCCGGATGCGCTGCCTACCTTTGGAGATATAGGAATGGATTTGGAGAAAGGGTTGGGAAAATGACGAGGGATCTAGGGATAGGATGGGAATGGGCTCTGGCACATCTCACTCGCTACTGAAACACGTACCTAGTTATATTAGGGACATAAGATAAAGTGGGAAATGCAGTACATTTCAAGGCAGTCTTCTGTGAGAGAGGGGTAACGTGGCCAGTCGAGCGCGCCCAGCGGCTATTGGATTGCAGCGTGTACTCTCCCCCTCATAAAACCGGCAACTTGCAACAAACAACAAGTCAACAAGACCGGCAACAATACTTGGCAACCGGCATTCGACCGTACCGTGCACTCTCCCCCTCATAATTTTTTTTTTAAAAATAGTTTAATTAAAGCGTGGTATAATAAATATCAGTAATTATGTACTTATCATTGTGTTTAGACATTTTCATAATGTAATTTTTATGCTGTTATTCCATGTAAAATAAAAATAACACTAATTGTTGTTCACACTTTTGTATGTTAACTTACAAAAGAATTGAAAATTAATTGAATTGAAATTTTTAATTGAATAATAATAATTAATATAGCTGCAGCTCCTAGAATAAATCCATGAAATCAAAATAAAATTATCTTGAAAGTTCGAAATCAAAGTTAGAGTAGGACTGCTCTTTTTATATACTTTACTTTTATATTTTCGTATTCTTTATAGTATTGTATATTCAAAAAGGACTGCGCTGGTGACGTCCCTAACACGGTAGTGGCATTACAACCACATATGAATGACATTGATAGCAACATCTCCCCACCTCAAATATTATCAAACTACCTAATTTTCTAATCAATTTATTTAATGTGAGTTTTTTTTCTTCTGTAGCTGTCAAATAATTTAATTTCAAGTTATAACCTTATCTGTTAGCGACACTTACAAAAAGTATTATTAGAACCTTTACGTATAAAAGTATTAAAAATACTTTTTTTTACATTACATACAATAAACTGTGGAATAGCAATTAGCAAGCAGTGCTGCTCTATTATCATAATTTAATGCATTATCAATTTTGTTTTTCCTAAATATATTAACTAAAGTGTTGTTCTAAATTCTTATATCATTGTAACTTTTAATTTTTCTATTTACGGACAAAAATATCCTGGTATAATATTATTTTATTTCCAATCCACACTAGACCCGCCTGGTGATTACTAGGCGAGGCATGTGCCTATTCATTGGGACCTTAAAATACTGAAAAAAAAAAAGTTATATTTCAAACTTCCACATCTGTTGTTGTTCTCGTTGTTGTTGTTGTGTATATTTATATATACAATTTATATTAAAAAAACATCACTTAATAATTATATATAAATTAAATAAGAATTAGTCTAGCACATTGCATATTCATGGATCCATTGTGTTCATCCTCTCGCTTCGCATTTGCTACTGTGTAGGTAATTGTAGATTAATGCGAATTTTCAGTTTTACCGTTACATTAGAAGCTTACTTTGATAATACGGTTGTTAAACAACACGTGTCTGAGCTGCTGAACACCTGTATGCTGAATACCCTCTCAGCGTGGCGCAACGACACATGAAACTATATGTGACGGTTATTTACTTTGTCCTCTTGAATATACAATTGGAGAGAGCGAGTGCATCCTGCAATCTCACAGCTGATGGGTGCACTAGGCCGCCTTTCACACGTTACCCCTCTTTCACAAAAGACTGATACTGAGTTCAGCAGATACTCATTTGCGAGTGTGCTCATTTTTTGGGGTGTGCGGGCCATACCCCTAAAGCCGGCACTGCGTAACCTATCGGATTATGGTTATTTTATAAATATTTTGGAAATGCCAATATCGTCAATCACACTTAGCCACAAATTAGCTTTAGCCACAAATAAGTGAATCTAAAAAGAAAGTCCAAGTTTAAAATCAATGGTAATTCGATAATAATTTATTGTGTATTAGCAGTGCCCATGACTTCGTGCGCGTAGACTTCCGATTATTGTAGTTAGCTTGATTCCCGTGGGAACTTTATAATGGATCGGGATAAAATGTACTCTAAATGTTACCTCAGGTCATAAGCTATAACTATGGTAAGTTTCATTAGATTCTGTCTTTTTGAGTGATACACATTCAGACAGACAGACAAAAATTCAAAAGTGACTGTTTTGAGTTCTGTAGATATCGTTCGCAAATATTTATTCAAAAAAAAATAATAATTTGTAGACACGGCTGTACCTATTACGATTCTATTATATGTGTGTATAATAATATAATAAATAATAAGTCAATCTATCTTAGATAGATATCGCTGTTTATAAGTAGGCGTAACCCGGTACCTGATTTCATATTATCAGTCGATGCCATTATGGCCCATACGCACAATACCAGCTGCGTTATTATATGACAATCTTGTTTTTATGGCCATGAATACCATAGCGTTTAATTGTATAGTATATTCAAGTTTGTTTACAAATTCAACCTTTGGCTTATTTCGCTTACCGCCTACTTTCAGAAAAAAAAAATCAGTGCACCCCTATGTAATTTCTTCGCCCCTTAAGTCATTTCAACGCCCACAGGGGGCGCGGCGGTACATTGGGAACCACGGGTATAGCCAAACTAGAGTTGCTACTTCAGTAATTTTAACTGTTATTACATAAAAAATATATAATTACGTACTTTAGATTAGAGATGAACCGGATATCCGGTAACTATCCGGCCTAAATTTACTATCCGGCCGGATACCAGATAGTAACTCAATATCCGGTCGGATACCGCAATTTCAAAAACTATGATAATTTCCTAAAATCAACTTTAATAAATGAATCTTTGTGAGGTAAATAATAATAAAATGGCTTATAATTATGACGGCTTTTATTTAAAGGTGAAAAAGTTACAAAAAATCACAGTTCCAAAAAAATAAAATTAGCTTCCGAGATATTCACTTTAATAATAAATATTTAAACTAAAAACTTACAAAAACCTCGCAGATTCTCAAAATCATAATCACCATAATAGTGAACTAAAAAATGTAAAAACACAAAGACATTCTTAAAATTCCCTCTTGTTCTTCTTGTTTTTATCAAGGAGAATATTTAAATTTAATATTATACTTAAAATTAACAAGTGGTAGATTATGGTGAATAATGACTAAATTTTCAGCGTTCGCAGGCAACGTATACTTGCATACGATTATAATAATTGTATAATTGCACGCATATCACCCAGCAAGTAAACAACTAATTTTCACTAAACAATCACTCACGATGGCACCCGAAAGTTCAGAAACCGTCCGAATTGATCCAACATGACAGTCACAACATGCAACGAGACAATGAGCCGTATATCCGGCCACCCGGCTTCGCAGATCGCGAAATATCCGGTATCCGGCCAAACGACTATCCGTTTCATCTCTACTTTAGATATAATGAGATTAGTGTTACAGAATTTAAATGCAAAGATTTGTCTATTAAAAAATATTTTTCATAAAAAATAAAGAAAATAAGATAAACATAATTTTTCTATTTTATTGAAAAAAGGATTATTTTTCTAAATTATAAATCAAAATTTATTATCAGAACGGGTAAAAACCGATTAGTCATATTGCGTTTATCTGATTACACGGCCTATAATTATTTTGTGTACAACTAATTGCTAACCATTTCAACATGACATAAAACTGATAAAAAATATCCACGCTTACTTAATCTTTCATATTTGGGTTTGTCCACTTTGTGCCTATCTAACTTGTTAACATTTATTTCTAGAACCCGTCGTTAAAGTTCCAAATCAGCATGCGAATTTAATGCCACAATTTCTACCGGATCCACGCCATGGGTTCCTCTACATGTATGGTCCAGGGGGCGACCAGCAAATGCTCAAGAAATTACCCTTTACAATACCCGAATTGGTAGCTAATGCCCCCTGTCGGTCTACAGACGGCATTCTGTACACAGGAAAGAAGAGCGACACCTGGTTTATGCTGGACCCTCTGACGGGATCGCGGGAGCATATCTCGGGTATTAAATTATAATAATTATACAATATTTACCTCTTTTTTAAACACACGGTCTTTATTAATTGTATAGACATTTTTTCATGTTTTCATTCAAAGTTAGAGGCCTTTTTGATCGCTAGTACGAACTGCGGAACGTGTAAGCTGTGGCTTACCTGTTTCACATTGTTTCGTGTCTTCGCGTGTTCACGATCAGAAGGGGATCCAAGAGAATACAAAGTCCGAGACGTGGGCATATAATACGACCAGAACGAGGATTCCAAAGGAAATTTTCCAAACTAACAGCACATGCGACATCTTACGGAACCGATTTGTCCTTTGGGGGTGTGTACGTAACACGCTACAAGTATGTACGTTCGATAGGTACACTAGTAAGTGTAACTATCGAAGCATATTTGTATGAACTTTTCCGTCTGGTCGAGTATTCGATGTATTCTGTCGGTGGCAGACAAGTCGACTAACGTCACTAGCTTATTAAATATATAATTAAGTGTATAAGACCTAATGTGGATGTGAATTTCGCTTATTCTTTAATTTTACACTATTCATCAAACTAGTCGTTGTATAGTTTATATGTATATATTTAGATTTAATTAAGATTTCTTGTGAATAGTCTCGTAACAGAAAATCAAAGAAAAAAATTGTGATAGTTACATTATGTGATTTCAGCTCACTCGATTAAGTTTTATTGATGTTAAGTTCATCACTATATGCAAAGACTGGTTTTATAATTACTATTAACTGATGTCATTTTTTAATTAAATCACTAATGGAATTCTTGTTTCAGGGTTCGATACTTCGAAAATATTTGATAACAATGACGACGATACCTGCGTGCCGGATAAAAAGAGAGGGATATATGTAGCTCGGACGGAGTATAATATTCTGATGCATGATTCTAAGAACGAAAATCACAAATGGAATGTAACCTTCTTTGATTACACATCACATGCGATGGCCAAGGAGATGCATAATGATTACGGTAAATTGACACTTGAAGCTGGAATTTAAACTATTGTGTATCAGTTTCAGGAATAGCTTGCTTTCAGAGTAGGAATTCATCTTAAAAGTTATAATATAAACAATATTAGATCGGAGAGAAAGTTTCTTCGAATTTCTATAGAAATTCAAGACAAAAAAAATATAAGTTCAATTACATTTACTCATATTTAATATTTGCATAATAAATACATATATGTTTTGATCGATCGATATCGATAATATGTGTGCATCCAAATATCGAGCTTTTTCTGGTACCCAGACTTTTTCAAATTTTTGTGAATTAAAATCGTTTTGTGATCAATACCCAGTTCCTCAACAACGTCATAACTACTGATGTGCCGATCTTGCTCCACATTTTCACAGATGGCATTGACTTTATCTGTAACTGGGCGACCAAAGCGAGCTGCAAATTTCAAGTCAAAATGTCCAGACTGATAACGCTTGAACCAGCTTTGTGCTGCTACCCTTACCGATACCGCATTAGATCCATAAACGGCATAATTTTTTTTGCCTTTTTTGTAATAAAAATCTAAATGTAGGGAATTTCTTCATTACTTTCATCCATAGCAATTAAACAACTTTAAACGGTTTAAATCGCGTATATTTAACATTATTTATATCCCGACGTTTCGAACACTTTGCAGTGGACGTGGTCACGGGGTGAAATGTCACCCAAATGTTCAAAGTTGTTTAATTGCTATGTATAGTAATCACGAAAACCTAAGAAAATATTACTTTCAATCATTTTCACAGACTGGAAAACAATTAAAAAAAGGCGGAATAAATAGTATATAATATAAATAAAATGCCGCAAACTCTTCGCATAAACGGTTAATCCACCTACACTTTGATTTGTATTTTTTTTTTCGTTAATGCCCATTATTTCTTTTCTTTGAAGGTTGTACATACCTATTATGGCAACACTTATTATATTAGTTATTTAAGGAATGTCTGTAACAATTGTTATCAAGTGAAGTGTTGATGTGTCTTAATAAATAATATGATGATCAATCATGGTGTGCTGTTGTATGTAATGCGGTTCAATAACTTAGCACAAACGTGTTTGCCACACGACTGCCGCATACAATTTTTTTATCTAGTCTAGGTATCATGTTTACAGCACGGATACAATGAACTTTCTATACAAAGCCCGCATTGCGGCTTCGCTTTATCAGTGTCGTTTCATGAGAGCTGATTTTCACCGTTAAATATTAACTGCAATATTCGGTTTTAATTTAGTAAAATACGTACGATTTATATAAATACTTCACCCGTGCACGGTCGGAAGCTCACGCTGGATTAGGCTATCGGTACACACAGTTTTTTTTCTTCATTCATTAACTAATAGCCTGTTTCATACCAATGACTTATAGCGACGACGACCGCTAGCAAATTATCTTTTCACGTTAAGGCGTGCAAATCACGGCGACTTTGATTTTAAGTTGTTGGACTACATATCTCTGGACGTGAAGAAATAAATTGTTAACGAGGCGTCATGTCTCAGTGTGAACCGGCTGTAACCCAACTTGTGAAAATCAGTACTAATCGCACGCAGTCATATTGCTTTTGTTGTTATAGCTCCTCCATATGTGATTAATTTATTTCTATAATTGTAATGCAACTGTCATGCATGACTCATGACAAGTTGATGCATAGAATGGATACTGTATTATCCTTGATATGACCTTTCGTGATATTAATCACGGATTAATTAATATTAATTAATTGGATACTATATTATCCTCAATATCACCTTTTGCATTTTGCTAGTCGGGTAAGCTACTATCAAGTTGGCAATAAATTTGTATATATAAGGGTATGTAAAGATAATTTGACTTTTTCGGTGGTTTATCAGCAAAACATATTTACAAAGCAAACAATACATTTGTTGGTACGTTTTATGTTAATATTTAATTATCAGGTATAATCCATTTCACATCTACCTCAAATGGCAGAGTGATGTCCTTCGATCGAAAGACCGGCGATTTAGTATGGTCGCATAATTTGGAATCGCCAGTCGTAGCAGCGTATTTGTTAGACAGAGAAGGACTTATATCCGTTCCTTTCAACTCTATCGGTGACGTCACATTGGATCATATAATGGAAGATGCAAGTACCCTCAGAAATGGACAAGGGATTAAGAATTCAAATATTGAATTGTAGTAAGTAGTTATTTTAATGGTTAATGGTAATTTACTACACTATATGATGTTATGAAATAGAATCTTGTCACCTTTATTTTATTTACAGTAAAGTACATTTTGGTTCATAAGCATTGCTATTTACAAGTTGTAGTTTTAGTATTTCCCCAAGATTGTCTGAAAGAAATTGCTATGAAGTAGTAAGACCGGCTAGTTGTATTTTATTCTTAAATATTCTTTAATTTTGTTTTAATATAACATTTATACTTATTTTATCTATTTATTGATTGATCTGTTTATGTCTGCTTTATGTGCGGCTAATGTGTATTAAGCGATTACGTAAGGAATTACATGTGATTTCAGCCCGACTCTGTACATAGGAGAGCACAACCATGGTCTTTATGCCCTGTCGTCGCTCGTAGACAAAAACACCATCACAATATCAACAGGGCACGCCCAACCTTTACTTATAGAAGGTCCAGTCACCGACGGAAAGGCCAATGATGTCGACAGTGATAAACTAAGATACGAATCTTTCACAAATGTTCACTATAAACTCAACGATTTAAATTTACACGTATCAGCACCTTATTTGTTATTGGGACATTATAAAATGCCAGAGCTTACCACAACATGGCTGCCGAAATTGCCCAACACAAATTTCTTGCACCATGACTCTCAAAATAACGGAATCAAGTTAATTAATGGGCAGGTCCATTCCGATAGGCAGAAAGATGTTGAGAATGAGACTAATTTGAAGTCTAACTCCATATCAGTGTCGGTGCAAACTGACGAGTATTTCGAAGGGTTCCATTTTAGACCGGACCTTTGGTATAAGCAAGCCCACGTGTGGCTCCATCAGCAGGAAAACAAAGTTCTGAAAGTGGCGCTTATAATATTGGTTGGGCTCGTCATTACGATGTTTTGGTATCTGAGGTATCAGGTAATTATATCTTTGTTATTTTTTAAATAATATGTATTTTTTTCCAATGCCTGTCGCTTTAAGTTGTAGGAGAGATCACATTGTAATCACATGAGATCAAATTTTTAGTTAAGAATTCCCTCTAAGTAGAGAAAAAGACACATGGAAAGACAGCGACGTTGATATAATATTGAGAATATACGTTAGAGGTTTCACATAAAAACTTCATAATAAAAGTTATCTTTCGACTATACTCCGAGTTTTAATTCCGTGGAATTCTGACGTTTCTTGATGTTACTAGACGACAAAAATGCTCCCACAAGAAAGGAAAGAAATTTAAATAACTTATAAATATCTGCCTGGTTTCTATGGTTTAAATATCTAAAGTCTTAATTTTGTATTAAATCTTAATTATTATAAAGTTATTTTATTTTTAAGTTAAACACTTTAATAGATATTAATGTCGAAACAATTAGTTGGTAGTTAATTAAATTGTGACGGGTGTCATTCCAACTTCTGGCATGTATAACAAACTTTCTATACTAAAATTAAAAATATGGGTCTTTCCCGCTGGTCTGATCAATCTGACCAGTGGGAAGAATTAATCCCGTTAATCATTTTAAATCATAAACAACTTTAATCATAAAGTTTTAATCATACCAGTCTAACGAATGAGAATTCGTGTTCCCACTCATCCGTCCAATATTTAAAAAATGTACAGTTATCATTAAAATTTGTATTATGAAAAATGATATTTCACAGTCACATTTTTTAATAAATTATATTATTTACCTTTTGTCTGAATTTACATGGATATGAAACAAAACTGAATTTAATTCTAATGCGGATTCATACAATACAATCGTGAAGTTATTAACATGGATATAAAACAAATCTGAATTTAATTTTAAGTCTGGATTCATACAAACGTGAAGTTAATATGGATATAAAACAAAACTGAATTCTAACTCGGATTCATACAAACGTGAAGCTAATTATATTATTTTTGCTGTTATTTCTTCTATCATTTTATTACTGCATTATAGTGAAGTCGATGAAATATCTCAATTTGCTTATTGGTCCCACTAAAAAAGTTACTTACCAGTAACTTTCCAGTTTCCAAAATTAGAGATTTATATAATATATATCAGTTTGTGTAGCAACATTTTAATTTTTTATTTCGGTATGCGTTTAAGAAATTTCTCGCATATTGACGAGATAGAAAATTTTGACAATGTCATCTAGACTGTTTATTTAATAAGAAGATTAGGTTAGCTAACGGCATCAATAAGGTCGGGGGTCGTCTGTGTTTCTCGGAAAACCTATTACCCGCCTCGACTCTGCACGGGTGTATTTAGAATTTCTCTATGTAACTGTAATATGAAGCGAGGCTCAAGTCGGTCAAAAGGGATTAAAACTTTCCACTGTTTAGATTGATCGGACAATCAATTGGACCACTGGGAAAAACTCAAAAATGTTACTTTTTCTCAACGTCACACAACGGTGGCTGTATCAATAGAAAACATAAAATTTATATTGTAGAATATAAGATATAATAAAATATAATTAAATAAATAATAAAACTAAAGTAAGCTAAAAGAACATGTTGCCAGAAATAATAAAACTTATAAGATGACGGAAGTGAAAGAGTTATTCGTTAAAGGATTCAACAACATTGGTACAATCAATGATTATAAGACTTGTATAGCATATGTTACAAAAGGAGAGGATAAGCTATGCATAGACTTGACTTGACATAAGAGTCGCTGCGTACAGTGCGGTCAAAACGACACTATACCGCGAACCCGAAAGTTGTGGAATGAATTGCCAGCTGAGATTTTGACATGGGGCTCTTCAAAGAGCTATGAACAGTATTCTGCAAGTCGACAGCGCATCCGCATGCCTCCTGGTGTTCCAGGTGTCCATGGGCGGCGGTGATCACTTACCATCATGTGACCCTCGTGCTCGTGCCATCTATTCAATAAAAAAAAAACTCGAATATTCAATTGATAGTGGGCGCGACATTTACATAATATTTATGTCGATGATGATGATGACTTTATGTTCAGAATGGTGTTGCAATACTTAGTAGGTATATTTTTATTATCTTTACCTTAGCAATCTTTTCCAACAAATAGGTTTAGCAAAAACTGCAAAAACAAAAAATGGGGTATATTTTTTTCATTTTGCTTATTGGCTTGATAAAAAAAATTAAATAAATGATTAAAAACTATATATAATTGAAAAAGAACCACACAAAAAAATGTTTAAGACAACTGGAATGTTATAAAATGACAAATGTCAGAATTCCATGTTATTAAAAATTTGACTATATTAGTGATATTGTGCATGACGACCTATTTACATTCTAATAATTTTGCGATAAGAATGTCCCAACCTTTTACGCTAGTTGCCATCTGCGTAATACACACACATAACGTAATACAATACGTCTGTGTGCAGTTGTGCATAGGACATTAATTCCATCTCGTTTTATATTACGTTTCGCCGCGCACAAACCAATTGATACACGAGACTATTATAAAAATTCATACAAGTTTAGAGGGTATATTTATATGTACCACAACTTAAAAAAAAACTATTTTTTTAAATTAATGAATTAAGTAGCAGGTGATTTATGTAATTTTGTGTCTATTCAATGGCGCGTTATGTATTTGCAAGATATGCATTTGCGTTCGACTAAATATTAGGGGTTAAAGTATGAAATTGCCCTGTACTGAAAAATTAAAACTAGTTTTTTTTCTAAAATGTAACATATTTATTTAATTAAAATATTTACCCTCATTATCTATACATTGTTGCCATCTAATCGGAAGTTCATTTATGCCTTTGCGATAGAACTCTGGGGATGTAGATTCGACAAACTGTGTGAAAGCATTTGGTACTGCCTCTTGGGAAGAACATTTTTTACCACGTAGAAAATTGTACAAATCACGAAAAAAATGGTAGTCCGTTGGAGCAAGGTCTGGCGAGTACGCAGGATAACGTATGGTTTATAACTGCAGCTCCTGTAGAGTTACAACGGTTTCTCCTGCAGTGTGAGATCTTGCGTTATCATGGAGCAATAATGGTGAAGATTGATTCACGAGTCGGGGCTGTTTCACTGCTAGTTTCGCCATCATTGTTTGAAGTTCGGCACAGTAAACATCTGCTGTTATTGCTTGACCAGACCTGAGAAAGCTATAGTGAATAACACCATGAATAGACCACCAAACAGTTACCATTACCTTTTTATTGGTAAGCTTTGCCTTAGGGCACTGTTGCGGCGTTTGACCTGGGGTCAGCCATTGCATTTTTCGCTTTCGGTTATCGTAAAGAATCCACCTTTCGTCACATGTCACAATTCGATCCAATATTCCTTCATTTCTGTACCGATTCAACAAGGCAACGCAAGTTTCAACACGCGTTTCTTTCTGCAGATCAGTCAAATCATGAGGCACCCATTTTTCATATTTTTTTATCTTATTAATTTAATGCAATTGAGTCAATATTGTAGGTAAGGTAACGTTAAACCATACCGCTAATTCCTGGGTAGTTTGACTCGGATCGGCTTCCACCATCTCCTTCAATTCAGCGTTATTCACCTGTGTGGGCGGTCTTCCACGTGGTTCGTTCTTCAAGTCGAAGTTTCCATTACGAAAGCATTTAAACCAAAAACGCACGGTTCGTTCATTAGCAGTCTCCTCTCCAAACGCAGCATTGATATTGCGAGCCGTTTCTGCCGCGTTAGTTCCGCGTCGGAACTCGAATTCAAAGATTACTCGGATTTTCGAAGTATCCATCTTTCCCGTCTAAGCTGAATAAAAAAAACAATTGATAGTCGAAAATCGAATGTTGCACATTTTTTAAAACAAGAACCTCATTGGTATCATGGGAAAAAAGTTTCACTCGATAATCTCACACCATGAAGGTTTTATGTCAATTCAAAGTATCTATTACTATAAAACGGCAATTTCATACTTTAACCCCTATTACATAGATAGATAGTTAGAAATTTTTATTTCATACACAAGTGATTGCATAACATGACATTTCTTAATCTAAAATATCATTAAACGTAGATAAGCGAACAAAAAATAAAATTTAAACGGGGCGATAAAACTGCGTGGTCCCATGTGTGTCGAAAGTGCATCCCCGTCTCAGCACAACCTGTATACCGTAAAAACGGCACGCAGCATTCATTTTCAGACGGAACCAAGACGCGTGAACGGGTATAAAACGGTGTAATAGAAGATTAAATTAGAAATTAGAGACTTAGGCTTTGGAGAGCTTACATATTGCAGACATACTCGTAAATTAGACTAGAATAAGATATTTTATGTTCTAAAAATGTATATGATACTCAACTCAGGTCTAAACTTCGACTAAACCCGAGCTGAAGTCTTCCAGGCAAGAAATTGTTTCTATACTAATGAATATTTGTTTATCTCGTTTAGGGTCCGTGATTTCGCGGAGTTAACATAACTTATTTGTTATACAATAATTTTCCTTAAATCTGTCAAATCCACCCGGTGTAGAAAATTTGGTACAATAACATAAATGTTCTCACGTTCATAAAAGTTTCAAATAGCATTAGTAGAGCTGAATGGCAATTATATTCGGTTATTTGTACAGCTATTTAAACGTTATAAATAATGTTTCACCTGAACAACCATTTGCATAACATCTCATTAACTGTATCCTGAGGTATTTTCCTTATCATTGTTTAGGTTATTAAGTAACGTATTTATATAGTTTTTGTACGCTTGACGACATATTTTTCACGCGTGGCTAAAGTACCTACGTATCCTTGATATAATTTTATTGCGTTGATTTAATTTCTGTTTATTACTTTGTTTCTTTTATCGTAGAAATCATAATATGTCAGTCTTTTTTAGTTTGAGTGAAATTTGGTTATTACTTACATACTAGCTGTGCCCGCGGCTTCGCCCGCGTGGAATTCGGTTATCAAGGTAAATAACCTAAGTCCATCCCTGGAGAGTATTCTATGTCCGTCCCTGGGGTTCGATCTATCTCCGTACCAAATTTCATCAAAATCGGTTCTGTGGTTTAGCCGTGAAAAGGTAACAGACAGAGTTACTTTTTCGTATTTATAATATTAGTATGGATTATTACTTATCCAACTAAATAGCTATTTAAATCATACCATAAAGCAAATTTGTTGCTGTATCATCGAGTGTTAAATGAACCACCCTATTCCTAGCCAATTTGCATATAAAACCATCGGGTTTGGCATCGTAGTTGTTACTTTGCGGCAGCATTTTTTGCTTTTATAACATTAATAGCAAAAGTACTGAATTTCGCAAAGTTTTTTATAAGCGGCATAGGTTTTGTGATAATTACATCTATCGAGAAGTTCAAATGTGACTAATAAATTGTTTAAAACTGCAGAACATATTTTATAAATTTTATTTGTTGACCCTTAAATACGGTAAAAATGCTAGAACCCACCAGACATGTATGCACATTTTACTTTGTTAATTTTGGCTCGACTTTTACAGGCGCGAGAATTCCAACAGTTATCGCAAGGCGGATCTCGCACTTCTAATACATCTACATCGTCTCACGGACAGGTGACGGGGCAGCTCGAGGAAATCGGAGCTGGGGAAGTGCGAATCGGGAGAATCAGCTTCCGCACTAATCAGGTGTTAGGGAAGGGATGCGAGGGCACTTTTGTATATAGGTAAGTGTTTGCATACAATACTTGTCCATACTACGTTGTATTGCTAACGGAGGTGACGAGGCAGCTACAGGAATATAGTTATGGAGAGGTATGTATTGGGAGAATCAGTTTCCGCAACGATCAAGTGAGGAAGGGCTGCGAACTCTATACGTGGGGAACTCGGAAAGTTTTGCGAAAAAGAAAAAAAATGTTCGTTTTCCAATTTTTTTATTAGTTTTTCTAAATACTCTTTACTTGCATCTATACAAAGTTTCATGCATCTGAACTAATTTAGAAAACATTTTTCCCATTCCTTCTCAGGTATCACTTTTACAGCCTCTACGAACGTAGCCAACGCATCTTCCGGCGACAAAAACTGCTTCCCTTTTAGATGGGATTTAATTTTGGGAAATAAAAAGGAGTCACAAGGAGACGAGACTGTAAGAAGGATGCCCGAAACTTTAACCGACGTACTATCCAAAAAGTCCAAAAAAAGGGGTACTGTTTTAAGCACTGAGTGAGCGGGCGCGTTGTCGTGGTGCAGCTCACTGCACTACACTTACTGCAGTAAAAACTTCAGTCTTGATTTGGTATATGTACAGATATCAGGTAGGGAGTTAAAGTGAAAAACTTGCGATTAAATTTTTTCCAGCGCTTTATGCTCTTTCACTTTCTTTGGTAGGCGTTGGCTCACTTTGAAACAGCCAAACAGTAGATTGACGCTTAGTTTCTGGATCACTGGTAGATCCAAGATTCATTATTTGTGACAATGTCGTAATGCACCATTCGATACGAACTTGTTTTTGAGCCTCGGTGAGGTTCTGCGGCATCTAGCAAGATACTATCCTCCTGACTCGTAGATGCCCATGTAATGTTTCATACACACCCCGATCCAATCTGCAATCTCTCCTGAATCTCCTCGTATATAATTCGCTTGTTTCCACAAATTAAATTGTTCACTACCACCACGATTTCTAACGTAACACCCGTTATAGGGCGACCTTTTCTTTCTTCGTCGGCCAACTTAGTCGACCACGCTTAAATTGATTGTACCAATGGTACACAGTTAGAGTGGCACTTGTCTGCAAACGCCATTTGAAATCTATTAAAAGAATATACAAAATCAATAGTGCGGAAATGTTCTCGCAGAATATCCATTTTTAAAGAGATTTTATTTTAATTTACTCCATAAGAAAATAGTGAGGCAAATTTGAATTTAAAATATTTTGTATTTGTTATAGATAGTCATAGTTTTAATTGACATCAAACTAGCCAGTATTCCATAGGAATAATTGTAGGGGAAGAGTGGACGCTGCATTCCCACAGTCGCTTAGCGCACTCGACTGGCCATTTTATACCCTCTCTCACAGAAGACTACCTTGAAATGTAATGCATTTCCTACTTTATCGTATTTCCCCAATGTACATGCACGTTTCGGTAGGGAGTGAGATGTGCCAGAGCCCATTTCCATTCCTCCCCATTTTCCCAACCCTTTCTCCCAATACATTCTTTAATCTGCAAAGGTAGGCAGCGCATCCGGCGGCATGCCAACCCAAAACCCATAATAATGTAGGTGTTGTTTAAATTACAGAGGTAGTTTCGACAAGCGCGCGGTAGCGGTGAAGCGGCTGTTGCCGGAGTGCTTCACGTTCGCGGATCGAGAGGTGGCGCTGTTGCGCGAGTCGGACGCGCACGCGCACGTCGTCCGGTACTATTGCACCGAGCGGGATAAACAGTTCAGGTACGTAATAAACTGATCGAGTTTAATCAGATTGGATCCAACGTACAATTATACTTTTTCGCCTGCTCTCCCCACAATCCCCGCAGGCCACGCCTCCGCACCCCTGCAACAGGACAGGCATGGGTTCATTTGTCTATAGTTTAAGTTGAATTGATTTGACATTCGAGTATTCTTTAAGATCGTGTGAATGAATGCGGCAAATACGAATGTAAAGTCTCAACTTTACATACAGTATAAAACTATTACCAGTTTCCATTGGCGCATATTTTTAGCATGAAGCGGTCTACAGCTTTTACACATCCGAGGAGTTCCATCAGAAGTGTTGCACAGTATTGAATTGGCAGTTAAATCTATTTTGGGTCAGACAGCCAGTAAGGGACGATGGAAATTAAATAAAGTGGCGATTAGCGCGCAAGGAAATGGACCGACGGGTCCGAACGCTACTATCTAGGCATTTAGAGACTATTATAAACTTTTTACGTTGGTAAACAAGTTATGATGATTAAGGTTTATATTGTTATATTGGTGAATGAACAGGTTTATTCTACAACGTTCTTATTACCGGTGCGCAAACTAGTCGTCTATTGAATATACTAATAATGAGCTGCAAAGGAGTTTGTATTTGTTCGAAGGCTAGATTCGTCAACACTATTATAGGAATCGTTAAGAACATGCAAAGGTACTCCGTCACTCCGTCGGCATAGCTACCACCCTTCGGTCGGAGTCCGCCGCCATAATGGTGCCCTATTAGCCGCGAGGCCCGCATCGTGTTCCGGCGGTGAGCGGAAGAAGCCGTCCCGAGAGAGAGATTGTTGCGTGTGGAAAGGAGGACCAGCTGTTGCGGAGAATTACAGACGCGCATCGGCGTGGCATGGTGGCACGGGGATCAGGGAGACCCGGTGAAACGGTTGTCCGCTGACCGCCCGCGGGTTGTTGGGGGCCCGAGCCTGGGGATCTTACTTTAATCTCCACCCCAGGAGGCTGCCCCACCGCACGCGAAAAATCCCTTGGGGTAGCAGTTGTGCCGGAGGGGACCGGAGTGGAACCCGACTGTTGCCCCCGGGGGGGGGACCGGGGGCCCTTACGTACCCCGTGCCAGCAAGTCACACAACCTTTGTGACCTGGTTTTTTCTCTGCTCCGTGCTTTGTTTTTTGATCCACATGCAACCATCTTTCTCTCCGTCCCCCCTTTTCTTCTTCTTCTTCTTTCCCCTATTCACACTCACTATGATGGCCAAGAAAAAGAAAAAGTATAATGTTCACTCAGCGGTCCATCCCGTAAGTTCCACACTACAAGTGGACTTTTGCAACATCAGAGGGATGCATAGTAACATCGACGCCGTCCACTACCACCTTGAGACGGCAAAGCCGGCCTTACTTTTCTTGACGGAGACACAGATTTCCTGCCCGGCCGATACATCATATCTTCATTACCCCGGTTACAAACTGGAGCACTGTTTTGTGCGACGTGCTGGGGTATGCATGTACGTCCGGGAGGATGTTTGTTGCCGTCGCCTCAGCCATTTTGAAGACGGGCACCTGTCGATCCTCTGGGCGCGTATTGTCTATGGATGTTCCACTAAAGTCTACGCTTGCCTTTACAGGTCCCACAGCGGTGATACGGAGACGACTCGGTTTTTTGACCGTCTACAAGAGGCGACTGACAGCGTGCTCGAGCAGTTCCCTTGCGCGGAAGTGGTGGTCCTCGGTGATTTCAACGCTCACCACGAAGAGTGGTTGGGATCCCGAACTACCGACCGCGCAGGGAGAGCAGCCTATAACTTTGCCCTGGCCTATGGTTTCTCGCAGTTGGTGTCCTCACCTACGAGGATACCTGATATCGAGAGCCATACTCCCTCCTTATTGGACCTCCTGCTGACTACGCGGCCGAATGACTACAATGTTGTTGTTGATGCTCCGTTAGGATCATCAGACCATTGTATCGTTCGAACTGCTGTGCCAGCTAAACAATCCGCGCCGACCTATTCTCAGGGAACGCGCAACGTCTGGCACTACAAGTCTGCAGATTGGGATGGGTTGCGCGAATTTTACGCTTCTTATCCCTGGGGGCAGCTCTGTTTCTCGTCGGGTGATCCGGATACCTGTGCAGACTCCGTTGCTGACGTGGTGTTGCAGGGCATGGAATGTTATATTCCTTGTTCCGTGATACCCGTAGGCGGACGGAGCCAACCTTGGTTTAATCAGTCCTGTAGAGAGGCCCGCCGTAATAAGCGGGCTACATACAGGGCCTGGGCCAAAGCGCAGGTGTCTGAAGATCCGAATACCACCGACTTGAGGAAGAAATTTAACGCTGCCTCGAGGTGCAGTAAGAGGATCACTGTCAGGGCAAGGAATGAGCACATCCGCAGAATTGGCGATCGACTAGCAAGCTATCCTTCTGGAAGTCGGGCTTTCTGGTCGCTCGCTAATGCTGCCGAGGGTAACTTCTGTCAGTCGTCACTTCCACCACTGCGGAAACTCGATGGCTCACTGGCCCATGGGGCGAAAGAGAAGGCCGATCTCCTGGGCAGTCTCTTCGCCTCAAACTCGACTCTGGACTATAGAGGTGCCTCACCACCGTCCACCTCGAGGTGCACAAGCTCCATGCCGGAAATCTGCTTCACCCAGCGTGAAGTTCGGCGAGCTCTAGCATCTCTTGATATCCGAAAGTCGAGTGGGCCAGATGGTATTCCTGCGGTGGTGCTCAAATTTTGCGCTCCCGAGTTGTCTCCGGTGCTTACGCGACTCTTTAGGCTCTCATATTCCACAAAAAGCTTCCCGTCAGCATGGAAGGTAGCTCATGTTCACCCTTTGCCTAAAAAGGGTGACTGCACCGACCCGGCCAACTACAGGACAATAGCGATCACCTCCCTCCTCTCCAAAGTGATGGAGCGTGTTATAAACACACAGCTCCTTGGGTACCTAGAGGATCACCAGCTGATTAGCGACCGTCAATATGGATTTCGCCATAATCGCTCGGCTGGTGATCTTTTAGCGTATTTAACACATCGCTGGGCTGACGCCATTGAGAGTAGAGGCGAGGCTCTGGCTGTAAGCCTAGACATTGTGAAAGCCTTTGACCGGGTATGGCACAAATCGCTGCTTTCCAAGTTACCATCTTTCGGGATACCCGAGGGACTATGCGAATGGGTTGCCAGTTTCCTGACTGGACGGAGCATCAGAGTCGTTATCGATGGTAGCTGCTCCGACACCATGTCTATTAACGCTGGCGTCCCGCAAGGCTCCGTGCTGTCTCCAACTCTGTTCCTTCTGCATATCAATGACCTGTTACAAATTGGTGACATACGTTGCTATGCGGATGACAGCACTGGAGATGCCTTGTACAGGGGCCGCGCCAACATCCCTCGAGTCGGAGTGGAAGAGAGTCGCGCCAGGCTTGTGTCTGAAATCGAAGACTCCCTAAATCTAGTCTCGATTTGGGGTTCCCTGAACCTAGTGGATTTCAACCCCAGTAAGACGCAAGTCTGTGCATTTACCGCTAAAAAAAACCCTTTTGTAGTAGCACCTCGCTTTCAGAGCATACCTCTTAAGATCTCGGAGAGTATTGGGATCCTTGGTGTCGACATTTCCAGCAAAGTCGAATTTAGGGGTCATCTGGAAAGTAAGGCCAAAATGGCCTCCAAAAAGCTCGGTGTGCTGAACAGAGCGAAGCGGTACTTCACCCCTGGGCAACTGCTAATGCTTTACAAAGCTCAGGTGAGGCCCCATATGGAGTATTGCTCACATCTCTGGGCCGGCGCACCGAAATACCAATTGGACCCATTTGACTCCATCCAACGACGTGCTGTTCGTATTGTCAACGATCCCACTCTCACCGCTTGAGACCGCTTGCTCGTCCGCCCTCTCCTCTATAAAAAAAAAAAAAGGTAGCTTTCCTAACGTTAAGATTTTAAATATTTTGTAATTTATTTATAGAATAATGATGCTGAACAACAGAAAAGCTGAAATTTATTTTCTTAGTACCAATTACGAGTATGGCACAATTAAAGGCTGGCTATACGAAAGAAATTTAATTAACAATTCGTCTTTACCGCAAAATAAAAAACATACATATCTCTGTTAATTTAAATTTTTGATCGGAATATTCAACTACAATAATTTATGGAACTTTACAATTAAACAGCATCATTCGCATTGTGTCGCGAGTATGTCTAGCTGATTAGAAAATCGATTTATAAAGAATTAAAATTCAGATAAATTAGCAAGATTATGTAGAGAGCGAATTAAAGCTTTGATAGTACAAACAACAATTTCAATGTACTAGAAGTTATGTTTGAGATGTCTACCAGGTATACTAATAAAGTCCCAAGTCAATTCGTAGTAAACTAGTTGTTCCCCACGGCTTTGCTCGGGTGGATTTAATTGTTAATTGTATTCAAGTTCTCGGTTGCGTTTAATTATCGCATGGTATTTGACACACGCAAAATCTGTGTATTTGTATCATAATTATCATTTCCTTTCTGAGACCAGACATTATAAAGAAACACGTGGATTAATTTGCTGGTGATCCGATAAATATACCGACACACTGGTGATTAAAGTGATTTTATAAAAAATTTGACACCCCATATTTTTCTTAACAATGTAATTATATAAATAGCCAAAGAGTATTTGAGTATTTTGTTCACTGTTCGATACATTCTTGCGTTAAAGATGTTAAAGAGGGTACATGCTATTTTTTACGAAGTACTATAGTCTATGAATAATAGGTACTCGTCTGTTCCACAAATACATAACTGATTCGTCTGTTATTTTTTACGAAAGTTATCTCATTGCATTACAGGTACATAGCCCTGGAGTTATGTTCAGCAACATTACAAGATTACGTCGAGAAGAAATTGGACTTTGAGTGCAATATCGACGCGGTGGAAATGCTCCGGCAAGCCACCATGGGATTATCGCATCTACATTCTATGGATATCGGTAAGTAGCAATGTGCTATTTATATATGGTAGTAGCAACATAGCAATGTATTTTATTTATTTTATATTTTTTTATACATATAGAAACAATGTGACAGACAGCCCGTAACCAGCCCTTTTCGCATCCACTGCTGGATATGGGCATCCTCATGCACACTGTTTTATTTTTATCTAAAAAACTTTAATGCACTTAATCGTATAAAAGTCGAACTTATGCCTCCTCTATCAGCCAACCTTTGTCTTGAACCTGTGCATGATGGATGTATGGCCTTAAAACCCCACGCTGCCCAAGCGGGTTGGCGAGTCCACTCTTTTAGAGGTAGTGCAGTTCCTCAGGGCTTGTGGTAGCGACTTTGTTAGCTCTTAGTTGTCTTTTACAACACCTACGGGAAGAGATAGGGTGGTAATCATCTAAGTCGAACACACCACACTCCCAGACATAACGTGACTACCAGTTTATAATTCTTCTATATACTTGTATATCAGCTTATAACGTCCCACTACAAAGCACAGGACTCCCCTAGTAAATCACTGGGGTTTCAGATCATAATCCACCACGCGGGCCCACGTGGATTGGTGGATCAAATTCTCCCGATTTTTTTTATTTCTCGTGGGTTTCCTCACGATGTTTCCCTCATCACCGAGCTAGTGTCAATTTTAAAAAAATTGTACATAAGTAGAAACCCGGTGGTACGGACCAGGGATTTGAACTCATAATCACAGGAATGTGAGGCAACTATAGATACCTCTAGGCTATCACCGCTCTGTGTATCTTCCTGTTTTCATTTATCTGATTGTTTTTCCAGAATAAAGCTTTGTCTATTGTCTATTTTTGTTTCCAGTACACAGAGATGTAAAGCCACACAACGTGCTTCTGTCAATGCCAACTGGTACTGGCGAAGTACGAGCCATGATATCTGACTTCGGCCTGTCTAAGAAGCTGAACATAGGCCGAGCGAGTTTCTCGCGAAGATCAGGAGTCACCGGCACCGATGGATGGATAGCACCTGAAATGATTAATGGAGAGAGAACAGTGAGTAAACATTTAGAAAATTTACCCTTTCGTACCATTACGTTGACTTTTTAAAATGTTGAATTTCTAAATCGTTGATTCCTTACATGTTGAAATTTTTCCGTTTTGCACAATGTCGATTTCTTAAAATGTTGGATTCTCAATTTTAAATTCAAATTCCCCTATACTTAATTCTATATGATCAGCACTTTGTTCGACTTTACTTATTACCGCTCAACGTACGCAGAAATATTGCCGATATTACTTTCCTTATCAATATCGCTAATGGGTATATTGACTGTTCTGAACTACTGGATAAACTTTCTCTAAGGGTCCCAGTGCACTCATCACGATCCAGAAACATATTCCACATTCTGCATGTTAATGCTAACTACAGGAAAAATAATTTTAAAATCAGAGCTAGCACTGCATTTAATCTCATATGCGATGATGAACGCATTGGCTTATTCTTTTGTAAAGTTAAATATCTCCTTACTGTTAGATAAATATAGAATTTAAGGAGGAGAAGGGAGCATGCTGCTGCAATTCCACCCGCTGGGCGCACGTTACCTCGACCTCACAGAAAACTACCATAAATGCATTTCTTTTTCACTTCATTATATTTCCCCAATGTATGTGTTTCGGTAGTGAGTGAGATGTGCCAGAGCCCATTCCATCCTATCCTATTCCTTACATTTTCTTAACTCCTTTTCCTTATCCATTCCATAAATCTCCAAAAGTCGGCAGCATGCAGCTGCAGCCAGGGGCATGCTAACGTTTGTCATTCTAGACTGATGTTGGCGTGTATCGCGGATGTCTATGGGCGACAGTATCTACTTACCATCAGGTGGACTGTCTGATTGTCAACCTTCCTTCTATAAAAAAAATCGAACGATAGCGGATTAGCAGCTGTTTATTGTAAATGGAGTGGGCGGCGTTACTGTTCGTGGCAGTGTATGTATAGTGAGTATTAAAGAGTAATAAAGTCAGAAAATTTGTTTAAAAAAATAACTTTTATTGACAAAATGCCAATTCGAGAACTTTTTAAATGAAAGAAAAAGTCTTAGGACACAAGGTGTTAGGATTAATGATATAATTTTAGTGTTAAGAGGGTGTAGGTATTATTATTTAACCCTGTATTCAATCAGTTCAGGAACAGTCGACTACAATATTGCTTTGGTGTTTAGTTGACAGTAAAACAGAGAAAAATATATAATTAGATACAATTACGCATAACTAGTCCATGCGCCAAATTAGATATTTTTGTTATTAGCGCCCTTCGACTCGATTTAGCGTAATCAACAAGCCTTAAAAACAAAAGTAACAAGATTATGAGGTAGTAGTCCCAGCGCCTTGTCAAATAATCTACGAGTAGTACAAACAGAAATACAAAATCTTCATTCCCGTAAATATTCATTTTTGTAGTTTGGATCATTTATTCAGATCAGTATCCAATTTATTATATGTTGTTTAAAGACAACGTTAGTGGACATATTTTCGCTGGGCTGCGTGTTCTACTACGTGTTGTCGGAAGGACAGCATCCATTCGGCGACGTGTTGAGGCGGCAGGCCAACATTCTAACTGGAGAATACAATTTGGATCAAATTGAGTAAGTACATTAAACTTTCTACGGATATAGTATATCACGACCGGTGACTCTTGAAAGGTCACTAAGGCCACAAGAATTTAGCCATTCCGAAAAAAAAACAAAAAGGATATATGTTGTATTTCATATTTTAGTGAATAACAAACTGTTGTCTTTGCTACATACCGATAGAATTATGGCAATTATCGACGGTGATAGTTGCCATGGCCTATCACCGTCGTCTTGTTATATTTCCTATTCCCCCTTTTCTCAATCCTTCCTTTAAATTTATTCCCAAATTTTTAACGTAAGCATTCGGGAACATGCCAATGTTTGTCATTCTGGACTGATCTTGGTATATATCGCAGATTTCCATGGGCGATAGTATCCACTTTCCATGGAATGTCTGCTCGTCTGTCATCATGTTTCTGTAAAAAATACATCAATCTTGACAACAGTCCACTGCTGGACATGGTCCTCCTCATGTACATTTTCTGGTGCATGAGGGATGTATGACTGGATGGATGAATGTATAAAACCACACGCTGGTGGTGGATTGGCGAGTTCACTCTTTTTGAGGTGGTGTAGTTCCTCAGGGCTTATGATAGCAGTTTTGTTATCACTTAGTTGCCTTTTAAGACACCCACGGGAAAAGATGGGGCGGTGCTATTCTATTGCACAGGGGTCTCTAAACTACGGCCAGCGGGCTATCACCGCCTCGCGAGGACTTGCAATCTGGCCCGCGGCAGCGAGCTGGACATGCCTGCCATTCGGCCCGCCACACTTAACTTTATTTTATAATAAATCAAAATCATCAGATGTTCTTATTCACTAAAGAACACAATCACTAGTATGACACTAATACTAAATTCTAGTACTAAAGTGTAACATTAAACATTTTAAAAATAATTAATGAGATTTATGTAGCTGTGATTTTTCACAGACAAGTGTTTGCCATTGTAGATCTAGTTTATTAGTGCCAATAGCAAAAGCGACTTGGCACTATTAAACTTGATCCATCTTAAGATGGTCATCAGTTAACTTGGATCTTTAGAAATATTTCGTGTATTTCAGTTTGGAGAATGTTTTTTCACATAGATAAGTAGTTGTAAAGCAGAAAAAAAAAACACGAGCAAATTTATGCAACTGATCAAACTGTGTGAGTTGAAGACTTATAAAATTCCAGCAAAGATGAGTTTTAATATTTTTCTATAAAAATATCGCTGCAATGCAAAAATCAGTCATTTCCATTTGAAGTTCTGTAGAGAGGCCTTGGCCCTTAAGACATTATGGAACAATCCTTGTGGCCGACTGGCCTAAGTTTGGAGACCCCTGTTATAGCCGGCCGGCACTTACCACACGGATACCACACGGCACTTTCAAAATCATATCTACCCAATTTTGTAATAATAATGTAAAATTTGTTTTGTTTATCTAGTTGTTGAACAATCCGAAAATGTATATCCATTTGAGCAACAGTAAACTATCTCTTTCTAATTATTCTAACCGGGGACATTATCGTTGCGTTCCTATTTTGTAACATTTCAGGTCAACAGCGTTCCACAGATCTCACTTTTTACTTATTTTGTGTGAAATTTTTTCCAGCAAAATATTGCCAGTGGAGGATGTATTGGTTACTAAGATTCTAATCCGGGCGATGATCTCGGCGCGGCCGAACGCGCGACCTCCTTGTGAGACTGTACTTAAGTATCCGCTATTCTGGGGCAAACAGAGTATACTAAACTTCCTCCAGGTACACACACATTTTATGACACTTTTTATTAGCACTTGACTGGCTAAGTTACTCCAACCTCACATTAAACTAAATTTTTTAATGCTTGCCTGAAATAAATAAATAACACTACCATAAAATATTCTGTTTCCGCGTGAGATATGCCAGAGTCCATTTTCCCCATCTTTTCTTCAACAGCAACTTTCTTCAGGTGGTGGCAGCCTGTAAGTAAGGCAACAATTAGTTGATACTCGTAACTTTGTATTTAGCCTAGTATTTACTCTTGTTTAATTGTATGTCTTGTTGGCAAATAAAAATACATAATAAAATAAAATCCCCCTAAGTCTCCAATGGTAGGCAACCCACTGGGGGCGTTCTAACGCTAGCATGTATTGCGGATGTCCATGGATGACGGTATGTAAGTACTTCACACTAAAGGTCATCATGTCAGGTCATCTGCCATCTTCTTTCTATAAAAAATTACGCTTTTGAGCGTTCAGTTACGGTTGGAAATGATAACATGACCAATCGGCTTTATTTAATTATTCCTATAGAATGCAACCAGCCCTTTTAGTATTCACTGCTGGACATGGGCGTCCTCATGCACATTGACTTCTGCATGAGAGATGTAAGGTCTTAAAACGCCACGCCGACTAAGCGGGTTGGCGAGTCCATTCTTTTAGAGGTGGTGTAAGTCCTCAGGGCTCGTGGTAGCCGCTTTGATCCCTTAGTCGCCTCTTACGGCACCCACGGAAAGAGATGGGGTAGTGGTATTCTATAGCCAGTCGACGCCACATGGCTTATTAATGCATGCATGGTTGTTAGGACGTGAGCGACCACGTGGAGAGTTGTAACACGGAGGCGTCACACCCGCTGGAGACGGGCGCGCGTGCGGTGGTGCGCGGCGACTGGCGCGCGCGCGTGTGCGCCGCCGTCGCCACGGACCTGCGTGCGCGCCGCACCTACCGCGGCGACCGCGCCGCGCACTTGCTGCGCGCCATACGGAACAAGGTGCGTGTTGATACGAGCTCGTGTTTACAGCTGCAGTACGAGTGTCTTACACCTACTGGGAGGCGGAGTATGCGTTCGTGGCGTAGCTGAGATGTGTTACGCGCTGCACAGAACCGAGGTATGACTGCATTACACTTACTAAAGGGTAGTGTGCACTCATACAGAGCTGCGCGTCATATAGAGCAAGGTACGTCGACATGAATACGATTACGCTTTGCTACTTGTAGTATGAATACATGAGGCATCCGCTAGAGTGGAGTGTGTATCCGTAGCTAGTGAGTATGCGTTTATGTGAGTGCCGTACATACGTGGCGACCGCGCCGCACTCCTGCTACGTGCCGCACCATACGTGTGGCGTATGGTGCGGATACGGAACAAGGTGAGTATTAATACAATAGGGTGTTTATAACTGTAGTGTGACTGTCACACACCTGCTTGAGGGAGTGTGCACATTCATGGGCGAGATAAGTTGCGCGTCATACGGAACTAAGGTACCTGTGAATACAATCGCGTGTTCATAGTTGCAGTACAATTGCATTACATATATACGTTAGAAGGCGATTTGTGCGTTTATGGTAGACATGCCGAGTGCCATAAAAAACAAGGTTTGAATAGTGACCGGTTTGATAGTTCTATTACGAATGCCTCATAACCGCTAGGGTAGTGTGCGTGCCCGTACCCACGAATCTGCGCGAGTAACGTACTTACCGCCGCAATCGCGCCGCGCACTTGCTGCGTGCCATATGGAACAAGGTGTGTATATACAATAGCGTGTTTACAGCTGTAACATGGATATCTCATATTCGCTAGAGGACGAAGTGAATAAGGTGTGTTGACATGAATACGATCAGGCTTTAACTACGTACGCCGCGCACCTACACACCATACGGAATGAGATCAATACGCTAGAGAGTCGTGTACACGTCTATGACTGAGACATGCTGCGCGTTATACAAAACGAGATGCGTCGACATGAATACAATCTACGCTAGGCAGCGTAGATTGTAAATGTACAATGTTCACAATATTAATCATTACCTTATAAATTTGTTATAATTTGACTTACAATCACTCTCAATCTCTACTACTGCTCGTAGAAGCATTGATTTTGAAAGTTAACCCATTTTTTTTTAAATTGACGCTCTTTTCCTGTACCACGTTTCGATAGCTAGACTACAACAATAGTAACTACCCTCTAAAGAGCAGAGGCCGCGTTTGTGAATTGTTAACTATGATTATTGTTCACAGAAACATCACTACAGGGAACTGGACCCGAAAGTTCGTCATAGCCTCGGCAAGTTACCCGACGGTTTCGTCACATATTGGCTGCGGCGATTCCCCCTCCTGTTACCCCACGTTTGGATCCAAATGCAACAGTACAGACAAGAGGATATATTACAAGCGTATTATCCACACTCCTTCACATTCGCTAGGCAGGATATAAGAGAATTATGTGATAGTAATTACGACGAGGAATTACCAGAAGATACGTGCGATCAGGAGAAAAACGAACTTTTCGTCAAAAGCAAGATATATGTTGACGAAAGTAATGACCAGCAGATGCAGATTAAGAAAGATTGGTCGCCACGAAAGCGAAATGATTGGAGAGCCGAGGATCAGGGCTACAGGTTACTGAAGGATGATGTCAGAATGCGAGACAGACATAATAATAAAAAGAAAGAGAAAAAGAGAGAGGAAACTCCCGTATGGCTCATATCGCCCCAGTGAATAGTGACTTAAGGTTCGCACAAAAAACATCAATGCACAAAGATTCGTTAATCGATATTTATATTTATAGCGATTTATATTTATTTATTAAGTGTAAATAAAATTAATATATTAATTATTTATAAGTATTTACGTACAAAGTAAGCAATCAATTAATTAGACGAATAAAAATCTTCAAAATTAATTGATAAACTAAATCAATCGAATTGATAAAGATAGATGTGTAATCACGATTTCCTTGGAATAATCGTTAGTCCATAAACATTAGTTCACTAACTGAATCATATTGAAAAACTAATGGAGTTATTAATTTTAAAATAAATCATTGATTGGGAACAAATTCTAACATTTCTACTAATTTCTAATGAATTTTCGACTTAAATAGTTTTTTTTCTCAATTCTATTGAGTTCCTTTACAACAATTAACGCGTAACGATTATCCAAAAGTAACTAACTGTAATTATGAATTTTTCAATTCAATCGATTTGTTTCCTCTGAGTTAAATTTTTAGTCAACTAATATTATAATAACACTGTTTTAATCGTAAGAAAGAAGATTAGGTGTTTAAGATCTCTAATAGGGTATTATTGGTCCTAATACATTTAGGTTTGTACATATTTTTAAACAAATCTATATTGGGAACAAGCGACTGTAAATAATTATATTAAAACGGATTATTAGATTAAAGCTGCTTTTATTGCGACGCGGACACGCATTTTCAGTTTGCATCTGTATTTTCATATTTAAAGGCCAATTGGGCGGTTTAATAAATACAAAGTCTCTTGCAGCTCTTATCAATAGGCGGCTAATTACTGCCAACCGCAAATACAACTTAGTAAAACAATTGTTCTTAGAACCACCGGTATAAACGTTTAAACCCACCATAATAATACCATTTAAATATACAGTTTTTTTAACAGTCAAGTACTCTACAAGTACAAAAACCTAATAGATGCAGGACACGCTTGTGATTGCAGGTTCGCTCGCAATAAAATCGGCAACGATAAATGTAATTATATAATATTGTTTTAGATGTGACAGTCGAAATATTTATTTAGTCCAAATTTCAAAACGTGCGAAAATTGCTTTGACAATTTAGTGCATACTGCGTTTTTTTATGGATTTGAATATATTGTAAAATAAATTAATAGTAATTAGATCGTTAAAAGAGTAATTTTCGCACGTTTTGGAACTCAACTTTATATAGGGTTAAAAAAATATTTGCACTCTTAACAACTAAAGGAAATTAGTTTGAGTCGTACTGAAAAAAAATCCTAATATTTAGTACTTAGTATTTGCATAATTTCAATATATATATATATATATATATATATATATATATATATATATATATATATATATATGTGTGTGTGTGTGTGTGTGTGTGTGTGTGTGTGTGGTATTGCGGATTGGATGAGGAACGATTGCAACAGAATGAACTATGAATGTAGGGATGTAAGTGAATGGATCGAGTGCACGGTTTTTGTCAGACGACGAATGGCGGGCGTGACAGTTTTCATTATATGACGCTCTGTGTAAAATTTAGTTTCTGGTAATTATAAAGGTGATTCTAACTTGAAAAGCCACTTTATTTTCGACCCCGGTACTACAAAAAAGGTCTCGGACTTCTTTAGATAAAATTACTATACGGTACGAGGGACGGCAACGTCGCCGCACGCTGAATTCATAAACTAATCCAACCACTACTATTAGATACCTACATGTATGTAAACCAGTGCGAGTACGTATGCGGTGCAAGTAGGTACGGTTATTGTGAAAAAAGTGCTGAATTTTAATGAGATCAAAAGTTGTTACATTTTTAAGTTTTTTTTTATTTAACTGCGTATAAAAAAACTTTCTTGTTTTGACATTCCTTCTAAATATTTCTTAAGTTTGTTATAATTATAAGTGTGGTCGATGGTGCTATGAGTGTACTTGAAATTGAGTAACAGATGGGTATGCGATTATGTATTTGTTGTTTGTTTATTATTATCTAACCTGTGTGAACATAAATGTTCACACAGGTTTGTGAACATAAATGTTTTGCTTCGAAACTAAAGTCTCGCTTTGCATGCCATTTTGAACCCTATTGATAAAGCGTCTACAGTCGAATATCAACCGTGGTACTTCGGGTGTACGTACTTTGCTATACGGGTATTGGATACAAACTCCTTTGCAGCCCATTATCACATTCAGGTGGCGACAACCGCAAATACAGCGTTGTAAAACAATCTTGTTTATTCAGTTAAATCAATGAAACACCTCGTTACGAATGCATAAAATGTTTGTAATCATGCGAGCACTTAGTTGGCCAATGCTTTATAAGTTAAAGAACAAAGGGACGAATATGTTTGTGTGCCGCAGGTATGTAGTGTGCATGACGAGACGTCTAGCGGCCTCTAAGAGGCCCTATTTTTTAAAGGCTATGTATGAAACTTTTACGCAGTTAGATCTTTCTACATGTCATTGAAGCAGTGTGTACCTTAAACGCAGAATCATCACCTAGATCTGTCACTAAAACAATAAAGTTAAAAATAAACGCGAAACTGACACTAGTAATTCGAGAGAGTGAGATAACGACCGTTTTATATCTCAGTTTTTTTTGCATATCTGTTTTTGTTTCGTGGCTATAGCATAAACTTCAATAGCACATTTTCGTGTTAATGCGAAATAATAAAATTTTTGTGGCCTTTTTGTAGTTTATGTGACACTGAATTTTATTAGGTGTTAAGAGTCTAAAAACACATAAAAGGAGATTAAATGAGTAAACTCTATCGCTGTCTCTCTCTTGCCATATACATCAGCAAAGATTAGTGTCATTCTCTGTCTTCTTTACGCTCGTCTTACTCTCCGTCTACACTTTTCAAGGTGGGCATTTCAGACTTTTCAGTATAAATCATTGTTATAATTTTACTATAATCACTATTTGCAAGTATTGCATGAATTGAATTCATTACATTACCTATAAATAGTTTTGTTTTAATAAATGACATACATTCATTAGTGCCGAGATAATAAAATTTTGTGTTGGTATAAGATTAAAATGCTACCTAACTACCTAGAGACCTACCTATCTAAGGGGAGAGGGGCCCCGAGATTTGTATTGCCTAGGGGCCTCTACGTGGCTTAATACGGTCCTGCATACCAAGCCTGCACAAAGAAGTTAGATTGAATATTCACCGCCCAGGTTCCACGAACTCGAATAGAAACGAGTAATACACAAAGTACGCAAATAAGGGTTGAAGTATACATTTTGCAACGTAATTTTTTATCGACCTATTTTGAAACTTAGCCGGTGGACGTTCAGCGTAATTCATTTTTAAGAATATCATGACGTTACCCTAAGACATTATGTTAATTTATTTTGAATTTAAAGTTAAGTAAAACATTTTAGATAAAATTGTATACAAATGTGGTTACTTAGGTAATAAAATTACGATGAAATGTTAATATAAGAAATGTATAGTAGGTAGTATCACAAAACTAGTATTTTTACGAATTAATGTTACAAATGCGGATATATTAATATTGTGTAACAATACGAGGGCCACACTGAAAGTTTCCGGAATGAATAAAAATCAATTTATTGTTTCACAAAATATTGTCCATGAGCGTCAATACACCTTTTCATACAAATAAACCAATTTCCAACACATTTATTCCACTCCTCCGTGGTGAGCTCGGAAACATGTTTTTCATACTTTTCGACAGCCTCTTCTGGCGATGAAAATCGTTGAGTGCGTAATTGGTTCTTAATTTTTGGAAACACAGAAGAAGTCACAAGGTGCCAAGTCGGGACTGTATGGAGGATGGCTCACGAGTTCTACCTTTTTCGCTTTTAAAAAGTCGTCTGTCTGTTTGGCCGTGTGAGAGCTGGCATTGTCATGGTGCAAGATTAAGCGGCGTTGTTTTTACGGAGTTGGTCAATAACTTCCGTCAAGCGAATGCTCGTGTACCAATCAGCATTCACGGTACTACGATTCTCCAAAACAACAGTAAAAAAAGATTTTCTAAAAAAAGAAGCGTTCATCTGCTTCGCAGCACTTTGCACACTCGCCACTTTGGTGGAGTTCGGCTCATCTTAAAAGACCCAAATGGTCGATTGCTGCTTTATTTCGGGATCTTAGCTGCAAATCCATGTTTCGTCACCTGTTGCTATGTTCCACACCAAATTTGACGCCCCTTCGTTGAATCTTGATGCTGAATCTTCCAAATTTAATGCTAAGCATGGCATTTCACCAAGTGACGCGTTCCGTTTTTTGAGCCTCAATCAAATTGTGTGGGATCAACCGCGAGCACATCTTTTGCACAGCCAAATGTTTGTGTAAGATTGATTGTATGTGACTCATACCTATGCCTAAGGATGCCCAAATCTCATGGTAGGTCCCATGCCTGTCTGTTTCGATCATATGGCGCACAGCGTCGATGTTTTTGTTGTAGACAATGGTGGACGGGCGAATTCGTCGCTGAGATTGACACGACCGCGCTTGAATTATGCTTGGTGCTTCATCGCCAAAAGCAGTTTGAAGACGAGCGAGACTCTGCTGATCTGCCAAATTACACTTAAAATCGTAGAAAATCATACAGCGAAAATTTTCACGAGTTAAATCTATCGTAATGCAGACACGCAATTTTTAAAATAATGCAAGAATGAAAAACAAATGACAAACTTTATTCTACAGCCAAAGATTTCCATTTTCAAATATTGTAATTACTTTTTAAATATTGTTTATGGAAGTGACCAGTTCCGGAAATTTTCAGTGTGACCTATAACTAATCCATGCTTTCACTTTCGACATTCCTTATTTACGTAATTACGTAGTAGTCCGGGAGACTTAAACCGCTTTTTATTTCAAACATCATAATTTCTTTTATATAGGGTATAGAGATTCGATTATGATTTTAAGCGATAGCTTAGTTATGCAGGCATAATTTTGCATCATTATTTTTTCAATATCATAATACTGTAAAAAGATATAGAGTTTTTAATAAAAAAATGAGATATGAGTCAAATCTCCCCACCATCAGGGACAATTGAACCGGGAGCTGGGGAGAGTTGACCATTATTTTTTGGGGAAGAGAAAAAACATTTTAAGCTTAAATCACGAATTTATTAACTTATATATCACAAGATGAATTTACTACTAGTACTTCTTGTGAAGAAAAAAACAAAAGTTAACAATATTTCTAAACATTCCAATGTTAACAAAATTTTCAAACATTTGTATTTAGTTAACAAAATTAAACATTTTAATAATCAGACTTATTGGTCTTTCTTAACATTTTTATTTAAACTAATAACTTATTCTAATAAATTGGCATCATCGATCAGTGTCAATAATTACTTTAAATCAATAAGGTAGCCTAAAAAACTAATTCTGTTCACATTCGTGACAAATGAAATCATCGATATCTTTTGTAAGCCCTACACATATCTCATGGACATATCTACGGCATAAACGACATAAACGCATAGTCATAATTTCTTCTGACTGGCAAACGAAGCAGTACCAACGATCGTTCATGTCAGGATTTTCTTCAAAATTATTATCAGTGGAACTATCAGCGTACGAAATATCTTCGTTTTCAGACTCCGTTTTGCTGTCAACGTTCTTATTTTTACCTTTTCCAGTTTTCTTTTGAACGTATTTGTTTTTGTCGTCTTTTTGTTTTGGATCTTGTTTGGTTTTGATTATTTTCTTTCCTTTAGTTTTTCCTTGAGTCTTCTTATTTGTTTTATTAGCATAATTTTCATTTTCTGATTCAGTGTCACTTTTCTCAAAAACTCTTTTCTTAATATTATTCATCTTTTGTTTTCTTATCACATCATCATCATACTTCATAAAATTTGATTGAGTTTCCTTAAACTTCCTTTTTGATCTTTTATCGTCATGACATGTGTCATTATTAGGGTTGGATATTGGAATTTCTGTAAGACATTCACTGCTGCCATTTTCCTTCTCAGGTGTCAGTGTTAATATTTTTGTTTTGCCGGGCTGGCGGCCTCGTCGAGCCATCTTTCTTGGAGGCGCTCGTGGAAATGGTCTCACCATTTCTGGAGTCACTATTTTAGCATTTGAAGAAGATTGGATTGTTGAGGAAGTGCACCGGTCAAGTGTATTTTGCTGTGTTGGTCCCGTAAGAGCAGAAGAAGAGCATTGTAAAACAATATCTTGTTTATTCATAATCGGCGTACCAGTATTCAATGACTCCAATGAATCCGAACTAGCACATATGAATTTGGCGTCTTTAACAAATTTGATTGACCTTTTGATTTCGTAGCGTTTGAGTTTCCATGAGCAGTATCTGGAATATTCTGCGGAGACTTCCTATGCAATTGCAGAATACTAGGAGATTCCAGTTCAGGAGTCGATAATTCCTGTTCAAGTTGAGACGATTCCTCAAGTTCGGCGGAGAACACAAGCTGACTTTCTAAACGCATTGGTGCGCTTGTTGATGCTTGTTCTTGAGGCAAATCTCTATCCGTGACAGCAGAACACAAAAAATCGTCGTCACTAAAAACTTCTGGATTAAACGGATTAATGCCAGCTTTCTGGAATCCACTTAATATGTTGCTTTGGCTGAATGCTTGAGACATAATCGTCTTAATGAATCCAGGAATATTGTAAATTGTAATTGTTTTGGCTGGATTGGATAACATCCAGTTGTTCATAGCTGTGTTGTATCGAGATTTAAAGGAGGAATAAACTGAAACATCAAGGGGCTGTAATTTATTACTGCAGTGTGGCGGAAGAGTTAACAACGTGATCCCATTATTTCTGGCAAAATTAATCGCATCAATGCTTACATGGCTCTCATGATTATCTAGTATTAAGAGCACGCGATTGTTCTCAGAGGCATGCGAATATTTTGCAAAATGTCCAAGGAATTTCACAAAACTTTTTGTGGTCATCCAACCACTTGGATAAGCGTCTCCGGATGACCCTTCCGGCCCTTCAGATACGAAATGATCTTGATACCTAACCCTTGGAAATATAAAGAAGGGAGGTATCACGTTTCCAATCGCATTGACGGCGAAACAAAGTGTTACAGTTGTTCCTCTATCTGCAGATGTGACTTGTCCGACCTGTTTAGACTTTTTACTGGCTATCACTTTTGGACATTCTTGTACAGTCGTGCAACCGGTTTCGTCACAATTGTATATATTTTGAGGCTCAAAATTATATTTCTCGCGCACCATCTTCAAATTTGTGAAAAAATAGCCGACATTTTTTTTATTAAAACTGGTGGCACGAGATAAGCTGGTGGCTTCGGGTGTTCTTAGACTTATTTCCGGATTTCTAGAAAGAAAACCGCGAAACCAATCTTTTCCGGCTGAGTTGTTCTTCGTCCAGCTTTCAGGAAACTTCTTTGAATTCACTTTTGCAAATTCAAATGCCAATTGCATTGCTTGTTTTCTGGTCAAACTGTAATGCATTTTACTACATGACAGTAAATATTTAACAAGTAGCTTTTCCTCAGAAATTGTAAATATCTGCGATTCTTTATATGGACTGTCTTTTTCTTCAAATTTATGTAATTTTTGTTCATTCAACTTATAACGTCTTAGTGTACTTCTGTCGATTCCATACTTGATGGATGTTTTTCTAATAGAAGCGCCCTCCTTCATTTCATCTATGGCATTTTCTAATTCTCTTTTGGTATATTTTTTCCTTTTACGTGTATTTTCTAGGGGCTTATATTGGAATGGCATTATTTTCTGCAAATAAAAAAAATATAAGGTTAAAACATAAAAACACAAATGAAACTACCGTTCACACCACAGAGGGAGACATGAACCACTGAACATTTCTCCCGCACGCGTCACGGTGCAAGTCTCCCGCACCCACTACTTTGACATTTAACTTTTTTCACAGAAAAAATCTTTAATTATAAAGAAAAAACACTTAGCACACGTCAAACTACAATTACCAGGCAAGGTAATAGTAGTAACACACAATACGTACCTCAATAAACACGATCGTAATCTTAAAACTACTAAAGTTATAAAAAATCACTTCGCAACGACAAAAACACGTTTCAATTCCTGACAGCCGAACAAACTAGCCATCTTGCAAAATGGCGGCATACTTGTGATTGGTCTCCCGCGCGTGACCAATGACCGTATTGACGTTTCATTAGCGCGAAATTTAAATTGAATTTTAAAAGATGGTTCAACTCTCCCACCTGGGCAAGTCTCCCGGACTCCCCCTACTTATTTACTTTTTAGACATTTTAACTATTTAATGTCAGACAATTAATGTTAAATTTATATCTGAGAATAAGGTATAAAAATATTGAGGTTTTAGTAAAATTGTAATTGGTGTCAAAGAAAATAGAGAAAAAAGGATTATATTTTGTTTCAGTCTATATACTATACTAATTCAGAAACGTCTCTTTAAATCTCGTTAAAAGGTTTATATTTTTTATAAAGGCGACAGCATGTAGCCAGCCCATGGACATCCGCGATACATGTCAACTTCACCCAAAAATAGCGTATATTAGTTAACCCTGTCTACTTTGAGGGGTTTAATGGCAGGCTTGAAAAGGATGAGGATTAGGCAGTATAATAAACAAAGAAAATGAGAAAAGGGAACCAGGAGGCAATTCATTCCCTGAAAAAATTCTGCATATGTCAAGTTTTCAGTGAGAATGAGGTTACCAGTCAGACACGCCTAGTTTATATCTGAGAAAAATGCCCGTTATTTCTCTTGAGAGTGCAGTGTGGCAGTGCAAGTGTACCTAATTAATGAATAAAACAATGTTGTCTCTCAAAGTAAAAACCATTACTTTATTTTCTTTGTCACCTGCTTGAATTGTTTTTATATGAGTGTACATAATTGAAATCATTTTATTTAACAAAATAAAAATATACTGAAATTCTTCTTTTTTTTCCGGAGTGGCTAAGTTCTTGTGGCCCTAGTGGCTTTTCAAGAGTCACCGGACACGTATAGTTTAGGGTGAGCGCAGAAGGCGCTCAGTCAGGAGCAAAGAATCCAGCAACAAGCCTAGGGGCTTCCCTGTCGGTAGACCGGCGGAAGGAACGGACCTCGGTTTAGGGCGTTGCTTTGGGAGGGTACCGCGAGATCGCGAGTCGGTGAGAAGCGTCCAGATACATGCTGATACCTGGTAAAAGTGTTGGCTGAAAGCCGGTGTGTGTTCACTGTGTAGCGAGGGTGACGTCCTCGTCTCCGTCGGCGGGGACGGTGTATATGTGTAGTCTGTGAGTGTAGTGTAAGAATCCCATTGGCAGCAGTAACTGGGTCGTTGGGGTCGTCTCAAACGTGCCGAGCACGGCAACGGGGAGGGTCATTCCTATCGGGGACATAGGTTAGGAGGTTGTCAACTACTAGGGGGTTGGGATGGTGAGGGTAGTAGTGTCGGGCGGAGTCTCATGTATTTGACGATGGAGGGAACTTCTGTTTTCTATCGTTTTTATCTTTAGTTAATAAAATGGCATATTTTCAAGAAGCATTTTTATTTGTACAAAGTTTTATAATGGATCAGATCATTAGAATTAATATATCCATAGTTCATCAGTCTAAAAATAAACACTGCTATAGTGTTTCAGTCTCTAGTATGTAGGAAAGCTATAAGTTTTTAATAAGTTGATTGCCATAGTTTGATTCTTACGATATGGCCCTTCAAATAAGGTATTTTTATTGCAATATTAACCGGTAGACGTCGTCAAGCATGCGTTATAGGTATCGCTCATTTATTGAAAGTGTCATTATTCAAGAATTTCGACTTTTATGATTAATATTCGAGTTACTTAATATGAGTATGGCCGCCAAAAATTGTACAATAACAGTCATGAATGAAGGTAACACATGTGAACTTTATTAAGTCTGTATATGTACAGTCTGTAAGAGAAATTCCTAATAATTTTTGGTATGATATTTTTTATTGTCAAAATAAAAGAAGGGTCCAGGCATGCTTTAATGGTATATTATATAACAATAATTATTAAAGTTTTTGGAAATTCTTTGTAACGTAAATTAACTTGGTAAATTACTTGTAAAAAAATTACAATTAGTCTTCAAACACTTATTCTCTTCGTACCTATAAAAAATATAGACAAACGCGCATAGTATCCAAAAAAATATGCAAGGCACAAGTAGGCCTGCGAGTTATATCTAACAGAGTAAATCTAACTTAGTTAAAAATAAATTTGATCACTAATTAAATTTTTTTCACCACACTTATTTCGGGAACAACATCACGATCTCTTTTTGTACGTACAAATTTTAATGTTTACAATTATAAATTATTTTTAAAAACCGTAAAAATTTTCTTTGTGTCTTCCACATAGTACTGACGTGGATGGGGTCGGATCGTCTATATTTATATTTACTTTATCTACTATATTATTAATGTATCAGATTTTTCTATTTTTTTGAGCTTCAGTGGACCATTGCCAAAAGTTTTGTTACAGAATGCACGATTTGCTGGTCTATACCTCACATCTGATAATATTGTTACTTTTGTCTTATTCTTGTTTTCACCAGTTTTACAAGTCTTCTTTATCTTATTCCTGTTTCCTTTCTGTTCTTGCTCCGAATCAGTCATTTCACTTAATTCTGACATTTTTCTTGTTCGGCTAATAACTCGTTTTGCTTTATTTTTCCGATCTGGGTTATTTTCGATCTCATTTTCTTTTTCAGATTCATTATTTTGAACAAGCATGTGGTTTTTAACATCCAAACATCCACAATAACCAATACTTTTTGTAAAGGTCCTTTAGACTTTTCAATAAATAGCGTCGCTGTTGCTTGTTTTTCTTTAAAGTTCTAACTTCATTTTTTCCGGCTGTTGCCCTACTAACGTCGTCTCTTTCATAATTTCATCTATAATACTATTATTTTTCCTCAAAATGTTTTTTCTGCGACGAGCTGTTCCTTTCAATCCTAATACAGCTGTAGTTATGATTTTCGCCTTGTACTTGTTCACTATATCATTATCAACTACACTTTTAAGAACATTGCGGTCTTTATTACTTTTTGAATTTTCATATGTATTCTGTAGAGCAGTGGCTAAAACGTTATAATTAAAAAGCTGTTTTTTCACTTTTTGTTTTTCTGGTGTAGATATATTGGGTATGTTTTTATCTATAAAGCTTTCGGTTTTAGAAAGTGGTGTCATTTCATTGTCATCTTGGACTGTGCTTGTAGAAACATTATTTTTAGCAATTCTGTGTTTTTTTGCTTTCAGTTCTTCGATACATGCAATTAATGATTGTTGCTTTTTTATTAAATGGTAACATTTCTTTTTAAGTGCTGTAACATTTTTTGACATATTGCTGATTTTTGTGTGATAATTTTTTTTAACAATAGCCAAATGTCTTTGATACTTTTTCCTTTCTGCTAATCGTGCTTTATTGTCTGTGTGATTATTACTCGTGTTTTCAGCAACATTTTCTTTTAGTTTATTTTTTTGTCTATTTTTTCTATTTCTCCACTGTTTCCTTAGGATTTCTTTTTCATTTTCCGTACATTCGCTAATTTTTTTTCTTTCTCTATTCCGCGCAGCATTTTTAAGTTTAGCTTCTTCAAACTTTTCTGGGTTGTTAGCTCGCATTCGCTCTCTGTACCGCTTCTGTTTTTCCGCCGCCGTTAATGCCATCTAAAAAGATAAATAAATTAAATATTTGCTTTAACACGCCAGGGACGATTTCTTGTAGTTAGCGCCTGTTATCAATCATGTATAAATATCTGTCGTTATTTATAAAAATAATAAAATGAGCATTTTAATTTTATTATTACAAAATTACGCACCGGTCCAACTTTGAGAAATCACCACTGATCTACTGTACGAATCTATATATATCTATATACGATACGATCTATATACGAATATACTATATAATAATACTACTACGAATATCTATATACGAAAACACTTATTTTTTCACAAAAAAGACAAGTTGTGCAGCCTTTTAATTTTAGTTTCTGTAGTGTATACTACTCTTAACAACCGATCACGAATGTTACGTTACACATTAACACACGGTGTAATTCGTGAATGAAAATAACTGTGGACATAACGTAAAAAATATTTATTCATGTAAGTTTTGAAGTAGTAGGACGCCGCATCGTTTGATTTGTTAAAGGAATAGTCTATCTACACACACACAATTTATAATATAGTAAATTGCATTCTTACCGTCCATATTCTCAGTTAAAAATATTAAAAACTCCCGAGATAAAAGTGTCGACTACCTTGAAGACCACTTTCACAGAAAACAAAATGGCAATTTCTTTCTATACATTGGCCAATTTGGAGGTGGTGTTCCCATGACTAAAAAAATATTTTTACGGCCTAGGAATCTAGCTAATTTCGTTATTATTTATGGTAACTTGCGGGAAGTATCATTCGGGAAAAAAAAGTGAGACACATATTTCAAATTGGTTTTGTTTTTATTTTTTTACGTTATTTATTTAAAAGAATTAATTATAATTTAGCAAATTGACAGAATAATTCAGAAATGCCAAAATTTAACAAGTTACAAAACATTTGTGCATATTTATGTGACTTCAAAGTATGAGATGTCTTAGTGGGACACACGATTTTTGTAGGGATATAAAATTAACTCTAGAAAAAAAATAAAATGCGCTCGTTAAATGCAACCAAAATGAATTTAAATTATTTTTATGAATTAACATGATATTGCGAACCAGAATCTATTTACAACTTATCATTAAATAAAATAACATGGAATTTTTAATACTCTATATTGAGAGGACAGATATTTTTTCGCAAATGTACAATTTTTGGCGGCCATATATTGTTTAATGTAAGTGTCATAAAATACCTTTACTACAGGCTGCTTATAAGTTCACTGGCTATTTTTACTTGTCACCAAAAATACGGAAAGTTATTTTAAAACTGCTCTCTTGTAAAATCATGTTTTTAAATTATGACAGTATTGAAATAAATGAGTATGCAGTGCCTGCGACTTCGTTCGCTTAGATATACCTTGATTATACACGGAAACTTTATAATCGATCTGGATAAACCCTAAATGTTAACCCTGGCACTTGAGCAGCTATAATTATGCAGTTTCATTGAAATCCGTGCAGTATTTTTTACGTAATGCACGTTCACTGACAAATATTTTTTAAAATGTTGTTTTGCTCTATATATCTATCGTACTTTGCAATGGATCGCGTGAATCACTTTGAATCTATTTCAAGACATGCAAATTAAGCGACGGACCCGTAGTCACATTGGTGTGACAATTTTTTAGTGAAGGGTCCGTTTGTCACAGTGCCGGGAAATATCCAATCGATTTGATGGCCTGTTCTCCTCAGGATAAATTCCGATTAATAGATAATTATTATTAAGTATTCATTTATTCCAGCAAATAGGCGACTAGGCGAACATAAATCAGAGTAGAAGATTCATTGTTAATTTTTCGTGGAAGATGGAGCGAATGCAGATGGGAGTAGGTAGGTAGGTAAGCGTTGTATCGATTTTTCCTTTCTCCGGTCCTAAACACATTTATGTGCCTAAATATTAGTCTTTTCTTAGGTCGCTGAGTAACTAGGGATAAAGCGACGAGAGTAATGTTACCTACGCTGCCTCGCGTGCCTCACGCGTAGGTTGAAGATGTTCCGGTAAAGAGGTACCAGGCCTACATAAATCAGTATGTATGATCTGTAAAAAAAACTGAAGCTCTTGGTGCCTTGTTTCCTAGTATTTCCCGCAATATAGGTATTTATACTTTCTAAAGGGTAGATGATAAGAGATCAATTTTTGGACTAAAATCTCGTCAGTGGTACCACGGGTGGCTAAAAATATTAATGATTGTGGTAATACCCATAAGTGGTACCATGGGAAGAACACTGGTCCGGAAAGCGTCCACTACTCAAACGGTGTGACTAACGGGGAAGCCAATAAAGAATGATGCGTCATTTTGGGCGGTATATCCAATATACATATATCACATGAATAGCAAATGACGGCTATTCATTTTGTTATGGCAACAAGGCCCTAAAGTACCGGAGAAGCGAGATATCTGCATTACAAGTAAGTACCTCAGAAATGTAGGTATCACGCGGTATGTTTCAGTTTCGGAGATAGTAACCGATTGTAACTGACTTCGGCTCCACCAGAACGAACGACCTGTCCTCATTGAGTACCTCGTATTTATCGGCGCACAGCTCCATTCGTGATATTTAACAGTTCCTCCAGTTTGTGAGAAGTGGTGGTGAACAGCTTGAGGTCATCCATTTAAAGAAGGCAAGTCATTCGCATTCTTCCTGTCCGAAACTGAAACCCCGTCGCCGACTCCTCCAAGGGAGTGTACTCGGAGGGTTCAGCGCAAGGCATCAAAGTAGGTTTAGACAATCGCCCTGAAGGATACCCCTTCCAGATTTCTTATGCGCTGAGTGTTAATTACCATAATAAATCTGTCTTTTTTTATTTACCAAACATTATCTTCCACATTAATGGGGTATCTATAAAAAATAATTCTTTACGGTAACTATATGTAATAAATTATAATCAACAAGTTGACATATATTACAATTGTATTGGCGGTCCATCCAGATTTTATTATTTATTTTATTATTGATTTTATTGTTACACTGGTGTGACCACGGGTCGTAGGGCCCGTGGTCACACCATTGCGCAAATTGCAGTTGGTAACTCATATCGCAAGCAAACCAAACAAACTTATAGCCTAGTAGTTCTTTGAATTACTAATTTCAATGATAGTGATGGCTTCACAGAAAAAAGAACGTAGGTATTGTGAGGCATAATGTTTATTGCAAGTATAAAAAGTTATAAAAAAGTAACATTTATCAGTCAGTCTTATAAAAATTCTAAAGTTTTTAGCAATGGGATTAAAATATTATTTATGGCACACATTTACAAAAACCAAATAAATTCATGTTTATAATATGTTCAAGAATATAGAAAATATCCCAAAAATGTGTATAATGGCATGAAGGTAAATTATTTTCGATATTATTATGCATATTATGGAATGCCTATGAGGGAAAAAGTGGAATGACAAGTTAACAAATCGAGATGTCAGTAAATATAGTTGACACAATTACATTGAGAAAACACAATTAAATATAACACTTAAAGCTACACCAATGGCATTAAAAACGTATTAAAAATAATTTATTACTTGTAATAAATTCCCTTATTGTGATTGTAATATCTAGTTATCTACTTACATAACTATACTTTGATGGTACACTTTTCTATTAAATCAATGACAGTTAAATAAATTTTCTCTTTAGCTATATCTAGTGCAGATTCCCCACGCCCGTTAAGCAATGTAGTGTTAGAATTGTAATTCATTAATATTTTTACAGCTCCTATGTTTCCCATTTGACTAGCATCATGCAATGGTGTATTTCCAAATGAATCTATTACATTTACATTGGCACCATTACTTATTAATATACGCATAACAACAGTTTTGTTGCTGTAAGCTGCTAAATGTAATGGAGTCTGTCCTTTTTTGTTACGACAGTTCACGTTCGCCTTGTTAAGTATCAATATATTGCACAGTTCATCCAATCCATAGCGAGCAGCAAGGTGTAGAGGTGTCACTCCATTTGAGTCAGAATAATTAACATCAAACTCTGATGTATTCTTAGTTTTTTTCACACACACGTGACATTCACAAAGTGGATGACAGAGAGCTTTATTTGGTTTATCGTCTACATTAGCATAAGTAGAGTAGTCAATATTCATATAAAAACATGCAAGTTTAATATCACCGTAAGATATAGCTTTTAATATTCTATCGATAATTTTCAAGTTTTCAACAGTCTTTGAGGCATTATTGTTGTCATTGTTTTTCATATTCAGCATCTGTAATTTCATATTTACAGGATTATCAGATTTACAATTTAATGCTTTAATATTTGTACTTGTGATGTGTATGTATTCATATAGATCAGGAGTACAAGATTTTAAAACTTGTAGTATTTTTAAGTTGTGAGCATAATCAAATGCAGTTTTATTAAATTTATTTTGCAAGGAAGATTCTGCACCATTCTCTATCAATAATCTAGCTATCCCTTCATATCCCCATTTAGAAGCCATGTGAATTGGGGTATTGCCACTTTCATTTGCACAATTTATTTTTAACCTTTTCCTGCTGTGTTCTCCAAAGTACACAAGTGCTTTGACGCAATTCATATGACCATTATTGACAGATAAGTGAAGTGGTGTATTTTTATCAATGTTTGTTTGATTAATGTTAGCTTCTGAATGTAATAATAATAATAATGCATTCTGATGCCCTCTAGAAGCTGCATAATGTAAAGGAGTGCATTCATTGAGATCAGTGGCATTAACATTTGCTCCCATTTCAATAAGTGATTCCACTATATTGGCTTTACCATGAATACATGCCATATGCAAAGGTGTCAGACCATGACTATCTCTCGATATAACAGTTGCACAAGTTTTCAAAAGGTTCTTTGAAATTTTATGGCAACATTTCTTGCAATTACATAAAGGATGACAAAGTTTGTGATATATTTCTGTGTTACTATCATCATCGGACAGATCATCATCTATTGACAGTTTTAATACACAGTCCTCAGTTTGTTGAATTTTTTCTATTTGTTTCTGATTCTTCTCTAATATTACTCTAACTTGCTCAGCTTGATTTGCTTTGATCAACTCAAATACATATTCTAAACTTTCTTCAGTACTATTTGTATCAGCTGAAATTGATTCTGTCAAGCTGTATCCTCTTTGGTTACCATTGGTTAGATTATCTTCAGGAATATTGCTCTCATAGTAATAAGATTCTGGATCTCGTGGGCCTGTTAAGGCACCAGACTTAATGTGTTCTATGACTACTTCTAAAGTGGTGATTAGGAAAGTACATTCATCTCCATCACTTTTACCAATTCCACTGAAACGAAACTCCTTCATGTATGTGAGCTGACTGTACCAATTTGGTAAACCAGACTTAATGATGAGAAATACAAACACAGGCAACAAGTCATCTGCAGTTAACATCTGAAAATTATTGCTTTTGTCTTTTCTATTTAATGAGTTAAGAGCTTGTTTAACACATAGCAACTTTTCCAAAACTGTATTGTAAGTATCTATTTTTGAAAGTATTTCTTTTGCTTTTGGTACTGTATGGTACAAATCTCTTTTTATATCTAAGTCTCTGAGTTGAATGTCACACATATTTCTTATCTTTTTATTAAGATGTGAGTCTTCATAAGCACAAATAGTACAAATTGATTTAAATAATGAGTTGAACAATAAATACTGCATGTAACTTTCAACACCTAGTTTTATGTTCTCTAGTACCTGTTTGCAGCTTCTTGATTTCTCTCTAAGTCTTCTGTTTTGTAATGCAGTTTGCAGACATTGAGTGTATAGTTCACTAACAAGATCTTTCAGTGGGGCAATAGCTAATGGTAATGTAGTGTGTTTCTTTAAAAAAGTGTGAACACATCCTTCTATCTGATCTAGTACATGGCGGCCGGCAGCCTGAGTCCAAAGCAAGTCAATACAGTCATTAATTGTTACAAGGTACTCTTTGCTTATATTGTCTTTATTAACAGTGGGTTCAAGTAGGGTTTCTATACACCAAACCTTGTATTTCATGTAGTCTTCTGTGTAGAATGTTTCTTCGAATAGTATGTGGCTTTGAAGAGGCAGGCCGTTAGTTACGTCCAGTGTGATTACTCTGTTTGTGACAGTGACTTGTTTCTCAGTGAGTGTGTTGTAGTGCGTCTGCGGCAATTCGTCGCTGGGTACGAGGATATGAGCGCAGAAATCTTCCAAGGTGAAGACACGAGTGGTCAAACTACCGATGCGAGGTACGCATATTATCCATGGCTGTGATATGCAATGTTGAAACAAACTCCCATACTCATTCTTTAATTCAGCAAAAAACGGATTGTGTGATATAATTTCATCGTATCCCCCGTCCATATCTGGTTTTCTGAAGTAATTAGAACAGATTAGAGCTTAAAAGCCTAATTCATTCGTATGTAAACAATGGTTAAAAAATAATCACCTATGTACTTACTTCTTATTATAATTGCTCAGCTAAGTGTTTTAAACTTTAAATAGTGCGTAGCAAAATTGTAAGATTGAGTAATAGTAATATTATGATTATGGGCAGTTTCTCTTTCCATCATTGGCTCGAACGATCATCATTCTATAGTGGTTTTCCGTCAAGTGAAGTGTCACTATCTATTAGTGTCATTTTTAAAAGGTTAAAACTGTGAAGGCAAATACAAATTCAATCATACAGCCTTTGATTATTGACAAAGATTATAACATTATATTATTATTATACATAATAATAAGCATAGATATTTCGTACTAGACCCCACATAGTGAGTTAAGGCCTGAAACCTGCTAATAATTTATTAGGGAAGGTTTATGCCCTGCAGTGGCTGAAGTGGATGTTATAAAGTGGACATATTACATGTCGACCTTATAAATGTCTTATTTAAAGTCTACGTTATATTAATAACATTGATTTATATGTTTATGAATAGTAGAGACATAATGCCGCCTTCCAATGAAATGAACTACTAAAATGAATAAGCCAATGAGTGTCAGTATATGCGATACCGACACCTATGCAGTCATAGTATGCTGATCGCTAGACATTATGACTAGAAACAGCATACGTTACAGTAGGTACTTGTGTAGGCTGTCAGAAAGTGTTGAATATATTATAATGCCATCGTGTGTTGTTAAATTCTGTAAAAATAATTCGACTGAACACAAGAAACGAGAAGGAATTACGTATCACAGGTAAGTAATTTAGATAAATATATTTTACATAAAATATGTGAGACAATATTAGGCGAAACACAAAACGTCGACAGATTTAGTCGGTGTTGTCAGTATTGACACTTTTAATTATCCATAAAGTGAGGAAATGTCTATTGTCTTGTTTTATTGCTTGTTTTTCTCTCATTTTAGGTTTCCAAAACATACAGAAATAAAGAAGAAATGGACGAAGCCGTAAGAAGTAGCAGAAATAATCAACAATGGCTACCGTCCAGTTCTAGTGTAATATGTTCTAGGCACTTTGAAAATCACTATTTATATAAGACTAAAAGTGGGCTTCGTCGTATATCTAAAAATGGGATTCCGAATAAGGTATGATATAAAGAAAAATTCTAATTTAACAACTTCTCATTTATACTGTCTTGTTAATGTCCTGTTTAATATAAAAACAGTTTGGCAAATAAAAGTTGAGACTAGAAAAGCATGTCCAAATAAAAAAAAACAGGTTCTCACTAAATCTAGTTTAAAAAAATAATTTTGATACTGGAGTTCAATATTAGGCTAATTTTATTATTGAATTGAAATGTCATAATTAATGGTAACCTATTAATTATTTTTTAACTTGCCGCTCTTTTCCAGTATAAACTATCATTTGGCAGACTATAGAATTAAAGCCTTCTGTACACAGAACATAGGTCTTGCGCGAGTCAAAATGTAAGACAATAAATGTAAGGCTGGTCGCGGCGACCAGTGACGTCGCCGGTCTTGAGATCGTGCTGCTGGTAACTAATCGTCCGCCACCACGCGTTTACTGTAAATGATCGATCCATAAAACCACAGAGGAGAGACATACGTCATCAAAATTAATTTTACATTCGTCATCATTATTTTTCATATCTCGTCGACAAAAAAAACGACGGAAGCCTGATACGGTGTAGAATAATCCCAATACAAGAAAGGGTTAATTGCATTAGAACAATTTGGCTCTAATGAGTTTAAAAAAATATCAATCATCCTCGTAGCACCAGAGCAGTGGCGAAACAAGAATCGGATGTGCCCAGAGTTTTTAATTATTATGGAAAAAGACACGAAAACAGGTTGTACCTAAATGTGAAAATATTTTGTCTTTACATTTGATAATTAAAAATATGTCAAAAGCTGTCTCCAAAAGCAAATTAAAAAAGCATTTATTAGAAATACAGTGTAAACTCCATTTAACGCCACTCGATTTAACGACAAACTACCTAAAACGTCGAAATTACTTGACTATGGTTGGTTTACCCTGTTGTCCATACAATGATACACTCTATGTAGCATCACACCCACTCTAAATAACGACAACAATACGTCATTATTAAACAATAAACAGTACTTTCTAAGTTGCCGAAATAAGAACTGCAGATGTGTACGTTCTTTTGATTGTTTTTTTGTTGCTTTTGATTGTCTAGCCCGTATTTACCTCGACTGTCGGTATCATACGTATCGAAGATTCTAAGAAATCCGTTCTTTTGTTTGTTGTGATCACCTTGCACGTGTTTACCTTGGCTACTAGACTGTCGTTAGGTTGTTATGCATTATCTGTACATTACCATATTCTTGCTCACAAACTTTCAAACTGTGAACATGGCGAGTAAGAGAAAATCTTTGTGTTATAATGAAAAGGTTTTATTAATACGCGCAATAGAGGCGGGAGAAAAGATAAGTGATGTTGGAAGACGCTTTGGATTCAGTCGCTCTAAAAACGCAAAAAAACTCGCACTCGCACAAAAAACGTCAGACGAAGATAACAGACTATACGCAATAAGCATTGTTATTTGTATCACTATTAATGTTTGTTGTTTATAAATGTTATATATACTTTATTAGTAAATAATATTATAATAGTAAAATAATATTGATTTTTCTTCTTTCCATTTAACGACAACTCTCAATAACGCCATAAAATGCGCAGTTCCTTCAGTGTCGCTATATAGAGTTTACACTGTATTTGAAATTTAAAAAATCGTTTATATTTTATCTAAAATTAGTAAATATGTTCAAGACGATGATAGATTTAGTTTAGTTCAAATAATCTAGATGCACTGATCGGGTTCTACACCGCGCTATCATTGTATTCGCAGAATGTTAGTACATTAATGATGAGTGAAAAATGTATTACAAGCCTTAGAACAGATAGGTACATAGTTTGTGTTATTTAGACCACCCTATAGTATCCCGCGTATAATCGCGTTAGTACAACTTGTGAAACCCTTCACAAGTTGTACTAACGCGATTATATATAATATATTTGTATATTTGTAGTATATTTGTATATTTGTAGAGTATATTTGTATATTTGTAGAGTATATTTGTTAAGGGCGTGCACCCGCACGCCCTTAACAAAACAAAAATATTAATATAGTTTGTAACATAATACAGCATTTTCTCATATACTATAAATACGTAATATAATTGTACAATAGACTCCATTACATTTTTTAAATAATATTAATAAGTTTATTGTTTGTTAAGTGACATGAGAAGCAAAAGTAGTAAAGTTACAATGCAGATTCCTTATAAGTAAACTTATTTGCAAAATATTTGCAATAAATTTAGAACTAACATTTTACAAATAGCTTAAATGAACCATACTTTAAACATAGTTATTGTTCATATAATGAATTCATACACACTTAACCTTTAGACTGAAACAGCAAATGTTTTTTTATTTTTTGGATTATAAGACAGCAAATCCGCAATCGCACTAAGAATCGTTTATAGGCCTCTGTGTCGTGTTTGAAGGATTGCAGTTTAAAAAATAAATTTAAATTAATTCAGACCGCAGTCGAAGTGTTGCCAAACCGCCTTACCAAAAATAAAACAAACATACTAAAATACTATACTAGCACAAACATGGCGATAATTTGAACTTACAAGCTATTATTTTATCGAGTGTGTTTGAGTTAGGGTGTGAATGTGAAAACATAGGAGGTGGCTGGGTGTGTATGTGTCAGTTGTGTAAGAATGTCAAGTATCACCTATATTTGACATTCTTACAGCGAACAGCAGTGTAGAGCGAAGTAATGATAGGTATGATAGTAAGAAGTAAGAGTTAATTTTTTGCAATCTAGTCATCAAATGAGGCACACATGACTATCCAATATACAAGCGTACGCTCGCTTCATAGCGGCGAGAATGAGACTTTTTCAACCCAAGATGGTTAATAGATTCCTCAGGTACATTGTAAGTTTGTGTTTCTGGCTTATTTTGTTGTATAAATGCGGAGCTAAAATGTAAAAGTGGCGCTTAGAAAATGAAGTTCGATGTTCCTTATTAAGAAACACTATCTTCTCGACGTTTCGTTTTAGGTCAGTAGAACAATGAGCGCGTATAATGGCTTGTGGAATCTATAGCTATGAAGTATGTTATAAACTAGGGAAAGTATAAGTGGAATATTCGGCAAAGGTAATTAGGAAGCCATTTATGTTCCTTTCACAATTCAGATATTGTGTGATCAAACTTGCATAAGTCGTAGATGAAGTGATCGTTCAAGTTGATTCAATAGATTTTTAGGAGAATCTGTATAGCAAACATTCTGCGTAATTAACCCAAAAATGAAGAGATTGGGACAAAGCGATTTTATTTCGAAAATGAGAAAGTTCTGGAGTTGCATAAGGAAGTGGAAAGAGAAATTAACATTCTTCTTAACCTAGTTTTGTGTGACTTAACCTAGGCTTAATAATAGATTGTGACTGCGGGATTTTTTTTACAGAATTTGAGTATTTTATTTCAACATCGTTGTAGGGTAAGAGTGACATGAAATATATATTATATTTTTAAGAAATACTTTTGTTTATCCCGAGTTTTTTGGACAAATTTTAATGGAGTTTTAATTTTTATATAGCAACACGACATCTGTCACACAAAAATTTGACACCACTTTTTTTTTCTTTATATATGGCAATGGTTCCATTATCACATTTTGGCAGTGTCAAGTTTCCTTTGTAATAAACAATTTCAAAGTCGAAAACGTATAACGTAAACGTCCAGTCCCGTCGAAGTAAGTCAGGAGTGAGTAAAACGATACTCGATAGTAGGTTCACTGAGGACAGAAGAGGACTCCTTGGAAGAACACGAAAAACGCAGTCCCACGCTTTTATTTGATTATCACATTCACCACGCACGAAAAGCACTTTGAAGTTTAATAAACTATCACTAATAAACCACAAAACGCCAATACACAATTTTTAAAACAATCTAATATAACCTCAACTTCACTTTTCGAGTTCCCGCCAAAAAGTCCGGTTCACTTCACAGTTCATCGAAATATAAACAAATAACGCCGGTGTATCCCATCGAATATTTTGTCATTAAAAAGTTAGTAGGTATTTGGGTTCAATTTATTCGTTTTTTTTAACGTTGGCTTGTCACCAAATAACGCTTAAATAATTATTATACCATGATTTTAAACGTGTATTTGGTTTTCTAACTATATAAATATTTCATACAATATAATAGAATTAAATTTTAATTGCTATTTTTATACTAAAATTTGATATTCTTATTCATTAACAATCTTAAGGACTTGGCTCATTCCTAACTTTTCATGGCTCTTTCAATGCTGCAATGCAATTTCTGCAATATGAAAGAAAGAGCCCAAAGTCATGTTTTTTAAAATCAAAAAAATATTACTTGTTTTGTTAATTTTTAAAATTTTTGTTTATGAAGTTATATAAATAAATAAATGAAACATTTTAATTCTAAACATTGTTGTTCGTTTTTATTTATATTTTTGCGGCTCCTTTTTAAACTGGGTTTTTCATGTTACTCTTCCCCTACATCACCTAAGGCACAACTATATACTCTAGATGGCTAGAGTATGAAATTGTCGATTTGTACTGAAAAATTAAAACTAGTTTTTTTCTAAAATGTAACATATTTATTTAATCAAAATATTTATCCTCATTATCTATACATTGTTGCCATCTAATCAGAAGTTCATTTATGCCTTTGCGATAGAACTCTGGGGATGTAGATTCGACAAACTGTGTGAAAGCTTTTTGTACTGCCTCTTGGGAAGAAAATTTTTTACCACGTAGAAAATTGTCCAAATCACGAAAAAAATGGCAGTCCGTTGGAGCAAGGTCTGGCGAGTACGGAGGATGACGTATGGTTTCTAACTGCAGCTCCTGTAGAGTTACAACGGTTTCTCGTGCAGTGTGAGGTCTTGCGTTATCATGGAGCAATAATGGTGAAGATCGATTCACGAGTCGGGGCTGTTTCACTGCTAGTTTCGTCATCATTGTTTGAAGTTCGGCACAGTAAACATCTGCTGTTATTGCTTGACCAGACCTGAGAAAGCTATAGTGAATAACACCATGAATAGACCAGCAAACAGTTACCATTACCTTTTTATTGGTAAGCTTTGCCTTAGGGCACTGTTGCGGCGTTTGACCTGGGGTCAGCCATTGCATTTTTCGCTTTCGGTTATCGTAAAGATTCCACTTTTCGTCACATGTCACAATTCGATCCAATATTCCTTCATTTCTGTACCGATTCAACAACGCAACGCAAGTTTCAACACGCGTTTCTTTCTGCAGATCAGTCAAATCATGAGGCACCCATTTTTCATATTTTTTTATCTTATTGATTTGATGCAAATGAGTCAATATTGTAGGTAACGTTAAACCATGCCGTTAATTCCTGGGTAGTTTGACTCGGATCGGCTTCCACCATCTCCTTCAATTCAGCGTTATTCACCTGTGTGGGCGGTCTTCCACGTGGTTCGTTCTTCAAGTCGAAGTTTCCATTACGAAAGCGTTTAAACCAAAAACGCACGGTTCGTTCATTAGCAGTCTCCTCTCCAAACGCAGCATTGATATTGCGAGCCGTTTCTGCCGCGTTAGTTCCGCGTCGGAACTCGTATTCAAAGATTACTCGGATCTTCGAAGTATCCATCTTTCCCGTCTAAGCTGAATAAAAAAAACAATTGAAAGTCGAAAATCGAATGTTGCACATTTTTTAAAACAAGAACCTCATAGGTATCATGTGAAAAAAGTTTCACTCGAAAATCTCACACCATGAAGGTTTTATGTCAATTCAAAGTATCTATTACTATAAAACGGCAATTTCATACTTTAACCCCTATTATAATAGTTTATGACTTAGCTGTATTCACTAAGAGACCATATATATGACTTTGCTCAGCAGCTAATATCTATTGTACAAGTAGGTACTCATTAAGGTCAGTAATTGCGCAGGAAACATCCAAAACTTTCAAGTATAAGTGTTAATGAGGTTTAGGAATTTATAGATGGAATAAATGAAAACAGAAAAGAGAAGAGGAGGTACCACCCTGAGGCACACCAGCAATGAGGTTATCGCAATGAGCAACATCGGAGAAATTGGCATTATTGCGGACGCACTGAGTGTCCCCAGAGGTAAGAGTAGAACCAAGAACTCCCTCTCCTCGCTATCTTAAATCAGCGAAGAATGCATAACGGAATATCGAAGTTAACAGAATTGAAAGCGCTGTTGAAATCAAAGCAGAATGAAAATGGTAAAAAGGCGATTATCCATACCTAAATGAATGTCATCCGTGTGTTTAATTACACCAGTAGATGTGCCATGAGTCATGGCCTATGACCAGTACTAAAACCAGATTGGAAACGGATGAAATAGTTATTAGTAATAAAGGTCAGGTGACAATAAATTTGAAATTGATAAGAAGGGTAAGATAGATATTCGACATAATTGAAAAAAAGTGGAAGCAGTGAGAATTTCTTGGGAGCGGAATCACTACAGCTTTATTCCACACTGAAGGGAAGTAATAAGTAGAAGTATTATAATTTATAATGTGTGTGAGTAGGTGGTAGTGCAAATAGGATAAGAGAATCATCTGAGAGATAAAAGGACTTAGTAGAAATATAAGCCTCCACTTTATATTGGGATACTGAAGTGAAATTGAAGGGAATACAGTAAGACAGAGGCAATCTTTCCTTGACGTCGTGCATTTACTTAGAATGGATTTTTACTCTAAAATAATAGGTACTTATTTAATATGTAATAAAAGCTGTCGAGTTCGTTGGGGCCCTCTCTGCTGCGCAGTGGTCCTCGGTGCTATTCTTGGACGCACAAACTGAAGACAATTGGGGCGGTGTAGTTTGTGTTGTCTTTGTGCGTGTCTCTAGATCAAAAATACAGGCGATTCTAGTTTGGGTCATTCAGTATTTCCATTCCTGGGACGTGGGCATTTTATGTACGAATAGAAATCGACTCAACCGGCAGGGTCTTATACAAAGTAACCTGCATCTTATTGTATTTTATTGTGTTAACGGTCAGATAAACATTTTCTTGCACATAAATATTTGTTGACTTTCGGTTTTATGTGTTTCTCCGGACCCACTATCTACACAGGGAATCTTAGTGTGATTCTGTAGCGTTGTGGCGGTATCTCCAGCTGACGCGAAGAAGCAGCCCGGAACGTCACACCATACGCGGTTACGTTGCGGGACGGTAGAACTGCGATCACCCTGTATTCTGTGTACCCAAAAGGATAAATTTAACTGCATTTATACAGGTATTATTCATATATACTGTCTTGTCCAATCTTATATCTGAAAATTATTCAACTCCATTGATTGTAGCACATTGATTAGAGCTGTGGCTGTGGCTACCCAGCTATACTAGACTCATATTCCTGTGATCGTGACATCAAATCCTCGGCTCGTACCACTGAGTTTCTACTTAAGTACAGATTAAAAAAACAGACACTTGCTTGGCGGTGAAGTAAAACATCGCGAGGAACCCCGTATGATCGAGAAATAAAAAATCCGGAGTATGCGTATCCATCAATCCACACTTGCACTGGTGGTTTACGGCCCGAAAGCCCCCCGTAATTTACTATGGGAGACCCGTGGCCTGCAGTGGGATGTTATGGGCTGATACAAGTATTGATTGTGACACATCCATCCCCCCTATCTCCCCACCTCCTGCCACTTACCATGTTTACATACGACGACATTATGTGCATTTTTCCCCTTTTTAATTTAGGACCTATTCGGCCCATTAGATGGAAAATGTGAAGACACTGCCAGTCCAAGTCCGTCCCCGTGCCTCCAACAGTATTATCAATGTTATCAGGACTCATCTGGCTTATTAAATGTGGAAGTTAGCAATATTGCTCATCTAAGTATATCACCTACCCCTCAAATGGTATGTCAAATAGATATAATAATTTTAATTACATATACTTTTAGTGGCCGGGCCTAACGGCCTATCAGTTATCGAAGATTTATTTAAATGTTGCACATCCAAGTAATATCCGCCAATCTACAACGTGTCACTAAAATAATGCAAATAGAAGGTGAAAATAGGCTGTTCACCATCGAGAGTACAATCGCTTCTACCAGTATTAAACAATATGTGTTTTTTCATAATTTATTGTTCATTTCTAGTATATCTTTTATTTTACACGAAGTTGCGCAAAATAAATACACTCACTGAAATTGTGAGGCGCGATGCGCCACGCCCGCGCCATCTAGGCATCAGGTCATTATCCTGTACTGATAATGAGCAATACAAACGTTTTAGATAGAACAACAGATTTATTTACAAAACTATTGATTTATTTTTTTAAATAATTTTATTTTTCGGTAGAACGGTTTTATGAATTTTAAATGAGTTGTGTTATTTCGTTGACGCGTTGTATGGGTGGGTGGGTTAAATCGGTTAGTAGATCAAACATTGTATGGGTGGGTGGGTTAAATCGGTTAGTAGATCAAACATTGTATGGGTGGGTGGGTTAAATCGGTTAGTAGATCAAACATTGTATGGGTGGGTGGGTTAAATCGGTTAGTAGATCAAACATTGTATGGGTGGGTGGGTTAAATCGGTTAGTAGATCAAACATTGTATGGGTGGGTGGGTTAAATCGGTTAGTAGATCAAACATTGTATGGGTGGGTGGGTTAAATCGGTTAGTAGATCAAACATTGTATGGGTGGGTGGGTTAAATCGGTTAGTTGATCAAAAATTCAAACTTTCAATAATACACAAAAATATGATATTAAAGCCAATATATTTTACAAACAATAATATATTATTGTTGGATATGGCTATTAAATCTCTAAAAAATTGTTTAACGTACCGAAAATAGCGATATTTACTTTTCAGATTGGCTCGTGTCACGAGCATTGATGAATGTGACGTTTGTTACAGGATCCTCTCCACGATAATATTAATACGATGAAGATCAATGACACACCGGTAGAAGTGCTACTAACAACTGAAACTCCTGCACACAGTCCTGTATCAGAAATACATTCCATCGAACGGGAATCATTATTGGACTCACCTATAAAAAGTTATTTGAAGAGAAGGTTGAGAATGTACCAAAACATACTGAATAGTAGTAAGAAGAAAATTAAAACGTTAAACCAAAATATTAGACGTCTTAAAAAAAGGAACAAGTCACTAAAAGGTATATTAAGAAAATTGAAAAATCCGGATTACATTGATTCATATATTTACAATTCATTTAATGAAAATATTGTGGCTGTAGATCTATTTAATATCTTAAGAAGAAAGAAACTTAAGAAAGTCTTTGAGTACATACCGGTGATTAAGAAATTTTGTTTGACTTTAAATTGTCACTCCCCAAAAGCTTATGAATACATAAGACAATCAGTATGTGTCTCCCCCACCCTAAAACTTTATCAAAATGGGCAGGAGATGTAAAAGACGAACCGGAATTTACAGACGAGTCGTTGCAGGATTTAAAAACAGAATACGAAGAAAACGAACATTAGCCGACATGTACCTTGGTATTTGATAAAATCTTGCCCCTTATTCTGACTGTGCCACAGTGATAAATTTGAATTATAACTAGACATTTAAAAAAAAAAAAAAAATTCTATCTAAGTAGATAATTAGTCACAAAAATAGTCAGTTGACTGTTTAAAAGTTATTAGGGTGTTTTCGTGACCCTGTCAGATTAAGTTTATTCTGGTAGGTCCACCGTTAAATTTCTAGAACTACTTTACATAGCCAAGATCTGATTGCTCCCAGAATTAGTCGCTAATTAGACGAACCAGAACTACTCGATTCGCCGTTTAAAAGTTGTAAGGGTCAGAATAAGCTTCTTCTGACAGACAGAACCACCGCTGAATCTCGAGAAATACTTTACTTAATTAATTATCATTAATTATCATTTCAAAATTCTATTAAGATACTAAATGACAATGTAATTAAAATCTTATAAAACTATTTCGAAACCGGTGTTGAAGTTGTGATTTTGACGTTTGATGGATATTTAACTAATTTCACATTAATCAAATTGCTTGATCACAAAACAAAAAGGGTGAAAACTACTATAAAACATTCTTCTAATAGCTATTAAATAGTTTGTTTTGTCGATTCCAGTACTGTCATAAAATCAGTGTTTTAGAGATATAATTAAAAAAAAAATGGTAATTGTTAGTACAATTGAATAAATTACAAAATATAGGTGTGTATTTATTTAGTCAACAACTTGTATAAGAAACATAATATACATTTTAGGAACCAAATAATGAAGGTGAAACCGGCTACGCAATTATTTAGCAAATGTGTTGTAACAGGTTTAAAAATATCTCGAGATTTTCAAAATCCACAAGAAGTTAATGTTAATAATTAAAAATTACCAGTGATATATGTTTGATATTTAATTTGAGAGTAATGACCAATTAGGAATTAAAAAAAAAAACACTTTTGGTAGCAAAAATAAATATCATAATTCTCTTTTTGCACGAATTTAAGAAAATACAATTAAAATTTTAACAACAACTAAAAAGAAAGTTTTTTTTATAGGAAGAAAGCACACTAACATACAGTCCACCTGGCGGTAAGTTGAACTGTCGCCCATGGATATCCACAGTACATGCCAACTGCAGTCCAGAATGACAAACGTTGACACCCTCGGTTTCTTTTCACTACTTATGATTTATTTATTTTTCTTAGTAACAAAGTTTTTAATAACTTGTCAAACACACTTATATTCTTATGAAAGCTGCTTCAGTTCGTTATTTATTGACACACCGTCTATTTTAATAGATATTTATAAAGAAAATTAAAAAGGTGTTACTCAGCAATTAAACAACTTTTAACGGTTTAAATCGCGTATATTTGACATTATTTATATCCCGACGTTTCGAACACTTTGCAGTGGACGTGGTCACGGGGTGACTAATTGATTTTATTTGTCACTTGAGTTATTAAGAAATTATTACTACCGTCTGAAATTTTTATGAACTACCGTCTGAATTTTTTTTATTTTTTAATCATAACATTCCCTATGCACGCAGTATTCGCTCACGGTGTCCAGAGGTCTTGCAGTATGGCGTTGGCCTTGTGATTTAATTAATTTAATGACTGGATCCCAAGCCGGTGGTACTTGCCAACCATCTTCTCTATTGAAATTTGGGTGTTTCTTGATTTCAATAGCCTCGCGTAACATTCTTGGCATGTACCGGGTCTCTCTAGCGAGGATTTGTTGATTATCAAATCGAATGTAATGGTTGGGTTTGTCCAGAACATGTTCACAAACTGCAGACTTGGTCGAGCGTCTGTTCTTCATGTCAGCTATGTGTTCTTTTATCCGGATACCGATGCTTCTCTTTGTTTGCCCAATGTATGATAATCCGCATTCACAATTTTTAAGTTCATCCAACAGTTAACAACATTTTAACAACATCCGCAACAGTTGAGCGACAACCTGCCATCTTACCATACATCAAGGGCATCACTGACAAAATTGGCAATATCTTAAGACGAGCTTCAATTAAAACTTACTTCAAGCCGCACAAGAAGATTAACCAATTTTTAAGACCTGTCAAGAGCAATATCCCCCTACAAGATGCAGGCGTTTACAAGCTTGATTGTGAATGCGGATTATCATACATTGGGCAAACAAAGAGAAGCATCGGTATCCGGATAAAAGAACACATAGCTGACATGAAGAACAGACGCTCGACCAAGTCTGCAGTTTGTGAACATGTTCTGGACAAACCCAACCATTACATTCGATTTGATAATCCACAAATCCTCGCTAGAGAGACCCGGTACATGCCAAGAATGTTACGCGAGGCTATTGAAATCAAGAAACACCCAAATTTCAATAGAGAAGATGGTTGGCAAGTACCACCGGCTTGGGATCCAGTCATTAAATTAATTAAATCACAAGGCCAACGCCATACTGCAAGACCTCTGGACACCGTGAGCGAATACTGCGTGCATAGGGAATGTTATGATTAAAAAATAAAAAAAATTCAGACGGTAGTTCATAAAAATTTCAGACGGTAGTAATAATTTCTTAATAACTCAAGTGACAAATAAAATCAATTAGTCACCCCGTGACCACGTCCACTGCAAAGTGTTCGAAACGTCGGGATATAAATAATGTCAAATATACGCGATTTAAACCGTTAAAAGTTGTTTAATTGCTATGTATAGTAATCGCGAAAACCTAAGAAAAAAAAGGTGTTACTCAATGAACGGTACTGTAGGTATGATTGTGTTTTATTCACGTAAAGATACACAGGTAAAGTTTTTAAATAATATTTATTTGCCGTTATAAAAAATAAGATACATACAACTTACGTACAATAAAATAAGTCCCCGAAGTACGTCTATCTATGTAAGTAATAAACTCAAAACGGCCGAAAGTAATACACATCGACTATGATCGGCTAGCTTCTTTTTTGTAGAGTGTCGTCTCTGTGGTAACGGCACACGACAGAGACAACCCTCTACAAAACCGAAGCTAGCCGATCATAGTCGATGTGTATTACTTTCGGCCGTTTACTGTACCTACTTAACAAGTTTTGATACGGTTAAAGGCATTGTTTAGAGCAGACAAGGCGGAAATGTAGGTACTAGCATAAATTTCAATGATTATAGTTTTTCATCCTCTTCCACCACCACGTCCACCTCCAAATCCGCCACCAATCCCTCGGCCTCCGAAACCGCCACCAATCCCTCGGCCTCCGAAACCGCCACCAATCCCTCTACCTCCAAATCCGCCAATTCCTCTTCCTCCAAGTCCTCCGAATCCCCTTCCACCGAACCCTCTCCCGGAAAATCCTCTACCACCAAAATCTCCGCCAAATCCTGGGCCAATTCCAAATCCCCCTACTCCAACGAAAATCGGTAAGGGGTAATAACGACCTGCAACAATGTTAAAAGTGTTAAAGTAAAATACTTGTACATTGACATGGGATTGCAATTTTCGTTCCCAAGCGCCCAAACCTGCCCCACCGTGGCTACGCCCATGAAAAGGTCCATGTTTAGCAGTGAATAATAAAAGGGCTGGTTACGATCTTAAAATTATCGTCACAGGAAAGATTAATGTTTTAAGTGACTTAAATTTGAAAAGAAATTGATGTAATAAAATTCTAATGAAGTCGTTCCCGTTTGCAGGGTCCAAAATTATTGTAAAAAATATCTGTCCTGTGCACGCATCACGCAAAAACCTTTAGTGAAACTTATCATATTTAGGTGAAACTTATCATAGTATATGTCCTGGATAACATATGTGATACTGTTTTTTCCATGTTTATTCCAAAGGGCACTCATACTTTAACATCTAGGCAATCAAAGTCGCAGGCACAACTAGATAGTTAAAAAAATACTTGCGTCTATAATATGGGTCGTAATCGTATTGTCTCCGAACTCTTGATAATATATTCTGTGTGGCGGCTGTGTTGTGGTTGACTCTGCTAATTTGGTGTTGATTTAAAATTAGACTCGATAATGGATCAAATTCTGCTCCATTCGTTGAATTTAAATTTCCATTAGTTAAATTAATTTCCTGTAATAATGCTCCTATTACTAGTACGGCAGTCGCGATACTGTATTTCTGTAAAGAATAAATAATAATTATGTACATAAATGTGGAGGATTGGTAGTAAACATTAGCTAGAGGCATCCGGACGTTGACACGTTTGTCATTCTGAATTGATGTTGCTGGCATGCATTGCGGATGTCTACGGGTCACAGTATCATCCACATAGTGGACTGTGCTTGTCTGCCGCCTGCCTTTACATGAAAATAGGAACAAAAAGAAATCGGCAGCACACCCGTCGAACTTGCTGTTGCAGATGTTTATGGGCAGCACTGAGAAAACTAAAAAAAAACACTAAATAAAATATATTTCACACTGCACTGATTTAAAAGTACAATGAACTTCAACAAACACTTAAATAGTCTGGCCATAAATAGCTTTACAACACAGAAAAACAAATACATTTGAATTTGGAATCTGTCATTCTCACGTGAAAAATTAATCATTATTAAATATTGTAGTATAAAATGGAGTGGGGTGATAAAGAGAACCGTATTGCTGTAATTGTATTACACAAAGTAGGCATGGAGCCAAATGCAATTTTTAAAACTCTTCATCCGCGCTTGGTATTAGCCGAATATTTGTGTACCGGGCAATTGGTAGGTACATTGAAACGTCCTCTGTTTGTAACAGAAAAAGGTATGACCCTCCACCCATTATTCGTACTAAACAGACGATTAATGCTGTAAAGGAGAGAATCCGAAGAAATCCCGTCTGGAAGCAAAAGACTTTATCCAGAGAGATAAATATAGCACCCAGAACCATGTCTCGTATTTTAAAAGATGATATAGGACTTGCTGCTTACAAAGGACATACTGGTCGTTTATTAACTGATAATTTAAAGAAAAATAAGTTGATAAATCAAAACAACTTCTTCGGCGGTATGCAAAGGGAGCTCACAGACAAATCTTATTTACGCACGAGAAAATGTTCATTATTGAGGAATATTTTAACAAGCAGAATGATCGAGTTTCATAATTCTAGAGAAGCTGCTCATTTAATAGGGTGCTCACTGTTTATAGTCAATAGGGTGCAACGTGGCCATTATCCGGTTTCAGTGATGGTTTGGTGGGGTGTTAGCTATCAAAGAGTGACAACCATATTTTTGTGAATGAAATGTCGGCTCAAGTGTATCAAGATACGGTTCTTGAGAAGATCGTAAAGCTTAACAACATCGTGTTTTATAACCAAGAATGGTCCTTTCAGCAAGACTCAGCACCAGGTCATAATGCTCGATCAACGTAGGCGTGGCTGGAGAGGAATATTCGCGAAATCATTAGAGCTGACAACTGGCCGTCATTTAGTCCCAATTTTAATCCGCTCGATTATGATTTATGGTCTGTTTTAAAGAACATAATATCATGCTCTAAACGCCATGACAATTTTGATTCCCTAAATCACACAGGGTGGCAGTTGCCTATTTTCCCATGGAAAGGGTGCCTGTTTCAATCGAAAACTGGCCACAACTGGCCACAATGTTTAAAAGATTGTATAGAACCAAAGGTTACTATTTCGAATAAACATTATATTTTACTAAATTAAAATGCTTACCTATTTATTTATTAAATAACACAAGTTCTTCTAATAAAATTGTAATGTAAAAATGAAACTATCAATGTTTTCTTTGTAACAATATTTAAGATATATTTAAAATATTTCATCATTCATATTTATTTATAGGTAAATTATTTATTCTGTTTGTCCTTAAAATTATATATAATACCTCTCATCGCACCTCCGAATGTATCTCTCCGATCAACCCAAAGGTTAGCTGGTAGGTTAGGTTAGCTGTCGGCATTAAGCTCGCCTTTTGTACTATAATATGCAATAAGGTTCTATAGATTAAAATAATAATAATAATCACTTGTCTTGTCATTACTTCATCTATGAAAATGGGTGTTTTTAAAAGTTTCTTAAATAATGAAATATCAACTTACTCCTAATATCATGTCGGTGGTTGATTCGTTCGCGATACGTTTAAAGAATTGTATATTTGATGTCGTGTCTTTGTATTATATAGACTTTGCCATGTTAGTCATTAGCAGGCACATGCTAATTGGTTTCTATAATATAGTCAACGATAAGGTTGCCTATATTTGGATGCGTTGCCTATTTTTGTTGCCTATTCAATAAATCAATACCGACACGACAATAAAGTCCCTATAATAAGTGAAATAAAAAAAAATGTTTAGAGCTGATTAACTGCAGTTGCATCTATTAGTTGGTAGAAAATGATTAATCAAACACTTAGAACTAAGTTCATAGTGGAAAAAGTGGAGATTTATTAAATAACATACTTAGGTATTTTATTTACGGTATATACGGGATTAAATAAAACAAAACCTTTACACTTTTAACACTGAATTTCTTTTGTGAAAACTAATAACGTTTGTCCTACGATTTTTTTTTAATTTCAGCACTTTTATTTCACACAAACCACTCAGTAACTCACACCGCGTAGGTACACTCGCGCCGATTTATATTGGTATCTTAGGGTGTTCCATTACCAACTGTTTATGAATTGCGTTCCCACGGCGTAATCTGACTAGTCGGACTAAGTGAGATAACCAAGTGAGATAAGTGAGATAATCTGACTAGTCCGACCAAGTGAGATAACCGTGTAGTAGCATATAGTATAGTAAAAAGTTATTTTTTATGAAATCAGACTTCATTTAAAAAAAAAAAATTGTGAAAACCAAATATCGGTTTAATCTCAAAGTCCCCGGCAGCCCGTATCTTATTATATAATATGCTTATTATATACCTACAAGTTTATCTTATTATATAGGTCTATCATTCATGCTCTAAGGCATCCAACGCCTTAGAGCATCGTCACCGGGGACGGGTTGTCCGCGCCGGGGACGTTGGGATTAAACCAAAATATCAGTTGTTTTCATTCCACTACCTTTCGTTAGTGGAATGAAAGTGGTTAGGTTTCATGATAGGAATTCATTGTTAACAGGTTGCAGGTAGTTATTATTTAACCTATATATAAGAATAATATTATACTGGTGTTTGTTGTGAGACACAATTTGCGTAAGGATTTAGCACGAGAAGTTGAGACAGTACAGGATAATTACAGGAAAATAGTTGGCATAATTATTTTTTTAACAATAAATATTTCTTTAGTGCATTGAAACTTCATATTTTTGACTGTGACTCAGTTATACCTACACGTACCTGTGAAGAACGTGATGAGCAAATTTTCGTAATGATAAATGGCAAAGAAAACAAATATAGTTTACAGTCATGGCGGGTCATGGGGAAATCTCTTCATGACAAACATGATTTCTGTAATGATCCTAACACGCTTCTACACATAGCTAACATAACAATAATAATTCATATATGTATATACATTTTTTATATGTCGTATATATTTTTTATAAGAAAGTTGCACGTTGAAGTTGAAAGTTGCTTGCTTTATAAAAAGAAGCTGGCGGGCAAGCAGGCAGTCCCCCTGATTGTAAGTGGATATTGTCGTCCACAATGTCATCTATGGACATCCGCAATACGTGCCAACATCAGTCCAGACGAACGTTGGTAAGCCCCCGGAAGCGGAATTTATGTACCTACCTTTTGTAATTTGCAGAAAGTGTTGAGAAAATGGGGAGGAAGAGGATAGGTTGGGATTGAGCTCTGGCATATCTCACTCACTACTGAAACACGTACGTATATTAGGGGAATAGGATAAAGTGAGAAATGCAGAAAATTTTACAATAGTCTTCTGTGAGTGTGGGGGTAACTTTGGGAAGTGCGGCCAGCGGCGCCGGATTGCAGCGTACATCCTTCCCATAAATAAGTTACGTTTTACGCTATGTTACGTTTGTGAACATTTTGGTTTCCTTTAATGAGACACGTTATCTGAGGAAAGGGATCTTATTGTCGGTAAGAATTTAATTAACTTTGGTTAAAATTTCTTCTAACTTAAAATTTCGTGGTTCAAGATTCTATTTAAATAAATACGTGCTCTAACATTTGATATTTAAGATGAAGGAATAAGAAGGTTATTTTCTTTTATCAAAATTTCACTAAATTCTGAATGTCTGGGAAACTAGAACCTACAATAGATCCCTAGATAAATCTAGTCTATTCCTTGATAAACTAAAGATCTCTAATTTCAGATAACGTCATTATATAGGTACCTTACAGTTTTTACAAAATAGGTACATAATTATGCGTAGTTTCACAATTTTTTTATTCGCTTTAGGCTGCGTAATGATTGCCGTCGTTATCAAATTTCAAAGGAAATTTTTGTAGCACTTGGGGCAGACATCGTCGGCGTTGAGCGTCGTCTGAAAGAGCAGTCATTGTGAAAGCATCTTTTGTTCACGAGACTACTTTACCAACTCTTCCTATTTCCGAGTTGTCTCTCAAGTACGGAAATATCTTTCTTATTATCATTGGTACCTAGTTGTATTTATTTATGTTTCAAGAGTTTTATCTGATTTGCAAAGTAACTTGATATTTATCAAGTTGTAAACAATTGTCCTCCTTTGTTTTTTGAATACAATGTGCTTGTATGTAAAATGTAGATATATATGTATGTATAATCATAAAGAAAAAGAGTACGTGAACCCTAACGCCCTTGTATATGACAGTTCGTTGCCATCAAGATACACCCTCCCCTCCTCTACTACGTAGTTTTGAACTCATTGACACCTGGATACTTAAAGCTAGGCTTTCATTATCTTTCCTGTCATCCTTTTAACCTTCGTTCTTAAGAAAATCTTCTCCTTGAAATTCCTACCCACTCTTCTACTTCTACTACCCACTACATACTCGTAGTTTTAAGAGTCAAGTCAAGGAGCATTATCTGAATCAGTAATTTCTTTCTCTCTTTCAGTACTTGTTTATCTACTTAGTTCTTTACTTTGTTCTGTATTCATTTTGTATAAATTCTTTTTTTCCCCTTCCATTTCCCTTATTATGTATGTATGTATGATATATTTGTGTGTCTGTATGTATGTATGCATCTATGGATTGTATTCATCTTAAGTAGGTAAGCGTTTATGTATAAAATATTATTATTATTAAATTATATTATGTTCATTTGATATTATGTAAAATTGCACCATCTACCTATTTTTAATATTGCAATCTGTTTACTCCTTACCACCCAAAGGTTGGCTGGATGAGATCGCTTTGGCGATAAGGCCGCCTATTGTACCTTTCGTGTCACTTACTTAAATTGTCTTTTTGCAACATGTAGGTATTGGTGTAAAATCTACAGAGTCTACAGTGGTATTCGTGAGCAGTTATGTAAAATGGTGTTGCAGGTGTCCATGGGCGGCGGTAACACTTACCATCACGTGAGACCGCTTGCTCGTCCGCCCTCTGCTCTATAAAAAAAAAAATAAGGTTTATCAGATCACAACAAAAAAATAGCTATCATATAATGTGAACACAAATATTAAAATGGCCTATATCACGAGATTAGCAGCATCATAATATCGTCTAATTTCTAAACTATTAATTTAACTGAAAAGGTAGGTATGTTTGTATAATTGTAATTTATAATTACTATATACCGCGTGGAGCAGGCGAATTCATAACATCGTTATATGATATCAGAGCGCGAGCGTGCCGCGCTGCGGTCATATAAATGTTTCAGCGCACACGAGCTCGAATATGAAGTGGTTAATTTAAATTCTGACTCGACTGCGTGCTGCGGTCGAACACTCCAGTTATGCCACTTTTTACATTCACTTTTTCCCTACTTCCCTTCGAAATGTTAAGTGGCCGGTCCTTTTATTGCACAGCGGGTTAAGAGGGAGCTGAATGTTAGCAGCGTTGCTATTACTTGTGTGTAGGCTTGTAGAGAGCAGCACATTTTGTCGAGAGCTATCTTTGAAAAGTATCCAACTACTTAATACATTTTTGCTTATTTTCTTAGTTTGATTTTTAGTTAGGTATGACAGTGATGTTTAGGTGACTAAAACCGTACCTACTTCGGTAGATACTTGGCTCCTTTGTTATTCAAGTTTGGGATCACAAATCCGTCACAAACGGTCGTATTAGATTACAAGCCCTCATAGAGGAAGTCGCCTCCGTAGCAATAGAGGGGACGTGTATTGTTTGCATTCCGGTCACATAAAGACGACATTCGCATTATACTTTTGTATATAAAGTAGATGGTTAATTTATACCAAAGCATTTAGGATAATCTTCACGAGAATATTATAATTTTATCTTTTGGCGACACTCCACAAGTAATTGCTCACTTATTGAATACTGAAAATAGCAGGAAGTTAATTTATACTGATATATTCATTTTCACTATTTAGTAGGTAAAGTACTTCACATATATAGTAGGCGGTGGGCATATCTTCAAATGTTCCTGTTTATTTATAAACTTATATCTACTAATATTTTTCCTCAAACATTTTTCGGAACTAAAATATTATTTCTATTTCACACAAAAAGAACGAAAACAAAAATAAAGCATGGAAATAGATTTCAAAGGCTCTTGTAGGTCGTAGGAAAGGGGCTCTCTTTTATGTTCCCTTGAGAACATCAGTAAATGCGAGGCAAAATATTCAAGAAGAATTTAGGAGTTTTTGGAAGCGTTACTAAAACAATGGGTACTTGTGTATACTCGTATGTAGACAGACACTTATCTTAGTAGATGGGTAAGTTTTATATCAAGATGAATAAAATATCGTGTGCGAGGGCGAGTCTTACCTAATTTAACACCTAACAGTATCAGGCTGTCTATCAGGCTAATCGCGTATGAGTAACGTAAAATAGATTTTATTAATTTAATCTTTTCATGTATTTTGTCAATGAGCAGGAACAAGAACCGATGGGGTTGACAAGTCCTCGAATGGAGGCCATGTACCTGGAGGCGCAGAGTGAGACGCCCATGAAACAGGTGGACGGATCACTTGAAGAAGTTCGCTGGTAATGGTTGGATGAGAAGAATCGAAGATCGTGTGAGGTGGAGAGTTTTGGGAGAGACCTATATACAGCAGTGGAGAGTGATAGGACAATGGTATAATATGGTTTAGGATAATAATTATAATCTATGGTATGGTATTATTTTAAAAAGGAGCCCCTGTTCTTTTTATGACAACAATAATACGTTAGTTGAGCCATTAGTACTGACACTCACGACGATTGTTGTGATCAACTTTGTTCATGTCAGTGTCACTGAATTGCTGTGCTCCAGAAAGAATTTTTGAAACTCGCGCACTGTACGTTTTACACACCGTTTGCATATTGCAAACCGGTGAGTTGTTGAACAACTGCGCCATAAATTCTTTACCCTATGCCACGGCATTAGGTTCCTCAAGGAAACAATGAATAGGGTTGTGTAAAGTCAGCAGCACGTCCGCAGACGCTCTGGTTGTATGTGTCCAGGTGTCGCAAGTGATAAGGACAGCGTTAACCGCTTAAAAAAATTTTCCTTTCCTATATAAAAATAAGCTTATTTCGTTATATGATAGTCAGCCCTTTTATCGTCCACTGCTGGAGATGGACACATTGTCTTATGGTTATATAAGCCCTATATAAGCTATATAGCTTATATAAGCTTATATAGGGCATATATAAGAGATATATGGATTAAAAACGCTACTCTGATCTAGCGGGTTGGCGAGTCCAATCTTTTAGAGGTGGTTTAGTTCCTTACGGCTTGTGATAGAAGCTTAGTTATCCCCTAGTCTCGTTTTACGACAACTACAGGAAGAGATGGAATGGTGCTATTCTAAAGCCGACCTACACCACGCAGCCATCTCGGATCTGGTTCTCCCTTCAAAACTCCTTCTGAATATGTTGTTAATAAGACGTAAACTAATAAGATACCGTTCGGCTGAGTTTCTATGTAAACAAATTGAAAATTTTCATACTGTGCATAAAAAATTCTCAACAGAAAATGTAAAAGTATTCTATGATTATATATTATGTAAAAGACTGGTCGTAGCGACCAAAAAATTGCTTTCTAGGTACTTTTTTATATAGAAAGAAGGCGGCAGACGATTAGGCAGTATATCTGATGGTAAGTGGATACTGTCGCCCATTGAACATCTGCAATACATGCCGACATCAGTCCAGAATGACAACCCTCAGATGCGCTGCCTACCTTTCGAGATTTAGGAATGAGTTTGCAGAAAGGTTTGACAAGATTGGGTGGAATACGAGTAGGATAGAATTTGATGGAAATTTGCTCTGATATATTGTTATCTTATTCATTACCAAAATACGTAGGGGAATAGGTAAAGTGGGAAATGCAGTACATTTTGAGAGGCGAAAAGGGAGAAAGGGGTAATTTGCTCAGTCGACTTACACTCTCTCTCTCTCCTAATTCTCTCAACTTAGCAACTGTGTCTAAATTTTGTTTTTAGTTGTAGTGTGCTCGCACCCTTATCGTGCCTTACGCCCTTGACAATACAGCATTTTGCTGGAGTGTCACTCGGCGGGCTCGGTGAATGGAGTCCATTAGGGGTCCGCTCGAGCATCATGCCGGTTTCCGCAGGCCGCCGAGAGACGACCAGTAGCTATCGGAGTTTCTTTTAATGTAAAAATGGTTATATTGCAGAGCCTCTTTTCTCGAGGCACTTAGATTAAGTTGAAGATGTGATTATTATTTTTATGGAATGTACGTGGTTTATAAAAGATAAGGAAGTTCATAATTTTTTGTATTGCAATCAAATGGAGATTTTCCTGTTTCTATGTGTTTATCTTTATCTTTCTTTTTCTATTTTTACCTATACTATTTTAGAGGTTATTTGCGGTGTATCATTATGTTGGTATTGTATCAGAAGATTGATAAATTAAATGAGAAGTATCCTCTAACTTATTATAATATTGGTTAAACACACAATATGTAAAAATACAATAAATTGAACAGTTTAGTTGAGAGTATGGAAGATAATTGGCTACCGCCGAGCACAAGACACAGGTCGCATAAAAAACTCTATATAGAAAGGCTCTGCTATGACAAACTAACATAAATAAGTTAATTAATTAAATAAAACAAAAACCCCGGCTGCATCCATCTTCAATATGAACACATGAATTTATGTAAATTGTAATAAACTATAATTAATGAAATAAGTTTGCATATTTAGTGCATTCATTAACTGGTTTGCTCGTTTTGTTTTATGAATTACTCTGCTATTTTGACAATTCTGTATCAGACCTGAAGCATTAGGGACCAGATTTATTCATTTGTGGCAATCGCGACATCAAGACGAATCTAACGACACTTCGTTTTTTAAAATTGGTTACTCCCTTTAAGCTTTGCGATTGAATAAAGTAACGGACATACTCGTAACAGTGAGAAAGGTATCAATACGTGTATTACGTAAACGAAAATGTACATACGTGTATTTCAATGTATACCTACATATAAAAATACTCGTACTATACATTCATGCGCCTATTGCCCTATGTGCACAGAAATGCTAGTTTTGAGTGCAGCCTTTGTCTCAAAGTGCAAAACTTGTGTGTAACTTGTGTGTGTAAAACTCAACTGAAAAATTATTCACCACGAATACGCGCGGCGAGAAATATGACAAGTTACTTTTTAATTTCCCGACCATCTGAATTGTTTCTTCTTGCTTTCTATTTTTAAAGGTTCGTCTAGAGTCTACACTGTATTAAATTTGAGACTTCAATGTGTGAAGCATCTTTGGTATATCTATAGATACTTTAATAGTTACTAATAAATAATAATGTAAAATTACGGATAAATTCTACAGTACGGTAATAATAATTTATCCAAACAATTACCGTATGCATGGTAAACGCTTCTCGAATTCTAAATTAGAGTTTGTTATTCGCACTATTTAAACAAGTCATTGGGTTATATTTTCTACCAAATTTGTACAAAAATTGTCATTCTAGATATTACGCTTAAAAGGGAACTTTTTTTTTCTTCTTTATGGAAAGAAGGTGGCACACCAGCTAACAGTCCACCTGATGATAAGTGGACACAGTCGCCCGTGAACATCCGCGATACATGCCATCAAACATGTCTACGCGACATATACGCTAGCTATACATGTCTTCTGTTGAGTGCTGCATATCCCTTTCAAGACAATAAACATAGATATTCTTTTACATTCCAGTAGTAATTCGCAACTAATGCCAGATCTGTATTCAGTTCACATCCCGGCGGTGTGCATCGCATCATCATTGCACAGCTACCTTCCTAAAAGCGTATTCGTGTCTCTAAAACTAAAACTTTTTCGCAGCCCAACTGGTTCCTGATACGTGACCGATGAATTTTAGCTAGATTTTTACGAAACTGTTAGTCCTTTTTTTTACTTAAAAAGAGGAATAAATGAACTTATTTTCTTAAAGCCAGAAGTTACGCAAAGTTGGGAAAACTATCGAATACACCTTATAGGGGTCGTTTAGAATCGATAATCGAACACAATTATTTATTTTATTAACATAAATATTTAATAATATAATATTGATTTATTTAACAGATCGCCTTGGCGATAAGGTCGCCTATTGTATTCTATCATTTAAAGATATGTCTACACATGTAATTAATAGCTGTTTGTATGCAATACAGAATATTTATTATTATTATTATTTCAGTTTTCTTTTCGAAATTACGAATATGTATAATTGAATTTCTCATTCACAGTAATGCTAATTTTAGTACGTGTATAGGTACTTTGTATGAAAAGTCTGCAAATTTTCACACATTTTCAAAGTTCTTTGTACCTATTTACCCTATGGGTTGTCCGGACATTTATGGAGATTTGATAAATACGTTTTAGACGGAACAAAGGTTTTTAAGTAATGTTAATTACAATTTAAAGGTAATTAAAAAGGTAAAGGTTTTTAGGTTACCTAAGTAAATAGACTTAGATATAATAATTATTGTAATTGTATGTATTTTTTTCTTTTCACAAAGTAATGTCTTGGGATTTTTAGCAAGACGAAGACATAATGTGAGTTATGTCGGTGACTTTTTTTGTTAGGCGAATTATTTTTTGAGTTTCTTATTTCACACAAAAGCTCCGAGTAGATACGGCTCTCTGTATAGCTCACTGAACGACTATATTGAATATTTTTTATTCAAGATTTATAAATATTTTTATATAAATTATTGTTTTGTGTAGATTATTAGCTACGACTATTATCGGGTAATACATAATATATAAATGTGACACTAAAGCGTTACCTAAGGCTGCGCTTTGTGCATTGCACTTTATAGTGTATACTGAACGTACAATTGTTATTCAGCTCACTGCACCTGCACATCGATCATCGTTATTGTGTAGTGTGACGTAGATCTAACATATCCTCTGCGGACATTTTAGCCGTGTGGTCCAGCACCTACAGCCATTCACAGGGTATTCACAGGGTGTACATAAGGATGTTTTTGTACATCCTGTGAATACGTAGACAAAAATGACAGACACTAGAGTTTTATGAACAGAAAGAAGACGGCAGTCGAGCGGACAGTGTACCTGGTGGTAAGTGGATATTGTTGCCCATGGACATCCATGATACATGCCCACATCAGTTCTAAATGACACATGTTGGCACGTCCCAGATGTTGGCGTCGCTTTGAATTGCGCTTTGAAAATTTTAAGGTTGGGGTCATAGCAATAAAGTTAATTGTCATGAAAATTTCAAGTGTATTTTTAAAAATTTCTGCTCAATTTTTCATTTACTTATTTACTAATATCGCGAATACATATTACGGCCGTAACGGCATAGTCTATTGTTTTACGAAAACTGAATTTGATACTACTTTACTAACTCATGTACACGTGATACCTTTCGCATTGAAACAGTGGTGGTTGAAACATTGCGGTGTTTGTATTGCATTTGTAATATTTTTGCGATTGTTTCGCATTTGTATAGCTTTTTATACTTATCAGAATGAAACACGATAGACAAGTCAGACATAATTTGAAAATTGACTTTGTGTGGTTTCACATTGTGAATTTAGAAATTTTTACAGTTTTACAAAATAATATGAATTCAAGGCAGACTTTAAATATATTAATTACGTGGATAAATAATTAGGTATGCAGAATGAAATTATGACTATATAAAATATTTATAACGCCTAGAGTTACTTTGCTTGTCTCGAATAAACATGCCAGTCAATATGGTTTTGTAACAAATAGTTACAATATAAGTTAGATGGAGGTTGTGGCAGATAACGGTAGACCGGAAGTTGAGAGGTGTCGCCCGTTCGCCGGAAGTAGCACGTTCCGTTGCGTTATCAGCGTAGCGTCCGGAGAGGACTATGTACCTACTGTATTAATAGAAAATATGTATAGTTCTAATAACAAGGCGTCACTGAATTTAATTGTCGACCCTTTTCTATGACAAATCCTTTAAATTCGACAAAATAATAAAGTATCGTGAAACTTGTATCGTGAATATGATTAATTATTATTTATCATAGCCAAAATTTATATCATGTTTATTAATTATCATGTCGCCAACTCGCCATGATCAGTAATTCTAATGACACATACTAGACTTTTCACTTCATAATTTCAAAATCATAATAAGTTTCATATTAAGTGGCCGTTACGTTAAGCACGTTGTAAACGATCAAATAAAAGACAGATGGTAAACAACTTTGTCAGCCAAACTACGTGCTTATGGGCTGGCGCAAACCAGGCGAAGGGCAGCGCAGCGCGGTTTTCATTAACAAACAACAATCAACTTTGTCGACATTGGAATAAGATCAAAAAATCACCAACGCACTTATCGCCTACGTCCGCTTTAATGCGCTCGAAGACTGGTAGCTGCGCTGCGCTTCGCCTGGTCTGCGCCAGCCCTAAGTGAAATTTTGATTGTCGGCGTGTTTGACACGTAAACGTAAATATTAAATGATTTGATCGTTTCCAAGCTTCTTTATGTAGGCAAACATAATTTTCAGTAATGGCGTCGATGGTTAGCAATTAAAATGGTTATTCCATTAAATTCGTGATGGAGTTAACGAACTGAAACGAAACGATTGTGTTGATGGCGCATTTGCAGCGCAACCTTGGCCATATTTATGCAAATTTAACGGTGAACGGAATTATTGTTAGTGTTGGTCGGTGCACGGAGCGTATCGCCTGCCTAGCGATTGGTTATTGCTAGTAACATTAACCAGCCTCTTTTTTCATCCACTGTTGGACATGGCCTCCTCATGCACTTGTCTTGTGCATGAGGGATGTATGAAAACGCCACGCTGGCGTAAGAGTTGGGGTAGAGTGTAAGAGTAGACTCTTTTAGTGGTGGTATAGTTCTTCAAGGCTGGTGGTAGCGGCTTTGTTATCCCTTTCAGTTTTCACGACACCCGCGGTGTTATTATAAATCTATAATAAGGAGTGGATACTGCTTTTGCTGCTATTATGCACTCCTTATTAAAGACAGATAGATAGAAAATCAATCTATAACGTCACCCTGCAGGTAGTGTTACCAGAGGCTGAAATCGAACCCAGTATCACAAAGTTAAAAATCCAGATTTTTCAAAAAAGTCCGGTTCTCGGTTCAAAATAAAACTCAATTGAATGTAACTATATGTAATTGTAATTATAATTTATATAAAGTTTTTATTTGCATAAATTACGTTATTTACATATATCCGTTAATCGCCTTTTATCCCAACGGGAAGAGATGGGTGGTACAATTCTAAAGGCGGCCGACACCCTAAGACTAGAACTAACGTACTGAATTGAAATGACAAAATCACAAATACATTTTCACTGGAAGTATACTGGAAGTGTTTCCACATGTGTGATTATTAATTGCTGATCAATAGATGTAATTACGCAGACACGGTCGAACAGTATATCGGAACCGGAAGGTAGCTGAGCGGCTCGCGCTTCGCTGGCCGGAATCGGACGCGTTCCGGGCCGTTATCCGCGCGAGCTCTTCCGGCTGCGATACCACTGTCCGTTTCTACGTACTTATTATGCCTGTATACTAGTTTTGGTTATGAAACTGTTTTAAAGTTATACCAGTAATCCAAAGTATAATAATAAATTGTAACATTATTATTGTATTATGATAAAAGGCGAATAATGGATAACAAAGCCGCTATTTAAGCCCTCAGGAACTACACCGCTTCTAAAACAGTAGATTCGCTAACATTCTTGGCCAGGCGTGTGTTCAACAGTAAACGATAAAAAGTCTGGTTACAGTTACGTTGGTTTTTTATTTCAGTTATGTTAAATAATAATTGAAGATGTATTATTATTAGATATATAATTGAGATCGACTAAAATAGAATATCGAATGTTTTATTTATACACGGTATATAGAATCAGTTAATTTGTATGATATTTTTAGTTACGAATGTTAGAAACCGCCATGCCTATGACCGAAAATAGAAGTTTCTTAGCGACTTCTGGGCTTAATCCGAGTGATTGAAACTAATCTGTATAAACACAGTACAAGGTTCTTAAAACACCACCCGTTCTAAATAAACAGTCTGAAGCTTTGGAGGCTTGACAAACGCCATTGATTTTATTAATCATTTTATATTTTTATAACGACCTGACCTCGGTCAGAAGATACGATCGTAAACAGAAATTGATCAAGCCACCTGATCTGGCAGGGAACGCTGCACGCTGTATTTATGGGAAAATTATAATAATCAGCTCTTTTATCGTCCACTGTTGGACATGGGCATCTTCATGCAGATTCTCTTACTCATGAAGGATGTAGTGTAGGGCCTTAAACGTCACGCTGGAGAAGCGGGTTGGCGAGTCCACTCTTTTAGAGGTGGCGTAAGGAAATCCTTAGAGCTTGTGGTAGCCGATTTGTTATCCTATAGTAGCCCTTTAAGACATCAATTATAAGAGATGTCGTAAGAGACGATTGGATTACAATTATGAAGAGATGATTATGATTTACAAATATTTCCTAGGTAACTCAAATGTAGACTTATTACATGTTTTATACCAACTAAACAAAAGTGAAAGAATTTTCAAAATCAGTTCAGTAGTTTTTAAATAAAACTAACTCTTAGTTAAAAAAATGTTTAAAAACTAAAACCCGACTTAACTAAACCGTACAAGTTTTAAATAAGTTTTCGGTTCTTGTGAAGGAGGTCTTTTACATATGGCGTAGTCCCACGTTTACAAACTGAAATAGTATTAATAACTAACGTGCGACTATGCCATAATATGTAAAAGGCCCCTAGTAAAGAACCTAAAATTCATCTGATAAATTTGTGTAGCCGGGTTTTAGTTTTTGAGCTCAATTTTTATTTAATACCGTTAGTAAAGGTATGGTTTTCGTCGATTATCAGATCACACAAGGAACAATTACATATATCATTATTTATCTTTATAGAAAGAAGGTGGCAGAAGTGCAGAAATATCGAGAGGATTTAATACCTTATCGTTCTACAATGGGCCAGATGAAGAACTGGCTATTAAATCATGATTATAATGACACCGAATCCTTATTTATATCAATGCGCTAAATTGTTCTTGACAGCCTGTACTTAACATTTTTTTTGCATGTGTAAACTCTTATTCGTGCACACATACGAGTACATCAACTCACACTAAATTACTTACATTATTGACTCTATTCTGGGTTTTTCTAAAATAGGATATCTAAGACCACACTCCCGCACAATCACATACAGACATACTTACATAAAACACACACGACGTACGTACGACACTCGCGACACACACACGACGTACGTACGACACACACACGACATACGTATTATACACAATAATTACCACCCGAATAAACTGTTTTGATAACCTAGTAGGTACTAAGAATAGATCTAAGGGAGGGCGCTGACAGCTGTAAAACAGATTATTCTAGTACCTACAGATGTCAGCACACATTGTCCTTATGAATACCTACTGGTAAACTTGATGTTTTTTATAGAAATAGAAAATATACCATATAGAAAATATGTATATGTCTTATATAAATAGACTTTATATTATAAAAAAGTATTAAAATCGGGAAGGTTCTGGCTCCCAAGACACAGATTTTTTTCTAATTTAGGAGTCAGAGCTCATTACAAATTGTGTCATGTATGTTTAATACAAATAAAGAATTTGAAATTGAGATAACTGAGGTGAGCCTTTATCGTCGTTTCAATCCGTTTTGTATTGAAGCACGAAGGTCACCGCGTATCAGTCTCCTTCAGTTACTTATTATTAATTATTATAAACTGTATTTTAATGAAATAGATAACAACATAAAAGTATTATTATTTCTTGACTCGTTTCATAATAACAAGTAGTTATTATGAACTACACGGTAATGGATCAAAATAAATCATATAAAATCACATCTGTTAAACATGAAAAGTGTAATGTTTGGTTAAATTTTTCTTTACGTTAAATTAAATTATTATTGGCTTCTGAGCCATAGAAAGCGAGATTTTCGCGACCTTGAATATCTCAAAACAAATGCACACGTGATATCAATGTCGATTTTTGATATGTTGTTTAGAACTATGTTACAAATCTGTGCCAAAATTCAGCTAACTAGGATTTTTTGAGAAGATTGTCTGATTTTTTGTTTAAAATGACTCGGCGGGCTATTTAGCGTATTTGAAATTCAAAATGAATTAAAATACTAAGTATCAAAAATAGTCACAGTTTCAATAGACAACAAAAACGTCCCTTAAACACAAAACAACGTCTGGTGTGAAAAGGTGATAAATTATTACTCCCCCCATTTTAGCTGATTGCTGCCGCTGTATGACCTGGCTTTTGTTTGAAGACTCTCGTGACAGTAGATGTCGCCCAGACTATGGCGGATAGTTTACGAAATTATATTTTCTTAACCACAGAAACTGAATGTACATATTTGTATCTGAAAGTGGCGTGTGTTTAAATGAGCATAAAAAAAACTAAATGGACAGCAAATCGTGATCAACAAATCAACTTATTTTTCAATAACTTTAGTGACCACCGATCGGTTGCTACTTAATTATTTCTCTTTGTAAATACAAATACATGCTATTTATGTGTATTTGTTCCTATATATGTTTAGAGAGATACCTTTAGATAACAAACACTTTTTTTTTTAATTTAAACGGCACGTAGCAGGCAGCTAACCTGATCATAAGTAGATACTGCCACCCAAGGACATCAGCGATACATGCCATTAACAGTCAAGAATGCCAAATTTTGGTGCGCCTCCTACTTTTGGATCTGGAGATAGGAGGATTAGGAAAAAGGATTGGGAACGATGGGAAATAGAGAGTAAAATGGAATAAAGAGTTAACCTCATTCCGTTAAATCCCCATTTTTATTTGTGGGGAGGGAATGTGGAATGGGGAGAATAGGTATTAATATAATGTGATATTTAATGTATATTAAACGATACAAAGTAGTTTTAAATAATCCAATTACTTAAACTATCATCGAAAAATTCTTATTGCAAGGAATATCAGTCATTAAAGAATTTTTTTCAGAATTTTTCATATTCAGTTGTATCTAACTACATTATTTATTGCTATTTGCCTATACATACTATAGAAAAATAAACACCTACGTATAAACTGATATTGTAATACAATAAAATATACTCAAATTTTAATTACACAAAATAAAGGTCTTAATTAGGCAAGTAAAGTGTTCATATTCGTATCCACGTTTCATCTACATTCGAATTCATTCGACGATATATTTTCCATCACAGTGTGGCGTTCGGGTATCGATGACGTCGATTTTTCCGCAGGAAAATCCGTTGTCACATGGATTTTTTCGTTTTTTGTAGCTGAATTCAGCGCTTGAACGGAGAGTTTGCTAGTTTCTTTTATTGTGAATTGAATGCCATTAGTTCCACACAAAAGCATAGGAAGGAAAACCTTAGATACTTTTAATATTCCATTGTCTTATTCTCTATACATATATCCTTAGAATAAAGCAGTAAAAGGTTTGAATCTGTACATTAATTAAATTAAAAAATATCTATTGGGGTCCTTTTAGAAGCTACAGAACTTAATAAAAATAAAAAATAAAATCTGTACTTATGCCTGTCTGTTTGTTTGAGTATCGCGTAAAAACTACCGAATTTGTAATATTTTGTTATAATTTGTAATTTGTCAAGTTATAATTTGACGTGTGTTTGCGTGTTGTGTTTGGAAAAGTTAAAAGTCACGTTATTTTCGAATATGAGTTCCGTCGTGGCAGCAACGCAGCATAGAGGGCACGCAATATCAACTATGTGTATGGACCGAACACCGCAAACGAACGTACGGTGCGTTTTTGGTTTGATCGTTTCTGTTCTGGAAATTTCGACCTCAAGAATAAGCCCCGTGGACGAACGGAGACTAAAGTCGCTAATGATGAATTAAAGGCAATAGTGGAAGCGGATTCATCTCAAAGCATGTTTTAGTTAACAGCAGCCTTTAGCGTAAATAATGAAACGGTATTGATTCATTTGCGTCAAATCGGAACTGTGAAGAAGCTCGGAATGTGGCTATCGTATGAGCTTAATGAAAGTCAGTTGTAAACACGCGTCGAAGCTTGCCTTACTTTGCTGACTGGCACAAAATGAGTGGATTCTGAATCGTATTGTCAATTGTAATGAGAAGTGAATCCTGTATGATAATCGTAACGTTCGTTACAATGGTTGAACCCAGGAGACACAGCCAAACAATGTCCCAGATATAAACTAAGTCAAAAGAAGCTCAAGGTGACCCAGTCCTGTGGTCCTGTGCCGGTATTATCCACTACAGTTTCTTCAGATCTGGTACAACAATTAATGCATATCTATATTATGAAGAACTGCAAACGATGATACAATCGCTCTAGTCCACTGCTTCTCCGTGATAACACTCGCCCACCCACTGCACGACAGACAGTCTCCAAGTTACAGGAGCTTCGATTGAAAACTCTCAGTCATCCACCCCCACCGTACTCGCCAGGCCTTACCCCTACTGATTTATGACCCTACCCCTAGGTTGGACTCGCCAACTCTCTTGGTGTTTTAAGGCCATCTCTCGTACTCAATACAATGTACATGGGGAGGATCATGTCCAGCAGTGGCTAACAAGGCCGGTTACGGTTACGAAGAGGCTACAGCTTATATAAGAGGCTATAAGGCTACAGCTTAACACATTATATTTTAACACAATTTCAAGGTTCAAATGTCCCAGCAATATCGATTGATCATGCGCTTTGTGAAAGTGCCCATTAGTAAGACTGTTGGAGTGTCCTCGCGGTCTCGCGCCCGAAGCGCCCTCCACACGAGTGCTTTGTCTCGTCCCACTCGACTCTAGTCATGACATGTCACCTCACAGGCTCCACCAATTGGTGCACGAGTGTAGGGAAGATTAAATCTGTTTTGTACACGTCCAGCACTTTACTAGTCGACCCTTGTAGGGACAGGTGACAATAGATGAGTGACAGCGATAATACCGGGGTTTTTGTAAAACAAAGCCGCAGTGTTCTCGTGTTTGGGGAAACAAAGCCGCGTAATAGACGGTAAAACAGGGCGCGGTTGGCAGCAGTAAAATGCAATCCTTTTTATAATGGTGTCGACGCCGTTAAGGGATTCAGGCGTTTAATTTTATTTTGTTTTTGTTCGGTAAGTTTCCATTAATATATGCACTTAGATCGAGATAAATATAAAATTTTCAGACATTTCATCTAGTGTACGGAAATAAAGCTGGAACGCGATACAATTTCCGTAAACTATAATTGTATAATTCCGTAAGACTCGGTATGAGACAGAAAATTATCACCTGGTGATAATTTTTAATTATCACAGAGTAGAAAAGCCCATTGAATTATTATATATTGACGTCCAGTCAAGGTAGGTTGGCTTAGATACATTACCTAGGCCGTTAAGCACTTCCAAAGTAGTTCATATTTTCTTCTTTTCTCTTGTTGTATCTTCAGCTTTGTTCGCTGAAAGCTTATCAAATTAATAATGCAAGTTAGTCCTATTCTTTATTAGTTCTAGCAACTCTACACCCGACTCCCTCAAATTCATACTTAATGCACATAAATTATTGTATGTGTGTTTAGTCGCGAAAATATGCAAAATTACTTGTAATATGCAACTCGGGCACATGTGTGAGGGGTTATTAGGAAAAGTGGAAATTGTAATAAGGGGTGCTTTTAGTGCTAGTACGAACACATTCATTCACGCACTGCCATACAACCGAGAATATGCTTTCATAAACACGTACTAAAAATACTAAAATTCAGAGCTTCGTTTCCAACTTTACTTTTGCAGACTGAATTTACATAATGTTTTCTATGAAAACAGTCTTGCTTCGTTATCTCTTTTGAAATGAATTTAAAATGCAATATTTCCTATTCACAATTAGTGCATATTGGTGATGTTCTCGGAGGACGTCAGGTTGAAGTCGCCTTTTGATCTAGATACAACACGATGCAGTCGAAGTGTTCCACTTTGATCTTTTAGAATAAGTGAACATCGAATAATAAATAAAGTCCTTGGTGGTTATACTTACAGAAAAGGTTTTGCACGATCGATAACATACTTTTTCCTTTACATTTCACAGCACAGGAATATATTTCCTTTACCTTTGAGTATTTACTGAAAATTTTAACTGATACATGACTGATAAGTGTAAATATAAAATATGACGTAGGTACAACTTACGAAAATATTAGTCATATTTTTATTGAATAGAGAAGCTAAGGCACTTCGTCTTCATTAGGCGTTCTATCAAAAATACGTAATATTTTCAGATACTTTATTTTTGAAGTTATAATAAAAAATGAAGAAATAAAGGAAATAAAAAAAGAACAATATGATTGCGTAAATGGAGATGATAGTTGGATTTAATCCAGAGCAATAGAGTAGAAATCTAGAAACGAAAAAAAACGGATTTCAAACTTATACCATAATAACAATTTTAATCTCTCATTAACTGTAATATTAATTACGAAGTATTACAAAATGGCATTTGCCCGTGACTTAACACGATTGGGACCCGATTTCCAAAACAATTTCTCAGTGAACCTAGATACGTACATATATCTAGATGATTCATTTCCTACTATATAAATAATAGTATAATATCGTAGTAATGAAGAAATCATCATTGTTCCTATGATGTTATTCTCACAATGATGCCCTTTAGATGATTGTACAACGGAAGTCCGACATACAGTTGTGCCAAGCTGTTTGATCGACACGGCAGTAGAACGACAAACCGTTTGATCGACACGACAGTAGAACAACAGAACGTTTTACCGTCACGACAGTAGAATGATAAAACCTTTGACCTTCACTCGGAAAATCATTCTTCGTATCAACGTTATTTTTATGGATTGCTTGACATTTTTATGACTATTTTATATCTAACCCATACATGACGACTTAAAGACGACATATTCAGATGACAGGAGCTTAGATCGGCCCCCCTCCTCCGCCCCGACTGGTTCACCGTGTAACTACAGACCTTCCTGTTACGTCGTTCTGTTGTCGTGTAGGTCAAACGTTTTGTCGATCTAACATTCTTCGGCTCAACATGATATCGAATAATCGTCGTGTCGGTCAAATGTTATGTCGACCAAATAGCCTTCGAATAACTGTTTCCCGGAATTCCGTTGTACAATCTATTTAGATAACCACTAGTATGATTTTCATAAAAGATATCCTACAACGCTCCAGGATAAACACACTACATAAGAGTGAAGACCGCAACGAAATCGGTTCAGTTATTGATCAGAGCAATCAATCAGAATCAGAGCAATCAGAGATTGCCGCAAGCTAACGGACAGAGAAAGTAATGATCACGATTCACGCATTACATCTCACGCATTCGCGGTTCCCAAACAAATAAAAAAGGAATCTGTACGAAACTAGAGGATCAGCGTGGATTCCAACGTCGTCGGGCAGTTAATTGCCACTCAGTTGTTGCAAGGATCGGGTATTGTATCTCCCCCGGCTTCATACACGTGTATTCATGTACCGTGTACCATTCATACACGTGTATTGACGTATCACTTGACTGGCAAGTGTTTTGTTCGTTCTGCATCCGGCTCAACAAGCCAATCAGGATATTGTTGCCTCACAATACCTATATTGATTTTTAAAGGACGACAGATTGTTTGTTTTTCAATGTAAGAAATGCTAATTGGGCTTTGTTTTGAGATGGATTTGTTTACATTTGCTCACTTCTTCCCACGCTGTGAATTTTTGTTTCACAATTAGTGCTGAAGGTAGAACTAAGATACTCAATTAGTACTCAATTAGAACTAAGATTAATGTTTTTTTTTTGTATACACAAAGGAGGTTGAAGAATTGCAGACGGACTATCTGGTGGTGAGTGATTACTGTTGCCCGTAGATATTCACAATACATACCAAAATCCGTAGCCGTGTGAATAGAATAGCATCTCTTCCCTTGAGTGTCGTAAACGGTGATTAAGGGATAACAAAGCTGCCACCACAAACTAGCCCTTATGTACCTAATACACCACCTTTAAAAGTGTGGACTCGTCAACCCGCTTGGCTGGCGTGGCATTTTATAGCCATACATCCCCCATGCACAAGACGATGTACATGAGGAGGCGCTAATAGCAGTGGCTGTTAAAAGGGCTGATTTCAGTTACGGTACAAACATCAGTCAAAAAAATGAATGTTGGCACGTTCCCGAATGCATAGCTTACTGTTTACCTTCATTCATCGTGGTCAGATCGGACTGTATCTTACCACGAGGAATCGTTATCCCCTGTGGTACGATTGCTCTTTCGTGCAGTTCGAAACATAAATTGTTAGACCTTTTTTTGTATATGTCATGTTCAAATTGATAGTTCAATACCGCTGTCATTGACTTTGCCAAAAATCAGCGGATTTGAAAAGAAAGATTGGAAAGTTTGAGGAAAAGGGAGTATAACGTCATTACTTAAAGATTTTTTCGGAATCATTATCAATTATGTATTGATCAAAGTTTGATACAGTTACAAAAGCGATAACTTAGTGTTTGCAAAATATTAGTCATTTAGATCAATTGTATCGAATATTGCTCAAGATTGGCATTCGACATTGGAACGATGCAGGACGTTTTATGTTATAAATTTTATTTGCAGAATGTGACAAATGCGCCAAATATTTAATAAAGTAATTAACTGAGTTGCAGTGACTTGTTACCTTCCTTTGTGTATAGTGTTATATCCTAAAGTTCATCAACCCTCCGCCGAGGAGTGTGAAATGAGTCATTTAAAATTCATACGCCTACTTAACGCTCAGTAAGTATCGCTCTCACGTGCGCTCATCACTTGTGATGATGTCACCATCCACCTCTTTAACTCCACTCCCATAATGATGTTTATAAATTTTTTAACACATACTAAGTGGTTCACGTGGACTCCGTCTGTTTTGATACTAACTCTTTTTAAGATCTATCGGCGAGACCTACTCATTTTTGGCATCATTTTTGTTACTTTCGGTCAAGCTTAACAACAGGATATGACAAACATGGTTAATTTAAAACTTTGCGTTTGCTTTTCGTGTTTTATGTATTTATCATATTTATATATGTATTGTATGCATTTCAAGTAAGTGTATATGAATAAAATAATTTATTTCAGTTACAATATATTGATTGATGCAAGATACATTGATGTATCTACCTTTAGAAATTGTTATCACGTAAACGTTGTTGCCTGGCTGAGATCACTTTGGATAAAGCCGCATGTTCTTAATTTTCATGTTACTTAAATTATCTTTTTGGAACATGTGTTGATGTATAATAAAGAGTTTATTTATCTACCTATTTGTACCCTTACTTTTCATTGCGTATATTGAAACGGTTTTTCAAATTTTATTATATATGCATATATCATGTATGTTGAGAATAAGCTACAGGCAACTACAGGCCAAGAACATTAGTCAAGAGATCTCTTACTTTAAAATAATTAAAATAAAGATCTGGCATGTTCACACCTGACCTGTTTCACGAGCATACTCGTTCGCTCCAAAAGTAACTGAAGTGTAAAATTAGGCCATTGAGAAATATTCGTTGGTGCTCCGTTGAGGAATGTGCAAAATTACTGCGTGGTGCAACGCTACGTCTCGTGACGTTCTAACAAAGGCGGTGCGCAAGAGGTCTTCACGAGTCTTATGAGCTACCAACAGTAAATGCTTGAACCTTTACTATTGGTACTATTGTTTAAGGAATTTTTATTCTATATTGGAAATACATTTTTGGTTTCAGCGTTTAGTGTCCAGTATCTAACAGTAAGTGATTGGGTAGAATAAATACATACATATATACTATAATTTGATTTCTTGGTACTCGCGCTCTTAAATATTAAAGAAAAAATAGTTTTACATTTTCGAATTAAGTATGATTGGTTAGAAAAAATCAAAATGGTGGATTGCATTATATTGTTTGAGAATCTGCTTAATTAAATGCCATAGATAACATAAAGAATAGGATCTATCGTTGTAAGTATGCAATGCAAAGTTTTTCGGAGAACATGGAGTTAAAACATATTCTGTATAACACAGTGGGATACATCTGGTGGTAAATATATAGTTCCACGATGCTTCTGGAACATGAGTATGTTTCGGTATAATGTGAACAGCGAACGCGAACACGCAGTAAGGGACAGTGTCACAAGTATTTGGTGCTGAATTTATAACTATGCAGTCGTTGCCAACTCAGTGCTAAACGCCGGGTGTAATATAAGTATAATGTATATGAAACGTTAGTTATATCAAGAATTTCTTGCTGATGCAGTGTCAACATAACTTGCCGTTGTGGCGATAGGGGTACCTTATTATATTTATAAGAATATAAGAAGAGGGCTACTGTCGGCTATACTTTTCTAGATATTTTAGACTTTAATAAAATCTCTAATGAATAACATGATTTTTATTGCTTTATCACATATTAGAGCATGTTTCTATTTAAGCAGAGACTTGAAAAGAAATTTTAATTTTGAAAATCTTTAGCAAAATCAAGTTCATACGGACAATACCCTTTCTTTGAATAACGTTACATATTAGGTGCTTATCTATGAAATGACCGATTTTTTTGAAAAACTGGAAAAATATTTTTTATTACACACTCCCCATACGGGCAGTTGATTGATGCCACTCCTGTAAAAGTCTCGTGGATCAATGAATTGTCCCAATCACAGCTACATCGGAATCAAATATATTTCTCTGCAAAATGTTGTCCATATTTCGAAAGAAATGGAATACTGTCGTGGCAAGGGCCGATGAGTATGGTGGCTGAGGGAGAGTCCAGCTCTTGAAATTTTAAAACTCTGGTATGAGAAGTGTGAGGGCCTGGCATTGTCATGAAGAAGAAGTGGAGATTCTTTGTTTTGCAGATTTGACGCAGATGAACCAACATTGTTTTATCACTAACATCAAACCTTGATCCTAACTCAGCTGTATTTTGAGATGAATCTACTTCCACTATACCCTTTAATTCATCGTTATTAACCTTGCTTGCTCGTAGGTCAACCGTGGGGCTCATTCTTAAGATTGTTTTTTTCAGAACCGAAGGGTTCAAGCCGTCGACGCACAGTACGATCGTTTGGGGTGGTTGCCGCATACACACTATTGATATTGTCAGTTGTCTGACTTGCATTGGTGCCGCGACGAAACTCATATTCAAAAATAGCATGAATTTTCAATTTATCCATTTTATTTTTTAAGACAATCACATGAACAAAATTTAGCTACAGAAAAACAAATGAAATACTGATTTTGAAATAAGAACATAGTACCATTTTGTTTTATTTTGAAATTCGAATTAGAATAGAAGATATCGAAACTCAAAGTGGCCAGTAATAAAATCGGTTATTTCGTAGGTAAGCTCCTAATACATATATGCTTTCCCAATCTATACATATAATAAAATGTAATATAAAGGTTTTTGAAAGAGTTCGATTCGATAAACACATATCCACTTATTTTTTAATTCATGTACTATTGAACACAGCGATGCGCGACGTAGCTGGCATCGATTCAATACATTCGAATCATACGAACGATTGAATCGATTAATCCGTGGCGGTGTTCGCAAACAACAGGCCGAAACGGGCGAACGGGGTAAGCACGCATGAACACCTCCAATGAGGCTTTTACTTTGCTCTTCTATTTACATTTCAACCGAATAATGTTCGCCCCCGCGACGTTTTGTTTGTTGCTGCTTTATTTTTTGTTGAAGTTACGAAGTTAAGATAAACACTTTTATTCAGATTTATTACAAGGCGATTGTACAAACGTGCTATGTAACGATTACACTTTATTTGCGGTAAAGATAAACTTTTCAATGGCAATTTTGGATACCAAATAATAATTAGAAGACGTTCTTTTTTAATAATTTGTTATTTATAATCAGACTAAAAACGAAAACGGGAGAGCTTAACTCAAAAATCCAATTTTTATATATATTTTTACTTTCAAATTTGAAACACAGATTGTAGTTTCAAATTTTAGTACTGATTCATTTTTATGACATTTAAATTTATTAAATTCATTTGTTTTCTCTTTCAAAGAAATGTCACAAAACCACTGACAAATTATTTATTCATTCGTACCAACATTGACTAACCGAACGTTCTCATAACTACAAATTCCTGGCTTTAACTGAAAATTTAGAGATTTGTTTCACAACGTTATATTTGCGGCTAGCATAATCTAGCTGTCTATTCAATAAGTTACTTCAATAAGTTCAATAAGTCTATTCAAGGTGCCTCACCACAGTCTATCTCAAGGTGCACAAGCTCCATGCCGGAAATCTGTTTCACACAGCGTGAAGTCCGGCGAGCTCTAGCATCTCTTGATGTCCGAAAATCGAGTGGGCCAGATGGTATTCCTGCAGTGGTGCTTAAATTTTGCGCTCCCGAGTTGTCCCCGGTGCTTACGCGACTCTTTAGGCTCTCATACTCTACAAAAAGCTTCCCGTCAACATGGAAGGTAGCTCATGTTCACCCTTAGCCTAAAAAGGGTGACCGCACAGACCCGGCCAACTACAGGCCAATAGCGATCACCTCCCTCCTCTCCAAGGTGATGGAGCGTGTCATAAACACACAGCTCCTTGGGTACCTAGAGGATCACCAGCTGATTAGCGACCGTCAATATGGATTTCGCCATAATCGCTCCGCTGGTGATCTTTTAGCGTATTTAACACACCGCTGGGCTGACGCCATTGAGAGTAGAGGCGAGGCTCTGGCTGTAGGCCTAGACATTGCGAAAGCTTTTGACCGGGTATGGCACAAATCGCTGCTTTCCAAGTTACCATCTTTCGGGATACCCGAGGGATTATGCGAATGGGTTGCCAGTTTCCTGACTGGACGGAGCATCAGAGTCGTTATCGATGGTAGCTGCTCCGACACCATGTCTATTAACGCTGGCGTCCCGCAAGGCTCCGTGCTGTCTCCAACTCTGTTCGTTCTGCATATCAACGACCCGTTGCAAATTGGTGACATACGTTGCTATGCAGATGACAGTACTGGAGACGCCTTGTACAGGGGCCGCGCCAACATCCCTCGAGTCGAAGTGGAAGAGAGTCGCGCCAGGCTTGTGTCTGAAATCGAAGACTCTTTAGATCTAGTCTCGATTTGAGGTTCTCTGAAAAAAACCCTATTTGTCGTAGCACCTCGCTTTCAGAGCATACCTCTTAAGATCTCGGAGAGTATCTGGATCCATGGTGTCGACATCTCCAGCAAAGTCGAATTTAGGGTTCTTCCGAAAAATAAGGCCAAAATGGTCACCAAAAAGCTCGGTGTGCTGAACAGAGCGAAGCGGTACTTCACCCCTGGGCAACTCCTTATGCTTTACAAAGCTCAGGTGAGGCCCCATATGGAGTACTGCTCTCATCTCTGGGCCGGCGCACCGAAATACCAATTGGACCCATTTGACTCCATCCAACGACGTGCTGTTCGTATTGTCGACGATCCCACTCTCACGGGCGGTTTAGAATCCCTCAGCATTCGGAGAGACGTTGCGTCTCTCTGTGTGTTCTACCGCCTGTACAATGGGGAATGCTCTGAAGAATTGTTTAATATAATTCCCACCTCGGGTTTCTACAACCGCACCTCCCGTCACAGAAGTGCGGTCCATCCGCATTTCCTTGATACGGAGGTGTCGCGCACTGTTCGGTCCAAAAATTATTTTATACCGCGAACCCGTAGGCTGTGGAACGAACTGCCTCAAGAGGTCTTTCCATTGAGCTACGATATGGGGTTCTTCAAGAGAGCTGTGAATAGGATTTTGCAAGGTCGGCGGCGCGCCCGCATACCCCCTGGTGTTGCAGGTGCCCATGGGCGGCGGTAACACTTACCATCACGTGGGACCGCTTGCTCGTCCGCCCACTAATCTATAAAAAAAAAAAAAAATTGAGAATTTGAATTTGTCCGAATGGTAGGTTCACCAATACAACAATGTTAACTTAATCGCAGCCTTAAATTTGGTATACTAATAAGTGAAATAACACCGATAGTTAATTAAGAAGGAATGTATGAATAAGCAGAGCGTGTGATTTTCGCGTAAGCGTGTGCAGTTGGCTCGAGAGGCTCATTTGAAATTCATATAGTTGCGGCCAAAGATATAGAGAAAGACAACGGCGGTAAGATGTGGAGTTCTCATGAAAGCCAAGCGCAATTTAAGGGGATGACTTTCGCTTTACGAATAATGAGTAGAGGCCTGTTCGTAGCGATAATTTCTAAAGTGTGCGCCACGAGCAGGAAGAATTTCGGACATTGACATGAGATCAGTCAAGACTGCACGGAAAAGAGCACTTCACTAGACAGCTCATATTATTGGACCTTAATATGAGGGGCTTAGTAAAGTAGTCGATGAACGACAATTTCATATAAATCTCTTTACCTTCCAGTCTTGGCTGATCTCATGTCCATGACTAAAATTCTTCGTACTAGTGGCGCTTTAGGCGATATCCCACCGGGTATTTTGTACGAGTACCGGCAGTCGTGGGAATTCGCTAGGGTGAGCGTATATCGCCTAGGCACGTGTTTTACCGCTTGGATAAGCGATACTGCTGACACTAGGCCTAGGCCGCTATACGCAGTTTATCGCAACCTGAAGCGGTTAGCGAATATCGTCCATCTTCAGATTACGTACTCAGAAGGAATTATTACGTACTCATGCGAATATCGTTACCGCAGGCGGCAGCAAATATCGCTTATATCTGAATAAGCCTTATATCCATTAGGTGTTCATTGACAGTAAATTGTTTTATCATTTTACCATACAAATGTATGGTATGGTAACAAAAATCATAATCTGTCTGTAAAGAATGACGCAAATCAGACATTAAATTTTACACGGTAAGAAAAGATAAGTTTCCTGAAGGCAATTTTGCCTGAAACGCGAATTACTTTTAGAGATACATATATTTATTTACAACTATTGTTTGTAGGATTTATTTTTTATACTATACTAGCAAAACCCGGCAGACGTTGACCTGCTTGTGTATATTTATTTACTTCTGTATATAAAATCACAAATTATTCTGTTTTGCCGTCGATATGATTTTTGCGATCAGTTGAACGGTATAGAAGTTGATATGCTGCAGCGCCATCTAGTGGCGAGTTACAACAAACTGGATAGTATGAAAACCTTTTCCATGAAAAAGTTCATATATGTGCCAACTTTCACGATGATTGGTCAAACGGTGTCGAAGTCTATTAATCTCAGATATACCAACATCCACTTTTATATATACTAGTACAATTTAAAAAAGGTGGTCTTATTGTACTTTATTTTTCAGCTGCAGAAATAAAGTAGCAATAAGAAGCAACAAACGCGAAAATTGCTTCATGGATTTTGATGATCTTAATTTTGTTAAGACAAATTAGTATTTCCATCGGATAGCTTTAGCGTAAAACATGTTTGATCTGTAGTAGTAGTTAAATAAAGGAATTTGTAAATGAAATTGAAGAAAAGCAGTGATCTAAGTGCTTCCCTTCGTGGAATAAAATGACAGGGCTACTCACAATAATCCAATTTCCGTGTGCGTCGCAAGTTATTGTAAAGCTGCTCGCCTTCTACTTACATCTTTATAAAAATATTTGGTTTGTATAGTTTATTGGATTGAATTGTTATTTTTCATATACGCCAGTTTCGGAATCAACGTACTCGTATGTATATCAGAAAATAGTCTTTCAGCGATACGATTTAAGCTAGTATTATAAAATAATAGTCTTTAATCGCTTTAATGAGAGCTCACCTTTTTATAATGGACCTGGAAGGCTATGAACCAAATAATGAACCTAGTCTTCGAGGTGAATTCTTTTTATACTCGAAACATCAAACGTCTGACTTGAGGCTTAAGCCCTTAGCCTCATGTTAGCCCCTTAGCCTTAATGTTAATGTATGTTGTGATATTATGTTGTTGAGGTATTAATCTTTAATATGTATTTAATCTTTAATTATTCAATACGATTATACAAAAAAGTTTAGAGAGGGTCGGCTTCAACATTCATATTCATTCACTTTTATTCTTGTGATTTAGTTTTATTTATTAATGGTACTCTCGCCCATGGACATTTCTAATACCAACACCAGTCAAGAATTAACTTGGTACTTCCGAACGCGCCGTTTACTTTAGTAGATTAGGAGTGAATTAAAAAAAGATTAGGGGAGGTGGTAAGTAGGGAGTGTGAATAGGGCTTAGGAGAAGATCAGACAGTTCCAGAGGCTTTATATCCTAGTGTGCTATTCGCATGGCTTAACGTGAACCCGCCGTTTGCGACGCGACGCGACATAAACAAAACGTTGCCAACACATACAGTTTTGAACCAAACGACTCGTGATAATGTACAACGATGTCCGTTTTTTAGCTGATTTAACGTTCTTCAATGTTAAGCGTAGGCCAGATTAGAGAATGTTCGGTAATAATGTTAACTATGGATATTATTATATACACTGGCCGTTAATAAAAAGAAAATTGAGATTTAAAAAGAGACTTCTGTTTTCTATGTCAATGTCAATGTAAGAAAATAAACGACATTAATATGATTTGGGATTTCTAATGTTTTTATTTATATATGTTAAGTATTGTTACAATGATGTCACGGATCTCTGAACACAGTAACATAGGCAGCTCTTTGCCAAAGACACAAACGAGGAGGAAATAAGTAACTCATAAAGAGCAAACATAAGTCTGTACGAACATGTTCTTTACTGAACCATCTTTTGATATTAAAGTCAAATCTGGACGCTCACCTTTGGTGCTAAAATATTTATCTACTTGCTCAAAAAGTATACTTCCCAGAATGTTTCCTAAAATACCAAATCTCAAAATGTGCTTTATGAATCTCTCGTATGACAACTCTATGATTCCCTTAACGTTTCATTTCCGTCGAACCTTAGAAGGAAGTGCACGCGTTGCATAAGAGTGGGTTGCTGTAAAATAAATAAATGTTAAGATTAATTCATAAATTATCATAGGTTTATTATGTTTACCTGCATATATTGATGGGAGTAGATTGCTAAAGTTTTGAAAACTATAATCTATTTGAATAACGGTCAAGTAAATCTCTCACTACTTAAATCTTTGAATTGACTCGCTTATTTATGAAAAAAAATGAAAATTAAATCACGTACAAATAGTTTCAGGCATGACGGCTAAGGATAGGTGGTCAACAAGATGATAAGACTAAATCACGTGACGAGAGACTCTACAGATCATCCGAAACGTCGGCCGCTATGGACACTATCACAGATTTTTTATCATATTTCACATACATTTTTTAGTTATTCAATTAGGATATTCGAAATGAGCAATGTACATGAAATATGATAAAAAAACTTTGGTAACATAATAAGCGATTCTTACTTATGTATTCAATCTGCCCAAATGTGTACGCGACTTTATGAGTTTATGTGTTGGCCTTTTTCCTGAAATGGCGTGTCCGAAACATTGTTTCATTTAACGCAGTGAGTACTTGCATCGTAAAAGTATTTGAAAGTATCGTAATGTACAAACTATTGAGCGCAGATAATGTTTTTGGAACTGTTATTACTTAGCCAATTTCAGCATTTCATTACGAATTTACATATTCTATTTGCAATAAACACGAAATGATAATAATCACACTGATATTACTATATAAATGCGAAAGTTAGAATGTTTATTATTCAATTCGATTTCGTTGAAACTTCGCAAATAAGTGGATTGTAATCCGGATTAACCCATAGGCTATGATGTATAACCACGTAGCATGTAGGCCATGCGAGAATAGTCGCGGGCTAAAGCAGCATTCACAGCCGTAATAAAATAGCACTACGAGCTACATTAAAACACTAAAACACGACAATAATTAATTATCAATTCATACCTTGTATCCTATAATCAACAATAAGAAATATTAATATAGGTATTATATTTGTAAATGTGTTATTCACATTTACTTTGTATATCACATTTTGTATTGTTGTAAAGATTATTCGGGTCAACGAATTTAATAACATGGATCATTGGTTGGGATAATTTAGATTTGTAGATTTACAGTCGCCCGGATTACATTTACAATTGTATCCATAATTTTAAACGACTTCGAACTTTTGAGTGGGGCTTTTCAAAAAGATTATGTCAGTGGTCTCTGCAAGTTTGACAGTACATTCGCATCCCTTCTAATTCTACAGTAATCCGTTGACTGTAATAGCTAGGTCCTGCACTTATCAGACCTTTATTATGTGCTTATTATTTTGTTATTTTTTACAACATATGTATCTTGTTGTATGTATTAACACATTACGACTGTTATTTATAAATGTATATGCATATAATACTTGTGTATAATGATTGATATTCTTATTGTTTCCCTATCACTATCCGCGCGTTTCAGTCGCTCCACTGTAAACCAGCGCTGTGGTTTGTCCGCAGCTCAGCATTATCTGAGTTGGAGACCATTTTCAGCATCACAATGCATATCTGAGCTTACAAAAGTCTTTTTATTTCTTTGTTTATCTTAATATTTTTTCCTATGCATAATGTTTGTTCCTATCCTTATTGTGTGTTGCCGTCTATGTCTATTATGAAAGGGAAAAATATATTAGTCGTGTAAAGGTTGAAAGTTTTATAGCTTAAATGAAAGCTTTCCAACTTTTAATGCCTTAGACTTACGTCATTTATCATCAATTAACTTCGGCTTATCAAACGATCTCACTAGAAAATATTTAATTTTAACTTTAACTTCAACATTATTCTAACTCTATAAATTAATTAACGGCAGATTCAACGAAGTAATGCGATCTGGCTTTTATTACAATTTACCACTAATTATGGTTGAAAATGATTTATTTCAGTATTCCCGAAAGGAATCTCTAAACTAACTAATGTTTATTTTAAACAAACCATAAGCAGTTAATAAAAGAAATATTAATTAAATTATTAGTTTCATCCAAGATTTTAAATGATAATCTTTACGATGATTGTCAGTTTGCATATATTTTATCATTAGTTGAGGCCATATACCTACTGAAGAGTAAATTCATGTTTAGTAGTTAATGCTTAGCTAGTGTTTACTGTAAGAGACAATGGGTATTTATGTTGCAATATATTATCTTCACAAAAACCTTAATTTAGAAATAAATAATTGTACATAAACAATATTTAAAAAGTAATTACAATATTTGAAAATGGCTTTGGCTGTAGAATAAAGTTTGTTTCATCTAACAATCATTTGTTTTTTTTCATTGTGGCGTCGTTTTAAAAATTGTGTGTCTGCATTACGATGGTTTTAACACGTGAAAATCTTCGCTTTATGATTTTCTACGATTTTAAGTGTAATTTGACAGATCAGCAGACCCTCGTTCGGCTTCAAACTGCTTTTGGCGATGAAGCACCAAGCAGAATTCAAGCGCGGTCGTGTCATTCTCAGTGACGAATTTCGTGAAGGTCGTGAAGGTCAACAACAAAAACGTCGATGCTGTGCGCCATATCGTCGAAAGAGACAGACCATGAGATTCGGGCATCCTTAGGCATATGCATGAGTCAGATACAATCAATCTTACATAAACGTTTGGCTGTGCAAAACCTGTGTTCGTTGTAGATCCCACACAATTTGACTGAGGCTCAAAAATCGGGACCCGTCACTTGGTGAAATGCCATGCTTACCAGATTCAAAGAACGGGCGTCAAATTTGGTGTGGAACATAGTAACAGATGACGAAACATGGATTTACAGCTACGACCCCGAAACAAAGCAGCAATCAACCATTTGGGTATTTCAAGATGAGCCGAACCCCACCAAAGCGGCGCAAAGTGCAGCGAAGCAGATGATCGCTTCCTTTTTTTTGAAAAACTGGACACGTGGCTACTGTTGCTTTCGAGAATCGTCGTACCGTGAATGCTGATTGGTACACGACCATTTGCTTGCCGGAAGTTATTGACGACCTCCATAAAAACAGCCGTAAACTCCGCATAATCTTGCACCACGACAATGCCAGCTCTTACACGGCCAAACAGACAAACGACTTTTTAAAGGCGAAAAATGTAGAACTCATCAGCCATCCTCCATACAGTCCCGACTTGGCACCTTGTGACTTCTTCTTGTTTCCAAAAACTGAGAACCAATTATGCGGTCAACGATTTTCATCCCTAGAAGAGGCTGTCGAAAAGTATGAAAAACATGTTTCCGAGGTCACCACGGAGGAGTGGAATAAATGTTATGGAAATTGGTTTATTTGTATGAAAAGATGTATTGACGCTCACGGAGAATATTTTGAGAAACAATAAATAGATTTTTGGCCATTCTTTGTAATTTTTTCTTATTCATTCCGGAAACATTCAGTGTGGCCCTCGTACATGAAGTGAAATTGGAACCTCAAAGTGTAAATTAAATTCTTCACAAAATTTAATTGTCATCAATAATTGGGAACATATCTACGTTTATGAACGTTTATCGAAATGTATCGATACTCTAAACTTTTATTTGATCGTATATAGCTTATAGATTGTCCTACAAAATTTCAACATTCCTCCTATAAAATTGTGTGGAAAAACAGAGTTTGTACTACATGAACTGCGATGAGCAACGCTCGTCGTTTAACTGATGTGATATATTAAAGTATATTTATTATCTATCGAAACATCTGACTTTAGTGAAGAGAATCCGATATAGCTCGGTATTACCATAAAATAGTCGTATTGCCAGAGTTATGTGGGTATTCAAATGTTTTGATCGCGGAATTCAGCTGGAGTCCGCATAAATCTCGCTGTGAACAGAGCGGCATTCCTGGCAAGTTACCGAACACCAGTAATGAAGGTTTAATCTGTTAAATTCCTGCATAGCCCGCTGGGATCTCGACGGGACTTGGCTTGGCTCAGTAAAGCTGAATAAACGCGAGCCACCAGAAGCAAGCGCTGTTTACAACAATATCTTTCGATAATCCCACTGTGAAAGGCAACGGAATTGACGACTTAATCAAGTAATCACAGATGTTTCTCCGAAAAAATTGCTCTGTTAAGCTTTTAAGTATTTTTTTGTGAAATAAGTATTTGTAAATAAACCGTAAATCGTAACCAGCCCTTTTAGCATCCACTGCTGGATATGGGCTTCCGCATGTACCTACATTGTCTTGTGCATACTGCAAGAAAAGTTCTTATGCACAAGACAGCAGTATGGCCTTAACACATCACGCTAGCCAAGCGAATTGGTGAGTCCACTTTGTTAGCGGTGGTGTAGTTCCTCAGCTCTTGTAGTAGCAGTTTTATTATCACTTAGTAAATTTTTTAGACACCCACGCGACGTGAAGAGATGGAGTGGTGTTATTCTAAAGCCGGTTCACTCCACACGGCCATGGCATAGTAATAACCGTAGTAATTTGTAAATAAATATATATTTTTTAATTGATTATATAACTTTGTGTAGGATTTTGGATCTTTCATTACGCCCGAAGTTACGTTTAGGTCTTATATTTAATACTCATTGATACGGTAGTGATGACGAATTGGTGATGTTGATCCGATATTTGAGCGTGTCTTCCGTGTGTAAAAGCCAAATCGTACTTAGCTAACGTATGCTTGGACGACCACACACTAAATTGGTCCATCCATCAAACCACTAAATTCCAATATAGGCGTTATCCAAATAACATTAAAGTTTACATTGGCATGGCCATATTTCTAGTCGTGAATCCGAAAATTATTTTGAAATTAAGAAATGCATGAAACATGTCGATGCACTAATTCTGGAGTAATTCGGAGTGAAATATAAATGGAAAATAATACAAATGGGAAATACTCTATCGTTTGGGTTAATGAATTCACTGAAATGGATTTGAATTATTTGATGAATTTTTCACTTCAATTTATATTTGTTGTGTCAACAGACGATATTGACAATATCGACGTTTTCCGGGAATACTAATAGGTGATCCAATAGACCAAATATTGAATATGTAGTACATTGAGTAAGTACGATCCGTCATGCGTTGTCATGTGAAGGGGCCGAATGTCGGGACTTCATCATCCTTCGTCGCTCATTGATGGTAATATAATACCAATTCGTTGGCGTTAGGGTTCCTGCGGGCGGACAAACAATGGACAAGCAATACAAGGTAAGGTCATTACTAGATTGATTGCTTAATAAATTATTACTCTCGCTTATTTCATGCAAAATCATCACACTTTTCACACAAATTTTGTTACAGTATACGTAATATGAATACCTGAAACATTCCTGCAAAGTCGCCATTACGCTTTAGCGTAACAAAGTAAATTAGCGATTAAACAAAATAGAATTATCAAATTACATTTGTTACTTTAGCTTCCCCGGCGTTCACATCATTAAGTATTTTTCTCAATTCGCAATGGTGTCGTAAATTGTGATAAACCCGGCACAGCTATTACAATTTGCACAAACGACATCGCATTACTGGAGGTGGGTAGAAGCACATTTTAAAAGGGCACCTCTGAATAATTCCGCTCCAAGGAGACCGCGTAGAATTAACAATGTGCAGTCACGACACTTTTTGTTGATTTTTGTCTCGTTAGCATTTAGGTTTTATTGCAGTGTGACTAAATTTTGTTCTACGAGCTAGAAAGTAAATGTGTCAAATGTTATTTTTTTTTTAATTTATTTGTTCTCGATACAGCCCACACACTGTTGCCTGTGCGCCATCATCGCTCGCTATAAAACATAACTATGTACACACCGACATAGCCTCTCGGGTTAGCAAGCTGAAGTGGCAGTGGGCAGGGCACATAGCTCGAAGAACCGATGGCCGATGGGGCAGAAGGGTTCTCGAATGGAGACCACGTATCGGCGGACGAAGCCGAGGACGTCCATCTGCTAGATGGACAGACGACCTCATAAAGGTTGCGGGCACCCGCTGGATGCAGGTCGCTGCCGATAGGTCTAAATGGCGCACAATGGGGGAGGCCTATGTCCAGCAGTGGACGTCCAAGGGCTGAGAAGAAGAAGAAGAAGAAGATGTACACACCCTTTGTCTCTTGAAATGTCATTAGGGACATAAGAATTCAGTCATTCCGACAAGTTAATTTGTTGGCAGACAGAAAGGATCAGATGTCAGATGTTAAAGAAGACAGTTTTCTTTACACCATGTAAAGCACTGCTGCTTGTTCCATTGGGCTGTCGATGTAATCTCAACTTCAGTATGGACTGTTGGGTATCATCAATTCTATGCATGCCGAGAATCATACCGGCTTAAGAGAAGAGCTATATGTAATACTAGCGGTGCCTGCGACTTCGTTCGCGTGCACTAGTGATTCCCGTGGGAACTCTATAATGGGATTGGATAAAAAGTACCTACCCTAAATGTTAACCCGACACATAAACTATAACTATGTCAAGTTTCATTAAAATACGTTTAGCGGTTTTTGCGTGATGTGCGTTCAGGCAGACAGGCGGAAAAATTCCAAAAATTGTTGTTGTGTCACTCATTTTTTTCATTGTCACAATGATTTTTTTCAAAAAATATTTCAAGTATAGACTTTATTATTTGTATAGATTACTGTACAGGCAATAAGTACGTTGTGCCACTTGGCTTATTTTCTTCTTCCCACTTCACTTTCTTTTATTATTATTATTATTGTAGATAAAATTACATATTCGCTTACCTTTTTCTCTGTTAGTTAAAATTGACAAAATGCTGAAGTTACCTAATATTACTGTTACTCTTGATCGTGTTTGTATCAATTTGTGAATGCGAATCGCACAGTAATTTTTTAATCAGTAGTATTGGGTCAGAATTATACATTATTTAACTAATTCGAAATGAAATCACAAACAACAAATGGGTCATCGAATTTCCAATTATATCCCGCAAGGTCGGCGGCGCGCCCGCATACCCCCTGGTGTTGCAGGTGTCCATGGGCGGCGGTAACACTTACCATCACACAATCCATTTGCATTGCATTGTGTTAAATCTAGATATCGTTTAACTGTGGGCACAAAGCTTTGTAGACCTTCCATATTAATATAGCCGGATTGCACATATTGTCGTGTCTACGGATATGGAATCTGTGGCCCTATAGCGGCACCTCGGGGAGGCTCGCATTTAGATAATTGCGGGATAGCGGCGGAACTTTGTTGGTTCGCGCTTTTGTAGTGCCCGCCGCATAGTTCGGGCTCTTTGATGTGCGTAATGACGGCTTGCATTATGCCCACATTGTTCGATGACGGGTGCGCGGGTTGATCACGTCTGATTGTATGGCCGCTGTATTACACTAATGACGCATACTTGAAATGAATCCTACCCTTTGAAGTGTAATTACAAGCCGCTAGTTGTTGGTGCCATTTTGAGATTTTTCTGATTGAGCAAACTCTCTTGCTCACGTATTTGTACATAAAAATGGTAATGGTAAATTGACGTGCGCCATAATAATCGCAATTTTCTATAATTTTAGAGGAGGGAGGTGATCGCTATTGACCTGTAGTTTGCCGGGTCGGTGCGGTCACTCTTTTTAAGCAAAGGGTGAGCATGAGCTACCTTCCATGCTGACGGGAAGCTTTTTGTGGAGTATGAGAGCCTAAAGAGTCGCGTAAGCACCGGAGATAACTCGGGAGCGCATACTTTGAGCATCACTGCAGGAATACCATCTGGCCCACTCGACTTTCGGATATCAAGAGATGCTAGAGCTCGCTGGACTTCACGCTGGGTGAAACAGATTTCCGGCATGATAGACGGCGGTGAGGTACCTCTATCGACCGGAGTCGAGTTTGAGGCAAAGGCGGGTTAAGGGTATTTAAGGTACTTTTTATTCAGATCAATTATAGTTAAAGTTCCCATGGGAATATAGCTAACCTTTCATACTGTAACGACGTCACGAGCACTACTATTTCACTAATAAATATCGAACAAAATATGTTAGCGTATGCATACATATAATGTGATTCGGATGTATGAAGTGCTATGCGCGATGCGCGGCATACTCGTACACTTGCCACTGTAAACGGGACAATACGAATCGCTTTCCAAACCATTGGGCGTATTAAATCGATGAGTGGACACTGAACAGATTCATTCCCACGAGCGCGCTCATTCTAACATGTGATATGCACATCCTGAATATATTATTGTTTCTACATTTTCCTCTAAAGTCGTTGCAGGGTTATATCTTCATGATATCACAATGATTACGAATATGGTCCAACAATTAATAGTACATCTACATAATAGATAATAATAACATACGATACATCTACGTTGTTACATATGTTTCAATTTTTTATAGTAAATTGCTAATCTTGACTTGTTAGATATGAAGATTGTAAGAATTATAGAACTGAATAAAGGAATATCAAAATTATAAATGGAAAGATTATATATACATAGTACTTATTACAAATGAATAACGTTTAATAATTGTGATGAAAATGGATTATTATCAAGCGTTATCAAAATAAATTTAGGTCACACAATATAGTGTGCGGCCTTGTAAGTAAGGTATTTTAAACCTTGTAATTGTAAGGTATTTGAAGTCTTGTAATTCTAAAGTATTTAAGAGTTACATGTATGTTTAAGCGATACCTTCTCTATAAGTTAGATGTGTTTCACATCGTTAATATTTTCAAACTTCATGGTATTATTAATAAATATTTTCATTTTATTAATAATAAATCATTTAATTTAATTTCAATTAAAAAGTATGCTAAATCTTTTAATGTTTTTTTTCCACATGCACTGACTACAAATACAAATAAATAAATGCAGTTTTGATACTACAAATCGACTAAATGAAACTAATGTCATTTTGAAAAACAAAATAACTTTAACCAAAAGTCTGATTATTCTTATAATATAGCTAATCGAAGTCTGGCTATTAGATACAATATTTTGTTTTTCAAATTTCTCTCAGTGTGGCAGTCAAGTGTTATCAAGTCAAGTGTTTTTTGTTATCAGAAAAAAAAACAACAGAAGTCGTATTGTTGTGTCCGTGTATGCTAGTGGACTTTTGTAGACCCCTATATATCCACAGACTGATGGTATGTTAAGTTAAGTTAAGTTGTTTTAGACTTGATCAGATTATTTGAAACGTTACTTAAGACGATAAGTAATTTCGTCTTAACAAAGTAGTGTCTAAGTTAAAGGTAATTTACGAACTTGTGCTGCAGTAATAAAATTGTCGAGGATCCCGCTGATGCTTACTTAACGTGGCTGACACTGTGGTAAATCTTATTAAACAACTTACCATCAGTAGAGTAAGTGCGGCATATATGGACCACCACAAGGATTTTCTCAAATAAAACTCCGAATTTTAAAATGTAATCAGCCTTATTTATTTTAAACAGTTCTATAATTATTTGGTATCGAAACTTTATTAATAAAATTCTTAAAAAAACATCAACATCTTAGAAAATCAACATTTTCTAAAATATGTCATTTTTATGAACTCACAAAAAGTGAACATAGTATGGACCACATGGTTTCAAATATGGACCATGGTCAATTTGGTTCAAAATAATAGAAAAATTGTTAGTCGTATTATGCGTAAAATTAAATCAGTCAATTATTAGTGCTTAGATTAATCATTGGTACATAATTCGCATACAAAGGCAGCCATTCCTTCTATGCCAGCACACTCTTCATGAGCCCATTGCCTACAAGGTGCACATTGGATCCATTTCTCTCCATGAATATCTTCAGAGAAAAGCCCATTACAATACAAGCATTTACCATTTTCATTTTGAGAACGATCAGGACTTTCATCTGTGCTATCATTAACTGAATAATCACTCTCACTAGAACTTTCAGGAGATTCTCTATTTATTGAGATCTTTCTTTTCTTCTGGGCTATTTTCTTTGGCGTTTTCTTTGATTTATTTTTTATGTTCAACGGTCTCTTCTTCTTCAGTTTATCCATTTCTTCTTTCCTTTTCATCGATGTTTCTAAATCTTGCTTATAAGGTGAAGATGTCAAAATTATAGATTTGGTGGCCTTTCTTCCTCTATTGCTGACGGTTTTCTTCAAACGTGGTATGGGCTGCAACACCTTTGGCGACAAATATGTAGTTGATGTGGAGGGACCAGCTAATGAATTCTCCATAGTGATAGTCGGCTCTTTGGTTTGTAGGTTTGCATGGTGATTTCTGTCAGCTCTCGGAGTAGAAAGAGGTTCATTCACAGTTTGATGTTCCGGAGCTTCAACAGCTCCTGTCTCAGGTAAGCAGTTATCGTGATTATCATTGACCGGTATCATTATATCGCGCAGTGGGTCATTAGAAGATTCTTCTACTGCTAGAAGATCTTCGTCAATAAAGTCATGATCTTGAAAGACATTTCTGTTAACGGGATATATCCCAGTTGCACGAAAACCGTTAATGGCCAGTTCTGCGCGCTGAGCTCTTATGTAGGCTAGACCAAATAATTCCGCTATGTCATAATGTGTTACTGCTTGAGTTTGCATTCGTACCCGTTTGCGAGTTTCTTCAGTCAAGTATTTTTTCAATGGACCCATAAATGTTTTATCAAGGGGCTGTATTTTGTGACTTGAGTGTGGAGGCAGTGACAGCAAGCGAACGTAGTTTTCTCTAGCTAAATCCACTACCTTGATATTTCGGGTGTGGCTAGCATGTCCATCCAAAATCAGGAGAACCGGCGATGCAGCAGTTGGTTTCACGTGCTGTAAAAAGTGCTCGAACCATTGAGTAAATAGTTCAAGTTGTATCCAACCTGATGGATGACAAGCATGAATGGCACCAGGTGGAGCGCCTTTCATCAGTAATGGATTGTCCCGTTTTCTCGGGAATATCATCATTGGAGGGACAAATGTACCACTTGCACTCATACATATCACACAAGTGATTGTTGATCCACGCTCTGCGGACGTTACAGTTCCTATTTGTTTTTTGCCCTTAAGTGCCAGTATCTCCGGCATTTTTGATGGCACGACTGAAATTCCAGTTTCATCCACATTATAAACATTGGTGGCAGAATACTTGAATTCATTCATAGAACTCTCCAACAAGTCATAAAATGCGTTTACATTTATTCTGTTAAAACCTTTCATTCTTGCGATTGATGTGCCCGTTGGACGGCGAAATGATAGGTTAGGATGGCGCTTGAGGAATAACCTCAACCATGTTCTGCCCGCAGATTCATTTTCTTGTGAAAACGAGTGCATTATGTTATTTCTTTCCGCTAGCTGGTAAGCCAAAGATCTTATGTCCCTGCGTGCTAGACCAAATCCACATTTTTCCATTTCAAGAATATAATCAGCTAATTCATCTTCCAATTCACTTGGTAACGTCGATTTTCTCCCAAGTTTATGGTTAGTAATGTCACTAAGTGATTGGTGTTTTATTTTTGATAAACGTATAAGCGTAGTTTTGGGTACACCGTATGTTTTGGATGCTTTCAAAAAGCCCATTTTCATTTCACGTACAGCTTTAATTGCACCTGCCATTGCATTTTTGTCCCACGCTTGTCTGGTCTTCTCTTTTGTTGTAGATGCCATCCTGAAACATAAAAACATAAATGATTGTTTGTAATATGGACCACTAGTCCATATTTAAAACATGCCGGTGGTCCATATTGCAATACTCATATATTTCGAGGTTAATATTTTTATTCAAAAAAATATAATAACTATAGGATGTTAAAACTTAATATCAATAATTGTAAAATAATTCACCTTTCTCTTGGTTTAATCCACTTTCACATCGAGTAATATTTGTTGAAGTGATGAGCTTACTTATTTATCTAAAAAATGACATCGCGAGTAGACGAAAAGGAAAAATGGGTTCGTGTGAATACGTGCGTGCGGGTTGCCTCACAGCAAGCGACTGGCGGGCTGTTGGAGGGGTGGGGCATAGTATGCGCTGACCTTCGACTCGATACAACGAACGTTCTTTGAGAAACGTCGGCGGTCCATATTATAAGACCGGTCCATATATGGCGCACTTACCCTACTTAAATGAGGCAGTACAAGTATAACGCACAGTAATATTTTACTTGAATAACTACTTAGAGCATTGTGACGTTTTAAAGAAAGTCTTTAATTACTACAAACCTTTTTTTCAGGATTGTTTATCTACCGATGAAAAAATAATGATACATTGTAATTTGTAACATAAAGAAAATCCAAAGGTATTCATTCATGTTCTATTTAAAGAAACGAAAAAAAAAGCAGTTGGCATATGCCTCGTATATTAGTTATAGAAACGACTTGGAAAAAAGGAAACATAAGATTGTAACAGAAGTGCTGTATTGAGGACTAGTGACCCCGTTCAAGGACTAAAACCGTGAGTCAAAGACAAACAAGATCAGGGGCCTTACCACCATCTTTTACAAAACAATATTGTTGCAGGAACGTTTTATTTCAGGCCTAAAATAACATTACTCATATTCGTACCATGACCTCCACCAAAATATTAATGCTTAGTGCTGCGAAAGAACGAATGATTTTAATTATTTGTCTATTCCCTGCTAAAAAACAAAACGAGATAACGCTATATGAACTGTATAACGCCATTTCTTTCATACAACGTTCCAATTTGCACTACAGTAAGCTACGTGACGTCACCAAAACTTCTTAGTAAAACATTACTAATATAAGCTTACATTAAGGACGCCGTGGTACGAAATTGAGAAATAAGGTTAAAATAATACTACTATAAGGAATTGTGGTAAGGCCCCAGGACGTACAGTAAGATTCCCAAATTATTATCGCCCGTAGGCACGGTCTCTGGAAGGGAGTAATGTGGTGGGTGTGTCGTATATAAAATACGAGTACTTACCTTACAAGGTAGAATCGCACGGCGCTCATGGTAAAACCGCCGCGCGTGCGCCGGCCGTCTCGATGCGCAGGCGTTCTGCGCATGCGCCGCGCCGCCGCGCGCCGCGGCAGTCGAGAGTCTCCTACCTAACGTTTACACAAAACTTACGCTCTGGACATTATATACTTCAATATAAGTTCCGTCGTCCTTACATATTAAATACATGGATATATATTGTGGTTACAATACGTGAAATGTGTATTAACTATAAAATGACAATTAAATATAAACTAGACAAAGTGATTCATTATCCAAACACCTCACCTTACCCCCTTAGAGGAAACTATGTTTTCATTACGAACCAAAGACTGGGTTGCGCGCACAGAAGAGACTAAAAGGGTGAGTTAAGTACTCGTAGACGTTTCTTAGATCGTTCTTGGCTTAGATGGAATGGTTGGTAGCTAGTTTGTATGTAGACTGCATAACGTGTGTTTATTCACGACTTGAACTAACTCTAAGATCAAGAATTGCACTTATCCGGGTCTAAGACTTGAGATGAGCATATGGGTATGATCGACTCAAGTCGATCTCATCTCATCTCGATATGTCCTTAGGACTCACGATGAGATGAGCGATAGAGACATCAGGTTGCTTCGGCCTGTGGTCGAATCAAGGTACTTACTTATGCCTTTTCCATTTGAACGTACTTGGTACATACTTGAATTTGTTTAAAATGGAAGTCTTAGCTGCAAAAGACAGATCTTTTATAAACTCAAACAAACTCATTTCTCTGACGTCAAACAACGTAAACCAGTATGTCGATCGTGGGCTGCTTGTATAATAATAATAATAATTGAAAATCTGATTAACCCGTGTGTCGACTTGTTTGTTTTCATCAACAACGCGTAGCAATTCCGTTGTGTTAACGATGTGATTTTTAATCATCACGCACATTTTGATTGGAATTTGATTGCTAATTTGATTTCGACAATAGAGGGGAATTGAAGCTCGACGCGCTAAGTGGATTGTGCTTATTGTAAAAAGGGAAAATGTACTAGAGACGAAAATTATTTTGTGTTAATAGCGCTTTATAAAAAGAGACTAATCCTAAACCATTAATGTCTTAATACGGGGAATTGATTGATACATGATATCTATATTCTATACATATTTAAAAAAATACGTTAGGTGTGTAAATGTACTGAAAATTTCATTAAATTTATTAATTCCTTCTTATATACATACTTTTATTTCTAGCAGACCTTTTTTCTACATAGTTTATATAAACATTGACCGTCAAAGCATTACCATCCCATTAATATTATAAATTTTAATGCGAAAGTTTAAATGTTTGTTAGTCCATTAGGTCGAAACGACTGAACCAATTCCATTGAAGCTTGGCAAATAGGTGAGTAGATTGTAATCCGGATTAATACATTGGCTAACTCATGTAGACCACGCGAACAAAGTCGCAAGGAAAAGTTAATACATAATAAAAAATACTAGAATAATCAAAAAAAGACTTTAATCTAACAGCTTTAATCTTCTTGCGGTACATTTTTGGTTTTAGTTGACTAATTTATAATTCCAAATAAAAGTTCTCATACAGAGTGTGAGCAGTTAAATTCAACAATGCAGTACTTATGAAGGTCGTTCAGCTCGGCCCTGGGGCGGAATAGCAGCGTCCATCAGGCATCCAGTTCGTCCGGGTCACGCGCCGGCCGATAATGGAAAACGGATTAGAGGCACAGTCGCGCCAAAGCCCGTGATTCATGAACCGGGCGGGTAGCTAGTGTGTAGTGAACTATATGACTTTGTTTGACTTGTACTCGTATCAGCCTATAACGTCCCACTGCAGGGCACAGACCTCCCCTAGTAAATCACTGGCGGTTTTCGTGTCGTAATCCACCACGCGCGTTCAGGATTGGTGGATCACGTCCTTCAGATTTTTGAAGCATACGGGGCGGGTTTCCTCACGATGTTTTCCCTCACTACCGAGCTAGTGACATTTTTTTTAATGTTTTATTTCTACTAATTTTAGAATTTGAGTTGAAGTTGAATCGAATCAAACATTTGAATTTAATTAAAAGTGGTATGTAAAATCGAGATCCTCGAGCTATTGGCGCATTCATTTTTTAAGACCCCTCTTTGCGCCTAGTCGAAAGCACTGATAACCCCAGGGTGGCATGCACCTCACTGCACAAGACAATGTGCATAAGGAGGTTCAAGTCTTGCAGTGAACGAAAACTGGAGGGTTACGGTATACTTCAATGCAATTGGTCCTATAAAAATAATTAATTTGTAAATTACAATTTGTTTCACTCAGGTTTACCGCTGACGTTGTGACGTCACTCAAATGAAACTAACTGAAAAATATAACAATTCAAAAAACAGACAGACGTTAAAAATGGTAGACGTTATATGCGTTCACGATGACGTTAAAGACGGTACTCAGAGGGCGACACAGTGGTGCAGTAAGTGGTTTGGGAGGGGCCTGCATTCCACGCACCGGCAAACTTGAGTAGGACGTAGGGCACTGTCCTAATGCCCGTTTGCATTGTACATTGATATTAAAAGCGATAAATTTGTATAACGTTGAATTAATTAGCGAAGTTGTTAAGTAATTTGCGACTCATTCAGTAAGAATTATCTTTCTTGGCGTTCTTTGATAGGAAGCTCAAAAATATCTTAACTTAGTACACAAATCCAAATATATTTAGATTACATTTTATTTAAAATATAATTTTGCTAAAATATATACATTCAATTTAATTTATGTAATGACTTAAGATATTATGCAGTTCAATAGAAATAGAAAACTTAATAATGTACGTTTAAAAACTTGGGAAATTCTATACTATGATCAGAAAATTGTATGTGTGCTTCGTCAAGAAATCGATACGTAGCCAACAGATTTGAGTGCACTAACTAATAACCCGATAGTTTGGGATATTTAGAAAGAATATAAAAAACCTATTGAATCTTTCAAAAATGTCTAAAATTTTTATACCTATGTATTAATTCAGAATCATGAGTGGAATTGATAGTTTCAGTTTTTGGTAAAACAATGACTAGTCTATTATTATTTTAAGTTTTTTATTATATTAAAAGTATGTATTATACTATATTTATTATTGATATAATCGGAATATATTGAACATAATTATGTGTAAATTTCAATCATTTTGCATTACCTATGTACTGTATATACCTTTTATATTATTCTATTCCAATTGCCTGGAGGAGACCGCTTTAGCAATAAGATCGCCTATTGTATTCTTTCATTTAAAGATAATGCACATGTAATAACCATTTGTATACAATAAAAAGTATTTATTACTCTTACTGTTAATCTGAAAAACATATTATGTTGGTATCTCGATCTAATACACCCCTCTCCTTCTCTCTTTTGCGTTTGCTCGTTTGTATTTAGAAGTAAATATATCTCTATATATAGGAATAGCGTGTAACTAAACTAGTAGGGATCATTTTCAGGGCCTACTGTAAATGTGATATACTATATATTGGTATTGTATATACGTTGACCCCATGGTCAACCCCATGGTCAATGGTAAAATAATATATTTCTTTCGACGTTTCTGCCTTGTTACAATGGCCATCCATTGTAACAAGGCAGAAACGTCGAAAGAAATATATTATTTTGGATAATGACAACATCTCACTCAATGGATTCCCTATGTCGTAAATCCAGAGAAGTATACAAAGACGAACATGTCAATTAGACTAGAACATGTCTAACCGGGAATCGAACCGGGAACTTTTTATACAACAGGCAGGCGCACTACCTACTGGGCTAATCGGTTGTCTAGTATAATTTATATAAATATGAATCCAAATAAAATATTTGTTATGTAATAAAGCAAGGAAATGAAATGCTGCACTGGTTTGTTAAGCCTTTACAATATTGAACTGTGCGAGGCTCAACTAACCACCGTGATCCATATCCCCGCCCTCCGGACATAATCCGTTATCTGAAATAATACCTGTCACATACTCATGTAAAGTGCATAGCTACTGCTTTATCTGTATCGTGCATATAACGCGTGACGTAATATCAGATATGGTGTATTGCATAAACGGAATCTGTATAATTGTGTTGTGCCTCCGCGTTGAACGGTTCAAGATTTTGAACGTATTCGATTTTACTGGGCAGAAAATAGCACCAAACAAACAGGTTTTGATTGAATATACCTACCTGATCTCACGAGCCTTGAGAAGGGCTCGAAGAAGGCAAAAGTGGAGAGTCAAAGACTGATAGAATCGTATGCTCTTAATATTTTTATGTATATGACTTAAGCAAATGTGATTCTTGGATTAAAAACCGAGAGATGGGTAGAGTTGTAATATAGTTCCTGCAGTTCCAAAAATATTTTAATTGCTATAATTGAACATTTTTTCTAGAATGTTCCAATATAGCGGAATAGAAACCAAAACGGAGATAATTGTTGACGTTAAAGTTGTTCACATGGCGAGAAATCATTGCTGCAGCAGCTGTTCACACAGGTATTTTCAGCGGTCACTTTGTGTTACCATTAAGAACCACAACACAACCAACACCGCATCGAACACGACGTTCAACATCCCACAAATTCTGCGGCACACCGGTAAACATCAGTGGCACCCAAGAGACACTCTCAGACTTTCTGGGGTGGTTGGAATAGCGAAAAATATCAGACATTCGTACTGTAGAAAAATGTACAATAGTCGCCGAGTTCGACTATGATGTGGAAACGCAGCCATGATGACCATAAAGACGATAATGAAGCACCAACACCCGAATCCCTGCGTTAGTGCTCTAATCGCCACGCTAAGGCGATGGTGTGAAAGGGTTCAAGTGTTCAACTAATTATGCTATATAAAATATGCTGATCAACGCGGTCTGCCAGTGTGTCAGTTATTATTATTTTATTTGTTAATAGAAAAAGGTGGTAAACAAATGAACTCACAAGATGGCAAGTGGTCACGGTCACTCGTAGATGGTCACTCTGCTGCAACACCGGGGGTACATTACAGAATCCTATTTATAGCTTTATTGAAGAGCCCCACAACGCCTGACGTAATATCAAATAGCAAATGTGTATAATATACAGAATTTGTATAATATTCACCGATAACGCTGAAACGATCCAACATTTTGGATCCCAGCAGGCAGTCCATTTTACAATTTTTGGGTTCGCGGTATAAAGTGTCTTGAAGGGCAGCACGCAACAGCTCTTAATCTATTTTTTGTATAGAAAAAGGGCGGCAGACGAGCATACAGTCCACCTGATGGTAAGTGGATATTGTCCATAGACATACGCGATACATGCCAAGATCTATGCAAAATGTCAAACGTTGGCACGCCCTCGGATGCGCTGCCTACCTTTACAGATTAAGGAATGGAATGGAAAAATGGAAAGAGATTAGGATGGGGTGAGAATGGGCTCTGGCATATTTCACTCATTACCGAAACACGTACGTATATTGAGGAAATACGATAAAGTAGGAAATGCAGTACATTTCAAGTTAGTCTTCTGTGAGAGAGGGGTAACGTGGCCCGAGTCGAGTGCACCCAGCGGCTGTGGGAATGCAGCATGCACTCTCCCACTATAATATAAGTACGCACCGAAAATAAGGAAAAAAAACTGTTTATACCTAAAATGACGTGAAAAGAAATGAACGCATCGTTATGCATTTATTTCGTGTAAAAGCAAAAATCATTTTTCAGTTTTGCATTAATTAGTTTGTTTTTTTTTGCATCATAAAAATAATGTAAAAGTTTATATGACATTTGAAACTGTGCTGCAGTATGCTTTTGGATTCTTGGTCTGAGGTAAAATCATACATTATGTATACGTCCGAAATCAGTACCTACTTTTATTGTCCATTGCAGGACATGGCCCTGCTTATGCGCATTGTCTTGTGCACGACAGATGTTATAGCCTTAAAATGGCAGGTGGCCCAGTGGGTTAGTGAGTCCACTCGTTTAGTTCTTCAGGGCTTGTGGTAGTTAGTGGCTTTGTCGCCTTATATTACGACACTTATGGGAAGAGATGTGGTGGTCCTTGTCTAAAGCCGGCCAACACGATACAATACATACACAAATGTATACATATCGCATATTCATTTTATAACCTAACAGTAAAGCTAACTAACATTTGCTAATCAAAAGAAAATGTAGATCAATCATCTCTTTAAAATGAAAACGTAACTGAAATAAAATATTTAAAAGCTCCACTCACTAAAACCTTTAAAATGTAAACATAAAAGATTATTCACAGTAAAAAAAAAAACTTTTTTATGAAATATGAACCTTTTAGAGACTTTCTCCGAATATACAAATGCTTTTTTTCTCCGTCAAGCCCATTCATTCAAATTTTATTATGTTGAAAGTATAGCAGTGGCTGATGAACGCGTGGGCAGTAGAGTTCAGTTATGTCTTCATACTTAGAGCGCAGTTCAACTGTTAAGTTAGATTCACACATTCGATCGAAACAATTAAACTCGATCGAACTGGAATGTTTGAAGCGTAAGTTCAATGGAAGTTGGTGTTCAACTAGAGTTCGAAATCGTGAGTACAGTGTAACAGAAGGCTACTAACAACTCAAAAGATCACATTTTTTTTTTAGAAATTACTAGTCTGGAAGATCTGGAAGTTACTAAGAAGTTCGGTGTCATTAGAGTTTACAATGGGTTATAAAACGCTCTGCGGCAGTAGGAATGATCACTAACTTTATTTTTAAATAACGTCCATAACCCATATCCTCTTTCGGTTGTCAAACGTAGGTTGAGATATGAATGTCACTCGAATAGTAGTTCGAAGTTTGAAAGAAGGTTCATTAAACGCTTCGAATGGAAGGAGTGAACGGTGCATTAAAATTATTGCACAATGAGACTCTATACAATAGCGATTATCTTTTGACCAGGTAAGAGCGCGTTGGATCAAAAGTGCCACTAAATATATAGTGTCAAAGGTTATATATATGTAGCTTGATTACTCGACCAGGAATCGAATCCGAAATCAACGCATCAGTCAGTTTTATCTATACAAGAGGTGGTAAGTACTTTATACAAGAGGTGGTGAGGTGGTAAGGTGGTAAGTCAATACAAAGTTGCTAGTATTCTGATAAATTGTTGCAGAGTTGATGGAATTAGTTCGGATTAAGGCCTTACTGTATACCACCCGACTGGAGATAGTTTCGTCTCTTTGCAGCAGCATTTACATCTTACTATACCTTTATATTATTACGTAATATAATAAAATATATAATAGGTCGGGGAGAAAGTCTTTTCGTATTTTGTATCTATGAAGTTGCGATCCAATATCTTTGATTGAAGCAAATCTTTGACTGGTTATGATACCATTAAAAAGGTAACATTTAAAAAAAAGAATAAAAAAACTGTTTCCCGCCATTTTTAAATTGTTTTTCTGTCCAAGAAATTGAATGAATCTAACGAAGATATTAGATATATTTTAAAGTTTTATTACAAAAAAGGGAAAATGCGACACAAGCCGCGAAAACAATTTGTGCCGTTTATGGACCTAATGCAATGTCAGTAAGAGTAGCACAAAGTTGATTTAAGCGTTTTCAGTCAGGAAATCTTAATGTTCAAAATGCAGTTTGCTCCGATCACCCTGTTATCGATAAAGTAGATGCCATTTGCGAAAAAGTGCAGCAAGATCGGCATATAAGTAGTTACGACATTGTTGATGAACTGGGCATTGACTACAAAACAGTTTTGACTCACTTGAAAAAGTCTGGATTCACAAACAAGCTCGATATTTGGGTACCACACGAGCTCACTTAAAGAAACCCAATGAACCGTGTACTCGTTTGAGATTCTCTATTAAAACTCAATGAAACCGAACCAGTTTTGAAAAAAATGATCACTGGTGATGAGAAGTGGATCATTTACGATAAGAACGTGCGGAAAAGATCATGGTCTAAGTGCGGCCAAGCTCCATAGACTGTGGCGAAACCCGGATTAACGCGCAATAAGGTGATGTTGTGTGTATGGTGGGATTGGAAGAGCATCATTCATTATGAGCTTTTACCGCCGGGCAAAACCATCGATTCGGATTGATTTACTGCCAACAGCTGATGAGACTAAAGCAAGAAATTGAGAAAAAACGCCCGGAATTGATCAACAGAAAGGATGTAGTCTTTCATCATGATAACGCCAGACCACACACATCTTTGGCCACTCAGTAAAAATTGAGAGCTTGGTTGGGAAGTGTTGATGCATCTACCATATAGCCCTGACCTTGCACCCTCAGTTTTCCACTTGTTTCGGTCTCTTCAGAATTCTTTAGATAGTGTAAGGTTAACATCAAGAGAGGACTGTCAAAACTACTTGTCGCAATTTTTTGACCAAAAATCCCAAAATTTCTACAGCAACGGGATCATGTCACTACCTACAAGATGGCAACAAGTTATAGAACAAAACGGCACATATATATTATAATTAAATGTAATTAAACTTTTAAAAAAAATGTCTTGAATTTGTATATAAAATACGAAGAAACTTTTTCCCCGACCTTATATATTATTTTACTTTTATATAATACCATCAAATAGGTAGCTAGTATATGGGTAATTTATTTATACAACTTATCAATTTATATCAAAATCAAAATACTTATCAAAAATTATGCAACACTAAAAATTATTAAATTATTATTAAATTATTTATTATTGAGTATGTATCACTTATACTCGGTCTGGATTATGGATTCATCTTGCATTTAGATATTGGTCAAATTTTATAGATAATACTAGCTGTTGCCCGCGACTTCGTCCGCGTGGACTTTAGTTTATAAACACCGTCTTTATTCGACGTGATTCTTTAAATTGATATAACTTTTTTATTTATAAACTGATTGAAATAAAACAAACACTAAATTTTTAGTGAATCTTACCACAATACATTAGTGAAAACCGCACCCAAATCGGTTAAGCCATTTCTAAGATTAGCGCGCACAAACGCACAGACAAACAGATAAACAGACACACAGATAAAAATTCTAACAATCATTGTTTTGGGTTCTATTGCGTTGATAAAGGCCCCCAATAATAGTTTTTCTCATATACGAGTATCTTCCATGTACAGACAGCGATCATTTACATTTGTTAGTTATTATATGTATAGATATTAGTATAGATTTATACTGTGAATGGGTGAATATGTATAAGAATATCGCATACTCTTTTGTTGAAATATCTTTTCAATGTCCCCTTATTTTAGGATATCATATTTAAAATGTCTGATATTAAATGAAAACCCATTAATTATTCTATTTTATTATTTTCAAAGATCCAGCCGAAGATTATGAAACTGTTGTACAAAATACGAGTGAAATTTAACATTGAGCAACGTATTTTTCAGGGATTAGTTGCTATGAAAAAGAGCATAATCCTGCGCTCAGCAGTGACATTAATTACCAACTCGAGTAGCCTTTCTTATTCTGTTATTCCCTTTGCGTGCTAAGCGAAATAATTATACTGCGTATAATATTGTAACACAAATGTGCTTGTTTGCGCACACTAACATAAGTCGTGAATGTACTACGATTTTATGACGCTAATAAAGTGTGTGACGGAAATACGCGCTTCAATAACTAACATAATTTTTACATGATGTTGTTAAATAAAACGTGGGTATGAAAATGACTATGTGATTGTATATGGATGGCAAATTGCAACATAAAATTTTGTAGTACAAAGGACGAAGGATAGAGTTTTTTTAGGGACAAAAGGCGGTAGATGAACATACAGTCCACCTGCTGGTAACCCACCTTCTTCCCATGGTCCTATCAACCTTTTAGTTATACGGACCGAATCGTCGGGAGGTACGCGCCGCGCGCCTTTCGGCTGCTAAGGGCTATGTTGCGGCGCGTATCTGTTCTGCCTCCCTACAAGTATTCTCTTTGCCTGTATCCCATCGTCACTCTCCCCTTTCTCTGTTCCACGTACCTAACAATTCACTTCAGTGCCGAGCAGCTCTTTCGGGCTCCGTTTTCTGTGCCATCGGTGTGCAAATTCTTTGAGCCCGCGGAAGTTCGCTTCAGAGGAGACGAGGTCGCTGTAGTACACCGGTCCCCCCTCCCGCCGTACAATACCTTCGAGCATGCTACGTCGGTCTTCCTCATATAGAGGACAGGACCATAGAACATGGTGCAAGTCCTCCTCTGCCATACCACACTCACACTGACTACTCTCATTCAGCTGCTGGTAAGTGGAAACCATCACCCATGGACATTCGCGATAAATGCCGACATCAGTCCAGAATGACAAAAGTCGTCACGCGGCCCAATTTATTTCCCATCGTCCTGAAATAAAAATATAATAAGTACTCTAATTAGAACAAATTGACGATTCAGATATTGATTAACAAAGATAATTGTTATTGTTTAATCAACGACACATGTTTGTGAGTAGACTGTTCTAATTAAGCGACCCATACAGAAAAATGTGTTTTCATAGATCAAGTTAATTCCATAGCGGATGTAGTGGGGTAATGGTTCTATATATCTCCGGTAGGGTACATAAATCGCGTAATGGGCGGTAGAGCAAGTTCCCAAATAATTCACACGCAAAGTGCCGTAATGGACCGGGAAGCGAGTATAAACAATAAAAAGCTATAAAACTCTGGGAAAGTGATTTTGCCGAACACACAACCAGTGCGTGCCCTTTCAAGGCTTTATTTAAACATTATTCAGACTATAAACCTCGGGAAATTATTTTACACAATTTGATGTTATAAACAAAATTACTGTTCTGCTTGTTAACGTCAATTTCACGTTTGTGTAGAGATTTATACAGATTTCAAAAATAATTTAATTAAAGCCAAAATCAATTTAATATCATTTAAAACCTTCCATGAGCACTGAAATGTACCTACTCTTTTTATTAATAAAAGACGCCACATTCAATAGCCTACACTAGGATTCCATGTCGTGGGCTCAGAGACACACAAAGATAAACACACCACCCAGACCAGAACAAACATTTGTTTTTAAATACATCAATGTTCGACCAGAAATCGAATCTGGGACCTTTTACACAACTGGCCAACGCACTACCAGCTGGGCTAATCGGTTGTCTTACAAGCTATTAAAAAAACCTAAAAAAGGATAAATGATAATAATAATTCATTTATTACAGATATAATCCATAGAATTGTTAGTAGAAGACTAAAATCTGTGCTTAAGCGTGCGCCATGAGCGGGAAAAATTAAGGTTCAATAATATGAGGGGTCTAGTAAAGTGGTCAGGTATTGATGATTTCATACAAATCTCTTTCCATCCAGTCTTGGCTGATCTCATATCAATGACCGAAATTATTCCGGCTCATAGCACACGCTTTAGTAAAGTATAGTCCACAGAGTATTTCATTATTATTTAGATGCATATTGAATTACATTATTACAATCAAATTTACAGTCCTATCGATCTATATCCAGTGTCCTATCCATAAAATAGAGCAGAGAATCCTTGAAATCTCTTTATATGTCGCAGCTTGTTCGTGGCATGAAACATAAAAAAATACATAAAGATGTTTTAAAGAACAAGCAATGAAAGAATTTTTGTTGAAACATTTGAAACGAATTGGTACGCATTCCAACATTTTTAGGGCTTGTATATTTTCATTATCTATTCTATTATTTCAGTAAAATGTTAACAATAATATTTACAAATAAATCGCAATGCTTTTTCTTAGAGCTATAAGAGGATAAAGAATCATAAATCTTTGGCGTTGTTTCCAGAAGAGAATTCCAAGAGGAAATTCAGCGCAAATACACAAAGCCAAACCAAGTTGACGCATCTCCACCCGGATTAAAGGTTTACCGTCCTCCTAACGAATATCTTGAAAGCGCCATAAAAATTACAAAGTTTTATAGAACGTCTGTGACTACGACTCCATTGTTCAGTTTTACATTTACTATCATATATTAAGATACATCGCGATTCTGTAAGTACAACGTATGTTAACCAATAATTCAAGCTTATTAAAGTTCAGCCCAGTTTAAGACTTCTGTTTGTTACGTAGAAGGGGATCTGCGTTTATTCCGGACCTAGTTTTCAATAATCGTCCTTACGTGGGTGTTACATGTGTATCTGGATTACCTAGTATTGTAAAAAAATAGCGCTGAACATTCAAGCGTTCGAGCGCTAATGAACCCTAAAAACCCTGACTGTAACCGTTTTAGATTCGATCTTTTAACTTCAACGTTTAAGACCATCAAACATTAAAAACTCTTAACTATAAATAACGCTCAAGGGGCATTTAACGCTTGAGTCTTAAAAGTTCATTAGCACTTATTCAGCGTTCAAACGTTGAGCGCACAACTTTCGTTTACAACTCTACTCTAGACCTACGCTTAGTAAATCTTAGTGAAGGCTGTAATAATAAAAATAACATCAAAAACAGACAGAAATAGACGATTAGTTTTAAATCCTAGTATTTTAAAATATATTCATTATTTTTTTAAATATGTAAAGGTAATTTTATATACTCGTATGTAACAATGAGGGGGAAGGGTAGATGTATAAAAATGTATATTCGTTTAAGCATGCAGGTGCCGCGCCCAAAATTATGTTCATTAACTTATCTGGTTAAAATTTAGAATTTTCTCTTATCTCAAACGGTTAACCTGGTGGGCTAAACAGGCGACGCGCTACAGGATAATTGCTCCGGTATGTGAAGAAACAGTAGTGTTACTTCATGAACATACACTACGATTTATTTGGGGTTTGCGATTAGAACAAGACCAAGGTCCGAAGAACATTCCTAGCATTCTGCGGTAGCACACTTCATGGTTTTGTGACCTCGGATAAAATGTTTGTCTCTCTGAGACCTCATAAAAGAACGATAAAGATAAAACTTATTTGATTAAAGAAACTTTCACTATTAAACATGTATTTATGGAATTATGTAATCTTCTTTATTCCCTTGTCATTGTCCACAACCTCTCGTATATAATATGGATACAACATTAATTACATCATACAGTAACTTTGTAATAAAAAAATTCACTCCCCAATATTTCCTTTTTCTTTTTATATAAGTCAATGGCTGCATTTAGCACATTCTGCCAGTGTCATATTAGAGAGTCGAAGAAAGTAACTACTCAGGGAGAGTATCCAGATCAGATAAAGAAAGTTACGAGTTAATGAAAGTTTCGAAGAAATAAAAGTAGCGAGTCATCGCAGAATCCGTTTAATGATGAGATACTGACTCCTTTAGGTACTGTGGAGACACTGTTGTGTAGCTATCTGCTATTGCTACGAGGAAGATTAAAACGCTACGTGCTCCTGTTCCTTAACACTCTTCATATCGAAAACGTTTCAAGGATTTATTGAATACCAAAACGTTTATTGAAATCGTTGTGGTATCTTCAAAACCATTTAGAAGCAGTGTCATATATTAAATTTTAAAATAAACATGCAATGCAAGTGAAATGGATTAAAAATTAAAGTAGGATCGTACATAAAGAAACCTATTTGAGTTTTGTTCAAAGCGTGGTAATGGGTTCAGGTTGCAGTTTATCGAGTTCATCATACCGTTTACGACGCCATCACCGCGCGTCACATGTCACCTCTGCTGCGCTTACGTTATCTACGGTTTTAACGATAGATTTAGAATGTTGTTATAACCAAACGCATAAATGTCTACATTGAGGAATATGTATACATTAATATTCGACATTTTAATTAATAATAACTTTTTTATAGAATCGATATGCTAAAGTGGCAATGGGCAGGGCATATTTGTCGTAGGATCGACAAATGTGGGAGTATACGAGTACTCGAATGGAGGCCACGTGCCTAGAAGCGCAGTGTGAGATGTCCTCCGGCTAGGTGGATCGACGACCTAAAGAAGTCAACGGCGGTGGTTGGATGAAAAGAACCGAAGATCGTATGTGATGGCGAGCCTTACGATAGGCTTACAGTGGGATGACGGAGGCTAACAGTATGGTGTAGTAATTTAATTATTTTACTTTTCTAACATTAGCAGCCTATTTGGCACAGCGAAGCCTACTGTACAGCAGAGCGTACCTACTAATCTCGGTTTATGCGGTAATGTATGTTGGTTCTTATAGTATAGGGAATCGCATTATGTTAAACAATAATTTCTCTCAACTTATCCAGTAACGTATCATTATGAATTCAATTATTATGTTATATAATATTTTTCAACACACTTGCTCATAAAGTTATTGCACTTATTGCAGCGTTCTTAGGGTCATAATGAAGCATATAATACACGCGTGCTTTTTACTTTACATTACCGACATTTACAGCAACGATCAAAATAATGAAATTATTAATAATACCATAACACATACTATGCAAATGCCAACAAAAACTGTTGCGTATCATTTTAATAATTGTACTTTCAGTAATTGCTTCAATAATTAAACTTTTTATTAACAAAATAAGACAATGAAATTTTATTTATTTTTCCTCGCAAGTGTGTTGAAAAATCTTTTATTGTTTCAGTTTATTATTCATTTCGTATACTTTAGTAAATATAGCGGTAAAATTAAGTAAAATTCATTCACATAAAGACAGTATGGTGAGGTATAATATTATAGACTAGAAAAATTAGGATTAGCTAGATCTAGTTTTGAGAAATTTTAATGAATACTTTTTTGATAATAATTATTATGTAATTCGATATTGAAATTTTTACTCATATTTACAAGTACAGATCTGAAAATGTACCGTTACGTAAGTGGTGAAATAAGGGTAAATCAGTAATTCAAGCTTATTACCACAACCCTAAATAACAGTATTCATCGGGTGTCGGATTTTGTTTGTCCGTTGCTAACACCACTCTCGCTTGGTAAAAGCTTCTTTGTGTAGACCGTCTACGGTGCTACGATGGCTACGATGCTACGTACTACGAGCTACGAATAAGACGGAACTCTCGCAATGCAAGATTGCACACAATTTAACAATGATACGTCTACGTTTTTTGAATAATATATTTAAGAATACGTTGAGAACGTGTACGCAAACGGTTGCTTCACGAATATGTCAATACTTTGCGGCTACGTTTCATGAATAAAAATGTATATAGAAACCTAGAGAAGGAGGTAGGAAGAGGAGAGGATTGCCAGAACAAAATATTATCTATGCGTAAAGTGACAAATACGGTACAATATCAGACAATTATAACTATACCATACAATACCGTACAATACCAGTAACTATAATCGGTCCTTTCAGTATCCATTGCTCGACGTGTGCCCCCTCAAGCATACTGTCTTAGGCATCAGAGATTTATAGCCATAAAACGTTAGCAAGTTAACATAATATATACGGCGGCCATTTATAAATTTTATATTTCTATCTATTTGGCACTTTCGTCAGATTAGTGGAAGTTTTCTATATCATTTGTTCGAGTTAACCAGCAAAGTGAAACCATTGATGCGAGCTTTTGAAATGTTGCATATGACCCGATGGTATTCGATATGTCGGATTTCTATAGTATTTATTCATCGGAAGTCTTTCTGTACGACCTTATATATAAATATCAGTACCATCCGAATGAAATAGCGTCTTTTAGTGCTAACTTTATGTTAATCAACGTAGTATATAGAACATTGATAAAATTTATGTTCAAGTTCGCGAGAGAAGTCTGTCTAAATAGTCTAGGTTTGCATTAGCGGCCAGTTTTTAGGGATTTAGAAACAAGAAGTTCGGTAAAGGACAATACTTGAGTATTTGTTACACATTAAACTAGTGCTGATTATAATTACTGGGGCATTATTGAAGTGTTGTAATCATTTATTTATGGAGTTCTTGCTTTGAGCAGAGTGTTTAGGTTGGAGGAATTGGAGGAATGTAACTGTTGGTCAAGTTTCCGAGCTTCCTTTACTACGTGCGTTATTAAAGCGAGCACACTTCGAGCGGGGGTAATATTGAAAGGAAGACATTTCTAATGTTTCTACGCAGTTGTTCTCGATACTCTGCAGTTTTACTGCGAGCACGTGACAGTACGTAATGTAAGTGGAGCTTATTTTGATATATTTGAGAATCCTGATGAAGTAGAGTGGTTTGGCTTTTTCGTTCCTACATATGGGAACTTTTGGATACTATGAGTATTATGCGCATAGTATAAAACTGTGGTACTTATTATTTTCATATTCATTGCATTGGTAATTACGCAAAAATATAAAATTCGATTAAATTAAACATTTAATTAAATTTAAAATTAAAGTTTAATATTTTATGTAGGTTGTTTTTGTTTCGATTGATATCAGTCTATAACGTCCCACTGCAGGGCACAGGCTTCCTTTAGTAAATCGCTACGAGATTTCAGCCCATAATCCACTGTGATGGTTAATTTTTTTTTTAATTCTCGATCATGCTGTGTTCGCGATGAAGTGATTTAAAAAATTTCCAAATTCGTATTTAAGTAGAAATTCAAGTGGAACGAGCGAAGGATCTGAACTCACGAATGAGTGACGAGAATAGATGATACCTTTAGGCTACCAACTTGTACACAGCAGGCAGGGACACAACTAACCAATCCAAGGGACTGCCTTAATTGGTCGTCGATTGAATCGTTACTGTGACGACAGTGGCTACGCCATATTAAATGCTATCCGTATTTTCAAATACTTTTATAATTCACTGCCTGTCTAACATTGGATAAGGTATAGAAACAAGGGTATCACGAACACATCGTGACCTAGCTTGAACTAAAATTTTAGTGACACGTTGCCTTGTTACTGAAATGAAATGGCGGTCGCCGTCGCTACACGGATCGGCTTTTAGCCCGTCCACCTGCCGCTGGGATTATGATGCATCGCCTTGATGTCTCACTGTTCATTAACAACACAATATAGATACGAACAGTACGCTTATTTACTATTAAACGGGGTCTTAAACGCGTGTATTTACCTTTTTAATTTATTCGCTGTTTCGATTTACCACGCTAACCGTGGTTAAGAGCTGACATCCTGTCATTATTAAATATTCAGTCTCTTCCAGATTAAATAGTGAGTTCGTTCATGGCCACGGTTAGTGTATAAAATGTCAAATAAAAAAGAGTAACATATATGTTTAATATCCGTTTAAAAAATAAATATACGTGAAAAACGCGAAACTCTTAAGTTTTTTTTCTTCATATATAGCAATGGTGTAATTAGCACATTCTGCCAGTGTCAAATTTTCTTCGTTATAGACAATTTCAAGTCTCTTATCCTGTTAATGTCCAGTTCCCTCGAAATGCGAATAAGTCAGGAGTCGCTCAGTAAATCTATAGTAGGCTATATAGAAGATGATGCCTTGGAAGCACACGAAAAACGCGGTCCCATGCTTTTATTTGGTTATCATAAACACCTTGAAGTCTAATAAACTATCACTATTAAACCACAAAACATAGACACGATTTTACACGATACACACATACACACAACACATACACGATTTTTACAATAATCAATACTTCACTTCTCGAGTTCCCGCCAAAAAGTTATATGGACAGTTCACTACCATAAGCAAAAGCTATAACATTATGGTCATCGTTTAATGTTTGAAGAGCATACATTTATGAATAAAGATTTGTGTTTCTAATGTAGTGAAACTGTTTAAATTTTATTAATTTACAGAGATAAAATATTCCAAGATTGCTCATGGTGTCTGTATATTAGTGTTGGCATTAATTGATTATTAATTAATAAATCAATTAAAAAAAAAAATACGAAAAAACTAGAATGATAGAATTAAAAACAATAACCGTAATTACGATGAGTATTGAATAATCCTCAGTAGACAACTAATTCGTAAAATTAATACCTGTATTAAAAAAATAGTTGTAAAATGTATCGTCAGTCGTTAGAAATTAATTCACTAATTTTCGCGATAAACGATTAGATAATTAGACTATTTTTCTCAATCTGATTGAGTCAGTCAACTGATCTTCAATAGATTAACGATTAGTAAAAGTTAATCGTGAATGCAACATTTTTTTTTCCAATCCGTTTGGGTTGTTTTAGATTATTTTGATATTTTTTTTCACATTTAAATTTTCAATCGACAAATTAATTAATGTAGGTACTAAAATTTTAATCGATTAATGCCAGTAACGATGTGTAGCATGTCGCTTGTCGTTTGTGTATGTGAACGTTTTGCGTTGGTGTCGAATTAACATACTGTTGCCCGTGAGCTAGTTGGACAACTTTTATATATATATATATAGTATGTAGGTACAAATTTTATGGTTGCACACGTTTACTGAGTCAAACATAAAACAAATGCAAGGGTACTATAAAATAAACTTTTACATAGATATATTCCTATGTTCTACCATGATAATCAACGGACATAAACCTACTCAACGGAGATGTTTAGAAAGCGTCACATAAACTGGAAAATATTGAATTGCACTGAATTAGGAATGTCTTTGTATTAGGAATTGTTTAAAATTCACGTCAATAATACAGAAGTGGGATTCAAATCTCCGCCGTGATTTCCAGACAACTCGTCTACCCGCTTCAAAATAAACATTAATTTCGCCAGGCGTATTGAACAAACAAAATGGACATTCTCAGCGGCTGATGACACGGATTGTTCCTACTTGTTCCCCGAGATTGTTTGTTGTTCACTCTGTTCATTTGAACGCAACGTGTGACAATGACAGTTGCTATCCCGTTGTCTTACAGCCCCTTGTTGCAGCGGCTGCCATTTTATTGTCACTTGCTCGTGAAACAAAAAAGGATTTAGTGCAACTGAATGCACTCTACAATGGGTATTGTTCTGCGGAGCTATTAAAGCGGCATTTTACACTCTGGTAGGTATATATGTGTTAGTGTGTACTGCAAAATTATATCAGGTCTTACAAAAATAGTGTTAAAGATTAACAACAGACGCAAGTGTTAAAACAGACGCAAAATTAACATGTATTTCCTGATTTACGTCATTTCAATGAAAATAAATTTGTTGATTAATTTACTCGTAGATGCAAAATATGTTACATAATTCATACCTACTTATGCGTACTTTTTAACAGAAGCGGGCGCGTTCAAAGATCAAACACTTAACCGAGCGAGTATATATACCGCCAGTACACTACTGATTGTCAAATTCAAATATTTCAAGGCTTAATTGCACCCTGTTAACATTGGATTTCTATCATTAAACCTAACAATTTTTGTTCCACGACTTTTTTCTGAACTTGCTATTTTTCCCAAAAAAGTATTTTTTTAAACGAAGTCCTTGACTTTGTTAGTCTCTACTACTTACTACACGCTGCTACGAATGGCAACGGCACACGCTACATTCTTACCGCTACCATTATCTAATAGTAGCGGTTACATATAAGTGTACATATATATGTAGATGCGGTTACATATATATATGTACCTATTCTTAAATCGGTGCGAGTTTATCTTTGCGGTGTGAATTAGTGAGTAGTTTGTGTGAAAAAAAGTGTGGAATTTTAAAAGTGGAAAGAAATTCTCTCTTAAGAGGATGTAGATATTTTTTCACGTACTTTACATTATATTAATAAAATGAACTAGGCGTAGTGACATAGAGATGTTTTATTCTCAAATGAGCGGGTTCTGAACAGGCACGTTGTGGAATTCCTAGATAAATCGTTATAAAGAATGTATGCATTGTTTTTTATAACTGTTCAGAATGTAATGCATTTTCGTAAGAATGTTCATTTTTGTAATGTATTTTTGTTATGTTTAAATAAACAACGAGAAAAGTATTAGTTGATGGCGTCAAGTCACGCGTTGTCATCGACCGCACTTTACTTACGTCACTTTTCTTAATCCTGCCCCTAAGTTAAAAGTGTATATGAACCGCTTGCTAGTTCATGACTCAACCTCTTCGTCACCGCTGGTTGTATACCGGTTCGTAAGGAAGCCGCGTGGTGGTAAAGCCTGCTTGAGGCTAGATTTGGCTCAGTCTCACACTTTGTTATTTCGCATTAGTCCTATAAAGATACTAATAACCTAAAATCCTGGCACGCTTCGGATGCCATTGGTCATCCGCGCTTACATTAGTCATAGTGATTGTAGAGTTATTTATGGTGTATAAAATTTAATATTTATAAGCATCTATTTTTAGTCAAAAACACATTTAAAAAGCTATAAGTATAACGTCATGACCAGAGAACTGATTAACATCACGTCCTACCCTCAAGGGTTTGATAGGAACCGGCTTCGGCAAAAGGACTTCGCCGGAAATGAAGGTTGTCTGCGGGGTAGAGCCATTTCCAGTGGGCCGGCACTGGACGCGGAACGCTCTAAACATTATCGCCAACTAGCGCTGGGTATTCACGAGTTTACTGAAGCCAATGCAAAATATGTCAGTATTCTGCATAGTCGGCAACGCACCCGTATCCCCTCTGGCTTTGCAGGTGTCCATGGGCGGTGGTGACCACTTACATATCTGTCACTTTTCCTGTTAAAAATAAACACTACATAATCATGATGTAGATATAATTCATGATTAGCTCGGTATACTAATTACATAACTTACAATGTGTGATTAGCACAGTTTTAAACTAATGTTTGTGTAACTGGAATTCGAATCTACGCAGCTTCTAGGGTCCTAAAGACTGGGCTAAACACATCACATCCCAGAGATAAAACAAGTCATGGAAATTAAAAATAAAATATATATATAAGGTCATATAAGTATGTATAGGCATTATTAAACATTACCTTTTGTACATTTTGCGTCTACAATATCTGTTATTATTTTGTTTTGTTATTATGGTGTCCATCCAATAAAGAGTTCTGTCTCTTGAGTTGCTTACATTGTTCAGATCCGTTTTCACTTAACATCCACTCAAAATCAAATGAGAAAACAGTCGTATGTGAAGTGTTTTTCCACTGTTAAAAAGAACAGGCAAGCCCGCGCTATTGCAAAGTACTGCCATTTGCATATCTCCATTGTGAACTCGGCTTTTGTCTGCGCATCAACCTCTGTTTGTCACCGGCTCACTGCATGCCAGACTGACGCTTCCGTACTCGAGCTCTTTGCTTGACACTTAGCAAATGATCTAAGAGTTACCTAACCGTTATAATGTGATTGATTATACACTCTTAGTTTAGAGTAACTGTTCTACTCATAATGTACTGTACCACATTCATAATAACATCATAATTTTGAAATATTTAGAAGTTTTATCGTGGGTGCTACACCATGTTTGTGGTTGGCACCATGCCTAATTTATAAACATAGGTATTGAAAATCTACTAAATAAAGATTAAATCGATAATTTATGTTTTGCTTTTATGAATTATAATTTAAGTACTTTCTTGTTTTGTGTAATGTTTCGAAGACTACCATATATTGTTACTGTTCTTTGTTCGAAGGGAACGACACTTAATTATATACGTATGTATTGTATTATAACTAAATGTTATTACAATTACGTATGCATTCGCAAGATGTGATGTAAGTTCAAAACTGTTCAACTGAAAAATTCTATAGGTACTATAAAAGTGTTATAGGTATTATTAAGATCAAGTTTATTAAGATGTATTCATATGTATCAAGTGAGAAAGAGTCACAGTTCGTAACCGTATCAGTTTCTCCACATTTTATGATCCAATAAATATACAAATGACACGGCAAAATAACACTGAAAGCTAAACGTAAGGGAGTTTCCGTGTCACTGTCTCTCACGTGAAGAGGTGTCATCGTCGGGGCGTCGTCGAGGCGTCGTTGAGTCGTCGTCGTCGCCTCAAGAAACGGATACAAGGGTGGTTTATCTGCGCGGATGTGAGCCGAGAAACACCCCGGTGTCACACAGCTTATATAGCCTTACGTATTGAAGCGAGATTTACGATACACTGAAATAAATACGTTTCTACTATGTAAATAAGCAACCTTATAATATGAATGAGAAGGAGTTTGTTTATGGTAAAAAGATAGTAAACATTTTGTTTACAAACCCGTCCGGCGTAAAATGCGCAGCTTTGTTTGTATTTCTGTCTCATCTTTAGGGAATGTGAAAAACAGTAGTATGTGCTAAGACACAGTTGCATAATAAAACGAGTTTCTTTAAGTCAGAATTAAATAAAAAATATGTATTCGTGTGTATGTAATCACGAATAGGAAGACTAATGAAAAGTAAGCAAATTATATTTTTAAAGATTTTTGAAAGTTAGACTTAGTTATTTAAAACTTTGCATTTACATTTAATTGTATAAATGGCGAGCTTAATGCCTGAATTATCTACCAACTAACCTTTGGGTTGATCAGACCTTTGGGTTATTTTTTCTCCGTAAAGTTGGTAAATTATGGTTAAAGTAAACAAAAGACTCAGCAATATTTTAAATTATATTCATTTATATAAATTTCTGTAGATACAAAGCAATGTGATACGTGACCACAAAGTCAACAGTAAGTAAAACTACTTTTAAAATGAAGTGCGACGTTTCCAAAGTAAGTAAAAAGTATAGCGTGAGTACGGGCATTTAGTTTTACGTACAAAGGAACATAACTTTTTAGTGCATCAATAACTTATGTACATCTTTAGTACTTACTTAATAAGTTTACACACATCGCGTGTAAAGGAACAGACGAAGAACCAGTAAACACTAATCTTTAACTTTAATAGGCAAAAGTTGCTCAACATCCAGGTAGTTTCAGAGTATTCCGTTATATTGCAGTCCATCAAAAAGTCCACAGAGGATATAATATATAGAATGGCTAGATGTGCATGTGTGCTTGAATTGGTATTATATACACAGTCTTGAAAAGAGTGGGAATGTTTGTTTGTGTGCCATATGACAGGCATAACACACTAAAAATTAACTCACTAAAAATAATGTCTTCCATATGGATATTTTTTTAAATATTTCTGCATCATGTAGGTACACGATGCCACTTACCATATGATAATAAGTGTCACTGCCGCCCATGTACACCTGCAATACCATGGGGCATGCGGGTGCGCTGCTGACTTTTCAGAATCCTATTCACAGATTTCTTGAAGAGTCGCAGTGTCGGAATAAGCCTATTAGGGACCCGAGGCTATTTGAGCGCAGAAGCCCTCTTAAGGAAGCAATTTTATAAATTTTAGATAAATGAGTTTTTAAATGGTCGAGCTTAATGGGGCAGTTATCTCACATATTCCATTGATATAATATATTTCACTCCTGTTATCAGCTAGATGAGAAAATCGGAAGATCGTATGTGGTGACAAACCTAGAGAGGCCCATATCCAACAGTGGAGAAATGCAGACTGATGGACACGTATGAGAGATGTTTTCAATAAAAAAAATAATACGCGCAATCTTATGTGAAACGTCTGTCACGCCCATTCTAGCTTTATTAATTCTCTATGGCACTGCCCTTTGAGATGAAACTTGTTCGGCGAAGCTACACTCAAGCGAGCAGACAGCTGCGCGTGCAGATTCGCGACACTGTCGGACTGTCAAGAAAGTAAGTGTCAAAATAGTTCACTGAAACATTTGAATACTCACCTGAAGCGTTCGGTGTTCGTGTGTCATGTTTGGTGACGTTACTTCACTACAGCTTCTCTTGTCAAATACATATTCGAGTACTCTCTATGATAAAATTTATCGACAGCTATACAGTGCTGCGTGATAACGGCTGGCTTTAGAATGCTGCCACCTCATCTCTTCCCGTGAATGTTGTAAGAGGTGACTAGGGGAAAAAGCCAACAGTGAACTTGAAAATCTGGTTGACCAGGCGTGTAGCGTTTTAATGCCATCCCTCATAACTCCTAGTGTTGCAGGTGTCCACGGGCGGTGGTAGCCACATAGCTTACCATCACGTGGGCTGCTTGCTCACCCGGCTACATTCCTATAAAAAAAATGTACAAGACATTGCGCAGGAGCATTCAGCAGTGTATAATTAAAGGGGTGGTTATGGTTACAGTTTTACAAGATATGAATATAGGTAAATTTCACTTTTTACTAATAACGAAAAGTATATCTTGTACCTTTAACAGCTATTGATATGGTTTTGATATTTATTTACTAAAATCAAAATGTGAAATCAAATCAATCTCGGTCTGCTGAACAGAATGAAACGGTATTGCACCCCTGGGCAACTTCTGACGGTCTACAACGCCCAGGTGAGACCCCATATGGAGTACTGCTCACATCTCTGGGCCGGCGCACCGAAATATCAATTGGACCTATTTGACTCCATCCAACGACGTGCTGTTCGTATTGTCAACGATCCCACTCTCACAGGCGGTCTAGAACCTCTCAGGACCCGGAGAGTTGTTGCGTTTTTCTGCGTGTTCTACCGCTTGTACAATGGGGAATGCTTTAAAGAATTGTTCAACATAATTCCCGCTTCGGGTATCTACAACCACACCTCCCATTACAGAAGTGCTGTGCATTCGCATTTCCTCGATACCGGAGGTGTCGGATTCTGTTCGGTCCAAAAACCATTTTACACCGCAAACCCGTAGGCTGTGGAACGAACTGCCTCAATAGGTCTTTCCATTACGCTACGATATGGGGTTCTTCAACAAAGCTGTGAATAGATTTTGTAAGGTCGTTGGCGTATCCGCATAACTCGTGGTGTTGCATGTGTCCATGGGCGGCGGTAACACTTACCATTATGCGGGACCGCTTGCTCGTCCGCTTTGTTGTTAAAATAAAAAGAAATTAAATGTGGAACTCGCTGGATGGGTCGTCGAAGACAGAGCGAAAAAGTACTTCTTTAAGTCGCGCCGCTGCTGATGAGTATATAAACTTTAATCACTTTGTTCCACTTGGGTCTCTAGTCCTAGTATCAGATCAGAATACTGATGATGTAGATTAACGACTACTCGAGATTTCGTTCCCGTGGGATATGAAATGTAGTCTACCTATAGGTTACTCGAGAGTCCATTAGAAGGCAATTTAGAAAATTCGGTTTATCAGTTTCTGTTATTATCAGAAAGTAAAATAAAACACGTATTTTAACCAGAAAAACAAGAAACCTGCTTTTTTAAATGATATTCTCTCAGATGAGTATTCGATTTAAACCAAGGTATTTAACGCTTTAAAAGCATTGGAACTAAGTGGTCGTAAAATGTAGATACGTAGGTTAGTACGGAGAAAGGTTTTCTCCTAATGCGGTATCATCTTTTACAAGCTCGTTTAAGCCTAGGCGCAGACTAGGTCAAACAAATCTTGTTACTTGGTGACCGATGTTTTCATGAGGTATTTAATGAACGGGAATTATTTCTTGTAGAATTAATCTGTGAAATGCACATGGAGTTAACACACAATCTAATCTCATGCGAGAGTTACTTTATGTAAGTGTACACGCAATCATGCGCAATTGTAGGTAAATTTCACGTAGGAAAGTACTTAATTCTAAAGGGAGGTAATTGTAATCAAAACGAACTTCTGCAACAAAATTATATTTTTAATTACGTTACACATAATTTGAAACCATAGTGACTTACTTTTGAAAATTTTACGGCCTTACCGCCTTATTTGTAAATATATATAAACAAGCCTTAACTGTTGAAGGTTTATCGTTGTCAGTAACACAAACTACTGAATAAGGCTAGAAATTTAATATTTTACAGCTAAAAATTTGTTATGAATTTAAACTCATAGAATTACAGTGAAGACTGATTCATTTGTCCATTAAAGGAATATCCTACTGAAGATATAATATAGGGCTAAGTACTCTTATTTATATCAGAACGTATTTGCATGAATACAGCTCAGTCCAATAAGAAATTAATACTTTTATTTACAATAGTTAATTGAACGAAACACATAATTTCCAATTGCACTGTTGCCAATCAATAGACTAGACGACACACCATACATTTTTTTTCTTTTCATATATGGCAATGGTGCAATTTAGCACATTCTGGCAGTGACAAGTTTTCTTTCTAATAAACAATTTCAATGACTAAAACGTATCCTGTCAATGTCCAGTCCCGTCGAAGTAAGTCAGGAGTCGCTTAGTAAAGTAGGTTTACTGAGGACAGTAGAGGACTCCTTGGAAGCACACAGTCCCACGCTTTTATCTCATTATCAGACACACCATACACGAAAACCACTTTATAGTGTAATAAACTATTACTATTAAACGACAAAACGTCTAATACACAATTTTTACAATAATCAAACAATAACTCAACTTCACTTCAAAAGTTCCCGCCAAAAAATCACACATCATAAGTTCTTATCGACGTTGGTAACGTTTGGGGTGGGGTGGTGTGAAGCAGATCAGGTGGAATTCATTAAAAAGTCAAATTTGAAACTTAAGTACTACGTAATTCGAATGTTAAATTTCCAAAACATATGAATTGAAGAATTCGAGAGCTACTATGTTGTTGAGTAGCTTGTTACTATGCTATGCTACTTGTTATTGTAACTACGTGTTATTGTTACTAAATACTATGCTATGTTGTTGTTCTATGTTGAGTAGCTCTGCAACGTGCAATAGACTGCAACGTGGCTGCCCTGCAGTGCTTGTATATCACATCTAGTATGTAGTCTCAAATCGACGACTATTGCCGCTATATCCGTCAACATTGACTATATGTATACATTTAACAACTCAAAAAATCTTTGTATTTTTTTCCATTCGTAGGTACCCTGCGTTATGAACCTTAGAAGTGGCAAGTGCAGCGCATTACAAAGTTGTTCGAAAGTGGAACTGCAAAATGCTTTACATAGAACGTGATTGCGGGCTCTGAGTTAGTAAACTGCTCACACTGAAAGAACTGGGAACTTCAACTACGTACGTTCACAGTCGAGACGTTGAACATTCAACTGCAGAATGTGTGTGGTTTCACATCGGGCACGGCGACAGACACCGTGCCGGTTGATAGAAGATATTTTTTTCCCGTTCTCGTATAATGCAAATGGTGATGGTTGTCCCGACTTCAAAAATCTTATTGTAAAACATGTTTGTTATCATTATAATTCAGAAGTACCAAGATGCATTGGGCCAAATAATTTTATAGGTAACGTTACATCGGTGACTTTACGCTTCCTTTTTGTTTTTTTTTATTACTTTAAAAGTAAAAATAATAAGATTGTACTTCGTCGTCTGCCATCCATTCTATAAAAAAACCCTAAAACTTTGTTCTTGTAATTGCCTCACTTAAATGCTTATTGGGTAAGTTGTTAAGGAGTTGCAAAGGGATCTGCAATCGTTCTAACACCTGGTTAGCTAATACTTAATATATTTTGTTAAATCGGCTATTTGTATTTTTTACAAAAGGTAAATTTTGATGAGCATATCGAATGATCCATATGTAATATATAATATGTGGTGAGTACTTTGCAAATATGGGTTTATTAATTTTACTGTTTTCTACTGTTGTAGCACTTTTTTTAGCCATTTTAACTTTTTAACTTTTGCCATAGTGCCATAGTGAGAGTGCATGCTGCATTCCCACAGCCGCTGGGCGCACTCGACTGGTTACGTTACCCCTCTCCCACAGAAGATTACCTTGAAATGTACTGCATATCCTTCTTTATCGTATTTCCTCAATGTACCAGAGTAGTGTATTTCCAGAGTCCATTCCCATCTCATCCTTTCCTTTCCTATTTTCCCAATCCATTCTTTAATCTGCAAAGATAGGTAGCGCATCTGGGGGCGTGCTTACGTTTGTCATTCTGGACTGAAGTTGACATGTATCGCAGATGTCTATGGACGACACGATCGACAGGATATAAAAAAAAATCGTTATAGGACTACGGTAAATAATATCATTTGAAAAAAGAAGTTTTATAATTATAATTCCGCTTCCCTGCTTATATATATATATATATATATATATATATATATATATATATATATATATATATGTTGCCAAGAAATATTTCATGTTAATATTTCACTTAATAAATACAGTTTCATGTTACCTACAAGTAACCTTAAAATAAGACAAGAGAGTGATTATTTGATGTGCATAAAGATATATTTTAATATGTATTCTAACATGATCCATCAAAACATTACCATTTTTTAAACTTTTTAAATTTCAATAAACTTTTAAAAAACCTATTAATTGATAAATGTTTCTACTTTGCGATTGAATATTTCAATTTCATTTTACTTTTTCTTCTTGATTTCGTATATTTTGACATCCTTCATATAACATTATAATTATAAAATGAATGACATTTAAATTAAATAATATGACCTAATAATCTCATGTATTTTTCCTTATATTTTTACGAAAAACGTATGTACCTATATATTTGCAAGGCAATAGACGGCGGAACATTGTACCCATATGAATTTGTTAACGGCTGCTATATATGTATATGTTTCATGCAAATAAAATTTTCATTTCATTTCAAAGGTGCAACCGATCAATTACCGAGGCCTCTAACCATGAATTCTATTCATTAATCTGAGTTAATCGACATTCTGTATAAAGTATCAAGTATGTAAGTGGTTAAATTCTGTATAAAGGACGTTTCATTACAAACGTTTCACACTCTCTGGCGCCGACTATGAAAATAATTGTAGGAGAGCCGTAGTCGCCGTGCCTGGTTGGTTTGAAAACTCCCTATGTCTGAGGAAAGTTCCTCGTGTCATAATAATGTGTGGGGTAAAGTTACCCTGCCGAAATTAATTTCGCGATTTCAACTTTGAGATAATATTGACGCTTCGGAATAGGAGTCATATATTTCAAAGTTAGTGATAGTTATGCTCTGACAAAGTGATTTCAAGGTAAGTATAAGCATAGGCTGCCATTTAATCGTCTACTGAGGGATACGAGCCGCCTCATGGACGTTTATGTAGATATATATTTTATTCTTCTTCTTCTTCTTCTTCTTCTCAGCCCTTGGACGTCCACTGCTGGACATAGGCCTCCCCCATTGTCCGCCATTTAGACCTATCGGCAGCGACCTGCATCCAGCGGGTGCCCGCAACCTTTATGAGGTCGTCTGTCCATCTAGCAGATGGACGTCCTCGGCTTCGTCCGCCGGTACGTGGTCTCCATTCGAGAACCCCTCTGCCCCATCGGCCATCGGTTCTTCGAGCTATGTGCCCTGCCCACTGCCACTTCAGCTTGCTAACCCGAGAGGCTATGTCGGTGACTTTAGTTCGTTGATTTTATTCAGCGATTGAAATTTTGTGGGTTAAATAACGGATTAAATCGTGTATTTCGTTGTTTTGTTTCACAACGTGATCCTCGAACGAGGTCCTGAGGACATTTAAAGAAGAACAAAGTTATCGCCGTCTCGCTCCTCAATACACCACCGCAAGCCCGCAAGCCATTTGAAGAAAAAATCAAGACTTTAATTTCAAGACCTCCATCGAAGATAGTTCCTGTTCCGCCACTCTACGGGTCCTGTGGATGTGAGCTACGCCGACCTTCGTGCACAACGTCCCGCTCAGCAGCGCTTTAGGGTGACCACTCACCACTGAAGAAGAAGAGGGCGCCGTTGAAGGGACCGGAGACAAGAAAACATACGGACCGTTCGTAAGGGCCGTTCGTGTGTTTTCAAGTCAAGAAAAGTTTTTGTTAATCATTCGAGCCGAGTGATTATTCTGCATTAATTTGTAGATCATTGGAGTCGGATCATTTGCAATAATTTATGGTATTCGTTGTGAAACAGCTGTTATTATCTAAAACACGTTTAATCACAAATATGCCACTCCTTATTTTAAGAAAAACGAAACCAGTGGGGCGTGAGCTACTTAAATATGCATTATTGTTTTTCCGTCGTGCAGTTAGCGAACTGTGTCACGGGGGTAGTGGCCCCAGCTGCTTACAAAGACTGGAGTAACGATACTACACTTTTGGCGCGAACTTTTGCATAAACCTTTATACAACGCCAGCGAGAAACTGGTCGCTTATAATTAAACTTTGAACGAACTCCGAATAATTTACTTTGTCCCGTCATCTATACTAATATTACAAAGAGAAGTTTGCGGCTTTGTAATTCGTGGGGATAACTCTTTGTTAACGCCAAAGGCGATCCGGATAACCTATTTTAATTTTTAGTTATTTGAACAACAATAAATATATATAATCTCGATATATATTCATGAATTTTAAGCGTAATTAATTATACAGAAGGAGGACTTAATTCGTAGTGGTATTCTCTGCACGTTAACTTTTAGTTAAACAAACACAACGTTTTATATTATAAGTGTGGTCTGAACGCGGATAACGGGTCACCGATATAACTCAAAAGCTGATGATAGGTTGTTCAATGTTGAAAGTTTTTTTATAAGTTATTAATATTTTGTTATCCTATGCGCAGTTGGATTCTAGACACGTCGCCTGCGCTGTGCCCGCCCAGGCGCCGCGCCAGTCTTATCCTATACCAAAGTTGTTTTTGTACTCTTGAAAAAAGATTTGCCTCGTATTGCTCTAATACAATGTTCTTGACATACGATACATCATCAATTCATCATCTAAAGCTTGCCTCAAATTACCAAGAAATGTGGAAGATTTATTACCTTCTGTCGGGGCTCACTTCAGCAGCAGCTCACATCGCCAAATTAAATTCAAAGAGTTCCAAGAGTTTTTTTCAAGTGGAGATATACAAAATGCTTGCATCAGCTCAAACTCGATGGTTCTCATTAAAGGCATGCGTAGATTGTGGTATTGGTGGAATATACTCCACTAAAGGCCTCTACCTGACAGAGTCTGACTTTTCTGATTGGATTTGGAATAATCAAGCATTTAATTTAATATCAAGAAGATAATAATTTTGGTTTTCATTGTCTAAATGTAACTTTAGTAATTAGTTTTAATGGAAGATTAGTAGTTGGTTTACATAACATAATGTATTAGTAGGATTTTTTATATAAATTTAACATAAATGTTGTTGATTTATAATAAAATATGTTTCATTTTTTGATGAAAATTTGTGGGGTATCCAGGTTTTCTTCTTCCCAAATTAGAGGTCTTTGACCAAGGTTTTTGGGTAATTTAGAACATTGGCATTGGCAACGCTAGCGCCAAAACCCGAGTCTCGTTCACTTGGGTCTTGGAACGCTGAGATGTACAGACGTGTTCTACTGAGTTGTGCCTCTTAATAAAATTTCGTTAATAGTATTAACATTTTGCATTTAAATTCAATTAGTATCTGCTCATGGATTATTTAGTAATTGTAAAATCTAATAATGAAAGGTGTAACCTTTAATTATTATTTTTTTAAATTTTATTTACTTTTGATTTCTAAATATATATATTTTATATTAGTTGTCGTATTTCAGATTTTGCACTATTTCAGTTACATATTGTATGTAGGTGGTGTATCCTGAAATCTTAGTTTGAATATACCATAAATAGTTATTATATATACGTAAATATATAATAAATACGTTGTATAATGTACATATACAACAATTAATACATACACGAATATACACAAACAGATAATACAATATTATAAATACAATTAGTTCATTTTTATTTATTTTTTAAGCTTTACTACACATAAATGTCATACTCTAAACTCCATTCAAACAAAGAGGCGAACACTGCTAGTAGTATAATATAAAAATATGTGTACAAACCATGAAAATTATTAAACTTATAAGGGTGACACGGGCCCTGTAGTATCTATACTCGTAGATTATATATCTTCTATTCAATGGGTCTAACTTAAAGTTCAATAGGATCCTAGCCTAATCATATTCTAATGATTAAGAGGGTAATTAAGCACTATAATGATTACCAAACCGAGTTATTCACTTTGCTTAATTGTCGACAGACCTCTATGACGCGATGTGCTGACGCTCGACGTAATTAAGCATGTAATTAGTGTACTGTAACGCAATATTTTAGCTTATCCGACGCAATAAATGGTCGCTGAATGGAGTTAATTGTGCTATGCAATACTGTTTTACAATGAAGTGTCAATAAAACATCCAACGTAACGAACTCCTCATACGTTTTCATTGGTAGGTAGCAGTAAAATTAAATTAGTATCGGTTTTATTCACGTAGTGAATAATGACTTGGTTATTATTCAGACCGTACACGAGACTATCATATCTTACGACTCTGATTGTATTTTGATAGTAAGATCGTAGACACATCTGCAGGTTTTCAATCTCTAGGGCTGCGAACTTCAGAGAGCTAGTCTTCCATCTATAATAGCTAATTCATGGTTAGTTAGATAGCTAACTAAGAACTAGTTACCTATAGATAGTTTCCCATTTGTACTATAAAAATATAGCCTTCCACAAAACATATTTCAACAGAAATTTCAGCTTTTAAAGCGCATTTAATGTCGTCGGGCCGCTTGAAAGTTGAGTGGAAGTCGGTGAACTTACAGGGAAACGGCATTCTGCGCTTTTTGATACTGGAACTTGGACTATCTACTTTGTTCGTTCCACTAGTTTTTAATGGCGGCGATCATTTTATTTTAAGTTACCTAATTTGCGAATTGGCTTAGTCTCTAATAGTCGTTTTTTTATAGGATTCTCTAGTCAATGACGTCAATTGATTGACGAGAACATTCGTGAAGAATATGAGTTTGAATCCTGGCTTGTGCTACTGAGTTTATACTTAAGTTCGGACCTTTTTAATAACACTAGCTCTGCGGGATATAAAAATGTTCGTGAGGAAATTTGCGTGCCCGGAAATTTAAAAAGTCTGGTGCATGTGTAATATCTACCAATGTGTACTGTGCCTATGTGTTGATGGCCTAAAACCCACATGTAAATGCGAGAAGAGGCCTTTGTCCTGCTGTCGGATGTTATAGGTAAGATTATCACTTATCTTATCTTTTGTTGAATCATTAATAGGTATGTGTCTGGAGATTGTTTACAATGTCATTATTATTATTTGTGTTTATGCTGTTGGCAAAATAATAATAAATAAATAATTCGTAGTCAACTAGGAATCCTTGTGGTTTCAAAGAAATAAAGAAACCATAATTTCTCTTGTGCTTCCCACATTAAATGTCTATCGGTTTATATTTGCCGGTGTAGACGTGTATCGCGAATGATACTTTCACCAAGTAGATTTTAATAAAATCTCTAGGTCCCGGTTTTATAATAATAAGATACATAATTTTTTTGTAAACTGCAGAATTAAAAACATTTATTTATTTTTTCCTGTTTTCATATCAATACCTGAAAAAGGTTTTTAATACTTTGTACATTTTTTAAACCATTTGAAACCTGAGTATTTTTTCTCATAATAAGTAAACTTCCCAGAAAATTTTCTTTTGGAATCGAAATCGGTATAACGCATTAGTGGAATTAATGTTCCGCCTTTCAGCTTTGTCCGGGAGGAAGCAAATCGAAGCTCTTCCGATGGATTGAATAAAAGGAAATCGATAATTCCCGGAATGGCTCTAATACCCCACTTATCAGTACTAACGGAATATAATTCCAGTCTCTTGCTGATCGATAACGGTTTTAAGCTCCTTAATATTTATCAGGATTGCTTATAACTCAAATAAATGTGATTTAGGTAACTATTGTGATGTCTGAGTATGATTTTATGTGATGATTTATAAAGACAATCTACTTGTGTTTAAAATCGTTCAACGTTTAATTTCAACGATAGCTAAAGACATAACATTTGTCTGTCTGTTTGTGCAAATAAATACGAAATAGTTATTTGATAAGAATTGTCTGATATATCTGTCTAATATTATATTATAGTCATACGTAGAATATACCGAAATAATTTATTTTCTACATAAACAGTTTACAAAGGGAACTGCTTATTATTTGCAAACATTGAAAAAGATAGCAAATACTTATATTGACAGTTAAATATAAAAAGGGAAATTATTATTATATACATAATGTGTATTATTATAGTTTATGATATTTAACTGTTGCTGAATAGTCAAAATAAAAAAATGAAAAAGCAAATACATAAATAAATAACAGAAGTGTCCAATGTAAAGATAAAATAATAATATTCTAGAGAGAGACTGATTTGGTTTCCTTTTTTGGATGTCCAGTTACAATTTACCAGTATCTGTCCAGTTTCAAATTTGACTTTTCACTGAATCCCTCCTCATCTGCTTCACCCCCCCACCCCTAGAAATTGCCAACCATATAAGAACGTCTGGTGTGTCATCTTGTCTATTCCCATATCGATGGTCCAAACAGATATTGAAAATTTTTTGACTGATAGAAAGCTAAAGTAATGCAGATTGGTCATAGGTTATGTTTGGGTTGAGCGAAGTCAGGGCAGGTCGTACCATCACGTTCGCGGACGAATGCGAAAGCGCACCCGTGACCCTGGCGTCAAGTGACCAGATGGAACACCGTGGGGTTTTAGCCGGTAAGAGTCCGGCATAACCCTCCGCCTATCCCCAGCGGAAGGGTATCTCATGCAAGATTTCCCCACGTAAAAAAAAAAAAAAAAGGTCTTACCATCACGTGGGACCGCTTGCTAATCCGCCTACTTCCCTATAAAAAAAGACGCTAGTATAAAACAACAAATTAAATAGTTGAGTCGATACTCACGATTCAGATACATTAATACATACTTAACTTCTTTGCATCAAAGAAAGTCTAAAATTATATCTAAAAAACCGTTATTTTTTCTTAAATGGACCTAACAAATACGAGTATATTTCAAGAGAAATATAATCTCTTGCCGATGGTATAATTATACCGTAATTACAAAGATAACTAACTACGTGATAGTATCAAATTATAAGTATCAAGTGAAGTGAGGGTTGAGTTTTTCTTTGATTAATGTTAAATTATGTGGTTTAATAGTTATAGTTTATTAAACTTAAAAGTGCCCAGTGTTGTGATAAATAAATAAAAGCGTAGAAAGACTGTATTTTTCGTGTGCTTTCAAGGGATCCAACTCTATCCTCAGTAAAGCTACAGTAATTTTAATGAGCAACTCCTAACTTGCTTCGACGTGACTGGACATTGACAGGATGTGTTTTAACTTATGACAGTAAAAAGAAGACATATTAAACAACAGTTAGATTTACAGTCGTACGGGGGGGGGGTCAAGTAATTTCAAGGGGTCAAGTAATTCTTGACAAGAAATGTGTAATTTGAAGATTATGAAAATTCGTTCACTATCGAATGTTTAATGAAATAAGTATTGCAACTTACTGCATTTTAAATGATTTATAGTTCGCATTGACAGGTTTGCATTGCAATTAAAAACTTTCATCTCTATAACGACATTATAAGACGTGCATTATTTCTTTCTCTTTAGAAAGTATAGAAGAATCGTCTTTTGTTTTAGATGACTGAAATTGCTCCCATTTTTATTTTTGCCTATAAAAATCCATTGTGCCGTTAAAACAGTGAAGGATTTTGTGTACTAAACTGGTATGAAATAGGTCGTCAGTTATTTTATACATGTAGACAGCTATGAATTGCTTGACATAAAATAAATTGTGGATTTTTTTGCGGGAACTCAAGAATTAAAGTTGAGTTTTGTTTGATTATTGTAAAAAATGTGTCAATTTTGTGGTTTAATACTAATAGTTTATTAAACTTCAAAGTTTGTTTCGTGCGTGGTGTTTGTGATAATCATATAAAAGCGTGGGACTGCGTTTTTCGTGTGCTTTCTAGGAGTTCTCGTCAGTCCTCAGTAAACTTTACTACTGTTTTACTGAAAGACTCCTGACTTACTTCGACGGGACGCGACATTGATAGGATACGTTTTAGACTTTGAAATTGTTTATTACGAAGAAAACTTGACACTGGCAGAATGTGCCACCTGCACCATTGCTATATACGAAGAAGAGAAAACAATAGATATTGAATACCTTCTTGTTTTGCCAAGACAAGATTTTAAAAACATTTTTTTATTTTATTATGTTTATTTAAACTTTAATACACAAGGAAATATTATACAAAAGGCTTAGTATATACCTAGTGGCATTCTTTGCCACTAGGCCAGTATAAACCTTTGGTTCAACAGAAATACTATACTTTATGTGCGTACGAGTATTTAAACCTAAAATTTGCATAATCACATAATACTGTGACACAGAAGACTACCTTGAAATGTACAGCGTTTCCCACTTCATTATATTTCCCCAATGTATGTACGTATTTCGATAGTAAGTAAGATATGCCAGAGCCCATTCCCATTCTATACAATCCTATTCCTCCCCATTTTCCCAACCGCTTTCTCTAAATCCATTTCTATATCTCCAAAGGTAGGCAGTGGATCCGGGGGCGCGCCAACGTTTATCAGTTTGTACTGATGTTAGCATGTATCGCGGATGTTCATGGACTACACTGTAGTCACTACAGTATCCAGTTACCATCAGGTGGACTGTATGCTCGTCTGCCGCCTTCGTCCATAAAAATATATCTAAGAAAGGTTTTGGAAGGTAAACTATTATACTCCTAGATTATATTATACGTAGTTATAGTATATTCTAATGTTGTATGCTATTAAAATCTTCCCAAATACATTTATTTCATGCCTTTAAAGAAAATGCTGAACTTTGTTTTTTGCCTAATCGCAAAAGAAGTTGGCAAAAAAGCACGTATTTTAGTAAGCATTAACAGCAACGGTTACGTAAAATCAGAAGTTTCGTTAAGTCGCCCCATTAAGTCGGATAACAACAACCTATTACGTATTTGGTAGGGGGGGGGCAGGATTTCCACGAACCGAGTTTTCCTATCCTACCAGTCCGCATTCGATCGCCGCCCGTGATACGCGTGTGGAACATCTCTCATCATTTTGGAGGGAAAACTTTTATTACGATCGTTAAAATGTGAACGTTCAGTTTTCAAATTTTTCTATTATTGTGGAATAGTTGCGTGCAGTGGTAGAACTGTCGAAAGATGTGGTGCGATGATTTAGAAACATAAATTTTGTGTTTATTATTTGGAAAGTTGTGCGGAGAGAAAAATACGATGAAAGGTTAGTTAAGAGAAATAGTTATTTGTAGTTTTCGTTGGTTTTACATTTTTCATATTTTCTATATTTTAATAACTCGTTAATGAGTCATTGAGGTTTTTCAATCTGAATAACTCATTTAATAATAACTTGTCTTTAAACGAAAAATAGCAAATGGACAGCAAATCATTTTCAATAAAACAATTTTTGAATAAATTAAGTTAATAATTGTTAACTATTTTAAGACTCTTGTATGTTTATAGTCACCACAGAACCGAACTAAACCTAATTAATTCACCTTTAAATAATCTGTCATCAATTTGCTGCACATTCAGTATTTTCTGCTGCACAATTAATTGTTTCCCTTTAATCATGAATAAAACTAGATACTAATTGTATTTTCCACTTATTATTTGTGTTTTTTTTCTTTTTAAGTTAGTTAATAATACTTTATTAATAATATTTTAAATAGTTTGAGTCTGTAATTTTTATTTACAATCCGTCTGCGTATGTCAAAATAATTTATTGATACATATTCATTATAAATTATAATATTATAAACAGAATAATTGTAAAATGAGTATCAATACACACTTTGGCTCTTCATTATAACAATATTAAAATGTCGCTTATATTAATAACTAAAAATTGATCTACGAAACCAGTAGGTATTTTTAACTAATAAGTTTACAATTTTTTGCACATTTTATTAAAAAAAAAACATTTCTATATGATTTAAATATTTATTGACTTTAGGGTAATTGATTATTTATTGATGTCAGATTTGGTTTAAAGCAAAAATAAATTATTATATATCAATATAGAGATTGTATTTATTTATTTATCTATTTTTTGCACTATATTGTACAGAGGCGGGTTTAATGCCTTAAGGCATTCTCTACCAGTCGACTGTTGGTTAAATATGATATAAATAATAATAAAATAATATTCTATTTACATAATTAAAAATATATAAATGTTCATACATACTAAATAAAATCAACATTTTGCATTCTGTATCTGCATTTTGATTTTTTAAGTATTTTATTTTTTCCCAGAACTTTACAACGAGTATAGATAGGGTACACTGTAGGTGTCATATTCTGTGTTAATAAAGAATTTCTTATCATTGTTATAAAAAATCGAAAACTCCCTTTCTGCGATAACCGTCGACGAAGGTCGCTTCCGATGCGCCTACATTTTTTGTTGAAACGTTCGCACCGAAAGTTTGTGACAATAACCGTTTGATAAAATTTTCAGAAAAGTTTGTAAGCTTCAATAGAGAAGATAAATCATCATAAATGTTTATTTAACCAAAATGATAACAAATTGAAGTAATCAAATCCCAGTGTAGAAGTATTCCGAAATCTCGAGATTATATTTGTTATTTGGGAAGAAATTCTATATTGAAGATATAAAAAGAAACGTGCGAAGTCAGAGCGTTACGCGAGCACTGAGAAATATGCAAAAAATGAACATTGCTACGAATTTCAAATACTGTCGACTACGAATGTAATTTTGTTCGCAAAACAATGTTTTCGCAAGCGGGTCACAGGCAACAGGCAGTAAATAAAACGGCAGCTTGGGCTATAGACGTGGCTCACAGAAGGATAACCAGTTAGAATGACCCCGCCATAAACTATAAACTGCTCTATTAACTTAGCTCTCACGGGATTGTTATACCACACCTTAATTCATCTATATTACTCCCATATTAATGTAGTTCATGGTTTTGCAAACACAGAACTTAAGTTTGTGAAAAAATATTCTGCATGTATTTTTCATTTCATATGTCATTAATATTAAGTAGTCGGTTAAATTCACCGCCTTTTTATAGTGAAAATAAAGTGTTGCCAGAAATATAGCACGCTAAAATCATACGTTCAAAAAGGCCGCGAACTTTACCGACTATCTATTATTACAATTTTTAATGTCACTAGCGAATAAGATACATCATCTGTCAAAATACATTAGTTTTAGACTGTATATTGTCGGTTTTAAAAGTTATTGAAAACTAAATATTTTTTTTTTTGTTATTGAAACTTAAATACAAGTTATATAAAAGCGTTGTTTTTAGTTATTAGAATTTTTCTTTGCGTTTATTAAGTGCAAAATTGTTTTCCCCTTTACTTTATAAAAGTTACTTAAAAGTATTGGGTTATAATTGTTACCAAAAATATAACCTAGGCATAAATATTGTTACAAAGAAAACATTCATAAAAGTTCCTTAAAAAGAAAAAAAAAGAAAGAAAAGAAAATATTGATATTAATATTTTTACATTGTCACTTTAATAAGAGTTTGTGTTATTTTTGAAATAAATAGGTAAGCATTTTAAAAATATAACATATATTCGAAATATTCGCCATTTGCTTTTATATAATCTTTCAAACGTTGTGGACAGTTTTAGATTGAAACGGCACCCTTTCTATGAGAAAATTGGCAACTTACGGAATGTTTTAGGGATACTATATTATCATGACGTTTAGAGCATGCCATGCTCTCTAAAACAGACCATAAATGATAATCGAGCGGTTTAAGATCGAGACTAAATGACTCTAAAGACTGGTGTTTTTAGCTATAATGAAGTCGGGAATATTCCTTTCTAGCCACGCCTGTGTTGAGCAAGTATTATGACCTGGTGCTGAATCTTGCTAAGAGGACCATTCCTGGTTATGAAACAGGATGTTGTTATGAGGCTACGACCTTTTCAAGAATCGTGTCTTGGTACACTTGAGCCGACGTTTTAACACCTTTTTCACAAAAATAAAGATAACTCAACGATAAAGGAGTGCCTTTACCGCTAACACCCCACCAAATCATCATTGAAGCCGGATAATGGCCACGTTGCATCCTATTGACCAATAGAGCAGCTTCTCTAGAGTTATGAGCATAAACTCGATCATTCTGTTTGTTAAAATGTTACTCAAAGTGAACATTTTCTCGTCCGTAAATAAGATTTTTCGGTAAGCTACATTTGCGTACCGCTGAATAAGTTGTTTTGATTTGACCACACTATTTTTTCTTTAAATTATCAGTTAAGAAATGACCAGCGAGTTCTCTGCAAACAGCAAGTTTTAATTCATTTTTTAAAATACGTAACATGGTTCTGGGTGCTATATTCATCTCTCTGGATAAAATCTTTTGCTTCTGGACGGGATTTCTTCGGATTCTCTCCTTCACAACTTTAACTTCACAACACAACGTCTGTTTTGTTCGAATAATGCATGGACGGCCAGACCTTTTTCAGTCACAAACAGAGGACGTTTCAATGCTAATAGCTCGCTCGGTACACGAACATTCGGCTGGACAACCAAGCGGATGGTGAATTTTAAAAATTGCATTTGTCTCCATGCCTACTTTGTGTAATACAATTACAGCATTACGGTTATTTTTATCACTCCACTCCATTTTAATATTAGTATAATATTTAATAATGATTGGCGCCAAAATGAGAAAAAACATTTATTTTTCACGTGAGAATGACAGATTCCAAATTCAAATGTTTTTTTTTATTGACATTATTGTGACGATGTTTATGGCCAGACTATATAAAAGGGGTTAAAGTATGAAATTGCCGTTTTATAGTAATAAATACTTTGAATTGACATAAAACCTTCATGGTGTGAGATTTTGGAGGGAAATTTTTTTCACATGATACCTATAGGTTCTTGTTTTAAAAAATGTGCAACATTCGATTTTCGACTTTCAATTGTTTTTTTTTATTCAGCTTAGACGGGAAAGATGGATACTTCGAAAATCCGAGTAATCTTTGAATACGAGTTCCGACGCGAAACTAACGCGGCAGAAACGGCTCGCAATATCAATGCTGCGTTTGGATAGGAGACTGCTAATGAACGAACCGTGCGTTTTTGGTTTAAACGCTTCCGTAATGGAAACTTCGACTTGAAGAACGAACCACGTGGAAGACCGCCCACACAGGTGAATAACGCTGAATTGAAGGAGATGGTGGAAGCCGATCTGAGTCAAACTACCCAGGAATTAGCGGCATGGTTTAACGTTACCTTACCTACAATATTGACTCATTTGCATCAAATCAATAAGATAAAAAAATATGAAAAATGGGTGCCTCATGATTTGACTGATCTGCAGAAAAAAACGCGTGTTGAAACTTGCGTTGCCTTGTTGAATCGGTACAGAAATGAAGGAATATTGGATCGAATTGTGACATGTGACGAAAAGTGGATTCTATACGATAACCGAAAGCGAAAAATGCAATGGCTGACCCCAGATCAAACGCCGCAACAGTGCCCTAAGGCAAAGCTTACCAATAAAAAGGTAATGGTAACTGTTTGGTGGTCTATTCATGGTGTTATTCACTATAGCTTTCTCAGGTCTGGTCAAGCAATAACAGCAGATGTTTACTGTGCCGAACTTCGAACAATGATGGCGAAACTAGCAGTGAAACAGCCCCGACTCGTGAATCGATCTTCACCATTATTGCTCCATGATAACGCAAGACCTCACACTGCACGAGAAACCGTTGTAACTCTACAGGAGCTGCAGTTAGAAACCATACGTCATCCTCCGTACTCGCCAGACCTTGCTCCAACGGACTACCATTTTTTTCGTGATTTGGACAATATTCTACGTGGGAAAAAATTTTCTTCCCAAGAGGCAGTACAAAATGCTTTCACACAGTTTGTCTAATCTACATCCCCAGAGTTCTATCGCAAAGGCATAAATGAACTTCCGATTAGAAGGCAACAATGTATAGATAATGAGGGTAAATATTTTGATTAAATAAATATGTTACATTTTAGAAAAAAACTAGTTTTAATTTTTCAGTACAAATCGGAAATTTCATACTTTAACCCATATATATATATATATATATATATATATACATACATATATATATATATATATACATATATATATATATATATCGCTTGATTATAATTGAAGCACAAACTATAAAACAACTATAAAGCCGAATGTTACCTCATATCGCAGTCTTGCCTTGCAGTCTGATGGGTATTAATATGGGAGATTAAAATGTTTTTGCTTTTACTGAAATAAATAAATTACTGAATTTATTTGTCAATTTAAAACAAAACTCTTTACCTATTGAACTGACGTCAAAATTAATTTACACGTGAGCTAGACTGAACCTATAATAAATTAATAATGGCATTACGTCAATTTATTGGTATTGGAATTTAATAGAATATATTTTGTGTTGACTTGATATTGCTAATATGAATATTTATACAAAAAATGTCACGCTCTAACTTTTCCATTTCAAATAAACGCTCTAGGACTGTTCTACCTAATTTATGTCTGTGTGCATCTCGCTCAGCCTGATTTATTATATGGCCAGTACGAACTACGAGTACGTTACACTAAATCTTAAAAATAGCAGCGAAAATCGCCGACTAAATAACCTTAAAATATGCTTTAAAGTTAGTAAACCCGCTTTTGGAACGGGCTGTTGTTGACATGTTTAGTAAATTCTAGCCGAACCTTTAAATCTTGGTGAGCATTTGATATCAGATTAAAACTTTAATGTTTATGTTTTAAATAAAATTTTGGTGTTATTCATAGAATGCTCAATGTTATTAATAGAATTGCCCTGTATCCAAGAATGTGTGAACAATATGACTTGATTAATTTAGGTTTGAGAATAAAATGAGCAACAGTATTCAATTACCACCAAGTGGACTTAATTTATACATTTATTTATATTTTGATTCAAAGTATGTTATTTTTTTTATTTTGTTGCAGGATCAGCACTATATATTCTCATCATCACCCTAACAGTAGTTCAAGCCACGAATACGGCTGACAAACGCCCGCACTTCGTAGTGGAACCACCATCGCGGATTCTTTGGCCGTCGACGCGCGGTGCGTACGCTGCATGCCGCGCGTCGGGACACCCATCCCCCGACTTGCATTGGGTGACCGCTGAGGGACAACTTCTCACTACTATACCGGGATTAAGGTTAGATGCATTAAATTATCGTAATTACAATGTCACGCTGTTAAAATTTCAAGCCATGAGCACTGTGACAACGTTCTTAGATAGATATATCTCTCTCATATTGTGTTGGTGTACAATAAAAAGTTTATCTATCTACCTAGATATCTATCTATCTAGAAATCTATCTATCTAGATATCTATCTATCTTGACATCTATCTATCTAGATATCTATCTAGACATCTATCTACCTAGATATCTATATATCTATCTACATAGATATCTATCTATCTAGATATCTATTTACCTAGATATCTATCTATCTAGACATCTATTTACCTAGATATCTATATATCTAGATATCTATTTACCTAGATATCTATATATCTAGACATCTATTTACCTAGATATCTATCTATCTATTTACCTAGATATCTATATATCTATTTACCTAGATATCTATCTATATATCTATTTACCTAGATATCTATCTATCTAGATATCTATTTATCTAGATCACCAACACAATGACGTGTGCAAAATAACAACTTAATTAACATGAAAAATATAATATAAATATAACAGGCAGCCTCATCGCCAAAGCGATCTCTTCCAGACAACCTTTCGGTGGTAAGGCGATAATAGATATCAAATAAAAGTAGATGTAGCAATTTTTATATTAGGTATTTATATAATTTTTATATTAAATTCGCGGCCTTTTCATAGTGAAAATAATAAAGACTTTTTTGTTTTACATAAATATGTATTGAACGAAATATTGTCCATTTAATTCGACTATCTGTGGCCATTTTTCTGGTAGAGCCATTATCCCATCGCTATAAAATATTTGGGGTTTCCGAGTGAAAAAATTATTTAAAGGCTTCTCTTAAATGTAATTTTGCTCCATTTAGAGAATTTTGTAAAGAGCAGAATAAATGATAATCCGAAGGTGCCATGTCTGGACTGTATAAAGGATGCGTTAAAACTTCCCAGCCAATGTACATCAATTTTTGTTTAATCATCAAATATGTATGGGGTTGAGCATTGTCGTGATCAAAAACGAAAACTACAACTTTTCTATTCATTAATTCTGGGCGTTTTTCTTCAAGAGCTTGTTTCAATTTTACTAATTGCTGATAGTAGAGATCAAAATTAATCGTTTGCCATGTGGCAAAAGTTCGTAATACACAATGCCTCTCCAGTCCCACCATACACGTACCTAATATGACTTTTTTCGGAGTGTGGCCTTGCTTTGGGACTATTTGTGATAGCTCACCTGGATGGATGGATCGATTTCATTTCGTTTTAGCAACATCTGGCATATGGAAATTCTCTTCACCAAGTTGCTGTAATTTAAATTATGCGGCACCCAAACATTGTTCTTTTTACAAAATTCAGTTTATGCAGGTGATCCAATACTGTTGAGTGGTGAATACTAAGTTCTTCCGCAATTTGATGACTGCTTATGTGTCGATTTACTTCAATTCTTTCAATGATAACATCAACATTTACCTTACAACATATCGTGGATACGATTCGGTGAAACGCAAATGATACAATGATACAAATGGTGAAATGATACAAATGTGAACCCGGTTTGTTCTTTGTTGTTGGGATGGGATTGTTCTTATTTTTACAACGCACTTCTTGGATTCAAGCTTAATAAAAAACAGCAGCAAACCCAAGATTTTTTTAATAAACCTTAGCATAAATCTTGCAAACTTTTTCCAACTTCCAAGCACCAACTAAATCGATCTTACCTAGATTAATTCAGGATTGGGAATCAGTAGAGTTCTCGTAAAATGTCGAGGATGCGAGACGCGCCGCGAGACGGGTCCATTAAATGAACTACCCTAACTTTATCTATATTTCACAAGAAAACCGATACGAACCGGGTGTGTTAATATTTACTGCCAATGTCAGAGTGGAATTCTTTCATCCTATTATGCTATTAACACAAAGTTGAAAACCTCTTTCTGCATGAAATACATTAGATATTTAAGTATGTAACATGAAGTAGGTTTTGTAACAGTAAGCCGAACATTTCGAACAAATACGAAAAATTATAAGTCAAAAACATTTAAACATACTTTCAGGGTTAATTATGTTACATTGTTACCACTCTATGTTATATCAGCGTTTGGTCACGCTTGGAAATACGAAAATGGCTAAAAGGCATTATTTAATTAGTACTTAAGTATTTTATTTTTGGGTTCAAGTTTTCGTCAGAGTATTTACAATTAAATATTCCAAGGAATACACCATACTAGGAGTCATATCCTAGGCCATGAGCCTAGGCCATCCTAGTGTTTGCTTTTTCCTAGTGTTTCCTAGTGCCTGCGACGTTTAAACTTGTTTGGCAGAGACGTTACCTACTTTTAACTTTTGGATGGCTAATTAGTTAGCGGAACTCGAACTCTACTAATCAAAGTGTGGTAAATCACCAACATTACGGATAAGTGCTTGGAGATAGGCAGGATTAAAATTCATTGGAAATTAAAGTTGATTTGAATTTCGCAAAACGAATTCTATTTAGGTTAGGACGTTCGTAACACTGTGAGATTGTGTACTATAGAGGGCTACAATAGGGGCACACAATAGGGCTACAATACAAGCACCAACTCCGGAAAGTTTTCGTATATTCAATGAAAATGTTTTTATAATATTTTTTTGAATATCCACATTAATGAAACGTGATAAGGAAACAATGCACAGTAAGGTCCTTCTCCATAACTATATATTCCAATACATATATTCCATTAGAGAATTTTAAAACAAAAGAATTCGTTTCACATCGAACTAATTTTTCATTCGAAATTGTTCATAAGATTTCGTATTATTTAAATTAAATCTTATGATAATGATATGAACATCGTCTAGATTTATACATTAGTGATTAGTACATAATGTATTTATACATAACGTATTAATTATTTTTGAAAAGCATCGAAAAGCGGTGCAGCCTCATTTCCTTGATAAGAAGTTTTTGTGTACAATGTTGTGTTTTAGACACTATACCGCGAACGCTAAAGTTGTGGAGTGAACTGCCAACTTTAGTGTTCCTACTGAGCTTCGACATGGGGTTCTTCAAGAGAGTTGTGAATAGGACCCTGCAAGGGCCACTGTGCACTCTCAATTGCCCTTTAGTAGCAGGTATCCATGGGCGGCGGTGACCACTTACCGTTATGTGGCCCGCCCGCGCGTCTGCCAACTCCTCTATATAAAAAAAAAATATGCGGGCAAAAATACAAAGTCTAAGACTCAAGCGTGTTGTAGTTAATAATCGCATAGACGAGTTCTGTATTTTTATTAGGACCTTGCTTAGAGTATGCCGACAACTTCTCTGGAGTAAGTTGGATGTTACGACATTTATAAGTTGGAAGACAAAGTTTATACAGGTTCGGTGTAATAAAGTATTAACTTGGAACTTACAAAAGTACTTAAAACTGTTTTGTAGTACAAATATTATGATTTAAATGAGGTATAAAATAAAACGACCTTTGCGGAAACAACAAACAATATAATATTTGTAAATTCCAATTCTATTCCACGATATTTATCAAATCTTATTGTGAACTAGAATTACCACAGTTATTCCATAAACCTGGATTGGAGCATGACCTGAAGAAGAAAGGGGTCGTTCAAAATTATTTATAAACTATTTATTTATAAACCTTTTAATTTTATTATATACCGATTAATTGGAAAATATCTACATACTCGTAGGTGCGTAATTATTATTTTTTCTAAATGTTCCTGAATAATTTCATTAAATACCATTGTGTCTAGAAAATTCCGTTTTGCTAAACGTAATCCCTAGAGAGTGTCTAGAGAGAGAGACAATAAATAAAGATAATAATGATAAATTTATTCATAGCTTACAATTGAACAACGGAATAAATTTAATTCAGCCAACTTATTAATATACATCTGTTGCTTGAGTCTTCCAGTAAAGAGAAAACCCCAATCCAATTATGATTACACATATTAATTATACTGTATTATTTATGGTCAATTTATTGTGCTAATGTTTCATAGGTTTCCCAGACACTATTAATTCATAATAATGAACATTTTATTTAAGTTTAAATGTTAAATTATTTAAAAAAATATTATAACCAATGTCGTTTACATAATATAAAAAAATATTTTTGTCATTAACCTAAGTTTTATTAGTTCAATTAATTATTAAAATTATTTGTAATTATAATTATTAAAATTTTACTAAAAACGTGGTGTAACTGAAAGTATTATTTATATACGAATACCTAGCTCATATTCGAAAATCATTTCTCACCGGTAAAGTATATCACTATTTAGGTTTACGAGGCTACCCGCATCATCTTTAACTAACCTTCCACTTACCCGCCCACAAATGATATGTGGGATAACTAATCCAACTTCTCTCTCAGGAAACGGCTAATAAATTGGCCGAGTTCCCGAACAGTCCGTCTACAAGTTCTGCTAGAACGTGTCTGTTCGACGTTCTAGATGTGTCGACTCGGGAACGTCACAATGTTTAATTTCGACGAATGGGAAACCCTAAGCGCAATTCATTATTGCACTCTAATAATGTAAATATGTAACATCCTTTCAAAATCAAAAAAAAATGTATGAGTTTGTGAACATATAACACGAAATAATTTATTTTCTTTTGTTAAATAGTTTTTATATATTACTGAATTTTGTTTTTATATATTTATAATTTACTGAATTTAATTAAAACTTGCAAAATTGTCATTTTTTTTATTTTATTCTTACAAAAGAAACGTGTATTGTTTGCCTAAACTTGTGTAGTTTTTTTTATTTTAAGCTAATTGTCACAAGCGCGTTCTATACACGGCGCTTAGCTTCATATCATCTTTGAGAACAGCTTCAAATGTTTCTGTTTCTACTGATTGTGATATATTAACACTTGTAAATTTTTTTTTTCATGATGTCAGCTGTATTAACGTCTCATCCACTGCAGAACACAAGCTTCACCTAGAAAATCACTATGGGATTTCGGATCATAATACATTACGCGGACCCAGTGCGGATTGGTGGACAGACACATGCTCTAGATTTTTTTGCTTGCATTGCTACTTTTAGCTAATTTTTCTTTAGTACACATCATAATATTTATATGGTATAATTTAATGTCATGTGCTGTCGAATGTTGATAACAGAATTAACTGATTACTCTAGTTAATTCTGTGCGAGAATAATACGAAATGCCTGCAACAATAGGCAAGTTTTGTTACGTAGGTAGGCGGAATGTGCGTAATATGGAATGAAATACGTGTCGTTTGTTTATGTGAGCTAATGGAATGTATTGTTAGAGTTGATGGAAGATAGACGGGGCCAAAGAGTCTCAAGATTGACATTCCTTTATACGATGTAATATCTCCCCCGTGTTACTCCTGGCGATACGAGAACGCAAATGGTGTTTTCTTTTCCTATCACCGAGTGTTATAGGTAAATATTGACAATACATAATATTATTTAATGATGGTAAGGTACGATTGATGTTTCATTTCAGAATGTTTACAATATATCATCTTATTCATAAATATCTCAAAGGAAATTGTACATGTTTGTACGTACCTCTTTTATGTGTATTATATTTTTTTCAATGGAAAAGTTTACTCAAATTTTATGGAAAAAGTAACTCAAGTTTTCAGTGTCCACTAGAACTTGAGGGGGAGAGTGCACGCTACAATCCAATAGCCGCTGGGCGCATTCGATTGGTTACGTTACCCCTCTCCCACGGAAGACTACCTTGAAATGTACTGCATTTCCCACTTTATCTTATTTCCCCAATGTACATACATGTTTGGGGTAGTGTCACGGATGCCTATGGGCTACAGTATCCACTTACCATCAAGTGGACTGTATGCTCGTCTGCCGCCTTCGTACACAAAAAAAAATAAACTTGAGTTTTCACAACGGAAATTTCTTCGGAAATTCTAATCGGTTTAATCCTGGAAATTTTGGTAAATAATACTTTAATACTTGAAATACACAAGCTTAGGTCGTATTTCAAATGAAGCTGAGTTTTATCATTAAACTGTAAATGTAGACTGTAGAAATAACCTTTACACATAATTAATTCAAATGTTAATGTTCTGATAATTGACCTTCACATATTAGAACACCATTCCGTCGGTATTAGACCATTCAATTCGTTTCAGAAACCATATTCTGTTTCAAATATTGCCTAAAATTTCGTACACAAAGTAGCGGGAAGCAACTTACTCCTACATATTGGCAAATTAAATTTGCATTCATCGAAACTTTATTCCAAAGACACAAGAGTTGTTCTTCAATGATTGATTTACTTTCGAATAATTGTTTGAAGTTTTCGTTTCAGTCGTATCGGTGGAATAGCACCGTTGTTGACTCTACACAAGTTGGACAAACTTTGAACACCTCACCTGTGAAGCTCAAGTTTCGTTTGTTTAAACCGTACTTAGTTATTAATGTGAAGATTTACAACGCTCATTGAAGGTTGTAGAGAATAAATTATTTATTTTTATTTATTTATACTTCATTGCACAATATCGTACAAAAGGCTTGCTAATGCCTTAAGGCATTCTCTACCAGCCAACCTTTGGGTTGATCAGAGAACTTCAATTTGGAGGTGCATGAAAGACATAATTTAGATGGTGTGGTAAAATAAATATAACAAATTATTACATATACGTACATACAAACGTATACATATAATTCTATTTAAAATACAATAAAAACACAAATATAGAAGCGAATTGCAGGACCTGAACGTGCACACGCGTTTTAACATAAAAGTGTTTCAACATTCACTATGTAGCTGAGGTATAACTTAAGATTTACCAGTAAAAAAATACTATTACAATAAATAAATTACGATGTAAAAATTATATCATATTTTTACCGATAAATATACCACGTAAACAACTATTTCGTAATATTTCTAGGTTTTATGGTTAGAAGATACTTGGTAAATCTTAGGTTTTACTGAATAATCTTAGGATTCACCATTGTTCGGGCTTTCACTTATATTTATATTTATTTATTAAACTTTAATCTCACTGTATTTTATTTATTTTGCTTCAAAAGAAATACTGATCGCTGTCCATCATACGCGTATTTATTTGAAGTCTATAAAAATTATATATAAACATTAAACTATATTAAACTATTAGTCTATAAACATTTCATGTTTTATCAACGGTTGTCAGTGCGAAACATTGAAGCATAAAATTAGATTTTCATGTCAATATGTATATTAGGCTTGAATAGAAAGTTTACGTAGGCGGAAAATTGGCCGTGATCGAGTATCGCGAATATCTATAGATAACCTGTCATAAATGTGATGCGTTCTTGATGAGATAAGATTGAAGTATACGAACATGACAAGTATATGGGATTTCGTTAGAATATTATGTTCTTATAATATCCTGTTATAATTCTGTTTTATACGTAGTTTGTGATCTGAATTTTCTTAATATTTTGTTTACGCTATAAAAATATATAATAGTAAATACGTTGACGGTCATCTTCGAAACCATACAATATTACTATTGATTAATGGAATCTTTATTAATATTACTTATTAAAATAATATTGAATAAATCAATGTATAAAATGCAGGGTTCGTAAAAAAACGATATTTATAATAAATATCAAAATATCTGATATTGGATATATAATAAAAAATTAGGGTCTTTGAGATTAATAATAATCAGTCTACTTAATCAACGTTCAACTAAATTATAATTATAATATTTAGTGTTGGATCATTGACAGTGATCATAATTTATATTTATGTCAGTATAACAATTTAAAAGCGTGGGGTCTGCCAAAATTCTAGTTTTGACGATAAATATCAATTGATATATATTGTGACATATATCATGATATATTATATATCAGCGAACCCCGATTGGAACTAATGAAAAATTTCTAATTATCGTCTTGTATAATATAATGTATACTAAATATTTTATACTAATAGTGTGAGTTTTTTTGTATTTGTGTAAGAACTTATTTTTAAAAAATTTTCCTTTTTAGGAACTTTTATGGAAGTGGACGAAAGATATATTTTGGTTCTCTAGGAAGTTACAATATTTTTAAAACAATAATTCGATTTTTGGAAAAAAATGTAACTGAAAAACATCACATGGTTACGAATTAATGCTACAAATACGTGTACAATAAGGTAGTATATTACATGAAGAGTCGAAGTAAGTACCCATTAGCTCCCGTTAATACCGCTATAATTAAACTTTCCTGGAACTAAGAAATGTTTGGCCTTACACTTTGCGCAAAAAAGTAATTAAGGCAGGTAATTAAGGCTTATAAATGTTTAATCTCAATTTACACAAATTATTAATTGGGTATTAATTATTATATAAGACCCAAATGTACATTAATCGGTATAGTATAGGCTGTGGAACAAACTGCCTCAAGAGGTCTTTCCATTGAGCTACGATATGGGGTTCTTCAAGAGAGCTGTGAATAGGATTTTGCAAGGTCGGCGGCGCGCCCGCATACCCCCTGGTGTTGCAGGTGCCCATGGGCGGCGGTAACACTTACCATCACGTGGGACCGCTTGCTCGTCCGCCCACTAATCTATAAAAAAAAAAAATATACATATAATAGATGATAAGATAGTTTGTACAGTTGGTAACAGTTCAACTTTATACTCATAGAAGACAACTTAAGTAATAAGTACTAGAACAGATTATGTATATTGTACGTACACCATCTACACATGGTGGACATTGTATTTCCTCTCTACCCAAGGGTTGTCTGGCATCTTTTTTAGCGATAAGACCGCCTTTCGTGCATTTTGTATCTACAATGTTTGTTATTATTTTGTTTTGGTGTGCAATAAAGGGTTTTATGTATCTAGAACATAATAGTTTTGAATAGATACATCAGCGTGTTGTTGACTGTACAAATCACTGACTAACGCTGTACAAAATTGACAGGACTGCTTCGCGATATGAACAGCCTCTAATCGAATTTGTTTTAACTGGTAGTCACGCTTATGTTTGTATTACACAGGCTGTTTGTATTTGTATGTTTGTATTATTTGTACATTTACACCAGGCATGTGCTGGGCGACGGACGGCTAGTGCTGGGCGCCCGGCGGTCGATGATGGACGCAGGTGGCAGCGGAGGTGGGACGATTCTACGGTGCAGAGCTTCCAACCGGGCGGGAGCTGTGCTATCCAGGCCGGTTCTGTTACAGCCAGGTCACTACAAATATTATTATGAATGTAGAAATATTTATCTACGCATTTTTATAAATAATGCCTTACAGCATTATCTCCCAGTCGAGCTTTGGACTATGCGGGACTACTATACTTCATAGTAGTGGGGGAGTAAATAAATGTAACAAATATAAAAGATCGAAAAAATAACGAATAAAAAGGATAGAAAATGTTATAGGAAAAAACTTAAAGGGTTCCAGAGTTACTGTCAAGAAAATATATTAATTGAATTAAACGTCATAATTTCTAATTCAATTGCTATTATTCAAAATGTAGCAAAAAAAATATAACTCAATTCTCGTAGTTCCCGCCTGTTATTGATTGTCGTGTTTCGTCTTCCGTCTTTCACTTAAGCGCGGGATATAATGGAAATGATGAAAACTGTAAACAACGGACTTGTGTAATAAACAGACGGACGAGAAGAGCGCAAAACAAATTACAACTTCGAGTTGAGTTGGACCAATTAACTTTCTGTTACACAGCGAGGGAAATATGAAAATAAAATGAGAAACGGCCCACGGCTGCGCCGGTTTTTTACGCGGGAAAACTTTTAATTAAGGGATCAAATGACATTACAACAAGGTAACTTTTCTCTTGTTCAGGGCGAAAAAATCTCGTAACGTAGGTACAGCGAACATTACGATGAACGCCCGAATGCCGTCATACTGCGGCCTAATTCTTTATTAAGGCTTGTTAAAACTTACTTAGTTTTCCCTTAGGGCGGTGTAAGAGCAGCCATTCGTCCTTACTAAGTTGAGTAATGTGCTCTTTAAGAAGTCAGTCAGTGTAATGTATTGCCTACGCCGGAAACCTTTGCCGTTCGTAGCTAAAACTTCGTGCAAATATAAGTAAAGGTAAGACCAGGTTTTATAGTATGATTAAAAGTTTAATGGTCATGATAAACTAGTTTAAAAAGACAAAATATAAATGCTAAGTAACTATTTGAATTATCCCAGAAAATCGTAGACTAATAACAATTAATTCAATTGAAAATGTGAAATTTATCTATTGACCACGTGAATTGGGTCTTGTTAGGTACATTTTTATCTTCATATTCTTTTTATGCAGCCAGAATTTTAATATTTCAGAACTGAATATTTTCAATCTAATTACTCTTCCACGGAAGAGGGACTTTGCAATTTTTAATTAAAGATTGAGGGACATTATGTCTCTCATCGGAAAAATAACTTCGTTATGTCGAAGTCGTTTTTTTATTGAATACCAAGCTTTTTAATGTCATTGATGTCCTTTGCTGAATACGCAAATGGTTTTTATTTAAAAAATAATTAGTTCAATTCTTTTTCATATTAATAATAAAACAGAAAATAAAAAACGAATATTCACAGAACATTACTATAAAGATACTTTTTAGCAGAACGTCAATCGATATTAGAAGTATACGAGATTTTACATATATTTCTCCTCACTACAAAAGATATTATATAGATTGTAGACACGCCTTAAAACGATGTTTAGAAGCTTTTATCCAATTTGATTGGTTGAGAACGTATTAAACCGGGGTTGAAGACTGTATTAAAGTTGAGTTTGTTTTTTGTAAAAAGGAGGATTTTTTTCATTAGTTCATCATTCCAGTACATTTTCATTTTAAAATTGTATTCGCAAAAATATTGAACGTGTTTAACACAAAGATATGTTCGGTATATGTGCAAGTGCAACTACTCGTATAGCTAACTGTATTGGTGTTGAACAATGAAAGACATTTGCCAACAAAATTGTGTTATAATGAAGTAGCGCGAGCAACTTTAGAACATCCTATCTGTTGAGAACTTTGCTCAAGTTACCGATTTTATTTACCATATTTTAATATTTTCCTCTACAATGGCGTCGACTACAAAGGAAGAATTGAAAGGCAACAAATGGGGGCGCAGTAGAAGCTTATTTTCATTCAAATGAGTTTCGAAGAAAGTATTCGACACTTTGATGTTACACTTTACTTGTACCTGCTTCAATTTAACATGGAGTTTTTCAGTCAGTGAGCGGATCTATTAAGACATTTGCTTTGTTAAGCGACCCTTTGCCTCCGCTCTTCTTCATTTTGTATATTAACATAATGTTTTGTAAGTATAAGAATATTATACACATTTCTCTTCTGGAATAATTTAAATAAAAATTTATGAACCGGAATTCTAAGAAATAAATGATATCACATATTAGTTGAAATTTTGTAATTTACGAAATATAAATATGTAATTTTTTATATTAAAATTGGCAGGGTAGACGGCCGGCCGACCTGGTGGTTACCGTCGCCTATGGTCGCCTGCAGTACCAGGATGATTACAGACGCGCTGCCTGCCCTGTTCACGTTTAATTCATATAAACAGTAGACAAGTACATGTTTTATTCACTCATAGACAACATTCTCTGATTCGTTCAAACTTTTAACAACACAAAACGTAAACCTACCTAAAAGCTTCCAAACCTAGTCAATAATGTTCAATAGTTAGTAAAATTGTTGCCAGTTGATTTGGACAGTAGTTTAAGTCAATTAAACTAAACTTTTAGCAATTCTTGTAATCAACGTAAATAATTAAAATACTTTAATATAAAAATGTATTCCGTATTGAATAAGTCAATAATGAGACCGGTTCGCAAACAAAGGCATGTCGGGCGCAATTATTCCTTTATTTATTATTCCATCTTATTTTTGTTTCGTATTTCTTTCTTTCAGCAAGTTAAAAAGAAGTCTCCAGTTACGCATTATTAAAATGAAAGCGAAGTTTTGCAGGCTTTTATATAAGTACTACCTTTAAGTCAACAAATGGAATGTTATTTACATATTTTGATAACAAGTAGGTACGTTTTTATTTAATTTATTTGCGTGAGGCACTTTGATCATTGGGAAAAAGCCAGAAATATAAATGTATACAAAATATATTGTGACTTACAAAGGCTCCATTTAAATGTTAAAAGTATTTTTTTTACTTTCTGAAGTATAAGTTAATATGCTACTGAAGTAAAATTCACAGACATATACAATATTGTCCTATTGCATTGCAGTATCATAACAGTACATAAAGTACCGGGTGTCTCTGATCCCGTTACATGTGTGTGTTAGTAAATACAATGATCTATTTATGCGTTATATGTATATGATACTGCCAAAACTATACATAAAAAGGATAATTTGCTATTGACAATTTCCGTTTCTGAACGAACGTGAAACAACGAACTTGTACGACATCAATTTTAAACATATTATAACATACTCAATGACGTAGGCCAGGCTGCGATAAACTTAAGATTGATATAATTAAGTTAATGTTTAGCGCTCCAACAAAAGTTTTAACTAACTTTGTACAAACTTAGATTATCAATTACTGTGCACATATACAATTAGCCCAGATAATTGAAAATAGAATGTAATTACATTACTTGTGGCAATACATAAAAATGTTTTTACGCAGTGGAAGACAACATACTCTCACACACCTTACGGCAGCTGATGCCAGCAAAAGTAGGAAGCTCCGTCATACTCCGATGTGAAGTGTCTGCTCAACTCGGCTTAGTTGGTGTGACGTGGCGTCAAGACGGGTTGCCATTGGCTTCAGGCTATTTAGGAGCTGGTAAGATAATTGTTAACATTTGACTTGGTTCGTCAATACGACAATCAAAGCGGGTGACTGTAAATATATTATGTAAACAAATATTTAGAGCCAGATGCACGGGAATTGTAGCTTTGATCTTAAATTCAATGACGTTGCTATATAAACCCAACAATAGTCTCTAGCAATACGAAATCTATAATAGTATATTGAACAGCATACTCGTATTACATGTCCAAAGGAATCCTTCCACAGGAATGAAATTAATGTTCCCTATATGCATCAACTTCATTTCCCTATATAGTTATAGCATTCCCCTATATAATTAATTATGGTACATAGGTAATATTATGTACTCGCCGATTTATTTTTTATTATATAGAATTAACGATTTGAATTGTAGCGACGAGCAGACAAAAGTGGATGGGGACATTGGGGTAATAGGATAAAGAGGTAAATGCATTACATTTTACGGTTGTCTTCTTTAAGAGAGGGTTAACTTGGCCAGTCGGCTGCGCCTTGCGACTGCGATTGCAGCGTGCACCCTCTCCCTCCCAAATTAATTACCTTGTTAATTAATGAAAATTAATTATCTTGTTATTACATTTAGGACAACATTTATAGATGATAAATTGTGTTAGATTCTCGCTGGGTGTCTGGTGCTGGAGGACTTCTAATGGGAACAGATCTAACGCAAGCAGATATACAAGCGGAATACTCGTGTGTAGCGTTAGACACTTCGAGTCCCACTATCACACTTACCACTGACGGTCAGTTTCTAAAAAAACTTCTTGATATTTGCTTTCAACAATGTAGTCGTTGCTAGTGGTACTTTGTTCTTTTGTCAAATGAGCAGCTGGTTGTAAAAAGAAAATTGTTTGAATAGATAGCAGTTGGCTGGAAAACTTTGAGGTGAATTCAATTGAAGCTCGAGCTGGAGATACTGTGATCCTACCCTGTGTCCTACGCCACACGACTGCACATACTGTCACGTACGTATAGAATGCTTCCTGTCCATCATAACTTTGCTTGAATGTGGACTTAGTGGATCTATGCCGTACGATGGGTACTATATACTGGAAATCATTGAATTTATTACTTCATATCAGTATCGGCCTATAACGTCCCAATGCAATGCACAGGCCACCCCTAGTAGATCACAAACTGAAAAACTGACATCTTTCAATGCTGTAGATAGCTTCTCATAATCGTATTGCCAGTATCTATTTGGTAACGCGATAGCGCCCAGAGGCCTGTAAATATTTACAATTAATGAATACAACAGGAAGAATTTCATCAGAATACGGTAGAATTAGGGTTAATCAAGGCTAATTAAGAACATTCTCAACATCTTAATTAAAATATACGAACTGATTAAATCATGTTTTCAATGGCTTCTATTTAAACGGCCAGTAAATCATGATCAATAAAAGAAACTATTTTTGAATAACAAAAATAAATATGTAATTATTAATTACTATTAATGTAATCAGTCATCACAGAGTCGTCGGAGTCCTGCTTCGCGGTACTCCTGTTCCTCCATTGTCACCAGAGAATCTAACCCTAACCAACTTTTAAATTTGCTGCCATCGATTTTCCGCCCATTTAGTATTTCTTCTGTTCATTTAATTGTTTTTCGTTTTCAATTATCCCTTTATACAAGCTTTTATTCAACTTCACGAGTTTTAGTTTGTTAAGGTCAAATAGTCTCAATCTTAATTTTGTTTTATGTCAAATTGTTCCCAATTACTAATACTAGATTAAGATTTATGATTGATTATTAACACATATTATGAACATTTTATATGAAAATAAAAAATATTATTATTATTAAATCTTGCAAGTCGATTTTAACCCATTGTCGGTTGTACCTTGAAATTTTACACATTTATATAAAACCCATGACAATACAATAATCTGATGACATTGACCTGATGCTACAGCTAGGAAGGCTAGCATACGGTGGAACTCCTCAAAGGCGATTGGTAGACGTGTCGTGTTTGGGCTCATTTGGCTCGTAGTTTTAATAACAATTTAATAATTATTATTAAAACTTAGTGTCTTATTGTAGTACCAATTTAATTAATTTAATTCCACATGAAACATCAACAAATAATGTAATGACTTCTATGTTTATTTTCTTCTTTTTAGTGCATTTTAATAGAAGTTTGCTTTTATAATTTTTTTTTAATACGTTTAATTTATTACATTGCTCTGATTGACCGTCAGTTGGCAGCGGCAAGAGGTGGGCGGGGCTTGGTCGGCCGTGACTGAAGGAACTGCGCGAGGGACGCGAGGAGCCGCACTGGTCTTCCCCTCGGCTCGTGCACATGTTGCCGGGAGGTATGCGTGCGCTGCCGCGCCTGACTCTCCCACCAGAGTCATTGTGCGACTCGCTGTGTATGAACCGCTCACTATTGCTGTTACGCCCGATCCATTGGTGAGTATACATGATTATTGTACCAATATAACTATAATATAGATAGGAATATCGAGAGCCTTATTTGGATAATACCATACCATATTATTAGCCGTGTCTTCCACGTGTCCATCCAAGACTCAGCACCACACGATCTTCCGCGCTTCTTATCCAACCGGAAAACTTATCCAAGTACATCGTCTAAGTGGACATTGAATATAAAACTTCTTTCTTTCATGTTGAGTCATCGTTACTTCCACATTATTTCATGTCGTTACATTCCTGTTGATTCGCAGAAATCGTATTCAAAATTTGAAGAAATTGTTTTAACAACATTAATTTCTTTCTTTTAGTTCGAACCTTCTTTGTAAACCTTTTTTTTAAGTTTTCTCTTATAGAGCATTGTTTAGTTACACATTAACATCGCATTAAGGTAGATTACTTAATTGTTAGAAAACATAGCATTTATAGATAATCTAATAACAACATAATCGTCATCCAGATGATAGGCACAGGAGGCAATGGTTACTTCAACTGCTCAATATCGGGCGGACGCGGCGGAGGCGTCACCATCAGCTGGCAACATGAGGGACGCCCACTGCATGCGCCTCAGGCTCGTCTCTCTGTGGGCCCAGTACGAGCTCATCACGTTGGACTGTATCAGTGTACCGCATATGGCCATTCAGATTCCGCTGTCGCCGGAGCTGAACTTATTATTGCTGGTAGTATTTTAATTTATTTAATTTCCTAAGGTTTTACTTTGCAGTAATTGTAATCTTAGCTGACCCAGTCAAATTAGCAGAAAATTAGTAATAAATTGTAAGCGTAAACCTTTTTTAATTGTTTATTTATTGGAATTGTTTGACCGTATATTATGTACAGTCAACTTTTGAACTGGGTTTCAGACAGGCCGCCACGACTTGTGTCTACGTTCAGTGAAGCTATCACAAGGATAGGACAAAGTGTAGCGTTAAGATGTGCCGCCACTGGAGTTCCTCCTCCGCGTATAATTTGGACATTAGATGACAGACCGTTACCATCCGCTCCGGATAAGTAAGCATCAGTAGAAATATTATCATCAGATCGCTTGCTTTTATTGTCATTTACCTTTTGCCTTTTGAATGACTTTATATTCTAATCTCTTAAATTTGTAAATACATACCAGTATGAACTCGTACATACAGAAAAGTAGATGAGTTTGCATGCTATAAACTTTGTTCACATATTAGAGCCGTCAGTAAAATTTTGTTACACTTTCAATGAATCAATTAACATAGTAAGCACGGTGCTGACCTTGCTTACTATGTTAGGTGAGGCTTGAGTTGCAAGCAGCTGTGCCTGCAAACTTAACTATTTTGTCTTGTGTACAATTTGATTTAAATTATTCCTAGATACCTTCATTATATTGTCGTTTTTAAAATAACGATAATATAATCGATAAAATCTTCCAGGTATAGCGTTACCACAAGAGCAGAATCTATGCCTGGCGCTGACGAAGGAACAATAGTGTCCACCTTAAGTGTGACAATAAGAACTGCGGATGAAGGTGGAAGATATGGTTGTAATGCTACTAATTCGCGTGGTTCCCATGCCCATCATGCAAGACTGAATGTATTTGGTAATCATGTTGCATTACCTTCTATGAGTAATAAGTCAAAGCAGTGCGAATTATTAATGTATTTGGATGTTATTCTCAGGTCCGCCCAATATTAGATATTTGCCAGCAATACACGTAAAAGCTGATACAGATGTGATATTACATTGTCCTTATTCAGGATATCCTATAAAGTAAGTAACTTAAGAAAAAGTGGCTTTAATTTTGTTTCTAAAGTTTTCGTAATTTTGTGCTAATTTTGTAGAGAAGTGATTTGGCGCCGAGAAGACGGTTCTTTAGTGGATGTGGCTATGGAACCTGGCGATGAACGCGGCATATTAAGGGTGACCTCAGTAAGAAGTGCTGTGGCTGGCGGTTATACCTGTGAGGTACGAGCTGAAAGTGGGGAGTTAGCTCGGAGGACTGTTCGAATAGATGTGCACAGTAAGTATATTACTGAAATTGATAATAAATATATAGTTTTTCTTAGGTTTTCGCGATTACTATACATAGCAATTAAACAACTTTGAACGGTTTAAATCGCGTATATTTGACATTATTTATATCCCGACGTTTCGAACACTTTGCAGTGTTCGAACCACGAAACCACCCCACGAAACCCAACCATTACATTCGATTTGATAATCCACAAATCCTCGCTAGAGAGACCCGATTCATGCCAAGAATGTTACGCGAGGCTATTGAAATCAAGAAACACCCAAATTTCAATAGAGAAGATGGTTGGCAAGTACCACCGGCTTGGGATCCAGTCATTAAATTAATCAAATCCCAAGGCCAACGCAATACTGCAAGACCTCTGGACACCGTGAGTGAATACTGCGTGCATAGGGAATGTTATGATTAAAAAATCCAGATGGTAGTTCAAAAAATTTCAGACGGTAGTCCTAATAATTTCTTAATAACTCAAGTGACAAATAAAATCAATTAGTCACCCCGTGACCACGTCCACTGCAAAGTGTTCGAAACGTCGGGATATAAATAATGTCAAATATACGCGATTTAAACCGTTCAAAGTTGTTTAATTGCTAAATATATAGTTGATTTAGTAAAGACAAATATTAAGTGTTAGTTAATATAGATTATATAAAAACAAAATCAAACTTGTTATCAACAGAACCACCAAAAATTACACCTTATCACTTTCCCGAAGAACTTGAAGTAGGAGGTAGTACACAAGCTACTTGTAGCCTCATATCTGGCGACAAACCTATACAATTTACTTGGCATAAAGATAATTTGCCAATTCCACCTGTTTTAAAGGTAAGAGCTGCTAAAATAGATCATAATTATAACTGATATATGAAACGACGTGTACAGTGTCCATAATTTACAGGTTGAACAAAAAAATATGGACTTTTTTACGATATTGATTATACAAGACCTCACATCTGCCCATACTGGTGAATATACTTGCAGAGCATCTAATGATTTTGGGACTGTTAGTCATAGTGCTTCTTTGACTGTCAAAGGTATTTATTCTTTTCTAGTATTGTTGGTTTCTTTTGAATCTGTAGTTATATTTCTTCAATTATTAAATCTGTAGTGACATTACTACAGTCGTCTATATCTTTTGAAGAATACATTTTCTATGATGACCTTATATGGCTTTTTTAAACCCCCATTTACTATGAATTATTTGAATAGCGTAACATGTAAAGCAGTGTTCATACATAGAATCGCCGACTTGGGTGTGGCGAGCTCAGAACACTTCGGTGTCAGCTGGAGCGGCACTCCTCTTACCTTGCTCTGCCAAAGGACAACCGACCCCTAGGATTTCGTGGGAATATTCTTCTGGTAAGATTTTATACTTGTACAATTGTATAATTTTGTAGATGTTTTTAATTCTTTATAGTAAAGAAAGTAGAAAATCTATTACCCTATTTGATGTGTACCTGTCAATTGATCCCAAACAGATCTCAGTTTTCTCTAATCTCTACGATCATTTTATCTACCTCTGCTAGCTCTTTTTTGTACCATTTACTCTTGTCATAACTTCAAACGCACGGGCTCAAAATTATTGCTCTTTGCTTAGAGAGTAAAATCACTCAACGTTTAAGTGGAACGTTGACCCAATTAGTGTATTAGTGTATATAAGCAATGTTTAAGTAACGTGTGTTATTTTTGCGGTTGTGTGTATACAGCCTATCCCGTGGTCATACCCCGTAGAAAGAGCACCAGTTTCGTCATAATTGTATAATTACTAACGAAGTAATCAATTTTCCGTTTGAAATAGACGGAGACAATTGGCGTCATATACTGTGGGGCCAGTCGGAGTCGAGCGACACAAGCGTGGGCTCCATACTGTCTGATGGTAGCGTGTGGTTGCGCGCCGCGTCCCCTTCCCATGAGGGTTGGTACAAGTGCACTGCGCGGGCGCACCATGCCGTTATACATCATTCATTTTATTTGGATGTTAGAGGTATGTAGTGGCAGATTAATGTCGATATTAGATGTATGTATTGTAGGTTAGAATTAGTGGTATCTTGTCTTGTAGTGGTAGCAGAAGATGGTTGATGCGACGTTTCGGATTTATTAGAGTTTTGATTGACACAAACTGCGTCACACAATGTTCACTACTCGTATGCACCATTATCTCTGCCTCATAATTATTACAGGTGTGCATTTAACTGAAGATGAATCACTATTAACAGTCATCATTGTACACAGTATTGATGAGTTTAATAGTAAATACTATCTAACAATGCTCTCATAATTTTGCCTCTGCTCATGCTTTTATCATGCCTCATAATTATGCCTTTTCTCATGCTTTTATTTCTTTCTTAATTTTTATGTGCATTTATACAGTACAAGGTTTCAATGCAGTTTTCGTCTTTATCATGTATGATTATGGTAATAAGTGATATTGTTTAACAACACTGATGATTCTTATTCTCATATCAGAGCCGCCAAGACTAACTCGTGGTGGCGGTGGGGGTGAAACGCGGTGGGTGGTGCGGGGATCAGCGGCGCGGCTCACGTGCACCGTAAGGGGGGAGCCGGAGATACACGTGCAATGGACCCATGACTCCAGACCTTTGGCACTGCAGTAAGTACAACGATGGATTTACTAATTTGGAATACTAATTTTGAAGTGTATTTTCAAGCGTCTTATTGTTCAGTTTTTTCCTGTGTACGTTCTGCAATCAAAGTATTTAATAAACACTAGCGGTGCCCGCCACTTCGTTCGCGTGAACTTTATATTGGTTCCCGTGGGAACTTTATAAAGGGTCTGGACGAAAAGTACCCTAAACGTTAACCCGGCACGTGAGCTCTCATAATGCTAAATTTCGTTAAAATTTGTTTAGGAGTTGTGTCGTGATATGGGTTCAGACAGACAAACAGACAGAAATACCATAAATTTTTGTTCTTGTATCATTTGTACTTTGCTACGATTTTATTAAATGTATAAGATTTACGTTTAATACATTTAACTGTTCAGTCGCGATATGTTCTCTTTCAAAATTGCCACTTACGAAGTTAAAGAAGTTAAAGTTTAAGGGCAGGAACCTTTTTAACTTCTTGATGTCCTCTTCTTTATTTCTAGTTCTATCATAAAATACCTAGAAATTAGACATTTCCAACGAATATAACAGATACTGAAGCAAATATCCTTTATGGACAATTTTATTAATACCGTTTATGGTGAAACGATGGAAAAACTGTCACTAAAGAATAGTTGTTATCATGTGTTATGTAAAGTTGTAAGAGAAATCTCACAACTAGTTATTTACGAAATTGCCGTTTTATATGGACAAATTCAAATATTTTTTGTATGAAAATTATATTGCACTTTTGCAATGCACTTTTGTCATTTCAATGGAGGTTGATTGACGCCTCTGCCGTAGAACTCCTAGGGACGGGAATCAATGAATTCTCTGAAGGCGTTTTTCATTGCCTTGTCTGAGTTGAATTTTTTTCCCTGTATAAAGTCATCCAAATTCCAAAAAAAAATGGAAATCACGAGGGACAAGGTATGGCGAGTACCGTGGGTGGCGGAGACTTTCCAGTTGAAGCTCCTGTAAGTTCGAGACTGTCCGTCGTGTAGTGTGTGAGCGAGCGTTATCACGGAGACGTTTGGAATTTTGTTTAGCTGTGTCTCCTGGGTTCAACCATTGTAATGAACGTTTACGATTATCATACAGGATCAATTTTTCATCGCAAGTGACAATACGATTCAGAATCCATTCATTTTTATACCGGATCAGCAAAGTAAGGCAAGCTTCGACGCGTGTTTGCAGCTGACTTTCATTAAGCTCATATGGTACCGACTTTCCGAGCTTCTTCACTTTCCCGATTTGACACAAATGTATAAATATCGTTTTGTCACTTACGCCGAAGGCTGCCGCTAACTCAGACGTGGTTTGAGATGAATCCGCTTCCATAATAATGGATAATGACTAAACTCGATTTTAGTCTTCGGTCGTCGACCGTGCTTGTTCTTGAGGTCGAAATTTCCAGAACGGAAACTATCAAATCATAAACTCACCGTGTCTTCGTTTGCGGTGTTCGCTCTGTATACATAGTTGATATTGCGTGCCATCTGTGCTGTGTTGCTTCCAAGACGGAACTCATGTGCGAAAATAACGCGAATTTTTAACTTTCCAATGGTCACAAACACAACGATATCTAAGCAAAAAGTAGTTTGACGGAAAACAAATGAATAATTTATTTTGAACAAGAACGGCATAGCTTTAAAACGAAATTAATTTGAATTTGGAATTCCTAGGCAAACATAAGATAACTAAGTTCAAAATGGCCACTATGAACAAACGGCAATTTCATAGGCCCGGCCCTATCATTCCTATCATTGCATTCTTGCTACAACACTCTTAGTCTGTCTTTTAATTGACTTCATCTACTATCCGTGCTTCATATTGATTATATTCGGTAATCATTTCCCGATAATGAAAGATGACATTGATATTGCATCAAGATGGCTTGAAACTGATCTAAAAATAACTAACTAACTGAACTAATCTAAAACTGATCGCTTGATCTAAAATCTAGTAGTGATTCGATACTATTTTGCCCTGGTTATACGAATTTTTTTAAGAGTTTGGACTGAATTGTTCTTTGTTAGTGGTGCAGGCGGTGTGGAAAGCCGAGACGCAGGCAACGGAGCAATCACTTCAGAGCTGACGATAACGCAAGCAGGGCCCGAACACGCGGGCGAGTACCGCTGCCTAGCAAGGAACCTATACGGCAGCAATGAGCTCAAGTACCGCCTTTTTGTTAAAGGTGAGTTATAAAATGAGACAGAATTACTGATCATAATTGAATAAATATAGTTGATGAAACTGCTCGCAACTCTCGACGTGGACTACCCGCCTCTTCAGTCAGCTTTAGACCATGGTTGGTGCAACCCAACCGAAACGTCGCGTCGAGTAAACATAACGTAAACATTCGCGTTAAGACCCGTTTAAATTAACAAATATGTGTGAAAAACGCGAAAATCTCAAATGTTATAATTGAAATTGTTGCTCATTTGTTTGTTTGTATCTTCTTTAGATGTCATAAACTAAAGTGGCAATACTATATAACAACAGTGCCGATGAGGAAAACGTGTCCTTGTATGGAGTCCATGTACGGAGAATACAGAATGTGGTGAACAGACTTGAAGAAGATTCCCGATAGTGGCCATGAAGATTCCATGAAAAGAATCACATCCAGCTTATCCAGCTTATCCAGCAGTGGAGAGACATGATGGTATGTTATGGTAAATATCGGGTCAAATAGCGAACAACCTGTCCGAGGTGATTGTTTTATTTTATTTGGTGATTTAAACTGAAACTAATATAGTACTGTTTAGCGTCACATACCCACTTATTGATGTAAGTCGTTATCGAGCTGCAAAGAAACTTGTAGTCCTCTTCTTAATCTATTCTTCATATATATGCAATTTACGTTTAAAACTAATGAGTTAAATAATATCTGTCGATTTGTATAGCTTATCTGTATCGAATGGTTAGACTAAATTCATGTCACGTTTCCAGTAACGCGGGCGACTTTCATGAAAATTTATTAATCGCGCTAATTACGACCAGCTAAATCCTATTCGTATTTGTTGACTGAATCCAGACCAAATGCTACAAAAATCCAACTACAAATTGTTTGTTACCTCGCTACTGGCTCAGCTCTTACGCCATAAACCCTCTCACTGATTCAAACGACTTCTCTTTGTCTTAATATTTCTGAGTTCATGAACATTTGCCAAAATACATTACACAACAAAGTTTGTGAGTCTAAATCGCACTAATAATAATTTGACGCAATGTGGTGTGTCGTAGCTTTTGGGTTTAATTAAATCTCCTAAACACGTTCGCTGAGTGGGTCCGTGGAGCTGACTTTCAGCTGGTGCTATAAAGACCTATTAGACCTGTTACTTTTTATATATGCGTTAGCAGGTCGAAAGTACCTAAAGTATAGAAAAAATAATTTAAATTAAATTTAAATTCGCTCTAAAGTATATCGATAAAATTTTAGTGTTGAGAATAAGACACTGACATCCGAAACAAGTTTTTAAAATTTTAAAAAAGCTCTATGAATTAGATACATGTGCTTTTAATTATAACATTCATTACAATTTTTTCTTACATTATTTATGAAACAGTTTTACTTTCTTTACTTTTTAGCAGCATCTTTGGTATTTAATTACTGTTATAAAATCAGGTCAATGATACCTTTCCATATTCTATCCCCCCCCCCCCCCCCGTTTCAATATGAAGTAGTACGAAGAAATTTTTTCACTTTTTAGTACTATATATATTGTGATTTACCTGGTATTTTTACGACAGTGACATGTAAAAACAATCGACTAGTTCACAATGTGAACTACGCTCGAGTGCTACACTAGATAAACTGGGTGTATAGTAATCTGGTGAGGATATCATATCATCGGTCTATCCGTTCCTTCCGACTCGATATACGCACCTAGCGAATTTTGTTTTCTCATATCGGTATCAGGTCGAAAAGATCCGATACATGTTTTTGCACTAGTAAATAGGTAGTTGTAACGAGGTAGTTACAAAATAATATTTGCTTCTTTCCTACTGTCTCTAAAATCAAATATATGTGTACTGCACCAGGCGTAAAGCGTTTCTACGCCCATACCACAGGACACCTGTCAGGCTTTTTGGACTCGATAACGCAGTCAACGTGAATGACAAAACTGTCAAAGTTCAATTTGATGTGGTCCAAAAAATTTAGTGTGAATGATTACCTGATTAGTCATAAAGCGTATAAAAATATCGTAAGCCGCTTCGTAAATGTATGTTTGACAGGACTCCAGACATTCGATTAGCTGAAAACATTTTCTCGTCTAAGATGATCTTATTGTACTCGCTCGCATACTTTGTTGGTTTTTACACTTACCAAGAAAATTCTAAATGTAAAGTTAAATATGCTGTCATGAACAAGTGGACATTAAAGTATTATGAGTTAAATTTATCATTATGAGTAGTTTTCAAAGACCTTGAATTTTACAAAGTTCATCAAACATACTGAAATTTGTGACAGAACGCGGTAAAACTGTTTTTATGATCCACTTTCTTTAAAATCACGCTCTGCCAAGAAATCTTTAAATCTTTTCTTAGGTTTTCGCGATTACTATACATAGCAATTAAACAACTTTGAACGGTTTAAATCGCGTATATTTGACATTATTTATATCCCGACGTTTCGAACACTTTGCAGTGGACGTGGTCACGGGGTGACTAATTGATTTTATTGAGATTATTGAGATCTTTAAATACTCCTCCGCTCGAAGTCTTTCAGGGTACGTGTAAAATTCTTTAATCCTTTATTGTGAACGAATTGTCGGTTCTAGTTTCTTAGATATTGTCACTAGTGAAATCTTTAAAAAAATATTTATTTTGTTGCTTTATCTTAAAAATGAGATGTTTCTGTCAAAACATAATCTCAATGCAATGCAATGCAACCAGCCCTTTCAGTATCCACTATCGGACATGGGCCTCCTCCAGCACATTGTCTTGTGCACGAGAGATGTAAGGCTTTAAAATGCCACGCTGGCCAAACGAATTGGCGAGTCCACTCTTCTAGATGTGGTTTAGTTCCTCAGGGCTCGTGGTAGCCGCTTTATTAATCTTAAATAACAACATAACATAATCTTGACGCAACGAAATTTTAAGTTAGTAAATCTTAACCAAAATTATTAAGTCCATATCAATAATAAGATCCCTTTGTTCAGATAACTTATGATTGTTTTCTGTTTATTATAAATAGAGCGTCCAAGCGTGCCAGAAGAAGTTCGCGTATCAGAAGTGTGGTCGCGTCGGGCTCGAGTCACGTGGCGAGTGGCTCGCGGCGCGCTCGTCACCCACTACTCGTTGCAGTACCGCGCTCTTACACGCGACCTCACAAACGCTCCGCTCGACGCCCCGCTGCCTGCTCTGCTCGACACTTGGGACACGCCCGAAGTTCTCAACCTCACGTTGGCTAATTCGGATTTGCTTCATGTCGCGTGAGTTTATCCGGGCTATGAATATGATAATCTTGTATCAATTTGTATTTGATATGTGTAGTCACAAGTTACTAGATATGACATACATATATTAAGTCAATAGAATTTCGCTAGATTAATAGGTATCGAGAATCTATATGAGAATACATAGATATGCTACTTTTCTTCTATGCATTAGTGTTGTTGTACTCGTAAGGAAGTTTTCAATACTGAATTATACTTCTGTCGACAACATCTTCCACACTCATGTTTTGTAGCTTTAAGCTCTCATATAATTAGCAATTAAACAACTTTGAACGATTTAAATCGCGTATATTTAACATTATTTATATCCCGACGTTTCGAACACTTTGCAGTGGACGTGGTCACGACATGACTAATTGATTTTATTTGTCACTTGAGTTATTAAGAAATTATTTGAACTACCGTCTGAATTTTTTTTTTTTAATCATAACACACCCTATGAATGCAGTATTTGCTCACGGTGTCCAGAGGTCTTGCAGTATTGCGTTGGTCTTGGGATTTAATTAATTTAATGACTGGATCCCAAGCCGGTACTTGCCAACCATCTTCTCTATTGAAATTTGGGTGTTTCTTGATTTCAATAGCCTCGCGTAACATTCTTGGCATGAACCGGGTCTCTCTAGCGAGGATTTGTGGATTATCGAATCGAATGCAATGGTTGGGTTTGTCCAGAACATGTTCACAAACTGCAGACTTGGTCGAGCGTCTGTTCTTCATGTCAGCTATGTGTTCTTTTATCTGGATACCATATAATTGTTAGCTTGGTATGAAAAAAATAATTCAAAGAAATATATCACCTAAAAATTATTATTTCACCTCTTAAATGAATTTGGTTTTTTCAAATCGATTTCGTCAAGTGCGTTCACAACACTGATACAGTAGCAGTTAACTTTTATTCAACCTTATTACTTCACAATAAGATTCTGCACCATCTGGCGTCAAGTAACAGTTTTTATTAGTGATGGACAATGTGAATTCTATTAACTTTCACCTGTCGATAAAATAATATATTAGGCACGAAATAATACTCTTACTAAAATTCACAGAATATTTGTAAAATAGGCAATAAATAATTAATGTGGGTTATACAGTCAGCATCAGTAATATGTATCCATACTTGTATACCCACAATAGACAAGCAGTGTTAAGTGCAAAACTATTCATTTATGGGCGTCTACTTCGAAAATTATTATGTTAGACATAACCATTTTTGAACAATTTTTAACAAATTCACCATATAGCAATTAATTGATTTTAGTAATACTCTTTTTTTTCTTAGTGTTTTCAAAGATGAGTATTTAAAATTTGATATCGGTTTTTAAATGTTAGTAGTCAGGTGCCACTCAACATTGAACTTTTGTTGCGGGCGTCCGCCGGTGTCGTCAAGGGAGAGAAATACAAAGTTTTAAGTCTGCTTCCGAATTTATGATAGCGACTCAAAATTAAAAACTGGTGATCGGTATCAAATTCAATGTTTTCGAGAACAAATTATTCAAAATTTAAGCCAGTTTATAAATCCCAAATTACTGATGCCATTGTAAACGGAGATTTTGTGATGAAACTGGTGTGATACAAGGTTTTGTTGTCCTGTCTAAAACGTTCGTAGCGTTCATTACTCAAATCGGGCGGATAGGTCCTGGCGACGAGCGCTGTGTGCGCATAATTGTAATAATAAAAAACGTATTGTAAAAACTGGTAGAATTGGAACTGGACTCTACTCTCGATACTGAATAACCTATTTTCAGCTTTTGCGATATTTCTGTAACACGTTGTATTTGGACCACTGTTCCCAATTACCCTGATTATGATTCTTCTCGCCGATCAGGTCGGAGGGTCCCGGCCGCGCGGGCGCGTCTGTCGCCGGCCTCTCACCAGACACGCGATATGCTCTTCGCGTCGCCGCCTCCAACGACGTCGGCTCGTCGCTCTACACCTCCCCACTACACTTCACCACCAGGGAAGAAGGTACGATGTACTTTATACCCGAACAGTTCAGCTGAATGATTATCATTCTTTTTGTTTAGTCGATATATTTTCAACAAGATTACGTTAGAATCTATCGATACCTGTACCATCAATACCGTACTATCAGCCTGTGTCTCTCCACCACTGGACTCCACTCCATTCCCAAGGACCGCCACCACACACAATCTTCAGCTCGTCTCATCCAGCCACTACCGGCGACTTTCTGCAAGTCGTCAGTCCTAGTGGCCGGAAGGCGTCTCAAGCAACGTTTCCCGGTGCGTGACATTCACGGACTCGATTATTGGTTTTAAAATTTCAATGATCTTTTGTTTCGTTATTTCGTCATCCGATCAATGCACTGACAATGCCTTAAAAAATAATAATAGACTTAAAAACAATGCCGATTGTTTATTTAATTCTTCATTTATTACGTTGTATTATTTCATTACATTTATTAGGGAGACAGACTAATCGTATAGCATTAAATATTTGGATGAGACATTTCGCTTACCTTATGTGGTATAGAAGGCAGGCTGATAACTTTATCCTTATTTATATCTACTTCTAAAATTATTTAATCTAAGCATAATCTTTCAATTTTCTGTTATCATTCTTATAAACCTGTTTACATGAACTGTAAATTGAAGACTTGTTTGCACAGTTAAGTCGAGATCGGAAACAGAAACGTTCAAAAAACTATTTCAGTAATATAAACAATCGTGGTCGATACGACGAATTTCTAGGAAAGTTTTCGGAGCACTAACTGCAATGTCTATTGAGGATGTTTTACAAAAGAAACATATTTTACAGAACGTAATCGTATAAAATTTTATTTTGAAACTTATTTTGAAAAAAAATCTTATTATTATTCTAGTTCAGAATGGCAGCACATTCAGTAGACGCGTAGAAACGTACAGTCCAAATTAAATCACTGTTACAATTGCAGTCTTGTAACTGAAGTGTGTTATACAAAATATTTTTTAATGTAGAATATAGTGTGTTATAATAAGAATAGATGGCAGATGAGCGGGCGGGCCACATGATGGTAAGTGGTCACCGCCGCCCATGGACACCTGCAACATCAGGGGGCTTGCGGGTACGCTACCGATCATGCAGAATCCAGTTCACAGTCCTCTTGAAGAGCCCCGTATCATAGCGTAATGGAAAACCTCAACTGCCATGAACTGTGCCATTCCAAAACATTCAGGTTCGCGGTGTAAAGTGTCTTTTTGACGGCAATGTACGCAGCGACTGAACCGCGAATGAACCGCACGGCGATGACGATCAGTGTGATGGTTAACGCCCGAAGTTGGCATCAAATTGAACAGTTCTTCAGAACATTCCCCATTATCTTTTTAATTATGTCAAATGGCTTTTTATAAAACAAGCAAAAGTTGTTTATCACACTTACCTTTAAGCGTTATTAAGAGATTAATCCCCCTTTATTTACAAACAAGAAATTAATTAAAAGAGTTTTGTTCAGTCGTAAATTAAGTTTCATAATCTTTTGAAGTAAACATAAGCTGATATGTTAAAATGGTAAAAGACATTATGAACCGTATTATATCCAAGTAAGGTTCAATAACGTGTGCACAAAGACATGATTATAGAACACCAAATGTAACCTACACAAGTAGAGAGGAAGGAATAATAAATCAAGCAATGTAACGTTTATGTTACAACAAAGTGGTCTTTAATACCAACAAAGTAGACCCAAGTATGGCTGACGTTTTGTAGACCCAGTTAACTTTATAACTAGCAATTAAACAACTTTGAACGGTTTAAATCGCGTATATTTGACATTATTTTTATCCCGACGTTTCGAACACTTTGCAGTGGACGTGGTCACGGGGTGACAATTTGAAAATAATGTCAAATATACGCGATTTAAACCGTTCAAAGTTGTTTAATTGCTATGTATAGTAATCGCGAAAACCTAAGAAAATATTATAACTTTATAACTGTCTGAAGGAAGATGTTATAAAGTATAATGTCACGATTTGAGTGTCATAATGTAATTGAAGCTTGAAGTGAAATGTGTAGTTGTGAAATTAGGAACTTGACGTATATCATTTTTAATGTGGGTACCTTTCTTTGTGATTTTTTATTATCTTTATGAAAAGATGGCCGAAATTACTGCGCGACACCATGAAAACAAGTTACCTCATATAACCCCATTCGAGCTAAAAGACAGCTTAAATTCGTTTTGTCGTGGGTTGCATGCTCAACGTCGAAACATGAACAGATTCTAACTTTAATTATGATTATGGTCTGTTTCATCCTTATTTATAATATATACTATGTGTATTGGTTAAACCAACTTGTACCCGCTTAAATTAGTATCAATCGAGGTAGCAATTGAGATCTTACTTTATACCATCAATGAACCAAAATACGTTTATAACTTATTAATCTTGCTTCAAATACCATTAATTAAATCATGTTCCCAATTATCCTGATTCATCCTATATAAAAAAAGCAAAAATATTATATAATGTGTAAAAACATAAGGAAATGAGTTATCAAATATATTGTGTACAGCGCCCGGCGGTGCTGCGCGCGATATCACGGTGAGAGCGCTCCGAGCCCGAGAGCTTCATGTCACCTGGCAGGTAATATTATCGCAATATTTTTTACATAATACTGTTTAGATTTTTAATAAGATTTTATTTTCTCGAAACATTCATGCGTTTGAACTTTTGTTCGTGAATTGTTCAGTTCAAATGAGGAACATTATTATTTTTTAAGAGTTGTAATAATAAGTCAATGACATGACTCACATATCATAAACTCAGATTTAAAGAAGTATATGAGATTTTTTCAGAATGCATACTGCAGTTAAGTACAATAAATCTGTAAATTTAATTAAAAATCTGGGGCACGCTGCGCCAGTAAGTTTTCCCGTTCTGTTTACCGCTTAAAATCATATAAAAGTTAACCTACTTATAAGGATAGTAACAAAAACATTATATTAGTGATTTTTATTGTTATCTTGAACATAACACTATCTATTAAAATTTAACATTAATTTTGTTTTGTTCTCTTGTCTCTTCCTAAAAACATTTGGCACAAAGTCATAAATAAAGGCGTTAGTAAAATAAATAACCAAATAACTATTTTAAATGTTGTAACTGAAGATCTTCCTTAACCCGTAGCCTCCGCCAAGAGACACTTGGCACGGCACACTGCTGGGGTATACAATCAGATGGTGGGAAGTGTCAGAGGATGGCAAGGGATCTGTCGATAGCTCGGGGTCAGAGAGTGGTGCTAGTGCGGATGCGACCAGTACCACCCTCAGGGGGCTGAAGGCGGCGTCAAGATATGGAGTCACAGTGAGGGCGTACAACGCAGCAGGCAATGGACCTGTATCACCGCCGCATTATCGACATACTTTGGAGTCACGTGAGTATATTAAAACAATATAAAACAATTAAAAAATATTAAAACAAATATGATTCAATATACTCGTAATATTATTAATAACACGGCGACAAGATTCGAGGACAATTGGAACGCGTACAACGCAGAAATAATTGGTCCGCCGCCATCACGCCACGTCGTCATTTTAGATTCTGTCGACGGCAGCAAAGTAACAAATGACATTTTTCAGGAAACTAGTTTGAATTAAAAAAAACACTGAGCGTTTTAAAATTTTGATTTTGTACTATTATAAGATTTTTCGCATATTTTCTTTTTCGCTCTTTTGTCTCTTTTTCGCATTTTTTCCTATTTTCACGTTAAATAGTAATTTGTCACGCTGCATATTCATTTTAATTACTTGTTCACATTAAGGGATACAGTTCATATAATTTAAATTTTCGTTCTTGTAACACGTTTCATTTGCCAGAGCAGTTGGCCGTATACCTAATATACCTACTAACGAGCATCGTTAAGATTTAAAAATGCGTATAGATAACCCTTTACCGTTGCCATACAAATAATGGTATTAATCAAAAAATTATATACCTAGTCAAGTTTTAGAGTTTAGAACACACAATTATTAGTCTATTTCAGTATTTAGTGCAGTAGTTTCTACTTTGCTGCTGTCGATGTGGTACTGTAAAGTTGCGAGAACAGCACAACTTTCAGGGAACTTCAAGATATGGAGTCGCTGTGTGATCCTACTCGTACAATGCAACGCCGTAAGCAATGGACTGTCACCGTCGCATTATAGACTCTCTTTGCAGCCGCATGAGTACGACAATATACTCGAATATTCGAGTATATGGTGCGATTAAGTGAGAGTTTGACGTTGATAATAATAGAAGATTTACAAGGATCAAACGAAAGCCTATAGTCAGTAAGCGGGGTAAAGGGATTAAAATGATTGAGGCAGCCTCACGGTACCGAAATTGTGGGAGCGTACATTCTACTCACTGCATATTACAGTGATTGGCGGCTCTGAACCAACAACTGCTTAACAATAGATCGATCTATACCTATGGGTACTTTAATACGTTCTTAATAAGAGCTAGAAATACATAATTTACATTTAAATAGGTAGTATGTTGCTTACGGTACATATTACCGTCAAATTATCGACATAGTTTCCAATTGAACAAATATTTTTTTACTTCATCAAAATTGGTATTCTGAAATTGTTTGATGAATAAAAGAAAGATTTGCATTTTGAGACATTGGAATTTCAAAAGCCGCTCTCTAGTCTAAATGAATCTTCCTTTACGCCAATTATCGTCACGTTTCCATAAATCAAATATCGATGTAATTAATCAACTGTATTAATCGATATATGTATTAATGTATGTATTAATCAATGTATTAATCAACTGTAGCAGATTAAAGCAGAAACCTCCTAAAGCCCGTTTAGGAATTTTAAAGGGTGAGAATAATGAATAACAAGTTCATCAATATGCATAGTGGTGAGATACGTTGGAAAGTCCAATAACTAAAGCTTAAAACTTGAACGAGTTGTTGTCGCGGCACGTAAATAAATCGGCACTGCGTTGCTATCGGCGTGAAGAGACGATCGTAAATTTTCCCATCAAAATGCAAAATGGCTTAATTGGACCGTAGCCTTTTCGATCTAGGTCAAACGATTCAGATCAAATTGAAAGCACTCGCGAAAATTTTATTTGTTCCCATTTAATACTCGAAAGAAATTTATGTGACACTGGACAACGCTTCCGCTTCCACGTTTTTTCTCTGACCACATTCTAATTTCCATTTGCGTAATAGCCTATGTAATTACAAATACGAATGATTTTCATTATTTTGAGTTACGTCGAATTTGAAAGTTCCAATCTAATTTTCCTAATCTAATCTAATCCAAACGAATTTTCGATTGGTAAATTATTTTTTTCGACTATTACAAAATAATAACAACATTGATATAGATATAGCTATACTCGTATAGGCTGATAATAAACGATAACAATAATTATTCTCCACACATAATTTTATCGAATTGTTAGAAAGTAGAATGGAAACACATTTACACATAAACTTGTTATAAACATTCATTTAATTAAGTGTTTAATTACTTCAAATAAATAATTAAATATTTAAAGTTAAGCAAGTTTTGCAATATTGTAATGAATGTAATATATCTGTTTGCATTTAACAATAAAATCGACGCAGATAACAGGTTAGATATCCATTGTGCAATATGTAAAGGTGAATACTTTGTGTTTTCATTCCCCTTTTCTCTTTAAAAAGCAAAAGACGGTATTCGGCACTTTATAGAAGTTCTTGGAAAGACCTGGATTTATAGTTAATGCATACACGCTTGTCTGTGATCTATGATAATGATGCTTTAACGAATGAGCTTTGTACATTCTACATTTATTTAGAGCCATTCTATATAATGTGTTTAAATAGAATCTATATAATGTGTATATAATGTGTGTTTAATTTAAAAGTATTATCGTATGTTGTAAAAATAACTAGGTATTTTCTTTCTGTGACATAATTGTTATCTCTTGATCATTATGAAATAATATTTTAAAATAATAATATTGGGCTGCTGCTCGACATGGTTCTTAATAAATAGTACGGATATGTGCGTGTGATAAAAGGATATTATTTAAAAAATGTTACCCTCTCTATCGCTTCCTATCGAAGTGTTGTTTTGTTAAAAGCCCGTATCATCGTCGCAAGTATCCTATTATGAGTATTTAAGTATAAAGTATTGCTCGACGAGTGTAATTTTGTATCGCAGCTTTCCCTGGTGGATCAGATCTGTTGTTTAATACTCGTATTAAAATCATACATTCTGGCAATGTTATGGGTTCAAAAAAAAAATCAAATGTTAAGTTTTTAAAATATGTAATAAGGACTTTTTAACAGAAAAGTGCCGATAATTTTCGTGACAATTAACTTTTTACTTAATTATGATTCTTCATAATTTCATTTCACGATATGCATGTCGATTATAATTTATAATACATTGCCAGTATATGAGGAGCGCCCATCAAACCTTTGCAACTTACTCGAGATGCTTATTGTACGTTTACTTTAATTGTGTGCCATAGCTCCCAACGGCGGACCGGAGGGTTTGTCCTGTATCTCAAGCGGGTCGAGCTCATTGCGTGTGTCGTGGCGGCCGCCGACTGCCGACGCGCGTGGCGGCATTATCACACACTATACGCTTCAGTATACAAGACGAGATGCCGACCCTTTGCAGCCTGTGCAAGATGCTTATTTGAGGGTACAGGTACAGTATTCAGCTGATTTAGCTTCACTTTTTCCTGTCCTAAAAGAAAAAAATGAATATTCTCATTAGAAATCACCATCGGTTGAAATTTGTTAGTGACGATTTGTGGAACATTTCATATTTCCAATTTTTCATACTCAATGAAGTATAGTAAACAAAACAAGTTCAAACAAGACAGTCTTCTTTGACAAAGAATTGCTGCGTAGTGTGCGGTCTTCAAGACAATTTATAGCGTAAAGCGGATAGCTATGGTCACTGAGGTTTTCCCATTGAGCTACGACATGGAGTTTTTAAAGAAAGCTGTTTAGCGGGTGTCCATGGGTGTCAGAATTACTTGCCGTCTTGTAAGCCGCTCGCCCGTCTGTCATCTTTTTGTAAAAAAAAACATCGTCATAGAAAAGGTGTGCTATTTACGTACACGCAACTTCACAGATTCGATGAATCAGAAGGATATATTGTTTCAGTGAAACTCATAAGTTGTAACTCGTGCACCACGACGATAGTTGTCTTTTTTAGAATGTCAATGTATTCAGATTCAATTTTCTAAATATATATATTTTTAGCGTAATATTTTATCTATACCTATCATTTTATCATTTCTACGTTATGTAATCTTTCCAATCTTATAAAGTCATCAGTATTCAGAATGAATATCTACTTTTTGACAAAATTTTCCTTGACGCTCCATGAATTTAATAAAATTGTATAGAATTTTGGAGGAATGCTCTCCAATTATTTGTGCGTGTGTTTACTGAGCTACCTTGAGAAGAAACTAGGATCTTCGGAATGTGAATATTTATTTAACCAACGTACAGTACAACGTTTGTAGCGTTGGGAAAAAGCTTGATAAAATTACATACATTAAAATTAAAACATTGTAAATTAATATTGTAGGAACTTTCTTTTAGTCTAGTGACAATGTGTATATACTACTAAATTGTTGACAGGACATATCAAAAATAACAAAAGTAAAACTTATAAAAAGAACACTCTTAAAAACAATTAAATAAATCAAATTAGAGCTCGACCAAAGAGGTCGGCTCTCGACGCCACATCACCCCCCTACGCAGAAGGAAAACCCCTCGAAGGACTAAGGATATACGTTAAAAAAATTTTACTATAAATCCAAAATGTCCCTAATCGTACCTTTCTACCGGATTTAGTTACTGTAGGAGCGGGCAAGGGCGAAGGCGAAAGCGATGGCGGCAATTCAGCCATCAGAACATGAAAACGGCGGACGACGAACGGTGTCGTCCCTCAACCATACATGCGATGCCGTCGCTAAGTAATTGACGGACGCGTATGACGCGAAGCAGAAACTGGACACAATGCATCCAAATGGCTTCTTTCGGTAACAAAATCTACTACATAACTAGGGTTCCTCAAAATATCTGGAGCTGAAATTCTCCGGGTAAACGAAGTGATTCGTCATATAGAACCTCGGCAGAAAAAGAAAGCTTTAATGTCACCTTACTACACAAGATCGCGAGCGTTTATGACAATCAGCATTAACGATAGGCCACATAAACCTCTCAGTCACCAAACGAACGGAAGCTCGCGCGCCAGGGTGGCTGAGATTATGACATTGTTAAAAACGCAGCTCGACGAAAAAAGGACGAACTCGACTAGTTGGTGTATCACCATAGTCACATTCGTGCCAGGAATAAAACATCCTCTAACTTCAATGAAGAATTAACTCGAGCATGCGCCAACTCCTCTTCAAGGAAAATTGCCTCTACACGAGAAAGGAACCTGCAACAACATTGTCAACAACTTTAATATGAACTATGTCCCTAGTAAATTGACTAATGAATGAAAGTTGATTTGATTGAGCCGGACTTGCTTGGTAGTATGCTTCAGCTCCTGAATTGCAAATGAGGGCGCGTAATGGTGGAAAAATTCTGTAGCGACGCAGCGTACTGTGAAACTGGAAAAGCTACAACCTTAACGCTAGGTTGGGTAGCAGGCTGGAGTTCCGCGAGGGATGACAGACCTGTCTTCCCGTCACGAAGTCTCCCTATCAGCTTAAACGCCGCTCGACGAAAAAGAGCTGTAAGAAAAGGACGAACTCGACCAGTTGGTATATCACCATGGTCACATTCGTGCCAATAATATGTACTAGACTCAATGTCGGCTACAACGAAATTCCACTTAAAATCGCGTCTCAAGCCTAAATTCAAATTTAATGCAATTAAACCAAAAGTTTTAATTTTTGAACCATTAGCTGCGACTAAATCGTAATGTAATGAGTGTTTTCCAAAGCCTGGAACATCTTTGAACGGAATGCAGCATAAGTCCGAACCTGTATCGACTAGAAATTTCCGTTTGGAAAACCTGTCAGTAACAAATAGGCGACGACTTGAAGAAAAACGATCGGTTGTCGCCATAACCGGCCGTTCCTTTAGTTTACCGAATTGTTGTTACCTTTATTACCTGACGAGACAGACCAATTACAGGGGGGAATGCATTTACGAGCTTTTGCAGCGAAGCGATCGTGGTAAAAACAAAGTTCACGGTTACGGGAACGAGAGCGTTTACGATTACCATTAAAATGGCGATCTCGCGAACGGCCTCGTTGCCTCCCATGGTCGACTGTCAAAGAAGCTAAAACACGAGACATCTCATCAAATCGTTTGTCTATTAACGCGAAACGCGAATCTAAATTTTCTGAAATTGATGAGGTTGATGCCACGGCACGTGACATAAGCGGAGTTGGCTGAGCGTTTATTTCCATGAGTTTATCTGCCAATTCGCTCAATTCTGAAAGTCCTTCTAATTGTTGAGCGGTGAGTACAGTCTGTAAATATCTGGGTAGCCTGCTTAACCATATTGTTTTTAGAATGTTCTCTGGGAATGTTTCCCCTGCTAACGATTTTAAATACCTGTAAAAAGAAGAAGGTTTCCTGTCACCAATCTGTTCCTTTTCCAGAAGACAACGAATTTTTTCTTCATGCGAGACCGAAAACCTGGTGATAATTGCATCACGCAGTTTGGAATACGGTTCGACTTGAGGTGGAGACAATATAATGTCCTCAACCTCACGAGTACAATTAGTATCTAAGTGCGCCACCGCATAATAGAATTTTGTAATTTGTTGCGTTACATTATTAATATTGAATTGAGCCTCCAAAGACGCGAACCACAATGCAGGTCTCTCTTTACAAAACATAGGAGTACGGATGGTAACACGGTTCACCATCGCCTTGCCGCCTGACGCTTCGGCGAGTTCAGCCTCGCTTTCGCTCATAATTGCACGAGGTAGTGTGGCACAGCAAAACTAATTCATTACAATCTCTATTAGTACTAGAATAATATATGCTATTTGACAATTATGTGAGTAGTCTAAATTGTTCATTGGAGGAAGCTCTCCAGTTAGAGGAAGCTCTCCTGTCGGAGGAAGCTCTCAATCAGCAGGAGAGCTTCCTCCTAATTGAGAGCTTCCTCCGACAGGAGAGCTTCCTCTAATAATAGAATTTTGTTATTTTTGATATGTCCTGTCAACAATTTAGTAGTATATACACATTGTCACTAGACTAAAAGAAAGTTCCTACAATATTAATTTACAATGTTTTAATTTTAATGTATGTAATTTTATCAAGCTTTTTCCCAACGCTACAAACGTTGTACTGTACGTTGGTTAAATAAATATTCACATTCCGAAGATCCTAGTTTCTTCTCAAGGTAGCTCAGTAAACACACGCACAAATAATTGGAGAGCATTCCTCCAAATTGGTGACCCCGACGTGATGATGAGCAGCAGGAGAGCTTCCTCCTAATTGAGAGCTTCCTCCGACAGGAGAGCTTCCTCTAACTGGAGAGCTTCCTCCAAATTGGTGACCCCGACGTGATGATGAGCAGCAGGAGAGCTTCCTCCTAATTGAGAGCTTCCTCCGACAGGAGAGCTTCCTCTAACTGGAGAGCTTCCTCCAAATTGGTGACTCGTGAAGGATGTGAGCAGTTGAGAGGAATTGGAAGGATCACGTCGGGGTCACCAATTTGGAGGAAGCTCTCCAGTTAGAGGAAGCTCTCCTGTCGGAGGAAGCTCTCAATTAGGAGGAAGCTCTCCTGCTGCTCATCATCACGTCGGGGTCACCAATTTGGAGGAAGCTCTCCAGTTAGAGGAAGCTCTCCTGTCGGAGGAAGCTCTCAATTAGGAGGAAGCTCTCCTGCTGCTCATCATCACGTCGGGGTCACCAATTTGGAGGAATGCTCTCCAATTATTTGTGCGTGTGTTTACTGAGCTACCTTGAGAAGAAACTAGGATCTTCGGAATGTGAATATTTATTTAACCAACGTACAGTACAACGTTTGTAGCGTTGGGAAAAAGCTTGATAAAATTACATACATTAAAATTAAAACATTGTAAATTAATATTGTAGGAACTTTCTTTTAGTCTAGTGACAATGTGTATATACTACTAAATTGTTGACAGGACATATCAAAAATAACAAAAGTAAAACTTATAAAAAGAACACTCTTAAAAACAATTAAATAAATCAAATTAGAGCTCGACCAAAGAGGTCGGCTCTCGACGCCACAGAATGTTTAAAAAAATATCCAAAATTTTCTATACAGCATTAATAATACGATCATTTCTACTTTGTCCATATACTTTTAGCGCCATATTCCTAAGAATTGACTATAAAAGTAAAAATGTCCTTAATCAGGGCGAGGAGTCAATCGTGTCAAGATTGACTCCATACGCGGAGTATGAGATAAGAGTCCGCGCGCACAACGCGGCCGGCGACGGACCGCTCTCTGCGCCACAAACCTGCAGGACTGATGAGGATGGTAAGTACTGACATAAAGAATGTTCTGAATTAATCATAATGATAATTATTAAATTGAGTTGCATAACATTTCTTTATGCTTCAGCTGAAATAACGTAACATCCATTTCCATACAGTCTTCTAAACTTGTTGAGCGTTTTCTCCATCATCTGTTTTACTTCAGTTATTGAGAGTATTTATTTACCATCAGGTGAAATGCCTTCGTCTATTTATATTAAAAATCGGCATTGTATATGTTGTTCTATAAAAAATATATATAAATAATCGCAGTGCCAAGCGCGCCCGGCGGTATGAAGTTGATCGCTCTGAGCGAGCGGTCGTTGCGGGGGTCGTGGCTGCCGCCGCCCGAGCCCAACGGGAAGCTAACGCACTACACGCTCTATGTCAAAGACTTGTCGGGGTAAGTAGTATATTAGCGTCAATCATGGTAATTGGGGGAAATGGGAACACGTTTTAATCAATTCATATATTTTATTATAAATTACAATATGTTCTCAATTACACCTGTTCTCAATAACAAAGCCCAAATTAGGCTCCACATGGAATATTCCACACATCTTTGGGCCTGTGCACCAAAATATCAGTAGGACCCGTCTGACTCCGTCCAAAGGGCGGCTTTCTGTGCGAATTGTCGCCGATCCCACTCTCACAGGCTTTAAGATCGCTGAGAGTCCGAAGAGATGTAGCATCTCTCTGCATTTTTTGCCGACTTTACTGAAGAGTTGCTTACTAAGCCAAATCCAGGCTTTTAACATCGTATCTCTCGTCAACAAAGAACGATTCAAGATACAAAGCTACTGCCCATTTATACCACAACCCCGAAAGTTGATAAATGAATTGCTGAGGTTTTTCCACTAACCTACGAAATGGAGCTTTCAAGAAAACTGAGAAAAGGATTGTTAACTGTCGGTGGCGCATCCGTCACCCCCTTGTGTAGCAGGTGTCCATGGGCTGTGGTGACCACTTACCATCTTGTGTTTGATTGGTCCTATTGTAGTTGCCTATAGCTGGCCTTGGCTTTGTTGATGATATTTAGACAGAAAAAGAAAATATATTTAAACACTTTTTAAGTTCTCTCGCCACTTATACAAATGTGAGATGTTTCCTACCTTTACTTGTGACTTTTCGTGTGTCAACGGCGTGCGAACTCTCGCACCTAATTATAGCGGTTGGGCAGTTTATAAAATCGCATTGCCTCTTGAGAACGCTATCCTGCACTTACACGTCGTACATACATAATTGTTTTTAAAAGATAACATACAGTATTATGAGTTACAAATCAAAGAAAGCTTCTACCATTAAAGTATTTTTTAAATGTTTTGTTTTTAAAAATGCGTCTGGCGAGCGCGCGTTTTTCTTGCTTGTGAATAAATATTCGTATACGCGGAAAGTATCTATTAAGGCAATGTATAGTACCGCTCGACCATCTTCATATTCCTTCATCATTTCAGCGTGGTTGAATAAGAAAGAAATAAACATCCAAACACACTTTTAGAGTTATTCACCTTTCTGTCCTATGGTTGCCTGGAAGAGATCGCTTAAGCGATAAATAAGGCCGTCAGTTGTATGTTAAGTATGTATATACATAGTTTGTTTGTTGTGTACGCAATAAGGAGTATTACTATTCCGTTATGTTGTAACCACTATATAAGGTATATATATAGCATATACAGTGGTTACAACAAAACGTAATCGTATTTCCGACCATAACAGAACGCTGTGACAGTATAGTCTCAGCGTTCCGTTATGGTCAGAAATACAGTCAAAGCTCCTTATTCGCGGGGGATACGTTCCGAAAATGTACCGCGAATACGGAATCTGCGAATACGGAGTGGCATTTTGTATGGAAATATAAGAGAAACGTTCCAAGGTTGCAAAATAATAAAAAAGTATTATAATAAAAGTAATTTATTGAGATAAATTTTAACAATATATACTATTAATCATTATTATCAGGTATAGGCAATGGTTTAAAAAACTTAGTGATTTTTTCTTGTTTTGCAGCTAATAAAAGGCCTTTTAATTCGGATTGATATTCAGCTGTGGCATTATCAATTTGTCTCTTAAAAACAAAACTTCTTTCCATAGACGGATCAATTTTTATGAACAAATCTCAAAGTTCATTTGCCATCCGTAAACCTTCACTCAGGTTTTTAAAGTTTAATGTCAGAGTCACACCAATAATATATTTACTCACACACCATGTGTCACACCCAAAGAGTGGAATAATATACTTTTATTATTTATTTACTCTTTTTACACTATATTGTACAGAGGCAGACTTACGGCCTTAATGCATTCTCTACCAGTCGATCGTTGGTTAAATGTGAAAAAAAGAATATGTTAAATATAATACGTATATGTCACACCATTTACGTTTGATAGGTCACAAGAGCCAAACGTGACGCGAGTAAATGCATGCATGGAAGGTGAGGGCAGCTCCGTAGAGTGCATGCGGTCACTGCGTGGCCTTCGCGCGGGGCGCACGTACGAGGCGTGGGTGCGCGCTGCGACCGCCGCGGGCGAGGGACCGCCTTCCGTCGCCGTGGCCTGCCAGACTAGTGCTTTGGGTTAGTTTAACTTACTCGTTATGTTACATGAGCTTTACTCGTAGGCACTAGCAGGTCCGTGACCTTTCAAACCCTTGAAATCCAGCTGAAATCTAATTAATGTAAAAGTTCTCTACTCTAGTAGGCTAGTAGACACGCCCGGTCCTCATGAAATATCAGCTTAAACTGAGATGTGTTTGCTACTGTGAAACAGATCTAGAAATTATAACAAACAGTATTGTCCAAAAAGGTGGTGAATGGCGAAGGTGGTACTGTCTGACACATCACTCAAGGATTGTCTTGAGTGATTAGTCACTGCATTCTTAACGTGAACAGACAGTACCACCTTCGCTATCCTCATGTAGTATATATGCATTAAATGGTTTAAACACTGATCCTGCTCAATAACCTCATGTAAGATTAAAGTAGCTTCGTGGAATAAGGCCTCACTTGAGAGTCTCCGCAAAAAAAGAATGTATGATATAGATGATAGGCGTACAAATCGAAATATCTTTAGTGTCGTACTTCCTTTACATCATCACGTGACTGTATCCTATACAAGGATAAGTTTAAATTGCGGTAGATTTATCACAGACCACAAAAAGGTTAAGAAGTTAAGTGTTCCCCAGCGCCTGCGCGTATCTCCTCGTTTGGTGGGGTAGCAGTGGGGAGCGCTGGTGGGGCGCTGTCACTGCACTGCGTGGTGGGAGGCGCGCCGCCGCCGGCAAAACGCTGGCTGCGCGCTGGAGTACCATTACATCCAAGACCACCCTTCCACCTTGACGGAGACGCATTGCTCATTAGAGGTATAGTACCATACCATACATTGCCATCAGCCTGTGTTTCTCTACTGTTGGATATAGACCTCTCGCGAGTCTGAGTTTGGCCATTAAGATTCAACTAATTGTAGTATCACCTATTTTAAGCAACTATTATTGCATTCGTGTCTTCACTTCAATGGATTGTTCATTAAATGTATATGTATGAAACTTTACTAAGTACTAATAACAGTTAGAATTGCAGAATTTAGGGTTAGGGTTGATGATATTATATACCCGAATATACAGTTTATAAATTGGCTGAGGATGATATTGATATGTTTCATACATATACATAAAAGTACTTTTTTATCATAACTGTGATAGACGTATCCATTCTCGACTCTAACTTGTGAAATCGTAAATTTAAATTCTTGGGGTGTAGGTACCCACTTGAGTACGGATTTCTAAAATTATCATAACCTAATGATAACCTAATACGTGAAGGAAAACATCTTGAGGAAATCTGCATGCTCGAGAGTTAAAAAAACATATATGGTATGCCCCGAAACCTTACTAAGGGAGGCCTTTGCCCTGCAGTGAGACGTTATAGGCTGACATTAACATATCAACTGTGCTTAGCTTTGGAGCTGTCCCACGCGGACAACTACACATGTGTTGCGGAGAACCCCCACGGGTCGGACTCCGCCACGTGGCGGGTGGTGGTGCTCCGCCCCCCCGCGGCCCCCGCCCTCGCGCTCCTCGAGGCTCGCTCCAGGGAACTGGAGGTGGAGCTGCGACCAGCGCCGAGGGCGCCCGGACATGCCCTGCCCAAGGCCTACACCCTGCATTGGAGGCTTGCGGCGCCTGAGGTGATATTTATTTATTTTATTTGTACGGCTCAATGCACATTATCGTAGAAAAGGCAACCTTAATGCCTCAAGGCACAATCTACCAGCCAACCTCTAGGTAATTATCATACCGCTAATACAAGAAATTCTTTGTTATTTTTTTAATAGGCCCGTTAACACTAACTTTTAATTTGACATATCCAATTACATGTACATTAACCTTAGAACAGTGTAAAAGCTATTAAAACTTTGAAGTTATTCTAACTTTTACCGTAAAAGTGTTTCGGTGATTTTGCTGCAATATGTTAATACATATTGACATATTGCATTATATTATATTAGGTCATTATTCATTATATTAGGTCCTCACCTATCAAAGTGCCGTTTTATATGGAAAAATCAAATATTTTTTGTACGAAAATTATACATTTAATTAATCGAAGTATTGTCCATTATTATCAATGCACTTTTGCCATATTTTGCCCTTAATGTAAGTTGATTGATGCCTTTGCTATATAACTCCTGGGCACGGAAATCGATGAATTCTCTGAAGGCGTTTTTCACTGCCTCATCAGAGTTGATATTTTTCCCGTGTAAAAAGTTATCTAAATTCCAAAAAAAAATGGGTGACGGAGAGTTTTCAGTCGAAGCTCGCAGTGGACTAGAGCGATTGACCAGACTCGGTTGATTTATAGCAAGCTTGTCCATCATCGTTTGCAGTTCTTCACAGTACACATCTGCATTAAATGTTGTGCCAGATCTCAAGAAGTTGTAGTGGATAATACCGGCACTGGACCACCATACAGTCACCATGAGCTTCTTTTGACTTACTTTACGTTTTGGACATTGTTTGGCTGTATTTCCTGGGTTCAACCATTGTGGCGAAAGTTTACGACTATCAAACAGGATCCACTTCTCATTACAAGTGGCTATACAATTCAGAATCCCTACATTTTTGTGCCTGTTTAGCATGCTTCGACGCATGTTTGCAGCTGACTTTCATTAAGCTCATATGCTACCCACTTTCCGAGCTTCTACATTTCTCGATTTGACCCAAATGAATCAATATCGTTCCATTCCGCTTCCACTATTGCTTTCAATTCGTCATTAACTTTAGTCTCCGGTCGTCCACGGGGCTTGTTCTTGTGGTTTGCGGTGATTGGTCCGTACACATCGTTTGTATTGCGTGCCGTATGTGCTCCGTCGCTGCCACGACGGAACTCATATCCGAAAATAACGCGAAATTTTAACTTTTCCATGGTTACAAACACAATGATATCTAAGCAAAAAGTCGTTTGACAGAAAAACAAATGAATAACTAATTCTGAAAAATAATGTCATAGCTTTAAATTACAATTAGTTTTAATTTGGAATTCCAAGCCAAATGCAAGATAACTAAGTTCAAAATGGCCACTATGAATAAACAACAATTTCGTAGTAAAGCTCTAATATATATATAGGTAGTTTATTGGGTGTCATAACGATTAGTATAATTTATTTGACTGCTACACCAAGAACTGTACTTTGAACATTTAATTGTGGTTGACAATAATTTGTCCACTGACAATGAATGCATTGTAGATACAAATTTACATTTTTTTCTTAATAAAACATATAAGGCCGATGATGCCTAATCTAACGAAGGTACAAATTCTAGGGCGAATGGCGCATACAAGCCGCGAACCCAGGCCCGGTCACACTAACGGGGCTCCGATGTGGGTCCGCTTACAGAGCTTATAGTTCAGCCGGTGGAGCCCCGGGAGCTGAACTAGCTGTTCGAACCACCGGGGGATCACCCACTGCACCACCTGATGCTAGGTGGATTAGAGCCAATGCTACCCATGCTCGGTTTGATACCAGTGTGTGGAATGATGGAGGATGTGGGCCGGTGGCCTTGAGGCTGGAGTGGGCAGGTTCCGGGGCGGCGGGGGCGAGGGACGTGCCGGTCGGCGGGGAAGTTATACTGGGAGGTGAGGTCTTTAGATCTAGCTATGAAATGCATTTCGTAAAAATATTTATTACATCTTTCATTATACCTAGTCTGGCCATAAATACCATTACAATAAAGAAAAATAAATAAATTACATTTGAATTTAGAATCTGTCATCCTCACGTGAAAAATAAATGTTTTTTCTCATTTTGTCGCTAATCAGTATTAAATATTGTACTGATATTAAAAGAGAGTGGGGTGCTAACGAAAACCGTATTGCTGTAATTGCGTATTTTTGAATAATTTTTGAAACTCTCCATCTGCTTGGTATTAGCCGAATGTTAGTGTACCAGGCTATTAGTAGGTACATTGAAACGTCCTCTGTTTGTGACAGATAACGGTCCAACTGCCAACGCATTATTTGTACTAAACAGACGTTTAAAGCCGTGGAGGAGAGAATGCGAAGAAATCTAGTCCGGAAGCATAATATTTTATTCAGAGAGGTGAATATGGCACCCAGAACCATGTCACGTATTTTAGATGATTAGGTGATTTAGTACTTGCTGTTTACAAAAGACGTAATTTCTTAACTGATAATTTAAAGAAAAATAGGGTTGACAAATTACGGACGTGAAAATTACGTTCACCATTGAGGAACATTTTAACAAGCAGAATGATCAAGTTTATGCGAGTTTATTTAACTCTAGAGAAGCTACTCAATTGGCTGACGTGACCATTATCCGGCTTCAGTGATGGTTTGGTGGGATGTTAGCTATCAAGGAGTGACAACCATATTTTGTGAAAAAGGTATTAGAACGTCGGCTCAAGTATATCAAGATACGATTCATGAGAAGGTCGTAAAGCCTCTTAATAACACCCTGTACCATAACCAAGAATACAAGACTTTCAGCAAGACGCAGCACCAGGTCATAAGGCTCGCTCAACACAGGCGTGGCTACAAAGGAATATTCCCGACTTCATTAGAGCAGTCTAGCCGTTATCTAGTCCCGATCTTAATCCGCTCGATTATGATTAATGTGGTCTGTTTCAAAGAACATCGCATACTCTAAATGCCATGATAATATTGAATCTCTAAAGTATTCTATAAGAGTGGCAGTTGCCAATTCTCCCACGGAAAGGGTGCGTGTTTCAATCGAAAACTGGACACAAGTTTGAAAGATTGTATAAAAGCAAATGGTGACCATTTCGAATAAATGTTATATGTATTTTTAAAATGCTTACCTATTGATTTCTAAAATTCTTTTAATAAAATGATAATGTAAAAATAAGAATAATAATGTTTTCTTTATACCAATATTTATGGCTATACTAGGTATACTATCTTACCAACTTTACGTACCATCTTACCATATCTTACCATACATAATCTTACCATACAATACTAGGTAAAGCTGACTGGCAGATTTTTCATTCCATTTCCAGAATCCATTTCCCATTCCGTCTCCTCAAGTAAGATGGAATAAGAGAATTTTCTCATTCCCCTAACACGTATAGTGCACGCTGCAACCCCACAGCCGTTAAGCGCACTTGGCTGACCAAGTTATCCCTCTCTCACGGAACACCCACAAAAAACGTCGCATCAAATTCCATCGGGTAGAGACTATAATGGGATAAATGAAATTCCTTGTCCTTTTATATTTTTTATTTTCCTCCAAGTTCCATTCCATTCCCTCCTCTTCAAGAAAGAAACTAAAAGAAATATCCGTATTTCCTATCCTCCTTAATCCTTTTTTATAATCTACGCCTATATTTGCGAAGGTAAACAGTGAGTTTACGGCCAACTTTTCCCATTTTTGACTGATATTGACATACACTGCCATAAGTCCATGAGAGACAGTATCTGAACCATCTGTTGGACTATTTCCTCGTCTACTAATTCCTTTCCATCTAGAAAAGGCGCAAAGGCGCGGCCTAATGTAGCATTTGGGGAGTAGTGTCAGGGATGATATAACTCATTTAACATCAAATATTTCTATTTCTTAAACGGATAAAGTGGTGGTGAACTAGAGATCTCATGCTTATTATTCATTTGTTGCTAGGTCTAACACCGGGCTCTAGGTACCGCGTGGCGGCTAGAGCTTCCAATGAAGCGGGGTGGACGCGAGAGGTGTACGAATTCACCACTTCAGCGGCAGAAGGAGGTTTTGCTGAAGAAGTGGACGCGCCCTTTCCAGCAACCGCGGGGGAACTTGCACTACTGCTGGCACTTTGTGCAGCATTGTCGTTGGCTGCTCTTACTATACTGGCGATACTGCTCAGAAGAAAAAGGTAAGGGCTTGCGTGTTATTTGACTTTTGAGGTGAGTGACTTTATCAGTTACGCGACTTACACAACAGCTGAGAAGTTTCTTATTGCCAACGCTTTGTGCACCACGATCCTTGGCTACTTTTAGTATAAAGACGACACTGTTCAGGAAGAAGAGATAAGAACATGTGACATAATTGGCATATTTAGACACACGAATAACTAAGTCAGCAGCAGAAGCATATATAATGGAGAAGTGGGCGTAACTATGTACACGAATGGCTGGGAACTTTACTTTTCTCTAGTTCTATATGCCGCGGGTTAGCAGCAACGCCCTCTCAATAATACTGTTTACGTAGCCATTTGTCACCATGATTTCTTTATGTTTGTCTCTTCAGCATTTAAAGGGGAATTTGTGGAAGAATAAATAAATTATTTTTTTGTCTACAATAAAAAGGAAATTGGCGTTACTACTGGAACTGTCTTCATTTTTTATAAAAAGACGATGGCAAACGAGTAGACAGTTCGCCTGATGATAAGCACATCCTCGCCATGTATATCTTCGATCGGTCAAAAATGACAAATGCCGGAATTATCCATTATCATTTCACTTTATTTCCTCCGTCCATTGGACTACAGAAACAGGACGGGATTATATTAATAGAATAAGTGGGGTTCTGGAAAACATTGGTAAGTTTCGCGGCAGTTTTTTCTGTCGGCAGTTTTTCGCTATGCTGACAATGATTCTTAATAGGAAACATGAGCTTTGTCCATCTCCATCCTTACCATATGAACGCGCTCTGAACGGCATATTTAGTCGCGCTAACGATTTTCACGTGCCATTTGCATTAGTTGACACTGGGTCTTAGATTGTACATTTTATTTATCTCCATAATTTTGCTACACATTATAATGGAGGTATTTATGTAAATAGAGTCTATTTTATTTGTCTCTGACGACGGAGGATACTTAAGGAGGATCTAACATTCCGTATATTAAATTCGAGAGTCAGATCTTGAGTTATATGGTAAGATATTAACATATGAAATTCCAAATGACATTTGAAATATCTGTGACCCAGTGTTCATTAATTTTTTCTTGGAGTGGCGACGAAATCAAACGGGCTCGTTAGCGAGGTGCGGGTGACAAGGTGCTGACGGAAACCCTCTGTCGACAATTAACGCTCCACGAACCTTCACAAACCTCTCGCTCTCTGACGGAACTGGGACAACAATTCGCGGAATAACACATATACCGGGCTTGCCTTATTGATGAATTCTTGTTATACGTAGATTGTTTTGCTTTTTTTATGAAATTGCTAAATTTTGAATCATCAACGACAAACGAGTTGTTCAAACAATCACACGGAACAAGTACGATACAGATACGTCCATAGACAAAGGAATACGAAAAAGTTAAATTAAAATAGTTTTTATATTACATCATCACAAGTTTTTTCAAATTCACCAAACATTTCATCAACATCTAATTATACACCGATACTACAATCCGTTGTATTGAAATCAATATATTCTAGATTAATTATATTACATCGGTGGAGATGTGTAGTAAGTATTTATAAATCACTATTATACGTAGCTTTAGAGAATAGCGATCTATGAGCCCTCATAAGTATTCAAGTATAATTTCCGTTCGAGGAATATTCGCTTGCCTGCCACTATGAAGCTGTTTATAAAAAAAAATACAATAGAGATACGTCGCGTCATCGATCAGCAATGGACTATCGGCGTTCAGGCACCAAACAGGCTCTTAATCAACAAAACACCATCCTAAAGTAGAGTCAATTTAATAGGCCACTTTTGACAAGTGTCAAACTGGTTGTCATAGTTAGGTAATCTAACAGAAATGATCGATTAAAGACAAAAATCGATATATAAGTCGTAATATTAGTGAATCGATTTTAGTGTTCTTAAAAAAATAATTCTCCAGTAATATTTTTAGAGTATACACAGCATTAGAAACTTTCTACACATTCCACATGACCTTAAAATTAAGTGTAATTATGGGAAATATAATGAAACCAGTTTATATATGTAATCAATTATTATTTATTAATTGGAACTATCATTTTCGTTGAAACTGCTGTCGTTGCTATTATTATCAATTCTTAAATCACATTAAAAATCTTCCATTATATTTTTTTTGTTTTTTTCTACTACTTTCTTCCAATCATCTTTGGAAACATTTGTACACGCAGTTTTTATTAAAAATTATATTCCACCAGAAAATAGGCCTGCTTTTTTTTAATGAACATAAATGTTTTTTTCTAGATGGCTACTCTTTTCATAATAATAAATAACCATAAATGTGGTTGCGAATTGCATCGGCATTAAAACTATCGACATAGACAACTAGCATAATTCTTTTCTTTTTCTTCCTTTTTCTTTTTAATTTCAGATATACTTTTAATATATTAAATGAGGTATAGATATATTAATTTAATATCTTATATCTTTTTAATTACATATATATTAATTACATTAATTACATTTATATTTAATTACATATATCTTTTTAATGTATTTACTAATTAATAATTATATTTATTTAAATTATGTCAATTATTTAATAATTTTACTGTTCTCTTAATTTGTTTATTTATCGTAACGGTAATTTTCTTCGATATTCCTTTCTCTCTACAAGTTACTTCGATTATAAAGATCACATCCCTATTATTAAAAAAGAAAAAATGTATACAGGCGTAACCTTGTAGTGGGGTTCGAATTTCTTGAAATATAAATTGTTAATGATGTTTAGCAACCATTAACCTTCGAACTTATTAAATTTGATATAAAAAGACAAGTTTATATTTTTTTATTAAAAATGTTACATATTTTTAGTGTTCAGTAATGCATTTATAAACTTAAATTGATTTGTGGGACCGATGCAAAGTTATATCGTCACAAAGTCAATGAAATGTCAAAAGTGGTCTATTAAATTGACTCTACTGTAAAAAGGTTGACGTTTTCACTTCGCAATCTCAACAAAAAAAATTGGTATTTAATATACACTACAAATAAATAAATCTCCTGATTTTCTTTATGATTGGTAATGGTTAACATACTTGCAGTTAATTGTAATTAAGTGTAGTTAATTGGAAGGGCTATGAATATTATGAAAAAAGGCCAAGTATAGGAGTATACATACATATCGATTATTATCTTTTCAATGTTCGAAATTTTCCTCCGTGTACTCCGATTTCAAGTGCAATATTTTAGTTTCACTGTCGACCTTAAGTTGACGTAACAAAAGTTACCAACTAACTCTACGCTTGATATCTTTTGTACATACTTAGAAAGTCCATCATGCTTCATTAGTGTTACAGAATTAGTTGTATTCAATACCTATAAGAAAACTGAGACATATTGCTGAGAACTGTGAAAATGACAATTAATTTTGAAATTTTCCTCTTAAATGAAAGATAATTTTGAAATTGGTACAGAAAAAAATGTGTATAAAAGTTTAAGATGAAATAAAAGTAAAATAAAAGTACCGACAAAAAGAAAAAGTGTTTCAATTATACGCCGCGGTAGTAACATATTTTTAAAAGGAAAAGGGGAGTGTTTGTTAAATTTAGTTAAATTGATAAGAGAATAAACATTTTGTTTCTATTTACCTACCTATCATTTTATTGTCCATAGAATATTTTCTAGATGTTAATTATAAAGTGAGCGATTTTGCTAACTTTATTTTTATTTATGTTTTCTAGAAAAAAAGCGGCAGACGAACATACAGTTCACCTGATGGTAAGTGGATACTGTCGTCCGATACATGCCAACGTTAGTTCAGAATGACAAACGTTGGCACGCGCCTGTATGCGCTTTTTTACCTTTGCAGATTAAGGAATGGATTGGGAGGAATGGTTGGTAAAATGGGGAGGGATAGGATGGGATGGGAATGGGCTCTGACATATCTCACTCACTACCGAAACACGTACGTACATTGGGGAAATACGATAAAGTAGGAAATGCAGTACATTTCAAGGTAGTCTTCTGTGAGAGAGGGGTAACGTGGCCAGTCGAGTGCGTCCAGCGAGAATAATCTTAAAGAATAAGTCTTTATATTTGTGTTTTCCTTATTTTATGTGCATTCTTTTTTTTACTATTATGTGTAATTTGTTTGTTTCTAACCTTTTATTTTGTATTGTGGTGTCGAAATAAAGTTATGTCTATGTATATGCCGTATATGTACCCCTTTTTACATTAAAATGTGGAAAAAATTAAAAAAGAAATATACGCTATTGAGACCTATTTAATTAATTTAATGCACCATTATCAAGCGGCTGCTTTTTTCATAAGAAATTGCTTACGTATAAATAAAGGTCAGGTTCCTTCAAGTCGTTATCTATACAGTGACAATAGATAGTAACATGCCTGTATAATGCGTGTCGTAAAACAAACGAGACGAACGAAGTGACGCAACAAACAACGCAGTAAACGTACTTTACGACTTCTCCTAATAAAAACTGTATATTACGGAATGAATATTCACTTTTACTTACAGAACCTCAGTCAGTAAAAATAAGTTAACGTTTACAAGTGTTTTATTGCAGATAAAATGCAATAACAATGTTTATTACTCAATTATGGGTGAAAGAATGTAGACTGTATATTTGAATACTGTATACTGTATATTTGGTGAAAGAATGTATATTTTTTTATATACACGTTCCATTTACTTACAGTATTCTAAGATGAAGTGCATCTCGACTAGTGTTACAGGTGTCCGTCCATAAGTACCTAGTTATAAAAAAAATACTTGTTTTGTTGTGCTGCTCATTTAGAATTTTTTTGCTGTTCATTTAAATATAAGCCTTAGTCATTTCCCAACAGCTTAAACCCAGGAAGGGTTTTCATTACCATTTTTTATTCGTGAAAAAGGAAATTTATAAAATATAATTTCCATGTATACGACGACATAATATGTGACTCTAGTTGCACTAACTATACTCTGTTCTTTAAACACTCGCAACATGTTAACGAATGATAAACTGTAGTATCTATGGGACAACATATGAGCAGCTTTAGTTTCCTATTTATTTGTTTCTGTCGTACTCTCCCAAAGTATAAACTTACATCCCGTATCACTGCAACCGCCCGTTAACGGTACACTAGAAAGCTTTTAAGCGACAGTAAAGTAGAAGTGAAATATATTCCCTACTGGAGTACAGTGGCGCTCAGTGGCGACCGCTATCTCAAATAATTTATTGTGTCGGGCGGAGTGTGCGGGTATCTCTTCATCACAGGCGACTTTTTTGCTTCATACTCATAAAATAGCTTTGAATTTAAATTCTTTTTTACATGTCAACCATTTGCAAGTTTATAGTGTTACTGGCTGCATTTGTGACTTCATTACAAATCTGGGTAAAATGTATCCTATACTGTGTTGTCTATTAATACGAGGCATAAAATATAAGCAAGGGAGACACCGGGAAGGACACTGTTATAGGATGTCATAAAACTCTATAGTGAAAGGGTGTGAAAGTAAATGGCTGGCATCTACCTGTCGCATTTACGATTTTCCGACGTTATAATAGTTCTGTCTGAAAATGATATCGATCTTCAATACATTCTCAATGAAATACAAAATTCATCCTTGAAAGTAGGCTTTAGGATGAAGTCCAAGTCTAAGTTTATAACTAGTCACCCTACTGAGATTCCCAGCGGAATATTTGTAGCACTCCAATAGCAGTCGTTGACGAGTACCTACCTGTTCAAGAGTAATCTGGGAGATTGTTTATCTTTTGGTTTCGACTAGGACCTAGAAAAAAGTCGACAGAATAGGTTAGTTAGGAAAACTAGGGTACAACATAAGACTAAAAACTGAAGTCTCCAAAAATTTTTCAAAATATGAAGGCCAAAAAATTTTGGACTAATGCTTACTTTTATTTTTATAGACTATTGGGCGGACGAGCAAGCGGTTCCACGTGATGGTAAGTGTTACCGCCGCCCATGGACACCTGCAACACCATGGTATGCGGGCGCGCCGCCGACCTTGCAAAATCCTATTCACAGCTCTCTTGAAGAACCCCATATCGTAGCTTAATGGAAAGACCTCTTGAGGCAGTTCATTTCGCAGCCTACGGGTTCGCGGTATAAAATATTTTTTTGACCGAATAGTGTGCGACACCTCCGTATCGAGGAAATGCGGATGAACGGCACTTCTGTGACGGGAGGTGCGGTTGTAGAAACCCGAGGTGGGAATTATATTAAACAATTCTTAAGAACATTCCCCATTGTACAGGCGGTAGAACACACAGAGAGACGCAACGTCTCTCCGAATGCTGAGAGATTCTAAACCGCCCGTGAGAGTGGGATCGTCGACAATACGAACCACTTACTGCCCACTGGCACCGCACTTATGGTGACCAAAAACATAGACGCATTCTAAAGCAACTGTACGCATAATAAAAGTATAACAAAGAACTATATAATAGTGTGTATATCTATCTACGTATGAAATAGTATATTCTTATATATATGTCTCTATTTACTATTTTATATATTCATTTAAGTTTATTACAATATATATTTATGTATCTAAACTAAAACTGTGCCCACGTTCAGTTTTCTGTTTGATCTGGTGGTTGACTGGTAGAGAACGGCGTTAGGCATTAACTCCGTCTTTTGTACATGTCATATACTTGTGCAATGAAGTTTTAATAAAATAAGATTATGGAGCGGCCATGTAAAGCAAATGAAGTATTAAAAGAAAGTTAGCAAATAAAGAAAGCAGTAAAGTATTGAGTAAAGTTCAAATATATTTCGCCGAACATACTCGTCGGTTACAGATATAATGGCAAGTACATAAAGGAAGTAAAGTGTAGGGAGTAAGGTACGCCTGGCGAAAGGTAGATGGTGTAACACTAACGGTATGGTGGCCTCCACAAAAGTATAATTTTAATATCTATTAAACGGGCCTAAAAGGCGTATGTTTAATCTATTTTAATCGAAGTTTTGGCTGCGGTGCACAAACCATGGTTACGAATTGATTGGAGAAGCGGATAGACCACATCGAGACCTGCAAGCAGTTTCTACTTCTTCGTTAGATGATGTTATCTGAACGGTAATATTGCATCAGCGTGGCTCTTAACCAACGCAACGTGTCATGAATGTATAGAATTTTACACCCAGCAGTGGCCGAATACTCTCTGTATTCTATACATATAATAAAATCGTGTTTGTACATTTAATTTTTTTTGTAAAAGTCGTTGCAAGAATAAGAATTGTATTTATTGTTGGACTGTTTAATGTTAATGCCAGGTGTTATTAGCTAGTGCCAGGTTAGAAGCGAAACAGTCTACCCTGATGAGGCATACAATATACATAGCCCAAAAACAAACTCATATCTGACGTTTTAATATATTACTACCTGTAAATTATTAATTTAGAAATTCCACCTTAACATAATTATAATATTAACTTTCCAATTTTTAAATTAATAAACGTTTTCATTCTATATTTAACGCTACAAAAAAAACTCATGTAGATTATAATAAGCCTGCGCATTGAGCCATCGTTTTAAATGATGTTTAAATTTAGTAAAGTTACATAAGTTAAAGTTTAGCAACGTAAAGTAAGAATGATAATGATAAGTAAGAATAAGTAAGAATGAGCCCAAAACACATTATTGAATTTTTGTCTGTCTGTCTGAACGTGTCGAGTTAATATTTAAGGTATTTTTTATATAGATTCCACAAAGTCGCGAACACTGGTAAACCTATCGCTTTACTGAGCGACTCCTGACTTACTTCGACACAACGGGATATTGTCAGAATACGTTTTAGACTTCGTAATTGTTTATTACGAAGAGAACTTGACACTGGCAGAATGTGCTAATTGCACTATTGCCACATATTCAAGAACTTTCATATTCAGAACAATTCAGAACATACAAGAACATATTCAGAAAAAACAAATATTCAACCGAACGTGAGGTCGCATTTAGTGGACTCTATTCCAGCTTTCAGTATGTCTTTCGATCACATCCCTTTCTATTTCCGTTACAGTTTACTAAATTACGTTACTAAATAAATTGAGTGTGAATTCGACACAACTGAAAACTTATAAGTTTTAATTTATTTTCAATCCTTTGAGAATATAGGTTCACAAAGTTTATGTATATTTTATGCATATATATAAAACATATTTTAAGACTAAAAAAGACAGATATGTTACAGGGAAACATTATTGTCATTAAATGGCACTGGAAATATAAAAAGAAACATGAATAAGCATTTTGGGTGCAAAAACATAATCATTTAGAATCTACACAACAACATAATTACGTCTGTTTATCAATATATCAGTATATTTCAAGATGATCCCTATTTATTTATTTATTTATTTATTTATGTAATCTACAGCCTTTTATGTAACTTATGTTGTTTAACAATTATGTTGCCAATGCTAATGGCCAATACAGATTACACTGACATTAAGTACAGTATCTACTAAGATTGTGGGCAAGTAAAGGATGATTCTTTATTATTAATAATGTTTGCGTTGGTGTGTCCGTTTGTGTGTGTTGTGTGTGAGTTTGTACCCAGTGTGAGGGTGTGTAGTGTGTGTGTGTATTTGATTAAGATGAACTTTAAAATATTTGTGAGGAAATGGGTTTCAGGAGGTATTATAATGATTTCGATGCTTTTTTATGATTTCCGTTTTTAATTTTTTCTTACTTAATAAAAATATATCAAGGTCTGCGTAATATGTATTGTAATTCTGCAGAATGCGAGAAAGGACTGAATTTTGGGCGTACCTTGTTTTGACCAGAGGAACATCAAACAACTCGGTGTGCCTAGTACGGCTAGTTGGCGCCCGTAAGGACACTTCGGTCAGTAGCTGGGGACAGTCGACTTCGCCTGACCATAAAGCGCGCAAAATCAAAATTCCATGTTGACGACGCCTAAGCTTCAATGGGTCAACATGGAAGAATTTACAGTTAGTTAGATAACAATCAACTGATTTATTATTTTTAAAACATAAGAATTTTATAAATTGTTTTTGAACATGTTCTACTGAGTCTATATAGGTTAAATATTGAGGTGACCAAATGCTACAAGCATACTCAAGTGTAGTACGCACATAAGTGAAATAAAGTGCCTTTATGCAGTCAAGGTCCCTAAAGGGTTTACAGACACGTTTGACAAACCCTAGCTGCTTGTATGCTTTATTACAAATTAAATTAATATGCTCTGCCAATTTCATCTTGGAATCCAAACGAACACCGAGATCCCTAATAAAATTAACGGATTCAATGACTGTGTTGTTTATTTTATATTGATAAGAAATAGGTTTAGTTTTCCATGTAAAACTTACTTGGACACATTTCTTAACGTTCACAGTTATTCTATTTCTTTCATAGAAAGTACTATGAAAGAAGCTAGGTTATCTAGATCATTTTGTATTAATAAGCAGTCATTGATCGTTTTGATATTTAAATAAATCTTTTTATCATCGGCGAACATCAGAAACTTGGAATATTCAAAGCAGGTATATATATATCGAAAAGGTAGGCATTATAGAGAAGAGGTCCTAAAATTGAACCCTGTGGAACTCCTGAGGATACATGAACATAATCACTACATGAGCTCCCGATCCTAACCGCCTGTCTTCTATTAGTGACGTAGGATAAGAACCATCGATGCAGGTTTCCGCGAATTCCAAGAACATGAAGCTTTTGGAGCAATATAATGTGATCCACTCGATCAAATGCCTTCTCGAAATCCGTGTAGATCGCATCGACCTGATGACCCCCATCCATGTTTTGATAAATATAGTTTGTAAACAGCGCTAAATTGGTTACCGTCGAACGTCCCTTCATGAAACCATGTTGTTGATCTGGTATTGACCTAGCTATTAAGGGATACACACTCGTCTTAATTATTTTTTCAAAAACTTTGGCTGGAACATTAAGGATTGATATGGGACGATAATGCTCCATTCTACTTTTAGATCCATTTTTATGTATAGGAACAATTAAAGCTTCTTTCCAAATAGAAGGGAATGCTTGATGAGTATTGATTGATTTGTTAAATATTATTGAAAGAGGCTTAGCGAGGCTGGAAGCGCAATTTTTATAAAAAAATGCTGGGATTTTGTCACTCCCAGGACCCTTGTTGGGATCTAGTTGGATCAGAAATTTATATACTATAGATTCAGATATAATTAAATCATGTATAGTATCTGGGTGGTTAACGTCAGGCAAATTCACCCTAGTACTTGAGGGATCAGACTTCATGAACACGCTTTCAAAGAAACTATTAAATCCGGAACAAATTCCGTCTATATTATTGTATGTTTCGTTCCCGAGTGTCATAATATTTGGATAACCGGTATCATTTTTACGCAAAGTTTTTAGATAGGACCATAAATATTTTGGGTTCTTTTTCAATGAGGTTTGAATTTTGTCAATATGGTTTTTGTAGCATTTTTGCTGTAACATTTTTTGTCTAGCGCGTAAAATCGAGAATTCGTCGTAATCCCTTGGATTTTTATATTTTTTCCACCGACGATGAGCAAGAAATTTATCGCGTACAACATGTATTAAAGATTTAGAATACCAATCAGGAAATAATGTATCTTTTTGTTTAGTTTTAATTGGAATTAGCTGATGAATAACCTCATTAACCTTTGAGTAAAATTTATTAACTAAATCATCTATAGATACGCCCACTAATGTCTTCACCCAGTCTACATTTCCCAAATAGGCATTAATCCTTCCGTAGTCACCCCTATAAAAATTATAGTTAGCAATTGGTTTCTGATTAATAGTAGGTATCATCACATCAGACGCGTCAATTAGCAAGGGGGGGGTGATATATATCTTCTTGCACAAGTCCCCGTTCACCACGACATATATCCAACGAGAGGTCACTGAAAATTAGATCTAAAACATTATTACTAGCATTTGCTATTGTGTTATGTTGCGTGAGACCCACTAAGCTACATGTATTGACAAAATCAACCGCAGTATTTTGCAAATCAATTGTACCCTGTTTTAAATAAATAGGTCCCGATGGCGTCCAGTCAATTAGAGCAAGGTTAAAGTCACCCACCAATATAAAATGGTCGTCCGGGTGTGACGTCACAATCGCCGCAACAGTGCAAGTCCAGGTTTGCAAACGAGTCAGTTGAAGAGAATCTGGGGGAATATAGACGATTCCTATGTGCAAATTAGCTTTTGCGTTTAAAGACCGTGAAGAAATGGTTATCCAAACACACTCGACATTACTACAAGCCCAATCGACTCTTTCCCGTGCACGAAGAGAAAGCGAAGCACAGATCATGACACCGCCACCAATTTTCTTGGAAGATGTGGACCCACTGCGGTCACAGCGGAAAGAATCATACCTACTGTCACAGACTTCACCCCTGTAAATACTATCGTTCAGCCATGTTTCAGATAGTAGAATAATATCATAGTTATTTAATAGAATGTTTTGTCGTAAAATATTTGTCTTTGTCGTTACTATTTTTACTACTAGTTACTACTAGTATTAGTTACTATTTTTGCTATGTTTTACTACTATTAGTTACTATTTTTGCTATGTTTATTTAGATACCTCTTTTTGCCTTATTGAACATAATTTATTTTGTCATAGATCGGACGGCGCTGTAGCCAGAGTGACAACGAGTGCGGAGAAATCAGGATGTGGTACCTACAGAGCTCCACCTCATCAAGCACCGAAACTACCGCCAGATCCGCCAGGTATGATATACAAGAAAATATTACAAGTTATATTATTTTTCTTTCTTGACCTTATCGAACTAGTTGCCTAGATCTCCGTATCTCTGCCTATTTAGATGTTAAGAGTCCAGATGCTGTCTGGCGCTCGGTGTTCTTCTACCTAATTTGCGATTCTCTACAGATATTTTTTATGTCTCATTATTTGCAGTCTTAGGCGACCCCTGGACCTGCAATAAAATTGTACAACAATGTCATTGCACAGTATTATTGAATCGCGTCTTGCATTCAAATGAGTTTCGATACACTCGCTAAACGAACCATAATATTATGAAATCCGTGAAATTATAATTGATGGTCTAGCGGGCTTCTTGAAAAAAATTCTAAATACTGCTATCTTTACACCCACTACGTAGCACGTAGCACGTAGCACGTAGTGGTGTGCTACGTAGCACACCACTACGGAGCTACGACGTAGCTGGTATATAAGCGCGTAGAAGTGCTACGACGTTATAGAAGATAATTGTGTTATTTTTACTGACATTTAAATAGTTTTTTGTGTGCAATTTTAATGATTTTAATGCAGTTGAGTACTGCACAAATATCGTACAAAAGTGTATGTACAAAATATCGATCAATCTGTAGGTAGGAGCTTTCTACTGCCATTTTTTATTTGGTGATTTTTCTCAATACACAAGGAAATAGTCTTTGCCGTTGTTCATAATAATTTACTCGTAATTAAAACTGGTCCCTAGCTTTTACCTAGAAGCTCACCCTCATCTTAGTCCAGTTAGTAGAGACCACACTTGGACAACAATGACCCGGCTTCTATTCCCAGTTAGATAAACAATTTTTGTTTGTATACTTGTTCGTGATGCGGATGGTTTATATTCGTCTTCTTATGTGTCTCTGAATTCACAACTAAGGCATTCTTAGTATGAATCATTGAATAATATTTTTTTTATTCATTTATTTATGTTTGTAAAAGATATGAGCGAGCGTATGAATAGTGTATATAGGTATGTAAATTGATCACTAATTTTATTTATTTTTAATGAACAATCATGACCATTATGAATGAACAACAACAATCAATCATTTACACGTTAATCATACACGTTAATTTTTAGTTCTTAATAGCTTTATTTTACTGATTGACATAAAAAATATTAAACATTATTTTTGTACCATATATACCAGCGGTGGCCAATTTGTGTAAAATAGTGTTCTACTTAAAAAAAATCTGACCTCATGAACCACTTAATTGTATAGCTTTAGTGGGACAAAGAAGACTATAATTAAATAGGTTATTATATTATATATTAATACGTAGGTAAAATTAATATTAATAGGTAACAAAAAAAAATGTTAATTTTGTGCTTTCATTTCTTCTGTCAAATTAACAATATCATGAGTATCAATTTGATAACACCAACTTTAAAAATACGATATCGGTAAAAAAAAAATTTCCTTCGCGATCGACTTGCTGGCCACCACTGATTAATACCTACAACGTACCACTGATAAAACGTAATACCTGGAACATATCAGCCAATTTAAAACATATAAAGCCGTTCTAGCGAAAATAAGGAAGGAAAGTAAGGAACTTTAAGGAAATAATTAAAAGTTACAAACATATAAGGTTTTGTTGTCCTGTCTATAACGTTCGTATTTGCTTATTACACATACCGGGCGCCCAGGTGGTGCGCGTGACACGGCTCGGGTGACGCGTGCAAATTAAAAGATTTACCTACTGAAATTATCCCATATAAATCGTGAAAAAAAACCTATTGTAAAAATTGTTAAAATCAAGCTTTCGAATTGAATTCATTTCGAGCTTTTACGTTATTTCCCTGACACGTTAGATATCCTAAAGTGAAGAGCAACCGACAGTTGTGTATATCGTGTTGTCAGACGTGTACGAGATCAGCCCGTACGCTACTTTCGCCGGCCCGATTGCGGGTAGCGGGGCAGCAGCGCGCGCATATACACTGCAGCTGCGCGCGCTCGCCCGCCACGACGACGACGCGCCGCCGCCCGCGCCTGTACCCTGCTGCGACGGTAACCACCCACACTCACACTACAACCATTTTTTATTAACCAGTCCCAGGGTTATTCAGACAATTCCACTCAGACAAGGTTTTAAAAGTTTAATAAATTAATTTTTATACTTTGGTCTACAAACGGGTATATCTTTCCCTACTTAAACAGCTTGTGTGCTGTTTGGGTTGGCCTTTGATGTTTTAGTGTTTCCTTTTGCTTAATTTTTCACCAGTAGTTACAAAACGACGGACGGATTATGTTCTTGGGACTTTTGTCTTTTTAACGGCTTGTATTTTATATTATTGAGAATGTCATCACAAAGCCGACATTCTTTCCGACATGCTTCGCGGGACATTCCTTTACTGTCAATAGAGAAACTAACCTAAACCTTAACCCACCTTTAAATTTGCTGCGCATTTGGTATTTTTTGTTGCTCACTCAATTATTTAATTTTTCTTTTAGTCAATGCTTTTTTACAATTAATTTTTAACCTATACTTTAAAATTTGATTTTCTCGAAATTCATTATTTTTAGGTAATAAACATTTTCAAAAAAGTTATTTAACCTATATTTTTTATTTAATTTGATTAGTTTAGTTTTGACTAGAAAGTTTAATAATTTGTCCTTATCTTTAGTTTCACACTGATGACAGTGGAGTTAAAAATAACATTGTATTAGTACTTCCAAATGTCCATTGTCTCTTTGCTTGGAAGCACGTATACAAATTTGTATAATTTTGAAAACCATGTGCAGAGGAAACATGCGTGGACGCGTGCGACGCGCAACGAAGGAGGAGACGACGCCGACATTACTGCCCAGATCATGGTAACTAAACATTTTTATATTTTCGCATGTTGTACACATTTTATATTGAAAGTCCTATTAAATAATAAATAATTATATATTGTTTACTCCCTTTTAGTTTCGAAGTTTTAGTTTGTACACAATTTTATTTTAAATAAGAGATGCGACTACCCACGCATGGCATTATGGAAACATTGTAATAATGAGACAGGGGCAAACTGAAAATCAGCGCTGTGCAGGCAAGTACTTACAGCATACGCTGAGCGTGCGACCTTCTGCACACCGAGATAATTAACTCTGTATACCATTGCTGTGTTTGTGTAATTTACAGTGTGGCAAATAAAGTGTGACTACTTTAATTATTTATTTACAATTAAAGGCTTTTGCTACTCAACTGCTACTACTTTTTATTTGCTGCTACTTTTTATTTCTACTCAACGTTCCAGCACGGGTGATATCAGCGGTGGTCCTGAGTTGACTGAATTACTTGACTGACTGAATTATTGACTTCCCATCCTGGGATGGGATAATCCTCATCAGTCAACTCTATGTTTTTACAATGTAAAATGTCTCTACTACAATTTAATTTATTATACTACATTAATTATTTATTCAAATCCAACAAGTAATTGGATTATATAAGTCTCTAATTGTTTACTATAGAAAATTTTGTTTTAAGTTCCACACCTCCTCACGATAAACTTCTCATGTGCCTTTCCTCAGAACTAATTATGTGGAAAATAGTCTTTTCAGATGTATTACATGGAACAAAATTAAAATATATCGATATTTTCGGGCAAAGTTTTCAAAATTTAAAAGAGAATAGTCAGGCAAATTTACTGCTTACATCTTGTACATTTTGTTTCAATGTTTTACTTTGTTTTGTTACGATTAATTTATATTACTTTACATTACATTAATTTAGTAATTTACATTCAGACGCACTATGCGTCTGAATGTAAATTACAAATTCAATCATGTTCAATTTACGACGTTGATTGTTCCTAAATAAAAGTATTTTAATATACGAATAGCACATTAGTATGATTTAATTGGTGTTTATTTTACCGAAATCTGAAGCCATGAATTTCGCCCATGATTTTGAGTTAAATGACATTGTAAATGTTACGTATTTTTTCTAAAGTATAAATTTTTTGAACTTTGTATTTAGCAGATTTGTAAGAAAATTTAGTAAAAACTCTAAACATTGATGTTCTTGCAAAAAAGGATATGGAAAATTTAAGAAATCATGAAGGGTCTCCGTGGTTTCAGGCTCATGAGCGTGTATTATGCATATTAAAATAATGTTTATGCTTAAAAGTAGATATACTTTATGAGAAAACAGCAACTTTACCGGTAAATTAGTAAACAGTGTTAAAAAAATACCCGTGGGTTAAAATAACAGGGTTAAAAAACATTGAATTGCTTTCATGAAAACACGTTTTGTTCAACGTTCTTTTTAAATTCAACAGTTCACACAAACCACTCACTCACTCTTACCGGGGTAAGTACACTAGCACCAATGTATACATACATTACGAAAACATTGGCCATCGGCAAGTATGCAATAAAGTAATAAAGTATGCAATTAGGTATGGTAATTCATAGCCGTGGATGACGCGTTCGGGTGTTTCCGGATTAGCCGATAGCCAATGTTTTAGTAATGTTTTCGTACATGGATGTAGGTAGGTATCTAACGATAGCGGTCCGATTAGCAGCTATTTATGAATAGAGTGTGCGATGTTGTCGTTCGTAACAGCACAGTATATAATATATAAGTTAACATAGTCGGAGAAGTGCCTTTTTTAATATCAGAATGAGTAGTAGAATAAAATAAAAGTTATTAGTTTTAATTATATATATTCCATGTTAAGATGGTGTAACAATTTATTATTTAACCTTGTATATTATATAGTCGGCTTAAGCAAAGACGTAGTGAAGCGGTAATGAGTAACAAATTAATTATATAAATGAATTCGTTTGTCCGCAGGGTGTTCACAAGACTCGGGAAGTTGAGAAACGAAACTGCCAAATTGTTTAGTGAAAAATATCTAGTCAGTGTAATTAGCAAATTCGGTTATACATATTAATATGTATACAAAAATTTATACAATAATATTATCTATTTATATTACGAAGTTTTTCTTTGAACAATACCCACCCTTATTTACCTGCAACGCAATGCAACCAGAGATTTTAATATCCATTGCTGGACATGGGCCTTCCTCAAGCACATTGTCTCGTGGATAATTGATGTATGACCACGCTGGCCAAGTGGGTTGGCGAGTCCACTCTTTTAGAGGTGGTGCAGTTCCTCGTGGCTTGTGGTAGCTGCTTTGTTATCTCTTAGTAGCCTTTTACAACAACCACGGGAAGAAATGGAGTGGTGCTATTCTATAGCCGGCCGATACCGCCACGGCACGTATCTATATCTATACTCTACCATATACTAATATATAAAGAGGTAAAATTGTGTGTTTGTGGGTATGTTGGGGGTAATCTCTGGAACTACTGAACCGATTTCAAAAATTCTTTCACAAATAGGAAGCTACATTATCCGCATCTAATATAGGCAATATTTTATTTTTTAATTTTGAAAAAAAAGAGGAAAAAAAAAAACTTATACCATAAACCGAAGCGATGCGAGGGCGGGTCGCTAGTAATATATATTCGTCTTAATGTTTGTTGTTTATTGCTGCGGAGATAGCCTAGGATATCCAGTAATCCCAGTATCACTGAGTTGCTACCGAAATAAAGATTTTTACATATCACCTTTTACCTTGGCGGTGAAGAAAAACATCCTGAGGAAACCACGCCGGTTTCCTCACGGCTTTCCTCTAGATCTTTGAAATTGTAAGTAGATATCCTCAAACCGTTTATACTGAAGTACGGATTTTTAAATGATCAATAGCTCGATAGTGGTGAAAAACGTCGCGAGGAAACCTACGTGCCCAATAATTTATTGCGCACCACTCCGCTTATGATTATAGCTCGAAACAATAGTAACAAATAGAGATCTGTGCCTTGCAGATATGACGTTAAATGCTGAACATATAAATGCTTTGTTGCTAGAACATATAAAAGAAAACTTATTTTGGGAAATAGGCTTACTTGGGAATTGGGCTTACTTTAGAATATCACCATCTCATCTTTTCCCGTGAGTGTAGTAATGTGACTAAGGGACAACAAAGCCGTTACCACAAACATGCCGGTCTAGCGAGGGAGGCGTTTCGAGGCCATACATCTCTCCTGTGCAAGACAATGTCCACCAGGAGGATAATGACCAGCAGGGGATAATAAAAGGACTGGTGATGGAAGCAACGACTTCGAATTTCAAAATTAAGTTACCTAATTGTTCGTAAAAATGTAAATTTCAAGCTGTAGAAATAACTGTCTCCATTGGAGTTGTTACGATAAAGATACTAAGATTATAAGTTAAGATATGGGACTCTTCAAGAAAGCTGTGAATATATAACTTAATAAACTTTTGCGTTTATAAATCGGGTCTGAACGTGTATAACACAGGTATTTGTTTACCTTTCATTCCGACCCGATTTACAATAAAAAATGGTGTTAATATGATTCTGCAAGGTCAGCAGTGCACACGCAACCTCACTGGTGTCCACCCTGGTGACCATTTGCCCAAATCTTCTGTAAAAATAATAATATAAGTAAAGCAGTGGGCAATGATTAGTATTAACTAAAACCACATATACAGTTCGGGCCAGGTTAATATTAAACCCCAATAGTGGTAGCAGGTAATCGGCTTACAAACTAATTGCTTGCTAGAGAGCCTTACACAGACAATGGAGGCCAATCCCGCAATTATTATCACTCCTCTAAGAGTTGGTTATTGTCCTGACTCCGGACCTTCTAAAGTACCCATAGCATATCACAATGAACGGACAGATAATATGAATTAATTAGCTATTACTTGATATTTTATATATGTATCACTCATAGATTGAATGTTGATTTGAGAAAGATATTTTTTTTTATTGAAAATGTCAAAGAACTACATCTGTTGGCGGGTACTTTCGCCCGTTGATATCCGTGATACATACCACCAGTCTAAAATGACTTGGACGCTCACATACTCTACGTAACTATAAAAATCACCAAAAGTACGAACCAAAATACAACATTAAATCCGCCTTTTGCACAATCATTCTTTGACCAATAATGTTTAAACAAATAAATAAAAGTAAATCGGATATAAAATTCCCGGATTTAACTCAAGTAATGTTTTATTTTATTAGTAATCTTATTTGTAGAGATTATAATTATATGTTATATGGTTATAATTTTTCCTTGACGTTCCGTCATAAATAAATTTTCAATCTAAATCTACATTTATCAACGAATAAAAGTAAAGTTATTATGCAAATATTTTAGCCAAATACAACCTCTTTCCTCGACGCAAGCAAAAGGTTCCCGTAACACAAACTTTCACTTATCGCGTAACCCACAGCTCGCGCTCTAATAACTCTATTCCGTTTGCGTCCTAGTTGAGGATAAAACGTATTCACATAATGCTACTTACTTCACAATAACCTACCTCAATTGTAGATATAAGCTTAGATTGGATTATAGTTGGATATATGTGAGTAGTGTTTTTTCGCATTGTACTTATAGCATTAGGCTACGAAATGGGGTTCTTATAGAGATATGTAAGAAGCAAGGCACAGCCCTTGTAAATCGGCGGGTCCAGTGCGGATTGCTGTATACAGATATTCCATTTAAAAAAAAAATGTCTTTGAATCATTTTTCTTCATCACGTACTAGTAATAATTTAAAATTCGTACGTAAAAACTGACCGGTACAGGCCGCTGTTTGAACTTACGACCTCACGAATTTAAGTGGAACATACCCCTAGGCTATTGCCGCTGTTCGAGAGGGCTGTGATAGTATTAAAACTTATAACAAGAATAATCAGACTAGTTTTTGAAAATTATGTTCACCGTTCCATGTTGCTCGAGTTCTCACACTGAGAAAACAATACCATTTAGACGTCGTTATCAGAAGAAAACACTCTAACAATAGATGATAAGACTCACTAACTACAGACATATCTGCCATTAGGTTTACCCTAATTGGATTAAGGTATGAAATTCTGAACCACATCGTCAGGGAACACCACAACTTACTACAATATTGTAGTGGCTGTTCTCTGAACTTTCCCTTCTGTATAAATGACGATGTTCTCTGTTTCTGGTAGTCTTTATTTACTATATTACTCTTGCCCTTGTAGCCATTGAATAAATCTCATTCGAAACATTAAGCTGAATTTGTTTTTAATTTAATTTAATTAATTTATTTTAAGATAATATGTCCATAGTATGTATTATAATTATGCCGTCGAAAGATTACCGATTTGACAGTTCATGAACAGTTGGTTGAGATACCTTTAAAGTGGCGTACAAATTACGACAAAAATATTACACCCTAAATATTCTTTAATAACTAAGAAAACTATTATTTTTTCAATCCGTGACGCGCTGTTACAATGTTACGTCACTTTTTGATTTTTAAAGATAGTGATGTAGTTCAAGATACTGAATATCGATACCGGATATTTGTAACATAGTTTAAGTAAAATGTTACCTAGATGTGTATGAATTTACTAATTCGATTACTTTTATGTGATTTTATTAAGTCTAATATTAAGCTGTGACAGAACCAGTAGGGTAATTTACGATTAAGTCTTAATTATGAGTCTCAATTAAGATTTTTAAATATTTATTATTAAATAATTTTCAGGAAGATTACAGTCATATAAAAAATATTGTTAAAGTAATATAAATAGAAAAAAAAGTAGACATACATACCATTTAAATCTCCACAAATATAGCGATTATTAAATCATTGCATTTTTTTTATTATTATCGCTGAAAAATGGTATCACTGGCCTATCTATCTTCACCCCAACTTGCACTAGCGCCGTCATTTTGTGTCTGCAAAACAGTCAGTCAATTAGTCGTCCATCGTTCGTATTCGTGCGCACAGACTACGTTTACCCAGTGTTTGCTGTTGTGACTCAGCTATCTTCTGTTTGTTGTTCCTGCTTATTTCGTTGACTTTGACGCAAAATTAGATTCTGATTCTGCATTGCACTTTAGACGTGTTTTTTAGTGCATAAAAATGCCGAAAAGTGGACAAACTTTAAATAGCCCATGCCGCTGGCGTATAATTAAATTACAGAACTATTTCGAGGATGAGTCGCAAGCAAAATGGGAGCCATGCGGTGGAGCTGGATAGATGTCACACTGGTTATGCTGGATCCAGCTTCGCGGAGAACGCGATGCTGGCTTTTGAGTCAAGGAGCACTTCTGACTACCATGAGGAGATGAATGCTGACACTTTTAGACATCAATTATTACTTAGATTTCCGGAGTATTAAGTTATTGTAATGGATAATGCTCTATACCATTCCATGCAGGTGAATAAAGTGCCTACTAAAAAGCAGAACTGGTTGCCTGGCTCGAAAAAAACGGCAATGAAAAATGTCTAAATGTTGAAAGCAGACTTGATAAAAATAGTGAAAGAGACCAAGGCGACAATAGTGCGATACGAGATAGACGCACTGGCTCTAGAATACGGACATCGCGTTCTCCGAACTCAGCCATCGAGTTAATATGGGCCCAAATTAAAGGTACATATTCAAATCATACCAAATTAAAGGTAATGACTGTCTTATCATTTTAAACAAACTGCTATATAATAAATATCTTAGTTTATTTGTATGTGTTGATGTCAAATAAAGTTTTTCTATTATATTTTATTCAATATACCAATCGGTCGGTTATAGGTATTTGGTGCTATGGCACGGATTTATCTTACACAAAGACTGAAAAGTTAAGCACGAGATTTTTTTTTATATATTACAGGTTACGCAGCTCGCCATAATACGGCTCCGCCGTTCAGCACTAATAAAATGTTGAACCTGCTAAAAGAAGCTTGTGAGAAGGTCACAAAAGACGACTGGGCGAAAGTAATTTAAAAAACAGAAATAATAATTTTGGATTATGACCGCGATATTAGGATTGATTTCATAATTGACAATGAAATGATTATTCAAATAATCGACAGCGCCGAAGATAGCAGTAGTTCACATGATTCTGATTCGGAATAGTGTAAAATACTCAATAAAAGTATTTTTTAAATTATTCCGTATTCCCTATTCTATCACATCAACGAAAGTATTATCATAATCTGTGAATAAAAGTATATAGTGCTACTGCTACGACTGTTTATAGTCTGATTAGTTACATTAATCTGACATATGTCAAATCGGTAATCGGTCGACGGCGTAACTATAGTAACCATTAATCTTAACCTAGTAATGAGGAACAAATTGAATTTAAAATTAAGATGCATACATATTGTAATTCATAAAATCATTTAAATAGTATATCTATACTATATAAACATTGGACATACTAATCAACACACACTACACTACATGCTAATAGTATGTCCATAATCTATATTTAAGATTGTTACATTGATGACATATGGCGTAGGAAGCCCCCAGGTCATACCCAATTATTATAGCAAAATTTAGTTTATAAAAGTTTATTAACAGTTTATATAAGTTTGCTATTTGTGTACTCACTGTCAATTACCCTAAAAGATTTAGTACCTAACACTTTAGTTCGTCTGCAGTAATGTAATCTACGTTTGCTCTACAGCTACTTTGCACTTTAGTTGTCCAATTTCATTTGAATAAAGAAAATGTTTGTTCCAGCACTAACAACATTGCGTTTTTACCCACCCCGTCCGTACAGAGTTGTTTTCTACCAACATAATGATCATTTTCCTTTCCGAAATGAAAACATTTATTGCGAAGTACATTAAGGCTACGTGTATTTCTTGGTTATATTACTGTACAAATGTTTAGTTGGTAGTAATAGTTATTTGTGACGTATACCATATTTAAAACAAAATATCTAACTTTTAATATACAATTTGTGGCACCATTAATGTACCAAAACCATACGATTTTAAATTTTAATTCTAGTTCATAAAACTGAGATTGTTCTGTTGTCAACCGTACCTGGTGAAGTCATTATTCGAATACGCACAGTCGAGTCACACCGGCCTTCAGCTAACACTTTCACCAGGTATAGGCAAGTGTCTGGGCGCTTCTCACCGACTCGCGCTCCCGCATCTCTCAATGCAACCTCTCAAGAGGGTACCCTCTCAATGCAACGGCCTAAGCCGGGTCCGTTCTTTCCGCCGCTCTACCGGCGGAGGAGCCTTTAGGCTCGTTGCTGCACACACTCTTTCCTCCTGGCTGAGCGCCTTCTGCGCTCGCCCTAAACTATACATGTCCGGTAACTCTTGACAAGCCACTAGGGCCACAAGAATTTAAAAAAAAAACAAGCAGAAAAAAAGCAGTTGAGTATGTGTACAGGTATGTCTGTAATTTTATTTACCCAATTGTAATTATCATACGACATAAACATTTACGCGTAAGTGAAATAAAGGAATTATTACAAAAGACTTAGGAATTCTCCGAATTCAAATGTAGTCGCGAACCCTAAATACGGTATATTACCGTATATAACACGTTTGTATGTAAATTTTATTCCCGAAATCCGGTCTGATGGAAAACGGTCTGTGCAAGTGTTATCAGAGCTGGCCCAACGGAACTTTTGGGTCGACTTGATATCATATCCCTAAATACTCCACCCACTGTGCCGATTAGGTATTTTATCACGCTCGCTCGAGCTAACCAAATTACACGAATGTCACATTTGCATTGATGAAACATTTTTCAATCTCCAAATGTATGTTGTTGGTTGGATTAAAGGGAGATATCCCGATGGATTGAGTTCAAATGGAACAATCAGATGGAGTGGACATTAAAATGCCGTGAAAGGACGTCATTTACATAAAGCGCCTGGGATACACTTGGTGTTTCATTTGACATTCTATTACAAAAAAAATCTGAGTTTCTACCTATAATAATATATACGCAAACAATCAAAGAAATGTGAATAGTGATTTTACTATTCACATTTCTTTGATTGTTCAAAGAAATTAGCACGTTTATTAGCACGATCTTCTAATGTTAGCGAGGCGTAATGACATTGATGTTTTCTTCTCGAATGAGCGGGCTCCGAGTACATTCTGTTCTGTTTAATTAAATAATTTAACCCGATTTAACTGTTATGTTAAACTCTATATAGGTGATATTATCACAATTGAAAACTGTAGCAAAGACTTAGCAAAGTTAAAAAAAGAAGCGATAGATGCGACATTCCACTCTGTGGCCATAAATTATGTTATTCTTGCACTAAAACGTTGTAATTATAACGAAGGACTTTGTAAGAATGGAATTTCTGTAATCTCATGAACACAATGACTTTCCAGCGGGCTCTTGTTCGTACTCCGATGTAGTATTGATTTTTATGGCTTGTATTTACCATAAAAGTGCAGTAAAAGATACTACATAAATGAACATTAACTAAACAAAGGATTATTTAATAACTGAAATAAATAACTTTGAATCACTATGAATGACATCACAATGTCGACTTCTAATTTTTTATTACCACCAGAGAATATAAATAAACCAAAGCCACGTTTAAATTATCTGCCCATTCAATTCTGGTGATCATTTAATTATTTCTCGATACTTATCAGTGCTTTGGACACATTTACATTTCAACCAATCTATTGGCATGATTGACTGTTGTAATTTAATTGTAATTTGAACAAATTGTGTAATGAATTCCCAAATCAAATCATTTATTTTGCAAAAAACATAGGTTACAATTACATAGGTTATGATGTTAATTGTAAATATGACCCATTATGTTGTGCCCCAACAGGTATGAAATAATTAATTGTAAGTACGAGTATATAAACTGAATTAGTTAAATACTTAACATAATTGATTTCTAAAAATGTTAACAACAATCGATAAATATGTCAATGTAAATAATAAAATGATAATAACGTTATGTAACTTGTCAAAATACTCATATAATAAAATCGATAAAATAATAATAAAAGGTGAAATAAAATATAGATGGGCAAGTAAATTTTAATAATTGTCATTGCACCAAGAGAATTATCATTCTAATTATTATTATTATCATCATCATTTATAAAAAAGAAAAGAATATATTTTTGTCATCAACATATCAATCATGCAATATAATCTCCAGATGCCTAAAAACAGTCATAAGAATAAGAATTGCCGTTATTGATGGATTGTTTAATGTTAGTGCCACTGAGAATCAATAAAAAAATACTTATATTTAACATTTAATACGAATTATTGAAGTATACCGAAAAAGTATCGTCTATAATCATCCGCGATGACAAGTTTGTGAGATATATTTGTAATTTTAATGAAAAATATACTAGCAACTGTTAATGACAGCAAATTCTCCAACAAGATTATTGCTGTTGCCAAATCTTATCAGACTAGTCCAGGTGAACTTAGTTGTGCGATAAGTAACAAATTAGTTGCGACGCCGACGGGTTTATGTCGTCTTCTGTGTCCTATTAATCATCGGTTAGTAAACTTACACCCCCCAGACGGTACTCGCGAGACCCGAGAATCGAGACCCGCGAGGCCATCCGATGTACTTATATTATGATATTATACATTTATTTATTATCAACTAGCTGTGCCCTGTCACGCTCTGCTGTGGCTGCCCAACAGATGGCGCTTACCCAGTTTTTTCTATTTACTTCAATATATTTCTAGATTAATTTTCTTATTTTTTTCCGTGAATTTTTCAGATATTTTAATCAGAATCCAACAAATCAGAGATCATTAAAATCGGTCCCGCCGTTCTTGAGTTATAAATGGTGTAACTAACCCGACTTTGTTTTATATATATATATATGTACAATAATTAAACATGCTAAATAACTTCGCTTACAAAGAAGATTTATTTAGTTAATGCAGAAATGAAAAACTTATTGGTATCCGCCTAAAACATTTACCAAGACGGTAATAATCGAAAACAACCATTTCTGTTAAGTCTCTTATTATAAAATGGCAAAATAATAATTGAAGTAAAATTTTGACTTGGACGATAGAGCTATTTAATTGCTTTGTATGTAATACATTCTGCCATTGTATATATTAAAACAAATTATATAGCAGCGTACGAAATATAGCTTAAAGATTTAATTAAATGAAACCACTCCTTTTAAGTCTCTTCATTATAACTATACTAATTAATTAACATTGTAATAGTGTAATATTATAGAATAGTACCTACATGATTATATCTACTCGTACATACTATATAACTATTTCTATCCTTTTCGTAATTCCAATCAAGGAACGTAATTAAGAAAATAAATGATAGATGTACCACGTACCGGTTTTCTTCTCTTCTATTTATTTTAATTCAATTAACGTCAATTTAATTAAAGGAGCAACGTCAAGAGACAATAGAAATGACTATTTTATGCGCTACCTACCCTTTTAATTAAAGATAAACTTAATAAATAGGTACTTAATGAGATCCTCAAAACAAATAAACTGATCTAAAAGTTCTCTTTCGTAAATGTTTAATTTAAAAGTCAATCTCGATTCGATGTAAATCAAGATATTTTGCCGACAAGGCGTCATTAAATCGGGGCGTAAACAATTAAGATCTGAGAAGGCGCGACGCGGGCGTCAAGTCATTTATCTTTGTCAATGTCACTTCTGCATAACAGACAATATGGCGAAATCTTTCAAATATCAGAGTTCATTTCCAATTTTCTACAAACCTGAACAACAACGAGATTTTCTTATACTCGTAAATATTTGTTTTCGTTTGTTTGTTTATAGTGAAAAATGTGATAACACAAAATAATAGTAATGTTTATATACATACCCAATAGGGTCAAGTCTAAAAAAAACAAATTATCATTATAATTATCATTCATCCTGCTAATTCGCGTATAATTTTTAGAGTTAAATCCTCCTTAGTTTTGATTCCTCGTCTCTTAGAACAACAGGAAGTCGCAAAATCCTAAAAATGTTTAAACAGGAATGTCGTTCCGTGATATTAATGATATCCTAAGATTAAGTTAAATTAAGGGAAGGTGTTAGCCCAACCTATATCAAACAAAGTTTGGATATGGATAATGTGTACAGGGATTGTTCTCCATCATTTTCCACCGTCAAAGATTGGTGTAAGCAATTTCGTTTAGGACGAGAGTCCATCGACGACGAACCTCGCTCCGATCGACTCGTTGAAGCACTCAATCCAAACAACATCAAATTACTGGAAGAAGACGTTCTGAGCGACCGACAGCTAAGACGACATGACAGGGCTTTCAAAAACTACGGTCCTTAGGATTCTTCATGAACATCTTTATATGAATAAAGTTAGTGTGAGGTGGGTGCCAAAACTTGTTTCAAGTTTGCAGCGAAGTGAACGAATAGCGTGCTCTTTGGAACTTTTGGAGGCTTTTCAGAGAAATGGAAACGATTTTTTGGAGTCAGTTGTAACTGGGGACGAAACTATGGATCTTTACTATGATCTCCTTTCCAAAAGGTAGTCAATGAAGTGACGTCGTTTTGGTGAAGCACCGCCTAGAAAGGCAAAGGTGACTCAGTCCACCAAAAAGATTATGGCTTCGATATTCTGGGATTGTCAAGGAATATTACTTATAGATAAAAAAATGGAATACTACGGTGACTGGTAAACTCTTATGCTAATCTCATAGAGCAATTACGAGAAGTAATCAAGCAGAAACGTCGTGGAAAACTAAGCCAAGGTGTTGAGATGGCCAATTAGAGAGATATTTAGCCATTATTTAAAATACAAAATTAAGAAGGGTTTTTGTTGCCAAAAACAAAACCTATCTTTTTTTCTCTCATCGCCGAAAAAACATCTGCATAAAATAAATGTTAAGATGTCTAGACAACCCATCGAGTTGTTGTTAACGACGATAAATTAACTTGTATCCGGAGTTAATATCTTAAAATGTGCAAGTGCTACACTGTTGAGAGCCATTAGTGACACGAATTCTATGGAATTCGCCTATGCTTGATGCTTGACAAAAGTCGTAAATTTATAAAGGGGAGACAGTTTGTAAAAATGATTGCATGTACGTGTAAGAGGCCCATGGGTCGACATGCACAAAAAATTATTATCGCGAGAATTCTGCCGCCAATTTTTTTAGCGCCAAGACGCGGCACGGGGACGCTAAGATATGGACCAATCAGGAGCAAATAACTGGCTTTGATTTTTTCCCATTGGCAAGGAGCAGCATCAGGGCGTGGCTGGAGAGCTGGCTGCGCTTGAGACGAACATGAGGAGAGAACACACAACGGTTTCATCCTTGGTCGAGCTCGCGCGCTTTTGCTCCCTGAAGGAACCAGATAGAAGTCTTGACTAGCTCACGCTAGTCCGATCTAGATAATAGTTCTTTATAATGTGTGTAGTAGTAATAAAAGTTTTCCAATTTAATTTGTATAAGATAGGCGGGAATAATAAAATAAGTTGGACCAGAAAAGTTGTCTGGTAAAGTACAAACTATCATAATTATTTTAGTGCCTCATAACTTTGTACACAGTGTTATATAACTAACTGTCATTTGTAGCTAAACATAAACAAACAAGCTATTTGACAATGGATATAATATCTGATAAGGAATATGAATTATTGACTAACCACAGATCGTATTGGGAGATGGCAATTTCTTATATTTGTATTATAATAATTACCATAATTATGCCTATTTACCAGATGCCGTCGAATAATAAAGACGAGAATGTTAAGAAATACCATTAGAGCCCATACAATCACCTAATTAAATATAATGAATTGATCAGCACTTACGATTCATGAAAGATACATTAAATTATGGACATGTGAACAAAGTTATGAGCAGATGTGTATATAAATGTGTATAAACTGTTTTAAATCATGTCTGTGTGAGATGAGGTGTATAAATATCCAAAGATCATACTAAAATCCAGCTCAATAAAGAGTCTTCTCGAAATAATGTGCTTGGTAACAAATGATGATTAATTGAGTACATAATCATGTTATTCTAGTTCTAAACAAAACCACTCTCATGTATGTCGAGTCACTATTAAAATGATATTAATGAAAACCAGCACACATACATATATATATACATATATATATCATTATGTACTGAGCCAATTGACAGACATAAATTCAGGCAGGTTATCCTGGATTAAACTAGAGTTCAATCTTCAATTAAATAACACCTCACCGCATACACAATAAACGTGTAATTTACTATGTATGTTTCTTTTATTACGAATAGATCTAAGTCTTGTGTAAATAATTGTGTTAGAATTAAGTAATACGGCATATAGGGTTTTTTGTTTGGGTCTTCTTTTTCCCTATATACAAAGCCTAGGAATAGAAGGACTCGGTTAGATGTGACTTTAATCGGTCACATCTAATCTAAATAATCAACTCAGATTCGATTATAATTTGGTTATGAAATAAATAATTCTTAATTTCATATTTCTGCTATTTCAATGGTCTAGAGTTAATTCCCTTCCCCATTTGGCTAAGGTAAAATGGAGTTTTAAAGTATGATAATTATTCAGTTCATAAAAATCACGCAGAACGCGAATTACATTATAAATAAAGTACATAAGTACAAGTTTCATCCACAAAACCCCATAGTACACGCCTAGGCTATTTTTACGAATTATACACGAAGCTAGAAATTCTATAATTGAGCTTGAAAGATGGATAAACCAAACTTCTATCCGATCTTAATTGAACAAAGCCAGTTCTGTCTAGGACTCAAGTAATAGCTCAAGCTATACTCGGACACTATGTAGCTTTTGGTAATCATAGAGTCTTGAAATTAATATCAAGCATACATTGCATATATAATTGGACTTTGAGCCGATGGTCTCAATTGAACACAAGACACGAGACAGATGGAGAGGCCGAGATGTCGTAAGTATTAGTTTACTCTATAACAGATTTGGAGATCATAACCTATCTCAAAATATGGATACTGAATTCATTTAGTATATTTAATAAATTGCAAGACAGTGGTTATTTCAATGCTTATAGTCAAGGATAGCACCTTTTATATGAACTAAGTTTGCATTAGTGTGGGAACTTAACACCACTAAAGGCGCAGACCGAGAGACGCTCCCTCGCGTGGATTCCGATGGACATCTACACGATAAAAGGATCTTCATTGTGTATCTATCGCCATAGCTGATCTTGAGATCGGCCTGAATTTAAGACGCAATTCTGGGTCAGAATTGAACTGTGCAAAGGTTGTCGGCTGCTAGCTAGCAAATCTGGGCATCAGAACACACATTCCTCTCTTATCGAATCAACTCCGACCTCTATTCGGCCGAATAGAACCCTAACTGATATATACATATAATATAAAACTTTACCATGGTATCGGGGCAAGGCAGCTTTGTGCGCCTATAATTATCCATGTCCTAGGACGTGTTGATTTAACCGCTTCTCAGCGATGAAAAGGAGTTGAATTCGAGCCCCATAATTCCATGCGTGGAAGCCTTGAGCCAGGCCGTAGGAAATCCCCGTAAATGCCAGAGTGATTTGGGCAGCAAGATGGCTTTGCCATTGACTCAATTAACAGTCATATACGCGCGTCGGGGCACTTACTAGACCTAATTTGCCTCTGTACATTACTAATTCGAGACAAGCTACTCTTGAGGTCTTAACGACCCCTTTCCATAAATACCTAAAGGTCCATTTAAAGTAAGCCGAAGTGAATATATGACTTGTTATTTTGGGAATACCATCACTACATTGCACACTTGCATAATCAGACGCGATTGAATTAATTACATTTGCCACAAAGACTATCCTCATACTCATAAGCACTGAAGTTATCCTGTAATGAAGTAACTAAGCTCTTATACATAGATTCAAATATATAGACGATCACATATCTGGGCTTGAACCACCACAGTGTGCAGCTTAACCATGACAATGCACCCTGTCCACGCCGCCCCAGTTGCGAGAGTTCCTGTTTCAAAGTGTGGCTTCACTTCGCCACCCACCCTATAGTCCTGACTTGGCTCCCAGGCTCCAATTATAGTGGTTTAGACTGTTTTTATAGTGGGATAGAAATGCTAATTAAACGATCCGAAAAGTGTGTTCAAATATAGTCTCCATATTGTAAAGTGAAAATAGTTTCATGAACTTGAGTGTCCTTTTCCTTTGTCAGGCCGAAAACTTCTGGACCTCCACTCCTATGTCTATAATTTAAGCAGACCACAGTTCAGCCTCGTCTGATTTCTGATTGGGTTATTGGTTGTAGCAACATCCCAAAACATATTGTTGTTTGGCGACATCTGTATTTAATAACCCGATGTTTATGACTGTATAACTAACAGCAAAAAAGGGTTACATATCCATAGTGTACAGCATAGTTGCGTTCATCTCATATAAGTATACGAGTACAAACAGAGTTTTACTATTTAACCTATCTGCGCTAAATGAGCGAACTGCCAAAAATCCACCACATCGACCCAGTGTTGATTGGTGCGGTGGGTATACTTCAAATTTTTTAATATTATTAGTTGAGTATGCGGGTTTCTTCACAATATTTGTCCTTCGCCTCTGGGTTAATGATAATTTAAAAATCCGTACTTAAGTACAATTTAGTAGTACGGGCCGTATTTGAACTTACGATCTCACAAAAGAGACTTAAAAAGAGTCGAAATACTCCTAGGCTATCACCGCTTGTACTGTTGTTTACCCAACTACTGGTGTAGTATAGTTACAGAACGAAGTATGTGGACTTTAAAAATAAAAATTGAATTTTTGCTACGCTGTAATGTGGAATATGCTCCCTCGGTGTAGTGTCATTTGGCTCGCTCCGGCCTTTCATATTTGATAGACGTATAACTACTGCAACAGCTGTCCACGTTTAGTATTTTCTGTAAATTATATCTTTATTTACTGCGCAAATAAAGTTATAAAACTGCACAAGTAACGTGACTATCTATGCACATTACTTACGCGATGTACAAATTCACTCGCGTGAACTTGAATTGACTCCTTTTGACCCACGACACTACCAAGCGGCACTACCGGTAGTGTCATCGGGAATTTCTATTCTCTTCTACACTATTGACCAGTATTTTTTTAGTAGGAAACTGTGTCATAGTAGTAACAATGTCATTAGTAGGATAGTGGCGTGGGAAATAAAGGACCACACCATTATTTTCCCACAAACAGTAGTTTGTAGTAGTAGTAGTAGTAGTGGGAATTTCTTTTCACTTTACATTCACTATTAGTAGTGGCACTACTAGCCGCACTAGCTGCACCACTGGTAGGGCGGCTTGGTAGTGTCGTGTGTGTATTGATTTATATTGATTTCAAACCTTTGAATCAATTCCAGATTCCAGAAATTTAAAATGTCAAGACAATTGACTCATTTACAATTAGTCCGGTCACCGTATACGGTTTTAAAAAATCCGGTCGACAAATATTGTTATTTACACTAATACGGTGACCGTATACGGCCGCCGAATCCGGCGTTGTTCTCGTCATCGAATGGCGGGATATGCGGCCGCAGTACGATCGCACTTGTACGATACGATCCACCAGGCAGCCGTATCCGCCGACATTATATGGCCGCTATCGGAAGCATTGAATTTACGTCAGTCCGGCTTGGCTGTAAATTTTATCTGCGACCAGGCTAATGTAATTGCGTCATAACAAAGACTGGCTAAACAGAAACTTGTTACTTGAGCTGTGTAGCAAAACATGCAAAAAAATATTTTTGACAAAATACTTACGATGTATCTTTTTTTATAGAAAAGAGTGGTAGCAAGAATTAAATTGACAAGGACCGAATTTCGCACTGGAGAGCATCCTTAAGTTCATCGTCCATTCAATGCCTTAGGAGCAGACCAGCACCGCCTCGCTTCAAAATAGAGTAACCTACCTATTGAAAAAAGGACTTAAAGTTGTGTGGCATATTTTAAATTAGGGTATATTTTATAGATTTACAAGTGAAAATAGTGGATGACAGGTGGACGCTGCGGGGACGGCGCGGTCCCCTCGTTACCATCTTCGCTTAGTTGTACCCCGCGCTTTCATAGCATTCTTGACCTTACCTCGTTGACGGCGACACCGGGTGGACGGTAAAAGGGCGCCAGGTGCACGGCGAGCCAAACCTCTTTGACGCCGACCTGAAAGCTGGAGTTGAGGTTGGCGTTTAACGTGCGTGATTTGCCTTAACGTGCGTGACATTCAGCGGTGAGTGCCTACCTAAAGACGACTCTCCTGCTAATGTTTTTCTCTAAACATTACACAAAATCACCTACACAAAATCCATCAGTTTTCAGGTCTCCTACTCTAATGCTTTTGTTCGGTGTTTTAAATCTTGCGTACAGACCCTGTCTCTACTTCATGCTTTTGCTCGGGGTTTTCAAAATACACAGAATGTGACAAAAGTGTTCAGCGGACGACGAGACGAGGCAAATAAACTTTCAGTTTTATCGGTCGTAGGTTTGATATCAAGTAGAAGACCCTGAAGACACGGCATCGAGATATTTATTTTTATTTAAACCCCGATATTATGCGAACGGAAGTGATTGAAGTGATTCCACTTTTCCCTCTCTACTCGCCTAAGGGGTAAATTTGTAGATGCTCTCCAATTGCTAGAGACTACAAGAAAAATATGAAATACGAAACACTCGAGCCACGCCAAAATTTACATAATATATTTTGTACACAAATGTTCCATTTACATAAAAACCGTAGCTGGAGACCTGGTCTAAGCTAGGTCTCATGCTACTCTCCTGCACTTACTCATTCTACGGAGTATGAGCGAGTTTATATCAAATTCGCTTCGGTAAATGACAGGACTCCTGCAAAAGATGTGTCACTTGAGTGTCGATTCGGACTCTTTCTCGCTTATTTCAATGTACTAGAGTTTACTCTCATTTACGCTTTGCGAAAAAACTAAATGTATGACATTCAGATCTATTGTATCAATAGTAGTGCGAAAGATCTACGAGTAAGTATGACATTCGTCACCCGTGTGTTCACACGCCAGTTATCGATCGCGACTATAGTCGTGTAAGTTTTGTACACCGCTAGACGAGATTTCACTATGATTCACTATGACTATGAAAATTTTCACTGTATTTTTTTTATAGAATGAAGGCAGCATATGAGCATACAGTCCACCTGGCGGTAAGTGAATACTGTCACCCATGAACATCTGCGGTACATGTCAACATCAGTCCAAAATGACAACCTTTGGAGACGTAGGAATGGGTTTGGAGAAAGGCTTGGGAAAATGGGAACGAATACGATATGATGGGATGGGCATGGGCTCTGGCATATCTCACTACCGAAACATGTACATACATTTGAGAATAGGATAAAGTGGGAAATGCAGAGGACGGAAATGTGAGAGAGGGGCAACGAGGCCTCGTTACTCCTCTCTACCCGACTGGCCAGCCGAGTACACCCAGCAAGTGCACTCCAAAATAAATATTTAGGTATAATGAAAATAATATATTCTGGCCAAAAGAAAAACACAGTGGTTCAGTCGAGTGAAAATAGTAGGTAGTAAATATCCGACATAATTACTTTAGTAAACTGCCAGTGTAGTTTGATAGTTATTGCTGGACTTTCTCATTGTTTGCGTTTTCCGTTCGTTCTTCGAGCACAACAATATTGGATTATGCATTATTCAACAATTCAACAGAGTTTTAGACAAGGAGCACCTAGCTAATAAATGTAAATCGTATTAGGCTAGTTATCTCGCCAGAGTTCTGGCGGCTGCTGCAAAAGTACAACCCATGTACCCATTACCCGAGTTTATAACTCAATAATCCAACTGTTGGATACAGCGCCGACTCTATATACTTTTTGAGGGAACAGCATAGGGGAGAAACAATTTTATAACTGGTGACTCGCCCTATTTTCTCTTAGGACCAAACATAGCCTATGTCCATGAGCAGTAATTTAGCTTCATAAAAGTAAAATAATTTTGAAGATCTTTCCAACTCAGTTGGACAAACTCAATCTCTTTTTCAATCTCTCAATCGCCAGTTCTCAAACAAACATTGGAGTTCAAACAAATGTTTTTTTCAAATGGACATCGCACTCGGGACTTTTTGCGCAACTGGCAAAGGCACTTTTGATGGAAAAGAAATGCAAAATGGTTCAATAGTTTTCGAGTAATCTTGATGAAATGGATAGACAACGTAAATTCGTTAAATTATTTCCATTGTGACGAATAACTTAAAAAATAAAAGGTTCAAAATTCAATAGGTTTTTGTTTTTGTCATTATACCCATTTTTAGTATTAGTTTATTATTATTAGTATTAGTTATTTTTAGTACTACATTAACAATGATAATGATGTCTAGATTAAAATTCGTTAAAATGATCAACAATTGAAGAGAAAATCGAAAATAAAATCACAAACCCTTTTAACAACTTCACAGCCCCTATATGATTCGTTCTATTTGTATTTTGAATAACGTCTCGTTTATGCACAATAAAATAGTTAATGTAGAATCTAAAAGGTTTTAGGGTGGCCAAGAGGAGCATTTTAATTTCACATCTCTGTTGTTCACCCTACGGGGCACATTCCGCCATTAGCACACTCCGCCCGGGTTACATTTTATTTATTTAATAATTTATTGTACACACATAACATGAAAAAAAAGAAAAAGAAAAGATGTATAAAAGGCAACCTTATCTCCTGCGGGATTTTTTCCAGCATATCTGGCAAAGTGAAATATAGTGAAATAAAGTTTTCCTGGTAATTAAAATCAAAATTATTTAAAACACATTTTGTCAATATGTCACGTCGAAGCAAGTTAGGAGTCGTTAGGAGTCGCTCAGTCAAGTGAACTATCACTGAGGTTTACTGAGGACAGAGATGGACTTTATTTTTCGTGTGCTTCCATGTTTGGAGTCTTATGATTCTTATGATTCATGTTAGGAGTCTTTATTTTTATCACGAAAAATAAAGTCTTATGATTTTATTTGATTATCACAAACATTATTATGCACAAACACTATTACTATTAAACCGCAAAACTCACAATACATAACTTTACAATTTTACATTAAGTGAGGGCCAAATAGTCCAAGGAGAGACTTCGATTTAAAACCCTACTTGGCGCATCAAATAAAGTACTTCTAACTCTTTAAAAGCGTACCGTTCTAATCTAGTGCTGAAGTGGCCATAACATGAGAGTAAACTTTCAGTGGCTATACCCGGGAATAAGTGTCGTTTCGCGGACGAGTGCGCGGCCCGATACCGCTACTTATGGGAATAACCCTCAACCCTCTATGAACTCTACTAAATATACCTAGTGCCCGCATATAAATGTCTTTTGATAGCTGGCTGCCTTTAAATATTGTTGGTTTAAAACTTATTTGAGAATATAACAATAACAATACTGTTAAATTAATATTTCTTTATTATCCAATGTACATTGGAACTTGGAAATTAGTAAAAAGTTCGCATTAAAAATGATTGAACGGTACAGCAAATTATAAATTATAAAATGGAATGCTGGATGAGTGGGTGTGGTCGTCCTTGCTTGTCTATCGTAACTCCATAAAAAGCTATGGAAAATAGGCAGCACCTACCTGGATACGGGATGGGATGGGGGCGAGGCTGCAAGCGGGAGCTAATAATGCAGCGCACTACACTCACTCACGACGACAACTGCGCGGGCGCGAATTAACCAACCACTTTTGCGGTTGGAGCGGACGTGAGGAATGAAAGGGTGCTGCCAATACAAATGGCCATACCTACCTACCATATCCTATTTCAGGATAAACTAGTTTTTCCTATTCCGAATTAGTTTACCTTAAGGCGTGTTAATATTCACACTTCAGTACGAACTGATATTGCCTAGTCTTTAGTTTAGTCTAGGCAACCATTTTAGCCTAGGCAATATCAATTTGTTCTGAAGTACCAATTTTCTTGTCAGGACAAACTTAGGTTGAACTGGTTGATCCGTCTGTCTATTCGCGTTTTAAATAAATTAGTTCGGCCTAGGAAAAAATATTATTAATATCCTGAAATCGGGTTTGACCAGTAACATATACATAATTATAAGCCCGAATAAATAGACAGATAGACAGAATTATCCTTTACTCATATATAGGCAAGTATGCATTGGTACTAAAAATATATCAAAACGATTTAGTACAAAAAGTTATTCCTTTTCCATTCTGAAGGAGGAAGTCTCGAGAGATTCCAAAAGCTATTAAAGCATTTTTCTACCAAATATTTAAACGTCAAGTTACTGTTATACTCACGGCACAGTGTTTCTTGTTCTTTCCTTTTTTCCTTTTACTCTAGTAAAATCACAGATCTAATATTTCGTAAGTCTATGGTTAAAATATGTCCTATTAAATACATAAACTTAGAATAACAAGACTGCCAAAGTTAAATTCAATGAAACACAAAAAATTGTTTATGGTAGTGTATGTGAAAATGGAGGCTATTCACAGTATCAAAAAAATCCACATCAATCCGCACTGGGTCCGCGTGGTGAATTATGATTTAATACTCTAAAACCCCTAGTGATTTACTGGGGCAGACCTGTGCCCTGCAGTGGGACGTTACAGGTTGATATCGTATCGCAGTCTTAAATGAAACAGTTTCGTTGGACGTTTGAAACTATACCAATTGAAATCAGATGTACATTCGGTGTCCCAACTTCCCGTAGAGTGATAATTCGGTACAGGCTCTGTCAGGCTTCAAAATAACGTCAGAACACTCATCGTTTTTATTCAAAATGCCTACCGAGGGCATTAATTAATTCATTCCATTACGTATGACGAGACTGTCTTCTACTACATAATTAAAAATATGTGCAACTTGATAGTTGGTCTTGGCTTTTTTCGCTTACAGTGAACACACTACGGTTTAAGTTCTTCCTCGCATACTTTGTTTATCTTTGCGATTAGCAAAGATTCTAAGAGCTAGTTCAGACACATCGGAATCCCCATTTTTTGACCGCGGAGTTTAAACCATGTGATAGTATTAAAATGGAAGTCTATAATTATATCCAAAACGCGTGACCTCCACCAAGTGACTAAACGCCTTCTTGACGGTAGCAGACTGACGATCCACGCGAACAAGTTTGAACGAATATGAAGACGCTGCTGTAAGACGCTCTATTTTAGCGCTCTTTTCTCTACTCTGCTTCTAAAACCATCATACGATGATTTTTTTAGCTAGCTGTTATGTTTTGCGTTACCAGACTATGGAGAGAAAACCAATCGCATGCAAAATGTGGTCCGGTGAATTAATAACCAAGCGTTTTCATACAAAATTCGCTCTCGTCCATTTTTTGTGGTTGTGTTGTGTGTGATCCGAAAGTGGTGTATCTGGACATAGATTAAAAGTATATTTTGACGTTTTTCTGCATTGTACTTCTGTAAACCATGATACGATGCTAGTTGTTTCAAGGGAGTCGCTAACTCTTGCGTGACCTGACAATTTAGACAAAACCATTCGATGCCTTTACAAATTGTCTGTTCCGCGATGACGTCGTCGTAATTAGATCCGGCGCAGTCTGTCCGGTGCGCAGCTAGTCGCTGTCAATTTGATATCAATTTGCAGCCTTTTTGCCTCCTTTTCAACGATTTTTTCTATTCTTTTAAGACGGCTTTGTATAAAAGCAGAGGCTAATTGGAAGGGCGTCTCAACTCGCTGCAGTCTGAAGTAAATTCTTTGGAAATCTTTTTGTTTAGTGCGTAGTTTATATTTTCCTTACCTGATTTTATTCATTATTTTAACTCGTTCAATTTGGCGGGTGAATAAGATTTGTCGGCAATAAAATAAATAAAAACCATGATTTGAACGTTGTTTCTATGTATGTATTACCAAATGTGTGGTCCTTACACATCGTTGATATTGCGTGCCGTCTGTACTGTGTTGCTGCCACGACGGAACTCATATTCGAAAATAACGCGAATTTTTAACTTTTCCATGGTCGCAAACACAACGACATCTAAACAAAAAGTCTTTTGACGGAAAAACAAATGAATGATTTTGTAAAAGAATGTCATAGCACTAAATTTAAATTAATTTGAATTTGGAATTCCGATCCAAACGCAAGATAGCTAAGTTCAAAGTGTCCACTATGATCAAACGGCAATTTCATAGATAATGCCCTAATAATTCTAATCTCGTTAATGATATCAGGCATATCTGTCACAGGACCGATAACCAATGACGTTTACCGGGTCCTCGATTGGAGGCTACGTACCGGGAAACCTACCGTAATGACTTGATGAGGAAAGTAGACCGTATGTGGGTCTTGGAAGAGGCATATAACTAGAGATACAAAGCTGGTACAATGGTTTGATAATGATGTCGACACCAGATTATTTATAAAAATAATACATTAATACATAAGGCAGTTTATATTATTTACACATACTTGTAATTGTTTAACAATATCTTGTTATCTGACTATTATATCATACGCGCCGGAAATATTTTTTAATAAGCACTTTGCATCGAGGCAGAAAAGATTAATTACAAAATCGACAGTTTTAATTAGTTTCGTAATTAACAGCCGCATGGCGCGCCTTCCACGCGAACTAAAATAAATTACCTTTTAATACAATCTCCCGGGGGACTTTCATTAAATTGCTACTCCCAGACGGCACCTATTTTTGTAGCGGAGTGGCTAAGATTGTGGCCGGAGAAGTAGATTACTTCGGAATTACTACGACTCCACTTTCACAATCGTAATTTTATTTTGAAGTTCTTTATATATCCTCCTAAATTCCCTAGATTTCATATTCGTTACTTTTTTAGACAAAAAAAATAAATTTTATATAATCAATAAAGAATGCGCTACGCCATCCTCGGCGTAATTCGTCACAATCAGAATTGTGACGATTCCCTCGGGAGAGCTTTGAGAAAAATTGTCGCTAACGAGCTTGTACCCCCTCGCCACCCCCACTCCCACTTTTAATCCACCCCCTTTATTCGTAGCACTTTAAAACCCTTTTGCGATTTTCCGCACGAAAGAATTATCAAGAAAAAGTGTAGAGAACATTTAATCATTGTCTACCTTTTTTAATTATTCGCTATTAATCTGGAGTTAAGTCTGTCGTCTCGATTTGTTATACCTAGTTAAGGTATGTAAATACCTATTAAATTACAGTACTTTTTTTGTAGTATAAATAACCTCTTTGGTACGAGAACTTATGGAATTATTTCGTTTTAAGTGAAATGAATTGTCATTAGTTACAACTTTTTCACCAGTACGTATATTAAAACACTAAATCAATTTTAAAATGTAAGAGAATACCAACTTTGAACTGAATATTATTGATCATACACTAGTACATTTTTGTCTTATGAAAATATTCGTAAAAATAATAAATGTAGGCCTTACGGACTCACAAGTATAAGTTTAAATCGAGGTTTGTGCCACAACATTTTATATTTTTCAAAGGGTAAAGGAAAAGAACGCATATCCGCATGCCGGAAAATTTTGGGATAGGCAAAAGTACCAATTCATTGAAACTCACAGTACCAAATAGTTGGAGCTGAGAGCAATTAAAAACGGACGTATAGACGTTAAAGGCTTCGTATCATTAGATGTGTTTCAAGCAAATATCTGGCTTAGATAAATTAGTAATATAACAATACTACATAGTTAACATTTCGCAAAAATGTAATGTTTTCATTGCTCTTTGTAGTACTTGTTACAATATTGGTAGAACAAAGAAGAGAGTTAAAATGTCGAAATAAGTAAATTTGCTCCCGAAGTACGTCTTCCTTCAATAGCATTCAGGATCATTAGCGATTTCACATTCGAATGAATCGGCAGAAATATGAGCAAAGAGCTGGCAACCGTATATATAATACCTATGTACAGCCGGCAACAAAAGTCGTTGAACATATCCAAAATTATAAAACACCAAAAAATAAAATAATTTTCCATAAACTACTGACCAATTTGTCATAAGAGAATCACAAAAGTTGCCGAACACCATATTTTTGTAGATCATCTACTCGTATTTATGTCTTAAACAATGTTTCGCAATTTACGGTACAGCAACTTTTTTAATTCTCTGACAATATGGTTTTGTACTTTACTCTGGTCAGTAGTTTATGGAAAAATATTTTGTTTAGGTCTTTTGTAAATTTGGATATCTTTAACAGCTTTTGTTACCGACTGTACGTAAGTAGTAACGTACCCGGTGAGCTAATATTGAAAAACTAAGAAAAATAATAAAACAAATAAGCGATTGTTATTATTTCAAGAAGATCAATGAAAGTAGAAGACGACCTTTTTCAATACAAAGTAGGTACAAAAATTATTTTATTTCGTAAAACATCTCAGGTAATTATATTTGTCTGTAGTGTTTTTATAGTGTTTTTCAAAGAAATATGAAGAGACTTCAAAGAAAACAAAAACTAATTACTTAACTATCTAGACTGGTAAATAAACAGACAAATAAACAGGTAAGACAAATCGAATATAAAACCCGAATAGAATATTGTAAGTATGGATGGGCGGCGGTGACCACTTACCGTTGTGTGCCGCCCACCAACCAGTTTGCTAGCTCAATTGTAAAAAAAACTTAAAAAAAACAATAATTGTGCATCTAAACAGATCTTAAGACATTTTTACTGTGACTTATTCTGTTACAGAATCAGCTTGAAATGTCATCCTCTTCTATATAAATATAACTTTAAAAATATGAATACTTTTTTAAAGTATTCACCGTCACCACTAATGTTATCGTCGACTGCTGGACATAGACTTCTCACGCACATTGTCCCATGCACGAGGGATATATGGCCTTAAAACACCATATTGCTGGCCAAGCGAGTCGGCGATTCCACTCTTTTGAAGGTGATGCATTTCCTTAGGACTTGTGTTAGCAGCGGCTTTGTTATCCGTTAGTCATCCTTTACTACACCAACGGGAAGAGACGAGGTGGGTCTACTAAAGCCGCCCGATTTAATATATTATGCTAATAAATAATCTGTATTATAATTCTAATAACTTTAGAAATATTATTAATACTATATTCTAACTAGAAAGTATAATATTAATAGAGATGTAAAATCTGTTAAAATAACCTGTCAATTCCAATGTTAATTCACCGGACTTAAGTCACTTATTCAATACCCGCATATCCGCAGCATTATCATAAAAGCCGAACTTTCCACTCAGTGGTAATTGTAATCGACCACTTACCATCCATTAGAGGGGGCGTCCGTGTAATGGGCAGCCTGGAGTCCGCACCGCAATCGAAATATGAACAGTAAACCTACATAGGCATTATTCTCAAAATTCTTGACCAAAGCATCCAATAATAATACAAAGGCTATTTGACGCATAGCAATTTTATTGAGCTTCTCTTTAAACATTTGATTGCTGACGAGATATCGCATAATTTATATCTTATCTTATATATACATACTGTAATGTCCGCGAGCTCATTCAAGTGAAATTTAGAGTGATTCCCGTAGGAACTGTATAATGGATCTAGATTAAGGGTACAACCCGCCAAATAAGTTATAACTATGCCAAGTTCCATTTGCATCAGTACCAACCAGTACCTTTTGCGTGATGCGCATATAAACAGATAGACAATCAAGGAATTGTTGTTTTGAGCACTGGACGAATTTTAACAAAATTTGACACAGTTTTTAACTTATGTACCGGGTTAATATTTAGGGTAATTTTTATCCAGATTTATTATAAAGTTCCCATGGAAATCACTCTAAATTTTAAGTGAATGAAGTCACAGGCACTGCTAGTAGGTATTTGACGAGATTTTTCAGCAGAAATGTTACAAACTATGTTACGAAGTCTGCGATACGACCACAAGACTATATAAGTTCAAAGACCTCTACTGCACATATAAATCTCCTCCCTTGTGGGGGTTAACCGTATCTTGCGCGTGTGTATGAAGTTATGTTACCGTTTTACCGTGGCCGCACTTTGTTCAAGTCACGGCCCGCCGCGGTCCCAGATTGCCCTTGTCAATATTGTATAGATGTTGCGGATCTCGCCCTTCACAAACTTTATTTGGAAACTACATATCTGTTCAAATACAAGGTTTAACGCATGAGAAATAGGAATAAACTACTGCTTGTTGTTTATTAGACAAACTTCCCTAAATATTGAAATTAAACGTAACTAACTGAAATTAACTTACTTAATTGCAACTAGCCTTTTTATTGTCTACTACTGAACATGGAACTTACTGAAATTTATAGGTTTGAATATCTAACAGTAACTATTTAGTTGTACTTGTATCAGTATTTTAATGTCCCACTGCAGGGCATAGGCCTCCCCTAGTAGATCACTTGGGGGTTCGGGCCGTAATCCACCACGCGGGCCACCCCAGTGCAAATTAGTGGATACTCCAGATATTTTTTTTAGAGCATGTGGGTATCCTTACGTTGTTTTCCTCTCACCGCCGAGCTAGTGACGATTTTTAAAAATATCTATCGGTACAAAAGCTCAATTATCCGATCCAGTTGAGGTTGTTTTAGAACTCTAGATCGGTAGAGTGACGCGATAATGAATTTATAGCAGACATGGGTCCTATGGTCAGCCGGTCTATCTCAATCAGGAGGCGAATTCGATTCCGGGTCCCTTTTTTAGGATTCGATTGATTCGTTAATATTCATTGATATAACAAAATCTTATCACTTAACTATGTGTAACTATGTATATATATATATATATATATATTCCTTTATATAACTGAAATTCGGAATGCTCCAAACAAAATCTCTTCTTATTAAAAAGATGCTTCAAGAACACCTCTCTATTTCCATTTGCTAGTTATTCAGCCAACTCCTCTTGGTTTATCTTTTTCTCTGGATATAATATTTTATGTGGTAATTTTATTTAAATAATATATTTAAATAATATATTGGTTTAATGTATCTTTTGTATATGTTATATAGTTATGTAATGTATGTGTGTATGTAGGTTAATGAAATTAAACCAAAGGAAACTATATCTCACCCAATTATGTATCTCAAACTTCTAAAATTAAAAATTCTAATACTTATAACTATAAATAAAAACATTAATATTATTATTAACATCTGAACCAGTCAAAACATTTTATATATAAAACATAAAGGAATTATAAAAATTATAAAAAATAAAATTTTTATCATTTTATCCCTACAATAAACTAAATCTCTGAAAATAATCATTACCATGAGTTCGAATTATAGAAACTAAAATAGATAACCCCAAAGCCCATCACAAACTGAAAAAACTAAAAATACCATTAACATATATATATCGTTAATAATATATCTTAAAAATAATAGGTTTGCATGTATGTAATAATTTCTAATAATACAGTATATTTGTGTATATTATATTTATGTTACCATACCATCCCATTGGAGTTATTCACGCACCTCCCAATTGAACCTCTCTGATAAGCCAAAGGCTGATAGGTTGGCTGATAGGGATTGTCTTATGGTATTGAGCTCCCCTTTTATACTGTAATGAAGTGTATAAATAAATATATTATCGCTACATGTAAAACTCCTGGTTTACATACCAGCCCACAGTCGGCAGTCGGCAGGTTGTAAACATTCACTCGCTTCGACGCTGCCACATAAATATTTTGGGACGTAAATAGGACAGTGCAATGAGGAGCGGCAGTGGTTGCATGTAAACCAAGTACATATAAGAATTACTGGTCCAGCTACAGCCTACATTAGCGTGTATATGGGCAGTTTGTATGCGATACGGTCAGTAACAGCCGCGTCACGTGTCGTTACCCACACACTGTGTTTCGTCTACGTGTCATTAATGTCCGTCAGATTGCAAATACGAGTAAAATACTTAGCTTTGTTAACGTATCTTTTTTATACAAAAATTCAAGCTATTAATAATGAATGACCAACGATCTGCACTAATCTGCATATCTGTTTAACTCGCGCCCTTAACTCATGGCACGGCGTATAAGTAATAAATTAACGGTTACGTATTTAGGGCGCAAGGTTAACTATGTCAGATTCAGAGCAAAATATGCTGCTCATCCTATCCAATCCCTCTCATTTTTTATTTATTTATTTATTGGGAAAACAAACAATTGTGCATAAATTGTAACACATCAAAGTAGGTGTATGAGCACTAATCTGTGTATCCGCACCGTTTTTCAACTATGAGTTATATAAAACAGAAACAATTAATTAAGTCAACACATTTTCTCAATCCGACGCATCCGAGAGCGTGCCAATGTTTGTCATTCTGGACTGATGTTGGCATGTGTCGAGGATGTATAGACATGCCATAGGGGCGACATTATCTACTTTCCACTGGATGACCTTTATGCTAGTATGTCGACTAGTTTTAAAAAAATAAAAATAAAAATTACATATCAATTTCAGCCATGTTTAGGCCTCTTCACGAGCACTTTTTATATTGTGTAGCCAAGCAAAACAAAGTTGTTAGTAAATTAAACGCAGTTGAAACCACTTCAATATCCATTACAGATGCGACGGCAATGCTGAAGTGCTCTGCAAACACCGCCTCAACGATACAACTTAAGAAGATCTCCGTGGTATAAAACACGATTTTCATCTTGTTTTAATTAGTAATTCATTATAAAAGTTAGTAACAGGCTCTATTCGCTTATTTTATGCACATGTGTATGAAACAGGGATGTTCAGAATTCATTCAGTTCAGAATGTATACGTTTTGGTGAATATTCGCCAATATTCGAGTATTCGTGTTCATACTCGTAAATATAAACTAAACTTTTCTAAACGAATACTCGAATAATAAAAACGCACCGTGAGTAAAAGAACGTAGCCCAATATGGGCATGACCTTAGTTACATTTACCTTATTTATACATAGGGTGACTAGGTAAATTTTGACATACTCAAATTTCAGAAAGAGAACTCATTTGAGCTGTACCGTTTTTAACACATCTTTATTTGAAATTCGAATTCCGAAAGCCATTTAGTCAAAAAGAAAAAGTAAAAATGTTGTATTCACTTTTTTATTGTATTTCGCGTGCTTTTCTTTGCAACAATGGTCATTCATGATATTTTACACCAACACCTTCAAGTCAGGAAGCTTAGTTCGCGTTGCGTTCCTCATACACTGACTGCTGAACAAGCTCGCGTGACATGGTGCAGGGAAATGATTGTAAAATTCGAAAATGGAGAGGGGCGGAATATATTTAATATTATTACTGGAGATGAGAGTTGGATCTCTCAGTATGACTCCCTAATTAAGCGGCAATCAACGGTTGGGTGTTTCCAGACGAATAGCCCCCCAGGAAGGTCAAACATGGGTGCAGTATGCGCAATAAAATGGTGACAACATTTTTCTCTTTTTTCTCTGCGAGTGGCCATTTAGCAACAATTTCTTAGACGCTCAAAAAACTGCTAATGCCCAATGTTACAGTGAAGTGTGTTTACCAACTGTATTCGATGTGTTAAATCAAAAACTTCCTAAAACAGGTTTGAGAGGGTTTGGCCTTTTCTTGCATCATGATAATGTATCATCTCACAAAGAAAAACTTACCCAAGAGTTTTTGAAGACTACAGAAATCCAACAATTGAGCCACGCTCCTTGTAGCCCTGATTTTAGCTCCATACTTCTTTCTCTTTCTAAAAGTGAAGCTTGGACTCTGTGCCATTCTTCTCGACAGCCTTGGCGACGTTCGGAATTATTTTATGGTAGCTGTTGAGGACCTCGCTAAAGAAGAATATCGCCAATGCTTTAAATCTTGGTTTAGACTAATGAATTGCTGTGTGAGACTAAAGGAGAGTATTTTGAGAAGTTGTAATAAAAATTTATGTTGTAACCAAAATATTTTTTTTTTTTATTTCAAAATTTACCTAATCATTCACGTAAAAACCAATTTACAATAACGGCCTTACTAGCGATTTGATAAGGCTTAGTGCTTGTGCAGAAATTCTAAATTTAAACGTTTATCTATTTTAAATAACATCAAACATATTTATTTATTTCTTTATCAATAGATAGATCAATAGATCCGAAATAAATTTGGTATGAAAAAAAACATTATATGTGGGTATCATTCATGCTAATTTATTATCTATTTTCAGTAATGCTGAATAAATAATTGTTTACAATCGGCTGAAGCTGTGAATGTTGAATAATACCCCTTATCGCGCTTAGGCTCGTTAATTAATGCGCAGGGTCGGTAATCAACTAATCGGAACTTGAACAGCCCGGCTCAGGTGTTGACAAACAAACTGTTAATACCTTCAAGTTGCTGTATTATTCCACTCATTAAACTCCTGTATGTTCTTGAAATGATCACAAAGTTATATATGTTTCAGTTAGATAGTATAGTAGATGTAAATCGGGATTTATATATCTCTAGTCATTTTAATAAATCACGGCTTATAAATTAGGCATTACAAAATATTTTTTAATTTAATTTTTATTTTTTATAGAAAGAAGGCTGCTGACGAGCAGACATTCCACCTGGTGGTAAGTGGATATTGTCGACAATGGACATTCACGATACGAGATGCCAACCTCGGCACAAAAGGACAAACGTTGGCACGCACTCGGAGGCGCTGTCTACATTTGAAGATTTAGGAATTGATTTTTAGAAAAGTTTGGGAAAATGGGGAGGAATAGAATAGAATGGGATTGGAATATGCTCTGGCATGTCTCACTCACTACTAAAATATGTACGTACATTGGGGGAACAAGATAAAGTGTCAAATACAGCACAAATGTAATATAATTTAGTCAATACATTTTTATTTAATTTTGAAACCCAACAATAACATTTTGGATTTTAGTATTCAAAACTCGAAAAAGTTTATTCGATAAACAACGAAATAATTTACTGACGTTGCTCTCCATTGGTCAGACATTGTCGACATTACCTCGATTAAACCGGACCAAGCCTGTAGATTAAACAAACAAATGAAAATGAAAATACGTTTATTATTCTTTAACAATTCGATTGCATGAAATTGCAATTATTTTATTTACTATTTCATCACTATTATTCATTTATTATTATGTTATGGTATTTTATTATTATTATTATATTGAGCACAAATTATTATCTATTCATTGTAATTCCTTCTCTTTTTTTATTATTGTGTTTATGTTTCTTCATTCGACTATTCATCAATACAATATAACACACATTAGTACTATTCACTCAAAAAAGAATATTGAATTTATAGGACCCCTCGAAAGAATGCCATTTTCCTCTATCCCGCGCCTCCCCGATCCATTGATCTTCCCGCCCTTTCTCTAAATTCCTCCGACCATCTCGCCGCTGCCGCCAGCCTCCCTCTCTTTCTGCCCGTCCTGTGCCCGTAGCACAGGTTAAAGCAGATTTTAGCAAATTCTGACATTCCATGTACAATGCTGACTGAGATCACAGATCTGCACTTTAATGGCCATGAATTCATGACACATCTTCTTCGTTTCGTTTACATTATTAAATTATCACATTTGTACTCGTATATTGTGATCGTTGCTCCACACTACGTTTTCAATTTGGTCTACATAAGAAACTTTAACTAATAAAGTATTTATTGTATTTTATTCCGAGACTCAAGAAAAAGTAGAACAAATATACTTATTTATGTAAAATTATTTAAGTATTTATCGTATTATTTATCGTTTAAGTCCAATGTCCACCTTCCAATGTCGCCTCTCTATTAAAGGTTGGTAGAGAATGAGCCCAGACGGTAGGTAACCTCGCCTTTTATACACCTGTAACTAGTCGACCGTCCGCCATGTCTTCTATATGCAATATCATATTTATAAAAAAATATGTTATGGTGGAATCAATATCTATCTACTTCAATGTGCATAAAATGAAATATTAAGTAAAACTGGTGAAAGATATGAGAAATATTATCATAACTCTAAATTTAAGGCACAAAAAAAGGCACAACCAATCTACACATTTCATTCTTCTATGGCATGATATGGATCGGCATTAAAAATCAGGTGAGTAACATATATGTAATGCGCAGATTAATCGACGCATTCTTAATCGAATTTATCGATCGTTCATAACATCGAATGTTCAATAAATCAAAATAAAGTGGAAAGATTAATGTATCGAAATATTATTTATATTACACTGCAACAGAACCAGATAAAATTATAATTGTTCAGCGGTACAATTGATGGACAGCGGGCGGGGCTAAAGTTTTAAATCGTCCTTCAATTCATTATTACTGAATTCTCAGTGTTACTATATAAATATCAGATTGAATACACCAATAGTTAAATATTTTCTCTCCGTTTTTCCAGGGATTCCTTTCCCCGAATGCTCATGCCTGCCCGTTTCCTATCACACTTTACATGATATCGCGTGAGGTGCAACAGATGCAGAACTGCGAAGCTATACTGAAGCGACAGATCGCTGTATTTATCACTTGGAGTAAGCAAATTGAACTTTTAATAAATTGACTCACCTGTCCGATTTTATCATTCTTATTTGATCAGAAATAAAACAAATGTTATTATTTTGATTGTTTGTAGATAGCGAAAGATATAAAGTAGCCAAAGATCTTCTGCGGCTGGTATCGACGCGTCCGCTGCGCGTGTACGCATTCGGTATGCTGCATCTTAACATGACGCTACTACCTGCCGTCGTCGCACGTATCACATCTCACACTATCATAGCATTGCAATTGAACAATATCATATAAAAATAATACCTGTAATATAAAGAATAGTACCTATCATTTGAAAACCAATTTAAATTTTGAATAAACCAACTGGTTTATTGAGAAGTCCGTAGAAAAAATTAATAGTGTCAGAAACAAAACTGTCTTTATTTTTAGTGTAAATTATATTTATTATTATAAATATTTATCTTTATTTATATAATTATATGTACTTATATATACTTATTATATTATCCCCTTTGTTTATATGCCTTTTACTACACCCATAAACCAACACCACGTACTATGAGTGCTATGCGCTAATGCAAAACTAGCTCTTTATATGCGTATATTATGCCGCATATTCTGATGCGCTCACATTTCATTCATCTACGGGCGATGAGTCTTTGAGAACAGATAATATAACATGGACAAATGCTACGGAACCCTCGTGCACGAAATTCATATATCCTTGACCAACCTTTTATTTTTATTGCATATGTATTCATATCCTATTATTCGGCGTCTCCCGCCATAAAAATAATAACTAATAAATTTTAATGATGTCTGTTTGACAAATGTATTGAAATGATGCTTCAAGTAGGTACATCCATCACTTTCATATTAACATCGAAAAGTTGTGGTTGATTTTTTCGAAACATAATAAATTATCGGTAGCCACTATGGATATAAAACTGAAAGCTTTAAAACTTTTACTGTACCTTGAAAATATTTTCTGTTTGTTACGAAATATGTCCTTCTGTAGAAGCTTCATGAAGCTACTTATGTTATTTCGGATACTGATACAATTTGTATTTTTCATAGCAATCTTGCAATATCAACTTTTTATTCGTAATACAGATGCCGATCATAAACTTCAAGTACCAATATTCTGTTATAGCATATTATTAAGTTCAATAACAACGATGCTGTCGATGTATCATTCAAGAAGATTCATGTGCCTAGTCTTAAAATTTAATAATAATCACTTTTATTTCAAAAACGACCACTTATATCTTAAAACAGTGAGGAATAAAGGTTTCATTTCTATGTGTGGTGTGTTCTTATTCTCTATTATGCAGATAGTTGCGTTGGTAGTTTATGGAGAAGACGAAAAAGTATCACTCGAAATCAAATATTGGGAATATATGACTCAAATTCATAAAATTTCTTGTAATATCGCATTTCTCCTTGAATTCGCCATCTTTTATTACATATTGTCAATACTATCAGTGCAATTGAAGTGCATAACGCGATCCGTTTATAAAGAATGCGATAAAAAGAAAGAAGAAATTGTCGTCAAAAAGAAAACAAGAAACAAAGCCACCGCGCTAGTGCTGATGACCGTCTATAGAAATCAATTAAAAGTATATGACCAATGGTGCATCGTATATCTGAATCTTCATGAAGTCTCTAAATTATTTAACCAAATTTTTGGCATTCAGGCAAGTATTCACTTTATTTTCTTTCATCAATTTACTTAAATGTAACAAATAAAGTTGAATACACAGATTGTTTTTTATTTTGTTGCAGTTGATGTTCATGCTGGCTACGATTATGTTCGATTTCGTTGAATTTCTTTATTCACTTATATTTACTGGAATAAAAGTAAGTATTGACTCACTTCACACCGAAAAATACTTATGTAAAGTACTTATGGTGTATTTAAATCGTTTAATTAATTACCAGTTGCTCGAAATGAAACTGAATAATTTCGCCAATAGTTTCCCTAAGAGTATTAAGAGTAATATCGTCATAACATGACGAATATTTTTATTCATTTACGTAACATTATGTTGCCACGCCCACCTAACTGACTGAATTCTAGATTTCCGTATGCGAGACGCATACGAATCCTTTATTATACGACTTCTTAGGAAACAGGCGGGTAATAATGCCAATATAGTGGATTGTTTTTTTGCAGTTACAAAAAATAAATAAATGATAGATAACAAAAATATCTAAATCCATTGGTAAATACCGGGATTTGAACTCACCACATCACAAGTGAGAGTTGAGAATAGACTATCACGGATGTAAAAGTACCGTGAATTAAAGAAAGTAAATAATGATGCATAGTAATCAAATAAGAGAGCGTAGAGTGTTTCTTTCTAAAGTTTCTTTCTAAAGATAACCTGCACCTTGGTAACAGTGTCATGATTTCTTTTCTAGGGTTCGATGTCGTCACAAAACGAATTGGAATTGTACTTTTTCATGTTTTTCGTCTTCTCCTTTACCCTGTATGTGTTGTGTGAGCAAGCGCAGCAGGCACAGAACAACGCAGACGTACTAAGAAGAAAGCTCGCAATACTCCTTACCTACAATCTAGGTAAGTCTAATGAAACACAATTTCAGTAAATTTGATATTGTCACGGCCGTGTGGTGTTGGCCACATGTAGAAATGGTACCACCCCATCCATTCCCATGGGTGTAGTAAAAGGCAACTCTAAGGAATAATAAAGCCGCTACCACAAGCCTCGAGGAACTAATATATACCACCATTACTAGAGTTGACTCGCCAACCACTTCACCAGCGTACTATTTTAACACCATACATCTCTCACGCACAAGTCAATGTGCATGAGAAGACCCATGTTCAGCAGTGAACGAAAAAAGGGCTGGTTACGGTTTTCACGTACTCGTTAAATAAAAAAATTCTGTGACGTTTGATTTTCAAAATTAAGCATAAGTTTTTTTTTTTTATATTTTTAAGTTGTTATTTTTAAGATTTTTAACCCTACCTGTGAAACTGAAACCGACATCTGAGAAGATTCTCTTTTTTTGATAATGTCACATTCAATAATTTGTTAAGGGAAGAGTGCATGCTGCATTCCCACAGAGGCTGGCCGCACTCGACTGACCACGTTACCCCCCTCTCAAAGAAGACTACCTTAAAATGTACTGCATTTCCTATCTTATCGTATTTTCCCAATCTATTCCTTAATCTGCAAAGATAGGCAGCGCATCCGAGGGAGTGCCAACGTTTGCATGTATCGCATATGTCTATGGACGACAGTATCCACTTACCATCAGGTGAACTGTATGCTCATCTGCCGTCTTTTTTTTATAAAATAATAATAATATAATTACTTTGTTTTATAAAAAGGATATTTGCTTTAATAACGTCCAGAACAAAAGCCTATAAATACATTTTATCTTTTTTAGGTAAATCACAAAAACCTAATTTAAAAAAGTTTCATAACGTTTTTTATAAACGAAAAATACTGTAATGTTATGTCATTGGAAGGCGTTTCTAAAGGTAGAGACCAAAAATTTATAGATGGAATAATTTAGCCAGATATTTCATTCTAAGAATGTAATTATCGGTTTTTGATATGGTACATCCATTCTCTAAATATCTGGTGTTTGTTTTAAACAGGTCATGAAAAATAATGATTTTAATAATAATTTATTTGCTTATTTAGTATTTGAACAGACCAGTTTCTTATTAACTAAAAATAATCTCAATCAACCTTTAATTAACTATATCAAAAATTAATCGATTTGGTGGAACAATTGATAAAAAATGTATTTAAGTATCGTTTTTTGTACTGGAAGGTAAAATAATGTATATATAGCATTTGTCAGTTTTAGATTCGGATATGAAAATCATTACAAACGTTTATGAAAGTGTCGGCTTTTGTTCCAATTACTCTTTTTTTATGGTTTTTATCCGGTTATGAAGCGATATAACCACACTAATGTAAAAATAAGTATTTAAACTGCCAGAAAAGAAATTTAAAACCAAATATTACAAAAGTGTATTTGTCGGCTTTTGTTCTGCACCTCCTCGACTATAACCTGTACTATACTATACTATAACGACTATAACGACTATAACGACTATAACGACTATAACGACTATAACGTCTATAACGACTATAACGACTATAACGACTATAACGACTATATAAGCTTTCAGTCGTTTTTAATTCTCATATATTTTAGGTGCCGAGACTTACGGAGCAATAAATGATTTCCTGCGGTTGGTGTCGACGCGTCCGCTGCGCATTCGTGCCTCCGGCATGTTGGGCCTCAATATGACGATGTTGCCCGCATGCATCGCATCAATCACCTCCTATACCGTCATCGCCCTGCAATGGAATAATGTGATTTAACGAAAGAAAAATTAACAGTCTGTATCCGCTCTGACTACGTAGATATTGTATACCTATGGTTTTGCTATAAATGTTTGAATGTCAAATGTATTGAATGTTTCTTTAGCAAAAGGTTACTTGAACGAACTGGATTCATTTTAAATTGTAAATCGGGTTTAAACGCGTGAAAATTGACTGAAGAGGCGAATAATCCATGTTAGGAGTTGCCAGAAGTTTTATCAATTACCCACAACTGGTGAACACGGCCGGTGTAACCCGCGCCGGAACCTCGAGTAAAAGTAAAAGATAAACAATGCCTTTTATTTTACGCACTTAGACTCAACTTTCAATATAAAAAAACTAAAATCATCCTCCATACCGTTATTTGTTTACACATAAATTATAATAACTACACAACTAAATAAGTACATAACACAGATGCGCAGGAGACGATCGACGTTCGATCACAAATTGCAAACAATGTAAAATTCCGTCCAAGTTCTGCGTACACTGTGTCCCTATAGATGCAACGATGCATAGGCAATTTTAATAATACTTCATTACATTTTAATTTTACCTATATCTAGCTATATGGTCGCTTGGCCTAGTAGTCGGTGGGCGTTCAGCATAACTATCGTCCACAATATTAACGATTAGTTTGTTCATCAATAAGTCAAAGTGTGTGTCAACATAGGAAGTGGAATTAAAGACAAACATTTTGAATTTTTATTTTATGCCATACATGTTTTGGTTTCCGTCTTGAAAAGACGTGTTTGTATCGATACGTGTATTATAATTATTGTATCTTTAACGTTGGTCACTATGGATATTAAATTGAACTCTTTGAAATTTTTAGTATACCTTGAAAACCTTCTGTGTCTGTTTCGTAATTTTTCCTTTTGCAGTAACTTAGCTAGACTACTAATGTTAATTCGACTGTTAATACAGATAATTGTTTTCACGATAAACGTCTATTATCAATTCGCGAACAAAAATATACTAAAGTATGTATTAATTTACAGTATAATATATAGCTCAGTATCAATAGTTTTATCTTTGTATCATTCCCAAGACTTTAAGAATATTGTTCTGTACTTTAATCAAAACCAATATTTCTTCGATAACGATGACTTATATCACAAAAACATGAATAAAAATGGTCGCATAGTTATAATATGGGTAGTCCTGGATTTGATTGTGCAAGTTAGTCCATTCTGGTATTATGAAGATGCTGAAAATGCAGAGACATCGACAACAGTTGAATTTTTCTTTCGAGTGCATTTAGCTTTATGTAATTATGCATTTTTAGTCGAATCCATTATGTTCTATTATGTGTTGTCTATAATGTCGGAGCAACTGCAGTGTATCACACGGTCCGTATCAAAAGAAGGCCGAAGAAAAATTGAAATTAATGAAATAGCAAAAACTACCGACATAATGGTAGAAATTAATGATAAAAACAGGAAATTTTTATTTGACAAATGGTTCACATCATACACAAATCTTCACGAAGTATCCAAATTGTTTAATAAAATATTTGGCATGCAGGTAAATAACATTTCTTCAATGTCTTCAAAATATACTTTTTTTGTAAATTCTGCTAATAATTTGATTTTGTTACAGTTGACGATCATGGTGTTTACTATTGTTTTTGAGTATATCGTATTTTTATTTGCGCTTATTTGGTTGGGCATAAAAGTAAGTAAAAATATTTTTGAGTAAGTAATCGAGTAAGCTCTTTTGCTATTGATTCTGTGGCTACATAGATTATGTGGTTTATCCTACTAAAACAACATATTTGTTCTAAAAATATGGTTTTGCGACAGCCTACACGAGCACACTTCCAGAAATACATTGGTGAATATCTCATCAAGTTAGATTCTGTAGTGTATATGATGTGAAGATCCTATTAAAAACTTGCTTAGGCATATCTAGGTGCACTTATCACATGTGAAGATTCAGAGGCATATTATGATCTATTACAAACCGTCCAAGTTCCAGCAAATCGTTTTACCTACAGCTATTAACTACCTTGTCTTATTTTATATCAATGTATATGATAAATGTATCAATGTACAATGTATAAATGTATTATTCCATCATATTTAACAATATTCAAATAATGGAAAGACTTTTGTTTCGTTTGATTGTCTACGGTGCTCTACAAACTTCGTTTGTAATAAGTTCGTAATACGATATTGCAAAGCAGTACAAAGCAAAGCGATATTGTATACTGTATAGTGACTGGAAATAAAAACTCTTAGTAAGCGCCCTGTTTAGCACAAATGTTCTGAATATCAATGTAGGATGCAAATAAATAAAATGCGGATTACATGTAATTCTTCTGTTTTAATTTTGAAGGTTTTTTTAAAACATTTTTTTCATTTACAACACAATGTAATAATCCCTAATAATCCCCCTTCTTCGCCCTCACACACATCTTTCGTCCCACATCTACACATTCGTTCAGACACTAAAGTTAGACCGCCGACAGATTACCGATTTGACATATCTCAGTTTCATGTAACTAGTGACGTGACTATAGACAATCGTAGCAGTAAATACTTTTATTAACAGATAATGATAATACTTTTGTTGATGTGATAGAATAGGGAATACGGAATTAAAAAAAAAATGCCATTGTGGTTAAAATATGTTTTTACACTATTCTGAATCAGAATCACGTGACCTGCTGCCACAGTCGTCATTGTCAGTTATGGAATCAATCCTAATATCGCGGTCATGGTCAACCAAAATTATTTTCCTTGTTTTATCAACTACTTTCGCCCAGTCGTCTTTTATGACCTTCTCACAAACTTCTTTTAGCAACTTCAGCATTTTATTAGTGCTGAATCGCGAAGCCGTATTGTGGCGAGCTGTGTAACCTGTAATTTATATACATAAGAAAAAACATTTATCTAGTGCTTAACTTTTTAGTCTTTGTGTAGGATAAATCCGTGCCATAGCACCAAATACCTATAACCGATTGATTGGTATATTAAATAAAATAGAAAGTCTTTATTTGACATCAACCCACACAAATATATCAAGATATTTATTATATAGCACTATGTTTAAAATGAAAAAGAAGTCAACATGAACATTTAGTTTTAATTTGGGCCCATATCAATTCGATGGCATTGTACTGACAATGGTACGGCGGAGTTCGGAGAACGCGATGTCCGTGTGCTAGAGCCACTTATTAGTCTATCTCGCATCGCACTTTTGTTACCTTGTTCTCTTTCATTGGTTTTATCAAGTCTGCTTTCAGCATCTGGACATTGGTATCAATGCCGTTTTTTTCAAGCCAGGCAACCTGTTTCGCTTTTTTGCTGGCCTGGGTTAGCGATTTATCCACCTGTATGAAATGGTATGAAAGTTTTGGGAGGGTAGGTAATAATTGATGTTCAAACCACTGTCTAAAGGTGTCAACATTCATCGCCTCATGGTAGTCAGAAATGTTCTTTGATTCGAAAGTCAATAACGCATTTTCTACGATGCCGGATCCAGCAGAACTGGCGTGACAGATAAATAATCAGTCGAGCTCCTTTGCCCATTGGCACTTTAGATATAGAAGCTTTCGTGCCGTCCGTCTACGAGCGTGAAACCGTGTGGTTCGTATTTCTCGTCTCTATAAACTCTACGTTTTTCCAATTTGTAATTTTCTTCGCTCGCCTTAAAAATATCATGATTTCTTTTGAGTATTATGGCAAATATTTCTATAATAATTTTTCTTCCAAAGTACAAAGCAGAATCTGAATCCAATTTCGCGTCAAGGACAACGTAATAAGCAGGAACAGCATTCAGAAGTTTGCCGGGCCACAAAAAACACCACATAACAGCAAATATTCGGGGAACGTTGTACGAACGACGGACGATTGATTGACTGTTTTGCAGACACAAAATGGCGGCGCCAGTGCAGATTGGGGTGACAATAGTTAGGCCAGTGATATTCGTACCATTTTTTACCGATAATATTTTTAAAAATATACAATAATTTAACGATTGTTATACAATTTTAAAAAAATTTAATTAAGGATCTTAATTGTAAATTACCCCACTGGTTCTGTCACAGTTTAGTATTAGACTTAATCAAATCATACAAAAGTAATAGAATTAGTAAATTCATACACTTCCAAAATTTTACTCAGACTACGTTACGTTACAAATATCCGGTATCGTTTTGAGAGTGCGTATTAACGATGAAAATACTTTTGGCGTAATTTGTACGCCACTTCAAAGTTATCTCAACCAACTGTTCATGAACCGTCAAATCGGTAATCTTTCGACTGTCTAAGTATAAATAACAATTATGTTAAAAGATTTACCTTTGGAAATCTAATCTTAGTTTTACATAATAATATGTTATGTATTTTATGGTATCATAAAATGTATAATATGATTTCCTTTTTAGGGATTGTTTTCCGTGTATGAGTGGGGGTCCCATTTATTCATATTTTTTTTATTACTGCTGAAAATATACATGTTATCCCAAGAGGCTCAGCGCTCACAGGACGGAGCAGTTTCATTGAAGAGGCAGATAGGCACACTACTCATTCGCAGCCACAGTAAGTGTACATCTAATTTGATTTGTGACTTTCATTATACGGCGATTTGACACTGAAAATATAGTATATCCCGTCCAAAATATTGTCTGCTGCTGCCTGGATTCACTTGTCATAATCGTTAGGTAATATTGTTTAAAATTTCACGTCTTTCGGACGTAAATATTTAGAAAAAAACTCAAATAAAGAATAGAGAAAATGTTGTGAGAAGAAATATAATAGTCAGTAGTCAGTATGATTACATGTATCCCTTATAAAACAGCTAGTACAAAATATATATTGTTATTTTATTAAATTAAAGTACATTTTTAGATACCGAAACATATCGAGCAACGAATGATCTCCTGCGGCTAGTGTCGACGCGTCAGCTACGCATGCGCGCCTCCGGCATTCTAGACCTCAATATGACGATGCTGCCTGCGATTATTGCATGTATCATGACTTACACTATCATCGCACTGCAGCTTAGTAATGTGGTATAAAGACATTAATACATACATTCTTAGAGATTTTTGAATAACGAAGACGTTGAATAACCAGAACCAGAAATAACGTAAAATGGATTATAAACAATAAACACAAAAGTTGCAATACGATTTATTTTTCATTTTCATAAAAAATATTAATTAATTTTAATATTCTTTAATTAAAAACAATTCTCTAAATTTTAATAAAAAACAAGACAAGTACCTATATACAGAGCATGTTAGATGTATGTATTCTCAAAACTGAAACCATAAATTCTGCACATAATTCTTAATTAAGTGAAATGAAAGGTTTTTGTTTGTCAAAAAAAAAAACAATTTTTGTGTTTTGTATTTGTGTGGTCTTTGAAAAATTTTGATAATTTTCTTTTTGACAGAAATTGCATAAAATTTTCATGTCAATTAACCGTTGTCAACAGTTAACAGATGCCTATATATTATACTATATAATAATTATGTTTAAAGATAGAATTGTGACTAATTCATATCAATTTCATTAGTTTTTCATCAAGACAATATATTATATTGTCTCAAATAAATAGATTTTCTCAACTATTTGTCAATGTCAACTTCATGAATAATATCGTGATGTTATTTCTAATGGCATCATTCTAAGTGCGTAAAAATTAATACTTTCTCAGAACTACGTGAGATTTTGTAAAAATAATACGTCAATTAACTTAACTTATTTATTATCAAATAGTTGGAATCAATATGGATATAAAAATAAAATATCTAAAATTCCTTACGTTTCTTGAAAATGTTCTTTGCTTATTTCGAAACTTTTCTTTCTCTTCTAATCTTGTAAGGCTACTCATGTTGATTCGTTTGTTATTACAAGTAACGCTGTTCGCAGCAAATGTGTTCAGTCAATTTTATACGCTTACACACATAAATATTTCACAAATATTTGGATTGCCTTACGCTATACTGTTTAGCTTATCATCAACAATATTTTCTTTGTATCATTCCAATGACTTTAAAAACATGATTTTATATTTTAATTACAATCATACTCATTGCAAATATGATCGCTTATATCGGAAGAACCTGAATAAAAGAAATTATATGATAACATTTGCCGTAGTTCTGCTATTTTTAGTACAAATTAACGTATTGGTATTTTGCGATGACAATAATGATGTTGATAAAACAATCTCGGGAATATCTACATTGTGGCATTACTCACTTAAAATTCATTTATCGTCTTGTCATTTTACTTATCTGTCTGAGTACGTGACGTTCTATTGCATATTATCAATACTGACAGAACAATTGCAATGGATTGTACGATCAATTTCCAAAGAAACAACAATTGCTACTAGTGGTAAAAGAACAAAAGGCAAGAACAAAAACCAATTAATGCTTTTAAACAAATGTTGCAAGGTTTATACGAACATTCAAGAAGTTACTAAATTATTTAATAAAATGTTCGGCATACAGGTAAGTGTCACAGCTAAGTTCTTTTTTAGACGTTGGTTTTGTAACAATAAGTGATTATTTAGACGTTGGTTTTGTAACAATAAGTGATTATTTAGACGTTGGTTTTGTAACAATAAGTGATTATTTAGACGTTAGTTTTGTAACAATAAGTGATTATTTAGACGTTAGTTTTGTAACAAAAACTGACTATTTATTGTTTTGTTACAGTTGATGATTATGCTGTCTACTATTGTTTATAAATACATATTATTTTTTTATTCAATGATTTGGTTAGGTGTGAAATCAAGTATAGTAAGTAGTAAAACTCTCTAATATTTTATTATTCCTTGTATTTCTATACATTCATTTTTCTTACTTCTGTTAAATCACTAGGGGGTTTTGGGCCGTAATCCACCAAGAGAGCCCAGTGCGAACTGGTGGATATATATTGTTTGGAATTGGGGCGAGCGTTTTGTAGCTTACCCGCATATAGGGAAGATTTAGAGACGCAACATTTTTTGTCCGCGAATATTGAAGACGGGTTGAGATTTTAGGATGGCGTGCGCGCTCGGCGGCGAGGGGAGTTGGGTTCACATCGCTTCCTCGGACAGTTGATATTATAATCGCGCTTTATTAATTGGACTTGATCGCGGATATCCTTGTGCCATGCGAGTGTTTTGGTTGTAATTGGTTGGTGTAATTGTGCTTGTTATTTGGAGTAATATCTCGAGGTGATTTGCCGTTGTGTATGAGTTGCGGAACCGTAGCTGCCACCGGCTCACCAAAGGACACAAGACTTGGATTACTATACAAGTATCTATTGGGAATGTATGTATTTATTCAATCACATTACAGTAGGTCACGTCTAGTAGGGACTAGCGTAGGTACACTTTCCATATTTGTGCGTGGGCAAAACCACCTTAAGGCCTTTAGATTTATTATTGTGTTTACCCACCATTTTGGTGGATATATATATTGATTAAGTTTTGCTTGGGCCCGAGTGCGCATTCCTCGGGCTGCTCTCGCGAAACGCGAGACAGATGCGCCTAGTGTGCGCATCGTCAACATATATACTCCAGTTTTTTTTTATTTCTCGTTAATGCGGGTTTCCTCGCGATGTTTTCATCTCACCGCCGAGCTTGAACATTTTTTTTTATTGTATAATCCGTACTTAAAAAGAAACTCAGTGGTACAGGCCGTGGATTTGAACTCACGATTATACGTATGTGAATCGAGTATAGATACTCCTAGACTTAAAATGGCCCTAAACTCTCCAGTGATTTACTAGGGGAGGCCTTGCCATCAGTAGAAAATTAAAGGCTGATACAAATACAAGTACTCCTATTCATCGTTAATAATGGCAACGGAATATTGATAGATTTTTTGAAAAGTAGCAGTGATAAAAGCGACCCATTAGATTGTAATTGAATTATCATCACCTTTTATCATTACTTTACCGGAACATATCGGTACCGATAATGTTCCGCGGACTTTTTATTGGTGTGTCCACAAAAAAAAAATATTATTACTACTTAACAGATTTTTTACCGATATTCTCCTGTCATTCTTGCCCTGTCACCATCAATTGGAATCCGATGTTTTTTTTTTAAACATCATATTTAGTCATAAAAAGCGAAACAAATTTTGGTGGAACTTTCGGACTAATAATGTTTTTTACTCAAATAAACTTACTGAACTTACAAAAAGAAGCCGAAATAATTTCATAAAGAAATATTTAATTTTTTCAAAGAATACAAATACCAAATTAAAGTAGAAAATTAATTGTATTCCTGTACCTGTATTTTTATTAACATCATTTTCGCGGTAGGTAAAACTTTGGTGAAAGTCCCTTTAACGGCGCAGTTGGTTCATAACTACCTGAAAGTATATACAACAATGGTAATGCTTTCATCAATTTAGTTAAACTAGGTTCTTCGAATCCTTTTTATTTTTTTTTCTTTTAATAACAGTTGTTCTTACTTTTGTCCAGAGGAATATTTCATATTAATTATTGTCATATTATAATGTTTATTACAGCATTTTATTATTATTTATTAACTATAATTAAGATATCTCTAGACGTTTATGTTTAAAGGGTTTGATGTCACTAAATTTCATTGGTTTGTATGTGATAATGATCTGCACATTCCTGACGATCGTATACATGCTATCTCGTGAAGCGCAGCAAGTGCAGGATAGTGCAGACGCACTAAACAGACAAATCGCTATAATGCACATTCACAAGTACAGTAAGTATTTTTAACCTATAAAAATGGAGTCATTTTTAATCCGTAAACAGTTATAAGTACGAAATAATGTATTTATAAACTAATAACTCTAATTATTTTTACGTGATATATTATAATAATATAACATTTTGACTAGTAAATACTAATTTGGAATTAATATTTTTACTCGTATGTCAGAATGTATGATGAAACATATGTACTTTAACAAATTATGTATAACAAAACTTTATTATGTATCATGCTTTATGCGCATGACTGTGAAAACGTGATGTAATAACAATGGTCACTGGTCAGAAGTATGAAGTATGAAGAGAGATTCCTATCTTTTTTTTCGAATTATGTCTTGAAGTTAGTTAGTGCCAAACCATCCTGTTAAGTACGAATCATTTAATAAATAAACATTATAGACGTAATTCATGGCACTTACAAGTATACACAAAATGTCCTATCATATTATTTTTATTTATTTATAAATAATGAGTAGGTACTTATGATATGGCTCAAGACTATATCGTCTCTCTCTAAATGAGTCAAAATGAGGGACAGCCCTGTATAAACCTCGGCGGAAGAACAGTCGGCCGGGGTTAAAGTCGCTAGGGACAGAAGCCGGCGTACGATACACGTGGTATCGAACAGCGCCGACTTCTGCATCTTCGCCGAGAGCCAGCCGTCACGGAAACCCAACCGCCTCAGATTGTTCTCGACGGACGACTCGACTGGAATGATTTCAGTCACACCCCACATATCGATGATCGCGCCAAGCGGATATACTTTCTTCTTTTCTTGGTTTCGGCTATCACAAGGCCATTATCATGCGGGACGGCGATGTCCACTTATAACACCCGCAATAATAACAGGCACAGAGAGGCCTGCGCCGATAATGTCTGTGACACTGTGCCGGCTCCATATTTCATCCATAACCAGCACGATCCATTCGCTAGTTATTATTATTATTGTGTTTGTATTATTTTATTGAATTATATTATTTATAATTCCTCGTTTATTTACCAATATTCGATTGTATTACCTCGTCCACATGTTCTGGATAAATACAACAATGTGGTCACGTCTGTATTATGTTGATGAATCTTTATAGATATTAAGTAATAAAATATTCATAGGTGACGAGACGTACCGAGCATCGAGTGATTTTCTGCGGCTGGTGTCAACGCGTCCACTGCGCATGCGCGCCTCCGGCATGCTGTACCTCAACATGACGATGCTGCCTGCAATTATTGCATGGATCACGTCATACACTATCATGACGCTGCAGTTAAATAATGTCGTTTAAAAAATATTTAACATTATTAAGTATTATATGATTTTTAGTGATTTAGTGATTTATTTTTTAGTGATTATTATTTTACTGTTTCACTGATTGTGTTCATAATGTTATTTTAAATCTACCTAGATTTAAATTATGAATCTTTGGGTATTTTGAAACATTTTGTATTTATTATGGCTGTATGTTTCCTCAATAAATGAAACAAAAATTCGATATTATGTTACATTAAATTAAATTTGAATTCGCGGAATTTCTCACTCTTTTCGGAAATGAACGAGATTCACAAGTTGTAATAGTTCCTTTTATGAATACTTTGATGTTTGTAGGTGTAGTATAGTGCCGTAGGTGTAGCCTTTGAATGAATAAACAGTAAAAAATAATGTTACTTCAATGAAGTTTTATTTCTCATTGCAGAGGTCTTTCCATTAAGCTACGATATGGGGTTCTTCAAGAGAGCTGTGAATAGAGTTTTACAAGGGGTCGACGGCGCGATCGCATACCCCCTGGTGTTGCAGGTGTCCATGGGCGGCGGTAACACTTACCATCACGTGGGACTGCTTGCTCGTCCGCCCACTAGTCTATAAAAAAAATATACGAAGCGGGTCATACAGTAGAAATGTCATGGAAAAAGTAATTTTATATGTGGCAGCCACAATGAAGATGTTCACCATTTTTAATTTCTCAGCTAAAAGAAAGGCTTGAAAAATTACAGAAAGTCCTGGGCGTTTCTTTTTTACGATATCTTAACGAAGTTATAAAGTTTTTAAAGTTGGATGTTGGCCGATACATTTTTATATACTTATGTACTTATATTAAAACAACATATCGTTGAACAGTGTTTATGAAACCATAAAATGTGCATAAACATTTTTTTTTAAAACTTACGGACAATAGTCATCGTCGTGAGTAGCGCGTTGGAAACTTTGAATCGCTGTCATTTTCCAACGAAAATCAATACATTACTCAACATATGTATTATTTCAAATTAAAATTACAAGTTCTAAACTTCTATACCTAGTGAACTTCTCCATTGTGAATAAATTTAAATCCATTTTGATTGTATTTACTATACTCTCATTACAATCTGAGAATAGTGACCTCACTGTTGGTTCTAGTTTATCAGATATTGAGAATTTAGTGTAATCCTACGAAAATAACATATATCTTATCTTAAAAATCGGATGTTACAGCATGTTTCTATTTAAACAGCATCTCAAATGTTAAGTTAGGAAATCTTAAGAATAGTCTCAACATATCCATACCAACAGTAAGTAGTCCGTTTGCTCAGATAACGTCACATTTCAGTGAATACCATATTCTAATTGTAATACCATGGTGTCAACCGTGTTTACAATAGCACCACCCCATATCTTTCCGAGGATATCAATGCCGCCACCACAATCCCTGAAAAACTGTACCACCTCTAAAAGAATGAAAATTTGCTCTAAAATTTGCTTACACGCCCAGCACTAGTGCTCGCTTATCGCATTCCTTTCGAAGCATTACTGAGATCTGTAGTATCTTAGTTTTTGTAGATACAAAATAATACCCATGACCGATGTCATTCACGTAATTATAATAGTCATATTGACGTGACGCAGACGTGACTGTGCATAATGAAAGTAATACCTTGGAGTGTTTTCCAATGACAATATGAATAATTTAAAGCGTTAATACCAATAAGCCCTCACAATCAATTATGTAGTATAATGGACGAGTCTTTTACAGCAAATTTGTCCTTGGCTTTGTTCCCTTAAAACAGGATTTCGTCTAGAAAATTTTAAGTCTCACAAAAACTTCTTTAAACATTACTGGACAAGTGGTGGTATTATTTTGTAATACACATTATAAAGTAAAGATAATATAATTAAAGAGCAGCAAAAATAATACATGAATGTGCAGCAAAACGATGACCAAATAAGACAAGACAATCAGGAGGCAATCATTTTTTTCCATCTTGTTTCTAGCGTTGATCAACAGTCTGGTTTTGTCTCAAAGGTTTTATGAAAATACAAAATATTAAAGTTTCATTCATTCAAAGCCCGCATAACATATGAAATATGAAAAGCACCGAGCCTGGTTTATTCAATGTTTTTTATTTCATGTGCTTTGTGTTTGAATAGTGCTTTGCACACCGATAGTGTACGGTGCAAACCATTTCGACAATTGGATTGGACAATTCAGCACCGACTCACACAGATGCAAAGCTCATGTCTCATTGATTTCACTATAAGAGACTTCATATTATCAGATAAATTCTAGTCTAAGATCATCAAATAGCTTTTGTCCACGACTTCTACTGCGTGCTCACTATCCCAAGGGAACGTTTGTTTTATATGCTAAACAATTTTCGTGGTCCCCAGAAGAGGCCATGTTGAATTTCAGTTCGATTCGTCTATCCGTTGATGCGTGAAAGCATCGAATCATTTTTAAATTATATATTAGAACTAGCGACCTGCCCTCGCTTTGCTTCGGTTTATAATTGGTTTTTATTTTCAATTTTTTTTTTCAAAATTTCAAAATATAATATAGCCTATAATAGACACGGATAATGTAGCTTCCTATCTGTGAAAGAATTTTTGAAATCGGTTCCAGAGATTTCTCCCAACATACCCACAAACACACAATTTTACCTCTTTATTATATTAGTATAGATGTAGAATATGAGCCGAATGGAAGCTACATGTAGTCAAGCTACATGCAGAGAAAATCAATTAAACTAGAGTTGGGGACTTTTAGAGCTTACGTCATTTATAGGCCATTCGCGCTCTGCTTTGTTTCGTCATTTGTAGCTTTAGTCATCGGGTAGGTTTAGATTAAGACATAGGTAATATATGTATGTGCTTTTTTGATAATAATACTTGACATGAAGCTGAAAGATTATAGCATAAAATCCCGAAGGAGATAGAACGTTAGCAAGAGAGTCCGGTATACTATCAAGACCTCAGACTTACTCTTAGTCATTACTTACTCAGACAGACATTACTCTCGGCGGCAAACCTCAGACTGATAAGAGAGTTTGCAAACCGTTGGCATAAGGACAGAAGAAACTGACAGTAAGGAACTGCTCGGCATCTTAGACATAAATGTATCGTCTAGTCCCAGCAAGAGACTTGTGGGAGTCGAGAAAGAACGCGAAGGAAGTTCCCAAATACGCTCGAAAGTTGGTAGGACCACCTGGTATTAGTGGCCTTGTAGGGCTAAGCCGCGCTTGACTAGTCAAAGTGTTATTCGTTCAGAGAAATCATCTTCTTTTTATATCACTTGAAAATATCACACAGGAATAAAAATGCAGCACTTTTATTACGGACTCATTATTAATATGTAAAATTGGAAGAGTTTTATTTTTCAGAGGCATGTTGAGGTCAAAGGACCGCCATAACTATTACAGTGTATCTTAAAATTCCTTTTAGTTATCAAGTAACAAACATATTTTTAGGAATTAACGTAAATGAAAACGGTTAAATATATATTATACATTTTGTTAATATATGTATTTAATAATATATGTTTATATATGGATTTAATTTATACAATGATAATATACTTTTTCGTGGAATAGGAACGTGGTAGGAAACCCATCTGATGGTTTGTTCGCGACAGTGACTTTATCATCAAATATACCTAAAACAAAGTTTCAGATGAATTCTGATACTAATCTGTCTATATCATATGACCTTTCGAACATATTGAATACAAAATCTGTTTTTTTCTAAAGACTGAATACATCGATTCCTTTCATAATTATACATTTCATTATCATTAAATTATAATAAGACATTTAAATTGTAGTAACCTTTTGCATTGGCCTATCCGCTATCCGTACCATACCGTCAGCCATGTCTTTCCACTGCCGGATATATCTCTCATAAGGCTCGCCACCACACACACATAAACATACGAGTACGCTCTTCTCATTCAACTACTGCTGGTAAATGTTTCAAGTCATTGCTAGATATCATTATTCGTAACTAATAAACAAAAGCAAAATGCGGAAGCAGTGAAAAGTATGTCCCAAGTTAGTATTCGTCCATATTTCATATCAGTAGTATTCGGTTTTCAAAGGATAAGTCGTTGAAAAAGAGAAACTATAAAAATAGGCGTGGAGGAGGACCGACGATAAAATGAAAATGAGGGGGCGGGGGTCCTCGTTAGCGAACGGTCTTCTCACTGCTCTCCCGCGATTGTCACAAGCTCAATATTTACCCCCCACACCCTATTAAAAGGATCTCTATCCTCAAACGCTTACAGTACAAACTCCTTTAGCAAAGGACCCCTTTAAAAATGCTGACAGAACAAAGAACGCATAAAATTCTGCAATACAAAGCATTTTCAGAAACGTACAGACGTAATGTCTAATTAGATGATTCGTTCCTTGCTCGTTGAGTAAAATTTAAAACAAAAAACATACTTTTAACTCGAGATGTTTTTGTACTCACCTATTTCGCTAAGTGGGTACCACCTGAGCCGCAAAGTATTTAAGAGACAAATATGTGACGTTATCACAGAAAAGTGACCTTGTTGTTCTAGTTTTCTAGACAATTTTTATATATTGCTCTATCTTAAAGATCTTCTTAAAGATCAGACAGTAAAGCGTATTTTGGCCTAAACACATTCATAAAACAATGAAATTTTGAGGGAAAACGACTTGTCCATAGTGAAAAGATACCTTGTTGTCGGTTGTATGCCGTTCGGTGCTTGCGGCGCTTCAAATGAACATCAAATCAAATAAAATTGTTAAAAAAACTATTAAAAATCAACACATTGTGCTATTAGTAGTATTACTATAACATATGTATTATATCACATAGCTGGGCAATTTTTTCTGCGGTAAGGTGTATATAATTTTTTTTTATATTAGGTGTATGGGGTATTAATATGAAGGGGTTAGAATAATTTCTGCGCGTTTATGAGTAATATCGCTTTTTCCTATTTTTTGTAAAAGTTCTTTCGCACATAAACATTTCAAACATATAATAATTAGAAATAAATGAGGAATAATTACGAAAAAATATGTTTTATTCATTAATTACGAATTTTTCAACTGTTTTTAACGTGTATACTCGATCGTGAAGAAAAACCAACAAAAAACATTGAAGAAAGTATTTGAAGCCTAGGGCACCCTGTGATAGATTATGATTGTGGTAGATAAAACCCCCGATGCATTACAATGAGACTATAGAAGCTGGTACGTACACGTTACAAAATCGAAAATATTATTTTTATTTCACTAGTAAATTGGATGGAAACATAAGGCTGGTATATCTGACCTTACATATAAGAGCGACAGTCGGGGTGGCAATTTAATCTCCGAGTCAACGAGCCCATCTTTATGCCATCTGTCATGAATGGTCGGAGCAGTACAAACAAGTTGTGGGGATACGTATCTTTAGTCAGGTGTCACATCGCTACTCACACGCGGGTCCTCCTAGACATTTCATAACAGTCAAGAAGCTAGGAATTAGAACTAACAGCGCTCCGATACTACAGTTATTTAAGATTTTTTTATAGAAAGACGGTGATCGACGTGCAAACGGTCCGATTTATAATTCCTTTTCTAAAATTTTTTTTTTCAAAATTTCAAAATAAAATATAGTTTATATTAGACACGGATAATGTAGCTTCCTATTTTTGAAAGATTTTTTTTTTTAAATCGGTTCAATAGTCCCAGAGATTACCCCCAACATACCCAATTTTACCAACAAACACACAATTTTACCTCTTCATTATATTAGTATAGATGTAGCCTTTTGGTGTCGGCCGACTTCAGAATAGCACCACCCCATCCCTTCCCGTGGGTGTTGTAGAAGGCAACTAAGGGATAACAAAGCCGCTACCACAAGCCCCGAGGAACTACACCACCTCCAATAGAGTTGATTGGCCAACCCGCTTGGCCAGCGTGGCATTTCAAAATCCAAGCCATACATTCTTATATAATAATATAGTCCTTCTAATTGAAGTTATACTTTACCAAGATCTGCCTGCCCACATTTGTACTCTTAGCTACTAAAGTATAATCAGTAAAAAGAAGTAAAAATGTGAACTAAACATAGGTCTCACGAAGCCTTCGTAACTCGTGTATTACACATACATTGGCGGTCGCTGAAAGCGCTCTCTGAGGGCAAACGTCGGCCCTTTAACGGTAACGGCTCGCCCGCTGTGTTTGAATGAAAAATAAGTAAGGCTGTTTTTGCAGACACTGAGACAACATGAATATAAGGTCGTAATACCGTGATATAAAGTTAATGAAGTCCCTTTATACAACTCCAGTGGGTTGCATAAACAGCGGGCAGCGAAGCAAGATCAGTAGTGGCCCAAAAAAATAACAAAACTACAAAACGCAAATGTATTAGCGAGTAGAGTTGTTAAGTAGTAAGTACAAGTATTGGTATTAGTCTAAACTAGATAACACATCGTATGCTCTTATAGGGGTCATAAGACAGTCATAAACCGTATAGATTTAATAGGGGAAGAGTGCATGCTGCATACCCACAGCCGCTGGACGCACTCGACTGGCCACGTTACCTCTCTCACAGAAGACCACCTTGAAATGCACTGCATTTCCTACTTTATCGTATTTCCCAATGTACGTAAGTAAGTGTTTCGGTAATGAGTGAGATATGCCAGAACCCATCCCCATCCCATCCTATTCCTCCCCATTTTCCCAATCCATTCCTTAATCTGTAAAGATAGGCAGCGCATTCGGGAGCGTGCCAACGTTTGTCATTCTGGACTTGATGTTGGCACGTATCGCGCATGTCTATGGACGACAGTATCCACTTACAACCAGGTGGATTGTGCTCGTCTGCCGCCATTCTCTATAAAAAAAAGATTTTCAAAATTTGTTATGTGACCTTCTTACAGTTAGAAAATTATATATTTTACATGCTACGAGGGCGGGATGATAAGTACCTGGCCTAGGAAAGAAATACTCAGTTTAACGTAACGAAGTGGTTTTTTCGAAGTGGTTTTCGAAATGGTTTAACGAAGTCCAAGACCATCTCATGGACTTTGGAGATCATTTCTGGGGTGGTGACGCTTTTTGGACGTCCGGATCGGGATTCATCTCGGACGCTTGTACGGCCGCGCTTAAATTCGGCAACCCAGTCCTTGACTGTGGCATACGAAAGAGCACTTTCACCTAAAACATTTTTTAACTCGTCAAAAATTGTTGATCCCTTTAAACTCTTCATATGAAGAAACTTTATCACTGCTCTTTGTTCAATTTTATCCATTTTGTGAAAAATTCAACACAAGATTTTCTAAAATGTCTGATTATTAAAAAGTATTGGAGCCGTCGATTTCAAATTTAGAATATGGATAGCTAGAAATCTCTTTTGTAAAATGAGATATTTTTTAAATATATGTTCTTTTTAAATAGTTTAGGCCAGATACTTATCATCCCGCCTATGTATTTTAAAATTACATCTTCTTGGTAAAAGAAGAAAATATATTATAGCTCCATTAATTTCTGTTAATACAATTTTGCTAGGAGACAATACGTAAAACAATCAGCATGTCTATATAACTTAATTAATAAACATATAAACAAACATGTATCCCATGAATTCCTATAATTGCAAAAAGTACTTGATTAACTGGCTAAAGACTAAGAGCTACGATGTGATTGAGACTCTTTCGAGAAATAATACTTAATAGCTTAGTGCTTTCTAACATAATTCTTAACATTAATATAATTCTAACATTCTATATCTACTTTCTGATATTTATTATTATTATATTTATATGCGGCACTTATTCTGTATTCCACACTGATATGCATAAATGGGTACTTATGACTATGCACTTTCAATACATACACACCTTCACACATACACGCACACGCACGCACGCACTCGCACTAGCACGCACATCACACCTCGGCACCATCTTATACCTACTTAAGTTTTGTATTTATATCTTTATGGTCATGTAATAATAAGCATATAGGTATAACGATGTAACTCGTTATGGAAAAGCGGGGTCTTCTGACACAGTATTTCTTATATTTATAAGGAGACCCCCCCCCCCCCACCACGGCTATAAAATTGTGTGATTATATTAACGAAATAAAGTTATTATTATTATAATAATTATTCCATCAATTATTACATAGAGTAGGTAAGTAATACGCGTTTAATATTTAAAACAATCAAAGGGTCTGCCATTTTATAAACCTTTGATTTGAAAGTTAACATGGTATAATTAATTTCAATGAAATAAATATTCTTGCAGGCTTTTCTAGCTTATAGAACTTAATAAAAACTGCGTTTATGCCTACACTTTTATATTTATTAATTCTTAATTAACATAAGTGTCAGATGTACTTAAGTGCACTGACGTGCTCTGCTGGTGCGTCAAATTATAATGTTCATCATAATACACAGGCAAAATTATCAAGGTCTAACGCTTTAGTACTGCGCAGTACCGACTCCTCCAGTTGTAATTATCATAATTAACTCGACAGCAGAACTTTGTCGACAGTTGAGGTGGTGAGCTAATCGAACAGTTTCGTGCCATTTGGTAAGAAAACACTTATTTTAAAAGGTTAACATACTTTATCAAACTTCGAATTAACTTTCACTTTTTTGGGAACAGTCATTGGAAAGTTAATAATCAGAATAATTTGGAATAAAAGATTAAGTTTATAGGCCTACAGAAAACAAACACATACGAAATGTGACAGAGTTACACATACTAAACTTCTTAGTAGAGCTGACAATTATTGATACTTCAAGACCAATCAAATAAGTCAGGAAATAATATAATTTTGCGTTAACTGAAATTAGTCATTACGCGAGTAATTGAATTGAGTGAGCAATAGAAAATACTGATAGAGCAGTAAATCGATGATAGCAAATTTAAAGGTTTAGGTTCTCTAGTGGCAATAAAGAAATATGAATCCCACGAAGTAATTTAGAATCATTTACTTTAGTTATTCAAAAACAGGCTATTTTGCTGCTCGTTTAGTATATTTTGCTGTTCGTTAAGTATAATTTGCTGCTCGTTTAAATACAAGCCCAATAAATCCAAGAACAAAAATTACTTAAAGTTTTACTGCTGTAAATAATTAACATTTAATTCTGCTAATTCATTGCAGCAGAATGTAATTTTTTTTGTCAACATTAAAAAGTCATGTTGAAGCCGACATTCTCTATCGAAATTGTCAGAGCAATGTCGATAAATCGCTTTACGCAGCCGCTTTATTGGGATTATTATGTAATCATCGACCTAGTAGCAAATTGTTCAGTCTATTTCTGTACTCACTCATTATTATTTATTAATATTCTATATTAATAACTTTAGGTGACTGATATGTCTTTAGTCTACGGTGAGTTGGGTTGCGTGTACTGAATACTAATTGATACACTTAAGTTTGTCCTCCAAATGATTTATTGCTATTATTGCACTGATATTACTGTCGACACAATTATATACAGATATGCGATTGAATGGAAGGGTGTGCGGGGACAACTAGAGGGAGCAGAGGTATGCGGTGCCGCTTGACCTACGAGTACTCGTATGTTGCCATGTCATCAGAACTATGTCAGAGCTGTGTCCTTAAGATAACTTCGATCCGTGTCGACACTGTGTCCCTACAATAACTACAAATAGTTGGTGTGGTTAGTAAGATTAGAATTAAAAGGCTTTTCCGAAACAAATTATTATAACAGTAATTTTCATACAATAATTAGAAATTAAAGCCCGAACAAACAACGCGATTTGCTAATAAAAATGAGCCGTGATTTGTTCATTTTTTATTAACGTTCACCCGTCAACTGAAATTAGGTTATCTAGCAATGCCCCGTGTGAACAAGTTATGCAAATCAACTTATCTGTTTTCCAACGTCCGGTTAATTCAGTTCTTTCTCGTTTGGTCGGCGGCGGCCGGCTGTAGAAAATTGCGCTGTTTTGCATTTTGATGAACAATTTTGTCCGGTCTCTGAGTAAACAATGTTGCGTTCGTCCTGTTGGGTTAATTATAATTATATGCCTATGAAACTTTATCTAAGTTCTTTATTCAATAATAGTTCTCGACTATTTAGTTCTTATGATTAGTATTTACTTCCCAGTCCATAAGGGCTACTAATTGCTATTAGTAGTCCACCACAATAATCCATGAAAGTTAAACCACCACAATAAATGGAATAATCCACAAAATATAGTTTGGAAAATGAAAGTTTAGACTATAATGGTGCTGCAAATTAAAAAAAACTAATAATAGGTTTATCACTAAAAATAAATGGAAAAATAATTATGATACCTGATTTCAGCGCTAGATTATTTTATTATTGAATATGAATTCAATATGTATCAACATTATTTTTCCAACTATAAAACTATTATATAAGAACTATTTATATAAGACCGAAAATAACCAATTACGAGTCACAAATGAACATCACTTTCTCACGATATGCGATATATCACAGATTCATGTACTTAGTCATATAAATTGGAATCCGAAGAGTACATTTTTAACCACAACAAAAGGATGTGACAGAAAAATCCTGTAATTTGCAAAATAATACAAGTAATTGGAATATTTCACCTGAATCCAGATAAATCACAGCGAATCAGATTTTAAAAATAACAATATAAGTACCTAGTTTTCGTGGAAAATGAGCGCGCCGTATCGTGCTCATAAAACGGACCTCGTAAAGCCTTCGCAGGCTGGCAGCGCCATTATATCCGCAGATGTTATCACAGCATAAAACGCCAAAATTAAAACCTATAAAATAACGAGACCGAACATGATTTACGTCAAACACGTTGAAATAACTCGGACAAATTGCCTCCTACGTTATTGGACCTCGTAAAAAGGATTTTCGATTTTATGCCGAAAATGTTAATCACGTAGTTACATATACCAGTGAGGTCCGAAAGATTCTGGTGTGACATATTTCTAGATGTGTAAAAAAATCTTATACTTCATTATAGTTGTCATTTATCCTGCTAATTGGTGTATAATTTTGAGTACAATCCTCGTTAGTTTTGATACCTCGACTCTTAAAATAACAGGAAGTCTCGAAATATAAAGGACGGGATAAAAGTTTCTTAGTATTTTATATACAAATTCAAGACATTTTTTTTAAAAGTTTAATTACATTTAATTATAATATATATGTGCCGTTTTGTTCTATAACTTGTTGGCATCTTGTAAGTAGTGACATAATCCCGTTGCTGTAGAAATTTTGGGATTTTTGGTCAAAAAATTGCGACAAGTAGTTTTGACAGTCCTCTCTTGACGTTAACCTTACACTACCTAAAGAATTCTGAAGAGGCCGAAACAAGTGGAAATCTGAGGGTACAAGGTCAGAGCTATATGGTGGGTGCATCAACACTTCCCAACCAAGCTCTCTTAATTTTTGCTGAGTGGCCAAAGATGTGTGTGGTCTGGCGTTATCATGATGAAAGACTACATCTTTTCTGTTGATCAATTCCGGGCGTTTTTTCTCAATTTCTTGCTTTAGTCTCATCAGCTGTTGGCAGTAGAGATCCGAATCGATGGTTTTGCCCGGCGGTATAAGCTCATAATGAACATGCTCTTCCAATCCCACCATACACACAACATCCCCTTATTGCGCGTTAATCCGGGTTTGGCCACAGTCTGTGGAGCTTGGCCGCACTTAGACCATGATATTTTCCGCACGTTCTTGTCGTAAGTGATTCACTTCTTATCACCAGTGATCAATCTTTGCAAAAATGGTTCGGTTTCATTGCGTTTTAATAGAGAATCGCAAATGAATACTCTTTCAGTGAGCTCGTGTTCTTTCAGTGAGCTCGTGTGGTACCCAAATATCGAGCTTTCTTGTGAACCCAGACTTTTTCAAATGAGTCAAAACTATTTTGTGGTCAATGCTCAGTTCATCACCAATGTCGTAACTGCTTATATGCCGATCTTACTGTACTTTTTCACAAAGGGCATCAACTTTATCAGTAACAGGGCGACTGCAGCAAACTGCATCTTTAGCATTAAGATTTCCTGACTGAAAACGCTTAAACCAACTTTGTGCTACTCTTACTGAAACTGCATTAGGTCCATAAACGGCACAATTTTTTTTCGCGGCTTGTGTCGCATTTTTCCCTTTTTTGTAATAAAACTTTAAAATATATCGAATTTCTTCGTTAGATTCACTCATTTTCTTGGACAGAAAAATAATTGAAAAATGGCGGGAAACAGTTTTTTATTTCTTTTTTTTAAATGTTACCTTTTTAATGGTATCATAACCAACCAGCTACAAACATTTCAGTCAAAAATGTTGGATCACAACTTCATACATACAAAATACGAAAAGACTTTCCCCCGACCTATTATTTAAAATAAACTTTAAACTGGAATATCTTTCCGTGATTAAGTTCCTCACAAAGGAAGGTGTTAGCCCGACCGATATCAAACAAAGGTTGGATAATGTGTACTGTGATTCTTCTTCATCATATTCCACCGTCAAAGATCGGTGTAAGCAATTTCGTTTAGGACGAGAGTCCATCGACGACGAACCTCGCTCCGGTCGTCTCGTTAAGGCAATGACTCTAAACAACATGAAATTAGTGAAAGAATAATTTCTGAGTCACTGCCTGTTATGACGAAAGAAATAGCAGCAAGGATAGGGCTTTCAAGAACTATAGTCCTTAGGATTCTACATGAACATTTTCATATGAATAAAGTTAGTGCGCGGTGGGTGGCAAATCTTCTTTCAAGTGTGCAGCGAAGTGAAAGAGTAGCGTGCTCTAAGGAACTTTTGGAGGCCGTTCAGAGAAACGGAAAATACTTTTTGGAGTCACTCGTTACTGGGGTTGAAAATATGATTCTTTACTATGATCCCCTTTCCAAAAGGGTCGATGGAGTGGCGTCGTTCTGGTGAAGCACCACCTAGAAAGGCAAAGGTAACTCAGTCCACCAAAAAGATTATGGCTTCGATATTCTGGAATTGTCAAGGAATATTGCTTATAGACACGAAAGAACGCAATACTACCGTGACTGGAAGCTATTATGCTGGAAGCTGGAAGCAACTGAGCAGAAACGTTGTGGAAGACTAAACAAAGGTGTGCGGCGTCTCCATAACAATGTACCCTTCCACGCCGCCGCAGGTACGAAAGCTGCAGTTTTAAAGTGTGGCTTCACGGAAATTTCTCATTCACCCTATAGTCCAGATTCGGCCCAAAGTGATTATTATTTATTCTCAAAACTCAAGGCGAACTTAAGGGGTAGAAAATTTTTCACTGGTGATGAAGTGAACGCTGCGGTTTTCGCCCATTTTGAAGACATAACTTTGACTATTTTTATACTGGGATAGAAATGTTTAAACGATCCGAAAAGTGTGTTCAAATAGATGGATACTATATTGGAAAATAAAAATAGTTTCATGAACTTGAGTGTCCTTTTTCTTTGTCAGGCAGGAAACTTTTGGACCTCCCCTAGTATATATAATACCTATAAATCATACATAGTAATCCATGACGCATTTTTATTCCGAGTTCTGATTAGCAATACCCGTCAATATTTATTATACATTGGAATTTCCGACAGCAGCAAAGTTGTACGTACCTCTACCACATATTATATCCTGTACATAACGTCGTAAATGTCTTACTTATAGTATGGAAGGCGATTGTAGTTTATTTAAACAGCAGTATAATTAAGAAGTTTCAAACATTTGCCATTCCACCGACTACACCTAAGAGCAAGTACACATTAGGCGATTGAGGTTGAGTTGAACGATTACCATTACATTTTAATTATTACTTTAGCAATATTGCTAACACACATGCACACACGTGCACGCAGCGCGTTTGGCACGGTATTCGACGGGCGTTGGTAGGGCGTGCACGGACGTCGAACATTGTAATTCTTTAACGTAGCTAGTTATAAAGACGACGACATAGAGAGAGAGAATATTGGGTGCACCTTATATTATGCGACAGACTGACACATGGAATGTTCATAACATTATATCCAAACCGGTTTCAAAAGGAATGTTACAATTCGTACATAAAAAATCAGAAAAAATATTAAATCATGCCCTGAACATCTTGAAACTAGGTACGTAAAAAGTGAAAGAAACAACATATCGAACTATCCTAACATGACATGAGGTACCAAAAAATTGTCCAGTCAATTGGATATAGGCGCTGATTCAAATGATTACTGTCTTAAAATTTTTAATCCCCCTGTAAGTGCACGCGATCAGCAGTCTTCCTCTGAAAGTACTTCACATAATACCTCAACAGTTTATAATTTTAGACGGATTTTGTATTAAAACTTCTAAAATCACTTGATATATCGAAAGGAGCTGGCAGTGATAAGATCCCGCCGCTATTTTTCGTTAGATGCGAATTCGCTTGTTATGCCTATTACCAAAATATTTAATAGACTAATAAATGATGGCTGTTTTCCATCTAAATGGAAAACTGCACAAATCGTCCCGGTTTATAAAAAATGACTGAAAAGTGACATCGAAAATTATCGACCCATCTCAATCCTCAATGTGCTAAGTAAAGTGTTTGAAAAAGCGGTTCACCTTCACATTTACCCTGTTCTCTTTAACTCAATTCCTCAACAACAGCACGGTTTCGTTACAGGACCCTCCACAAATACTAATTTAACTGTTTTTACAAATGATGATCTCCGCGGTATGGACCGCGGCTATTAAGTAGGCGGCTATTGATATTACTACGTAAACTGCAGAAACTCGGTATTCGTGGTAATCTGCTTATATATATATATATATATATATATATATATATATATATATATTTATATACAATGCGTCGCGCCTCCCTCACATACGAGGGCTGGCGCCCTTGCACGCACGGCTGCCGATAGCAAGGCTTCTCTGCGCGACCTGATCGCGTCATCCGATGGGACTTCCTAAGTCGCCACCTACGCTAGTCGCTTTCCACAAGGGGAATTTCCCCCGGTGGGCTAGTACTGTGAGGGCAGCGTGAAAAATTCTGAGGCGGTGCCACGACCCAAAAGGGCCTCTCCAGGTACCTGCCCGTATTAGCGGACAGAGGCGCAACTACAGAAGGGGATCAAATGCCGGCACTGTTGCCTTCGCCCCCCGTAAGGTCATGTAAATAAGTACGTTTAAGTCATGTATAAGTCATGTATGTATAAGTCATCTAAGTACGTCATGTATGCAGATGACACTAAAAGTTATAATATTATTAAAAGTTACACGACGATGTAATTCGATTTCAAAGGTTTTTACGAGAAAAATAGAATAGGTATTAATGTAAATAAATGTGTACATGTGACCTGCACACGTAAAATAAACAAACTATAGTTTAATTACAATATCAATAATGTCAAAATTAATGAAACTAAATTAGTTAAAGATCTAGGGCATTTTATTAGACTGTAAATTAACTTTTTCAGAACATATTGCATCAATTGTTAAAAGACCTTTAATTCCTCTCACCTGCTCATGCATACTTTTAACACATTCAAATATACACACACACCAATACATATATATATATATATATGTGTGTGCATTACACAATCCCACACACGCACATATGCATGCCCTAACACATGCGCACGCGTGCACGCACACACCCTCACGTTTGCAGTGTGTTATAACTTTAATTATTATAATAACACACTAATTTATATACACTTACGTCCCTGCTTGAACGTTTGATGAATGCATTATTACTGAAGCTCTTCTCTGCGTATGTCCATATTAACACGTTCCCAGCGGCACTGATTTATCTGTACTTACCATTACTGCGTTACGAGACGTTTGAAACCTCGTTCTGAACCAGAGGTTGTAGCGGCACGAGGCTCAGTAAACCCCACCGCCCACAGGAGACAAAAATCCTTTTTTTGGCGCCAAATAAGGCGAATTGTACGGTTTTTGTCGCGATTATTATTATCAATGAGTTGATTAACCTAAATCTGCCGCCGCCTGTGGGCAGATTATTTAGTTTAGATTCTATAGGTAAAATAAAATGTGGGGTCTTATGTACCCCATACCGCACTGAAAAAGGGCAGTTTTTCATATTGTTTAGTGATGGGAAAAAAAAATATCGATTTTATTTAATTGTACTTATGGATGCTTTTTATTAAAACAGTTCAAAAAATAATATTTTTTGCAACCGATACATTCTGTGAGAATTTTCTTTGCTTTTTTGTCAGCCTTACGACTTGATAAGAAGGTGCGAAGCTTTTTGTAGCATCCTACACATCTCCTCTTTTATGATCCTTTTTCGAGATGATGTGGATTGTTTGGAGTGGGTTCTGAAAATAAAAAAACTGATTGTGTATTGTGTATACATAGCTGGAATTTATTTATTATATTCCTACATAATTATTTCACTTAGACTGAGTATAATTTGTAAATATTGATTGGAAACTTACCTGTTTTTCAAATATCGGTAATTTTGAATTAGATTTACCACCCAATTCCTCTTCATCATCAATAATATTATTAATTAACTTTCTTCGGCAACGTTTCGACATCTTATTATATCGTCGCGGGCGCAGCGTTCAACGTTTTGCTCAACACTAACCGCGTGAAGCTAGCGTAGGGTGCGGTACGAGGTGTGCGGGGGTACGAGGTGTTCGCAACCTCGTAACGCACTGTATTAAACTTTTATTTATTCAGTGCGGTACGAGGCCTAAAAAATCCGGTATTAAGGTAGGTATACCAAAAAACTCGGCATCAATAGCACATCTCAGATATATAGTTATCTCTTTCCTAGACTGAACCAGACGGAAGTTATGCCTCTCGCACGACAGAGAAGTTTAAGTTTTTCCTTACCGCTATAAAGACGAGACACGGACGAGGTGTTTCAAGCCTCGTTTCGCACTCATCGTGTTAAATTAGAAATAGAATAGGTATTATATTTGTAAGAAGAAATAACTCCGTTATTGGCAATACAATTGAAAACATACTGTGTAATTTTGTTAAAATATTTATAAGTGTTGTGTGACTATGTTTATAATAAGAATCAAGACAATAGGAGACAAAAAAATTCAATTATTTTAAAATGTCACTTTGTTTTTTATAATCGGAACTTTTCTTGCCCCAAAATGCAGGCTTTTTTAATTTTGTCCATAAACACCGTATGGTGTCAAAATGGTCGTCCATTTAGGTCAAAAGAGTCTCCACTCGATACGTAAGCAGGCGGCCATAGGCGGCAATATTACAATATGAAGGCGGCGCAAATATCTCGGAAGCGCGCCGCTCGTCCAGCGCGCGTTCTATTAGAAATCTGGCAACGCGCGCTTGACGGGCGCTCGGCGAAAAGCGCACGTTTACGTGTGTACACCTAATTGGCTTAGTCGGAAGCGGTATTTGTTGTCTCTGGACCATAGAGTATTATACCCTATAGAGCGGTAATACTGGCCATTCAATTCCGAAACTGATCAGTGATTTGCCTATAATAAATATCAACTCTCACATGCACCAAAATAGTACAGCACCAGAAAGTGACCTGTGTGTACGTCTCTGTATAATTATAAAACACGAGATTTGCTGTTAAAATGTCTTCCTGTTCGATTCGTTGGTGTGGTAAAAATAGTAAAACATCGAACTCTAAAACAGACGGCATCACATTTCATCGGTAAGTAACAATAAATATAGAATTTTTCAATTCACATCCATTTTATCACGGCTCAAGCTAAACTGGTCACGTCAAAATGAAACAATTGACAAGTATCTATGCGTCTTGCTTTTACCTAGTTACACCCTCGTTGCATCATCTCTTTCTATTTCTACGAACTTGTTACTAGTGTTGGACTAAGAAAATGAAATTATGTTTCGATATTTACGAGTAAAGTAGGTATATATATTACATTTTATTTAAAAAAATAACTTTGCACTTATTTTTAATGTCCATTGTCGATCTAACGTCGTAGTGCTGGACATATTATGTTTATCGATTTTTTTAAGTATATCAGATCTTGATCGAAAAATACGGTCTATTAGGCAGTAGTGTAGATATGATTTTAGAAATAAGTAGGTGACGTTATTTGACAATATCGACACCTGAACGTTTGAGGTCATCGTTTACTTTCTAGAATAAAAAAGTAATAGGAAAACCAAAACGATCTTAATATTTTGATGGAAACTGTCGAGCTTTCGCAGTTTTCAGAAAATGTAATAGAATACATAGCAGGATATGTGTCTAGCGAACTAGTTAAACGCATTAAATGTGGCACTTGTATAGAAGCGTTGGTATGTTTGACAGAAAACAAGAGAAGTCTAATTTATTACAGAGATAAGGGTGGCTTAATATATCCTTCGGTTAGTGTGCAAAAAATCTGCCGTCGTTCTGAGCAATTTATAAAAAAAATTTTCATTAATAGCGTAGACAAAAGAAAATATACAAGCGACTTCTTAGTCCACAAGACTGTCAGTAGCTTTGTAGGAGAATTATTTTTTCCCGAATATCAGTACCACCAATACTACGCAGAAGAGACAGACCATTTAATTGATTTGGCTAAAAGCGTAATGAAAAAATATATAGATACAAATATATAGATATATAGATACATTCCTTAGCAAAAGGAGGCAATATAATGAGAAACAAGCTGTAAGAAGAATTTACACGAAATTAATTCATTTTAAAAACCAGTAACGCAATGTATAATAATTACCATTATACCGATTTAAATTGTTTTATTAAATGATAAGTACCTATTAAAATGTTGTTTTATCTTCACAACGTTATTTAATTAAATACATCTATTTAGGAAGTTTTCGTATCATCTAAATTTTCCATGTGCTCTGTATTCCGTAAACTATCAATTTTGTTCACTCTTGTTGGGTAGTATTTAATAGTTGGAATAATGCTATTTTAATTATTTTATTCATTTAATTTTAAATATGTATTTACGTATACATTGTATCTCTATAAAAAAACAAGAGAGTGTTATTTACCATGCCGTCCCACTAAACAATTTCTTTCGATATCGATATTTGCGTGCCCAACACTAGAGTTTATGTTTGACCTTGGGTCGACCAATCAGAGCGCAGTTGTCACCGCGGTGATTTGACGGAAATATTTTCAAACAAAATGAGTAGCATTTCGTCTCTATTGGGTATGTACTCTATGCTCTGGACCCATGACACAGGCAATTATAGTGTGGGCAATTGAGTGTGGCGTTATTTATTTATTTATAGGTACTATAAATTATTATTATTATTATATAATTATTATTTATAGTTATTTAATATATGGTACTAGGCAGTTTCAAAACCCATTTAGCTTGTTCTGTAGTTATTGAACAATTTCATTTAGGAATAAAAATATGGACTGATATTTTTTTATTTCCTTAATAGGTACTTCAGTAAGTACATCTTCGACATTTAAGCAGCTAACTAAAACAAAAATTTGCGTGTCTACCCTAGCCAGTTATCACTTAAACTGTAGACGAATTACTTTGAGGCCCTCAACACGAGGCTCTCCATTACCAAAATCAACTAAGTGGTCGGATTCGAAACTGTTAATTTTGCTAAGTGAAATCCGACGCTAGGCTTCTTTGGGCTTTCCACTTGGTGCCTTCAACGTGGTTTACTTTAGTACAATTTTTTTCTTGATTTAAACAGAATTTAAGAACGAATTTGTATAAAAGGAACTGGGAGTTCTAAAATTTTAGGTAGTCCTCCTGCGTTCCCGTGAAGTGTCATTACATTATTTGGAAAATTCGCAGATCTGGGATATTTTTTGATAACTGCAAGATAATAAAATTTGACCTACTAATTATTACTTAATTCTTTTTTAAATTTTCAAGTCGTATTTTATTAATGTTTAAAAGTAATGGCATCTTAAAAATATTTCACAAACATTTATTCTTTAAACCCATTCCACTTTATTATTTATTCCACTTATTCCATCTATTCCACTTTATTCCATGGTTTAATCTAAATTACATTTGATACATCAAAAGATTTCCCCAATTTCAATTTCTAAAAACGGTTCCTCAAGCGCATAGACTTAAATTAGTAAACTACCCAGTTTACTCCGCATACAAGGTTTTTCCATCATTGTCTTCTTTAATAATAAAAACATTTTTGGATGTTTGTAAGGAGACTGACAAGGAGAAATAACAAGAACTGAAAGTATATTTACTGGGAGACTCTGAAAGTGTGAAAACTCTCAACGCAATTTGAATAAATTTGCTTTACTTAAAACACAGAGTAGTGATACGAACATTACAGAATTCATGCAATACACGAAATTTGCAGATAACATTTACACTGTTTTTCACAAGTATATCTAACAGTGTCTGTATCTATCTCTGTACCAAACTGTATCCAACAATAAATGAAGCACATTTTGTTACCTTAAAAATTTAAAACACTCTTAATAAACACACGAATACACGAAACTTTTTCAAAAATTGTAAATTTTAATTTAGTGTTTTCCGTAAAAAGTAAAAAGTAAATCATGAACTACTCGAATATCAACCGCAAGAAGCTTTTAGGTCAAAAATATTATTTTCCAAATATTTTAAATACACAGAAATATGTATTTGTAAATATGTTCGGAGCTTCGAGCGGTCTGTGTTGACGCGGTGCGGAGGTGGTACGAACTTTTGAATATTATATGACCACGAAACGACTGCATGTGAGGACATTTACATAAATGCGAGAATGCTCAATTTACTTGCTGAACACAGTGATATTACTAATTCATATTGTTTGATAACTTTATGTAGACCAAAATATATGCTGAGATTAAAGACAAACCCATTTATTTACTCATTATTTAACCGGAAGAAAGGAAAATCGTGTATAATAGCGGACCTTGGAAGAAGTCAATTTCTAGCAATCAAGCAATATATAGATAGGTAGATTGATAGTACCATGCCCTAGGATATTTAAAATTCAAAAACCGAATATAACCCACAATGAAAGGATGAAGTCGTTTACAGGCAGAAAGTGTATAAAAATAAGTATGAATTTTTTTAGGGGGAGAGTGTACTGTGCATTCCCACAGCCGCTGGGCGCATTAGACTGGCTAAGTTACCCCCCTCTCTCACGGAAGACCTTGCATTCATACAGTACCTTGAAATGTACTGCATTTCCTACTTTAATGTATTTCCCCAATATGCCTACGTACGTGTTTCGGTAGTGAGTGAGATATGCCAGATTCTCATCTCATCCAATCCCTCCCCATTTTCCTAATCCATTCCTTAATCAGCAAAGGTAGGCAGCGCATCCGGTGGCGTGCCAACGTATGTCATTCTGTACTGATGTTGGCATGTATCGCGGATGTCTATGGACGACAGTATCCACTTTCCATCGGGTGGACTGTATGCTCGTCTGCCGCCTTTTTTCTATAAAAAAAAACAACAATATTTTCTTACATTTACTTACTTTCGGTCTATCTCTAAAAAGTGGGAATAAGCTGCATTACTGTTCAAATGTGTATAAATTACAAACTCTATTCAGCCACTCAAGATAAATAGTCATCAAGGAGGCAGTCAACACAAGAAATTTTATCCCTTTAGCTACTTATTCACATAGACACGTCAAATCGCAACATATCCGTCTCGTTTCCCTCATCGACCCAGCTTCAGTTGTGTTGACATGTGAATTTGCAAGTAAATTAGCAGCCCAATACGGTGGTAATGGTGGGCAAACTCCTGTGACGCGAAGTTTCGTCCCCGAGGACGCCGCGGTCTCTGATACGCCGGCGGCGAAAGACGCGTTTAGACACGTTCTATTCACCGATATAATATTATACTATGTAGCTACATTACACGTAACTGAGGAGTGAATAATATATAATATATTATACTGTCCTAGGAAAATTATAGATAGTATAGTGGAGTGTAGGCTTTCTCGGCCGGTGTCCATATTAATTGAATCTTCAGGGCTACTTGGCCGAGGTCTTCTGGAATCTTTTCTCCTTCTTCCAAACGTATCGTCAACAACTGCGGTTGACATCTTCAGTGGCGACTGCATTCACTTTCGGACAGATGTTATCTCTTCGGCTTCTCGAGCGCAACTGACTCGACGACTGTGGCGCACCGGTATTTAAAGTGAGCGAGGGTAGTTGTGATTGCGTGTGTACCGACGCATCGATATTTATAGTGGGCGAGGGTAGTTGTGATTATGTGTGTACCGACACATTTGCACTCGAGAAGCCGAAGAGATAACATCTCTCCGAAAGTGAACGCAGTCGCCACTGAAGATGTCAACCGCAGTTGTTGACGAAACGTTTGGAAGAAAGAGAAGAGATTCCAGAAGACCTCGGCCAAGTAGCCCGGAAGATTTAATTAATATAGATAGTATATTATACTTCTTCTTCTTCTTCTCAGCCCTTGGACGTCCACTGCTGGACATAGGCCTCCCCCATTGTCCGCCATTTAGACCTATCGGCAGCGACCTGCATCCAGCGGGTGCCCGCAACCTTTATGAGGTCGTCTGTCCATCTAGCAGATGGACGTCCTCGGCTTCGTCCGCCGGTACGTGGTCTCCATTCGAGAACCCGTCTGCCCCATCGGCCATCGGTTCTTCGAGCTATGTGCCCTGCCCACTGCCACTTCAGCTTGCTAACCCAAGAGGCTATGTCGGTGACTTTAGTTCGTCTACGGATCTCCTCATTCCTGATTCAATCACGCAGAGAAACCCCGAGCATAGCCCTCTCCATAGCTCGCTGTGCGACAGTGAGCTTATTTATGAGGCCCATAGTCAGAGACCACGTCTCGGTGCCGTAGGTCATCACTGGCAACACACACTGGTCGAAGACCTTCGTCTTCAAGCACTGAGGTATTTTGGACGAGAAGACGCTGCGTAGCTTCCCGAACGCTGCCCAGCCGAGTTGGATTCGTCGATTGACCTCTTTCTCGAAGTTGGACCTACCTAGTTGGACCGTTTGGCCTAGGTAGACGTACTTGTCAACAACTTCGAGAATCGAGCTCCCGACTGAAACTGGGGTGGGCACGACATGGACATTCGACATGATTTTCGTCTTGTCCATGTTCATTTTAAGGCCCACCTGTTGGGAAACTCGATTGAGGTCTCCGAGCATTGTGCTAAGATCCTCCAGCGATTCTGCCATGACCACGATATCGTCGGCAAATCGAAGGTGAGTGATGCATTCGCCATCAACGTTGATGCCGAGTCCTTTCCATTCCAGGAGCTTGAAAGCGTCTTCCATCGCATTGGTGAAGAGCTTCGGAGAGATGACATCTCCTTGTCTCACACCCCTCTGCAATGGAATCGGCTCCGTGCTCCCTTCCTGTACTCGGACTGACATGGTGGCGTTGTTATACAAACACTTCAACACTTCGATATACCGATAGTCAATATGGCACCGCTGGAGGGACTGTAGCACTGCCCAAGTCTCGATCGAATCAAAGGCTTTCTCATAGTCCACAAACGCTAAGCATAATGGCAAGTTATACTCCTCGGTCTTCTGTATAACTTGCCGCAGCGTATGGATGTGGTCTATGGTACTATAGCCTTTTCGGAAACCGGCTTGTTCGGGAGACTGGAAGTCATCAAACCTGCGCTCGAGACGATTCGTGACAACCCTCGAAAACAGCTTATAAACATGGCTCAGAAGCGAGATGGGCCTATAGTTCTTCAACAAGGTCTTGTCGCCTTTCTTGAAGAAGAGCACCACCACGCTTCTGTTCCATGCCTCCGGCGTAATACCTTCGAGCAAGACGGAATTAAAGAGCTTTCAGAAGCTCTGAAGTGATTCCGTCTTCACCCGGCGCCTTGTTGTTTCTAAGCTGTTTGAGGGCCATCCTAATCTCGTACAGGCTGATGTCCGGGATGTCTTCGGTATAGTGTCGGGTCAACTTGGCTCTAAGTTGCCAACAGGTTTAGCGACCGAGGTATACAACTGTCCATAGAACTTCTCGATCTCCCTCAGTACCTCTTGTTTGTCGGAAGTGACACTGCCGTCCTCCCTCTTCAGCTTCGTCAACTGGCTCTGCCCAATAGATAAGTCTCTTGCGAACACTTTGGAGCCTTTATTCCGCTCTATCGTCTCCTTAATACGATTAGTATTAAAGAGACGGATGTCGTGTCGCAAGGACTGGTGAATCCGTCTATTGAGCTGCCGATATGCTTCCGCGTCATCAGGAGTCTGCAGTGCCATCGAACGTCGTTCCGCCAAGAGGTCGAGGGTGTGGTCGGTGAGCTTTTGGGGTCCATCTCTTCGACGATGTCTGAAGAATTTAGACCCCACCGTATGGACAGTTTCTACCAACCTGTTGTTGATATCGTCCACTGCAACGCAATCCTCTAGGCAATCGAAGCGATTTGACAATTCAAGCTGAAAGCTTTCGGGGTTTTGTATGTGGGCAGCAGTAGGTCGGAGCGTAGACTTCATCAGGTGGGACCTTTCCAACTTGACGTTTATATTCAATGTGCCTCTAATCATTCGGTGATCACTACCGGTTTTCACGCTGTGGATCACGGAGACATCATTGAATATTTGTCTCTTTGTGGCCATAATGAAGTCTATCTCATTTTTAACGGAACCGTCGGGGCTCATCCAGGTCCACTTCCTATGAGGCGGCTTCTTGAAGAAAGAGTTCATCATAAAGAGTCCCTCTTTCTCAAGAAAGTCGGCCAGCCTCTGGCCCCTCTGGTTCCGGTGCCCACATCCAATTTGCCCCACTCTCAACTCATCGTCGCCTCTTTTGCCCAGTTTCGCGTTGAAATCCCCCATAACAATATTGTAGTGTGTTTTCGAAGCATGTATGGCTCTATTAATGTCCTCATACATTGCTTCCACTTCGTTATCCGGGTGTGCCGAGGTCGGTGCGTAGACCTGTATGACCTTCAACGAATATCTCTTGGATATTCTGAGTATAAGGTACGCGACCCTGTTCGACACACTCGTGATGGCTACAACATTATTTACGAGGGACTTGTGGACGATAAACCCGACACCACCTTGGGACTGCTGGTCGCCCTCCCGGTAATAGAACAAGTTGCCGGACTTCAGGGTTATCGTGTCCTCCCCCTCTCTTCGGATTTCTGATAACCTCAATATATCCCAGTGCAACTTGCCTATCTCCTCTTCCAGCTCAGCGATCTTCTCGTCTGTCCTCAAAGTGCGCGTGTTGTAAGTCACCAGTGTCAACCTACGTCGGTAATCCGTTTTGAAAGCCCTGGTCGTTCGACGGTGGAATCCCGCCCGGAGATTCTTAGCACCCCTGGCTCCAGCGCTCGACCAGCGCCCGTCGTCCACGCCGGTGTTGCGACTGGAGCCGCCGGGAACTTGGGGCCGTTTTACTTTTTCTGCCATAGGGGGGGGGGGGGGGGGGGGGGGGTGGACCGTAACCCGCCGCGCTGGTCCAGTGCGTGGTGGCGGGTCGCCAGAGCCTCGTTCGTTGGTCGGCAGGGTGCACCACGAGCCGGTGAGGTTGGCTTGGGTCCCAGAGATGTAGGTTGGGACCCCTTACACCCCTTATATTATATTATACGTGTTGTCCGAATTGTCGACGATTCCATTCTAAAAAGCAGCTTAGAATAGCTGATTCAAAATGACGTAGGATCTCCCAGCGCTTTCTACTGCCTGTGAATTTTTTTTTAAATGTTTTCATTTTGATCCCTGCTTTGGGTATTGACCATCGCACTATTTATCACCGAAGGGTAGTTCGCCCGTTTTTCCGTGATATCTGTGCGGTCTTCAAGATATTTAATATTGCGAACTCGAAGATTGTGGAATGAACTACAGTGAAATCAACGAGACATGAGCTTTGCGCATCTGTGTGAGAGAGTGCCGAATTGTCTAATCCGATTGTCGAAATGGTTCGCACTGTACACTATTGGTGTGCACTCACATAAACGCAAATCTCTATACTCATTGATTTCAGTAACTGCTTACTGAAGTTTTCTCATTTCGATATGGAGTTTTCCAAGAAAGCCTTGAATAGGATTCTGTAAATTCGGCAGCGTACCCGTTATCCCCCCTCCCCCCGTATTGTCACTACTTAGTTAAAATATTAATAAGACTTTAGTATTGCCATTTCCGATTTTGATTTATAAAGTAACCGCATTTTTTATCTGTCACCAGCCCTTTTGTCATTCACTATTGGGCGCGCTGCTCGTCAAGCGGGTTGGCGAGTCCATTCTTTTAGAGGCGGTATAGTTCCTCAGGGCTTGTGGTAGGGGGTTTTGGTATCCGTTAGTCGCTTTTCACTACACGCACGGGGAGAGATGAGGTGGTGCTATTCTCCGTCACCACACGACTTACATTTTAAATCATTCAGATTCAAAAACATAAAACAAAAAATTATTTAACTGTTTTTTTTTATAGTACAATTTCTTTATAGAAAATGGGGACAGACGAGCCTACAGTCTACCTGATGGTAAGTGGATACTGTCGCCGACAGACATCCACGATACATGCCAACATCAGTCCAGAATGACAAACGTTGGCACGCCCTCGGATGCGCTGCCTATCTTTGCAGATTAAGGAATGGATTAGGAGAAAGGGAGAAATGAGTGTGTATTGATTAATATCATATTCCTTGACCTTTGTTTTTTGTAAAAATGCAATATAATCTATTTTGACACATCAAGTGTTATACAGGACTAATTAATCCAACTATGCAAGTTTTTCAAATAAAACCTATATTTGTTGACCTCTTTTAAAAGGAGATAATTTATTGAACGGTTCAAGTGCACTAAACGGTGCTCGAATAGATTTTAAACCACATGTGAGTAGTCTCCACTCGCCTGAAAGTGGCAAAGTTTCACTCTGATGGAGTACAACCGCAAAGTCAACTTAACCTCCTCTCACAAACTTGTGTTATATGTGTAAAATATAGGGGTTACTTAATTTTACGCTTTACGTTTTCGATCCGAAAATTAACAATTGAACAAGAGAACGTGCAGAAAACATGGTACAGAAAACCTGGATAAATTAAGGAAAAAACATATTTTTAATACATACATTTATTTAATGGTGCCCTCGACTTCGTGCCGCATAGACGTTAGAGTAGTATGGTTAGCTTGATTCCCGTGGGAACTTAATAATTGATCTGGATAAAATACTTTTGATTTCCTAAAAACTACTACTAGTACTAGCAGTAATACTTTTAGGAGACTTCCTAAATGTTAATTCTAATGTTATTGTTATAAATAATACGCAAAGTTTCATTAAAATCCGTCAAGAAGTTTTTGCGTGATGCACATTCAGCCAGACAAAAATTTCAAAAAATGTTGTTTTGCGTGCCGTATCACTAGTACACTAGTACTGTTCTTTACAATGCAATGACTGTTTTTAAAAAATACAACATGCACAGATACGGCTTGCTTAAGATTTTATTATAATAATATGTAAAATTTTAAACTAATTAATATCAGTAACAACGATATTGCACTTAAATTAAATTAACCGTATCTACATATAAGAGTATACTTTAAATATGTTTTAATATATATCGTACTTAACACTGAATATATATTTTTTACCAACCATCACAAAAAGGGATCGAAAACCAACCAACCAAAAATCATACAAGTATGACATTTTTCCCCTAACAACCCGGGGACCGTTAAAATTGCGTAGCTACTGCTACGAAATTCGTAGCTACTTGTAACGAGATGACACAAAAATTGTGTAGCACCACTACGTAACCTTTCACGACTGAGAGACGGGCGCACTTTAATTTTTGGAAACAATAAATGCTTACGATTTTTCAATTCTTGCAAAGGCTTACTCTTTAGAATGTCCTTCAAAATGGTATGATATACTCGTACGTCTTCAAATAATGCGTCAAATACGACTTTTACTCGATTTTCTTATTATGATCACCGATCACGTCCAATTGATGATTATTATGAACTTGAACAAAAGTTTCTTGTTGGGCAATACGTACGCGAGACACACGCGGGATATTTATATTCTTTTATACTATACACCCTGGAACTTTTCCCGGTGATTGAAACTGGCTGGATTCTGCTCATAATTCCGACTTATATTACATACAATGATAGATATTTTTCTTAAACGAGCTAGTTTCTAGACTTTGTAATTGGCAAACTACGAAGAATTGAGTATAAATTAATAAAATATATAATATTTTGTTTAAAAAAGATTTGTAAAATTTTCATGTTGCTTCGTGTATTCACCGTATATTATTCTATATTGTATTTTTTAAATAGTATACGCAATATTTCACATCGTACGGCTAAGACCAATCTGAAGTGCAGATAAAACAGGGAGGGGGAGAGTGTACGCTGGAATCCAACAGTCGTTAGGCGCGCTCGACTGGCCACGTTACCCGTCTCTCAAAGAAGACTACCTTGAAATGTACTGCATTTCCCACTTTATCTTATTTCCCTAATGTACATACCTACGTGTTTCGGTAGTAAATAAGATGTGCCTGATCTTATTACTACCGATAAGATTACTGTTATTACTGTGCCCTTATTGTTATTATTACTGTGCCCTTTCCTATCCTACCCAATCCTTTCTCCAAATCTATTCCTATATCTCTAAAGGTAGGCAACGCATCCGGGGTCGTGTCAACGTTTGTCATTTTGGACTAATGTTGCTACTTACAGTATCTACTTACAATCAGGTGGACTGTATGCTCGCCTGCCGCCTTCGTCCGTTAAAAAAAATAACAGTTCATATATTCTAGAACAAATAAATGAAAAGTAATGTGAAAATGAAAACGTGAATTGTGATTTGTGCAATTAATTAGATTTAAACATGCGACGAAGTACAGAATAAGGTGAATCTTGCAACAGTTTAAAATATGTTTTATTACATCCCTAGTGACGCTACACTATTACGTATGTTTATTTGAATACTTAATATTATAAATCAGCATACCTGCGCCACAATTCTAGTAACCACAGGCGATTTATCACTGCTAGCCTGATGTAAACGCGTTGTGAATTAGGGCTATGATATTTCGGATACGGATACATATTTATTGTGGATACTTATTTATTCTTTTACCGGTTTCGGTTTATATTTTTGATTAACTTTTTAAAAAGTGTATTGCTATCGGAAATCAAAGAAAAATATAACCAAATAGACATCTTACTTTCATAAAGAACGAACGAAAAATCTATCAAATCAAATGCAAGCAGCAATAACGTTTCAAAACTCACGTAGTTTAAATTCCGCCCCTAACGGCAATGAGTAAAAGTATTTGTAATAACATATTCTCAGATTCGGTTTCGGTTTCTTTTGACAAGGAACCCGGTCTTCCACGCTCGGTCTGTGACTGGATCGCGCTGACGAAAACCGACACCAAATATGTAATCATGTTTGACCGCCTCCCTTTCAGGTGCTCGCGAGTCAAGAACCACACAAGAAGTGTCTATCGCTAGAGAAGAGTTGCGCAATTACATAAAGAATAATTAAATTCATATCCGGTGGTGATGTCCCAAGTTATTAGTCATCGCATACAAATGACTTTTTAGAAAAAAATTCGTTGTGAACAAATTTTCAAACGCGGCTAACTTTGTTAATTGTCGTGCTACAGTTATAAATGAGGTGCTGTTATAAAGGGCATTAAATAGTTAATCTATTGATATAAAAAATTTAAAAACCGCCTCGTGAACTTTGGAAACTATGAGCCGTTGAAGTTTTGAAAATAGCCATGGCGCGCCCAGAATCGAAGAATACTGAGAGGGATGCATCAAAAATCGAAGCAAATAAAGCTAAAAACAGAGAACAGGCTAAGAGGCATCGATTAAGCAAAAACATTGCAATCGGCCTACGAGAACCCAGCCAACCAGGCCTCCGAAGTTGCTTTCTGCGACGAAAATTTAGAACAGCAAACCAATACAAGTGGGGTGACGTCATCATCGCCTTGAATAACAATTGTGAGTACTAAACGAGGCAAGTAGAATCGATTGTGCCAAAATTCATCGCAATCGGGCCACGAGAACTCAGCCAAAAAGACTCCGAAAGTTGCGGCCAGATTACCAAAGAGAGATGGTGCTACTATATGTACCCTTCAGAAATGAGCACGTTGAACTCCTAGATAGACTGTAAAGAAGCCTCAGTCACATTCAGTGAAAGTTAGTAGATTTGAAATTATAGAAACATCATATAAACAATAAGAAACATAACTATTTTACAAAATATTTCCGTTCAGCCGTGGATAAAAAGAAATTCTATAAAAGAAGTAGAAGGGTTCCCTGTTCAAAATTGAGGCACGACCCGATCATGCTACCGTCCGTTTTTTATTTGGATATCAGATAGTTACGGTTACGGAACTCTATACCTCTGGGCCGGTATTCTGATGTACCAGCTGTACCCTTTTGACTCCGTCCAACGACGCGCTATCCGAATTGTCGACGATTCCAATCTCACAGATGGTTTGGAATAGCTCAGCGTTCCTAGAGATGTAGCGTCTCTCTGTGTTTTCTATCGCCTTTATAATGGGGAATGTTCTGAAGAACTATTCAATTTGATGCCAATTTAGGGTTTTTATCATCGCACCAGATGCTTGTCATCGTCGGTTCATCCGCAGTTACTTGACATAAACTCGCTGCGTACAGTGTGGTCAAAAAGACAATTTATACCACGAATCCAAAAGTTGTGGAATGAACTGCCAGTTGAGGTTTTTCGTTACGCTACAACATGGGGCTGCAAGATTGGCTGCAAGGTTGGCAGCGCACCCACAGCCCCCTGGTGTTGCAGGTGTCCATGGGTCTAAAAATTAAATGGCATTGATTAGAACCGTTCATCACGATGCAATTTTTGGTCCGTTGGAATATTGGATCCCAAATTTTTATGGAGCCATATCAACCACTGGGACCTACTTACCGCTTCTCAAAAAATGGTGTTCTTTGATTTGCCACCGAAGCCGGTGCTTCATCACAATGGGACTTTTAGCGGTTGCGTGATGTCTTACCCCCCTAGGGGGCTTCCTTACACCTAGAACTACAAGTGTTATACTATGCCAGTGTTTCATCAAACACGCAACTTTTTTGTGTCGATAGCTTTCAGTATACAGATGTAAGTACGTATATATAATAGAAATATGAATGTGGAATCATTTGTAAATCAAATAATAATAATTATTACAATAGACAACTCCTTTAGACAAAATAATTAACTAAAATAAATAAATCTAGCGGTAATGTAAATTAAAACATAAAAATTACAAAATGATGGAATAGTTCAAAATTAACTTTTGTATATTTAAAAAGTTGAATGTATATCCACGTCTAAAAGAGTGGACTCGCCAACCCGCTTGGCCGGCGTGGTGTTGTAAGGCACAAGACAATGTGCTTGAGGAAGCCCATGTCCAGCAGTGGATACTGAAAGAGGATATATAACACCCATTATTAAAATGTGATTAAAATATATATTTATAATTAGGTACATTATTTACCACAAGTATGGACTTTTTGGCGGGAACTCGAGAAGTGAGGTTGAGTTTTTTTTTTATTATTGTAAAAATTGTATTAGGCGTTTTGTGTTTCATGCTGATAATTTATTAAACTTCATAGTGTATGTGCGTGGTGAATGTGATAATCAAATAAAAGCGTGGGACTGCGTTTTTCGTGTGCTTCTTCTGTCCTCTGTAAACCTACTATCGCTTTACTGAGCGACACCTGGCTTGCTTCGACGGGAATGGACATTGACAGGATAAGTTTTAGACTTTTAAATTGTTTATTTCGAAGAAAACTTGACACTGGCAGAATATGCTAATTGCACCATTGCCATATATGAAGAAAAAAAAACGCGAGTATGTACACTAACTCTATTTTTCAAGTTTGTCTGGGAGAAATAGCTATAAAACAAAAATATCGCTTGGTTGTACTTTCTTCTTATAACACTATTCCTTAATTTTGTCATAGTGTAACAATTATACGATAAAGAGTTTTATCTATCTATCTACCTAACATCCCATTGTAAGGTACAGATCTCCCCTTGCAATTTTGAGAAGCCATAATCTCAGACCCAGTGCGGAATGAACATTACACATATTTTATATTCTAAATCGGGCCTGAACGCGTACAATAAAGGTATTTGTCAACCTTTTATTCCTACTCAACGTTTCAGCACGGGTTACCTAACTAAACGAAGCAACCAATACGAGAAGGTAATACGACTTCACGGGCCAGCGTCATAAAGATTTATCCAGTATTTCACATTGTTTCTTAAAATTATTCACGCGAATGCCAACCTTCGTACATTTACGTAAGGGGTGAAATAGTACAAATCAATTTGATAATACTAAAATCAATCTGTGGATTAATGTAGGTATAGGGCGCTTGTACATGCTAAGAAAATTATATGGCATTGCAGCAGACAAGATGCGTCGTACTATGTACACGACAAGATATTTTTTGGACACAGAAACAACAAGGTGTGAACTGTTTGCATTTTTTCATTTTTCTGTATAAGCAACGATTTTTTCACTACAAAGTTAACATTTCGTACTATATTCCTGCACAAGCGATGCTAACTGAATAAACGCGGATGGTTCACAGATAGTTGGGCCGTGTGGTGTCAGCTGACTATAGGATATCACCACCCCATCTCTTCTTGTGGGTGTCGTGTCGCGGCGACTACGGGGTAACAAAGCGACTACCACACGAGGAATTACACCACCTCTAAAAGAGGGGACTTGCACATCCGCTTGGCCAGCATGCCATTTTAGCGCCTTACATTCCTCATCCACCACACAATGTGCATGAGAAGGCCCATGTCCAACAGTGGATATTGAAAGTGCTAGTTTCATTGCATGATAAACATGATAAACTGTGTAATATATAAACTGTATACGTAATATATATAATACTAAAGGTATATTTTCTGAAACATATTGTAAGTTTATTAGTAGGTACACTAAAACCATACAATGTACATACAAAAGTATCTAAATTGATTTTCACTATACCATCTCTAATTCAAAGTTAGACTGGTAATCCAGATCCAATTTTAACATCTGCAAAATTTTGTAAACATCAAAAATTTAACGTTTTCATGAAAATTTCAATAAATCTCATAAACGTTGAATCTAATTGTTATTTTTTGAAAATTTTATTCACTGAAACTAAACAATGTAAATCCATAATTTTAGTATCGATCGAGACTATAAAGTACACCGATATGCGATATCCTTATTTATATTTACCGTGTTATAGTCGTTGTTATCACCAACTTACGAGTGAATAAATGAATCATTTCGAATGAGCCAATTGGTTACAATTCCAAGATGGCTCAGTGTCCGCGTCAGCGCGACTCGGGTTCGCCCTCTACCTGGCAGAGTCACGTTTCAGGACGTGTCTGAGTCAAGTTGAGCTTATTTATCACCGTTTAGAAATAGATAACTGCGTAGATTTGAAAGATAAAGAAAGGTAAAAATTGTACGTGCCTTTAGAGTGTTGTACGTATTGTAGAGTACGTAAATTATTTTTCTTTATCAATGTATGTGAAGTTATCTAAGCAAAGGGCCGGTATGGACTTATTTTTTCTAGTAAGAAGTCGGCAGACGAGCATACAGTCCACCTGTTGGTAAGTGGATATTGTCTTCCATACACATCCGCGATACATGTCAACATTAGTCCAGAATAGCAAACGTTGGCCGGATGCGCGCCTAACTTTTGAGATGTAGGACGGGTTATGAAAACAGGGAGGGATAGGATGGGATGACAACGGGCTCAGGTATATCTCACTCACTACAGAAACATGTACATACATTGGGGTACGTGGACATTGGGATACGTATAGTGGAAAATGCAGTACATTTCAAGGTAGCCTTCTGTGAAACTATTAATAGTGTAATTGGCTTTAGTTATAAATATCTAATTTAAAATTTTATTGTTTAAAATTCTGCTTAAATAGAAACGTGCTCTAACATGTTATTTTTGAATATTTCTCTATAGTCTACAATAGTCTCCATAGTATATGTCTCTATCTGGAGAAGTAGAACCGACAATAGGGCCCCTGAGCAAATTCAGACAATGTATTTTATTTTGTTTGCTGTTTACTATGTATGTTTAAGACATGTTAGAATTAGAAAGTGTTATGTATGCGGTGATTGGTGTGTACGAAATAAAATTTCTATATATCTATTATTATCATAATTTGCCGTAATTTGTTTATTTTGCTGGCAGTCGTTCAAATATACCTATAAAATAAATTGTACATTTTTAAGAACAAGATATACATACATATGTATATGATAGAAGAGCACAGATTAGTATAACATATTAAAAGGCGTTAACCAAAAGGTATTTGCAATGAGCCAGTTAAATGAGCGTTGATTTAATTTCACCGTGAAGCCGACTGACACAGAAGCTTTGATATAATGCTCAACTAAATAACGTGGACATCTACACTCTCCCCACTCCCGCGTTCCCCCCTCTGCCCAACACCCGCCCCCCTCGTTCCCAGATTAATCGTCCACATGCCTCAATGTCATCTACCGTTGCAAATGACGCAAAAAATAATGATAAATATGAGAAAAATGTGAAATTCTCCACAATACGACAAAGGCCCTTTGTTTGTTAAACGCTATTAATTTTCCTAATTTTATTTACCTACCATTTTATTTATCAAATTCTGCACGTAGATATATGTATATTGTATATCTTTCCAATTTGGAAACCCGTACGACCCGCTAGAAGAATCGATTATTAAAAAGTCATTATCAGAAATTCTCTTTAATACGATAGGGAATGAGCAAAAATCGTAACGAGAGTTAGCTATTTGTTCCGGGAATTAAACCAACCGTCGATTTTCGTCGAGTCGACATTCGCACCGATTTGAATCAACGCCAGACCAATATTCAGTGGAGCGACAAATCAGCACTTCGATATTGCCTCCATTTGGGTATCCACCCTCACCTATATGGAAAATCTGATTTTACATCACGCCGCCATAACGCATACACTTACGCGAGCGAACATATTTAATATTTACGACATTCACAGCTTTGACTCGCAAAATTCCAGGAAAATCCAATTAAACGGCCAATTCCAACTTCCTAATAGGCCATTAATCGACTTTCGCCCACCATTAAGCGACTTATCGACTATAGGAAATGTCGCTTTGCCAGCATTGTTGAAACAAACAGCTAAAATTTCAATGAAAGCAGCGTGAGTCGCAACTTTAGCAAATCTTTCGCAATTTAAGCTGCTCAGAGCTCTGCAATAAAATGACAAGAGAGAATTGAAAATTTTATATATAAAGAAATATTTTGTATTACTTTTCATTATTGTATTGTATTTTCGCTGACCGCTTAATCTGTGTAAACATTGATGTCATGATATATAAAGTAAGTATAGTACAAACCTCTTCTTGAACAAGAGTATTTTCTTTAAATCTCGTACAAACAAACTCGTACAAACTCGATACCACTATCATGTGGTAACTGAAAAAAAAAATACTCAAGTAGAAATTCAATGATAGATATCTGCCGGCGGCGGTTTAAATTCATATGACCTTAAGACTGTGAGTCACGACTTATAAACTATTATTATCTATCTATCTCAGTTTATCTAAAGTACAGATATTAAAAATTGTCACTTGCTCGGCGGTGAAGGAAGACATCGTGAGGAAACGCGTATGTTCCAGAAATAAAAAAAAACTGAAGTAAATGTATATCATCCACTGGGCCCACGTGGTGTATTACGGCCCAACTCCCCTAGGGGTTTATTAGGGAAGGCCTGTGCCCTGCAGTGGGACGTTATAGGCTAGTACAAGTAAGTATATGAACTATGAATTTAATAATACTCCTTCAAACAGTACCACTTAATAATGCCAGTTGGCCATGTTCGTATTCGGAGCAAACACGAAGAGATGATGAGCAAGAAAACAAACAAACAACCAATCACATTTCAGAGTCCATTACGTTACATTGTAACCACTTTATTATATATCTCGCAGCGGAAATATGAAGATGGTCTTTCTACATTATTTAATAAGTAGTACCTACTGTTCAATCACTAATTCAATGGATTAAGCAAAATCAATTTTGTTCCAACTATTTTTAGCTATAACCTACTTAACATATAACATAACTACGCAAATAAAAGTGTACAGTATAAGACGGTCTTGACAAATGGTGTGCGTTGTAGCATCGCAAGCTATGCTCCGCCTTTGTGCTGTCTAGCTCTGATTACAGCGTGTGAGCTACAAGACGAAATTAATATAAGGTATGTGTTTACACCATGGCACAACGCTCTGCATCAAAGCAGTTTCACATGTAGACTGCATACCGTTTACATGCAAAATTAATATCATATACGTATATTATTATTATTACCCATGTGCTGTTGGAATGTTATATTAAAACTAAAATTATATCATAACGTAAAATTTAATTTATACGAGGAAATAATAATTTGGCGAAAAAATATTTTTTTCTATAGAAAGATGACAGCGAACGAGCAGACTGACCGACCACTAGTGGCAAGTTGACAAAGAATTACAAAGACGACATCCGCAATACATGCCAATATCAGTCCAGATGACATACGTTGGCATGCCCCCGAATGAACTGACTACCGTTTGAAGATTTGGAAATGGATTTGGGAAAGGGTTGGGAAAATGAGGAGGGATATGATAGATAAGCCTGTAAGATACGTGTATAGAAAAGGATAGAATGGATAACATCTAGACAAGCCTGTGCCCTACATTGGTATGTTTGAAGCTAATATTGCTGAAATAATCTAATTTTATTTTTTTGTAATCCTAAGTATTTCTAAAATCTATGTACATTTACAAATTAATTCAGATCTGCTATTAAATTGGTATGACTGGTATTAAATCCAGAACTTTGCATCTAGCGCCGCTGGATGTTTGAGAAGTGCCTCCTTTGTCATTGGCTTCTACAGGATTAACTGTATCTCAGCTCGAGAATAATTGAAGCCTGAGTAGGATTAAAATGCTACAATGAACGGATGCAAATGTAGAAAGGAAATTGATCACTTGTTTAATTATAGGTATAGTTGAGCGGAAACAGCTTAAAGAAAACATCTCTAATAATTACTTTTGATGCTTTTACTTTACTACACAATAAAATTGTTTATATTTCATTTTCATTTCAAATCCCACCTTACAGTGGTGTGGAAGGGAAGGGTGCACGCTGCAATCCCACAGCTGCGAGGCACACACGACTGGCCATGGTATCCTGCACTCACAGATCAGTACCGGAAAATGTACTGAATTTCCCACTTTATTCTATTCCCCCCAATGTACGTACGTGTTCTAGTAGTGAGTGAGATAGCACCACCACCCCACCCCATCTCTTCCCGTAAGTGTCGTAAAAGGGATAGCAATTTAGTGCAGATGATTTTAAATGGGGGCACGTGCAACATCCACCAACCAGTCGGAGTTCGCGTAGTTGATTGTAGCCTGAATCCCTCATTACAAAAGAAAATGTGAACCTTCCAGTAATAAGACGTAATGGGCTCATATTGATCAATAGATTACAAACATCAGTTTACGTAATTTCATAATCTATTTATACTACTCCACGTCTCATTAAATTTTATAACGACCTACTCCTGTGTTATGTACGACGATGCTTAAAAGCCAAAGCCACGTTTAGATACAAACATACAGATTACCGATAATGGCATTCATGGAATTGATTCGATTCGGTCGGTTTTCATGGCGGAGCATGAATATCAAAATTGGCATAAGCGGCTTAAAGTGGCCCCCAATCTGAAGTGAATGTGGCGACGCACACACTATAAATCAGTCGTATAAACCTTTTCAAATACTAACTAACGAAATTATTACGTTTTTCATATCTACTATTGGCAGTTATTTAATTATAACTCACTTCCAGAATGTACATAACATTTACACATTTACTACATGTTTCGGCTTGCTTTCCATTTTCTTTTCCTAATTTTTAGGACTTCTTGAATAAAAAAATGAAACACGGGACGTTATTTTTAAATCGCTTGTCATGCATATTTTTTACCATAGATTATAAAGAAAAAGGTTAACAGTTATTTGTACACAGAGTTCGCCGTAGATTTCCAAGGCGCGTGGGATCTATTTAGGCCTTAACGCAGAACGATGAAAGAGATTTTATTGGATATGAGAAAGTAATACGTCAGGTACCTTAATGCCATTTTATGGTCGATGTGAACTTTGATTAATATTTGGTAACTTAAAATTTTGTTAATTTCTAAATTCTATATATTTAATAGAAATGTGCTCTTTACGTTCTCCTCTCCCCCGGTCTGCCACCTAACATGTTCTTCGGTTCTGCTCATCCATCCACCACCGGGAACTTCTTAAAAATAAAGCAGTATTTTTAACGCCACCCTTAATGGTTAACACTAGGATTCCTTGTGTTGTGGGTTTAGAGACACATACAAAGACGAACACACCATCCAGACCCAAATAAAAACCTATCTCCAAACAAATGAATGTCCGACAGGGAATCGAACCCGGGAATTTTTATAAAGCAATTGCTACCAATTGTGCTAATTGGCCGTCGAATATTGTACAAAAGGCAGACTTAATGCCTCATCTGCTAGTCAACCTTTAATTACACAGAAATACTAAAGGCGGTTAATCGTGTCATCAATAAGGCTATAATACTCGTATGTGCAGTTATTGTGGTATCTATCTATCAATTATACAGGTGAAACAAACACGGGTGCAGTTATTGCGGTATCTATCTATCAATTATACAGGTTAAGCAAACACGGGTGCAGTTATTGCGGTATCTATCAATTATACAGGTTAAACAAACATGGGTGCAGTTATTGCGGTATCTATCAATTATACTGGTTAAGCAAACACGGGTGCAGTTATTGCGGTATCTATCAATTATACAGGTTAAACAAACACGGGTGCAGTTATTGCGGTATCTATCAATTAGGGCCACACTGAAAGTTTCCGGATTGATTAAAAATAAATTACAATGAATGACCAAAAATCAATTTATTGTTTCTCAAAATATTCTCGGTGAACGCCAATACACTTTTTCATACGAATAAACCAATTTCCATAACATTTATTCCACTCCTCCGTGGTGACCTCGGAAACATGTTTTTCATACTGGCGATGAAAATAGTTTACTGCGAAATTGGTTCTTAATTTTTGAAAACAAGAAGTAGTCACAAGGTGCCAAGTCGGGACTGTATGGAGGATGGCTCACGAGTTCTACATTTTTCGCCTTCAAAAAGACGTTTGTCTGTTTGGCTGTTTTGTCTGTGAGAGCTGACATTGTCATGGTTCAAAATTATACGGCGTTTACGATTGTTTTTAAGGGGTTCGTCAATAACTATCGGCAAGAAAATGATCGTGTACGAATCAGCATTTACGGTACTACGATTCTCCAAAGCAACAGTAGCCAGGTGTCCAGTTATTCAAAAAAGGAAGCGATCATCTGCTTCGCTGCACTTTGCACACGCGCCACTTTGGTTGGGTTTAGCTCATTTTGAAAGACCCAAATGGTCAATTGCTGCTTTGTTTCGGGGTCGTAGCTGTGAATCCATGTTACGTCACCTGTTACTATGTTTCATACCAAATTTGACGCCCCTTCGTTGAATCCGCGAGCACAGCTTTCGCACAGCCAAATGTTTGTGTAACATTGATTGTATCTGACTCATGCCCGAATCTCATGGTAGGTCACATGACTCTCTGTTTCGATCATATGGGGCACAGCATCGATGTTTTTGTTGTTGACGGCGATTGACGGGCGATCTTCACGAAATTCGTCACTGAGATTGACACGACCGCGCTTGAATTCTGCAAACCAGCAGCTATTGTCTTGATGCTTCATCGCCAAAAGCAGTTTGAAGGCGATCGAGGTTCTGCTGAGCTGTCAAATTACACTTACAATCGTGGAAAATCATACAGCGAACATTTTCACGAGTTAAATCCATCGTAATGCAGACACGCAATTTATAAAATGACGCCACAATGACAAATGAAACATCGAATTAGATGAAACAAACTTTATTCTACAGGTAAAAAGTTCCATTTTCAAATACTGTAATTACTTTTTAAATATTATTTTAGTAAGTGGTCAGTTCCGGAAAAATTCATTGTGACCTATGTATACAGGTTGAATAAAAAATACATACACTCTCTTAGCACTGAATTTCTATTTCTAACATTAAAACCTTTGTCCTAAGGGTTAAACTCTCTGAACTTGTTTTATTTCTAGTGCGATCCGAGTAATTTTTTTTGGTGTTTAAGTATTCCAACAAGAACCTATTTTTATTAGTCGCAACTATAGCGCAGCCTCCGTCCACTAGAGTCTGGGGATTTACGGCCTTTTACAGCCACTACCGTTTATCAAGTTTTAAAAGCAATGATGGCGTGCATAGTTACTAGCATGGCATGCACGCCATGCTAGTAACTATAACCGTAATCAGCCCTGTTAAAGTCCACTGTTGGACCTCCTCTTGCACAGGAGGGGGGGGGGGGGGGAGGTAACGGGTAAAGGTAACGGGTAAGGTGGTACATAATAATACGAATCGCCTGTCACTTTTGTTAAATCCAAAGCTTTTCCATTCTTTCAAATATTTTATTGAATGGAATTCTATTGGTATCAGAACGAACAATACATTGAGGGATCCGTGTGGAGAAAAAATCCAAATGGATCCCCCAGGGGGTCCATGTCAGTGGATCCTAGTGGACGGAGGCGATTTTCAACATTTTGAAGTTTACGTCGCATAAGCATACCGCAGTACCGATAAAAAAACATACTTACCGCTCTGCACTACATAATAAAACATTTAATTTTTACTAAGCACCACTTATTTAATAACGGTTTCTGAAATAAGGTTTATGAATAATTGTCAATTTCTTATAAAAATTAAATTATGAGATAATGTTTGTTTTAGCTTCACGTAATAAATAGATAAAGAGTAATGCATTTTTTTCTTAAAAAACAAACCTGTCGTTTCTGTAATGTTAGTATCTTTAGCGCTTTAGTATCTTTCCACTGACGATGTCGTACCATCGATAACTATGTTACCTCATGTCCAGCTAGGCGTCACGTGAACGTTGCGTCGCGAAAATCTCAAACATTCGCTGCTGAAATATGCGTCTATCGTCAGCAATGCGTCCAGCCTTGTGCGTGTTCACGCGTTTGACACGCGTTCGTCTACGACTTATTTTGTTGCTTGCAACTTTTGTAATTTGTATTATGTAACTTTAAGTAAATGTTTTCTGAGTAATAATAGATGAATTTTATGTGTTGTCATATTAAAATTCGAATAATACTGGCAGTAATCGCTTCATTCATCGACGTGATGCGTCGCGTTGCGCTGCTAGCAAGACAAAGCCTTATTATTAGTTTATAACTATACATGTTATAAATCAATAGCATAGTAAACATATGTAAACAATAGCAACCAATAATAATCAAAGACAATATCCAATAGCAACCGATAGTATTTTGTGTTTCTCGGTATGTTTTGGTGTACAATAAAGTATGGTCTATCTAACTATTATATATCAAAAGTATATACCAATGTTGTTTTTTTTGTGGTAAAAAGGCGGTAGACGAGCATACAGTCCACCTTATGGTAAGTGGATACTGTCGTCCATAGGGATGTCTATGGCAAACATGTCATCAGTCCAAAATGACAAACGTTGGTATGCCCCCGGATGCGCTGCCTACCTTTAGAGAATTAGGAATGGATTTGGAGAAATGGTTGGGAAAGCGGGGAGGGATAGGATAGGATAGGATGCCAATGGGCGCTGGTATATCTCACTCACTTCCGAAATATGTACGTACATTGGGGACCAGTCGAGTGTGCCCAGCGGCCGTGGGATTGCAATGTGCACCCTCCCCTCGAAAAGTAAGTACTTAGTATCTGAGTAAACTATATTTAGATATTAAAATTCTTTATTCCGAAACATTCGTTAAAATTATAACTTAAACAGAACATAATAATATACTCGTATCAATTACATATAAACTGACTGCATAGAGGGTATAACACAGAACATACTAAACATGAATCTTGGCGAACAAAACTTCAGCTCTCTCGTGGATTATCTGTTTCGCTTCCGGGAAAAAAGATATAAGGTGGCTCCAGGAGTCCAGGCTCAGAGACAATATGCTTACCTGTAAATTCGATTTTAGTATCTTATCACAGATCTGTATACTGATTTAAGAGCGATTGTAAATTTGTTATTTTTGATTTGCTTTTATGTATAAGATAAAATCAGAAAGTACTGGGCAGACTTTGATTTTTTTCTTTTAAACTAATGAAGGTGTACATGGGCCATGTTTAGATTTTCTAAAAAAATATAATAGTTGTAAATTAATAAACTTAATTTTTCAAATGGCAACGGTTTGATCCATTGAGCGAATAATAAAATTGTTCGGAAAGTGGAGTATCATCTCTGTCTTTTTTTGGTTTATGGATCAAGGAAATCATTTACATCGAACACTATTCAAATCGAAGGAGGTTTTGTCTTGTTATAAATAAATCATAATAGAGCATTAAAATGGTCACACTATGATTCTCTGTAAAATAGACACACACATAACATCTTTAGACCCAAATAAACATCTTTAAACCAATGTTTAGTTAATAATGAATTTTACTGGGATTTTCACAGTGAGGTAGCTGGAGACAAGAATTAGGATCCAGATCCCTTTTCCTCTTAACAAAACATTCCCCTGGATAAAAGTATCCACGCGACCTAATAATTACTAAACTCACTAAGCCACTAGATGTACGACGACTATAAATCAGGTATAGCACAGAACTTTTAATTGGTAACAGCCATCAAATGTATGTTAGGTGAAAGGTATGAAGTTTTAATTGGCAGTCTAATATTTGGAGTGTGTAAAATATTGTGTCAGTATTCCCTCAACATTAGATTAAAATGACCACTAGACTTCGGACCCAAATCATTCTATGTTTAATTATTCTTACTTAATTTATAAATTGTAATATCTTTCTATGGAAAAACTTTGATAGAACTTTCAAAAATAGCTAATTTAAAAAAAAAAATAGTAGTAAGATTATTTTTTATATCACATACATAATAACTAAGTGCAACAGGTGGTTTGATTATTTGTTACCGAATAACTCTGCAACAAATAAAAAAATCGCTACTAAATTTGACACAGCTACATATATTTCGTAGCATAGTTTTATATTCTGGTCAAAGCGGGCAAATTCGCGAGCAACAGATTGTAAATAAGATACTATTCAAGATAGTAATAAGACTGAACTACATATTTAGGACTGAATTAAAATTACCACAGCCCGTTTCGTATCTGTTCATTGATTGTTTGGGAGATTTATTAGGTAACAAACAAACCGACTTTCCGATTTATAATATTAGTTAGGATTACCTTAGTCTCCGCTCTATAGGAGAAGCGATGATTGAAACCCTTTTGCAAACCCTGCAGTATGCCAAACATATCGCCGTTCCTGAGTAGCTCGTGCGTGGTCTCCGTTAAGTCCGAACGGACGGAGAGTACGGACACTGTCCCCGACGCCACCCAGAACATCCGGGAGTTACTGTCGTTGGCTACAACTATGTAGTTGCCTAGAATTTAACTTTAGTCATACTTCCCACAGTACAAGCGTAACGAAATATATAAGTGAGCCGGTGAAACGAGCATCCCGGAACGTCATGAGATCGTATATGATTCTGTGTAGTGTGGTGTCGGCCGGCTTTAGAAAAGGATCACCCCATTTTTTCCCCAGGGTGGCGTAAAAGGCGACTACGGGATAACAAAGCCCCTATAACAAGGGCTGAGGAGCTACACTACCTCTAAACGAATGGACTCGCCAATCCGCTTGGCCAGCGTGGCGTTTGAAAGCCATATATCCTTCATGCACAGGACAATATGCATATCCAGCATGACTGGTGACGGTGGCAGTAGTTGTGTGTACAAATATGGGCCGCGTAAATCATGCGTTACATGAAACTTAAGGCTCGCGTACATTACAGCCGCGTCGCGCCGCAGCGCGTCGCACTGCAATACTGCGACAACGCACATTACAGCCGTGTCGCGTCGCTGTTCAAATTTCATGTTTCCAACATTAGCGGTTTCACCTCAGCGTTGATGAATCAGTCAGTTAAGACATTTCTCTTTATATGTATGTATTGTATAGATAAATCTTAAATATAGATTAATTTAATCGATTCTACTATTCGATTTATTTATTGGTACTTTTTCTTGTAGCCAGTCAATTTAGTATTATGTTTGTTGGCCAATTGTTTATTTGTTGTATGAAAATTATTTCTTAACTTATTCTACACCTAAGTGGTGGCCGTTTTGAATGTATGGTACTTCTTATATACATCTATTAATTTCCCCGAACTTTCGAAACGAACATAAATTCTCTGAATTCCATTTTTTTTAATTCTCAAAATTTCTAATATCGTCACAATGTTAACTAACAAACTGTGGCATGTGAGTCTCCCGCAACTACTGAGCCAGTGATAATTGAATAAATTTGCACATATGTTTCAAGGACACAATGGACGAGATCGGAATTTAATCTCACGAAGTATTAATAGAAATAGAATAAAAGTACAAGTATAATTTTACCGGGAAAGTAAACATTGAATTCCAACAGAACGGTAAGTTGCCGCAGGAAGGACTCGCCGGTGTCGGTGAAGAGGTAGCAATTCCTTAGGTGGTGGCCGAACATTGCCGACATGAGATCACATCGCCTCACGTACGGCGTTTGCGCCAACAATGCTGGAAGCTATACATAGCTTGATTAAATAATTGTATGAAATAAAGCCAGTTTTAATATATTGTGATATATGGGATGTGTAAATATGTATATGGACAGTTAAATATGTATATTTGTATGTGGATATGTACATGTGTGTATAAAATATACCGTTTTGAATACTGTCGATATTTTAGGTGGCTACTGTACTAATGCTAAAGAACGTTATAATATTATAACGTGGGACATAACGAAATTTGTAGACAATATGAAATTTGAACTGAAATTTGCCAAAAAGAATGTTTGGATCCATATCTCGGTAAAGTTTGAAGAAGAGACAAACCGGTTAAATATTTCCAAAATTATGATGATATAAACTTTTCAAAAAAAATCCAAAAATAAATTCAACACGAGTTATATACGTTGTTTTTATAGGGCTCGTAAATTTTTACAACTTTTGTTAAAACACTACTTTTCTAAAACTTTCTCTCCGTCGGCCGCCATCAGTGGTAATGTTAAAAACTGTTCGTTAACATCAGTCATAATTATCGAATAATAGGTATCGTATCACCTGTATATGTGTACAGAATTAAATTGAGAAACGCTGTTTTTACCTGCCGCCCACGTTCATATGTCCAAAGGTCTTTAACATACTTCCACAATTTCTTTAATTGATAACCTTAAAAAGGAGCAAAATTTAAAAAATTGAAGAATGTGTAAAATGGTGATGTACTAAGCGAAAGATACTAATGATGTACTAAGCTATACTTGAAATACGTTTTTACAAAAATCCGTAACGAATAAATTCGATGAATAACTAAATTTGCCGTTATAGCTCAAAGAATTAGCAAGCGACTGTGGGCAGCCCATATATACCACACCGATAACCGATGGCGGTGACGAGTCCTCGAATAGCGACCACATACCGGGAACCGTAGCTTGGAACATCCTGTAGTGGACTGTGACGACTTGAAGATAGTCGCCGTCAGTGGCTGGATGAGAGGAGCAGAAGATCGTATGTGGCAGCAGTCCTTGGGAGAGGCCTATATCCAGCAGCAAAAAGAAACACGAGTAGATAGTATGGTACGGTGATATGGTGATAATTATTTGACATTATTATCTGTTTCACGTCGTGTGGTGTTGACGACATGTGGTGTTGGCATTAGAATACCACCACCCTCTATTCCTATGAGTATCGTAAAAAGGCGACTAGAGGATACAAGTGGCTACCACAAACCCTGAAGAACTATTTATATAATTATAATTATGCACGTTTCCTATTCCAATTATATCTTTTGTAGCCTATCACTTGTACATTGTTATCTGAACTTAATGTCAGTACATATTTAAGGGTTGTCAACTAGCTTTTTTGTCTAATGAGTTATTGTGTATTATTTTGTTGTCCTTCTGTTTTGTACTGCTTATAATAAATAAAAAAAACTACATCGCCTGTAAAAGAGTGAACTCGGCAACTCACTTAGCCAGCGTGACGTTTGAAGACCATACATTACCCATGCACAAGACAATGTGCATGCCTGTGTCGAGCATACGGTTATCTATTTTCTGTTTACAACCCAAAAATTGTCTGAAACATATCGCTTTGGTTGTAAGGCCGCCTGTTGTACTTTTCGTGTAACTTACTCGTAAATTGTCTTTCTGCACCATGTGATGATGGTGTACAATAAAGAGTTTATCTATCTATAGCGCAATTTGGCATACTAAGAACAACGTTGTTCTTACTTGAAAGTCCCTGATTTTTTAACACATCAACAAGTTCCCCGGTGGTCCTCTCATAGTAGACCAGTGCGTGTTTGGTCGCGTACGCCACCTGTATGGAGGTCGCGATGATTACCGACGCCAAGATCTTGCCGAGAAGGAGACAGATGACGAGGATGGTGCTGGGGAACATGTCGTCGATGATGAACTCGTCTTGTCCAGTGGCAGTCAGCTGGGTGACGACAACGTAGAAAGATGTGGTATAGTCCCACGGCTGTGCTGGTGTGTCTCTAAAATGTAAATAACTAAATAAAAATAACTGCACCCTCTTAAAACTGAATTTCTTTCGTGAAAATCTAAAAACATTTGTTATAGGACTATTTAAAAGTCAGCACTTTTTTTCATGCAAACCACTTGCTCGGGGACTTTTTGGCGGAAACTCGGGAAGTGGATTTCAGTTTTTATTTGATTACCTACTTTAAAAATATAAAATGCATTTTGTGATTTAATAGTGGATAGTTAGTTAAACTTCAAAGTGTTTTTTGTGAATAATGTTTGTTATAGGTACTCAAAAATATAAAAGCATAGGACTGGGTTTTTCATTTGTTTCCAAGGCGTCCTCCTCTGTCCTCAGTAAACCCACTATCACTTTACTGAGCCACTCCCGACTTACTTCGACTGGACTGAACATTGACAGCAAATAACTTGACTTTGGCAGAATGTGCTAATTGCACCATTGCCATATATATATATATATATGTGTCACTTAGAATCAAAATCGGTCGAATTCAAAAAAAACAACCTCATTTTTTTCTAATAAATTGCTGTGAAGTCATAGTTTTTCTTTTTTAAATGGAATAATATCAACTTACGAAATCCTTTTAATACTATTTTTAATATTGTATGTGCAAGGGGCTAAATATAAAAAAAATGGCTATACTCACAAATATTGTGGGAGATGACCATTTTTGATTCTAATCGACTCATATATATTGGGTGTACCGGTTAAAAATGTCGTTTTTTTTCAAAAATTAATGCTTTATTGTGAAAAAATGGTTACAAATTCAATATTCAAAGTATTGCCCATCGCTAGCTACAACTTTTTCCCATCTTTCTGGCAACATACGGATACCGCCACGGAAAAACTGCTCGTCTTTTGATGCGATCCACGAATCGATCCATTTTTTGACTTCATCATAATTGGAGAAGTGCTGGTCAGCCAGGCCATGAGTTATCGATCGGAAGAGATGGTAATCGGAAGGAGCAATGTCTGGGCTATACGGCGGGCGGGGTAGAACTTCCCATTTGAGCGTTTCTAAGTATGTTTTAACGGGCGCTGCAACATGTGGCCGAGCATTGTCATGTTGCAAAATAACTTTGTCGTGCCTTTCGCTGTATTGTGGCCGTTTTTCTCGCAATGCTCGGCTCAAACGCATCAATTGTCGTCGGTAGACCTCCCCCGTGATCGTTTCATTCGGATTCAGCAGTTCATAATCCACTACGCCGAGCTGGTCCCACCAAATACACAGCATGACCTTCTCGGCATGAATATTCGGCTTGCCCGTCGATGATGAGGCATGGCCGGGGTATCCATATGTTGCCCGACGTTTTGGATTATCGTAATGGACCCACTTTTCATCACCTGTCACAATTCGATGCAAAAAACCCTTTCTTTTATACCGTTGGAGCAGTTGTTCGCATGTGAAAAAACGACGTTCGACGTCTCTTGGCTTCAATTCATACGGCACCCAATTTCCTACCTTTCGGATCATTCCCATTGCTTTTAAACGATCGGAAATGGTTTGCTGAGCGACTCCAAGTGTTTTTGCAAGTTCTTCTTGCGTTTGTGACGAGTCTTCATCGAGCAATGCCTCCAATTATTCATCTTCAAACTTTTTCGGTTGGCCAGGGCGTTCCTTGTCTTCCACATCAAAATCACCATCTCTAAAGCGTGCAAACCAACGCTGACACATTCTCAAGTCTATATTATAGTCAGGATAAGCTTCGGTGAGCAATTGATGCGCTTCGGTTGCTTTTTTCTTCAAATGGAAGAAGCAAATTAAAACTTCCCGCAAATGCTGCTTTGATGGTTCGAAAGTAGACATTTTTCGGCTTTACAAAAACTTGTGTGTTTTCACCAATGTTTGTTTATTACGACTGAAATCATTAGGCTTTGACACGTAGTTTATGAGGTGATAGCTGTCAAAGTCAAAATGCTTGTCAGAGTAATGAATATGAAGTTGTCTGCAATAACGACATTTTTAACCGGTACACCCAATAAAACATCTCATAGTACACTCGCAACGATTTATAATTTAATAAGGTATTTAATAGCAGCGGTTCGATTAGTAGCTGTTTACGGGTGAAGTGAGCGGCATGGCCGTTCGTGGTAGCGTACAAACCTACCACGTGAGTAACAAACCCAACGACTTCATATAAAAGAAATATTTTTTTGTTTTGGGTAGAATATAGTTCAGAAAAAAGTTACAGAACAAAAATTGTTAGTTTTAATGATAGAATTAAGTGTATACTATATGTCATGGGTCACTGGCTGTAATTTAAGCACTTCTCGAAGAGTCTAGACACTTTATGAATGCAGTCCAGTATGTGTGCACGCTTCATGAAAAGTTTAGAATTGTTCATAATAAGTCTCGTTAAATTGATAAGAGAATAAACCTTTTGTTTCTATTTACCTACCTATCATTTTATTGTCCATAGAATTTTTCTAGATGTTAATTATAAAGTGAGCTATTGCTAACTTTATTTTTATTTAATTTTTCTAGAAAAAAAGCGGCAGACGAACATACAGTTCATCTGATGGTAAGTGGATACTGTCGTCCGATACATGCCAACGTTAGTTCAGAATGACAAACGTAGGCATGCCCCTGTATGCGCTTTTTTACCTTTTCAGATTAAGGAATGGATTGGAAGGAATGGTTGGTAAAATGGGGAGGGATAGGATAGGATGTGATGGGAATGGGCTCTAGCATATCTCACTCACTATCGAAACACGTACGTACATCAGGGAAATAAGATAAAGTGGGAAATGCAGTACATTTCAACATAGTCTTCTGTGAGGGAAGGATAACGTTGCCAGTCGTGCGCGCCCAGCGGCTGTTGGATTGTAGCGTGCAGCGGAGTCCTCCCCTCCCAACTCTTTTTGGTTCTTAGCAGGCTAATATGTCAACTAGCTGCTTTTCATGAAGTGGATAGACTCTTCAAGAAGTGCTAAATTATAGTAAATGGCTACCACATACATTATGTGGCAGTCAGAAATTAGTGAAAAAGTGAAAATACTAGTCGTTTTGTGAATTAACTAGTAATATCGCGAGAAATCGGGAGATTGAATGAATTGAATGAATCGTACTCATCGACCAGATGCAACTTCAGTGTCCTGATGACGCTAATGGGCGAAGTGGCAATCAACGCCAACAGCCAAATGCAAGAAGCTGAATGAAACAGTATGATGGCCAAGAAAATGGTTACTGCCAACTGAGAAACAAAGAAAATTGTATCATATAAAATAAGAGCTTGTACAAACAAAGTATTGCATTACTCAGCAATTTATTTTTATTCCATCACATCGCATTAAATCCAATTAAATAAGAGTGTAATGCCCTCAAATTAGTGTATTGCTTTATCTTACTAGCACTTTTTTTTTATTCTGTGTATGTTTTGTGCTGTGCGTTTATGACACGCTCCATCACCGTGGAGAGGAGGGAAGTGATCGCTATTGGCTATCGGCCTATTGGCCGGGTCGGGAACATGAGCTACCTTCCATGCTGACGGAAAACTTTTTGTGGAATATGACAGCCTAAAGAGAGCCTAAACTGGTTAGTGTTGTAAAAACGAACGTTGAGCGCTCGACGCTTGAGCGTTGAGTGAGCGTTAATAAACTTGTAAGACTTAAGCGTAATAGTCCAAATTTTTACTATTTGATGGTCTTAAAGCCACGTAGTTAAAAGCTTCAATGTAAAACATAAAGTTAAGGTTCAATAGCACTTACTTAGCGCGCCGGCGGCGCTCGGGCGTTGAAGCGTTCAGCGCTCATTTTAAAAACGCTATAACTGGCAGGATTCACTGATTGAAGACTTTCGACTTTAAGTATTGTGGCATATGCGAAGAAAACAGCTGACCCACTTTCCCAAATGCTACCCGACAACGGAAGGCTGAGTAGAGTATTGTATGATAATTAATTTAGAAGATGCTAACTAGTAGCGACAATTTAAAAAAAAATGCATAGGCCTGGCGGGGAGGGAAAACATCTAATATGCGCCAGAAATTTAAAAAAAGAGTATATGTTCCATCAATCTGCACCGGGTCCGCGTGGTATTACAGCCCGAAAGCCCCCAGTGATTTTACTAGGGGAGGCCTGTGCCCTGCAGTGCGATGTTATAGGCTGTTACAAGTACAACTACTGTGTTTTAAGATTATACCTGTAAAAATGTAAGATTATTCGTGAGCTCTGCAGATGTCATGTTATAAAACTCGATGAGATACTTGAGCCTTAACAGTTTGTTTGCTCGCCAATAATGCAGTGACGATATGGGGTTCCTAAAAATACAAATTCTTAATAATAACGAGTCTGCCATAGAATCAAATAATAAAATTACATAGATATATAGATTGATACATAAACGCTATTGTACACTATAGTAAAATGACAAATTTAGTAAATACAACAAGCAGCCTTATCGGTTAAACAATTTCGTCAAGGAAATCATAGGGTGGGTGGCTAAAAATTATTTTTAAAAAGTTTTTAAATCTTTTTTTTTAATCTTCTTAATGAGTAATATAATACATACGAGAAGCAAAAGCCAAAGAGCTCCATTGGCAAGTTAGCCAGTAAATCACTCCAAACGCAGAAATTACTCTTGAAATACATGCTTCTACACCTGGATGCATCGGTTATGAAGTAACCATGTTTATTGGAATAACCCTTTAAAATATATATATATTATTACTAGAAAGATATAGGTAATAACTCTAAGTGACTGTTTTGTTTTTGACAAAGCTGTTTTGTAACATTATCTGAATTGTAGCTATGGACTTACTGATTTTGATTGACATTTTGTAACTTGAAATTTCGTTGTTTCAATATTCTATATAATAGAAAAAATAAGGGAAATATTCTTTAACACAACTACAGTTTCATTATTTGTGAGTTTAGAACCAACAAAAATTATAAAAGAAATCTTAAGAATACTTGTAGAGCTATAGGTGCATATAGTTATTGATTGAACTTAAAATTTAAACTTAAACTGTAAATAACATTCAATTAAATGTGTCTAGGAGGTATGCATTCTCACCTGATGCATTCTAATATAAATTTTAAGGTAGAAAAATATGTCTAGGATAGCGTGCAGCCAAGACAGGACGTAGCAATCGTTCATAGTTACCAACTCGTACAAAATAGTAACGTAACTGGCGACAGCCACGAAACAGGTGCAATAACCATAAATCTGGAAACAAAAGCCTAAATAAATATCCTATTCAATTCAAGAGGAGTAATTAAATGAGCAGCAAAAAATACTGAATGAGCAGCAAATGGATGGAGCTAATATAAAGGTGGGTTAGGTACAGGTTCTTTTGTGACAAGAAATAGGATTCTGTCGACTTGGTTATAACATTCTTAGTGCACTCAGTTATGACTGACTGACTCGACTTATGACTTCAGTTATTCAAAAGTAGGTTGTTTTGTTACTAATGAATTGCTGCTCATTTAGTATTATTTTCTTTTCGTTTAAGTAAGCCTTAAATATATATTAAATATATTAACCTAATTTATACCAATGGACACGTTATGTCGTAAGTTCCAGTTAGGCTAAGACAAATAAAAAACTAACCAAATCCTAAGCAAACAACATTATATCCAAAAAGGACCTTTCACACGACAAGCAAGAGCTATTAAGTAATCTGTGATTTGGTGAAATTTACAATGTCATATCTAGTACATTTATCGTATTGCATTACATATTATTTACTAGAAACTTCGCTCATGTGCAACGTTTCCTTATCGAACCAAAACATAGCGAGTAGTCATGTTCATTATTTAGCTTTTCAAAATATTTCAAAATCACTTCAGTAGTTTTTGAGTTTTACCTCTTGTAGAACAAAAAAAAATAGTGTAAGTCAGGGACGACGGACCTATGGTAAGCTGAATTGAAAAGAATTAGAAATATGGTTTATTATTGGCAAAAAATGTTAACCATTATTCAGATAACAAATGTAACTGTCATTCATAGTCCTCAATACATTAACGAAATAGTTCCTATCATCAAAGATTTAACTTTGCATTTTATTTGTGGTTTCAACCGACTGACAGGTCCGATTGCGGTTCATTGTTTTGGCATCCAAGATGTAACTGCAGATGTCTTATTTTTATTATGTTTTATTATAATGTTTTTTTAATTACTGTAATTGTTACAGTGCAATGAGATAATGTTGCTTATCTTAATCATGAATATTTTGATTGATTATCTTAATCGCTATTTTTTTTTTATTTGGCTAGCCGATGTTAAAAGGTTCGCACCCTTGGTATACATTGTTGCAATGGTTACCTATTTCTATTGTATAAACAAAGGGTAACTCAAAAAAATCTTGAAAAAAATATGTATGAACAGGTATAAGAAGTTAAACATTATTTTCGAATAATTCAAACTAGATTACCACAAAGAACCAAAGATAAGTATATTTTAATTTACATACATACCTGAAACAGCCACGTGCCAGGCCTAAATAAATTGTAAGGATTAGCATAATTTTGGAATGTGAGCTGGCTCGCGGCCGACTTCGCCTGACTCAAGTTGGATTGAGAGGCACGCGTTGAGAGCGGAATTCCGCCTGAATAAGCAATATCTACATTTAATAACTTTAAAATTATACTTTATGATTATAAACAGATGGATACATGTAGATTAGTACCTAACGGAGAAGACTACGGTAATTGTACTGCATTTCCCACTTACTCCTATTTGCTCAATGTATGCGTTTCGGTTGTAACTGAGATAGCTTATTCCCATCCCATCCTATCCCTCAGCATTTTCTCGACCCTTTAACCAAATCCATTCTTAAATTCCTAAAGGTAGCCAGTGCACCAGGAGGCGTGTCAACGTTTGTTCTCCTGGCTGGACTGATGTTGGCATGTGTCGCATATATCTCAGAGCTACAGTACCTACCCACTTATAACCAGGTGGACTGTAAACTCGTTTGCCGCCTTCTTTCTATAATAAAAAGATTATTATAATGCGGCAATATGAACCATATACCGTAGCGCCTCCTCGCGCCTCCGCACCCAAGACAGCGCTAGTGAATGCCAACAGCGTTTACGGCGCTACACAGCGCCGTAAGCGGGTGCTGCACATTTTTGTTAAGTTGCCAAAGTTTGTTATAAGATGTTGGCAGTACTTTCTACAAAATGTCGTTGAGTTTAAAAATGTGAGCATTCCTGACTGTACCTATAATTTTGTAATTTTGAAAAACTGTTAATATTCAATAGAGAGCATCTGACTCATTATTTGTTGTCTAATTTAATAATTCCTACTAAAATTTCATCTAAGATAGTCTGGCGCGCCATACTATCTAGTATCGATGCCAATCTGGGGTACCAGGTAACTTTTAGATAGAGATCTATTTGTATTTACCGTACCTACATTTATTTTACGAATAATATGAAATGAAATGAAGACATATACGTCACGTCACAATAAACATTCGAATGGTCAGACCAGTTTGTGATTTCTATTGAAAAATATTAATAAAAAAAGTCTTTAAAGGACCCATTAAAGTGGAATGTGTCATATGTGATTCAGGAGATAATAAAAAGATGCCTATACCTGGGATTTCAAAACCAAATCTGCTGGAGACTTCACTTCTGGAATCAGCTGTTGAGACTAACGATAGTACGTCTACTTCGGACTCATCTGTAATACATATTAATTAATATATTTGAGGCAAACAATAGGCAGTTTTAGTAGACGGAACCATCATTCGCTACCTACGTAAGTATAATTAGCTTTTCGCAGCCAATATTAACGTTTCACATGGGTTCTTTAGACCACGACTTTTTTACCACGACTGCTTTGGATCTAGACCTTCGTTAACTAAACCAAAGCCTTTAAAAAGTGTGTGGTAAAAGACACCTCTAAATCACATAACATGCATAATATCATTCGCAAAAAGTACATTCTCAATATACCATATTCTTAAAATAAGAGAAGTATAATCAAGAACAAACATACGAGTACACCTAAAACTTAAACTTCCGTCACCATAAACCTCTCTGGATTCTTTTCTGCTAGACCCTAAAGAGTCCTGAATTGTCCTCACCTTGCCCTGTTCGGAGGAGGATGGATCTCTGACGGCCCGCATCGAGACGCTAGTATAAAGCAGTTGGAACAGAATAGACTATTAGAACAGGGTTAGAATAGCTTCCGCTGCGTTACCAATTTGCTGTGTAGTAACAGACTACTGTATCGATTTAGATCTGACTTTAAACGCTCTCCAGAAAGATATTTCGTATAACATTTGTAAAATTGACTTTTTTAGTACGAGGAGGCGATGTTAGAGAAGAGTCCAAGCAACGCTTTGTTAATTTTGGTAAAAGAAAGAAGAAAGAAATAAAGAAAAGTTTTATCAAAATAGATTCAACAACGATTCTCTCTATAAACAAAAAAAAGTATTTGAATATCAGTAAGTAAGAAAGTAAGTACTTGTAAATAAACTCAATTGCACACCAAGAAATACAGTGCAAGTGATACAAAAATTACGTATACAAAAGGTAGGTCTTATCGCGAAAAAGCGATCTCTTCAGGACAACCTTTAGGGTACTATGGTAGTAACTATGGAAGTACCTATTTACCTGACGAATCGTCGTCAACTGGAGTATCCATAGATATTGGTAATATGTAGTCCTTAGACACTTCGAACGCTTTATTAATCGCTTCCTTTATTTTAGGGTAGTATTTAATAAGATTAAAGAAATGTTGGCTCGGTATCACTAATAAGTCGAGGCTTCGGCTCGCGTATATTGTTACTTCGGAGCAAGCAATTGTCTAGAAAAAAACTCAAATAGTATATAACTCATAACTTATGTAACCCTTAAGTTATTTATAATAACATGCAAACAAATTAGTAAATGACAGCAAAATAGATAAGATAGTAAATAGTAAATTAATTAGTGAATTAGTAAAACAAAGATTACCGTAAATTGAACTGCACATCCCACAATATTCTATTCCCTCAATTTACGTACATAGTGCATCGATAATGAGTGCGATATGCCGGAGCCCATTTCTATCCCATCGCTCTCTATTTCTTCCAACCCTTTCTCCAAATACCTTTCTAAATCCCCAAAGGTAGGCAGGGATGTCGGGGTGTGGAAACGTTTGTTATTCTATAGCTATCGCTATAGGATTGATGTTGGCATGTATCGTGAATGTCCACGGGGGAGAGTATCCACATACCACCAAGTGGATCGTGTACTCGCCTGCCGCTTTCTCCTATTAAAAAAGGGATATAATTTTTATGTCAGCAGATAAATTTTCGGTCAACAAAATATTGTATTCATAATGATAGTCTCAGCAAAAAGATGTAAAACAGCAAATTATTTATTTATGTATTCTTTATTGTACACATTCACTGTACAAAAGGCGGACTTAATGTCTTATGACATTCTCTGTCATTTATCCCGTACGCATCCCGTTAGCTGCAGAATAATCCGAAAAGAAAGGCAAAAATGTATACCAAATATGTAAATATAGGCTTTCAAAAATTTAATTGACACTTGACATTTGATTTACTTAACAGCAAATTTAATATATTTAGCTGCATTATTTCTATGATGTTTTATATTTGCTTTCAGCACAACAGTATATTTCAGGCAGTATTTGGATACTTTGGATATTTTTTTTTGTGGGATTCTGTGATTTATTTTATTGAATGGATGGCAGACAAGTGGTCGGGCCACATGATTGTGGCCACTCGTCTGCCATCCATTCTATAAAAAAATGGTACCACTTGTTGTAAATTGTTATTTTTATAAAAAAATGACCATTTACCATCAGGTACCGCCGCCCATGGACATCTGCAACACCAGGGGGCTTCCGGGTGCGCGCTGACTTTGCAGAAATCTGTTCACAGCTCTTTTGAAGATAAAGATATATTAAGATAGAGATATTGAAGATAAGATATATTATTAAGTTTTAATTTTTATTTCTGATTTCGTGAAAAAGACAGTATTGTGGTATCGGCGCAACCCTCGAGTGTCACCGCGGTCGGGCGGCCGTTACCACCAATGAACAATCACGCAAGTGTTATTGTTTTCTATTCCACTTGCGTCCTACGAAAAATAAACCAGTGTTGATTTTGCATTAAAATCTGTCTCCTTTCTTTTATTAAACGAATTATTTCCTTCACTGAACGAATTATTACTTTCATTAAATGAATTGTTTTTCCATTAAACGAATTGATACTTTGATTAAACGAAAAGTTTTTTTTAATTTTTTTTCAAAACTAAACAGGTTTTTCATAAGCGTTCTATATGTTGCATATGTTGTATATGTTGCATATATTAACCTGTCGTTAAATGTACTCACACCAGAAAAATTGCCAAACATTCCCCCAGGGCCCATACATGTGATCATTTCATTGTACGAACTCAAAACATCAACCTAGAAAAAATACAAATCAAGCACACATCTACAAAATAATATAATAATTAAAAACAATAATACAAAACAACGATATCTTTCAGACTTTGTATTTAGCATATTTGTAATTATTAAAAATTTGGTAATAGAAAAATTTTGCAAACAAATATGCTTAAAATTTTATCGTAAATTAACTCGGAATCAAAAACAGAATCGACAATTACAGGCTTCGGTTACAACCTGTATATAATATATTCACGACTCTCATTCGTAAGGCCGTGAGTTCGAATCCTGGTTCGTACCACTGAGCTTCTAATTGTTTTTTTCAATTATCACAAGCTTGGCTGTAAAGGAAGATATCCCAAGGATATCCACCAGCATGTTCAAAAATTAAAAATAACCTACAGTGTCAGTGACTTCGTTCGCGGGAACTCCCGTGATTCCCGTCGGTACTTTTTAATTATTAATCTGGATAAAAAGTACAATAAATGTTAACCCGGCACATAAGCTACAACTATGCTAAATTCCATTAAAATCCATTCACTAGTTTTCACGTGATGCGCTTTCAGACAGACAGACTGACAAAAATTCTAAAAGTGACTGTTTTGGGTTCTGTATCGTTCGTAGAGTATATTGCAACGATTTTTCTAAAAAAAATATTTCATCCACAGACACGGCTCAGTTACGATTTCATTATATGTATAGACGACTCTAAAAAGTTTTGCGGACCATTGCACGCTGTGCTGTAGAACGTTAGAATAGAGTAAGCTTTTTAATAGAATTTGCTAACCTTTCCCCGATAAATGATGTAGATGTAGGGCTGCACATCCTTGCATTGTATCACGGTCTCTCCCTTTTGAAAGTACATCTCGTGGAGATGCTGCGTAACAACTCTAATGAAAGAGCGCTCCACTTTGCCGAACAGGGGCACTTCGCGTAGAGTTCGCTCGTACATGAACACCAGAGTATCTTCCATTAAGGCTGAGTTCAAACGCCGACAGATTTGCTGCAGTAACATTAAAATCAATGTTAAATACATTGATTTTAAATTAATGTATAAAATCAGATCAAATGTAAGTTGTTACACTAAAGTTACACATATTCTCATATAGGTAAATATTTCGTACACTTATATTATCCTTCTATTATTCGTATACTTTATGGACATTAAGAACTTTGTATTGTATACTTTTATATTAGACGGTATATTGTATGTATATGAATAGTAGACGTATAAAAATTCTATTCATATTGCTGAACACAATGGATATAAGGGACTTAACTTTTCTGTTTAAAAGTATTGAAGTCTTAAAAGTCTTCTTTTCAAATAATATAAGTAATGGTTTGATTTAATAATTGTGATTATAGATCTCTGACAACGATCGAAAAGTATTTTCTACATTTTATTCTCAATTAATATTCCTTTATAAGTACTTATGATACATTACTAAATTATAACGATTTATTGTATAGAAGCACACTCTGATCAATATAAAGATACATTTTAATAGGTAACTTTAGAAAAGGATTTCTGGTCCACCCTTGTGATCTCATGTCAAATATCACAGATATGTCAAGTTGTGGTTTAAATCGAAACAAAACTTTTGTATGCAACGATACTTATCATTTGGAAGGCTCAAAATTCAAAGAGTACACAAAAGTGTACTCTTAATATGGAAATAATTTTTCGGTTAAAATACAAAAAAAACCGAAGTCATATTTCACTCTCTTAGTAACCAATTGACAATCTGAGATAATTGTGTATTGTTTTATTATAGGTACAATGATTTGGCAAATGGAATATCAACCTCATTATGTCAGACGTGCGCCAACCTACAATAGTACCTACTGTTTTCCAGATTCGATGTTTAAATATAACCAGACAAGAAATATTAATGAAACTATTGTCTATTATTATACAATGCTTGTTCTTTTTGTCTCATCTTTTTGTACTTACTGTGAAAGGGAAAAGCAAAGGAAAACTATGTATGATAATAAAAGTTATACTAACTTGTGGGTTGCTCCCATTTGTTCGCTTCCACACGTATTCAAAATATCTCAGTGTTTTCACCGTGAGCGTCGGCTCCACATTCTCTTGATACAGAAAGTTTGCCAAATCTGATATTTTTTCCTATAAAACAGTACAATAACTAAACTCATTAAAACTTGTGTAATATACCCACAGGATATTTTTTTAATGATAGAAGTTTGACCATTACTACTGCTCACACAAATAAGTGGAAGGAAGAAAATTGTTTTAACGAGCTCTGCCTTTGTAACAGCGGCTCGTTACAGAAATAAATTTCGTTAATTATATAAAATATTTTTTATTATGGAAAAGATAGCAAAGAAACTTTAAACAAATAAAGAAGACAGATATATATCTTGATACAAAGTCCATACCGACAATAAGGTACCATACCGAAAATACCATACCCTTTTCTCAGATAATGTCGCATAAAAATAAATTCTTTATTTGCCGCACTGGTACATATAAACACAAAAATAAAATGGTATATAAAGGAAATAAAATACAATAGTCAGTGCGTAAAAGGTCGCAAGCTCAGCGTATGCTGTGAGTGATCTTTACAGCGCTGATTTTTAGCCTGCCCCTGCCTCATTATTACAATGCTTCCAAAATCCTATCCTATATACAGGTTGTGTATAATAGCTGTATAAGAGCAAATACTTGTGAATCATTCCACAGATCGTAATTGAACAAGAAGAACGTTGTGTAAAACATGTTACGATTTTATTTATTTCACTATAGGTATTGGGTCAAGTTGCATAAACCGTGGTCACGGCGATACTCAATAAATAAACTCGTGAGTAACATTAAAAACATTATTAATTTTGTTCTGTGTAACATTCTTACGTTATGTTCAAGCAAGGCGTGCGCGGTGGCGGTGCGCGTAGAGGCGACATACCCGAACATGAACGCAAAGTAGAGGAAGCCAGACAGCTGAAGGAACATCATCACCCACGTGTCAAGCCAGCTGGAAACCCCCACGGGAGTGCACCCGGACCCTTGCAATAAATAAAATCACCTGTCTAGATTGTCTACTGTAAAATGTTGGGCAGTTTGACAGTTTCATGAGAATGAATACTGAATACTTCATACCGCATGTAGTATGAATGATCATACTACATGGGGTTCTTTAAGAATGCTGGCATCCAAATCAAATTTATTGTGAATTTATTTGTGAAGGCGTAAGGCGTACATTTGTACATTTGTGTTAGTTATTCATTCATAACAGTACATGTCTATATTAAAGGCACTTATCACTCGCAGTCTGAAACACTACGCATTGCTGCGAAACTCGACCTACCTATTTGGTAAAGCAATGGGTTCCTTAGAGACAATCTACCACTACCACTACCACCTTGAGACGGCAAAGCAGGCCTTATTTTTCTTGACGGAAACACAGATATCCTGCCCGGCCGATACATCATACCCCGGTCACAAACTGGAGCACTGTTTTGTGCGACGTGCTGGGATATGCATGTACGTCCGGGTGGATATTTGTCCGCCGCCTCAGCCATTTTGAAGACGGGGACCTGTCGATTCTCTGGGCGTATATTGCGTACGGTGGTTCCACTAAAGTCTACGCTTGCCTTTACAGGGTTGCCTTTTAATGAGCGTCTACAAGAGACGACCGATAGCGTGCTCGAGCAATTCCCCTGCGCGGAAGTGGTGGTCCTCAGTGATTTCAACGCTCACCACGAAGAGTGGTTGGGATCCCGAACTACCAACCGCGCAGGGAGAGCAGCCTATAACTTTGTCCCTGGCCTATGGTTTCTCACAGTTGGTGTCCTTACCCACGAGGATACCTGATGTCGAGAGCCATACTCCCTCCTTACTGGACCTCCTGCTGACTACGCGGCCGAGTGACTACAATGTTGTTGTTGATGCCAGCTAAGCAATCCGTGCCGACCCATTCACAGGGAACGCGCAACGTCTGGCACTACAAGTCTGCAGATTGGGATGGGTTGGGCGAATTTTACGCTTCTTATCCCTGGGGACAGCTCTGTTTCTCGTCGGGAGATCGGGATACTTGTGCAGACCCCGTTGCCGACGTGGTGTTGCAGGGCATTGAATGTTATATTTCTTGTTCCGTGATACCCATAGGAGGACGGAGCCAACCTTGGTTTAATCAGTCCTGCAGAGAGGCCCGCCGGAATAAGCGGACTGCATACAGGACTTGGGCCAAAGCACAAGTGTCTGAAGATCCGAATACCGCTTGAGGAAAACTTGAGGAAGAAATTTAACGCTGCTTCAAGGTGCAATAAGTGGAACACTGTCTGAGCAAGGAATGAGTACATCCGCAGAATTGGCGATCGACTAGCAAGCTATCCTTCTGGAAGCCGGGCTTTCTGGTCGCTCGCTAAAGCTGCTGAGGGTAACTTCTGACAGTCGTCACTCCCACCCATGGCACTGACCCATGGGGCGAAGGGGAAAGCCGATCTCCTGGGCTGTCTCTTCGCCTCAAACTCGACTCTGGACGATAGAGTTGCCTCACCACCGTCTACCTCGAGTTTTCACAAGCTCCATGCCAGAAATCTGTTTCACCCAGCGTGAAGTCCGGCGAGCGCTAGCATCTCTTGATATCCGAAAGTCGAGTCGGCCAGATGGTATTCCTGCAGTGGTGTTCAAATTTTGCGCTCCCGAGTTATCTCAGGTGCTGACGCGACTCTTTAGGCTCTCATATTCCACAAAAAGCTTCCCGTCAGCATGAAAGGTAGCTCATGTTCACCCTTTACCTAAAAAGGGTCACCGCACCGACGCGGCCAACTACAGGCCAATAGCGATCACCTCCCTCCTCTCCAAGGTGATGGAGCGTATTATAAACACACAGCTCCTTGGGTACCTAGACGATCACCAGCTGATTAGAGACCATCAATATGGATTTCGCCATAATCGGTCGGCTGGTGAGCTTTTAGCGTATTTAACACACCGCTGGGCTGATTCCGCTGAGAGTAGAGGCGAGGATCTGACTGTAGGCCTAGACATTGCGAAAGCTTTTGTGCGGTTATGGTACAAATCGCTGCTTTCCAAGTTATCATCTTTCAGGATACCCGATGGATTACGCGAATGGGCTGCCAGTTTCCTGACTGGACGGAGCATCAGAGTCGTTATCGATGGTAGCTGCTCCGACACCATGTCTATTAACGCTGGCGTCCCGCAAGGCTCCGTGCTATCCCCAACTCTGTTCCTTCTGCATATCAACGACCTGTTGCAAATTGGTGACATACGTTGCTATGCAGATGACAGCACTGGAGACGCCTTATACAGGGGCCGCGCCAACATCCCTCGGGTCGAAGTGGAAGAGAGTCGCGCCAGGCTTGTGTCTGAAATCGTAGACTCTTTAGAACTAGTCTCGATTTGGGGTTCTCTGAACCTAGTGGATTTCAACCCCAATGAGACGCAAGTCTGTGCATTCGCTGCTAAAAAAAACCCTTTTGTCATAGCACCTCGCTTTCAGAGCATACCTCTTAAGGTCTCGAAGAGTATCGGGATCCTTGGTGTCGACATTTCCAGCAAAGTCGAATTTAGGAGTCATCTGGAAAATAAGGCCAAAATGGCCTCCAAAAAGCTGAACAAAGCGAAGCGGTACTTCACCCCTGGGCAATTCCTAATGCTTTACAAATCTCAGGTGAGGCCCCATATGGAGTATTGCTCACATCTCTGGGACGGGCGCACCGAAATACCAATTGGACCCATTTGACTCCATCCAACGACGTGCTGTTCGTATTGTCAACGATCCCACTCTCACGGGCGGTTTAGAACCCCTCAGCATTCGGAGAGACGTTGCATCTCTCTGTGCGTTCTACCACCTGTATAATGGGGAATGCTCTGAAGAAGTGTTCAATATAATTCCCACCTCGGGTTTCTACAACCGCAAATCCCGTTAGAGAAGTGCGGTCCATCCGCATTTCCTCGATACCGAGGTATCGCGTACTGTTCGGTCCAAAAATTATTTTATATCGCGAACCCGTAGGCTGTGGAACGAACTGCCTCACGAGATCTTCCCATTAAGCTACGACATGGGGTTCTTCAAGAAAGCTGTGAATAGAATTTTGCAAGGTTGACGGCGCGCTCGCATACCCCTTGGTGTTGCAGATGTCCATGGGCGGCGGTAACACAAAAAAAAGGTTAAAAAAAAATCTAGAATGAGAATGACGATAACGATACATTTCATGTAGTTTAAAAAACTTCTTACCAATAAATACTTCAAAAACCCAGAAAAACACTTCAACATATTCGATTACTGCATCTGTAAATGGTTTTTCAATTTATTAATTATTCCCTATTAAACGTGCAACCGGGAGTACTCTGTATTATAATACTATTTCGTAAAGAAACGCTGATAACACGCGCCAATTAATTGGAATTAATTAATTAAAAAATCACATAATTAGATTCACATCTAGGTTAGATTTCGCTTTGATTATGTGATTTATTGAAAAGTTTGTCATTGTAATTGTGGAACTACTGAATCGATTTGGTTCATCTTTTCCGAGATACGAGTATACACCCAAATTAATTTCCGTACCGATATGTTGTTTGTGAATTATTATCGGTAAGTCCATCGATATATTATTTTTTCCAAAATTTACAAGTTGTGATCTCTGCTACAGGTAGATTTCTTCGAAATCTACAATTTGACAAGTAATAAACTGGCCAATTGTGATCAATTTTAAATTACCTAATATCTCAATAACAAGTGATTATTATAAACTAATTATATTATGTGCACCAATAATGACGATGTGTGTTTACTTACATTGTACTTCAAACCTTGTGCCAGAGACAACCATACTCCTCGTACAATTCACCAAAACAAAATAACTGTCTGGTGTGATGAAAGCGTTGCAGGAGTATGTGAAAAGGACTAATGAAGCTACGTTCACAATAGAGAGGGCAATCGGCAGGAACTTCAGTAACACAACCGCCTGATTCACGGTCATTATATCACTCTCCAAGTGCGAGAAAGCGCCCGTTATTCGTGTTACCTACAAATCATCAAATGTAAACCAGCCCAAACAATCGAATCTACAAACCAGCCATAATTATTTTGTTCGAAAATAGTCCAACAGACAAGGCAAACTACATTCAGACATAAACAGTTTGTAACTTAAGACCATTGAAATTTTCAGGGCCGATAAATATATTGTGTGCATCGACTGTTGATATATCGACTCTGGAAATTTTAATAGACGCAAAAGAACAAATTACAACTTTCAGGAGAGGTAGAAAACAATACTTCATATAAAATTCTCTATAATTTTATCAATGTCACAGACCACAAATTTTTAAATATAAAAACAATATCTACCCCTCCTTCAAACTTGTGATTTGTCCTTTATGCCAATTAAAATCTCCCAAGGTTGATGTAACAACAGACAAAAGAAACAATTGAGATATTAATCAGAAAAGAAACCAAAGAAAATTAACAAATATAAAGTTTACAAAAGTAGGTACAATTCAATTAACAAAAGATTGCCATGTTTGTGAATGTATTTTAATATTAGTAGTCTCTGCCTGCGCAGTCGCTTTACTGATTATCTGGAAAGATTGGGTTCTGTGGCTACGAAACATCCAGAAAAAAATTTCTTTTACCAGTTTATAACAACTGAGTCACATTTGTTATATACACAAATGTCAAAACCTGGAAAGAGTATTTATTGCATAAAATTGTAGAACTAATATGGTATTGGATCGTCTTATTATTTTAAAATTATCACTAAGTCGACAGTGAAGGAAAACATTGAGAAAAATCAGGATATTTCAGAATTAAAAATAGATCTAGAGCAGGGATTCCCAAAGTGGTACCCCCCCCCTTCACCCCTTCAAAGGGACCCCTTGGGGTCGATATCGGTTTCCCAGGGGTCCACATAAACGAAAACTGATTTTGGGGGTCGACGAAGTCTAAAAATCGACCCCTATTAATTAACGCAAGTTCTTAATTGAAACTTTCTAGATACTGTATAAGTTGTGTTACGTGTACCAACATGTTATAAGAATGACTAATATTTTAGTAGGAAGTATTTTTACGTAATTTGTATTAATAATTATTAATTACACTTGATATTTACTGAATTTTATGTCTATTTATTTTGTTAAATTTTGATGAGAAAATGATGTCAAGTTTACTCACTTAACCAACCGCAAAGTTTTTAAATTGGTAAGTATTTTGTATCAATAGGAAAAAAACTAGAGATAGGATTTTTAAAGTAATTTGGCTATGGAGGTCTGAGGTATCAGTTCATTTTAGAAAAGGGGTCTCTTGCCCAAAATAGTTTGGGAATCCCTGATCTAGAGTGTGTGTCTAGACTGATCTAAATGTCATACACATGTTTTAAAAGCCATATTTTCATTAAACTTACTTGGAGTATTCGGTTAATTCTGTAAAGGTCTAAATCTGTTTGCTCGCTAATAATTCGAAACTGTAACGAACGACATATTTATATATTGAATTACAAAATATTCTCCGTAACTAAGTGTTCACATAGTAATAGTATGTTTTTATTTTATGCCTGCTTTAACTAAAAAAAATTGTTTTAATTCAATGCAGTTGTGTGCGTTGTGTAGTTCGAGAGGTATGGTAATACCTACCACACCATCATTCTGTATCTCTCCGCTACTGAATAAAGTGTCTCCCAAGGTTCACATAATTCAATTCTGCCGTTCTAAGTAATTTCAGCTTTAGTTTTTCTGCAACTGGGTTGCAGAGAGTTATTTGTAATGTCACGCCTAACAATCATAGTTGAGACAAAATATGTAGGTACATCTCGCGCGTTTTACTTACTTAGAACAAAATAAACGAAGAACGATTTTCTTTTAATACCGCTCTTGTATTAAAATAAGATTTTAATACCGCGCTATTAAAACCTCCGCTTTTAATAGCGCGGTATATTCCGTTCTTCTACGCTAGCTAGCCTGGGGGAATGGGGATAGCCTAAAGGTAGCCTAATGCCTAGCCTATAATATTCTCGATTCACATTTGTGAGCTCGTGGGTTCGAACCACTACCCCTATCACTAATTTTGCTACAGATCTTTTTGCTCGGCGGTGGTCGAAAACACCAATTCGCACTGCGTGTGAATATTCTACACCATATTCGCACCTGCTGAACTAGCTTTATTCTAAACCAGACTTAAAAAGTATAAACATACCAGATATTCAAAAGGAAAGACAGATAGAATGTCCAGCAAGAAACCGTGCTTCAAGTATCGTGATATAGTGTACAAAGGGTGGCTGACCAAAAGCGAATGCTCATTGTAATAGGCCACGTAGGCCATCACCACTATATCTATGTACAGAACTATATCACACCAATGATCGCTGAAACCTAGACTTTGTTCTTTAATCTGAAATTATAATATTTTTTAAGTTTTAACCAGAAGCAATGCATTTAACAGATATTATTACGAGCAGGTTCAAATTATGGTAATTATTTAATTTATCTCACCATACATAGTATGCACACTGAAAAAAAATCGTTGTATCAAGAACGTTTATTACACAGGACTCTAATTAGGGGGAGAGTGCACACTGCAATCCAACAGCCGCTGGGCGCACTCGACTGGCCACGTTACCCCTCTCTCACAGAAGACTACCTTGAAATGTACTGCATTTCCCACTTTATCTTATTTCCCTAATGTACGTACGTGTTTAGGTAGTGAGTGAGATGTGCCAGAGCCATTTCCCCAACCATTTCTCCAAATCCATTCGTATATCCAAAGGTAGGCAGCGCATCCGGGGGCGTGCCAACATTTGTCATTTTGGACTAATGTTGGCATGTATCACGGATGTCTATGGGCTACAATATCCACTTACCATCAGGTGGACTGTATGCTCGTCTGCCACCTTCGTCCACAAAAAAAAAAATACTTTTGATATAATTTCTTTCTAAACCAAAAAGTATGATACAGACGATACAGTACAAGAATTTTCAGGTGAAACGGAGGAAAAATGGCGGGAACAGTGTCTTTTTTTTCTTTTCTTATATGGCAATAGCGTAATTAGCACATTCTGTCAGTATCGTGTTTTCTTCGTAATTAACAATTTCAAAGTCAAAATAACTCAAAACGCATCCCGTTAATGTCCAATCCCGTCAAAGTAAGTTAAAAGTCTCACAGTAAAGCGATAGTAGGTTTATTGAGAACAGAAGAGTTAAACTCCTTGGAAGCACACAGAAATCTGGGATTATTACATTAGATTATTGGGCTTTTAGTTGATTATTACAAACATTATGCACAAAAACACTAAATAATATACCACAATTAAATTCCAAAACCTACAATGCGCAATTTTTATAATAATAGGTAGTTGGAAAAGTTCGCGGCCTTTATGAACGTATGACTTTAGAGTGCTATATATCTAGCAACACTGATCACTGGCGGGAAAGTAATATACCTTTTGAAAGTTGACTTTTTGTAATAGCGGCAAATTTTTTAACAATTGTAAAATGGTATTTAATAAGGAGAAAATTAGATACGTTTACATTTTTTTTTCGACAAGGGTATGAATGCTTCTAGTGCTCGAAAAGAGATTTGTGGTGTTTACGGAGAAGATATTGCAAAAAAATGGTTCAGTCGGTTCAAATTTGGTAATTTTCATGTGAATAATATTCCTTACTGTGGTCGTCCTATTAAGGTAAATGTTGGTGTTATCATTGAAAAAATTGAAGCAGATCGACACATAAGCAGTCATCAAATTGCGGAAGAGCTTAGCATTCACCATTTAACCGTTCTGGATCACCTGTATAAACTGAATTTTGTGAAGACGTCTGGGTGCCATATAATTTAAACTTGGTGAATAGAATTTCCATATGCGAGATGTTAGTAAAATCGATCCATTTCTGAAAAGATTGGTAACAGGCGATGAGAAGTGGATCGCCTACGATAACAATGTTCGAAAACGATCTTGCTCTAAGCGAGGTGAGCCATCACAAATAGCCCCAAAGCCAGGCCTCACTACAAAGACATGTATGTGTATGATAGGGCTGGAGAGGTATTGTGTATTACGACCTCTTGCCATATGGCCAAAAGATTAACTCTGATGTCTACTGTCAACAATTAGTAAAATTGGAACAAGCACTCGAAGAAAAACGCCCCGAATTAATGAATAGAAAAGGTGTAGTTTTCCATCACGACAATGCTCGACCGCATACATCTTTGATGACTAAACAAAAATTGATGGACCTTGGCATGATTGACATTTTAATGCATCCTTCATAGACCAGACTTCCAGACCTTCGGGTTATCTAAATGGAGTAAACTTACATTCAAGAGAAGCCTTTACATTAGTTTTTCGCTTAGAACCCCAAAAATTCTACAGCGATGGGATGATAGCTCTATCAGAAAAATGGCAAAAGATAGTCGAATGAAATTTTTTTTTTTTTTTTTTTTTTATAGATTAGTGGGCGGACGAGCAAGCGGTCCCACGTGGTGATAAGTGTTACCGCCGCCCATGGGCACCTGCAACACCATTCAATAAATGTTTATGTAATACAAAAAGTCTTTATTATTTTCTATATAAAAAGGCCATGAACTTATCCGACTATCTAATAATAGAACAAAAACTCGACATTACTTCTCAAGTTCCCGCCAAAAAATTGGGGAACAGTGTTGTCAATAACATTCACTTCACAGATAAAGGTCCTCGTAAGTATCATGGTAATGCCAACACATTCGTGAAGTTACCGAAGGAAGCATTAAACAGTTTTAGCCCTTCAATAGCTGCTTTAAATGTAAACAATGGAAATGTACCCAGGAATGTAGGCAGCAAAAAAATATTAGATACTCACAGCAATATTGTAGGGAATAATGAACATGTAGTAGAGAGCCAAAACAAAGCGTAGAGTACACCAAAACTTCAGAAACATTCCGTGCGGAGTGATGCTAAATGGTACGATTATGTACCGAATATATCTAAAAATATACAATATTATAATGATATATCCACATGATTAAACCAACAGGCGTCATGAGCAAGTATCTATCTATACCTTCTGGTAGATACAAAAATAGTATTCGTATAAACCAAATTTCTCATAAAATCTAATAATAACATCTAATATTTAGTGAGTTCCTAAAACCAAAAGATTTTTCAAAATCAGTCACGTAGTTTATGAAACAAGCATAAAAACAAACAAAAAGAAACTTTCAGTCTGTCTTTATAATATTTGTATAGATTACTAGCAATCGTTATATTATACGTAGATATTCTATACAGAACAAATTTAAGTATTAAAAAATCAAAGTACTCGTAAACAAACAGTAATAGTGACAATTCGTATGCATCACAAATGTTTAGAGGCAAAGTTATTTATTTTATTTACAAAAAATACTTATTCTATTATTATTATTATACTACTTAATATATTATTTATTTATTTTATTGTTTTAACAAAAGGTGGAAGCATATTCTCGAAGCCAACCTTGGGGCGATTCAGTGATGCAAGTGAAAATATGTCATAGAAAATATAAATTAGAATAAAAAAGTAAATAAATATAAATGAAAACTTAAAATAGACATATATACATAGTTATAGCAACAGTGAAATACATAGGAACGTATTATATCCCCAAAAATACGAGTATTAAGGAACACCATGGATGGATATTTCTTGTACAAATTATTTACCTCATGATCCCCAACTTTTCGAATGGCTTTGCGAATTCTCGACCACTGAGTACGACGAAACTTTCTTTGATCTCTTGCTACAAAACAATATTTTAGGTTTTCAAACAAGTTTGATAACAATACTATATGAAAATTTATTTCAAGAAATAAGTGTTTTAGAATTACATTCTAAAATGACAAAGGTATACTACCGCAAATCTGTTTATTTTCACATCCACCTTGCTTGTGAGGGGTTTTGCGCTCTCATAAAATTTTACTATTTCTAAAAGTTCTGAGTCTCTCAAAGCCTGAAAATTAATACGATTTTATTTTTGCTTTAAAAACATAGCACGCTACTACTAAGGGTCAATTAAAGACTCCATCCAGACATAGTTATATCTACGAAACTGAACGAAAAACGGAATATGCATATTTCTTTTGAACAGGGGTCTCCAAACTACGACCCGCGCGGGCACCAGTATTCCGGCCCGCGGCAGCGATCTGGACATGCCTGGTTTTATTATATAATTTATTATATGACACTTAACTTTATTATATAATAAAACAACATAATGATCAGATGTTTTATACACTAAAGAACACAATCACTGACATACATAATCTAGTTCCTACTCAGTACTTAAAGTGTAACATTTAACATTCTAATAATAATTAATGTGATTTATGTAGCACAGACAATTGTTTGCAGTTGTCGATCAAGTTTACTAGTGCCAATTATCAAAAGAGACTTAAGATGGTCATCACTTAACTTGGATCTTTAGAAATGTTTTGTGTTTTTCATTTTGGAGAATGTTTTTTCACACAGATAAGTAGTTCCGAAAGTGGAAATAAAGCCACGAGAAAATTTATGCAACTGATCAAACTGTGTCAGTGAATTATCCGCCACAGATGGGTTTTCGTATTTTTCTTTTAAAAGATCGCTGTAATGCAATTCAATCATTTCCATTTAAAGTTCTGGAGAGAGGATTTCTAGGTCTTGGCCGTTGGGACTTTGAGGAACTGTCAGTGTGGCCCTCATGGCAATAAGTTTGGAGACCACTGCTTTAGAACAAAGCATAGAAGATCAGCCCTCTATACGATTAAAAATAATTGATTTAAATAGTAAATGAGCAGCAAATCATAATCAATACATATTTTTAATCAGTGAACAATTTTTTTTTTAATTTCTATGAATTTCATCACCTATTCTTTATTCAGTAAAACTAATCCACGTTTAAATTTGCTGCCATTTACTTGCTGCTTATTCAGTATTTTTTTTGCTGTTTATTCAATTATTTCTGTTAAAAACATTACAATTTAACTTGGGAACTTAGGAATAGAAAGATCTTCTAGCATCATCAACATATCAGACAATGTTTATGGCTGGATCTGCGGCTCGCATTCAAAACGGGTTTAACAACATTTGGCTTCAATTTATATGCGCTCTAGGTATGTCAAATTTGCACCTGCGAGGCACATTTGCAACGCTATTAAACACATGAATCAGCTCGTTAACGGGGTGGGTGACGTCGGGGAATGTGTTCCATCCACTGAACTACTGTTGACTCCTTACACATTCCTTTTTAGAGAAAATATTTAAACAAATAATAGAAACGAAAATATAAATGTAAACAGAATATTATAAAAGTTGTAGGTGTAAATTTAATATTCAGAAAGCAACAGGTGAGTTTAGTAAAAACTGTTCTAGAAGTTGGATTTGAGTATGAATTATTAATGGTATGAATTTTTTAATGGTCGATTTTTTTATAGAATGAAGATCGAAATGACCACGTATCATTATATTGCACACCTGCCGCTAAATTAGTGTGATTCACCTCGTGAATGGGTTGTATAACGGCGAAGTGCCTAATTTAGCACAGCAACAGTAACTGCACTGTTAACGACATCACACCATACATTGCATTTCTGCTGCAAAAACTCGTGAACGAATTGCGTGAGGGCGAGGAAATACTCCATCCAGCTCTGCTCTAGCTCTCTAAACAGCAGTTAGTAAAGTCACATCATACGCTACAAACCTGCGATCCACACCTAGTGGACGAGTTGTGTCACTGCGAGGAATAGTGTCATCCATTACTACACCAACCCTTTAAGCTGCACACCTATATATTAGCAAGCCTTACCTCATGGACTGGTTCCGTGACGGCGAGGAATGTATCCAACACTGCACTAGCGAGCTGAGCTGCACAGTTAGGGACGTCACACCGCACGCTGCAGACCTTTTTTTTTTTTTTGTTTACGGGGGGGAAATCTTCTGTATGATGTAACAAGATACCCGACCCTCTGGGGGGAAGGTCGGGTTACGTGGGATTTCTACCCACTAAAACCCCCTCGGTGGTCCTTCTCACACACACATAGGGGGGCTCCGGGATCTCCAGCTGAACGCACCGGTGCTGCGACTTTGTCTCTGTCCTCTGGGGAGACTATACGTGTCTCCCCCAACACCCTCGCAGTGTTCACGGCAGCGCTGGTCCACAACGCTGCAGACCTACCAGTACATTAACGAATCTTACCTCATGGACGGACTAAATGATTGCGGGAACTTACTTCAGTTTTACACCAGAGCTGTTAGTTAGTGACACCACACCGCAAACTGCGTACCTGCCGATATAATAGCGAGCCTCACCTCGTGAACAGGTTGTGTGACGGCAGGAAACGTGCTCCAGCACTGTACCAGGGCGCTGTACTCTACGTGAAGTAGCACACAGTTAGTTGATGTCAGCACCGTGTATACCTGTAGCATTTTATTTATATTTTCTTACATTGTCGTCATTTGCACATATATATATATATATATATATATATATATAATATATACGAGGCGTATTCGAAAAGTAAGGGCCGTTTCGTCATAAAAAAAATTATAATCATATGAAATAGGTTTTATTAGCACATTTAGTTTACTACAAATCTACTTCACTTTTCCACATAATCGCCGTTCACTTCCAAGCATTTTTCGTACCGCTGCACCAGCTTCCTTAACCCCTCTGCATAGAAGCTCACCGCCTGCGAGTTGAACCAGTTTTCAACGGCGTTCTTAATTTCCTTGTCGTTTTCAAAGCGTTTGTGATATCCAAGTTTTTCCGTGACAATTGTGTAGACAGTAGTGCGTCCAAGATGAGGAAATTCATCAGCCAGGGCACTAATCGTCAACCGACGATCAGATCGCAGTTTTTGGTCCACCAGAGAAACAATTTCATCGGTTTGCATACTGGGCCTACCACTCCGCTCTTCGTCATGAACATTTGTTCGTCCAGTTTTGAAATCACGACACCATTGTCTAACCTTTCCTTCATTCATTACAGTAGGTCCATAAACTAGGCATAACTCTCGATGAATTTCAGCAGCTGAAGATCCTTTTGCACACAAAAATCTTATTACAACGCGAACTTCACAGCTGGCGGGAGCAACGATTATCGCCAACATTGTTTACTGTACGCACAGATAGGCAAATGACTACTGAATCAAAACAACACCTGAAATAGCTGCACGAGTAGTGCACGTACCGATATGCACAAGTTTAAACGTGTTACGACTTGTCGATTTTGAAATATAAGCGAACGGCCTTTACTTTTCGAATACGCCTCGTATATATATATAAACGTTTTAATACGCCTTAAAATCCTGAAAAATGTTCTTATATGTTTATTATATTATATTCAACTCGAAGGGAAAACTAACGAGTTGACAAAGAAACTTTTAAATAGCCTTAAAATTGACCCTGGGCAAAGGGCCTCTCCTATCGTTCTCCACAAACTATTCACCATCTCTTTAGGAATCTGCCTTTTTCGTCAATATCTTTTAAACCTAAATGTCTCCTCCTACATCTTAATGGTCATGACGGAAAGGCCATCATGGATCAATCATAGATACCGCAATAATATATCACCCACCTATTCAAAAAATAGCGAAATATATTAGGGCCTCACCTATCTTACTTACTTACCTATGAAAATGCCGTTTGTTCATTGTTGCCACTTTGAACTTGATTATCTCGTTTGGCTTGGAATTCCAAATTCAAATTAATTTCAATTTAAAGCTATGACATTCTTTTTCAAAACCAGTTATTAGTTTGTTTTCTGCCAAACGACTTTTTACTTAGATATCGTTGTGTTTGCAACCATGGAAAGTTAAAAATTCGCGTTATTTTCGTATAGTTGTATTTCGAATAGTTTACTTCGAGTTCCGTCGTGGCAGCAATGTGTACGGATCAAACACCGTAAATGAACACAGAACGGATAAACGCACCGGTATTGGGTTGTTCGATTCCATTCTAAAAATTTCGACCTTGAACAAGAACAAGCCCCGTGGACGACCGTAGGCTAAAATTGATAACGACGAATTGAAAGCAATAGTTGAAGCGGATTCATCTCAAACCACCTCTGAGTTAGCAGCAGCCTGCGGCGTAAGTGACAAAACGATATTGATTCATTTGCGTCAAATCGGGAGAGTGAAGAAGCTCGGAAAGTGAGTACCGTATGAGCTTAATGTATGTCACCTGCAAACACGCGTCGAAGCTTGCATTACTTTCATGAACTGGCACAGAAATGAAGGGATTCTGAATCGTATTGTCACTTGTGATGAGAAATCGATTCTGTATAATAATCGTAAACGTTCGTCACAATGGTTGAACTCAGGAAACACAGTTAAACAATGTTCCAAACCTAAACTGAGTCAAAAGAAGCTCATGGTCATTGTATGGTGGTCCTGTGCCGGTATTATCCACTACAGCTTCATAAGATCTAGCACAACAATTAAACCCTGCCCCTATTTATTTCCATTTTTTTGGAATTTGGATAACTTTTTGCAGGGGAAAAATTCAACTCCAATGAGGCAGAGAAAAACGGCTTCAGAAAGATTATTTATCGATTTCCGTCCCCAGGAGTTCTATTGCACAGGCATCAATCAACTTCCATTAAAATGGCAAAAGTGCAATGATAATAATGGACAATAAATACTTCGATTAATTAAATCTATTATTTTCATATCAAAAATTATTTGATTTTTTCCATATCAAATGGCAATTTTACAGGTAAGGACGTAATTATTTACTGTGCTTAAAAGTACAGAATATCAACTTACTTTAGGTAACCCATACAGCATTTCCAACACACCAAAATGATCGCCCCGTCCTATAGTCTTCAGTACTTTACCATGATGGTTTAGTACATCACAGTGGCCCTAAAACAGGATACAAGCTTTATAATATACAGTTCGGAAATTAATATTAATATTATCGTTAGCAGCCAGTTCATGGTCCACTGCTGGACCAATGTCCAATGCGTCTTCATGCATGTTGTCTCGTAGGATGTATGACGTCAAAACAGCACGCTGGCCAAGCGAACTGGCGAATTCACTCTTTTAGACGTGATGTAGTTTTTCAGAGCTTGATGTAGCGGCTTTATAACGAAGCCTTACTTACGGTCGGTTCCCGAACACCACTTCGTGACGTAAGTGGCGCGGGCCTGAATACATCGCGGGCACATACGTCACTTCATTGCAATTTCGAACGGAGAACGTGCCGGGTGTGTGACTCTTGAAAGGCCACCAGGGCCACAAGAACTTAGACCTACACGATGTTAAGGCAATCAAGGTATTTTAGCCGGTAGGAGTCCGCCACTACCTGGTAGCACCTAGACTAGCCTAGCTAGACTAGATGGTGCCAGGTGACCATGCAGGGTTTTCCTTGATTGTCTTTTCTAACATAAAAAAAAAAAAAAAAAAACGTGCCGGGTGCACTCACGGAACACCACGATAAAACAAACAACGCAAACAACAAAATGCATTTTCGGGTACCGATCGAATCGTGTGCATTCTTAACAATCATAATCATTTCCTACTATCAAAAACATTAGCCGATACGAGACAATTATAAACCCACTAAACTATAAAAATAAACAACTTTTACTTTAAACAAACAACTTTTACTTTAAACAAACAACTTTTACTTTAAACAACTGTTTCAACTTTCCACAATATAGGTGTAGGTCACAACCCCTACACCTTAGTTGCCTTAGATGCCATAGTTGTTCGACTAATGTTGTTCTAATGTTAGAAGATAAACAAATATTCCAGATTCCAGAATGTTACAAGGTAACCAAAAGTGAAAACTCTGCTCAAAAATCGTTGGAACTGACCTTTTGCAAAATGTACATGTCTCGACCGATATCAGCGGCGTGTTGAACTATCTCGTTGTCCGGCAACACAATTGTCCTTGTTTTCGATGCGACTATTTGTAGAAAGTCACGAGGACAGTCCTATTTAAAATACAGTGACACTTTTACAACTGAAAGGCTTTCTCGTTTTCAAACGAATTTTTAAATTGAATAATATATTGAAGTTATGAAAACGTTTGAATATCAACACTTGCTAAGAATATCATCGTAAATACATTTAGATAACTTTACAGAACAGTCAGATAAAGGAACCTTACACAGAGTACTTCAGTTACAATAAAGGGGGCCAACCGTCGCACATTACAGTTCCACAATAGTTGTTGTAATTTCGCATTGTAATAATTATTAAAATAGTTTGATAATAAATTAATTTGATAGTTTAATTGCTTAGAAAGAAATATAGGTAATTGTGAAAGCTTTTATGACATTCTCAACCAAAAATATCACAAAAATACGGATATACGGTTTTAAAAATAAATACCTAATAATTAATTCATATATTTGTGTGTGTTTCTTTCCCTCGATTCTTTTCTGATTTCTACGCTCTTACCACAACCCCGTGTCCGTATGTGCAGTGTAGGCACACACACCGACGCATGTAAGGTATATGTAATATGCCGCATTGATATAATGGACAGTGCACGGTCCCACTGTAAAGTTATCCTAAATGTACTTATGATAAAATTCTTATAAGGTGTCGATACACTCGTAGTTATTTATAAATACAACGCAATATAAAAATCATGTATATTATAAACATACCTGTGTAACAGATATGCTGCCTATATTATGTATTTTACATTAAGGTTGTGTAAAACGTAATTTAAAAAAAGGGGGGACATATTGAAAATGTTAACAATATTTCGTTACTTACCTGAAAAACTGGACAAAACAGTAATATTTCAACCATTTCCACACACAGCACCTCTTGTCGTATATTGTCGGGCATGTCCGCGAATAGCTTGTCCGGCGACACGGCCTGATTGTAGTACCTGACGATTGCAACAACAGAAAGAACAGGGTGAAAAAATAGACAACAGGCATAATTATTTTCAGCAATGTAGGTCCTATATACAACATGGCATTGAAATAACACTGTTATGTATTACGTATGTGTGCGTGCACTTGCAGCTGTGCGCCAGTCTCTAATAAACGATTGTACTGGACACACGCCTTTGATTTGCCAGTGGCGACGAGTGATAGAATAATAAGTTTAAAAAGCCGGTTTTACGTAAAACTATACATTATATTACTTATGCAAGATGTCAATTGGGAAAGTGCGAGAATTTGTAATCAAAACAGGAAATTGGACGGGTTATATCGAAAGATTAGAAATGTACTTTTTGGTGAATAAAGTGTCGGACGATATGAAACTACCTACATTAATTTCCGTAATGGGTGAGGAAGCGTACGAACTGTTATCTACATTGGCGAGTCCTACAAAACCCTCGTTATTAAACTACAAACAAGCCGTGGATATTCTCACTACCCACCTGCAGCCGAAACCTACAGCATTAGCAGAAAGGTACAAATTTCGCCAGCGTAGGCAGCTTAACAATGAATCTATAAGTGACTACGTTACGGAGTTAAAAAAATTGTCGAAATACTGCGATTTCAAAACAACGCTTGACGAGAATATTCGCGATCAATTGGTCTGTGGTCTAAAAAGCGATATTATCAGACAAAGATTGCGGAAGAAAATTTAGGATATCAACGAGCCATTACATTGGCTTTATCATTAGAGGCCGCAGAGCGGGACGCGAACACCGTGGAGCGCGGCAGTGACAAGTTAACCGAAGATGTTTACAAAATGTATACCGGCGAATGTCCCAGGTGTGGGGACAACAAACATCAAGCGGATGGTTGCTCATATAAAGAGTACGTGTGCAGTGGATGCCATCAAATCGGTCACTTGAGGAGGATGTGTCCAAAACATAGGAGACGGTCTGGACTGGCGGGTTCTGCCAGTAATTATTACGAGCATGATACGGCGCGGGCGCGCGGTAGCCGCGCGTCGACCTGCGTCGCGGGCGGCGCCGGCGGCGGCCGGCGAGGCACGTGGCGCGGAGGCCAGCGCGGGCAGCGCGCTGCGCGGCACGGCTGGGGCCGGGACCGGGCCCCTGTATACTCGTTGGAGCAGCAAAACGAAGTCGACGAGCGGGGCTCCGCCGCCGATTATTACACGGAGGAATTGGAAGACAGTGAAGTGGAACTTATGTATCAGATGTCTTTGAGAGATTATAAACCGGTGGGTATAGCGCTTAGGATTGAGAATTGTTTACTTACTATGGAAGTGGATACTGGATCCGCCTTATCGTGCATTAGTAAAAAGGTTTATGAGGAACTGTTCAGTAATTTACCCTTGAATAATTGCCATTTGAATTTAAAGTTTTATGACGGCTCCAGTATCCAACCATTAGGTTTTATCGAAACTGTGGTCAATTATAATGGTATTATTAAAACATTAGATCTGTATGTGATAGATAAAGGAACTACCAACTTGTTGGGACGGCAATGGTTAGCCGAGTTAAATATACCTATTAAAGTAGCGAAAGTTATCTCACATAGTAACCACATGGGAGAAAACAAATCGATGCAGCGAAAAGATGTGTTAATTAAGAACATTGTTTCTAGGCATAAACCACTGTTTGATGGCACATTGGGTAGATATATGGGAGGCGAAGCCGAGTTGTGTGTACGCGAGGGCGCCGCGCCCATATACTGCCGCGCGCGACCGCTACCCTACGCGCTGCGCGAGCGCGTGGACGCCGAGCTTGACGCCATGCTGCGCGCCGGCGTCATCGAGCCGGTGGACCACTCCGACTGGGCCACGCCTCTGGTTGTGGTGCGTAAAGCCGACGGAGGTTTGAGAATATGTGCCGACTATAAGATAACCCTCAATCGAGTATTAGCTATCGATAGATTTCCGGTTCCAAAAATGGAAGATTTGTTTAGTAACCTTAGTGGAAATAATTTTTTTACGAAGCTGGATTTATCCCAGGCGTACAATCAGGTAGTTTTATCAGAACGCTCGCGACAATATACGGTTATTAATACGCACAGGGGGTTATTTAAATATTCACGACTTGTTTACGGTTTGTCGTCGAGCCCGGGAATCTTTCAAAAATTAATGATAAATTTGTTTAAAAATATGCCCGACGTAGTTATTTTCTATGATGACATTTTAATTAAAAATAAAGATTTAGCTAGTCATCTAAAGACAATTAAAGACGTATTGGAAATTTTAGAAAAGAATGGTTTGAAAATTAAAAAGAGCAAGTGTGAATTTTTAGCGAAAGAAGTAAAATATTTAGGATTCATTATTAATGAAAACGGTGTTCGAGTGGATCCCGAAAAAGTACAGGCTATTAGGACTATGACCCACCCCAATAATGTTAGTGAATTAAAGTCATTTTTAGGAATGGTAAATTTCTATGGAAAGTTTATTAAAGATTTGAGTTCCTATTTAGCACCTCTTTATGAACTGTTAAAGAAAGGTAAACATTGGAAATGGGGTGCTGAACAAAACGCCGCCTTTATTAGAGTGAAAGGATTACTATGTAGTACGAAAACACTCGTGCACTTCGATATGGAACAAGAGACGGTGTTGACGGTCGACGCCAGTGCGCGGGGGATAGGCGCGGTGCTGGCGCAGCGCGCGGCCGGCGCCGCCGCCGGAGGCCACGGCGAGCGAGTCGTTGCATACGCGTCGCGATCGCTCACTACGCACGAGTTACACTACAGCCAAATACATAAAGAAGCTTTGGCAATCGTTTTTGCTGTAGGAAAGTTCCACCAGTACTTATACGGTAGAAAGTTCATTCTTCGTACCGACCATAAACCTCTAGTTAGTATATTTGGGCCGAATATGGGTATTCCGAGTGCGACAACAAGTCGTCTGCAACGCTGGGCAATTAAATTATCAGCATATGATTTTACAATCGAGTATGTTAAAACTCACCAGAATACTGCAGATGTCCTTTCACGTTTGATCGAGTTACAAAAAAATGACGTAACATCGGAAGAGGTGGACTTACCTGAACAAACTTATTTACATTTTGCAACAGATGCACTATTGCTTGATTACAATATTCTTAAAAAAGAAACTCGTGCTGACCCAATATTGAGTCGCGTATTAAGTTATATAGTAGACGGTTGGCCGGCCGAGATCGAAATTAAACAGCTAAAACCATATCATAATAGGAAAAATGAATTGTACGATGAGCTAGGTTGTGTTATGTGGGGTCATCGTGTAGTTATACCTTCTTCGTGCAGATCAAAGGTGATCTCCGAACTGCATGACCCACATATGGGAATAGTTAAAACCAAGTCGCTGGCACGTAGCTACGTATGGTGGCCAGGGATCGACGAGGCCGTGGAAGCAGAGTGCCGCGCGTGCCCCATATGCGCCGCCGTGGCCGACGCGCCGCCAGGCCACGCGCCGTGCTCGTGGCACTGGCCCTCTCGACCATGGTCCAGGCTACATTTAGATTTTTTAGGACCTATTCACGGTTTAACATATTTAGTAATTGTAGATTCATGTTCTAAATGGATAGAAGCGATTAAAATGCAACGAACTACGGCACAGGCTGTTATCACGGTACTTAGGGACCTGTGGGCTAAATTTGGCCTTCCCAAGCAAACGGTCAGTGACAATGGCCCACCATTCGCGAGTGGGGAATTTCAAACTTTTCTAAACCGTAATGGCATAGAACATATTTTTACAGCCCCTTATCATCCGGCTTCTAACGGAGCGGCTGAAAATGCTGTCAAAATATGTAAACGTGTTATTAATAAGGCGTTAAAACAGAAATTAGAGGTAGACATAGCATTAAGTCGATTCTTACTAGCCTATAGAAATACCGAACATGCTACTACCGGCGATAGTCCATCTAAAATATTACAGGGTCGCAGCCTGCGTATGAGGTTGGATAATTTAAAACCTGAAAGGGAATCTCGCGTAGTCACTCGACAGGAGCGTAGTGAGGTAGCCGCGGGCGGGGCGCGGCGGCGTTTCGAGCCGGGCGCTCTGGTGTGGTATCGCGATTATAGGGGTTCGGATAAGTGGATAGCGGGGACGATCAGGGAACAGCTAGGTAACACTAATTACGTAGTAAAATCTGTTTTTGGAACCGAAAGTCACAGACACGTGGATCAGCTAAAACAGAGGGTTATTAGCAACAAAGAAAATAGTAGCACTACGTTATTAGCACCAAATATTGTCCTCAGTAAACAATCGGTAGAAAAGCGTAAATCTCTGACATCTCCCATAGCTATAGGCGAGAAAACAGAACAGAGTGCGGACAGTTCGGGGGAGAGTAAACCGCAGAGTGGTTCACCGATACGAGAGACGCAACGGTCGCCTGTACCGTCGCCAAGTAATTCTTCACCAGTACCCATATCTATACCCAATGTGTCGGCAAACACAGAGCCCGCTGTAGAGAACTGTGGGCCCACGGTTAGGGACCGTAAACCACCCAGGCGGTATGGTTTCGAAATAGATTAAGTTTTAGTTTAGTAACTTTTCTTTTAATCATATTTTATTGGTAATTTTATTTTATATTATAAGTAAATAAGAGTGGAGGTGTTATGTATTACGTATGTGTGCGTGCACTTGCAGCTGTGCGCCAGTCTCTAATAAACGATTGTACTGGACACACGCCTTTGATTTGCCAAACACAAAACCGGAAACACGTCAACTAATTTAAAATATATAAAATCGTTCTAGCGAGAAATAAAACTATTTTTGGGAATAAATAAAAACATGTTAAGTATTGTCGTTCTGTCTAAAATGTTCGTAGCGCTAAGTATTCAGTACAGTGTAAGAATCGGGTGCAGGCGATTATGATAATTAATATAAATTATGAATTAAAACTCTAATTGTAAAATCCTTATACTCTCATTCCAGTGACATGTTGTATATAAACTAATATATATCAGTTTCAGGAAGAAGGTGGCAGACGAGAAAACAATTCAATTGTAAGTCGACAAAAGACATCGAAAGCTGCAAACATTCTGTGCGAATTTGCGAGTCGCTATCAGAGTCATAGATAAATTAGAGTTAAGTAGGGATTTAATAAAAAAATTAACCTTCAAGGTACGATGGACAAAAGTGTAAAAGCCCCTATATAAAAGGTATCCGCGACAGATACGAGGCATGCGTCGCTTACGTTTGAAGATTTAAAACTGACTTTCGAAAAAAGATTGAGAAAGATGAAAAATATACTTCATTTCAACACAAACATATTTTTCTTCTGATGGAATAGGAATTTTGAGCCATTCTATTCGCATTTCCTATTCGCATACGGAGGTGTCGCGCACTGTTCGGTCCAAAAATTATGTTATACCGCGAACCCGTAGGCTGTGGAACGAACTGCCTCAAGAGGTCTTTCCGTTATGCTACGATATGGAGTTCTTCAAGAGAGCTGTGAATAGGATTTTGCAAGGTCGGCGGCGCACCCGCATACCCCTTGGTGTTGCAGGTGTCCATGGGCGGCGGTGACACTTACCATCACGTGGGACCGCTTGCTCGTCCGCCCATTAGTCTATAAAAAAAAAAGTTCTATTAAAATTCCGTCGCAGTTATCAGTAATACTCCATTAAAATCGACAGAATACTTTAAAATAATACTTTTGCTCAATAATTAATTGAGCAAAATTATTTACCACTGTACACAAAAGAACTTCTCAACCCTGCTTTTGATTTTCCCGCTGACATGATTGACTGAGAGGAAGTAAAAGAGCTCCCTCATCGACTCCTGAAAGGAAATTGTATTGTCTTTATATCACTCATTGTCTATAAACATAATCCGATTTCCCACGCCGAACGTGCATACCTTGAACTTCAATTTCCGCTGTGTTGAGAGCATGTAGAGGCTACACACTTTTGCAATAAAGAAAAAAGACAAATACTCTCCAAGTATAAACAGTATGTTTACCTAAAACACACGGAGATATTTTAATTCATATAAATAACTTCAAAAGTTGCACATTGTTTTGTTCTCAATTTAAATTGATCGGTTAGTTAAATGTCAGTTTTAGTTATAGTTGTTTCATCCGAAGGCGGATTACGCTTAGTAGTGGTTGTGTTCGTACATGAACATTGTTTTAGTGTGCGCCGCGGCGCGCATCGGCAACGCAACTGAGCATTTTCAAGTTTACGCACACTAAAACAATATATATCAATTGCGTACATGATTAGTGATCACATTGACCACTTTCGTGTACGACATTAAGTATTAGTGCAGTACTAGTGTTCAGCTCAATATTACATCCACAACTATTAAGAGGCTTTCGACGTATTCTTTTCTGAAGCCCATAAGTTAAGTTTAGACGGAAGTGTTTTACATACTACATTATATAAATTAATAAATTGATATGAATATCTCTGATAATCGTATCAGATATTGTTAACGACGGAATGAATAAACGATGTGTTAACGACGGAATGAATAAACGATGTAAAAAGCTAGGGTACTCGTATATGTATAGATAATAGTTTCGCTTGTATAGTTGTTTTCTCTTTAGTGTCTTATGAATGTATGAATATCTCTTAATATCGTTATGTTTACACAATGTCTGTTTAATGACCTATATGTCCGTTTTATGATTATTTGTTGTGTAATTGATATTAAAATGATCCCTAGTGTGTCTTTTATTACCCTATTAGGATAATTGTTGGTGAATAGGGTAAGTAGGGCATGCTAGGGATAAGTTGTGGGCGCTATGGCGTTCGGGGAACAACTGAGTGCTCCGCCACCTGGCGGACGAATATAATATTTATAGTCCTGAAGCGGGGGACGGGGTTACGTAAATATGTCGCGCAAACCGCGCACCCCGTCCACTCGAAACCGAACGTTATAGCGTCATGATCTTATTAGATCCATCTTAGGTTAAGTTTTATCTAATAAGAATCCTATAAGAATCTTGTAAATGTATGAATATATATAAAATGTGTGTTGTACGAATAAATGATCCCCCGCGGGTAGCGGGAGGGGTACACATGTAGACAAGTAGTGGGGGAAGCCAAAATGGAATAAAAGACGGACCATTTTGGGCTTCCCGGCATTCCGATCAGCGGCACCACTCCGAACACTACAAACGGTCAACCAAGTGACTAGGACAAGTAGAACAACAAGTACCTCTGCCCCCTGCCCCGGCTCTGCTGATATTATCGAAGAGAAGAAAATAAGGCGTTATTATTGTTTCTACCGAACCGTAGAAAACCATCCTATATATACAGTCCACATCCCCCGGCGACCTATACGGTTGTAGGACAATACTGTCCTCTATCTATTAAGAGATTGTAGTTGACAAAAGTGTCCTCAACAGATATATTATGTACTTTTAATGCACTTTTTTATAGATATAAGGCGCCAGACGTACATACTGTCCACCCGGTGGTAAGAGGATACTGTCCTCCATGGACATTCGCGATGCATGTAACCGTAGTCCAGAATGACAAACGTTGGCATGCCTTATTATTATTAGATAAGTATTACCATACCTGGATATAAATCAGTCCCAAAGCTTCTTACCACACACGATCTTCCACTCTTCTCGATTATTTAAAGACTTCAATGCATGTACAAACGTAAATCCGCATATAAAAGGATCATACACGACCACCGACGACATAAAGAAGATTGCCGATAGTGGATGGTTCACTAACGGCAATCTTCTTTAAGTCGTTGATTCACGTAACCAGAGGGCGTTCCATAGTGTGTTCCTCGTGAACAGTATCCATTCAAGGACTTGTGTAGCCCATCAGTTGAAAATTTTGCAGAGATATGTGTCCTGTCCATTGGCTCTTCAGTTTGCCAGTTCTGTGAGTTATATCCGTAACTTTCTTTGTCGGATTTCATCGTTTCGAATTTAATCCCACGGAATATTACCAGTATCAAATCGTTAGTACCGGGCGCCACGTCGATCATACCAGTACCCGTGAATACAGATGTGCCGAAGGATAATGAAGTAAGTGTCGGCTGTTCATGGCGAGCGATACTCGTCGCAAACACCTTCGTCTCTGTATATACCAGCTGCGCCATCCAAGAGCCCTGTGTTATGATTTATTTTTGTGACTAGTGAAGTATTTGGCCGTGTGGTGTTGACGGGCTTTAAAATAACACCACTCCATATTCTCTTGCCTAAAAGGCGACCAAGGGATAACAAAGCCGCTACCACAAACTGCGAAGTATTTCAACTCCCTTAAATGAGTGGACTCGCCAAGTCGAGGTGGCCCGTGTGGACGACTAATTCCATTTTCATTCATATGCAAATAAGAACATGTAAAAGAAAAATTCCTCGAAATTGGTAAAAGATATTGTTTTCAATATAATTCCTGTATAAAAAGTAGGATTACTAGTAGTCGCAATTTAATTCACTTTTATGAAAGACTATTTAGTTTTAGGTAAGTAATTATATATTCTCTGTTTATATGCATGTAAAGAAAATCACCTCACTCGTGTGCTTTTCACCAATTTGAATTTGCCGCGTCACCGCTTATTGGTCGACAAGAATATTGGCTATCGACAAAGATGCCACAACTGACAGTAGTGACATTTAATTTTTATAACTACTTATTGAGAGGAGAATTTTTCCGTATTTGTTAAAATATAAAGAGACCTGAATTAAAGGCATTAAATGTTGTTTCTTTTGTCTTTACAGAGAAACGCAGTTTTGTCTTTATTTTCTATTCAAAGACCATAATATCATTATATGCATTACAATAGTTTGGCAATTACGTAGCGAAGAAATTGGGTTATAAATTTATTTAGATTTCCTTACCTCCTTACATAAGTTTCTTGGGCAGGCCCAGAAGAACAGTAAACATCCAGACCAATAGCAGAACATCGTAACAATAAGGGAAAACTTTAACAGACAGAGGAACTGAAAAAGTAATTAGACTTTTATTGATAAGTAATTTTAAGAATGAAAGTAATATATTTTCAAATAACAGATCTTGTGTTTTATACTTCAAATATTGTATTAAAAAAAAATAGATTTTCCCGCGGCTTAGAACCTGATTCAATTGCACCAATTACTCGTAGTTATATCCAGTTTTTCTCACAAAACCACTATATGTTCAAAAACTGTTTCGTGTATTTTTGAAACCGTAATTAGTGATATGCAACAGTAAAATCCAAGAAAAAATTGTCTCACTAGATTCAGAGGTTAGCTGGAATAACATATCCCAATAGACAAATATTTGTCCTAAAAGCATATAGATAATGACATTTATCTGTACCTTCATGTGGCTGTTAAAATTCATTTCCCATTTACAGATGTAGTCCCAAATATGCCACACCTGCAGTATGGGGAACAACAAAGCGATTTGTCCCGCTGCGGTCTCATCACTGCCGTCCAAGGTATCAGTGAATATAGACACAGGGAAAATGGACACTAAATCTAGATAAAAGCCGATTGTCGACATCTTCACCTCCACTATTTCTTTCAATGTTTCCTTTTTCTCGTTCTGAAATGGGTCGATTAATTACCACATGAGATGCGCCCTTGGAAGAAGCAATGATATGGAACTAACATGTAGGCTTAATCTTGCCGAAATGTGGTGATATAATTTGTGACACCATCGTCCCATAGCACAACTTTTTAATATTTTTGATGCATACGGTCACTAGCTTATTACCTTTCCAGTCAACTCGTGATTATTTATGATTGGCACAACTGGGCTAATAAGTGGAGTAAAATAAAAAAAGATAAACATACAGGATTAGGGACCTGTTTAATAGATAAATACAAGGTATCTCCGAACTAGTCCGAACCTTCCCCGAAATCTGAAACCATGACTCCGTTTATGATTCTCAGTCCATTATTTTTTTTATAAAAAGAAGGCGGCACGCGAGCATACAGTCCATTTGGTTTAAGTGGATTCTGTCGCCCATGGACATGTCAACATCAGTCCAGAATGACAAACAGAATGACACGCCCCCGGATGCCCTGCCTACCTTTGCTGATGTAGGAATGGATTTGTAGGGTTGGGAAAACGGGAATGATAAGAATGATATGAAAATGATAGAAATAAGTTTGAGTTTTTACCAAATTTTCATTCTTACAGGAAACACAAAAAGTCTATATATTTACAAATAAAAAATACATTACCTACCTACCTATATGTCAATCAACTCTGAAAAATGAGCAGAATCCATTCTGAAAGATTCGAAAACACACTGTATTTATCCATCAAACGGGTCTTAAACAACCTTAGACTTTTAGTGGCAGTTATCTTCCTTCCGATTTAAAAAAAACTAATTTGCAACACATTTAATCTGCAACTAATTAGCTAATTTGGTTTTTGAGGCGGCTAAAAAACACATTCATCAAAAAAGCCTGTTAATTTTTAAAAAATTTAATCAACAACATTCACCTTATCAAAGATCGCTGTAGTAAGTTGTAAGTATATATTTAGGACGAGTCCGACTATTACAACAGCATCCACAGCCCTTATTGAATCTGACTTGGTCACCGAGAGCACAGCATTGTAGGGACACATTATACACATGTACAGCACCATAATAAAGTGGGCAACGTCGAACACACGTGTCTGTGAATGTTTTACAAAAATTATAAGTTGAAAATCCATTTTGAAGTAAAATATTTTAAAAATATTTTCGATATCATTAACAGATCAATTGGATGATTTTCATTCTCTCACCAAATTTGTAAAGTGGGTAAATCATTTTCTAGTCGATTGATTATTGAATATTGATTATATAATGAAATAATTATTGTTACAAAGTTTTTTCCATTCGGTAATCATTTATTATGATACCATACCATATCATCAGCCTGTGTCTCTCCACTGCCTCTCCCAAGGAGCGCTACTACACACGTGGACTTCAACTCTTCTCATCCAGCCAATACTGGCAACTCCCTTGAAGTGGCCAGTCCACCTGGCCGGAGGCGGGTTAAATCAAATTGTTCAGTTGGCTTATAGAAAGTAACAAAAACCGTCATTATATTTGATATCAGATTGCAGTTTGATAGGTAAACTCAATATGGAAGAGTCAATCATATGAGGTTTAAAAACAAGTCGTATGAAGCAGATGGGTATAGGGAATACTAGTAATTGTATAAGGACAAAAATCAATTACAGAAATGTGCACTTTTCATGAATTCATTTTTAATGAGTGCATTTTAATTCATACACAAGTATGAATTAATTATTGATCCGCACACAAAAGGTATATTTTTAAACATTAAATATTCATGTTTAAATGTGTGAACGCGACAGCTAAGCAATATAGCCGTACGCTAATCCACGCTAGATCACGCCAGATCACTAGATCGGTGGAAGGGATTATTTAAAAATGTGGGTAATAAGATATAATATTACCCTACAAAATAAAAGCACCAATGTTATTGGCGCGAACAAAATGTATTTCATATTTAAAAATATTACCCGTTTTTGTGCGGATTTACGTTTGTACATGCATTGAAGCATTAAGAACATTTCAAATATTAATAAATGTTACGCTTTCAGTTTATCGAATTTCATTAATTAAACAAATCAATTCCCTCTTTTCCAAGTAAGCATAAACAACACATTTCAATTTTGATGTTTTAATTAATAATTTAAAATATCCATCGATACCTGAATATACATACACGTCATACAGCAATATTAAATATCAAATTTTTCTTGCTTTTGAAACTGCCATATTTTGTTTTTCTAAATTTTTATAATCCATATTAATATGATCTTCGAGAAATGCTAACAATACGTTTACTTTGGTGTATTATTATCTAGAATTACAGAATAGTATACACATGTTTATACGTACAAAGTCAGTATCAGGTATCAAAATCCAGGGAAAACTAGCTCGAAGACATATCGGAGGATTGTCAACCATCGTCACATTATTGACCAGTTGGTACAACTCCAAATATTCAGGCGTGAACTTTTGTTGTCGAATGTTATTGGCATCTAAACGAATAGAAAAATTATTCTAATAATAAATTTGGCGGTGTAGCGTTACCACCGCGCTATCTCTTCCCATGGGTGTAGTAAAAGGCGATTAAGGGGAAATAAAGCTGCTACTACTAGTCCTGAGGAACTACACCACCTCTAAAATAGTGGACTCGCCAACCCGCTTGACCAGCGCAGCGTAGCGTTTTAAGGCCATACATCCCTCATGCATAACACAGTGTACATAAAGAAGCTCGTGTCCAGCAGTGGAAAATAAAAAAGACTGCTTACAGAACGTGTTTAAAAAAATATATATATAATTATATATTCTATATGCTGTCGATGTCCATGTAACCTTAGCCGATCTTCAGATTGATACCAATGCTGCTGCAGCTTAATTACGAGGAAAAGGGGGAGCCGTCTTCTGTCCACTATGTCCGCTGTTCATAGTCCAAACGCGTTCGTTCTGCATGCACTATATACATTATATTTATATACAAAAGTATGTATCTACTTACCACAATATTTTTTTTTACATTCGCAACCATACGCAAGGAACACCTAATAATACTGTTGTAAAAATGAACTCGAGCTCGAGCGCAAAGTTAGCGCTAATGAACATAAAATAACTTTCATCGTTTTAAACTCAAGCTTTTAACCTCAATAGTTTTAGACCAGCGCACATAGGACCCTATTCCGTTGGGATGAAATGGCAGTACAACCAGTCGCGCTACCAAACCAAATATATAGAGCTCTATGGATGGTACCTCACTTGGTGTCCGATTGGTTGCGCCACCATTTTGGTCGCGCTGCCAGCGTCGACTCACCTCCGGATTGCTAGTGGCGTCTCCACCACGCTGATCGCGCAAACAATAAAACGTATAGCGTTATTGGGAGTCTCACTCACTCCGCAGCCAGTCTCACTGCCATATAAGTTGACGAAAGTTGCGCAACCATGACGTCCCAATGAAATAGGGCCCTAAAAACTTGGGACTATAACACTCACAAGTGTTTCAACGCTTGTGAGCTTTTCTAAAACTCGAGGTCTCGAGGCGTCGAGCGTCGAACGCTCAGCGTTCATTTTTACAACACTACCAAATATGTAGATATATTGCGTCATATCCGTTTGCGTATATACGTCATATAGGAGCCACACAATTCACATTCAGACATTAATCTAGAAAAAAGCTTTCGACTTTGCAACACTTACAGGCAGCAAGCCCTGTAAAATCCTTTGGAAAAAAACTCGTGCTAATGCAAATTATTAACTTAGCGTTGCGAGAGTGTTTTTGAACTTTAAAAATATTTTGAGTGTTAGTTAATTCCATAATATCAATGTTTCTTAACTTCTAAATTATTATTCTACAGTGCCTTTTATTTCAAAAAAACTACTTATTAAAACATCACTTTCGAGAATTTTCTTAGATTATTTAATGGAATGTTTCCTTCATAAGAATTTAAAATGGTGAAATTGTCTTTGAATGCTTATAAACGCTTTCCCGACGTGCTCAAATAAAATGGCGTGTGGCGTCTATCTGCATTATAAAAGATTGTAAAAAAATATTAATATTATCAAATCCAAGGCTCAAGAAATTTATTTTTCTAAATTTTTTCTTCTAAGTGGTAAATTTTTATTTCATGAAATCTTTATAAAAACTCGTTACCCCTATAGTACATGTGAGAATCATCCACAAACGTAGGATCTTCTTCTTCGACCCCCGCTAAGTGGTTTTTGAGCACTTTCATAGAGCGGTACCGCGTCCGAATAAGCCTTGAATCGCCTTGATCGTACTCCATGATGGCTTCCTAATAAAACATTGTAGCTACAGTTATATTGCTCGGTATAACTCCATCTGAACAACTTAATTTATTTTTATTCAATGAAGGTGGGGCAGACAAGGATATGGGATTCGGCTCTGGCATATTTCACTCACTGCCGAAACACAAAAATACAAGAAAATGAAATACAATAAAGTATATACAATAGTATATAAAGTATAAAATAAAGTGAGTAATACAGTACATTGACAGCGTCCACTTGTCCACTTGAGCGTCAACGTACTGCATTGATACAGGTGGACTGAAAGCTCGTCTCGCGTCTTCTTCCTATAAAAAAATACCATTCCCGAACATTAACCACAGAAAAACTACTCTATACTTTATTGCATGTCATAATGTTTTACAAATCGGTGAACTGAAAACCAATACCTGTCTTAGCCGTGTGCTTTTAAGTCTAGTTTGCATTATTTCTCGTATATGTGTCCGCATATAAGGGTGTTCCGCTATCGCTCGCATGAAATCAGTTCTCCGTAATACCTGAAAGCGTTATTTTGTTCAAAATAAAATAAGGACCACTTAGTTTTTTACATTTAACGTTTGACCAGTCGAGCGCGGCCCGGCGCCAATACAGTTCCTAATACAAAAGGGAATTATTGAAAAATTACACTAACTTACCTTAAGTGAAGTCTGGTTACAATTTTATGAAAGGTGATCTGAAATATAATTGTTTTAAACTTTTAAAAAATAGTAAATATCTATGCTATAATCTGATATAACTGATATTATACTATATAAAGCTATTTATTTTAGGGGTTTATTTATTCAACCTGCTTTACCGCGAGTTAGCTTGTAAGCAGGCTGTCTACAGCAGTCCTTTCCACCGGATTCTTGAATATTCAACATAGGGGTTGGATGGGTAATTATATTTCAGATTATCGTTCATAAAACTGCAACCAGGATTCACTTATAGTAAGTTTGTCTAATTTTTCAATTTTATTTCACGGTGATCTGAAATATAATTTAATAACAGTGTAAATGTTTAAAGCTAACCGTGGGGTGGGCTGCTGCGTAGAACTGTTATATGTGGTAATTATAACAATACAATGATGATTAAGAATGTTGAATAGACTTTGATTCAATAATAATTAATGTAAATTATATTATTAATAATGAATATAAATATGACTAATGTTATAATTATAAATAACATTCTGAATGTTTCACTTAAATAAATAATATGATAGACTAAATCTCAATAGTCATCCGGGATATATTATTGATTACATGTATTACAAGCATTTTTAAATAAACCCATAATTAACCCAAACTTCTAGCATCTTACTTTTGATATTGATAAAATGAAAACATATTTATCATTTTCTAATCAATCTATCAATATTAAATTAATCAGTAATTAACATTGTTTATATAGAAAACAATTGTTTCTATACATTTACGTGTTGAATAAATTAGATTGCATAATTTTAAATCATCAAATGCTTAATTATAGTTTAACCTGTATCGTTTAATATTATAGACAGGCTATATAGGTACACATAACTTTATAAGTCCATCATAAGATTTAGCTATACCGATGACCTGTCTGATCACCGAGCAAATTTCCGGATTACATTAAAAGACACATCTGAATGATGCATAGTGTGGGATATGTCCTTGCATAATCAATACCACTTTCTTCTTTCTTTGAATATGCAATTGGCTCAACTGCAAATTGGTTGTTTTTTTTTTAAACCTCATGTTCAGTTTTGCTTAATATATGATATATTCTGGAAACGTTATTATGAATCTGACCTTAATATTTTGTTAACTCATAGTATTTGCCTAGAGCTACCAAATTCATCAGTGCCTCAGCATTTGAGATGGAGGTTAGTATCAACCAGTGTTGGGTTCCCCTGTGATCATTGAACATCATTGAGAAAAGAGAGAAGTGAACCCCGAGGCTTTATTGTTGTTGATGATAATGTGTATGTAGGCAAGTAAGTAACTGATTGGTTAGAATTAAGTTTTGCACGTATCTTGTATGTTTTTTGTCGCTGACAATGGTAGACAAGTAGATAACTGGTAGATAAAAAGTATTACGCGTATTTCTTACGTTTATTGTCGGTGAAAACGGTAGACAAATAGAAAACTAATACGTGAGAAGTATTGTAGGTATCTCGTATGTTGGTAGTTGGTATCGCGTACCGAACGATTCACTGATAAACATTTTTAATTTAAACCAACATTGGTATCGCGCACCAAAGGTGATCCTCGTGTTTATGAGCCATTTCACGTTTTAAGCGTAAAATACAAGTTTTTGAGCTCTTCTATAGGTGAAATGAAAGTTGCTTTACATTTCTGAGGAAATATTTTAAATAGCTCATTTCTTTGTATTGACATTCAATGTAATACATTTCTAAATATTTCTTTATTTATCCTGTAATACTCAACCATGTTTTAGCAAAAACGCGCTTCAGAGCCGTGCTTCTTCCACTAAAATTCATTAATTCAACAAGATAAGGTACAATTATACGTAGTATATAATTCTATTGACACATAGTGTACTAATATTTCCGTACATTAACACTGTTAAAGGTGTACGCCGATTTGGCGATCGGGTGTTGGCTCAGCAATCTGGCTCTGAGAACCAGACGTTAGAGTTGCACGTCGATCGCGGTCGAAGGCCAATGTTGCAGGCCACACGCCTTAGCTTTAACGGGGGGGTGTAGGGATTCAGGCTTGCCGGTCTTGATGTTACAGGGATCTCGGCAGATCAGGTGTTGGGGTGAATACGGAAATAAAACGCCGCTTTGGTTTACATAAACACAGGGGTGCGGAGGGAGCGGCGACGGGCAGCAAGCTCACTTTTCTTCTATATGTTAATTACTACTCAAGTGCTGAGGACGAACTGGCTGCTGGCTGTTAGGCCTTTGTCTTTTTATAGGGGTTTGCTGCCCTAGCGATCCCCCCGTTCCCTGAGGAAATTTTAATGCTATTAGCTCTCCACTTTTGTACATAATATCTAGGTTACAAGTCTTATTTATCTGGGCTGGTCCTCTTATTGCACGGAGGATAAAGACTATTTTCGGTGGCGAAGTTTAGGTATTTTCCTTTTAATTTCCCTTTTTCCTTATTGTCCCTCCCCCCCTCTGTGAGTAGCAAGAGGTGTGGGAGGACCGGGGGTGCACGGCTTTTCAGTGGCGCCGATACCGGAACTACGCCACCTAGCCCGCAACTTTTTGTTCTAGAACTTATCCTAAATGAAACACACTGCGGGCGGTAGTCTTTATTTTAAACCTTATTCTAGCACCCTGACTTATAACCTAGGTATCCTAGCACATTGGAGAGCGAGAATAAGACATATAAAAACACAAGCAAATCGTACATAAAATATTATAAAATGTAAAGGTAAAGGAACAATAATATAACACATATTTAACCTTAACTAAACATTTTACATCTTACATATCAATGTTATTCATTTTATACATAGTATCGACATCTTATGATAACGTGTTATGTATGTGTTAACATTTTATTATTCCGGAGGAAGGGCACGTGAATTTCATTCTTGACCAAAATCGTGCCGCTTAAATTTTACTACTTGCGGAACTCTGTTTAGACGGCCCTCTTTTCCTCCGAAATGTGTGATGTTAGCACATGCATATTTCGCGCACTGATTCTATATTGTACACATAGGTATATAGGCACCGCACTTTCACTATTCACTTATTCTGTCGTGCACATTCTCCCGCCGTCGCAACGCTGCGAACCGACTGGTAGCACGACGACCTTCTTCGTAGGCCTGCGTAGCACGGTGCCGTTGCCCATGGTGATGTCGATGACTCGAACCTCGTTGTCCTTGCCCGGGTAGACACTGGTGACCCGGCCTCGTGGCCAAGTGTTGCGGGGCAAGTTTGGGTCGCACACGATGACTAGGTCGTTGACCTTTGGTTGTTCGCCGGTGCTGCGGGGCTCCCGCCGGTACTGGAGTAAGGGCATGTACTCCCGTACCCAGCGGTGCCAGAAGATGTCTGCGAGCCTCTGAGCGCGCCTCCAGTGATGGCGCGCGCTCAGGTCGTCCTCCGTGAATTCTCCGGGAACCGGCATGTGACAGTTTGGGCCGAGTAATATAAGATTCGGCGTGAGTGCTGTGGGTTCATCGGGGGTCACTGCCACGTGAGTGAGTGGGCGGGAGTTTATTGTCATCTCCGCCTCAGCTAGTAGTGTGCTGAGTGTTTCGTCACTTGGATGTTGTTCGTGTAGGGTGACTCGCAGGGCTTCTTTGACGGAGCGCACCATGCGCTCCCATGCACCGCCCATAAACGGTGCTGCCGGTGGGATGAACCGCCATCTAATCATGCGGTTCGTGGCCTCGTGCTGAGTAGCTTCAGCGATGGATTGGGCGAGCTCTTTGTCAGCCGCCTTGAAGCAAGTTGCGTTGTCACTCCACAGCTCTGTTGGGCATCCTCTTCTGGCTATGAATCTCCTTAGTGCTGATATAGCGGAGTCAGCGCTTAGGGAGGTCACGACCTCTAGGTGTATGGCCCGTGACGTCATACACGTAAATAGCGCCACGTATCTTTTCTCGCGGTGGCGCGCGACGGTGACTTCTATTGGACCGAAATAGTCCAACCCGGTGAATGTGAAGGGGCGTGCGTGATGGGCCAGGCGAGCTGGAGGTAAGTCTCCTGTAGCCGGACTCGTCGGCTTTATCCTTCTTATTCTGCACGCCATGCAGCTCTTGATTACATTTCTCACGGCCGGTCGGATTTTCATCACCCATAGTCGTTGGCGTAATTCATTTACGACCATTTCTATGCCTCCGTGATGAAGTTTCTCGTGGACGCGTTGAATATATAATTTCGTATAAGGGTGTTTTCCATTTAATACGGCTGGACTCGCAGATTCTGTGTGGACCCCTTCGGCCGCGTTTATACGACCCTTTATTCGTATTATGTCGTCACTATCAATGATAAGGCTAAGTGACGACAATAAATCGCCGACAGGTGGCGCTTGGTTCGCTTGTATGCGTAGCTTTTCTCTATAATAGCTATCTTGCTGCGCCGCTCGAATCCATAACTTTTCGGCCTTTACAATATGACGCGTTTGTAGGTCAATGTAGCGGCGGGTCGATGAACTCGTGGGAACTAGGTCGGTCGATGTAGGTCGAGTTTGTTTATTTTTCTTCCAGTCGGGGTCACATAATTTGTTTTCACGCGTTCGTTTATGACGTGTAGCGGTGATTAGGAATTTATTTTCCCGACTTATCTCGACGAATTGCAGCACTCTGGCTGTCGTTCTTATTAGTTTGATCCACTTGGAGAATCGCTGGACATCTGGTAGGTGCTCATGGGTCGGCTTATTATTTATTACAAAACACTTTTCTCTCTCTTCCCCAGAGCTATTTATTTTGATTTCGACTTCTGTAGGCCATTCCTCTCTAGGTAGTTGTAAGTAGGATGGGCCATTGAACCATCGATGTTTTACATTGAAGTCGCGAGGTGTCGCTCTCGTCGCGTCGTCCGCTACGTTATCCGTTGTAGGCACCCATCGCCACTCACCCTTTTTGGTGAGTGTCTCTAATTCTGCGAGTCTGTGTGCTACGAAGGTTTTGTAGGTGCGTGGTTCGGACCTTATCCACGCTAGGGCCGTACGCGAGTCGCTCCAATATACCTTTTGTGCTACTTCAAAGTCATGTTCTCTCAGTACTGTGTCGGCTAGGCGAGCTCCTAATAAGGCGGCCTGTAGCTCTAATCTGGGGATGGAGACAGGCTTTAGTGGCGTCACGCGACTCTTTGCCGCCGCTAGTGTGACGTGTACGCTTCCGTCGCTACGTACGATTCGCCAGTAGATAGCTGTAGCGTAGGCCTCTTCGCTGGCGTCGACAAACGTATGTAGCTCGTAGGTGTTTGCCGATTCGTAGTTGTAACATCGGGGAATGCGTAGACTTTCTATGTCTCTTAGTAATGATAGCCATGCGTCCCATCTTTGCCTTAATTGCTCTGGGATGGGCTCGTCCCATTTGGTACCATAGCGCCATGTGTCCTGCATAATTCTTTTAGCGGGCGTTGTCATAGGTGACAGTAGGCCTAGTGGATCGAACAGGGACATGATGATACTTAAAGCTTCCCTTTTAGTCGGTGGACGGGCGTTTTCAAGTACTTCAGGCGGTATTCTTATCTTGTTTAGGCGGAAACTTATACAATCATCTTTAGTGCTCCATAGGAGACCGAGCGTTTTTTCTGTCTCGCTCGTACCTATGGGTTTTGGGTTCGTTTCCGGGCCCGTACTGAAATCTTTTACGACATATGTGTCGTTGGATGTCCACGCTGTCAACTCGAAGCCGGCTTGTTTGTGTATAAAGTCGACTTCCTTTATTATTTTAATTGCCTTTTCAGGTGTAGGGAAACTTTGTAAGTAATCGTCCATGTAGTGGTTTCTTTCTATTGCGCACGCCGCCTCTGGGTAGATGTCGACGAACTCTTTTGCGTTTTTGTTTTTATGTGTATGGCGGTGCATGGTGATGAGCATGCGCCGAATATCACAGAGGTCATTCTATATTCTTCCGGCGGACCCTCCCGCCGGTGATCTCTCCATAAAAAACGCAGGGCATCTCTATCCTCTTCTCGGATGCTTATTTGCATAAACATTTCTTTTATATCGGCGGATACGGCATACGGATGTTGTCGGAATCGCATAATGACGCCTGGGAGGGACTGTAGTAAGTCGGGCCCCGCTAACAACATGTCGTTAAGACACAGTCCGTGTGCTTGAGCCGCCGCGTCGTGTACCATCCTGATCTTTGGTTTTGCTGGATTGATAACAGCAAAGTGCGGGAGGTACCATGTTCTATCGCCGGTCGGCGGGGCGGGGGCTCTCTCAGCGTATCCGCTTTTGAAGAGGTTGTTGACCCGTTCTTGATATTGTGTTTTTAATTGTTCGTCGCGATCTAGTTTCTTTTCTAAACTGTAGAGGCGCTTCAGTGCGTTTTGATAGTTATTGGGTATCTTTAGTTCCTTTTTTCGCCACAGTAACCCAGTTTCGAATCTGCCATCGGGGAGTCGGCGAGTCGTATTCTCTAGGATTTCTAGTGCTCGCTGCTCGGGATCGTTTTTAGGTTTTCTAGGTTCGATCCCTAATGACTCCAGTTCGAAATACCTTTTCATTATATCTTCCATTGCGTCACCCCGTGTAGTGAAGAGGTGACCGCAAAAGGTTACGGGCTTACTTTTTGATGTGTGGCATCCGTGGAGTACCCATCCCAGTCTAGTGAGGGATGCCACTGGTTGGTCGCGCCGACCTTCACGGAGGTCACGTGACACTATTAGGTCCCAGTTATCTTGACCGATAAGTATTTTCGGGGACGCGTAGTCGTACGTGAGCTCTTTCATTATCTTTTGTAGATGAGTGCAGCCTTTTACATTTTCTCTTTTTACTGATTGCGACGTAAAGTTCAGCCTTTCTACTGTTCTGGCATTTTGGATTCGGAATTCCTTGCCGCTGAACTCTCCTTGGATGCCCAAGTTGACACTTCGACTTTCTTCATGTCTTATCTCTGTCCCACTCACCCCTTGTACCCACATTGGTTGTTTGGGCCCGTCTATTCCCAATATATCGGCCAAAGATGCGTCGATAATGGTTACTGTACTCCCCTCGTCCAACAACGCGTACGTCTTTACCTTATTCTGAGGGCCCGATAGCGTGACAGGTGCTATTTTCAGGTAGGCCCGACGTTGCGTATCTAGGTTGGTAGCTACTGTTGAAGTCAGTACCTCTTCTTTTTTCTCTGGGATGTTTGACGGTTTATCCACCTTTTGGTGGTGGAGTAGGACGTGGTGTCTCATGGTACATCCGTCGCGGCCGCATGGTTTGGCGCGACACATGCTTCGTTGGTGCGTGTCTTTCAAGCACCGGAAGCAGGTATGGCTCTTCTTTGCCATTTCCCAACGCTCGTGAATGTTAGCGTTGAGAAACTGTGGGCAGTGCAACAATTGATGAGGTTGCTTGCATTGCCAACACTTTTCTTGCCGCTTTTCTTGCGGTTTGCGCTTTTCTTTCATCGTGTAAGCGCGTTCGACTTTTTTTCGTATAGGTCGCTCTCTCCCCGTCGACTCGTCGGCGATGTATTCTGGAAGGGCGTATGCGCCAAACTTATCCGCTTCTTCATTTAAGTATGTAGACATTTTCTTAAATTCGGATTCTTCAGAAAGCTCTCTCGCCGCGTAGTCTACCCATTTGCTTTTTAGGGTGGGAGTGAGCTTTTCCATCACGTTGTATAACATTTCGGGATGGTGGAGGTAATGTGGTTTCTTTAATGCTTCTATTGCAGCCACAATATTCGCTAACTTACTTGCGAATATACAAAGGTCACGTGGGTTTTCACTGACCTTAGGTAAACGCTTCACTCTTTCTAATTCTAGCCGAATGAGTGCCTCGGGCCGCCCGAATCTTCTCTCCAGTGTTTGTAGTATCACTGACGGGTTAGGCTCGCTTATTAATAGGCAACTCACGGCTTCCAAGGCGGGCCCTTTTAAACATCTTCGTAGTCGGGCCACATTCTCGGTTTTAGTGAAGCGTTCTTCTGTTTCCCTATACGCTGCTCGAAAGGCGAGCCAGCCGTGGGCGTGTCCACTGTACACGGGTAACTCCTGTACATACCGAGGTGAGTCCCTGTTCTGGCGCATAGCCTGTGAGAAGGCCGTGGCTAGTGTAGTCACGTCGATCGCCGGTGAAGATTGGTGTGAAGACGGGACCTTATTCTCATACCCGTGATTATTCAAACGGGTTCCCGCCTCACCCGGGTCTTTTGCGTACCCGGCCGATCTCTTTATACTGCCCTCTCTGTGTTCGGCTGCCTCCATGGGTTTGGGACTCTTTTCCCCCTCGGTATTTGTGATGGCTAATATCTGTTTTTGATTATGTAGCCACTGCTGGACACGCTGTGGATCTGAACCCGGTTCGTCCTCTTCACTAGATGATGATGATGGTGAATCTAGCTTTAGTCGTTCTAATTTGGCCTTTTCAAGCGCGGCTGCGGCTTGAATTTCTTTAGTTTTTAACTCGGCCTCTCTTAAGTACAACTCGGCGAGTCGCTCTTTCGCCTCTAACTCCGCGAGGAGTCTCTTGCGAGAGGGTTCGGAGCGGCGCGACCGAGTGTGGCTCGAGTGTGGGCGTATCGTGTGTTCGGAGCACTCTGGCACAGGTGATGGGTCGTCGTGGTGCGTGACTCCGTGCTTGATGTTGCGCCCGTGGTGGCCGTAGTTTCTGTTCGTGAGCTTGACGAAGCCTCTGCTCCCTCCTTGTCACTTTTGCTTCTTGTGGTCGGCATCTTCTTGATTTTCCGTATTCTAGGAGATCTTCTTGGTGATGATGACGGCTTGGAGATCGTAGTTTGAAGACTGGACGATGGTTGCGCTATCCCGACTCGAAGGACCAATTGTTAAAGGTGTACGCCGATTTGGCGATCGGGTGTTGGCTCAGCAATCTGGCTCTGAGAACCAGACGTTAGAGTTGCACGTCGATCGCGGTCGAAGGCCAATGTTGCAGGCCACACGCCTTAGCTTTAACGGGGGGGTGTAGGGATTCAGGCTTGCCGGTCTTGATGTTACAGGGATCTCGGCAGATCAGGTGTTGGGGTGAATACGGAAATAAAACGCCGCTTTGGTTTACATAAACACAGGGGTGCGGAGGGAGCGGCGACGGGCAGCAAGCTCACTTTTCTTCTATATGTTAATTACTACTCAAGTGCTGAGGACGAACTGGCTGCTGGCTGTTAGGCCTTTGTCTTTTTATAGGGGTTTGCTGCCCTAGCGATCCCCCCGTTCCCTGAGGAAATTTTAATGCTATTAGCTCTTCACTTTTGTACATAATATCTAGGTTACAAGTCTTATTTATCTGGGCTGGTCCTCTTATTGCACGGAGGATAAAGACTATTTTCGGTGGCGAAGTTTAGGTATTTTCCTTTTAATTTCCCTTTTTCCTTATTGTCCCTCCCCCCCTCTGTGAGTAGCAAGAGGTGTGGGAGGACCGGGGGTGCACGGCTTTTCAGTGGCGCCGATACCGGAACTACGCCACCTAGCCCGCAACTTTTTGTTCTAGAACTTATCCTAAATGAAACACACTGCGGGCGGTAGTCTTTATTTTAAACCTTATTCTAGCACCCTGACTTATAACCTAGGTATCCTAGCACATTGGAGAGCGAGAATAAGACATATAAAAACACAAGCAAATCGTACATAAAATATTATAAAATGTAAAGGTAAAGGAACAATAATATAACACATATTTAACCTTAACTAAACATTTTACATCTTACATATCAATGTTATTCATTTTATACATAGTATCGACATCTTATGATAACGTGTTATGTATGTGTTAACATTTTATTATTCCGGAGGAAGGGCACGTGAATTTCATTCTTGACCAAAATCGTGCCGCTTAAATTTTACTACTTGCGGAACTCTGTTTAGACGGCCCTCTTTTCCTCCGAAATGTGTGATGTTAGCACATGCATATTTCGCGCACTGATTCTATATTGTACACATAGGTATATAGGCACCGCACTTTCACTATTCACTTATTCTGTCGTGCACAAACACAAATCACGAAAAAAAATAGAATAATGTGAGTCGACGTAAAATACCTGGCATTTAACTGCAATTTTTTATCATTTATTAAAGAATTTTTTTAATTATACTTAGAATAAAATCAATTTTGTACCAAATTAAAACGCAAAATTTAGGTATTTTTATAAATTATGATTTATTATATATATTTTTGAATATCGCAAAACTGCTCTAATTGCTCTATTATGGTATATTTGGGGATTTTCGCGTCGGCCATTAATATGGCGCGAACGCTCATCGAGCTAAGAGCTAAGAAGAGCTATGTCAGTTTCACCGCGCTCCGATCGCATGCGTCTACGAAACATTATACAAGGATTGCAACGTCTTGATCAATTGAGTTTTTTATTGTTTTGTTTAGTTGACATACTAAAATATTATAGTAGTTGGTATTATTTGGTAATATTATTTGGTATCGACCACATTTTAGTTGAGGGATTTAAAAGGTCGCTTCCGGATCATGGGGTCATTTTTCATAAATTTGTAGCTGATGGCGATGCTAGTACATATAAAAAAATTTTGGACGCTCGACCATACGGTGATTTAGTAGTTGAAAAGATCGAATGCAAAAACCATCTTTTGCGGAATTACTGCAACGCTTTGGTGAAGCTGTCTCAGGACACCAAGTTTCCACCTGAATAGCGGAAATTTGTAAAAGAACGGTATTTGCGTTTGCGAACCGGAGTAACTTGCGCGATTAAATACTGGGGTAGTCAAAATTTAATTATCGACCAAAAAATTAAAACACTGAGTAATGCTAATGACATCCTGAATGGTCCACAACACGTATTTGGCAACCACGAAAATTGTCACGATTATTTTTGTAAACCTGAAAAACGGCGTTCTGAGCCCATTGGTCTTATAGAGCAATTAGACGCTTGCGGACTAATGCGTACAATTCAAAATTTAAGCCAAAAATTATCCTACCACTCGCGTAGTTTGATACATAACGCAACAAGTATTAATTTAGTTGAAAGCTATAATTCAATATAATTCAGGTAGCCAAATATGTTGGGGGTAAGCGAATAAATTTTGCCCTGCGCCGTTCTTATGCAGGCCGTTGTGCTGCTGGAGTTGTGTCATTTAATACAGGAACCCTTCACACAACTACTTATCAAGTTGTTTTCGGAACGGAGCCCAGCACTGCTATCCAACATTTGGAGCAAGTCCGTCGGCAAAAAGTGCGGAAAGCCAAACCTCATACATTTAAGAAAAAGGTTTCGGTTCTTGTATCAAATGATGCCCACTATGGGGAAAATGCACAGAAACCTGACATGAGTCCAAGTATGTTTGATACTGCGAAAAACACCTTTTTGCATGATCTGAGGTTGTCTTGCGCCGAACGAGAGGAGCTTGAAAGATCGACTGTTTTACAAAGGAACAGCGCTGAGTGGATGGGCAGGAGGAGAAAATTACTCACCTCATCATCATTTGGAGAAGTTTGCAAAAAACGAGAAAGTACAAGCTGTGCTTCACTCGTCAAAAAAAATATTTATGGTAGTAATCTCTCCTCTAACGTTTTCTAACGGCGCGGCTATAGTAATGTAAGTCGATTATTTAAAATTAGAAACATAATATTGTGAATCTAAGCGCAAAATCTATATATGTATATTAATTATCAATTATTTTTATCAAAATTAATGTATCTTTTTTCTTTGTTTTTTTATGTACATATTATTTAGCAAAACAATTTTTTATGTATTTGCTAAATGTACCTCTGTAAAATAATTATCACAAACCTATATGAAAATAAGATTTTTTAATAAAAAATACATTTGGAAATATTAAGATTTGTATTATTTTATTTTATTGATTAATTTGTTTAAACTACAATTACAAAATACTAATCACTGTATTTCAGTATCAAACATGTATTTAGACATAATAATATCGTTCACAATTGGTGTCGCGGAACCACTGGGCAACCTAAAGATGTGTGTGTGAGCGCGCAGACGCTGTGTGCGTAGCGTTAAAAACCTAAAGTGGACACTGTCCGTTCGCTTATACGACCCTTAAATGCAGTGCTAGCTCTGATTATAAAACTATTTTTCTGTTACACGAAGAACACTTTATATGTCAAACTTGCAGGCGTAAATGGTTTTCTTCATAAGGTCTTAGTTTTTAAAACAATTTCTTGTTACTAAACATTGGTATTTCAAAAGAATAAAAGATTTATATACAAATACACACAAAGTATACGATGCCGGTCAACCGTGTGAAAAGGGAGTGTCAAATCACAGGTTGTCAGGTTATAGCATAGATATTTACTATGTTTTTTAAAATGGCTCTAAACAAATTGCGATATCGATAACTAATGAAGAGGAGACTACACTGTTATTTAATTATATTTCAGATCACTGTGATGTCAAAGCCATTATTAAAGGTTTAAAGTCATATATGTAGTTTGATAGATTGCTTAACTATTATGTATGTCAACATTCAGTTCTAATCAGAATTAAATGCAGCACAGAATATTAGTCACCTGTAGTTCGACGTATGTGGCTGCAGCAACGGTAACTTTGGATGGAATCGACAAGAACAGACTCAATTCTCCCAGCACCTGAAATTTGTAAGACCATATATTTTACCATCAATTATTATTTTGACAACGTTATAATTCTTCATATGCTTCATATACTATTTATTAAATGAAAAGTATATACTTATTTTGTAAATGAACAATGTATAAAACTGTGTCAAAATTTTTACATATTTTTAGTATTGGGATATTTTTGCTAACGGTATGTCATTTACGTACCTATTTATTTTGAAGTAAATAACTGAAACTAAACTGTTACAAAATTCTCATTAGCGATATTTCGTCCAGTGATAAATGTTAATAAAATTGATATCTAATATGTAGTGACAAATCGGAACAACAAACCAAATGGACCTAATCCAAAACTTCAAGATTAATCAGATGATAGTAGATTGCTCTTTTCAAGAAATATTTATTAATTATTAGTTAAAATTAACAATGTTTTTCGAAACAGAATTGAAACTAAATTAAATTTGAGCTTAACTATTGATTGATATGAACAAAGAATAAAACAGGAATGTTAAAGGATGACAGGTCGGCTGTCCCATATCAAAACCAAGTAAATATTTTTAACAAATTTTACAAGACAGCCCAAAAACATTCAAATTTTTTTTTCTAAATTTGTTCCTTACTACGTTTCGGTATGGGGCAGTCGAAATATATACGATGTGTAAAAACTACATTAAGTGGTACGATACTTAAATAGAAAATTAGTAAAATTAATTAGTACAATTTTAGTAAAGAATTAATAACGAATGTATCTAATAACTAAAAGTTCTATAACTAAGTGTATCACTTAGTATCGTAAGTAAGGTCTGTTATATGAATAAACGAGATTGCTTTTTATATACATACTCGTACGTGGGAAGGGCCATTCCCTCCTAGCTAAAAGGAAACTTGTCTAGAACTGTGGTGTCAAAACATCTCGACCTATAAACGTGAGACGGCTGAGATTGAAATAAGTTGAAGGACTCTCCCTTGAGTGGTTCCAGCGAAATGGGTCAACATTATCCACACGTGGAAAAAAGTGTGTCTCGGTGTCATTATGATCTTTTTTATATATAAATACACGTAGGAGCGTTATTAAACATTTTTGTTATGTTGCAATGTCCATTCATCTGTCTGTCAGATATTTAGAGCTCGAAAACAAATTTTACGAAATATCAAACTATCTACAGCAACAAAAATAAAATTATCTATATTATGTGCATACATGTAAAGATACATGTATACATGTATACATGTATGCATGTATACATGTATACATGTATAGATATAATTAAAAATTTAAGGATGTTACAAACAAATATTTATTTGATTTTCAAAAGTGATGAGAAATTTTAGAAAATTTTTAAAGAATTTGAGAAGTTTAGAAAATCCAGGCAGTTACTTAGACACGTATCTATTTCTGCCGATAAACCCGATCCTATAAAAATCCTTATAAATATTAATGTTTATTCGAAATTTAGATAGTTTGTGATTGGCTTTGTGTCTCTGAGTATAAGGACACAAGTAATCCTAGTGCGGACCATTAAGTTTTTTTTTTGTCTTAAGGCATTCTCTGCCAGCCAACTTTTGGTTTGTATAAAGGCTCATTGAGAGGTGCGATGAAAGCTATAAATATTAAGTTAAACGATAATTAATATTTATTTTACACAACTACTTATAATGGATAACATATTATCACAACTACATACCATATGTATGTACAACATGTCACCGAAGTAACGCAAAACTTGAAACATATCAACCAATTTAAAATATGTATATAGAACTGTTGTAGCGAAAAATAAAATTATTTTAAGGAATAAATCAAAAGTTACGAACATGTAAGTAAGGTTTAGTTATTCTGTGTAAAACGGTCGTGGCGCTCATTACTCGGACCGGGAGTATAGGCGGCACGCGATCGCGGCTCGGACGACTCTTGAGAAATGAGACCTATTGTAGATTCTGTTAGAATCGATTCTGCCCTCGATAGTGAACAACCTAGCAGCTTTTGCGTTATCTCCGTGCCACGTTGCATATATAACGACAATTATAGTGTCATTTGTCTAACTTATAAACTAATACTGTGATGTCAAAATTTTAAACAGTTTATCATTTTCATGTAAAATAACTTATACATACTGTTCCTTTTTTAAAAGCGATTATAGGACTCTCGTCATCCTCATCTGACAACATTTCGATCACTCCTCGTTTGACACAAATCATGCCCCATTTCACTATGTCCTGGGTCCAAATCTTCTGTCCAGCGAGGAATAGCTCGTGCCTCATCAACAGTGACAACTGACGAAGGAAAGCCTCACCTGAAACAACGCAACGTCGACGTCTGATGGTAACACATCGGCAGCCAATTGCTAAATTACATAACTATCGATTTCTAATTAAACCTGTAATTATTTATAATTATAATTTATTTACAGTGCATAAAGCGATTCAAAATTCAATATTAAATGATCGAGTAAAGAGATAAAAAAAGTATTTTTGTATTTATAGAATAAAATTATAAATCAAAGCAATATGGTTGTAGAGTTGTATTTTTAATTTATATGTATTCTGTATTGCTTCACAATGGAAATAAATGTTGAAATCATCCATATTTCATAGAATACTATGTGTATGTACCTGTCGAACTCACTATAGCCAAGTATTAGACGACAGTTTCCAGAATATTGTTATACGAGTATTATGTGTATGTATTATGTATATTTGCACGAAACATAATAATATACTAATGTTTTTATTCACGTCAAGGTTAGAAATCAACGAATTAAAAACAAACTCACCGGCATCTCTAAACAATAAACTTTTATGAAAATAGCCCACGTTAATGTCAAAGATCAACTCCATCCGTAACGGCAGCGGCAGTTGTTGGATGTATTCCGAATTTAACACTCCGTCTTTCATGTTCCATAGTTTCTTTTTGTATTTTTCAGCTTGCTCTACTAAAGAGGGTGGCGCACCGCGGAGTTTCAGGTAACTCAGCATATGATGGTACTACAAATTTGAATAATTCATTTAAGTTAACTTGTTTTTATAGAGGAGGTGGCAAACGGGTGGACGGCCCACGAAATCGTAAGTGGTCACCGTCACCCATGAACACCTGCAACACTAGAGTGATGCGGGTGATGGTACCCACCTTACAGAATCTTATTTACAACCCTTTTGAAGAGCACTTTGTCGTAACTAAGTGGGAATAGCTCAGTAAGCGGTACATAATAACGTACATAACGTTTTAAAACTAATTAAAGTAGGTACAGTGAAATCAACGAGATACGAGCTTTGCGTTTGTGTGATTCCACACCGATAGTGTACAGTGCGAACCATTTCGACAATCTGATTGGACAATTCGGCACCCACTCACACAGATGCAAAGCTCATGTCTCGCTGATTTCACTGTAAAATTTTGTAGGCAATATTGCGTCATTTCTAATTTTCTTTAATTGTCTTGATTCACTTCGATTTCCCAGGGTCATGGTAAATAGAGATTTAATTAGAGGCGGCAGTAAATGAATGTTTATTTAACCATGGGATCGAACTTGCAAAGGCTCTATTGACTGGACTGATAAAATTGGTCTATCGACTAAGATTTTTTTTCAACTATAACTCTTATTTGCTTACCCGTTCAATGAATATATCCCGTCTTGCATTTGTGACCACCAAATCCCACGTTAGAATGCCGATAAACCGATAACGTATCACGATGCATCCGAACAACATCAAGCAAGAAGTCAACCATTTGTCTAAGCCATTCTGTAAATACGTACTCGAATTATCTATACATATATCTATGCATATAATAAAACAGTTAAAGGGTTGAGTTTGTAAATTGACTTAATTTTTTAAAAATGCGGCGGGTGACTAAAGTCGACTGTGAAAATGATGAATCGCAGTTCGCCACATGAACGTATATGTATTGTGTCCGCATTGCGCTACTCCGACGCCGCATCATCGTGCGCATCGTTTGGTTGATAGTTTCAACGATGAATAAAACTAATATTGTGCAGTTTTGAGAATCTTATGAAAAACATCCATGTTTATGGAACCCAAGGGAACAAGACTATAGAAATAATAACTACAGTTTAGCGGCTTTTAAATCTTTGTTCTACAAGCAATCTTTGAGAAGTCAAGAATTATTTCGAAACCAACACATAGCACATCTGGACTGCTCAACATTTTCAGACAAAATTAACTAGTCGCATGCGATATTTATCGACCTAAAATGAAATGGCTGTGCGGCAAATCGCTCTACACGATGTACGATGGGGCGACTAGCGACACGGCGAAAATCGACCCATGTAAAATCCCCCATAATTCAGCAGTCGCTCAGTGAAACGATAGTAGATTTCTGAGGACAGAAGAGGACTCCTTGAAAGCACACGAAAAACGCAGTCCCACGCTTATATTTCATTATCACGAATACGCATGAAAAATACTTTGAAATTTATTAAACCTTAAACCACAAATCGCCTAAATACACAATTTTTACAATAATCAAACAAAAACTCAACTTCACTCCTCGAGTTCCCGCCAAAAGTGCATTTTTATGTTATAGATGGTCATAGTTTTAATTGACACACCAAAACCAGTCAGTTTTCCATAGCTAAAAACTCTTTGTTGCAAAACTTTCTGAGAAACCTGGTATTTATACTTATAAATATATTATAGTAATTGAAATTAAAATTACGGTATAGGTATTTTCTCTAAAATAAATAGTACTAATTCTAACTTAAACTAATAAAGTCTTTAGGTACATTAGCAGGAGGGCGATCTCTAAAAATTGTCTGTCAAGAATTCACCAATGGAATATTTTTTTTTTTTGATATTAATCTTTTATTTTGTCGTTAAGTGATTTATCTTTGTCTTCGTTTTTTTTAATATTATTTGGAATTTTGTTATATATTTGTATTAATCTATAGTTAAATGGTAAGATCTACTTGTCTGCTTATATGAGATGTACGCCACTGAAATATTCGTAAACTATTTTTATTACGTAGAGTTCAATTGACGTCTTTTGAGGTGTCAATTTTTTCCGTCTTTATAATTTTAACCGATGTCGTAAATTGACATACATACTCGTAATACAGACAATGTTTGTCGACTTTTTATGTTGTAAATCGGGTCTTAGAATATAAAACGTGAAAGTTTAAAAGTTATAATGTATAACTACTAATGGTAATGCACGGATAGATATTACATAAAATTGGATTATAGTTTTATGGACAACCCAATATTTTAAGAAGTGTGAGAGAATTAGGTACGGTTTTTATTTGATACGATTTTATTATATTGTAGAAGATGAAGGCGGTTTATAATGGAAGAGATTTTAAAGACCTCTTCCAAGGCTCGCTATCACAGAAATCGTCCACTCTTCTTTTCCAAGTTGGTTCATCCACCTGACTATTCTACTTCTGTTTATACATAGACGACATTCTACAATTGTTAATTATACTTATTATTGAAAAAATAATTTATCTCGCGCAACGCTTCATCCTCACAACCCAACCTGGTAATGCCGCCAGTATATTGAGTACTATAGCAATATAATGTAAAAGCTGTAAATAGATCTGTAAGCTGTTACAGGGCCGGCAGCGCACCCGCATACCCTCTGGTGTTGCAGATGTCCATGGCCGGCGGTAGCCACATACCATCACGTGAACCACATGCCCATCTGCCATCTTCACCGTATCTTATCACAGGGATTAAAGTTATAGAAATAAATTAAACTGTGGTAAACTCAATACATAGATATATATAGGTCGCATGCACAATATTACAGGTTGGCACATTGAGCACTTTGAATAATAATGGACTCCACTTAAATACTACATTTATTATTATTAGTTATTATGTACATTTTATATTTTAGGTTAGTTTTAAATCACCGTCACCGCCACCAATTCTTTTATTTTCCACAGCTGGACATGGGACACAAGATAATGTGGATGAAGCTTAAGTATGTAGCCTTATAACGCCACTCTGGTTAAGCAGGTTGGCGAATCCCACTCTTTTAGAGGTGGTGTAATTCCTCAGTGTTTGTGGTAGTGGTTATGTTATCCCTTAGTCGCCTTTTACACCACCCACGTGAAGGGATGGGCCGGCGCTATTCCAAAGCCGGCCCACACCACACAGCCACTTTATATAACTTACATTCCATAACGTACTCTGCATTTGTTATGACTGTCTCGTGACGTTGTGTTGGAGCTGACGCGATAAAAAAGACTTTGTTAACTTTTAGTATTAGGTCTTAGTTTGTACGTATAATGTAATGTTTCGTTTTGTTCAAAACTATTTTTAAGTATTTACTTACCAAAGGGAAACTATCTCCAAATGTTATATTGAAAAGACGACACGCACAATAGTACCAACAGGATATGTAGCTGTTAACAAAGTTGTATTGTTAAATCCTTTAATACAGTATAATTTTAATTAAATTAATTAAATGCACAGCGCGCAAAACGACTTTTAAAACAAAGCGATCGGATTATGCAATAGTAACAGAGGGTCATTGATTTTTCAAAATATCTTCAATATATAATGCTTACTTGTTAAATTTCAATTGTTCGGCGCTAACGTGCGTACTGAAGCTCGGCTTGGGCCATGGTCTTTTATCGTGAATCTTACGGTGGGAATCGTACCAGAAACATGTGGCTGCGTGCAATATCAACAATACACATATAACGTGTTCAATTAAATAAAATAACCTCCGAGATCCATGCACCTGAAAATAATTATCATCATATACTTATATATTACAATAACTTTAATGGGAATATATACTAATACATTAGAATAGATCGTTCGAACGATTATAGATCCCTTTGAACTTGTTATCGGGAAGGAGGGTGCATGCGTAGGTGGAAAGTGCATGCTGCATCCCACAGCCGTTAGGCACACTAGACTGACCACGTTACCCCTCTCTCACAGAAGACCGCCTTGAAATGTACTGCATTACCTACTTTATCGTATGTCCCCAATATACGTATGTGTTTCGGTAGAAGGTGAGATATACCAGAACCCATTCTCATCCTGTGCTATCCTATCCCTCCCCATTTTCTCAATTATTCCTTAATCTGCCAACGTTTGTCATTCTGGACTGATGTTGACATAAATCGCATATATCTATGAACAACAGTATCCACTTAACATCAGGTGGGCGGTATGATTGTCTGCCGCCTTTTTCAATCCCACAGCCCATTCGTATCCCATCCCATCCCATCCTGTTCCATTCTGTTGATAGAGTAATGAGATAAAGAAATCTTATCTCGTTACAAACTTTACTTTCCATCAATCCCCATCAATCTCAAGGGGGATTGAGAAGTGTGACGCGTGACGCGTGACGTTATATTCTCTATGTTCCATCCTTTCCAACACTATTCCAAATTCACTCCTGAATTTCGAAAGATAGACAGGAATGGGATATGGCACGTATCGCGGATGTCGCAGGGGGACAATATTCACTTACTACCAAGTGGTATGTCTCCTTGTCTGCCACCTTCTTCTATGTTAATAGAGTATTAGCCAACGGAGTAAACGCCAATCGCTGAGTATTTTACTAAATAATATTACAACGGATTGCTACTGCAGTCACTACATATCGAAGCTCACTTACCAATTCATTAATTATTGCCATGAAATAGAACAGTCTGTATATACGAACTATATTCAGCCACATGCCTATAAAGATAATTGCTTCGTAATGTTCCCTATTATGAACTGGAAAAAAATGAAATATGTTTCAACTGCATCACATAAATTAATAATAGTGATGTAAGTAATTAACCTCAGTTATATTATTTACATCACTATGTAATATTGATTCTGTATTTGACCTGGTTATCTGTTTTCTTCTTATACCCAAAGGTTGCCTGGAAGAGACACCGCTTTGGCGATAAGGCCGCCTGCTTTACTTTTCGTATTAGTTACTTAAATTGTCTTGTTGCAACGTGTTGATGTACAATAAAGATTATTTATCTATATATATATATATATTTAAACTTTAGTCAACTTTAGTGCACAAAACAAATATTGTACAAAAGGCGGACTTAATGTCTAGTGGCATTCTGTGCCAGTCAACCTTTGGCTAAACAGAAATATGAAGGACGGTGCATCGTGCAATCATTAAAAATGACTACTAACAGTACCTATAATACAATACACATATAATACCTAGGTACAATATACCTACGTTGGTGACACTGAAAGTTTTTAGAATCTCAAAAATTAAATTAGATATAAAGGTGGAAGTTGTTTTATTGTGTTTCGAAGTATTCTCCGCGACAATTGGTACACTTTTTCATGCGATGAAACCACTGTGTGAAGTATTCAACCCACCCTTCTTTAGGCACCTCTTAAACAGCCGTTTGCCTGTTACTGGCTCTTTTGCATTCATAAAACGTATTTCTCTGAGTTTATGCTTAATTTTAGGAATACATAAAAATCAGAGGGCGCAAGGTCGGGACTGTATGACGGATGACCCATTAACTCTACATTTACAGTATGTGCTCAAAAATTGCTTCGTTTGTCTGGCGGAGTGAACTGGGGCATTGTCGTGATGAAGGATCATTCTGCTTCGTGGACGTCGTTCTTTATTTTTTTCCAAAACAGAAGGCAAACAGCTGTTCACATACCAGTCTGCAGTTACTGTACTTTTATTATCTAACGTTATAGTAGCAAAGTGGCCCGATCTGCCAAAGTTGGAGGCAATCATCTTCCTTTCAGCACTCCGTCCTTTCTTTACTTTCGTCGAGAACTCTTCTAAAGGAAATACTCATAGCACTAGGAGTTGTAGTAGGAGCTCATAGCTCTTCCAGTCCCGACGAAGTAGGAGTCGCTCAGTAAAGTAATAGTAAGTTTACTGAGAACAGAGTTGGACTGGAAGAACACGAAAAATGCAGTCCCATGGTTTTACTTAATTATTACAAACATTATGAACTAACACTAGGCACTTTGAAGTTTAATAAACTGGCAGTATTAATCCACAATTCCCATAATACACAATTTTTACAATATACAATCAAAAACTCTACTTTTCAGGTTCCCCCGCCAAAAGGTCCGACAGCTTTGAAAATTTAATGGAGTTTGACAAACAAAGAGTTCCATTTTAAAAATTCTAATTTGTTTTTTTTTTCATTCGTATTGTACAGTAACCAGTTCTAAGAAATTTTAGTTTGACCTATCATATCTATATTAAAGCTTTGCGCCGATTTTGGAATTACAGGAGAAAAGCCGATAAACATGGTTTATCGAAGCCGGACAAAACTGGTTGATAGTTAGAATCTCTAAATAAATTTAAATTGAGCAAAATAAACGCTGCCGTTATAATGAAGGCTTAGTAAAAGCCTTATTATTTACCATTTTAGGCGTTAATTTGAGACGACAGCCACCTATATTTGATTGTGTCGCCTCATGTCGCTGATGCAATAGTGCATGAAGGCAAATGTGAGTTTAACTTTACATTAATTCTAAATGGCATTTTTTTTTGTCAATTGTGTAGTTAAACATTGCTGTCGATATAGTAAATATTAAATACAGATTATTAAACATCGCTTTAAGGAATAAAAATTCAGTTTTTTTTTCATAAGATTAGTTGCAATATTGTTAATAATAAAATTAAAATTGTGATTTGTAATAAATATTTAAAACTAATTGTTTACCTAAAAATTAAAAAAATTCGCCCTGAGAAATTAATTACAAAAAATTATGTGTATTTTTCTTTTATTATACCTAATTAAAGCATAAATGTTATTTAAGATTTTTATATGAGAAAACTCAAAAGTAATTTCTAATAAATAATAATCAATCAAAATGACACGCGTATCACTTACGGAAATAAGTCCAATATTATATATGTTTAATTTGTATATCCTGAAATTTAATCAATGTTATAAAATTTGCACGCGGACAACGGGCGAGTGGCAAGTTGCAGCGATACTCCATGATATTATTTATATTTATTACAATATCCACCTGTAGCTGGCAATAGAGATATTTGAAGTTTCAAGTTTTGACATAATAATTCATTAACAGGGCTGCACGCGGTACACAAACCGACTCTTATTTGTATACACTTTGGATTTTTACCCTTTAAAGAGAAAAGCCGAGGCGGCAAGTTGTCAATATTTTTCATAACTCGTGTAAAAATATGACATAACATACGAGGGTGAAAAGAAGTTTTAGTATTGTAAGTTTTTAGAACCGGCCAGATAGAAATATTTTTTAATAATTTTAAGTCGAATATTTTACTCGAGAGGTTGGCATAGTTCCGAACCGCCAGAATTCCTTACAAAACTGCTTCGCACGATGGGACCTACATATATCGATAGGGGATGCATAGACAAACAAAAAATGGTATATAATATTACGTCGTAAAGTGTCACATTAGAGAGATATGACCTTAGCAAATCTTACCTTAGTGGAAAGTGGAGTCAATGAAGTTTAAAAATTGTCAGAAATTCTTAATCCTCAAGAATCGACAAACCCATAATCTAAAAACGGATGCGATCTTGATGCCTTTTTTTTCTATGTTTGACCAAAGAATATCTATGAACATATGTATTCTAAAATCATGGAAATGGTCTCATTCGAGACGTAAAGTTTGGGACTAGATAGTAAGTATGTACTTACAATGTGATCTCCCCGTATTTACGAGTCCGTATGTCGCAGGCGCGGGCATTTCCGCCAATTCTGTTTATAATTATTACATTTATAAATAATACATCCTTCAATTTGTTCATTACTTAAATATGATGGTTAGTACTGACTTATATTTCGATGTTAAACACAAATGTGTTTAACCCATTTCAGTTGTATTACATTTTTGCTGGAACCTAAATTTGGTCTTCTTATATAACATTATTTTTCAAAATAAAAAATGGTTTAATTTTTTATAAAAATGTTTAGAAATAGTGTTTTTAAGATTTGGGTAAATATTCAAGTATTTTTTTTTTATCTTTTTAGTATAAAGGCCCATCCAATGTATATTTATTCGAGAAATTCTATTATTACGCGTACGACATACGAGTACATTTATTACGTGTACAGTATACGAGTACATTTTATTTACGAATCTACCAGAAATAATAAATCGCTACTAAAATATGCCATAAAACATAATATTTTTTTCTTTCTATACGCATACGCGTGGGGCAACTTTTCGCGGCATACAACACATCATAGTTTCATATGTACACTACAGAGTGACAACAAAAATTGCCATTCAAAATTAATGCTTAAAGTTGCTTTAAAACTTATCTATTTTGCCAGTTGCCTGGACTGTTTTGATATAGAAAGAATAGCTCCTATGTGCAATTGTTAAATTCTCCGGTGATTGGAATCTCCAGGGAAAAAATCGGTTTTCAAAATTGCCATACATGTTAATAAACCAATTTATTAAAAAAACTTACATATTCGAGATAACGGCAGTAAGGTAAGGACGTCAAAAATTATTATAAACCAACTCCTTCTGTAAATTCTCACGTGCTGTCGAACCAAAGGCCACGAAGCATGAAGAATGTGTAGAAAGACATCGCCAAGGAACAAGATCTCACAAATGATGAATGTTATATCCACGAGTAGGTGTTTAGTTTTCCAAAAATGAGCGATGAGGAGGCACATAATGTAGTTGTATATTACCGTTAACATTATTATCGACTGCAATAAAACAAAATGTATGTATTACTTGAATATGTTCCCCGGTAATGGCTGGATGAGAAGAAACGAGGATCGTGGCTGGTGATGAGCTTTGGGAGGGGCTTATACCCAGCAGTGGAGAGACATAAGCCGGTAGAATAGACTAGATAACACATCAAACGTTCTTCTGAAAGAAACCTGGTTGGTAACTTCAGTGGCGGAGGGGTGAAACAAATGAGGACGAGTTAATTATAAAGTCAAATTTGAAACTTAAGTACTACGTGATCAGAATGTTCCATTTATAAAACACATATGAATTAAAAAATTTGAGAGTTACTGAACATACAACACTATTAGACTCCAGTGTGCCTGCCGTAAAGTGCTTGTATAACATATCTAGTATGCATTCTCAAATCGATGGGTATGAGTAACGTTCACACGTATATATAGGTAGAATAGGTACCCTACATGACAAAAAGTTACTATAACTTGTTCCAGCTTTTGAGCGGCACAACTCTTCCACTCCGCTGCGGCTGCTCCAAACGCCACGCATATGTTCTTTCATCCTCTATTGAATCTAAGATCCATTCAATACAAATCTTCACTATATTTTTGTTATCCTTATTTAGAAAACAAGTATTTTCTCGATTTGTTTGAAAAAAAATTTTTTGGGGAAAAACATCAATAATTATTTTTAAGAAAAAAATACATGTCTGTGTTACGTTCTGCTAGATAAACATCTGCTAGGTGAGACAGTAAAGAAAAAAAATATTTAAACAATTACGAACGTTTACTTATGCTTAATTTTAACGTTTATGAATCGAGAATTTTATTTTTTTTCGTTATTCATAAAAAGTAAGTATTAATTTAATATTTCAAATAACAGTACTCGGGGTATTTACATTTCAAGTTTCGAAAAACCTGCCTGTAAAGTTTTAATAACGTGTTTTAAACCAGATTAATGGGCGATCGAAGTTAGTCGTCAGTAGCAAAACTAATAATTTACTGAATGTTTCTAATATTTCCAAGTGTATAATTTAAAAAAATATATTCTAAATATTCAATAAATCTTTTCAAGGGTGAAATTACAGTTTCAAATTACAATAAGTTAAAGTTTCAGTTAAAAGTCAAAGTCAAATAAAGCTTCAAATTACAAATTACGATTAACCTGTATGTACGTGCAACAAACCATATTGTTTATACATAGTTGGATTACCCGCACATCGTTTCTCGTTCTTGGTGAGAACGCAGCCTTAGTCATAGGAGCAGAAAAAAAGCGCAACAAATTGTTGTTGCCTACTAACCTTCCACCATATATTCCATGGCGCCATCAATACGGCAATCGTTATTTTTTCGAAGTGCCCTTCGAACAAGAATTGGCCCCTGTGTCTTACCACTGATTTCTTTGGCAATCGAGGTGGATTTAAAGTCAGTCTACTAGCTTGACTTCTTACGTTCCCGGATATTTTTCTGCAAGTAAATTAAGGAAGGTAAATAATGTAAAAGGTTTTTACCTTTTACATGATGCTTAATAAAAAACTTCATGGTATAAATGGGGCCCTAACAGTAAAACCCTATAATAGTTGAGTCATGCCCGCTCTCATGTACACCTTTGGCATGCTCAGACCATAATTTGGTCTGAAAAAATCCCTACACCCTGGAAAGAAAAAATCACTCAATCATGTCTCTCCACAGGATGCACCACCTAGGCCTTGTACCTCGGCCGACTGTGCTTCCGCCGGTGCTTATGTCGTCTCTCCTTTATATATTTTTGAGATAAGTACTTCTAACTCATTTTCCCGGTACTTTAGGGTTTTGTTGTAATAATAAAAATTAAAACTTATGTTAAAAGGGTTTATGTTTACCTGTGAAATTGCCGTTTTATATGGCAAAAATCAAATATATTTCTTTTGTATCAAATCTATATATATAGTTAATAGAAGTATTGTCCATTATTATCAATGCACTTTTATCATTTTAATGGCAGTTGATTGATACCTCTGCTATAAAACTCCTGGGGACGTGAATCAATGAATTCTCTGAAGGCGTTTTTACTGCCTCATGTTTTTCCCTTTAAAAAGGTATCCGAATTCCGGAAAAAAATTAAAATCAGTAATGGCGAGGTCTGCCAAGTACGGTTGGTGATAAAGAGTTTCAAGTCCAAGCTCCTGTAACTTTAAGACTATCGTGCTGTGTTTGGGCGAGCGTTATCATATAGAAGCAGTGGACTACACTGATTGACCAAACTCGGTTGTTTGACAGCGAGATTATCCATCATCGTTTATAATTCTTCACAGTTCTTAATCTCTTCATTTTTGTGCCGGTTCATTAAAGTAAAGCAAACTTCGACGCGTATTTGTGTTCGATGCGTGACTTTCATTAAGCTCATTACGGTACCCACATTCCGAGCTTCTTCACTTTCCCGATTTGATGCAAATGAATCAATATCGATTTGTCACTTACCAACTCCACCCTTTTACGGTTTTATTATGTGTATAAATAAATACTAGGTTTTTTAATTATTTTACAAAACTACAGGACCTATATTTGTATTGACCTAATAAACCGACAAAATGACAAGGAACAGTGTGCTAGTAACAAGTTATATAATTTTATAATACGTTATATGGTACTTATTTTAGCTATACTATATAATAAATCAATAATGCCTCGAACCTCCAAATAATTATAGAAATAATTCTTACAACACAAAAGCGCGCGTCCGCATTTGCTTGTGGTGGTGAGTGTAAATAAGCGTAAAAAGAAACCTTATTCCTTCACAATATACATTCAAATATCGTACATAGACGCGAAAGTTAGTTTTCGCGTTTTTTTTTTTTTTTTATAGATTAGTGGGCGGACGAGCAAGCGGTCCCACGTGGTGATAAGTGTTACCGCCGCCCATGGGCACCTGCAACACCAGGGGGTATGCGGGTGCGCCGCCGACCTTGCAAAATCCTATTCACAGCTCTCTTGAAGAACCCCATATCGTAGCTCAATGGAAAGACCTCTTGAGGCAGTTCGTTCCACAACCTACGGGTTCGCGGTATAAAATAATTTTTGGACCGAACAGTGCGCGACACCTCCGTATCGAGGAAATGCGGATGGACCGCACTTCTGTGACGGGAGGTGCGGTTGTAGAAACCCGAGGTGGGAATTATATTAAACAATTCTTCAGAGCATTCCCCATTGTACAGGCGGTAGAACACACAGAGAGACGCAACGTCTCTCCGAATGCTGAGGGATTCTAAACCGCCCGTGAGAGTGGGATCGTCGACAATACGAACAGCACGTCGTTGGATGGAGTCAAATGGGTCCAATTGGTATTTCGGTGCGCCGGCCCAGAGATGAGAGCAGTACTCCATATGGGGCCTCACCTGAGCTTTGTAAAGCATAAGGAGTTGCCCAGGTTTGAAGTACCGCTTCGCTCTGTTCAGCACACCGAGCTTTTTGGAGGCCATTTTGGCCTTATTTTCCAGATGACCCCTGAATTCGACTTTGCTGGAGATGTCGATACCAAGGATCCCGATACTCTCCAAGATCTTAAGAGGTATGCTCTGAAAGCGAGGTGCTACAACAAAAGGGGTTTTTTTAGCGGTGAATGCACAGACTTGCGTCTTACTGGGGTTGAAATCCACTAAGTTTAGAGAACCCCAAATCGAGACTAGATCTAAAGAGTCTTCGATTTCAGACACAAGCCTGGCGCGACTCTCTTCCACTTCGACCCGAGGGATGTTGGCGCGGCCCTTGTACAAGGCGTCTCCAGTACTGTCATCTGCATAACAACGTATGTCACCAATTTGCAACAGGTCGTTGATATGCAGAAGGAACAGAGTTGGAGACAGCACGGAGCCTTGCGGGACGCCAGCGTTAATAGACATGGTGTCGGAGCAGCTACCATCGATAACGACTCTGATGCTCCGTCCAGTCAGGAAACTGGCAACCCATTCGCATAATCCCTCGGGTATCCCGAAAGATGGTAACTTGGAAAGCAGCGATTTGTGCCATACCCGGTCAAAAGCTTTCGCAATGTCTAGGCCTACAGCCAGAGCCTCGCCTCTACTCTCAATGGCGTCAGCCCAGCGGTGTGTTAAATACGCTAAAAGATCACCAGCGGAGCGATTATGGCGAAATCCATATTGACGGTCGCTAATCAGCTGGTGATCCTCTAGGTACCCAAGGAGCTGTGTGTTTATGACACGCTCCATCACCTTGGAGAGGAGGGAGGTGATCGCTATTGGCCTGTAGTTGGCCGGGTCTGTGCGGTCACCCTTTTTAGGTAAAGGGTGAACATGAGCTACCTTCCATGTTGACGGGAAGCTTTTTGTAGAGTATGAGAGCCTAAAGAGTCGCGTAAGCACCGGGGACAACTCGGGAGCGCAAAATTTAAGCACCACTGCAGGAATACCATCAGGCCCACTCGATTTTCGGACATCAAGAGATGCTAGAGCTCGCCGGACTTCACGCTGTGTGAAACAGATTTCCGGCATGGAGCTTGTGCACCTTGAGATAGACTGTGGTGAGGCACCTCTATCGTCCAGTGTCGAGTTTGAGGCAAAGAGATAGCCCAAGAGATCGGCTTTCTCCTTCGCCCCATGGGCCAGTGACTCATCGAGTTTCCGCAGTGGAGGGAGTGACGACTGACAGAAGTTACCTTCAGCAGCCTTAGCGAGCGACCAGAAAGCCCGGCTTCCAGAAGGATAGCTAGCTAGTCGGTCGCCAATTCTGCGGATGTGCTCATTCTTTGCTCTGACAATGATCTTCTTACTGCACCTCGAGGTAGCGTTAAATTTCTTCCTCAAGTCGGAGGTATTCGGATCTTCGGACACCTGTGCTCTGGCCCAGGCCCTGTATGCGGCCCGTTTATTACGACGGGCCTCTCTGCAGGACTGATTGAACCATGGTTGGCTCCGTCCGCCTACCGGTATCGCGGTGCAAGGAATATAACATTCCATGCCCTGCAACACCACGTCGGTAACGGAGTCTGCACAGGTATCCGGATCTCCCGACGAGAAACAAAGCTGCCTCCAGGGATAAGAGGCGTAAAATTCGCGCAACCCATCCCAATCTGCTGACTTGTAGTGCCAGACTTTGCGCGTTCCCTGTGAATGGGTCCGCACGGATTGCTTGGCTGGCACAGCAGTTCGAATGATACAATGGTCGGATGATCCTAACGGGGCATCAACAACAACATTGTAGTCATTCGGCCGCGTAGTCAGCAGGAGGTCCAGTAAGGAGGGAGTATGGCTCTCGATATCAGGTATCCTCGTAGGTGAGGACACCAACTGCGAGAAACCATAGGCCAGTGCAAAGTTATAGGCTGCTCTCCCTGCGCGGTCGGTAGTTCGGGATCCCAACCACTCTTCGTGGTGAGCGTTGAAATCACCAAGGATCACCACTTCCGCGCAAGGGAACTGCTCGAGCACTCTGTCAGTCGTTTCTTGTAGACGCTCAAAAAAACGAGTCGTCTCCGTATCACCGCTGTGGGACCTGTAAAGGCAAGCGTAGACTTTAGTGGAACGTCCGTAGTCAATACGCGCCCAGAGAATCGACAGGTCCCCGTCTTCAAAATGGCTGAGGCGGCGGCAACAAACATCCTCCCGGACGTACATGCATACCCCGGCACGTCGCACAAAACAGTGCTCCAGTTTGTAATCGGGGTAATGAAGATATGATGTATCGGCCGGGCAGGAAATCTGTGTCTCCGTCAAGAAAAGTAAGGCCGGCTTTGCCGTCTCAAGGTGGTAGTGGACGGCGTCGATGTTACTATGCATCCCTCTAATGTTGCAAAAGTCCACTTTAAATGTGGAACTTACAGGATGGGCCGCTGAGTGCACATTATACATTTTCTTGTTCCTGGCCATTGTGAGTGTGAATAGGAAAAATAAGAAGAGGGGGGACGGAGAGAGAAATGGTCGCATGTGGATCAAAGGACAAAGCACGGGGCGGAGAAAAAATCAGGTCACAAAGGTTGTGTGACTTGCTGGCGCGGGGTACGGAAGGGCCCCCGGTCCCCCCCCGGGGGCAGCAGTCGGGTTCCACTCCGGTCTCCTCCGGCACAACTGCTACCCCAAGGGATTTTTCACGTGCGGCGGGGCAGCCTCCTGGGGTGGAGATTAAAGTAAGATCCCCGGGTTCGGGCCCCCAACAACCCGCGGGCGGTCAGCGGACAACCGTTTCACCGGGTCTCCCTGATCCCCGCGCCACCATGTCACGCCCATGCGCGTCTGTAATTCCCCGCAACCGCCGGTCCTCATTTCCACACGCAACAATCCCTCTCTCGGGACGGCTTCTTCCGCTCACCGCCGGAACACGATGCGGGCCTCGCGGCTTATAAGGCATCATTATGGCGGCGGACTCCGACAGAAGGGTGGTAGCAATGCCGACGGAGTAACTCTCCCACCGCAAAAAGGGAACGCCATTGCCTCGTCAGTTAACAGCAGGATGCACCACAAGCAGGTGAGGTTGGCTTAGGCTCCAAAGATGGTATACGGACAAGTAAGATAATCTCGTTAATTGCAATAACTATAACAGCCAATGACAATAAAAGCTTTCAGTTATATAGACCACGGAACTGTTATATAGAAAAAGTGTTCATATTTAACTTACGTCCCAACCGTTGCTATGGATGGCTCACTATGACTCCGCTGTCCGTAGTGCATTTTTAAAGCTATATTTGTGCCAGACGGTGTCAATTACTTTACACTTTTTTACATTAATCTCCAAGTCATTCCTTCATACATTTTATAACGAAAAAGAGTATTTCATTGAGTTTCTCATGACCAACCGGAAATGAGACTGAATTGTTATTAAGATACATATTTTATATTTGCATAAAATCCAGTTGGCTGTTATTTTCGACAATTTTCGTGTTTATGTTAAATTTTCATTGACACTTCTATGAAAAAAAATCTGTATTACACATCTGCATTTAGAACGCAGATGTGCCTCATTCATATATTCCACAGTTTACACTGGTTTATTAATGTTTCATTTCATGAGATTCGTGATGAGATGTTTTATGTCTTCAATGAAAAATCTTTCGTTGTCGTTTCCTTAATTACTATATGTTATATCCATTATGAAATAATTTCGTAGAATCACCAATTAACTTTTTCAATCTAATCCCTATTTTAAGCTTGTCGTAAAGCGATACCTATTGAAAGCTAAATGATTTTTACCAATTTGGTTCAACTGCAAAATATAAATGTAGGAAAAATTAGAAATCATCTTATTATCATCAATAAAAGTCATTTCAGTAAGTTGGAATGAAATACCAAATTTGGTCCATATTGAAATTTTCCTATAATCAGCGTCGCTAGCAACGATCGTAAAATAGCTGTGAGGAAATGATAGCGGGGGCGGTGTCGAGCGCGGACGCTCGTAAACCGTGAACGAGGTGAAAATGTGAAGTTCCTCAGCGATGGGTTCCTTATAAATTACCACTCTCATAAGTCCAACAGCGTTCGCTGATTTCCATTCCATTCCATTCCATTTCCATTTGTCGAACACGGTTGATGAAACGCATTATAATCCAATTACGTACTTGAATCAGCCTTCAATGTCCCACTGCAAGACACAGGTCTCCCCTAGTAAATCACTAGGGAATTTTGGGCCCATAATCAAACACGCGGGCCCATACTGGTGGATACACATACTCCATATTTTTTATTTATTTTTTCTGGAATGGCAGTGAGAGGGAAACATCTTGAGGAAAGCCGTATGGTTTCCTATATGGTTTCACCGCAGAGCTAGTGACAATTTAAAAAAAAATCCGTACTTAAGTAGAAACTCAGTGGTACGGCCCGAGGATTTCAACTCGTGATCACATGAATGTGAGTTGAGTATAGATACAACTAGGCAATCGCTGCTCTCAAATTAATAAATAGTTAAATTTCCGTAACAAAATTCCGCGACCGCGACGAAAATGCTTACCTTTCGGAAACTGCGCGTAGTTTTCGCTTATACAAAATGTAAATATGTGCCCAAGCCGAAGCAACGAAAGAATAATTCATATTGAAGAGGTGCGGGCGGATTGAGCGGGTATCCACTTTGCATGGTTATTTTGGTAAAATCTCTCGTATCCAGCTCTCATGTAATTAAGAGATTAAAAGATCAACGGACGGCGCACGGCGTGTAGCGACCTCGGAGAATTTTTTTATGAAAACATTTTTCATCACAACATGTAATATTTAACGTTTGCTTTCTAGGATTCGCTAGTGAAATATTAAAACTGTGTAAATATGTAAGTAAAATAATACGTGCATTGAAGACATACATGAATTTTCAATACAAATAAGATATGTAGATACTCTTATTATACAAAATCTACTCTAGGCTATAAGTGAATTTTACTAGAATCAGAGCGCAGGTTCAGAAGTGACAGAACGAATACAATCACACTAATATTATGAAAATACGAGTATATTACCATACCATCAGCCTGTCTCTCCACTGCTGGATATAAACCTCTCCCAAGACTCGCCACCACAGACGATGTTCAGCTCTTCTCATTCAGTCACCACCTACCGACATAGCTTGTAGAATCAGCATGCTGAAGTGGCAATGGACAGGTGATATTTGTCGCAGGACCGATGATGGATGGGGTGAACGAGTCCTCGAATGGAAGTCGCGCAGCCTGTGGACCGACGATTTGCAGAAAAACTATTACAAAAATATTTCCAAAAGGTGTGTTTGTAATTCAAAAATTAAATGATTAATTTGTATAAGCATTAATATTTATCAGACCATAAAACGCGCTCCGCTATTTATAGTATCCGCTACGAGTACCAACTAGACTAACCGACTCAAGTAACTTTGATAATGATTAATTCCTCATATTTCCAACATGTAAGGAATTGTTTTTCTTTATTTTGGATTCAAAATTCCTGTTGTAGTCCAATTTGAATTTTTGGGCCCCTAGTTTAAAATCCAAGTTTTCGGCCTCGGCAGACTGCCCCGAGCAATGCCACCTCGAAAAAACCGCGAGCTTTTCGACGATGTTTCTTTTTTTTTCGAAATACCTTATAAACAGTGCGTTTGGTGCTCTTACTCATAAAATCTCTCTTTGTAGCGAATTTACTCTAGTTTAATTTATGAAAGTACTCGTATAACTTTTCCCTCTAAACGTACTATTTATGATTTCGCAAAAATCACAACATTGTCTAAAATTTCGCGGTTTTTTCGAGGTAGCAGTGCCCGGGGCCGTCTGTTGAGATCGATTTTTTTTTTAATAGGGGGTCATACAACATACCAAAAATTCAAAACTACCCGCGAGCTTTTGCAAGGAGCAGCCTTTTTGTACAATTTGACTGGACCATTGTCGGAAATATTTAAATGCCAATTTTAACGTCTTGTTCAACATTGTTTACTAAGTAATAACGTAAGCTCCGGTTTTTAAAACACTATTAGGGAAATGCGAAAAGGATGAAATGAAAAGCGAAGAATGAAACAGAAAGCACAGCACGCAGAGAACAAACCGGTACACGTAGAAAAAAATGAACCAGATTGAATAAGTAGATTCTGTAACTACGTATAAACCACACGTAGTATTTACATATAAAATGTATTTTGACGCCTGGTAAAGTGATGTAACATGTAGCTAATTTTTTTTTTCAGTATACTTCCATATATTTGAAACGCAGCAGTCGAACCGAACGGGGTTGTTAGAGCTGCACGCAATAAAACCAAGTCCTACTCTTTTACATCCCTGGGCGGACCGAGCGCACCCTATCAACTTACAGTTACGACCACTTAATAGATTCACCACTTAGTCATCACATTTAATACTTGGATATTTAGTATACTTAATTATCTACTAGCTTCTGCCTGCGGCTTCGCTCGCGTGAACTAAGCAATTGTAAAAGATTTTTAGCACCTGCAAAAGCACCGACATGATGGATTTCACGGATTAAATCTATCCAGCTGTTTTTAAGTAATTCTATTAAAAGTTGTTTATCTATTGTCCTTTATAACTCAACTTCCTTCTCTCATATGAACATGACACATGCAGCAGTTTTCCTACTGATACTTAGTTATTTATATATTAGTGACAACCCGATCAAAATCCATTTCAGTAGTTTTTACGTGAAGCTCAAACAAACAGACATACAGAGAAACATATATTACATACACACTGAAATTTTGAAAACTATTGTTTTGGTTTCTGTAGCTTCTAAAGAGAACCCAAGACCCTTAATTTAATTTATATTTAAATTAAGTTAATGTACAGACTCGACCTTCTTACTGCTTTATTATATGTATAGATTATACAGGTTTTACACGCATGTGTTACCGTCACCGCATGTGTGAGATGTGCCAGAGCCCATTCCCATCCCATCCCTCCCCATTTTCCCAACCCTTTTTTCAAATCCATTCCTATATCTCCAAAGGTAGGCAGCGCATCCGGGGTCGTGCCATCGTTTGTCATTTTGGACTAATGTTGGCATGTATCGCGGATGTCTATGGTCGACAGTATCTACTTACCATCAGGTGGACTGTATGTATGCTTGTCTGTCGCCTTCGTCCATTAAAAAAAAAGGTAGTTAATAAGTAATATATTTAAGGAGCAATATGTTTTATAGGTAGTTTACGATATGAATTTTAGGTGTTTCCTTATAATTAGTAGTACAGCAACAGTTTCAAAAGTAAAAAAATTAAATACAAAGTTTTACTACATCTTCGGATTAGAACGAGTTACTATTTTTTAATCATAAAGTAATTTCTTACATATACTATTACCTATGAAGAAAGTTTATTAACACCAACCCCATCAATTTCGCAATGTAAAAGGCTGAGCTGCGCGTACCTGTAGAAAGGCAGCCCGTCCGTATGCACGGATTATAGAATAGACCGGTGACACACTACTACATTGTTTGGAAAATCACTAACAATTCTACAAGAAGGGGTGAGAAACGAGAGAGAGGAACCGTGCTAGTTTGGGGTCAAATTGTTCGTAGAGCTCTTCTAAAAATATTGGCCAACAAGGCATCTGAATGATTAAAAATCCGTTATCAATATCTCTTATTCAATAAGCGACTACTTGGCGCTAACCGTAGAAAAAACGTAGTACAATTTTGTTTCTCGATCAGAAGTCGGAAACAGAAGTCAGAATAGTTAGTTTAGTTATTTGCGAAGCCCAAAAGACACTATTGTACCCAAAACCATTCGATTCTAGGTCCTTATTACTAGTGTATTAAGGAATACGTTGACCTGTTGCTGACTTTTGAACTCTTATTTAGCTCAACATTTAAATACCCTTACGTAGCATGACGCTACCACACGCTACGTATCAGCTGCTACGAACCGCTTAAGTGGCACTGCTACACCACTATATGTGGGCTATACATGTGGCACATATTCAGTTATAAAATTATGTACATGTTAATCCCGTCGTAACGGATATGGATAAAGAGAATCGCGGTATTGAAGTAGGAACAATGTATTTTGTTAGACTACAGGAAATTGCTGTTATTTAAAAAATTACATTATTTTCCATTTTTTATTGAAGAATTAACTGACAGCAGTGTGGGAATCGAATCGAATCTGTGTGCAGTGAAAGATTAAATGCTGAGTCGTTTAGGCAGAACAATTTTAACAAAGTAAAATGATTAAATGTACAAATAAATTTTCACGCACATTTCAATCTGCTGTAAAAATCATTAAACAGTGTGTCACTTTTGCTAGCTCAAGGCAACAAACAAAATGCGCAACAAAAAGGCGGCGTCGCAACGTAAAAATGTTCCTGAGCAAAGTGCACGTTTCTGTATGAAAGGTGGCTGTGTGCATTCAACTTGACTTTTGCCATGCTTCTAATTAACTGTCATGCAGCGTTCTATATTAAAGCTTGAACATTTTATTTTTCTTTGCTCTAATATCTACAAAAAAATATTCAATTTTCAAAGAGGTCTTATCATTTATTTATATAATAAAACTAATACAATAAAACCAACTTATGAAAAACTATTTAAAACTAAAGTATTAAAGATTAACTTAAAATATAAAATATCCGTAACCATAATAGTAAATAATAATAATCTAAATAATAAGTTCAGTCCATTTTTATACAAGGTGCTCAAGATATGCCTATACCTATATATTGAGCATGTTGTATAAATTTGGTCCCTATGGTAAGGTACCTGTGATAACGTACTGGCAGCATGCCCTTGTTTGATTACGATGCTGATTCTTTGTGCGATGTAATTAATAGCCAGCCCTAAAATCAAATTGCAATGAGAATGCGTTCGGGGTCGATGTCCTTGTATTTGTATGCTTCTCTGCCTACTCTGCCGCCGTGCCTGTCTTCATGCAGCTTACGTGGAGGTGAGATGGAGCCAGCGTGTCGACGCAGGTCGCATCCCACACTACAGGTCGACCCATTCTCCACGGCACCAGTAACATCTCGTCAGGTCTCTTGCCATCTCTTGTCAGTAACATCTGTTGGAAACATACCCCGACGGAGGCTGATCGCAAGGAGAAGAGTGTCGTTATTGGGTGTTTCCGCTCTTTGATACCATTCTCAACGACATATCCGAATATACCAAGGAAATCTCAGTTCTGTGAAATATACAAGTAGTATATCATTGTAATTTTGTTCAAATTACCATAATTTATTATATTTAAAATTACTTATTGCGTTCTATTGTTTCTTAAAATCATTTTTTTCGGTAAATATTATTATTTTGGTACTGGCGAAAATTACCTATATAAGTATATATCCAGTTATCAAAATTATCAAAATCTCGCTTTTACGATCACATCTAATTTATAAAAAATTTTCAATCGAACAAATCGATTTCTACATAAGTTTGATTAGACTAACATTAGTATAGTTCTTTCATCTGACGAAGGAGGGGTACGTTTATTAGTGATTGTGCTCGTGAATGTACATTGGTTTAGTGCGCGTTAACTTGAAAACGCTCAATTGGGTTCTCGAACGCCGCGGCGCACATTAAAACGCCTTCACGAAGGCTTACACCGTCTTCGTAAGATGAAAGAACTATATAATTAAATTACTATTCTTTTCTTTCAATGTCGATAAAAATTATCCTGCCATTAAAAATGAAACATTATTTATAATAACAAGAAAAATACATTGTACAAAATTTTTAAGGCAATTTTAAAATGGAATACAACAATAGATAGCCAGAGTTGAAGCAGCGGACCTCGTTCTGCCTCGCGTAATAAATTAGTTGGATCTCCCCGAATCTGCATAATCTCTGAGCATTCCTTAACTCCATTCATCCATTTAACTCCATTCATTAAAATGTGTTTGATTAAATTTTATTTTACTCAAAACAAGCACTCATAACATGGAAGCGCTAAATTCATTCCGAGTAATATTATTAAAAGCAAAAGCAACTACCCTCTGCTAGTGGTGTTTCCATAAATTATGAACATAATTTTCATTTTATTATCAATATTTCGTGTTGAGAGCTCGTTACGTTCGTAAATCATATATTATTTACAGAGCCATTTCTCATCCCTCTCGCATTAACACAACACAAAGGAGAACGTTTTTGGATCGTTCAGCCTCCTTTTATGTGAGATACATAGTGATTTTTGTTGTAATCGGCAATCGTTTACTGTTGAAAACTTTCGCATACGAAAAAACAAAAGTTGGTGTTATTAGTACAATATAATAAAAGAGTTAGCTCAATGTAAGCCATTTGAATAAGTAAAAGAATTAGTAACAGAAAGCATTCACATTGACAAATAATATGTTACTACAATGTTTAGATTTCTGTGGATCCTATTTGTCCCCATTTTCGGCAACGTATCAGATAAACACAAAGTCACGTGTAAACTGTAACTGTATAGCGGCGCGAAACTACGTTTACGGACAAAGCGAAAGGAAAATAGCGGCGAACTTTGTTAGGGAGTCATCAGTAAGTCCGGTCCTTAGGTCACGTTCGTTGTTAACAAGAGAATTCGGGGGAAAAATCCTGTCGTCGGTGATTGAGTTAGCGCCTCGCCCGGAGGAAATGGACGTCCGATGTCGCCTTGTAACGCAATACCGCGGCTCCAGGCAGCCATTTGCACGGGATTGAGTTACTGTTGTACGCAGTCGAGTGGTTGCTAGAAGAGACAAAAATTAATACAGACAATTGCCAAAAGATAAAAACTATTCGTTGAAAATACATACAGTTTAACATTACTACGTAAATAGAGGTAGAATCGAGTATGTGAGGGTTGGTAGATCATCATAGCCTGTTCGTTATTCAGCGGGGTGAACCAAGGGCAGGTAAGATTGCTTGGGCTCTTGAGGTAACATAAACAGGTAGGTTTAGTACAAGAGGGGACAGGCTTTTAAATAGCAGTGGGATACAATTCCAGACTGAAAAAATATATACATATAAAGAGCCCACAACCTTCATATCTAAAATTTTATAAATAAATTGCCTATTTGGAAGAAAACTTTTTAATTATACTCATGTCAAAAGGTCTTTCCAGTTATTCATTTATTCATTCATGTATCGCATCTCCCAATGTATCTCTTCGTTTAACCTACAGATTTAATCCAAAGGTTAAATAAACCTGGTATGGTATGATACGCTATGGTAGAGAATGCCTAGGTATTAAGCTCGCCTTTTATATATTGTGCAATAAAAAAAAAATAAAAAAAAATATAATACATAAATTAATGGCAATCGTCTGACCTATGTTTGACTTTTCATTGTTTAATCATTTTGTTTTGTTCGTTTGCAGACATCCCGATGACCTCGAATTGTTTAAATAAAAATGGGAGTTTTTCGATATAAGGTCGAATTGTGTGTATTCATACATATTATTTACTACCTTAATAGAACAAAAGGCACTGTTAAAAGCAACTTAATATTTAGCTTAACAAAATATTTCATGATAATAACAAAGGTAAGGTTATTAACGATGGGGTAATTAGGGGCTCAAGTAAATACCCAAGTCATGAAATCAGGCTTAAGGCAAAGTCGTTATAAAACGCTTACTACACGCCTGATTGTTATGACGCGACTTCAAATGACTTTACTTCAGTGATCGTCGACGCTCGTGACGTAGCAGAGGAAGTCATTCAGAAGAAATGAACAAGGTTTCGATGGCGACTTCACTGTAAGTGCCTTCAAAATGCCTTTAAATGTAACTGAGACGTTGAGAACAATTTTATTGCGAACCTTTTAGTAAAATCATCTCTTTCAATTTCTCGTTGCTTGTCTTTACGAAATATGTACAATACTAAGGTACGAAATAGAATTTCATTTTTTGAGTTCCTTTGTTATTTAGGATTTGGTAACCTAAAAAGGTTTTGCCCTAAAATTCTAGTATAATCACTAATGTTACTTTCTGTATGTTAGTATGTATTTGTATATTATGAGTATGTTATCTATGCATAACACCATCCTCTTTTTGTCTACACAGTTCTAGTGAACACCCAAAGGTAGCCTGGAAGAAATTAATTAATTAATCTTCACCCTAGTATTTTGTATTTATCCTTATAATTTTGTGTACAATAAAGTATATCTATGTTACTCATTTCAGTGCTAACACAATATAATAATTATTAATAGTTAACTATTATTTTAGTTTATATTATGAATTTGTGAACCAGTATAGATGGAATGGGATTACTAGATGAGAAATTTCTATCGTAGAGAATTCTCAAAGGAAATTAGAACTCGGCACTTTGATTACGAATCGTGTCAAGATACGGTAATTATTTCAAAAAAACTTTAATTATTATCTCGAACGGCAGCCAGCCTACGAGTATGTATGTATAACGCCCAACTGCATAGCATAGACTTCCCCTTTAATCACTAGGGGGTTTCGGGGCATAATCCGCACGCGAGCCCAGTGCGGATTTTTTAAATGTTTTTCTTCATCTCGAGCTATTGAAGATGTAATAATCAAAAAAAAAATCTTTACACTTAGGACCGGAGTTTGAACCTGAGACTTCACACTCTTCGTTGTCGTAAATAGCCAATTACCCTCCACTCGTAGATATATTCATTTCCAAGTATTGCATTTAATAATGCTGTTGAGTTTCACATGATATTCCTACCAAAAAAATAGTAATCTCATATTAAAGCTGGTATTAATTATCTAATTAAAATCTAAGGATTATATACATATAACCCTATATATAGTTTATATACATAAATACATTCTAGTTTAAACAAACATCTAAGACAAAATCAAAACACTCAACCCTGTAAAGTTAACTGTCATAAACTAGAACCACTATTGGGGATTCTGAGAAATTTAGTTCAAAGTGAGACCCGGAAGTTTCCGCGGTGGAGAGATAACTGATGCGAGACCCCTGTGAGGTCTGATGTAACATGCCCTTACTCCATTTATTAACTAAGTACTTAAGTAACTAGTGATTCCGTCTGGTTTAGCCCGAATAGCGAATTGATGAAACAACCTTATGTCGACACGGTTGATTTACACTTGAAAAACTTCTAATTAATTAATTATGTTACACAATACATAGGATCCAATGCAACACCTAACAATGAGTGTTCAGCGTTCCGTCGTTAGTTTGAAAACTATTCTAAGTCTGAATGAACTACAATAACTACTAAATTTACTAAGTCCTAAATGTTCTACAAATCTTCAATGTTTTCCAACTGATATAAATAAGGTTTAAAATCACTGCCAAATTAAAAGGAAAATGTACTCATAGTTTTGCACTAGAACTTTGGACAGAAATAGAAATTTCACTCACTTCACTTGCACCGCTGAATGAAAGTGCTTCAGCAAGTTCAGCACTTCCCGATCTCCTCCGCTCCGTACTGGCCGCACAAGCGAAACGCCACCAGATCAGCCGCTCCGCTCACTCCGCAAGCAACCAAGCTCGCAGGTGCTAGATGACGCAACCTCTTGCTGTAGCGATCCAATACAAGGTGCGTAAGGGAGGGTGTAGTCCCAACCCAGTAAGGACTACTGCACCTAAAAAATTGTTTGAACTAAGCCTAATCCGGCTCAAGAGGCCATGTTCAGAGTACCGGTGATGAGTCTAACAAGAATTTTAGATTAAATAAAATTAAATTCTGTTGGTCGAACCTTTTTATATGCTAGTCCATGATGTTATATTCAGACAAAAACACCTTGATAGCGCGTGCTAATCTCGAGGTGCAGCGCCATCTAACCGACCTCTATGACACTAAACAATATAACATTTGGATAATGAGACTCGCATAGTGATGGTAACTCCGGAGTTAATGAATCAAAAGAGTTGAATCCGCAAGCGGAGCAGGATTAAGTGAGTTAAAACACTCCGAGAAGTCTTGATTACCCACCACTAGACTCGCACTAATAGTTATATTAATTCATCAAATGTATTGACGGCTGAAAGATTATTTACGATTTTAGGTTATATTTGTTTATTTATTTTATTGTGTATGTTCTTAAATTCAAATACATATATATATTGAGGTAATTAACACCGAGAATGTATTGAGATTCTATTGTTTTAAAAATCAAAGTATTGTATCATGTATCCATAACTAATTCATTATCTTGACGTTCGTTTTATTGCGTAATAAAGTATATCTACATTGCGTACAAAATGTTCTAATAAACATAAATTTTATTAAGGTATTTTAATCAAGTACCATTTTGACTTAAACAAACGTTACAAGATACAAATCCCCAGTGAGTCATATTTCCTAGAATTTCCTTTTTTCCTCTTTGAAATATATATTAAATATTCCCTTGTTAAATTCAACTTCCTTTATGAAAAACTTAATCAACTGGATGACAGTATTTTGACTATTTTGCAACATTACACGAGTAAAAGCATATTATTGTTTAGAAGCAAAAATTAAAATGGGAATTCTTTCACAAATCTCGTAGGATTTTTTTGTAATCTGTAATCTCTAAGTTTTTTGATCCGTTTGCCTTAATATAAAAAATAAACATTTTTTATTTTTGTTACCTTGTTATTACTACTAAACTAAACAAGTTAAGGTTTCGCTTTTCACAGCTTATAGCCAGTCCTACACGTGCAGCCTGTGGGTGAACTGTACGCGCAGGGCATACAGCGATCTCTGCGTTCAATATACGAGTAATAATGCGGTCAGGGCGTTGATGGGATTGACGGCTCTGCAGCGCCTCGGGCATGTTTTTGGAGGCGCGGGTTGATGGTTTTGAACCCATCATGCGTAAACGTTGTGCCTCCATAATAGGTTGCGTGCGAGCTAGCACCAACACTATCCTGAGCGCATTAGGCGGACCGGTGGGACTCTCCGATCCTGGAGCATTAGATACGACTACATGCAGTCAGGTCGATACACCCCGGCTTCCGACAGGCCAATCAGCTACCGCTTGTTGTTTTATTTTTATTTTAGCTTTGTTTATATATAATGTGCATGTATACTAACAATAGTTCATATAAGTCTAATTGTTACTAACAAATAAGGATATTCTATGTCCAAAATAAATTATCGAAATAAAAATCTGAAAATTGGATGTGCAATATCGACAGTAGAATCAATACTACCACTTCTTACAGCAGGTTTTTATAACTACTCATATTCTAAATCGGGTCTGAACGCTTATAATAAAGGTATTTGTTTACCTCTCATTCCTACTCGACATTTCGTCACGGGTTACACCAGCCGTTGTCACGAGTTGACTGAAGAGACGGTTAGTCCAGGATGGGAGCTGCGAACAGTTTTATCAATTATAAGAGCATTTGATCTTCACATTCGAAAAGGCAGCGACGCAGTACTCTAACAATAACCGCGTTATACGCGGAAAATTATGAATTATACGCGTTCAGACCCGATTTAGCATATAAAATGTGTACAAAACTCAAAGGTTTAAAAATGTTTTTATAACTTATTTCCAGTATATATTTTATTGTTTGCGTAGTTGCATTCTATACGCGACGACCGCGCCGCGCTGCTCACTACTCGGTACTGAGTAATAAGCGCTAAGGAAGTTTTAGATACAACAACAAAATTTTACGTTTGTAACTTTCAATTTATTCCCCGAAATTATTCTATTTTTCTCTAGAACAGTTTTATATATTTTAAATTAGTTGACATGTTTCAGATTATTCGTTATTACCGTGACACGTTGTATACCCACACAATGTGCCCGAAACTTTCTTGAAACCTCAAACTATAGATTCTGCTCATGATTCCAATTATTTATATGAAATGACGCTATTTTTTTAAATATCCGTTTTTGGGTTTCGTAAATATGTGTGAAAATTGTTTTTATTATTTGCAATATTTTTAAGAATTTATATTTTTATAAGAATTTATATTTGAATTTATATTTTGCAAGAAAAGATTCGTAAAATTTCATTTCAAATAACTCAATGACCATGAAGGGAATTCATAGTTTCAGGCTTCAGGAATTTATCGATTATATTCTATATATCCATTACATTTCTCCTGCCGCCACTTTCTTTTCTTTCACTGTCATTGACATTATCAGTGTGCTCCTAGTTTTAATTAAAAATACATACAAAAGGAATAAACGAGCAAAGTTCCATAATTACGTTAATTCAATATACCATGTATGTATGTATGCATGTATTTATATCTATGTGTGTATGTATTTAATTAGAGACATTACTTATTTATTAGACCATCTACTTGTATTCGTCTATAGACTTCTTACCACCCAAAGGTTGCCTGGAAGAAGTTATACATCTAATTACAAATCTCTTGTATGTTTTAGTGTACAATAATATATCTATATATGTATAGCATATATTTATCTATTTAGCATTTTAAATATTCACAATAAAATATTTTGTTCTGATTAATATTGTCATAAAAGCAAGTACTATATAAATCGAAACGTGGTTACTATTCATCGCCTAAAAGCATCTCGGGACGGTCACAACAAAACCAAATAAAGGAAAAATACAATAGTCAGCCTCGGCGTGCTGAAAGCGGATAAAATAAACATAAAACACTACAAACCGAACCACCCCGAAAATGGGTGGAATAGCTTCTTATTTCTACAAAAATCTTCCCCGATCAGCCAATTGCAATAAATGAGCGAGTCTGATTGGAATCCGATGGGATGAGATTTTTTGCCCCATTCAAGGCAGACGTCAATCCCGTGAACACTCGGGAACCACGAAGGCAATTTTCCGTATTCGTGTTCATTTATCACCAACCATTACAGTGTATAGTTTGGTTCGCTGCGGCGGACAGAGGCGATATCAAATTTGCGGACAAGCCCATCGTTGTTAATGGGTTTTGAAGTGAAGCCCTTAATGTTATCTTTATTTTGTTATTGGTTTCGCACGATCACATTTGTTGTTACGGAACGCCGTAAGAGTTCAAATCATACATTACAAATAATTTCATTTAAGACATTTTGAAGATCTTTGATCATCGAATGGTCACTGCAAAGGGTCAATAAATAAAGTGTTATTTTTTTGTTTTGTTAATTGTTTAATGAATGTTATAAATGTTAATTATTTAAAATTTAATTATAGTTAAAATTTTGTTATAAACATATAAAATATAGAATGCTATGTGTTAATATTATGAGTTGTAGTGCGCAACTATTTTTCTCTAAAGATGTTCTATACTGATGTTCCTTACATAAGTCCCATGCATTGTTCCTTGCATAAGCGGCTCGTCATTACTTGACACTTTTGACTTTGTCACTTCATTCAAGGTTCAATTGTACGTTGATCGTAGTATACTCATGATAGAACTTCTTTATATTATTAGTGTATTATTCACAATCTGTATTGACCCAAATACTAAGGAGTACGTAAGTATTTAAAAAAAAACAGTTGTTTAATTTAGCAATTAAACAACTTTAACGGTTTAAATCGCGTATATTTGACATTATTTATATCCCGACGTTTCGAACACTTTGCAGTGGACGTGGTCACGGGGTGACTAATTGATTTTATTTGTCACTTGAGTTATTAAGAAATTATTTGGACTACCGTCTGAAATTTTTTGAACTACCGTCTGGATTTTTTAATCATTGCTATGTATAAAGTTGTTTAATTGCTATGTATAGTAATCGCGAAAACCTAAGAAAATATTAGTTGTTTAATTTACTCGATGTTTAGATACCTAAGTGATATTTATGCATATATAAACCTACTATTTGGAAATTATAGGTATTGTTTATTAGTATGTTTTTCTGGCTAATCAAGACTAGAGGAAAATTATTATTGCATTTATAATCTCGTAAGTCTGAATGTTTTAAGGTGAAAAAATCAAAGTAAAATGGCGAACGAATATTTAATTCAGATGAGACTTATCGCAAACTCAATGTGACGCGTCCTAATTCCGTACGTTTCAGTTCCAATTATTGGAGGTCACATCGATCACCGTTAATTGAATCTCATCTCCAGTCCATTGTAGAAGCCGTTAATTATATGTATAGTAAATCAACATGCCAGTTTCTATAAATCCATTGCATTGTAGCCCCTATTTGCAGCTTTATAAGATGCGTATTAAGCTGCCAATTGAGTATAATAATATATTATTATTATTTGCAATATTATTCAATTACTTAACTAGCAATATAAAGATACAAATACAAATCAATTATAAAGATAATAACTGGATAGATATTTAAAATACGAGAAATATGTAGATTACATTTTTATTTACAAAAACGATGTACTCATGTTACGAAAGTTGTCATAAATATTATAACGTATTTTTGTCGAATGACACTTAAGGGTGTAGATTGTTGGCCTGAGATCTCGATTTCGAGCGACCGCAGCGCCAAAGTTTAATGTAACATCCGACGGGGCGGATGAATGACCTAGAGAGCGCGATTTTCAAAATGTTTTGCAACAAACGTTCCACGTTGAGAAATTGTTATTGAACTTGAATATTTACAGCATAACAATAACGTTGAATTTTTGGAAACTAGCTGTTGATTCTTTTTAATAGATTAATAAGAGTAGTTGAGACACAATTTTTATGTTTTTCTATCATTTGACATCTGACATTTTTGTATTCTACTTACCTAAAATTCCAACTATTTATTTATTTGTAATTTCACTACCAAAATTTATTCTAATTCGTAAAATATTCATTCAATAAAATAATTGCAAATTCAGTAGGAAGTGTGTTTATCTCTACGCAAGGAAATGTGCCTATTGCGTAAACTCAAATACTTACTTTTTGTTTACGATCACCTCGTCGATATCTAAAAAAAATCCTAGGGTTTTAAAAAAAATGTCAATAAATGAAACACAAGTATAAAAATGATTTATTTACTACACAATAACAAATATGAGTCGCCATTACTCGCTATCTCAAAAGCGTGCTAGGGTTGTACAAAAATTAGTAAATAATTCATTTATTTACTAATTTTAACAGAAGTTTGTAAATTATTAATATACTAATTAAAAGTATGTAATTAAACAATAACGAAATATGAGTTCAAAATTCTAATGGTTTTTCATTCGATTACGGATCAAGTTCTGATTTCTGCTAATTTGATGATAAAATCAATGGCTATCACAAAACCTATCAGAATGAAAACGTTACCAGCTGCCCGATCCACGTAAGTAATAAAAACCGTAGCGCAGTGACGTCACTTCGTTTTTTGCAAATTTAGCCCTTTTAACCGACTTAAAAAAAGGAGAATTCTCAATTCGCTGTATTTTTGAACCAATTTTTATGATTCTTTACACCAGGTAACTCAGAAATTGTATAGTAATTGAGCTATTGGAAGATTTATGACAATCCAAGACTAGATAAGTAAGTGCGTTTAAAACAGAAAACCAAAAGGCGATTTCTAAGTTCCTAAGTTAAAACGACTTTTGGACTGGCGTGTTTACGTGAATCGACTGGCTGGGTAGTTAAGTTACCTGTATCTTTCAAAATCATTAGGCGTTCTTCTCTTTCATAACACGTAAAGCTCTTTCTTTCCTCTCTTTCATAGCCTCTATGATACTGGGCGCGTCACGAATGGGCATGCTTCGTGACTGCCGAGGATCAACTAATTCTGGAAGTAGGCAATCGTAATAAAACCTAACTAATTTCATCTCCATTTTCTCCTCCCAAAATTTGTCGTCCTTTTCTATAATATAAACTTTCATAGGTACAGTAGCACCAAACCAGATGCCAAGCATGCAAACGTTTCTTTTAGTAATATGTACCTGTCCCTGAATTTGGAAATACCAGTTATGATTTTTATTTATGACATAACCCTTGGAAGCCTTGTCCTTAACCCAAAAGGTATGTTTGGCCATTGCTTCATCAAGAGTCATGCCAGCTAAAGAATGTGGGCACTTAATTTCAATTAAACCGTTTGCATAAATGCCATCTGGTGTAGTACCAAGAAATTCATATTGATCGTCGACGAACAAACCGCAACCTTGTATACTAATATTCTCTTGAATTTCTAACTGTTTAATTGCGGTTTCTTCGTTTTCGATACCGTACCGTACAGCAGGCAAACTGGAGATATTACTACCATAAACGATTTTACGAACAAGAACAGCACAACTTGTGCTCTCTCGTTTTTTACAAACTTCCCCGAACGATGATGAGGTTAGTAATTTTCTCCTTGTACTCATCCACTCAGAACTACTTCTTTGCAAATGGGTCGACCTTTCAAGCTCCTCTCTTTCAGCACAAGACAACTTTAAATCGGCTAAAAAAGATGACTTGGCTTTCTCATATAATTCTGGACTCAGATCAGGTTTTTCGCAGTTTGGTCCATAGTGAGTGTTTACGATGCGCACACTAGGCGCGCACCTGCCTCGCGTTACGCGAAAGCAGCCCGAGGAATGTGCACTCGGGCCCAAATGTATTAAACTTACTCAATATATCCACCCAAAATGGTGGGTAAGCACAATAAACTACAATTTACACAATTTAAAGGTCTCACTTACCCCAGGTGGTTTTGCCCACGCACAAATCTGGAAAGTGTACCTACGCTAGTCCCTACTAGGCGTGACCTATCTTAGTGTGATTGAATAAATACATACATTCACAATAGATACTTGTGTAGTAATCCAAGTCTCGTTCCGTGGTGAGCCGGTGGCCGCTATAGCTCCGCAACTCACACACGGCAGCAAAATCACCTCGAGAGATCACTCCAAATACCACAAGCACAATCACCAAGTCCAACCAACACTCTCGCGTGGCTCCAGGAGATCCGCGTGCAAGTCCAGTTAATAGGCGCGAATCCCAAAATCAATTGCCCGAGACCGCGATGTGAACTTAACTCCAAATCCAACCAAAACACTCGCGTGGCACAGGATATCCGCGAACAAGACCTATTACTAGGCGCGAATAACAAAATCAACTGTCCGAGCCGCGGTGTGAATTTATCTCAATTTAACTCTGCTCACCGCCGAGCGCGTGTTACTACTCAAAAATATCAAATTCTCAAACCGCCTTCAATATGGCGGGGACAAAAAAAATGTTGCTTCAAATAATCAATGTATGCGGGTATGCAAAGATGCTCGCGCCAATTCCAAACAGTGAGCGTCTTTCGATACAGCGCTGTGGCTCTTTTTCAATCTTAATTTAGGTTTAGCAATTAAACGGATTCTACGATTACAATTTTCCACTTTCGCGATCAAAGGATTAGGACTAGATTTAAATATTACTTCATGAGTTTTACTATGAATCGATCCTGTATTAAAAGACACAACAGCAGCTGCGCATCGGCCCGCATAAGAACCACGGGAAGAATAATTTACACGCTTACCCCCTACTAATTTGGCAATCACTGCGTTAAAACTTTCAACTATATTACTTGTACAATTATGAATTAAACTTCTAGAATGATATGACAGTCTTTTACTTAAAATGTGTACCGCGTCCATTAATCCGCATCCAACAATTGCTGGAAGCAACCCAACAGGTTCTATTCGACGAGTATCAGGTCTACAGAAATACTCCTTGCAATATTGGTGATTACCAAATACGTGTTGTGGACCATTTAGGATATCTTCACTAAGATTTTTTATTTTTTCTTCGAGTGACTGATTTTGATCGCCCCAATATTTAATAGCGCATTTTACACCCGTTCTTAAACGCAAATACCTTTCTTTTAGGAATTTCCGCAATTCGCAAGGATACTTAGTGTCTTTCGACAGTTTCTCCAAGCTATTGCAGTAGTTTCGTAAAAGATGATTTTTGCATTCAATTTTCTCTACTGTTAAATTACCGTACGGTCGCGAATCTAATATTTTTTTATAAGTACTGGAATCGCCGTCTGCTACAAATTTATTATAAATTACACCGTGATCAACAATGGAACGTTTAAACCCCTCAACTATTATGGTCGATTCCATACCGGTAGATGATCCCGAATAATTCTTGAAACAACGGTGTTCCGAGGGCTGACTGTCGTTCTTTGCGGCTCGTGCACAAACTACGCAGTATTTATTTTTAACTCCAAAAAACAATACTTTATTAGTTTTAATGCCAATTATCGCAGCTGCGCCGGACAAGGCGGAAAAATTCTTACCATAAGATCTCTTGCTCCAACAACCGTCAACAGCAACAGATATTAATGGTGTACCATTTTTATCAACACTACCTATAGACACTGCGTACTCCGCTTCTTCCTTGACAGCTTCTGCCATGGAATGTGCTGCTGTCTTTTCCCACCAATCGCAAACCGTATTATTAATTTCATTGTATAATGAAGGTGACATGATTGGTAGGGCTACTGCGGCAGTTAATGTTTTTAACTGATAGTAGCTCCCACCAGATGATATGATACCAGATACAATTTGATGATTCACTTCCATTCTATCTTCTTTCTTTTCAATCAAACACACAGTAAATTTCATACTACACATACTACATTTCATGATGAGTTTTGAGTCCAGACCAACTTTTACTTCACCTATTATACTGAGGTAACTTAACTTACAATCCATTGGACCGTGGTCCCCTATGGCCTGAAGAGCTTTAAAAAAAAAAGAAACGTCTACAACTCTACGCCCAACTTCCATTTCATCCACCTTTCCCTCTTGGTCGTTTTCAATAACTAGTTCCTGTAAAGAAAGATAATGGCTTGTTTTTTTTATAAAAAATAATTAAAAATTTAAAAAAATGCAAAAGAATTAATACAATATTAGGTTCCTGATGAATAGAAATTATAATTTCTTTACGCATTAGGTATTGTTTTTTTATGACGTCACCTATTTGAACGTAAATTTTCTTTTGAGAAAGTAATTGAGAAGTATTTCGGTACTAAGGTGTTTGTCTCTCGATGAAAATAATAAATATTGCAAGAAAAATCTATAGGTAGGTATTGAGATTTTGTCTTCGCCCATCACTAACTAAGTAGTTTGTTTATTTATGTAACAAGTCTACAAGAATTACGTATAACAACTTACCTCTATACAGCGCGTAGCATTGTTGCTCAGAGTCTCGGCCCCAAGGTTTTCTTTATTTTCAATACTGGAAATATTATTCATCAATATTATCCACTTTTTATTTATTTTGTACAACCCTAAGCCAGACGCTAGGCGCCTCGCGTCTGTTTGGCGGTATAGGTATGTCGACAAAGTTGCGCTGTCGCCTACCTACTTCCACAATTTGATATTTAGACAATACTAGCCGACCCGGCGAACTCCGTATCGCCTTTTTTTTTTTTTAAAAATCCTATTATTTTGATATTACATACAGATACTTCAATTTTATTTATCAGTATAGATATAGATAATACAAACCAATATTTACATGTTATTGTAGGTATATGTCTGAATCGGGCGATCTAAATCATATGACATATTGTATTAGCTTTGTAATGTACCCTGTTCAAATGCGATAATAAATAAGTAGGGAGGAACTTACATTTTATTCCGAGATCTTTTGGCTTTCATATTTTTATAATGCGTACAAAACTTTCTTTTCCCTGGCATGCCACTCAAATTCAATCAGTCCTGCGAAAAAAATAGCCTATGTTACTCAGTGATAATGTAGCTTTCGAATGATAAAAGAATTATTAAAATCAGTCCAGTACTTTTTGAGTTTATTCGTTACATACAAAAATCCAAATCTTTCCTCTTTATAATACCTATTAGTGTAGATATTGTATTTTTTACGATTTATATCTAGTTCCATCATGGTTTTCTTTCAGACATTCATTATATCGATACTTTCTACTAACTGAAAATAAATTAATTATAAAAATGTTATACTTACAGTTTTTTACAAAAAACACAAATTCACAATACGTAGGGTGGTTGAGCCTATAGTTGACCAGGCACCGGTTGTTGACCATTTGCGGCATTGAGTGTCAATATTAAGATTTCCCGCCACTATGTGTTTCATTTAATGTTGGCTATATGTTGTCGTTACTAATACAAATCAACTAATCACATTACGGCTAGAAAGAGACAAACAGTGAACCCTACAATTTCGTTTTATTTTTACTTGTCGCTGACACTTGCCATTCGGCCGCCATTGCAATAATGAACGAGTTTTGACGAGGTAAGAATATTTTATATTTATTTTGTATTGTTTTGAATGTACTTTGCTCTGATGATTGATTTTTGTAATGATTTTATGTTTATTTTGGGGATTTTAATGAATTTGAGGTGCAAATAATATATTTCATGAGTTATTTAACTGGTTAACAAAAGGTACATGATTTGATTAAGTGTTCCTGTGGTTGACCAGTTGGTCAACGACTAGCTCACTGTAGTACTACTTTTTTTTTGCATTTTTTTATCTGTTTCATGTCTATGATATGATTTGTAACTCAACAATCGATTTTAATGGAGTAAATCGCATTGTTTCCTTTAGTTGACCAGTGGTTTGACATTGGTACTGCATACAAAACATAAGCTCCTATGATTGACCAAGCTCTCTAAATATGAGTTTTTTTTTGCTTGTTTTAGATTCAATATGCCACCAAAAAAAAAATTCTTTCGGTACAGTGAGGACGATATTTATGAAGCGCTTAAATAAATACAGTCAGGAAACAAAATCAGAGAAACGTGCCGCAAATATAACATCCCCCATTCTACAATGATTAATAAAATAAAAATGAGATATCCCATTCAACGAAAAATGGGCCCGCCGACAATATTTACACCTGATGAGGAACGATTGCTATGTCGGTGGATAAATGCAATGGCTAAAAAGGGAATCCCTATTAAAAAAGAGCAGTTAATAGAAACAGTCACTAAAATAATCAAAGCCGACAATCGACCAACTCCATTCAAGGAAGGAATTCCAGGACGGAAATGGTTCGATAATTTCATGAAGATATTTCATCATCCAGATATTGCTAAGCGACATGCAGAAGCTATAAACTCTGCAAGAAGTACAGTAACCGAGGAAAGGATAAGAAAATGGCATTCAGAATTAGAAGCGTTTCTAAAGACTGAAAACGCACAAGATATTTTAGACGATCCTGATAGGATTTCAGGTTATCTGACGACGACGAATCCGGTTTTCAGGTATGTCCTTCCTCGGGCATTGTACTGGGACCTAGAGGCATGGAAAATCTTTACGAAATTAAAGATAAGGAGAAAGAAAGTATAACAGTGTTAGGAACTTTCACTGCATCTGGTAAAGTTATGCCGGTGATGGTTATTTACCCCTATGAGAGAATACCAGCAGAAATTGCAAGAAATGTTCCCAAAGACTGGTGCCTCGGAAAGTCACCTAAGGGATGGATGACATCTCGTGTGTTCTATGGGTATATAGGCAATTCATTGCTGCCAGCTTTACGTAAGGCAAACGTGAAATTTCCTGTACTTATATTAATCGACGGTCACAAATCACACATTACATACGAAGTGAGCCAGCTGTGCATTGAGAACCAAATTATTTTGTATGCCCTTCATCCCAATGCAACGTATATTATACAACCTGCCGATGTCTCTGTGTTTCGTCCACTTAAAAATTCATGGAAAAAGATAGTTCAGAATTGGATAGTAACTACAGGAAATAGAGTTGTCACAAGGGCTCAAATTGCACCTCTTTTAAAATCTGCTATAGGGTCTGCTACTGAAGAAATCATTAGAAATGGATTTCGTAAATGTGGTTTGTTTCCTTTTGATGCTAATGTCATTGACTACACCAAATGTATGAATCACGATAGCAGACATACAGTTGTTGATAAACCAACAGAAATAAGTACAGAACACTCATTCTACTTTGAGTCTCTAATGTCTAGAAATAGAATTTTGGAATTCCGCGCCATTCCACATACCGAATCTTGGACTGGAGATGAATCGGCAAAAGAGCTTTTTTGTCTGGCGCAAAATTTGTAATAAAGTTACTAATGCTTGCAACTCACCAGACCCACCGAAATCAACAGCAAATATACATAATGAACGGGACCTTAATTCTGAAAAAGAATGCACAACGCAACGCAACGCGTTGGTAAGTCCATCTTTACTGGACGTATTTGAAAAATATGACGAAGAAATATTATCACCTGAGCACGGACCATCGGAGGGACTAGAAACTTCAACGAACTCGACAGTATTACCTTGTTTAACGTCACCGAGTTCCATTTATGAAGAGCCCCTAAAGGAAATAGGGAATGATAAGATTCTAACTCCAGAAATTAGCATCGTTCCAAACTCTGCATTAATTCGCCAGTCAGAACTTACTTTATCGACAAAATTATCCGACGAAGAACAACTACCAGGTTCAACCTCACTAAGTTTTGTTACAGACGATTGCAATAGTAAAAATCGAGAAGCAACGCCTACTAAATCTGTTACAATGATAGAGTTTTCAGAACAAAAAACACCTGAACCAGGATCATCCAAAAAACTAAACGACCAAGAAAAGACACCTACTAAATCTGCAAAGTCTAGAGACTTTTTAAAACAAACTACACCCGGATGTTCTAAAATTACAGTCAGCCCTGCTTTTGCGTCTTCTTTAGTTTGGCCTACAGAATCGCCACTGAAAAAAGGTTGTAAGAAAAAGCTGAATAGAAAGCGATTGCCGGATGCAGTTACATCAGTAGAGTGGATGCAGTATTGGAATGAAAAAAATAAGGAACTAGAAGAAAAAGAAAACAAGACATTAGCAAGAGAAGAAAAAAAGAAGTTACAAGAGTTGAACAAAATTGAGAAACCTAAAGCAAAACGAATAAGAAAGAGAGTACAAAATAGGATAGATTCTGATTCAGAAGAGGACAATTTACCATTGGTCTATTACAGTAAGAAAGGTAGATCAGACGACGAAATAGAATTAGGATCATAAGTAATAGTAAACTACGAGGGAGAGTATTTTCCTGGGATTGTCAAAAATATTGACAAAGAGAGTAAAGAAGTTAGTACGATGGTGCTATCAACTCCAAATACTTTTAAATGGCCGGATAAAGAAAATAAAATTTGCTATGCTAATGACAGAATAGTCGAAAAAATAAATGCCCCTGGTACAATTAATAGTAGAGGTTCATACAAAGTGCCAGAAATGAACAAATATCTTTTTTGATTCTGATTCCTTTCATCTGCAGTTTTTACTTTTGAGTCATTCCGTGATATTGTTAGAAATTTTATTTAGGTATGTTTGATATTTGATATTAATAATGATTAAACCAAAAACGTAGGTTGCTTATAAAGTTTAAAGTTTAAGTGAAGTTATTATTTGTTATTTTCATGTGATTTGAAAATGTGCCATTTAGATTTAAGAATTTCTATTGTGATTGTTAAGACTGAAAATAGTAATTTACTTGTTGGTCTCAATTAGCCCTAAGAACAAACCTTAATAAAGTTGATTATAAAAACATCTCCTTTTGTGGAATGTAGATTTTATTTCACTTTGTTTAATGGTCAACCTCTGGTACAAATCCTGTCAACAACTGGGGCCTGCTGGTCAAAGTAGGGTACATCCCAGTTATATACCGATTATGTTAAATAATAAAAAAAACAAAAGGAATTAAGTGTTTTCCTTTTCAATTATAACTTTTAACTAGATAACGTACAATATAAAAAATAAACTAGTAATAAATATCGCAATTAGGTTATATAACAACATTTTAAAGTTAATTTTTTTCCTTAAATGGTTTGAGACTGGTACATCCACCCTAATTCTGCTGTCTGCAGCCGACAAGCGTGGTGTCGCGTTCACTTACAGAAAGGAACTGCCGCTGCAGACCACCGAGATTGCACGAATGAAACGAACGTTTTATCCCATACATTTGTGTATGAAAAATTTACCTTAAAATATATCTAGATTTTAGGGCTTTAAAAGAGGAAGTCTTTGTTTGTAAAGGTATAAAAAGAAGTATACAGCTATACTTATTGGTTTCTTCAGTGTTCAAAAAGTGTTTCTTTTTATCAATTTGTGTTGATTTATGGGGTTAAATCTGAAAAATACGAAGTCATGTTTTTGCATTTTTACTCAATTTTGTGCGTTTGTTGACGTTTATTATATAACAACTATTAGGTTTAAGAGTTTAATATAAGCATGAACATACTTATTGGTCTTTGATTGTAATATATACAAATTATCATTGATATCAATCATATGTAAATAGGTTAAATATGAAAAATCGTAACACTCTTTTCGGTGATTTTCACGATCTACACCCTTAAAATTAAACACTTTAGCATTGATCAATCGAACGTTCGAAATACAAACTCATTTGCGTTCACTATCAATTTATTCAGCTAGGTGACTCTAACGTTGAAAAACAAACTTCATTCTTTTGACCAATGTTGAAGTTACCATAATAGCGACTCATTCACGGACTCAAAAAAGAAAATATCATGTAAAAGTTAGCTTTACATTATTACAGATATTTACACACTCTATATTTTCGCATGAACCTCGAAAACTACTCAAATAAAACTTTAGTGCGATTTTCACTGTTATACTTGTGGGGATATATTTCTGAATCCCTATAGGAATTATAAGGATCATTTCAGTAGTTTTGAAAATATATTTACAAAGAGTGTTTTGTTCCACAGACTGAAGGAATTTAATGATTTTCAGTCTGTGAAGCCGCGAGCAAAGACTAAAGCTACGCGTATTTCTATATTTCTGTTTGTAACAATCGGGTTGTTTATTTTAAAGATACCAAAAAACAACATAAAACTGTTGTAAATTAACAAATTGTATAACACAAAAATTCTCTTTTTACCTTTCAACGATAAGCCTTTTATAAATCAATTATTCGCAGCTAATGTTTCATTTCAGTGAAAATAAGGGTTAGGTACCATTAGAGTAAATGGAGTTAATCTTTGCTTTAATGGCTATTGGAAGCTTTAATATTGCTCTCCACAAATCCCAACCTAAATAATTTGTCATTAATTCAACATACAACCTTTCTAGAAAATATATTGCTTTGTAGGAAACAATTTACAATTTAATTTTGCTTTTCTGGCATGGAAGAATGGCAATGGAATCCTAATCCAAACAGCTTTTTAAAGTACTTTCAAGTGTTTTGTTTCGGTAGTGAGTGAGATATGCCAGAGCTATAGTCCCATTCCATCCAAATCCTATCCCTTCCCTTTTTCCCAACCCTTTTACCAAATCCATTCTTACATCTCTAAAGATACAGGCAGCGCATCCGGGGGAGTGCCAACATTTGTCGGGACTAGTGTTGGCATGTACCACGGGTTTCCAGGGGCGATAGTATCCAGTTACCACCAGGTGGACGGTATGTCTGCCGCCTTCTTTCTATAAATAAAACTTGTATGTGCATGACGTCAGTGATGCGAACTCAGCCCCTTCGGGGATAGATGTGGCCCTTTTTCCACTCATTCAAATTCGAATATAATGATTTAGTCCCTAGCCCAAAATCGAGCCCGATACGATCATCTGATGAAAATTAAAAACAAATCTATACATATAATAAAACTGTAGAACCACCGTGTATATATTTACCTAAAACTGATTGAATATATTTACCAAAAACTGATTGGGGTGATGAAGGAAGAGTATCAGAATAGAAAAAGACCGGGCATAATATAAATTTCTTTGTTTTTAAATTTTGAATAAAAAAATTCTAGAATTCTGATTTTAATATTAGTCAATATATACGATTGGTAACCGATTTTAATAAAAAACAATCTCCTTTATAACATTATTTAGTACTTAAGCTCTATTTTGAAATCTTTGTACCCACCTAGTCCCCTTCTTAAGTGTGACTTTACCAGAATACCTGTCACTGAGTTGTAAACACTGCATGGCGAGAATTAATATGTAGTTGATAAGCCAAAATCGAATGGTGACCATGTACCGGGAAACGTACCGTGGGACGCGCTCCGCCCAGGTGGACAGCCATGTTGAAGAAAGTCGCCGATAGTGGCTGGATGAGAAAAGCTGAAGACCGTGTGTGGTGTCGGTCCTTGGCATAGGCCTATCCAGCAGTGTATCCCTATATACACAGGCCGATGGTATGGTAAACCAAAATCAACTGTTTCTCAGAGGCACAGTTTAAAAATTTATAATGTTTGTATTTTCGCTTCAAATATAGAGATACCAATTTAAAACTAAAATCAGTTATCGAATATTGCATGTTTTAGTTGTAAATCGAAAACACGAATTAAAACTTCATATCTTAAACTTTTTATATCTTGAATTATTAACTTGTTCGCGTCGTGTACGGAATATAAACGATCATATACTTACCTAGCTAAAGTTCGTTCTATAATCCCGGAGACTAAATTGACAAGTACAAATGGGATTCTCGAAAGGTGCGGTTGAGTTTTTATTTGATTACTATAAAAATTATGTATTATGGACTTTGTGTTTTAATAGTGATAGTTTATTAAAATTTAAAGTGTCATGTTTGTGCGTATTGTTTGTGATAATTGAATAAAAGCATAAGACTGGGTTTTTCGTGTCTTTCCAAGGACTCCAACTGTCCTCAGTAAATCTACTATCGCTTTACTGAGCGACACCATATTTCTTTCAAATTCATTTAGACGTGACATTGGCAAAATAGTCGTCACGCTTGAGTTGACGTCTGATACTGCCATCAAACCGAAGCAGAAGAAGTTCAAATGTCAATGCCATGTGTCAACTTGAGAATGGTAAAATTGGCACATTCTGCTAGTGTCAAGTTTTCTTCGTAATAAACAATTTCAAAGTCTAGTCTAGTCTGAAACGTATCCTGGCAATGTCTAGTCGGTTCGGTTAATCACTGCATTAAATTCTTCCCTCCCGCTCCCCGCACCTCAGCCGGCACAATCCCCGCTGGGACGAAGTTTTTCTTTGGAACTGCTTGTCAAGTAGCATACATAGAAGTCTTCGGCGTTCGCGTTGAACAAGCCTCCTGTGAGCTCACTGTGTGCCACTGTGAGCTCAACCCATTCGAGTTGGTCTGAGCTCAGGTAAAGGGGCATGTCGCTAGAAACAATAAAACTTTTAAAATAAACGAAGTGCAAAGACTCTTTGAAGAAGGGCTTCGTCAAGTGAATGCGTCAAGTAAAGTGAAGCAGCGATGAAAAGAGATTGCATATAATTAAAGAAGAAGACAAAATGTGTCATCTCGATCATATAATAGACGACATAACCGATTAATCTATTATTAAAGTTGGTGATAATAGCGATAATTCCGAATATTCGGAATCAGATATCATCAGAATCTGTCGTTTCGGAATCCGAATAGAATACTCAGTAAATAATAATAATGTTGTTTTATTGAACTCTGTAATTTACCTTGAACCTGGGAAAACAGAAAGAGAGGCCCAGGAATAGGACAATAAAGACTAAAGTCGGATTTTTTATTCGAGTCAGGGATATGACATGTAGAACTGTCAATAAAGTTTCACCTCCATACAAATTGCACTCTGTTTGACAGTTCTATATATTATATAAGAATACTATATGAAATTATATATTTTTTTAGTCGGCAATAAATATATACACAGAGACGTCTCTCCTTCGATGACGCCTTACGAGATTTTGCCAGATGATTATTTTTAATGGTAATTAATTATTCTATTCTAGCAGCAGTTAGAATAATTTGCAAAACAAACAGTTTTGCAGAAAAACCTTTTTTAAAGAGTATATAATACGGTTTTACGATTAGTTCCGATTGCTGAACATCACTATTTTAAAAATGACAAAAACTAGCAACACATGAATATTTTGTTTGATTATTGTAAAAATTGTGTATTGGGCGTTTTGTGATTTAATAGTGATAGTTTTTATTAAATCAAGATGTTTTTCATGCGAGAGGTTTGTGATAATCAAATGAAAACATTGGACTGCGTTTGCGTTTTTGGACTGCGATGCTTACAAGGTGTCCTCTTCTAGCCTACTATCGCCCTACTATCGCTAAATCTACTATCGCTTTACTTATTGAGCGACTCCTAACTTACGTCGACGGGACTGGACATTGACAGGATACGTTTTAGACTTTGAAAGTGTTTATTACGAAGAAAACTTGACACTGGCAGAATGTGCTAATTGCACCATTGCCATAAATGAAAAAAAGAAAACAAACATGAATTTCACTTTAGTCCCCGGGTTTAAAAAACGAACTTTTTAAAATAAATTAATTTTAATTTTTATCACCTTCATATTACCTATTTTTAATGGTAATATGAATGTTAATATAATGTTACCCACGTAAAATAATAAAACCAAATTCATAACTAACGTAAAATACAGTTTTTAGACATTTTAACTTGATATATAAAAATACCCACTTATTTTTATATATTATAACTATTTAGAGCTGCGTCCCCGATTACCCGCAAAAAATCCTTAGAATTGTATTGATCAAAATTTTGACAATAACCTATGTGTTTGTATTTTTAAAGTAAATAATTTACATATTGTGTATAATAAATCACACCTTATAGCTAATAAATGACAATACCAGCATCCTGTGCTTTGAGAATTGCAAAATTTGTGAAAATCAGCTTTTAAGGTCTCAAATAATGAAATAGACTTATCAAATAATAAATAGATAACTCGGTGGGACAGTGTAAACGAAAAAACAATATTCGTAATAATTGCAAATGTGAGAGGATAACAACTTTTAATCAAGTGAAAAATCTATATTATAAATTCATTCATTCAAAACATTAACACCATAGTTTTCTGAACACTACTACGTTCCAAGTAAGTAGTCTATTAACATTTTAAAATGATTCCTATTTCAAATCGAATCTTTGGCGGCCGCGAAACCTATATTATTGAATCACGCCTTGCATCCAAACCAGTTTTAATACACTCCCTAAATAATCGTAATTATTGCGCAATTCGTCATATTGCGCAATATAATTGATGAGGCTGAAATGATTAATCCCGGCTGAAATGATCCATTGATGGACTCTTTTCTATCACAGCTTTTACAGTTCAGCTTCTTTTCAGTAAAATAACCATTAAATGGTCAGAAAAATGATAGTAAGTATTGCTCAAAAGATATAATTAATATTGAGTAACTAAATTTAAAATTCAATTAAGTAATATATAATAGAATATTTCAAACATTTCGAAACGCCCTCCTGTTAATAGTCTTCCAATTTATAATGTTAACTTACTGTGTCTCACTTGGGACCTCCCGTAAGTAGCAGACCCGGATTATCCATATAGGCAATGTAGGCAACTACCTATGGGCCCGGCGCCGCCTAGGGGCCCCTCGGCCCATGAGAAAAATAAGTCTAACGTAGTTATCAAGAAATAAATCATTGTTATAATTTTACTATAATCACCATTTGCAAGTATTGCATAAACAGAATTACGTTACATTACCTATAAATAGTTTTGTTTTAATAAATTACATACATTCATTAGTGCTGAGATATTAAAATTTGGTGTTGGTATAAGGTTTAAACCTATCTAAGGGGAGAAGGGCCCCAAGACTTGCATTGCCTAGGGGCCTCTACATGGTTTAAACCGGCCCTGGTAAGTAGTACGTTATTCAATATCAAATAAGTTAAAGTGAAAACGGAATAAGAAAAATGGGTTGAAAAGGAGCAAAGGATAATAATACTCATGCTACTTAACATTTCAAAGCGTATAAAATATCCAACTTCTGTAATGTTAATCAGAAACTTAGTACATTTATTTATTTTCAGTAAAGACTTCCTATTATATCTTGTACCGATAAACATACTATATACCACACATATGAAAGGTATGTAGGTAGGGTTATTGGCTGCAACTTATTCCTTCAACATACCTGGGGACTTACTTGAATACTAGTAAACAGAAACAATTAAATGAGCGACAGATAATACTGAATGGGCAGCAAATTAAAAAGTAGATTATGTTTAGGTTCTCAGTACACATATTAATTGAATCTTCCGGGCTACTTGGCCGAGGTCTTCTGGAATCTCTTCTCTTTCTTCCAAACGTTTCGTCCGTCAACAACTGCGGTTGACATCTTCAGTGTCGACTGCGTTCACTTTCGGAGAGATGTTATCTCTTCAGCTTCTCGAACGCAACTCTGAGTTGCGCTTGAGAAGTAGCCGGAAGATTCAATTAATATGGACACCGATCGAGAAAGCCTACAGTCCACTATATCTCAGTACACAGACATGATGTCTCATTTACATATTCGGGCGAGCGTCTTGGCGACTCGTTCGGCGAGAAACTTACTTACATGAGCGGCTGTTCACGTTCGGCGAGAAACTTACTTACATGAGCGGCTGTTCAGGTTCGGTGAGAAACTTACTTACATGAGCGACTGTTCACGTTCGGTGAGAAACTTACTTACATGAGCGGCTGTTCACGTTCGGCGAGAAACTTACTTACATGAGCGGCTGTTCTCGTTCGGTGAGAAACTTACTTACATGAGCGGCTGTTCACATTCGGTGAGAAACTTACTTATATGAGCGGCTGTTCACGTTCGGTGAGAAACTTACTTACATGAGCGGCTGTTCACGTTCGGCGAGAAACTTACTTACATGAGCGGCTGTTCACGTTCAGTGAGAAACTTACTTACATGAGCGGCTGTTCACGTTCGGTGAGAAACTTACTTATATGAGCGGCTGTTCACGTTCGGTGAGAAACTTACTTACATGAGCGGCTGTTTACATTCGGCGAGAAACTTACTTACACGAGCGGCTGTTCACATTCGGCGAGAAACTTACTTACATGAGCGGCTGTTCACATTTGGCAAGCAACTTACTTACATGAGCGGCTGTTCACGTTCGGCAAGAAACTTACTTACATGAGCGGCTGTTCACGTTCGGCGAGAAACTTACTTACAAGAGCGGCTGTTCACGTTCGGTGAGAAACTTACTTACATGAGCGGCTGTTCACGTTCGGTGAGAAACTTACTTATATGAGCGGCTGTTCACGTTCGGTGAGAAACTTACTTACATGAGCGGCTGTTTACATTCGGCGAGAAACTTACTTACACGAGCGGCTGTTCACATTCGGCGAGAAACTTACTTACATGAGCGGCTGTTCACGTTCGGCGAGAAACTTACTTACATGAGCGGCTGTTCACATTTGGCAAGCAACTTACTTACATGAGCGGCTGTTCACGTTCGGCAAGAAACTTACTTACATGAGCGGCTGTTCACATTCGGCGAGAAACTCACTTACATGAGCGGCTGTTCACATTCGGCGAGAAACTTACTTACATGAGCGGCTGTTCATGTTCGGCGAGAAACTTACTTACATGAGCGGATGTTCACATTTGGCAAGCAACTTACTTACATGAGCGGCTGTTCACGTTCGGCAAAAAACTTACTTACATGAGCGGCTGTTCATATTCGGCGAGAAACTTACTTACATGAGCGGCTGTTCACGTTCGGCGAAAAACTTACTTACATGAGCGGCTGTTCAGGTTCGGTGAGAAACTTACTTACATGAGCGACTGTTCACGTTCGGTGAGAAACTTACTTACATGAGCGGCTGTTCACGTTCGGCGAGAAACTTACTTACATGAGCGGCTGTTCACGTTTGGTGAGAAACTTACTTACATGAGCGGCTGTTCACGTTCGGTGAGAAACTTACTTACATGAGCGGCTGTTCACATTCGGCGAGAAACTCACTTACATGAGCGGCTGTTCACGTTCGGTGAGAAACTTACTTACATGAGCGGCTGTTCACGTTCGGTGAGAAACTTACTTACATGAGTGGCTGTTCTCGTTCGGTGAGAAACTTACTTACATGAGCGGCTGTTCACGTTCGGCGAGAAACTTACTTACATGAGCGGCTGTTCACATTTGGCAAGAAACTTACTTACATGAGCGGCTGTTCACGTTCGGCAAGAAACTTACTTACATGAGCGGCTGTTCATGTTCGGCGAGAAACTTACTTACATAAGCGGCTGTTCACGTTCGGCACGATCACAGTTCGTACTTTGTCGCCGAACATGGATAACTTAAAAGTTATTGCTACGTCATCATTATGTTTGATGAATTTATATTACTATTATTTATATATTATTACATATATTACAAAAATAAGAAAAAGTGGATGGGTAGCCTGTCACGCAAACAAAACCCTCGACAGCAACTGAACGTTATTCGTTCGTGTTTCGTTCGAACTCGGGAACCTTTTACTCGGGAACAAAAACCGACATCGAGGCGAGCGCCCGAGACGAATGCCGAACTAAGGCGATTGTCAGTTTACACGTTCGTGCTCGGGCGATTTCGTCTGGTTTCGATAAACATGTAAACTAGCCGTCACAATATCAACATTCCGCAAATCAAATGCGGGTAGTTGATAAAACTGTTCGCGAATTCTCGACGTGGACTATCCGCCTCTTCAGTCAGCTCGTGACCGTGGTTGGTGCAACCCAACTGAAACGTCGAGTAAAATAAATAAGGTAAACATACGCGTTGGGAACCATTTAAGTCAGGGGGAGAGTGCACGGTGTAATCCAATAGCTGCTGGGCGCGTGAGACTGGCCACGTTACCCCTCTCTCACAGCAGACTACCTTCAAATGTACTGCATTTTCCACTTTGTCTTATTTTCCGAAACGTGTTTCGATAGTGAGTGAGATGTGCCAGCGCCCATTCCATTTTCCTATACCTATACCTCCCCATTTTCCCAACCCTTTCTCCAAATCCATTCCTATATCTCCCAAAGGTAGGCAATGCATCCGGTGACGTGCCAATGTTTGTCATGTTAGACTAATGATGGCATGTATTGCGGATGTCTATGGGCGACAGTATCCACTTCCCATCAGGTGGACTGTATGCTCGTCTGCCGCCTTCGTCCATAAAAAAAAAAGATAAATATGATCACGAATTATGTTAGAATATAAAATGTGTACAAAACGCGAAAGTTTAAAAAGTTATAAGATAATAATCCGCTACTACAAACGCTGAGGAACTACACCACCTCTAATAGAGTGGACTTTCCAATCCGCTTGGCCAGCGTGGTGTTTCAGGACCATACATCCCTCATACACTTTCTCTTGTGCATGAGGAAGCCTATGTCCAGCAGTGTACATAAAAGGACGGGTTACGATGTAATTACAAACTTAAAAACCGTAGAGTATATAATACTAAATAAATCATTTAAAGTGAATTCATCTACAGCAAAATCGAAGTGTTTATTTTAACGAAAAATATTATGACGATAATGTCCAACAACAAAATTTTCATTAACTTCATTAAATTCATTTTCATTAACCGCGCTTCATATTATACAAAATCACTTTGCTAACGATTATTTATTAATTTTAATTAAACAGCTGTCCCATCCAAATGTCAATCTTCAAGTACAGTAACGTCGTCGTACTGATGACTGGAGGATTCAATTAATTTCCGGTCCCCAGCGGCTCCGGCCCGAATTATGAAGGGAACGTCCCATGTGAATAAGACATCTTAAGAAATTCAATTTCGAAAATTCATTGCTTTAGAATTAGATGACGAAAAAAATACTGAAAATTTATTTTAAGTGTTATCTGAGAGTTCTTTTATATGTCAATAACAATGGTATGAGAGAATATATATTATAATACATAGATATCGTATGCAAGCTATCTAGGGGAGTCGGGCATCAGTCTCATGCATCGATATGAGTGAATTATCTCATATCGATGGTCAATAATAACAATATAAGATTTTAAATAATGAAAAATCACCATTTTTAAGTAACTGGAGCGTTTTTCAGTGAATCGTATATTGAAGTTGTTAAAAGTATGAAATACTACTTAAAATAATTTCATGTTTTGTAATGGATTTCCCTTTTTTAAACAAAGAAACTATCGACAGACGGTCATATGCTATAGTACAGCAATCAACCCCCCAAAAGCCGTCAAAAGACGACTAGGTAGGTGACTTCGACGAGGTGACATTTTTTTTGTTGGAAAATTAGCGCTTTTCGCTTCATAGACGAAGAAGCGATATGAGTTGTTTCGATTCAAGTGGGGTAAATCACCCTCTCAAAACTCTTTTTTATGTGCGATAAATCTGTTTTAAATAGGGTTCCAGTTGGTTTTTGAGTTGGTGAACTCGAATCCAGTGTAAGTGTTTTGAGTCTAAATCGGTGTTTTGAAGAGATTATTCACCTCTTCCACCACTTGAATCGAAATCATTCCTTCATCTATGATGCAAAAGCTATCATTTCCCCCAAAAAACAAGTCGCCACCTCGTCGAGATCACCTTTTGGGTGAGTCGGTCTTTTGATGGCTTTTTGGGGGTTGATTGCAGTACTACCAACAATAATGGTGAATTTTCCCTAAAATAAGTATAGGGCATCTACAAACTGTGTCTAAAAATAAGTTTGATAATTTCCAAAATACAGACTACAGTTACTAATTATTTAAAATTAGAATAAAATGAAAATGACAACTAATATCATAAAGTGACGTGTGTCATTCGCCTAAAAATTTTACAAAAACAGATTTTATTATTTTGATAACCAACATTATGTACAGCATTTTAAAATAAGGTAAATTTTGTATAATCACTCAACAGACAGAAAATATTTTTATATAAAGTCTGAAAAATAGTGGACTACCAAATTTTGGTGGTGTTTGAGTACAAATTATTAATTAGACTGCTGTTTTCTTGGCAGCCTTACTTGATTGCTGCTGGAAAATGATCGAGGCAGGCAGCGCGGACAATGCAGCAGTTGACACACCGCCACCAAGTCCGGTAACCAATTTTAAACTTATACCTTTTTTATTTGTTAGAATCATACTTGTATCAGCCTTTAATTTACTGCGGGGCACATGCCTACCCTTGTAGGTAAATCACTAGGTGGTTTCGGGCCTCAAGCTACCACGCGAGCCCAACGCGTATTGGTGAATACACGAACTCCTGTTTTTTTTGTTTTCTCTAGCATGCGGGTTTCCTCACGATGTTTTCCTTTCACCTCCGAGCTAATGACAATATTTAGAAATCCGTACTTGCACAAACTTAGTGGTACGGGCCGAGGATTTGAACTGACGATTACATAAATGTGAGTCGAGTATATTTACCCCTAGGCTATCACCGCTATCATTAGAATCATATTTTAATTATATTATTTTTAACTTTTCAGGATATGATACAAGAAGACGAGAACCTCGCGCGCCCTGAAGCGACGTTTCAGTTCACAGTTCCAAATATTAGCCAATTAACAGAGCAGGTGCTATCTCCGCCGTGTTACGTGAGATGCTTGCCTTGGAAAATCCTCGTTTTGGTCCGACATACCACTACACCAGAACGTCAGCAACAGAAAGCCCTTGGGATATTCCTGCAGTGTAACGGAGAATGTGCCTCCCCGGGGTGGTCGTGCTACGGTCTAGGTGAACTGAAACTTTTGTCCAACAATGGCGAACACATTGTCAAGAAACTTCATCATATGTATCACTGGTACTTCATCTTACTTAACATTTGTATTTTTAGTTCCACGGATTTTATAAACTCTACTGTTTTACAGCAAGGAAGACGACTGGGGTTTCGCTCACTTCATTTCATGGAAGGACTTGGTGGATCCTGATAATGGTTTTGTAAAAGATGACTCTATAACAATAGCGGCTCATGTTATCGCTGAAGCGCCACATGGAATCTCTTGGGATTCCAAGAAGCACACTGGATATGTTGGTATGATAAGTCAACATTAAAAAGCTTAATTGTGGTTAAAGTAATGTGATTTAAAATAGAAATTTTATTTCAGGGCTGAAAAATCAAGGAGCGACATGCTACATGAACTCCCTGTTGCAAACAATCTTCTTCACGAACGTTCTCCGCAAGGCCGTGTACAAGATACCGACTGTGGGGGACGATAGCTCGTGTTCCGTTGCTTTTGCCCTTCAGCGTGTGTTTTACGACCTTCAGTTTTCCGATAAACCAGTCGCGACTAAGAAATTGACGAAGAGCTTCGGTTGGGAAACACTCGATTCTTTTATGCAACACGATGTTCAGGAATTTCTTCGAGTAAATGTTCTATATTCATTGTTGAAAGTAATTAATAACAAATAATACCATATAATAAAAAGTTCATTTATTACAGGTACTTTTAGATAAATTAGAAAATAAGATGAAAGGCACAGTGGTAGAAGGAACAGTTCCAAAATTGCTCGAAGGGAAGATGACATCTTTCATCAAGTGCAAGAATGTTAATTGCACCAGCACACGCGTAGAAACTTTCTACGATATCCAACTTAGCGTTAAGGGGAAAAATAACAGTATGATATTTTTAACTTCCTTTTTATGCATTAAGTGACAAGCAGGGCAAACCAACCAGGAGGCTAGTGGTGTGTCTATTCATTCGTCCCCGATTGCACCAACTTGTACTATTTGTCCTATAAGAACTGCAATTTATCTAAACCAACTACTGTATTCCTCTACATGGATACCAAAACGATGTGTTGGTGGTTAACATCATTAAAGTAGTGCATAATTTACACTGTTGTGTATTTTAAGTTACTTAATAAAAAAGGTCGGTGATCTATGTTAGCAACCCTGCCTCTTAGATGTTTTTTCTATAAAGTAAATTGCCCATAGTTTTGTCGGTAATAGTTTAACTAATTCTTAGTTAACGTCGGGATATAAACAGGCTATAGGTACACATCCCGGCCAAAAGTAATACACATGACTATGATCGGCTAGCTTCGGTTTTGTAGAGCGTCGTCTCTGTCGTAACGGCACACGACAGAGACGACGATCTACAAAACCGAAGTTAGCCAATAGTCTCTTTCTATAGGCGGATGTGTATTACTTTCGGCCGGGAAGTGTACTTGATGTTCTAGTTAATTTATTTATTATTTTTTGCATCACAAAGCAACATTGATATCAACATATCAAAGCACAATTTAATATATTGTGTACAGAAGTGATAAATCTAATTGACATCTCAATAATGTGACGACCTGCATGATTGACATTTTAGTAATAAATTTAATTGTAAATAAATAAAAAAAAGAAAGCAAAAAATTCCATAAAGTTAGAAATTAATTTCAGCCAAATTGCTGATCAACGAATCTTCATTTACATAAATCAACTTGCCCAACATAGGTACAATAAAACCTACAATCTTATAGAAATTTTGTCTAAATCCTATGATATAATGATAATCTATGTAATATAATATAATTATATTGAGATATTTGGTCAAATTCAAAATCTTAAATTCAAAAAGATCCTTTTAAAAGGCATGTATATAGTTAATCGTTTTATTTTTGGTTGTATAGTTATTATACTTTAGATCATACTGTTTAGATCAACGGTTTTTACTTAATTATAAAAATGATAAAAATAATGCTCTTAGATCTTTGTTTTGTATTCGCATGTTGACGTTACCCATTGAGCGAGTGAGTGAGGTGACACTTCGCTAGACATTCCTAGAATTGTAACTTATTTTATATCAGTGTTTTGTTCGTTGGCGACCTAGTTCAATAAATAAATTCTTAAAATCAAACACCAAAGAAACAGTGTCAACATTTTTGTATTATGAACCGTTCCATTTTTCCAACGTACAGTTCATGAATCATTCAAAGACTACATCAGCACAGAGATACTGGACGGAGACAACAAATACGACGCAGGCGAGCACGGCTTACAAGAGGCGGAGAAGGGCGTCCGCTTCGACATGTTTCCGCCCATCCTGCATCTCCACCTCATGAGGTTCCAGTACGACCCCCAGACGGACGCCACCACCAAATTTAATGACAGGTTATTGTGAGCTTCATTCTAAAATAAGGTCAAGCCTAATCGTCAAATAAAATCGTCATGCCTGGCATGTGTTGTAAAAGGCAGAGAAATGTGTCCAGATTGGCATATTTTTTTCATTTATCACAAGCCCTGCGGCGAAGGAAAACATCGCTGGAAAACCTACATACAGTCTTAAAAAAATCCAGGATATGTGTAACACCTATTATCCCGAACTTCAACTTTCTTCTTCTCTGTCTTATCGGATGTTCCTTGCCTGAAATTCGTGTTTATCATAGAGTCCCTTCTTACAGTAGATTGTTATTCCTTCCATTGGAGGTTTTGCATTTAGTAGGGCACTGAATTATTAAATTAACTTTGCGCGTAGTTCTGCAATATTTGTGAGTTGATCATGGGTTCAAGTATAATGGGAAAAAATATGTTTTGACGTTTTAGATTCGAATTCTACGACGAGATCAATTTGGACCCTTACCTGCAGGAGATATCGCAGACGCCGGCCAACTACACGCTGCACGCGGTGCTAGTTCACTCGGGCGACAACCACGGAGGACACTATGTAGTTTTCATCAACCCCAAGGGGGATGGCAAGGTGGGTGCTTACTTATAAAACGATTTTATGTTAGCTTAAGAGCATTGATCTTTAATTTAACAATCTTCTTCCCGGTTCTATTATTAATCGTCATTATTATATTTTGCTATAGGTGCCAATGGGCGCCTTACGACATTTTAACTTTAAATTACGTGAATCCCCTCAGCATCCCACCTACGAAAGGATGCTGAGGGGATGCGAGGGCACCGAAGCCACCCTAGCAAATATTTATTTAAACAGGTCTTTAACTCTTATATTTACCTTTTTATTTTACTCAACTTTTGGCTGTTTTACCAAACAGGGTCAGGAACTTAACCTGTTTAATAGTTGAATAAGTGTGAAAAAAGCGCGAAAATTACACCTCAGCAAAGTGCCTGTTTGAAGTAGTACCTATACCTAGAAAAGTTATTTGGACAATAATTCTAGTACATGCGCATTAATTTAAGGACACTAATGAAGTACCATTTTTTGTGGGAGCTGTACCGTTCTCCGGTACATTTTAATCTGCTCCTTTTCCTTTATAGACTTTCTGAAACCACAGATTCCCAACCTTATTGGGGGAGCCCAATAAGGTTGGGGATCTATGGTTTAAATCCTGAAAATAATCTTGTAACGAAGAGCAAGCAACAGGTTGGTAAACTTATTGTCGGTGTGCACCGTACAGTGGTGCAAGTTCGACGACGACGTCGTGTCGCGTTGCAGCAAGCAGGAGGCTATCGAATACAACTTCGGTGGGAAGGAGGACGCGCCGCACCTCGCGAGGCGGGCCACCAGCGCCTACATGCTTATTTACATACAGTGAGTATATAAACAACCACATATATGCTCTGTTATTTTATTTAAGTATTTATTGGTTTTGCCATAAGAGGTTTAAAAGACCCTAAGGCAGGGCCGTCTTAAGTCTATTCTGCGCCGGGGTGCGGGAGTGTATCCTAAGACAGTCAAACATCCTATTGTGTATCCTATGACAGTCAAATATCCTATTGTGTATCCTATGACAGTCAAATATCCTATTGTGTATCCTATGACAGTCAAATATCCTATTGTGTAATTGTTTACTATAGCGTTATATTTTTTCATTACCTTTAAAAGGTGAGCGCCCGGGGTGCACCGCACCCCTTGCACCCCCTGGTAAAGACGGCCCTGCCCTAAGGCCCTAATGCAGGGTTGACCATTGCGAGTTGATTTTTTTTGGCTTATTTGACTTGTGGTAACCGCTCTGACAAACCAGGTTGTTGGGTTATTGCCGCTCGATATTCGGTAGACAAAACGTACGTAGAAACGCAGTTTGGGTCGCGCGCCGTCACGTGGACCAGCTACTTGAAGAAGTAAACCGGTAGTGTAAGTGACGTGTGATGTCTGCCCGCTATAGAATAGCAACAACCCATCTCTTCTCGTGGGTGTCGTAAAAGGAGACACAGATAACAAAGCGGCTAATACAAGCACTGAGAAACTGCACTACCTTGGCCAACCCGCTTGACCGGCGCGCGTTGCGTTTTAAGGCCATACATCCCACAGGCACAAGACAATGTTCACCAGGAGGTCCATGTCCAGCAGGGAATACTTAAAGGGCTGGTTGCAGTTGTAGGCTGGATGAGATGAGTGGAAAATCATGTGTGCCATACAGCAGTGAGGAAACAGGTTGATGGTGTTGTATGGTCCTTATTTACTTATTTATTTAGACCAATCGATAGAAACAAAATTATTTTACTTAGAATATAGGTATACTATATAAGGATTTAGTTTACGGTGGTAATAAGGTAGCCTGATTTTTACGCTTACTCGAAAGTTATAGAAGAAAAGAAACACACATCAAAAATATTTATCTATCCATATTTATTAGAAAATTAAGCGGCTATTGTCTTGGGAATATTTGAGACAGAGAGATATTGGCTATCTGTCTTACTCGTGCATGATTATAATGGCACTACATTGAAGAAAATCACCGTTCTTCAATATTGCAATTGCAATCCATTTCTAACTTCCAAGGGGTTTTTCATTTTTCAAAATATTTCGATTTCTCTAATTAATTCAAATATCTTAAGTTATTTAGGTATATAATTATGTACAAATATTAAACCCACGTCTTGTGTAGGACTTCGCAACTGAAATATGTCCTGCAAGACGTGACAGAAGCCGACATACCAGCAGACCTCTACGAGCGGATCAACGAAGAGATGCGATACGAGATGGTAAGGACATGTAAATATCGATCCATGCATGGCATAGTCTTTCCTTTTTTTTCTTTCTTTTTCTCTTATAAGCAAAGGCATGTTACGCATTTCAGACGGCAGAAAGATAAGATGCAGGAAAGTTAAATCTGACACGTCTCTAAGCTCCGCGAAGTACTATGCGAAGATTTTCAACGCACTAAAACAGTTCTTCACTTTGCAGGCCCTATCCGGCTCTAAATCTAAAGGAAGATAATACCAAATGAAGCTAATTAATCGACTATAACTTTTTTAAAGACTTTAATTAATACACTTTTGGAAATATTTGATGCCGAAAGCAATTAGAATACTCAAATTCAGAAGGTGATTTATGATGTGCATTTACTCTGTGTATATTTTGTTGTAATTATTTATGTACCTCTGTTAATAAATTTGTTGCGAAATAAATTGGTGTTTTGCTTGAAAGCACTCGGGGCATGAATAACAATTTTGTTGACACGTGCTCATTTGTAGACGAGGCAGGAGCGTCTAATGTATCACGCGAAATACGTGTCTCTTTTAAAATGCATGCTCGAGCGCGTACAATTATACCATTGTTTTATAGCAATTTACATTGTAGATAGTCAGAAACACGGTAAAGTACCCAAAACTGTTCGATTGTAACCCTTATTTCTAGGGCATTGGGATCCCATAAGGTGGCCGAATAAATATATATATTTCTATTAAATTGCCTTATAAGTCCATAGACACTATTGGGATACTCAAAGGACACCCTAACAAAAAATTTACATAGATGATTTGTCACTAATAATAAGAGAACAGATTTTCCCTCCTAGGCGGTCTCCAATATGTGCGGAAATCGCATACTGACAATTTAATTGCAAGTGCATTTTTTCTATCTTCAAAACAAACGCGTAGTTATGGTTTTATCCAGTGTGGGGGCAAAGCAAACAATTTTCTTATAATTTAAATAGAGATAGTGTAATACAGAAAGTCTGTTACTTATTTTTCCCTATGCCAGGTTTTGCACCTGGCCTGCCCCACCTCCGTGGCTACGCCCATGCTTCAAAACACACAGGGAGGCAGTATAATTTTGAATGGTCAAGGATCCATTGTTACACTTCCTAGGATCTCTTATAATGGGGGACCACGGCACTACTAAGACATTTTGGGACTGGATGACTTAGTGGATTGGTCATTATAGAACAGTGGTAATTCTAAATTTGAAAATTTTATCTCTTTTAGGAACTTGAACTTATTTAGATTGACGATGTGTCAGCATATAGTCAAGTATGTTTGAGTTCTCTAGGAAAGCCGCGAGGGAATTTCCCGTTATTATACCACCTGAGTGGAGCAAAGAGCCAGGACGAATCGCTATTATAATATAATAGGTACTCTAAAGAAAATGACACTAAGTTAGCAAGTGTCATAACATTTGTGTACACAAAAAGGCGAGACTTGGTTATCTATGTCGTAAATATAACTTAGCAGGAACAAATAGCATAAATAAATTAGAGTGTAACAAAATGACGTTCCAGTGAGGAGGACAAGGGGGGAATATATATCAGGATTGGCATTGTTTCGGTAATGAACCGGCTCCTTGGGGCATCAATCAGACGCCTGCTACGCTCGGCTGTCGAACAGGAAATAATTGTCGAACCACCCCTGTTTCCTTTGCCACAAGTATCTTCACGAGCCAATTAAGAAAATGACGTGTTTGGATTTATCATATAAATATACATATTAAATAGTAATGTAATAGTAGTGCAATGCACTCGTGATATTATAAACTTCGTACAACATATTCGATATCATTCCACTACAGTACACAAAATAATCACAGGGGTGTTTCAGGCCATAATCCACCAACCAATGCGGATTATAGCAATTAAACACTTTGCAGTGGACGTGGTCACGAGATGACTAATTAATTTTATTTGTCACTTGAGTTATTAAGAAATTATTTGAACTACCGTCTAAAAATTTTTTTAATCATAACATCATTTTTAATTTTAATCATCGAAACGTCGGGATAATGTTAAATATACGCGATTTAAACCGTTCAAAGTTGTTTAATTGCTATGTACCTATAGTAATCGCGAAAACCTAAGAAAATACAATGCGGATTATCTTCACATATCTTAATTTTACAATATATTTCTTGAACATGCGGTTTTCCTTTACCGCCGAAATTGTCATAAATAATTCAAAAATAAAACATATATATACTGACATACTTGTAAACAAACACAAAATACCAAGCAAATTAATTGATTAAATTTTATAAGACTTTAAAGCCGTGTTAGAAAAAAAATCCAAAATTTTAAGCTCCAGGCACGTACGCACTTCTAGCTACCACAAAAATTCATATCTACTTATCGATAGTATGTATTCTCACATCGATGTATCTACTAAATCAACTCGTATCTATTAAATTCTTAGCAGCTCCTTTTGCTCTATCTTTTCTTTCATTTTTATTTTCTCAGCAACATGGTACTTTTTGTTCTCTTAATATAACTTATGTAGATATTTTATTTTTATAATGTATTTATTGATTATGTATACCTTGTATGTATTATATTTATTCTTATGTATATATGAATGTGTGTAAGTTTGTATGTATGCATACATACAAACTTACACACATTATGTACACAGTAATAATGTATTATATTTATTTTACCACACTATCTAAATGGTGTCTTGCACCTTCTAATTGAACTTCTCTGATCAACGCAAAGATTGGCTGGTAGAGAATGCCTTAAGGCATTAAGCTCGCCCTTTGTACTATATTATGCAATTAAGTGTAAAATAAATAAATAAATAATAAATCCGCCTCTGTACAGTACAGTGCAAAAAGAGTGAAAAAATAGGTACGGGGGTTTTACTTATAATAATATGTATTTGGAACCGACTCTATTCGTTACGTAACTTTATTAAAAGTACGTTCTACTATAACATGCCAGCAATTAAATATCCTTGTCTTCGGTTCCTATTTCGCAGCTAGTAGATAGAATGTCAATAATCAGAGATAGGAAAAAAGAAATTAAAATAATAATTATATACGACAGATACGTTGCTTAATTAAAATACTACCGCTGCCTGTGAGCGGAACTCCGTGAGAGTAGTTGTAGCGTAACAAGCGAAATTCAAATAATACTACCGCCCCAACGAAGGCAGATCTCCGCTAATTAATCCGGAACCTCTACTATTAATTAGGAGAGTTTTTCTTCGTCACGGCGGGGATTAAGCCGACGAGACTCCGTAATTGCTAGCCCGCCAACGGAAGCTTAACTATTTTTTATTTTAAATTCCGCTCGAAGGTTGAAGAAAAGTATGTACCTACTTAAAATCTAGTTTGAAACTAACCAAAAACCCGTTCCACTTCGGTAATAGGCACTTATCAACTATCTTAAATAGTTTATAACTTATAAAGTTTGCTATGGAAATCATTGCTCAAAAGTATAAGTCCTAAAGGCGATTGTGTACTGCTTCGATCCGCATTCAGATTACGGACGTATGGAAATGGAATCATGTACTGCGTATAATGTAGTGCTCATAGGTGCGTGGTGTCGGGCGGCTTTAGAATAGCCCTACCCCATCTCCTTCCGTGGGCGACTAAGGGATAACAAAGCAGTTATCACGAACCCTGAGGAATTACACCACCTCTAAAAGAGTGATCTCGCCAACTCGCTTGGCCAGCGTAGTTTTTAAGAACATACATCCCCCCATGTACAAAATAAGATGCATAAGGAGGCTCATGTCCAGCAGTAGTGAATTGTACTGCATTTATCCGCTGGATCGGGATTTACCGGATTTACCCGTTGCATGTTGCATGGGCAGTATAGTGCCATCAGTCTGAGTACATAGAAATGTCAGCATATTATAGAACAAATAACTTATGAGAAAAGATTTCATACTGATTGTGGATAAGTACCACTAGCCAGGATTCATTATTTTCGGTTGACTTTCTAGATGCAGACAAAGATATTTACGAGAAAAATACTGGCTAAAATACGAGGAAAAACCTAAGACCGTGTGTGGTGGTGAGCCTTGGGAGAGAACTATTTGCAGTAAGTGGAGAAACATAGGCTTATGGTATGGCAGGATACTCTGACAGGCCGTTTAAAACTCATTAACATCTGGAGTGACATTGCGTATTTCCGTGTGTTCTACTTGATATACAACACAATTGCTGTGCTCATTTAGTTTGTTTTTTGTTGCTCGTTTAAATACAAGCCAATATAAAATATTATCTCTCTCAATGAGCACAAGCATCGCAAGAATCGTCATTCGTCAATAGTTAATCAACGATCCCCTTGCTGTAATGCCTCCATCAGAAACAATTACGTAGTTACATAGAGTAAGGGAACTTTTATTTAAGGGCTATTTCAGACCACCGAGCTGAAGGCGTCGGAACACGAGGAAACCTATATAACTACAAAGCTTAGTACAATAAATAAATTCATTTACATTGAATAAAATTTTAAATTACATGAATTATTGAACGGACAGTAAAGCGCATTCCGACAAATGTTTCATTTCTTGATCGCAAGCTTGAGATGATGTCCGGCCGTATGTATGGAAATACGCGTTTAAGCGTATAAGCAGTGCCGGCCGTCCCTATACACAGATTGATTGTAGTGTCCCTGAGATATATACCCTGTGGGATCCTCACTAATGCTTCAGGATTCTCGAGCATACGCGCGCATGCTTTGCTGTGTGCTACATTTGGTACTCGCGCTCAGATATCAACTGCGCTGGGATCCTTACAAAAGTGCGAGGATTTTCGAATTTACTTGGTCGTTTATACTTGCACGCATCTAGAGTATATACAGGCGTATTAACTACGCTAAGCTTGTTTTGAATTAACCCTTTTGTTACAATTAAGCTTTTCTTACTCTCTATGCACGGCATCGCCCGCGTTGACCGAGATGTGGTGATTACTCCCACGAACTACACTTAACTCGAAATTTGACAGTGATTCATTAATTTGTTGCAAAGTTATTAAGTAATTTAAAAAACCTATTTTCGTACTCATGATAATGGTTACGCTATTTGTTACCTGTCTAAAGTCGGATTTTTTATTCGAGTCAGAGATATGACATGTAGGGGAGAGTGGGGGAATTGGAGCCATGTAAGGAAAAGTTTAAAAAAATACGAGTTTATGTTGTAATCATTCATTTTTATAGACACTAATTAGTCTTTTATTTATCTGTCTTTCAGTAATTGCCAAAAAAAAATTTAAAAACTAACTCTTAGTTAGTGAAAATGACTTTTTTTATAAATATTAGTTTCGCTCGCATTACCCCACACATCGGGTAACGAGAGCCAAAAAACCTCCATGTGTGTAATAAGAGCCATCACTTAATACTAAACAAAATGAAACTTACTTTGGTTCACGTAATAGGAACTTAAACAAATCACAGTTATAAAGTAATCAACAGAACATAATAATCAACAAAAATAAAGCTTTTCTAAAAGTTAAATATACAACATAGGGTATTCTAGGGATCTAAACAAAAATTGCAAATATAATCTATGGGGTCATCGCAACCCGAACACTCAGAATGGGCCCATTTTCCACAGGCTCTGCAACGGTACCATAGCTCTTTATTTTTACCAACATCGTTACATATGATGCATTCATTTTCCTCCTCTGAGTATTCAGAATCATCATCACACATATTATTTTCATCAACAGATGATTCCTCAGTTGTGTTGTCTTGGAACAAATTTCTGGTTGCCTTCTTTATGTTTTTTTAAATGATTTATTCTTAGTCTTTAATTTAATATTCTTAGATTTCTTTTTTTGGATTTTCTTCGGTCTATTTTCCTTTTTGTTCTTTATTTCTCTCTTCTCCTCGAAAATTTTCTTCATGGGGGTACCAGTCAAAACTTCTGAATGCTGCTTGTTTCTATTAGTCTTTGCAGAGTTTTTTAATATTTGTGGACGAGGACTTACAACATTTAAGATATCAGCAAAGCTTGTGGATGGCTGTGGAGAATATTGTGATGGTTGGTTGCTGGTATTTTGTGACGTGGTAGTAGGCATTTGCAGGGGCTTTTGAGAGGATGTCAATGATTGTGAAGTAACTGTAGCTATTGTTTCTGAAGGTAGAACAGAGCTACGATCTATTAATGCTAGTCGCTTCTGGCTTTCTAATACTGAGCTCAGGGTGTCGGCTCATGAACCCAAACAACCAATCTTTTCCAGCAATTTTTTTTTCAGTGTTAAATATTTTTTCAACACCAATATTCACAGCCATATTATAGCATATTTTACGCAGTTGACTGCCGGTTAAACCATAAAACATATTAGACATATCAATGATATGGTTAATAATGGTATGTTCCCGTTCACTAGTGATCACAGGTTTTCTCCCAAGCAGCGGAGAACGACTGTAAGTAATAACATCACTATTTGCTAACCTGAACCGTTTCTTGAGCGTGCTATAGGGTATTTTAAATTGCTGTGCCGCTTTATTAACTGATATTCCTTCCTTTCGTAATAGTTTCTATTGCACTCTCTAACGAAGCCGAGGTCCCACTGGCCTTTGATGTCGTTCGCTGTCTAGTTCTTGGCATCTAAAAAATAAAATAAAGCATGTTTCATTAGATTAGAATTACGTTTTTCGAAAGGGGTAATAGTAGCCATGGCGGGGTAATGGGAGCGCTTCTAGCTCCCATTACCCGAATGTTAAACATCTCGAATTAATAAAACTAACATAAACAAACTTTGGTAAATCATCTATCTTCCACTTATATCGTAAAATTTATGAAATAAGGCATTTAATAAACACAAAACACAACAGAATGATAAAAGTTCAGGTACTTACTTTGGTTACGAGATTTGATATTTTTTTACAAGGATGACTGACAAAACTAACTTCTTCTCGTCACCGCTATACGCGTGCTACTGAGCTGGTCAGCGGCCATCACGTTGCATAATCGAAGGTTCCCGAAGCCGTTCGTGTCATTTCGGCGCGACTTGTACGTTCCTGTGTGTGTAAATTGTAGTAGCTCCCATTACCCGCTAGCTCTGTTTACCCCGTTCTCCCCTAGAACTGACTATAAAGTGTCATCTCCGTACAAATTTCACTCTGTTTGACAGTTCTACATGTCATATCCCTGACTCGAGTAAAAAATCCGACTATAGCAATAAGGGTTAGTATACAGGGAAGTTTCAGTTCATAGACTACTATAGATTGAGCTACTGGATTTTAATCTCAGACGCATGAGAGAGTACTCACCGTGTAGCTGTTTATTTTTATAGGAAGAAGGCGACACGAGCATACAGGTCACCTGGTGGGTGAGTGGATAATGTCACCCATGGACATCCGCAGTACATACCAACTTTAGTCCAGAATAACAAACGTTGGCACATCCCTGGATGTACTGCGAGAGGGACCACGGGCGGTAAATGGCGCTGCCTACCTTTGAAGACATAGGAATGGATTTAGAGAAAGAGTTGGGAAAATGGAAAGGGATAGGATTGGATGGGAATGGACATTGGCATATCTCACTCACTATCGAAACACGTACGTACATTAAGGAATAGAATAAACTGTTACAAGTCGGTAACATGCGTTGTTATGCAGACAACAGTACCTACTGAGGATGCTTTGTACAAGGGCCGTGCGAATATCCCTCGGGCCGAGCTGGAAGAGAGTCGCGTAAGGCTTGTGTCCGAAATCGAGAACGCCTTATACCGTGTCCCGAATTGGGGTAAAATTAATGTAGTCCAATTTAACCCCAAGAAGACACAAGTCTGTGCATTCGCCGCTAAGAAAGCACCATTTGCCATGGCACCTCTATTTCAGAACATTCTTCTCAAGAACTCCGAGTTTTGGGATCTTTGGCGTCGATATTTCACTTAACATCATCATGTGGTCCTCTATCTATACTATAAAAATTAAAAGAAAACCTAGGTTCTATTTCATTAATATTCATGAATCATGGACATTCGAACTGTGAATTTCAAGATATGTGTGAGATAGATGTGATTTCTGGAGGAGGAGGGTGCATACTGCAATACAACTGCCACTGGGGGCACTGGACTCGCCTCGTTACCCCTCTCTCACAGAAGACTACTTTGAAATGTACTTCATTTCCCAATCTATCCTATTCCCCAGCGAGTAGTTCGGTAGTGAGTGAGATATGCCAAAGCCCATTCCCATGCCATCCTATCCCTCTCCATTTTCCCCAACCCTTGCTGTAAATCCATTACAACATCTTCAAAGATAGGCGGCGCCGTTTATCGCCCGTGGTCCCTCCCGCACCCGGGGGCGTGCCAACATTTGTCAATCTAGCTGACGTTCGCATGTACCGCGAATGTCCATGGGCAACAGTACATATCCAATTATCACCGGGTGGACTGGAATAAACGCGTCGCCTTCTTCCTACAAAAAATGATTTCTTTCGGGTCAATTTTCCTAATCATTTCAATTGTTTTCTTACATAGAACATTAGTTTTAATTAAACACTACAGAAACAAATACCTACCAAAAGTTTTTTGAAACGATTGATGGATGTGGCACTGCAGGATTATCATTGCTCGCCGTCCAATCACGAGGGGATTGCGGGTCATAATCCAACCCACGCCAACCCAGTGCGAATTGGTGGATATCACAAATGCACGTTTTTAAAAATTCTCAAGCGCGTAGATTTCTTCGTGTTTTCCTTCTTCACCTTAAGGGTGCAAAAAAATCTATACTTAAGGGTAGGACTGGCGTTCGAATATGATACCAGAAAACACAATATCGAGTGCACTTTAAACATCCGTGTGATTAACTACGTACCTGACCAAAAGACAATAATGAGTCGCCTTTGGTCATCTAGGTCATTGTAGTGGAATAAATCGAACTCACTATCTCACGTAACCAGCACTACTATCTATTTTTAATTCTTCTTAATTTTAAACTAAATGTATAAGCACGCGGCGACAGGACGCGATAATCATCTCTCAGTTACGAGTACAATGCAACGTTTGATCGGGAACAGATGTTTACTGATCTAATGGCATTTTCAATTTGCATTCGGATTCCTGAGCTCGCATAGCGCGGAATGAGGCGGACCTGAATGCAGAGCCCGGGTACATTCCTGTTGTCCCTCACTAGTTTGGCCACTGATCGACAAACATTAGGTTTGTTACTTGACAACAATACTTGACATACCCTACTATCCACCACCAAAGACAGCCTATATTTCTTAGGACTTTAAGAACAACAATAATTAAATACGAGTACTTGGTCAACCCTATTACTATCCTCCAGCGAAGGCAACTTATGTTTTCAGGACTTGACTCAATGTCCACAGAGCACAATTTTGAAAGGATAGGATAGAACAGTTTCTACAATTAAAATATTCGGATCTCGCATAATGACAATACCAAATGTTGGAAAAATGACCAGTAAGCAAGAAGACCTAATCGCGTAACGACCTATAGGTACGCGTAACCACCTGTAAGTACGCATGATTACCTATACCTACAAAGAATTCGACTTTATACCCAGTGTGCAAGTAGAAACAGTAAAAACTTAAAAAATGTACTTAAAATAGTTTTAAATAAAAAATTATGTATCTTTTTGTCTTTTTATGTTTCATGTTTTTTATCTCTGTTTATGGTGTTATTATATTCTTGAAAAGCAATTTAAATACCATATATCCTACCATATATCCATATACATTGGCACAGGTAACAAAACCAAATTAGCAAACCAAACTTTTTACCAAAATCTTTCCAACTCAGATATCTGATTATGTAAAGGAATTAATATTCCTACCCACTAATGTTGGTCGTTATGCGTATTCGTCGTTTTGCTTAGCGGTCGTTCTGCGTATAGTTTTTTTTGGGCAGTAATTGTTTTGCATATTGGTAGTTTTGCATTAACTAAAATTGGTCATTACTGGAGTGATCGAAATATCCATAATCAGTAGATACCTACAAAGTTACAATAATAGTAATAAATATTTAGGAGATCAACAACAAGGAGTTGAAGAACTGACTAGTTTATTTTAACTGTTACTAGCGAGTTTCTTCGATCGGTATTTAGCAAACACATTTCTAGCAAAGAAATTAGACGGAGACCTTGCGGTCTCCAGGTCAACCTTCCACATCATCCTTCTTGACCGGGTTGACCTCCTCAAGCCAAATGGGGTTAATAGTTAGAACAATCAAGAAGCTCACATGTAAGAATAATTTTGGCCAACATAACATATAACCCTATAGATCGGTAATTTCAATAGCGAGATATAATAACTCACCATAATTAGTTATAGGTACACACATTATTGTACACTTATTTCACTACTAATGACTACCTTTTAACTGCTATCGAATGGGAATAAGATGTAGTTGACAGAAATTTTCGCGCCACTCGGCGCCTTCTATATTTCCTTCGACATCCTAGCGCCCTCTAAAGTTGTCGCACGCGTGTTTAATAATTTTAACTTATAACCATCTCAAGTTCACCAAATAATTCACAAAGTATTTACTACTGGCCATTCAATTAAGATTTTACAAAATAGTAAAATAATGATTCAAACACAACAAATTTCTCGCCGACAAATAAATAATATCGTGAAGTGGAAAATAATCACAGATCACAAAGAAAATTATCTAAACACTATAAAAACAGTATTCATGTATACGTAAGTATTCAAATTTAAGGTTTTTGAAACGATTGTTTGATATCAACCCATGACTTCGCACTGTAGGGCAAACATTGCTTCCCTCCAATCATGAGGGAATTTTGGGTCACAATCTCACCACAGGGACAGTGCATTTTGGTGGATATTACGGAATACACATGCCCAACATTTTTCATTAAATCTTGGACACGCGAGTTTCCTGTGCGTTCATTCACGGTCCAGCTATTAATAAATAATTAAAACACCCAGTATTAAGTAGTACGGATTGGAGTTCAAACTTACTGTTTATTCCTCCATAATCACCGGTTTACTCAGGTGATTATATATGTACTTTTGATCACCTACGAAGAAAATCACCTCATTGTTTAAAGTCCATTCGATTTAATGTATTTTTTGGTATCCCTAAATCACCCACAGATGAACTATACATAGATACATAGTTCTGGAATAGGACCTCACGAATATCGGTTGCGAGTGGATAAGGGTATAAGGGTGTCCTTCTTCTACCTCACTAAAACAACATCTATCATTAACAACGAGAAGAACTAAAAGTAAAAAGAAAATCGTGTCGTTGTACTAATATCTGCCACATAAACTAATAGCTCAGGATAACGGGAATGAACCTCTCCCAGGGTACTAGAATAGCCGAATGGTCGAATCGGATTAGTGCTAACGACGCACCATTCACCGGTCGCCACCGCTGGCCGCATTCCCGCCGAGTGCACTGACACTGATAAACTGCAAGTAAGCAGCTTCTCTATCTGCATACTGTAGCTAAGCGTAATATAGTATAAATGAACCATAACATTTATGTATTAGTTACCAACGTACTTAGCTAAATCAAATGATTAAGATATAACTTTGAAGCAGATTTTGAAACTTGTCGATGTTACTTAATTGTTTGTTTATTAATTTCTAATATTAATATTTGACATTTTATATTTGGATAAACACATCACAAAACTGAATGTCGATTAATCCGCGATGTAGTTAAAAAAATATTCTATGTTAATATTGTGTAAATCTATCCAATTTATAAAGTAACATTGCTTACGATTCACTACATTACATCGAACCCATTTTAGAGGTGTGAAAATAAATCAATAACACAAAAACAATGGTATAGGTATATAATTAATCTTTATAATAGGCGGTCGAAAATAAAAACAATTGAAGTATATTAACTAATATAACTATGTATTGTACTTTCGGAATATTCTTATCAATGACAGTTGAATAGCAAGGGTGACCATATTGTTAGAGTATAGGGTCGTGTTTAAATCAACATTGATCAGGCGTCGATGACTACCTACAATAATAGCCTGACATTTCGTGGGGTTGACAGTGACCCTAACTAGACCAGTCGGAAATAAGATACAGATCGCGATTTAGGTCCGAATAGCAAAATTAAGAATTTGTGCTTGTGCGTATAACTGTAGGTGGTCAGCATATACATGGTAAAAGCATTATTATTATCAATTATTATGTATTATTTATCAAATGGATGACTACTAATTGAAAAACAGGGGCCGACTTTTCGATTATTTTTCGAGAAAAAGTGAAGTCATTGTGGCGATTTATATTCCGCATCGAGATTAGGATTCCGGTATTTACTTTTCAATAGCTTAAGAATTTCTAAACTGCTCCGGTTCCATTGTACGCATGTTATTTAGGTATTTACATGAAAATAAACTCCAAAAAAATGCAAGCATAATGGAATTGTACTCGGTAAATCCCGTCTGCGTAAAAATTCAATCATTTCAAAAGCCTCGGAAAGATTTGTTGGACAGCGGCGGATTTAAATGATATTACACCATTGTTTCCAGGGGGTGGCCAGGAACAGATTTACATTGATATAGTTGTTTACATATCAGATGTACATACTTACCCATCTACTCACCATTTTGTATAGACAATATTCATTTTTCTCCGATTATTTTCATTAAGGTATTGTTCACAGCTCTTCCACAGGGATAGGTTTTATTTTCTTTTGTTTTTATACAACACGGCACATTTTTAATTAAAGTTTTATTTTCTTCATATTATTATATGGCAATGGTGTACATGTGGTAATTAGCACATTCTGCCAGTGTCAAGTTTTATTCGTAATAAACAATTTCAGTCTAAAAACGTATTCTGTCAATGTCCAGTCCCGTCGAAGCAAGTCAGGAGTCGTTCAGTAAAGCGATAGTAGGTTTAGTAGAGGACTCCTTGGAAGCACATGAAAAACGCACCACGCTGCTATTTGATTATCTCAAACACCACGTATGAAAAACACTAAACTATCACTATTAAACCACAAAACGCCTAATAAACATTTTTTACAATAGTCAAACAAAATAGTGTGAGCTATGTACCTACTATGAGCTATGTTCTCTCTATGTCAATAATAAGTTTAACTTTTATAGTAGTTTTAATTAATCATAGAATAATTGTGTGTTGTGGGTCATTTGAGATTTTTAAAGGAAACCAAATATAGACCAAGGAACCCAATACATTCAAGTGGCACTTTATTAATGCGACGATCCGGGTAAAAGACTACTAGTGACTGACTGTATAATCACTTGGCACCGACAACAAATTCACATAAGAATTATGTTGCTGTCCCTACTTATAAGCATAATTGTAGCTATATATCTATATTGGAACTTCTCGATTGCACATAGTTGTAGTAAAAATAGTTATATGCATAATTGTAGCTATATATCTATATTGGAACTTCTCGATTGCACATAGTTGTAGTAAAAATAGTTATAAGCATAATTGTAGCTATATATCTATCTATTAGGTAGTTGTGATTTTGGTACTTGTGACAAAATTATAATAATATGGATATACCCCGGGGATTCTTTTTTTTATAGAGAAGAGGGCGGACGAGCAAGCGGTCTCACGTGATGGTAAGTGTTACCGCCGCCCATGGACACCTGCAACACCAGGGGGTATGCGGGCGCGCCGCCGACCTTGCAAAATCCTATTCACAGCTCTCTTGAAGAACCCCATGTCGTAGTTAATATGGATATACCCCGGGATTCTGAATCTGGTTGTTAATGATACTGTACCTACTTGCAAGTATGTCTATATTATTGTGTGTGTATTATGGAAAATAGTTAATATTTATATGCCTACATTAAGCTTATAGTTCGTAGTGAGGATATCAAGAAAACTGAAATAGGTTTAAAAAAAGTGTTTATTACAGTAAATTAAGTTTCATAGTGGAATAAACTTAGGTACATAGAAAAAAAGATTAAAATGACTCCCGAGATTATGATTCCCGGAAAAAGGGAATGTCCATATTCATCTTTCTTGGCGTAAGTAGCAAAATCACATTACCTAACCCGGACCTCTAATTATAATAGACACAGACCTAAGAAAGCAAAATTGTCTCAACCCAAACTTAATTAATAATATTAAATTATGTAAATCAGTAAAAAAACTGCGTCAAATTCAATGATTATACTCAATGAGATATACTTATATAATGTATTAATTAAAATGTATATTTTTAAAATATAAAAGATATCGATAAAGCAGAAATACAAGCTCGTCAACGTCACTATTAACAATGAATAAACCTAGTAATCATTTGTTTACACGTCACCAAAATTTACGAAAGTGGATAGGCGTTTACAAACGTCGAAACCGCCATGATATAGTGGTGCGTGTTTCGATTTTTACCATGTCTATAGATTCCCAATTGTACAGATTTCCAACTTTACAGAGGAGAGTGCACGCTGCAATCCAACAGCGCTGGGTGCGCCCGACTGGACACGTTACCGCTCTCTCACAGAAGACTACCTTGAAATGTACTAAAATTCCCACTTTATCTTATTTACCTAATGTACGTACGTGTTTCGGTAGTGAGTGAAATGTGCCAGAGCCCGTTCCCATCCTATCCCTCGCCATTTTCCCAACCCTTTCTCCCAATCCATTCCATTCCTGTCTCCAAAGGTAGATAGCAAATCCGGGGGCGTGTCGTTTCTCATTTTGAACTAATGTTGGCATGTATCGCGGATGTCTATGGGTGACAGTATCCACTTACCATCAGGTGGACTGTATACTCGTTTGCCGCCTTCGTACATAAAAAAAATACGTAATAGCGCTTGCGACGTTTAGCGGCAATTAGATAGTTTCTATACGGGTATTTAATACTACTAAGAGAATAACATTAATTGTTGGAATCTGTAGAATTGGGAAAATACCGCGAGCTTAAATTTATTGTAAGTAAAGTTTAATTAAAATTATGTAACGTTTCAAATTTCCTCTAATCCCGTCCCATTAGTTGCGTTGAAGTTGTACCATTGAAGGTACTATTGGATTTTTTGGTCTCAGAAGTCGCGTTACACCATATACACTCACAACCGAATATGTCTAAATAAATAATATTAATTTCCAAATGACAGTAGCGGGACTTTTGGGAGAAAGAATTCTAAAAGTAGCGTTAACGAGACTACTTTAGCGGAACGAGTGGGACTAGAGACGTCAAATTGCAATTTTTCTCAGTTCTACATTGTTTTGAGACAGCTTCACTCCTTTATCAAATCCCATATCATTGTTATAAATCAGATCAATCCAAACAGCTTCATAATTGTTACATATTACCTTAAATAAGAAAGATGTTTGAATGCTCGTAACAACAACAGAGCGACCCTTCAAAAGATAATCTGTGCCAATATCCGAATATATTGGCGGGTGTTTCCCACGGAGATTGATATCGACATCGTCCATTTAATCTGGATCCCAACGGGTGGGGGGCGGAGTGGTTAGCACAAGAAGGGGGACGCCTATCCGGTTAATGAATACCCAGCATCACTGATGGTAACTCTTTGTAAACCCACCCGTGGATACTCGATTGATTGCTAATTACGATTAAAATTATTTCAGTTAAATACTACGAATTCTATCGGAATTTTCACAATCAATAGTTATTATTAAAACATACAATTTAAACAGGACTTATAAAATCGTATTGAACTGGTTAAAGTAACTAGTTTGTCGATTCATACGTATACTACAATTATATGACTCATACTCGTACATGCCCTAATTTGAGAAACCGTCAGATACTACAGCTTGTAAACCAATTTCTTTTGTAGCTCACTTCATGTTTTAGCATATTTTGTAGTGTTTTCAGTAAGTGAATATATGTATTTGTATTTGCAAAAAGTTCTGGTTATTGTAATGTTGCGAAAGTGTCGCATAAAAACCGACAGAAAACCGACAGATAACCGACCGAGACAGCTAAACAATTACTAAGGTAAGATGGCATGATTTGCAGTACACCTACTTCTTACTGGTTTAGAGGTATTTTTATATTTTTAAAGTTTGACCACCCGTAAAGAAATATTCGCCACTTTTTAAATGGCAACATTCTTGAATTACTTGTGGAATTTCTATTGTACCATAAAACATTTATACATTCGTTTTTTGTATCTATTAATTGTGTACGTTTGTAAATTTTAACACAACACAATTAAAATTTTAATTTTTCTCACACATTTATCTATTTAATATACGTGTTTGAAATAAGTTAAATAGAAAACGCATAAATGTTGAGATTGTTGATTAGGTATAAAATACGGTATAATATGAAAGAAATTAAATTGGAAGTTAAAAGAAGTTAGAAATTAGTTTTAGGAATTATAAAATAAGATAATTTTGTCGTATCTAATATCGTCGTCGTATCGTCGGACAATTAACAATTTATTCTATAGTACGTTCCAATCCAAATTGCCAAAAACAAACCCAAATCAGTGGTATCTCAATAATTTGTTCTAAGGTGTGCTTGCGCGAAACATGGTCTAGCGTTCCCCTAATTAAACATATTAAATCGTAACATTTCGAATAAAAATTGTATGATTACTTTAAGCGGAGTTATACATGCAAAGACAATCTTTGCAGTGAACAAATACTGAAAAAGTAACAAATCAAATTTTCTATGTACCTATGTAATCATTGTAGTGTAATTGTTTGTTGAGATCAATTTACCCATTATATTATTAGAATATTTCGATACCATTGAAACTAGTGAGATATTATATATAAGAAATATAAATTTTAATAGATTGTATAACTCATTGGATCCGATATACAATTTGACTGTTTTACTGATTCACACTATTTAATATTGATAATTATGTATGAGTTATTTATGTCAATTTTGCTTTCTTATGTCTATGTATATTATAATGTATAGGATAAAGATTCCACACATTACAATATACATAGTGATTGCTTTATTTCACCACTACTATGTGTAATCGAGAAGTCATTATAGATATATAGGTACAATTATATCCTTAACTATATGTAGAGATAGCAGTATAATTCTTATGTGACTTTTTGTGGGTGCAAAGTCAGACACAAGCATTCCTCTACCGCAATGGTTGCATTAATAGTGTCACTTATCTGTACGCATATTTGGTTTCCTTTACATTTATACAGGCATTTTTTTCTTTTTTCAATTTTTTCAACACACAATTCTTTTATTAAAACTAATATAAAAATTAAACTATTTAGTTATTGACATTTTAGAAAGAACATATAGGAGTACACAGCTCACATTTGACTGTTGTTTTGTTATCCATAAAATTTGAAACGACTTTTAAACACTGTCCTGGTAAATTAATTTAACTTCGCACATAGCTATATTGCACATATTGCTATGGGCGAAGCGTCAAATCGCGCGCCCCCCGACCTAGGAAGAGATCCCCTTAAATCTAGGGTAAACTTGGAGTTTAGATCAATCAAATTATGAATATGTAAACAATTATTACCTATTTCATTTAATTTTCTGTTTCTATTTCTGTGTCAGTTATCTTAGGGCACCATGTTTGTATACATTTTGGACAAATTGGATTGGAACAGAATATAGCTACTTTGAATCTTTTAAGGAAGAATCTCTTTATATTTAAGGAACTTTTATCCGTCGCCACGCGTAATATTCAATACGAAAAATGTCCAACACGCAATATGTTAAATGCGAATAATATTCAACGGATAATGTTCAACGCATAATGTTTAACACACATAGGTAATTTTGCGTATTGAACATTTAGCGTAATTGAAAAATATGCGTACTGAGCATTTTGCGTATTGGTATTTTGGGTATGAGCATTTTGTGTATTGGACATTTTGCGTTTTGAACATTACGGGTGGCGACGCTTATATCCACGTTCTGGGTATTTATTGGCATGTATAATAATTTATTCTTCAAATCGGTTTTATTTCCTCAAAACAGTAATACGTTTATTTTGCCCGATTGAAACTGGGTATCAGTATAATCTAACATAAAATTTTGTTTCTCGGAGGGATGTGTAAATGCAAAATAAACCAAGTTAAACAAATATAGGATTATATTCATTGAAACATTCATACGAGTATCGAACACTGTCCGACAGTTGACAGGATGACTGCACATGTCAATGGACATCGGTGCGGTTTCTAGTTGATGTGAAAATATATGAACAAACACTACTTTTAAACAAGCAGTCAGTTTTATTTATTTTATTAATGTTTTAATTAAATTATATCTCACCATCTACGAAGATAATACTTGGATAAGTGAGAGCTGTTCCTACATAACACTATATTTTTCTAAGCGGAATACAAACCAATATTTCTCTTGGCCACATTTCCTATTCATGATCTATATATTTTCACTCCAAACTGAAACATATTCAGACTTCCGACGACATTAACAATCATTCAGTCAACTCTCCTATAACAAACATTGGGACGCTATCCAATAGTTTGCACAAGCTGTTTGAAGTTTTCCTTCGTTAGATAAATTGCAACTATAATATGGGCTAAAGCCTCGGTAGCAGTGCGCACGGGGCGGGCAGGGAACTGGAAAGAGGTTTATTATAATGAAACGTGATAAATGTGTTCACACAAAACGAAATAAATTGAGCCACGTCACACACGCACGCTTGCTTCTTCTTTGATGACAATATTAAATGCCTGCATCTGATATGCATATGAATATTGCTTTGTTACTGCTACTTCCGTGGTAATCGCCTACAGCGGGAGGCATCGCATCAGAGAAGCCACACTACTCACATCGGAACTCACCGCCTTCCCCGGCGTTTCACTGCCACCTCAACTGAACGTTCGACTCAACTATAATCCCATTTGCCATAATTTTTTCGGCGAGTACGAATAAAATAGGCAAAATTTGTCACAATACCTTAAAACCATGTTAATAGTAACCAACTCACAATTGTTAGAGTAAAAATTAGGGAGGGGACGCATCGATTACTGTTTAGTGTGTTTACTAAAAGAAATCACTAAACAACGCCTTCACTAAAAGCACAAGACCACGGGTATCACACGGATAGGTGACCTTGTAAAAGAAAGCAGGACGTTTATATAAATTAAGTGTTTAGACATCCAAACGAATGAAAATGTCTTAAAAACATCTAAGGCATCTTTTCCAAAACTTAAATGTATTTTTCTTAATGTCATTACATAATTTTATATATATATACATAATTTCGTAGTATCTTGAAGTATTAATAAACAAGTCAATTAAAAAATAAAATAGTAACATTATACGTAACATGTTCAGGTGTTGAGAGGGCTTTCAGCCAAATGACAACCATGTAGACGAGTGTAGTGCTAGGGTTAACTTACGTGCAGCCGACTGTGTGCGCTGGAGGGCGCTCGCACTCAAATACTCTCCGCGCATCTAGCGCACACTCGCTCACATACTGATAATTCGACAATTTTACAACATTCAACCTGGGTATTATATAAATAAAGGGTTATTCAAAGATTGTATGGAAATTTACATTTAACATATTACACACAAAAATATGCCTACAAAAATCTGTTTCGGCATTTAGGTCTGTGTAGGACATAACATCGCCGTGTCAAATTTACTAAAAAAAAGAGATGTTCATTAAAATATGAGCGCTCTCCGCTGACATTTAAATACAAAATAGTTCGCGCGGAACGGCGACTCGTTTTAATAGGCATACTTTGGTGGATATTTTTACAGGTTTTATTGGGGAATGAATTTTCTGTAAATCTTACATTATTGTGTGCTTGTATGGTACATTAATGCACTTTTATCACAACAGTGTTAATATGTTTACGGAATAAAATACAAGTAACTTCATCAAATTAGAAATGTAAGATACAAAATTAACGCGCAAAATTAGTATATATACACAATATTCCTAAAGATAAAAGGCTATGCTTTGAGCAATACACTTCAAACTGTCTCTTAAGTCTTCTATGACAATAGCGCAAATACATAATAAATATACTTGTCGAATTAATAATAAAATTAAAGGAAATGCTATAAAAAATGAGAAGTCTTCATATTCTCTGATTATACATAAATTTGACTTTCCCAACAATGGCCTGAACTGACCATATAAATAAGTCGCATTTCACTTTAAAGCACATAAAAACACTATTTTACCCCACATCGAAATCGTTCTGGTAATATATCATACTTCGAAGTGGTATATAAAGCATACATATACATAACTTTGTGTAAATGTTTAATTTTGTCGAATTACCAAATGTGTAAATTCAGTCGTGTCGGACGATAATCGACGAATAACACCGTTGGCACAGCCCTGCGGACCACAGACTAACATATACGTGTAACTGGTCCAATACCGTCCAAGTGCGACCGGTGCACTAAATATATAAATATAAATTATTATAATTATCGAGTCAAGAATTACAAACATTTGATTTTCTAAACATTACGAGGCCACGACAAAACTCCAACACTGGACATGCTAAAAGGCGATCAAACAAATGAACATAGTTATAACCGACATGAACATAACCAACATTCAATGGATCACTAGCTTCATTCAAAATGTAATCGCTATAAATGGTGTGTAACAAATAGATAATACTCTAATATCCTCGTTGATATTGCAATGCGTCGTATGTATAAAAGAAACGTATAGGAGAAAGTAAACTGTTGTACCTATCTTAATTATTATCGCAAATAAATAATAGTTTTGTGACACATTATAATCACGATTTAAAAAAATGAAACATGATCAATTTTATGTTCATACCCGTGGATCATTAAAAATACGAGAATGTAACCTAACAATGTAACCATGTAATGTAACCGAGTATGCATGACCTTCAACTTAGTGTACGTAAGGTTTTCTAAGTTTGAATTTGCAACGGTTAACCATATCATAAACGTATATTATTTTATAGAAATAGGGTGGCAGAGAGTCCACCTGATGGTAAGTGAATATTGTCACGCTGCGATATCCGCGATACATACCAGAATGACCAATGTTGGCACGCCTCCGTATGCGCTTGTCTAGCTCCGGAGATTTAGGCATTGAAATAAGGGTTGGGAAAATGAGGAAGGATAGGATGAGATGAGAATGGACTCTGGCATATCTCACTAACACGCACGTATAGGATAAAGGGATGTTATAAGGTTGTGTTCTGTGTGTGCGAGGTAATGTGGACACGTGGAGTGCGCTCAGCGGGTGTGGTATTTATTGCAGCGTGAACCCTCCTTCCGATATATCTAGATACAGGCTTTTTCAAAACCTATTTTATGGTCCCTACTGAAAAAATATCTGTGGGCGACATTTGACGTATGGAAATATCAACGACGGTATTACAAACTTCATAAGTGTTGCGAGATGATCACTATATACTATCGACCAATCAAGCATTCCAACGAATACAAACTCTTACAGTTCATTATCAACTTGCGCCAACCGTAAAAACAACATTATAGAACAAACATGTTTATTCAGTTACGAGTAACTAATATAAATGTTAATATTACCGTAACACCTCGTTTACGAACGCAAAAAGTTTGTAATCGTACGAATAGTTGGCCATCGGTTTAAATGCTCGTACTGCGGCCGTAGATAAACTACCGTTATAAAATATAGTAAAATACGACTATACGTTTTGCTAGCAGGACTACTGTGTGGCCGTATCTCGGTGTATTCTAATGGCAGCTAATGGTCCGAGTTAATATACAGGTATAACTAAACCTTCCCCGAAAAAAACATGGATTCTGAGATAATTGATAATATAAATTGATATTATAACAATTTGAAAGCATGTGAATTCTACTAATGATTGTAATAGACATGAAATGTTACTTATTATTTTAAATATCAATTTATACTGAGCTTTGTATGGAAAAGTAGCTCAAAGAAAAAAAAAATGCATATTTTGTAAAATTTCATGGAATTCCTGGTTTCAGGCTTCGGGAAGGATTTGGTTACACCCCGTATATGTACAGCTCTGTAAATGATAAGAATATTGGTGTTTACGGTGAATGCGTGTATGGAACATTGCACTCGCATCACGACGTCATATATAACAAACAATATACAAGGTTAAATAAAAAAACCTGCAACGTCTTAACACTGAATTTCTATCATTAAAATTAACAATCTTTGTTCTAAGACTTTATTGTGAACTTGATATGTTCCACAAAAAAACAGTTAACTCTATTAAATGAAGTCTCTGACTTTGTTACTCTGCACTACTACTGACGGCAACGCCGCTCACCGAACCGCTGCTATTATCTGCGCCACACAATACGTACAAGACCGTGCTTCACACAAGACCGCTGCGGCACACAAAACGGCGATTAGAAATAAAGCAGTTCGCGACTAAGTAATAACCACCGACATATATAACTGAACGTGTCCTAACAGCGGAAAAGTGTTCCTCCGAAAGAAAGAGATAGAATGTATGTTTAGTCAATCTATATTTCGCTCAATATAGTGCCAATCACCTGCAACGAAACAGATAGTAATAATTAAAACCATACGCTGTATCTCACTCTCGTCAAGCTAAAAATTTACTACAACGATATACCGCTAGGGCACGTCCTGTTGTATATGTCGATAGTAATGACTATATTTGTACTAAAGCTTGGAAATTATATATACCTATATCATTTCCTCCGCGAAACAGCTTTGCTGTTTGGAGATATTTGCAATTCGACTTTTTATGTAGTGTCAAAAATAAATAAATAAAGATACCTACGTCTATGTAAATCGGTGCGAGTGGTACGCACGCTGTTCGAATAGGTGGACTGTGTGAAAAAACGTGTTTAATTTTAAAATATCGTAGAACTAAAACTGTTAGTTTTCACGCAAGAAATTCAGGATAGTGGAGGTGTGTTTTTATTGAACCCTGTATATAGAATGAGTAATTACATACTGCTTTTCAAAAACAGAGATTGAAACGCACGCGCTGCGCCTTAGAGCTTGACCGTCGTAAGCGCGGTCTTCCCGATGGTCTGCGGGACGGTCAAGCTCTAACAACGAATGTCAATTGATAGCCGATTATCACATTAGGATTATCTGAAAAAAGATACCTTATTGTGGGTTCTACTTTCTCACATATGACTGAGACTGAGACTTTAGGGAATAGTTTTATCTTAAAAATTGGAGCAAGTTTCTGTTTAAAGAGAATTTGAAATAACGACATTTTAAGTCGTAAAATCTTAACCAAAATCAATAAGTCCATACTGACAATAAGGCACTTTTTCTCGGATAACGTGACATGTTGGATCCCACGAAATTAGTAGGGTACTTGCCTAATACTGAAATTGATAGGTTTTATTGCTCCTTTGTTAACTGAAGACGAAATCCAAATTAAAAAACAATTATTGATATTTATTGACTTTGATATTCCAAAAAAGGTATGAGGTTGATATTTGGATGGTAATGTGCTGGTAACCTATTGCTAACATGAAGTCACTGTTCTATATCACAATTTCACTTGTAAATTGTAAATCGTTTATCGTGGCCATTCTTTTTATTTTGATATCATGAATTGATTTCTTGTATCTTAATTTTCCTTGTAATTAAACAATTTTTAAATGTCAATTTATCTTTTTCGGTTTTTTGACCTTTAGCCATTTTTACTAGTGGTACTATTGGAGCATATATACTATTATATATATATATATATATTACAATATATATTGGATAAATATATTGTAAGATCTACCCGCTATTCATCGGATGTTGACAAGTAAATCTATAAAAGGCAAGAGCGTATAAGTGCTTTCAATTAAGCGCTCGAACAGGCAACATCGCCATATTTATATTTCCTTTACTTGAGTATTCTGTTAATTTACCTAAAATTATACCTAAAATAATTTGCTTGACAATTGGCTATTTGGCAGGTATAATAATACATTATAAAAAAATATTGGATAACTTAGTTTATAGGCCATCAATAATTATAAAATATGTTTATTGCATAAAAAGGAATTATAAATATTATTTTTTTATTAAATATATTAAAGATTTTTATGTGTGTTTTATGAGATCCGAAACGCGGAAAGCCATGATTGATTACCGCGTGACGACATATTACAAACAAAATTTGAGCGTTGCGCAGTTTTCTACTCTGAAAATCGGATTTGATAATTGATTTTATTAATTGTTCTTGATCTATACAAAATGGAAGGTGATTTTATTAAAGATGATAGCGCAAATTTGTCGAAAGTTGATTCTTTTATGACTGCAAATTTCTTTGGTTGCAATAAGGACTTTTGCTCAGCTGATATCAGAAATGTGAAAACTTCTTTGTAAGTATACAAAACAAATAATTTAATTTTATATTATTTCTATATTTGTTAAAATTAAATGTAAATATTTCCTTGGCTACTTTATATAACCAAGCATACAACAAGGTTTGTAGGTTATATGGGTTTCTATGAAAAGTACAAAGAGATTTCTAGTTAATTCGTTGTTTTGTAATTAATATGGGTTATTTATATGTATGACATTTAGGTAATATATTAAATATCATCATTTGATGTACTATGGTCTCGTCATGCCAACTGTAACCACTGTTTTCGATGTTTTGAACATTTAGGAACATGTATAAACAATTTCATAGGATATTTAATGCTTATACTTCGGCAACTGGGTACACGTTTTATACGATAATGAAGTCATTTTCAACAATTTCCAAAGGAAAATAAATATAAATTAATAAACTCTCCTCTCAGAATAGTTTTGTGACGTCATAGAACCAAGATGTCACGTGACCGACTGTCTTTGTGCGAAATTAATAATAAAACGTATTTTTTTAAATGCATCTTGTTATTTTATGGATTTTAGCAATAATGGAGCGATGTAATCAACATATTTCGCATGTTATTAAATACTTTCTCGAAAATTGACAAATAGTCAATTAGCGAAGAGAAAATATTTAAAAAAAATCAGTAAAATCACATCAAATTATTTTTTTAATAAATATGCTAAATACACACATTTGACATTCGGGTTGCATTTGTCGCAGCGCATGTGTCCCGTCTTCTATAATGACAGTAACATTCGGCGCGATAATATCCCGTATTATCGTGATTTTATCACGTGTTATCGTGATAATATCACGTATTATTAGCATGATAATACAGTAACATTATATTGGTGTGTAGTGGTGCAATGCCGGCTAGTCGGGCCTTTCAGTGTTGCCAGTGGCGTGTGGCTCAGTTATATATTTTAATGGCCTTCTCTAGGTAGTTCATACGGGACCGCTTGGGCGTTTTGTTGATGTGCTCGAGGCCGAGCCAGGGTCGGCCCGTCGCGTCTGGAAGGGGCAGATCTTTATTACGTTTTAGCACATATTCTGTTGGGGATTAGAGCGATTGTAGGCGTTGTTTGGTGACTGGTTTTATGAAAGATGCGGATTCACAGTTCGCAAATATCCCAGTAATAAAAATTGTAATTTGACATTTACATTATTTAATTTGATGACACAAGATTCTAGTTGTTATAATAATATTTTAGTAGTAATACCATGATAATTGTAATTTTATAAGTATTGTGTTCTCATTAATTTCATAAAAACGTAGGAACAGGTTATTATACACCCATAGGGTACTTTACAGAAAACCATACTATGCTAGAGACACCATTGCGGGATGAATTTTTTATTTGCAATTCTTATTATGTATTTGAGAGCAATTTTTATAGAGGTGTGTACAACGTGTCACTGAAATAACACAAAAGCTGGAAATAAGTTGTTCAGTATCGAGAGTAGAATCCATTCTACCAGTTTTTACAATAAGTTTCTTTGTCACAACTTATTGTTTATTTTCAATATATCTTTCATTATTTTTCTCCCTTTATGGAAAAAAGTTGGCAGACGAACATACAGTCCACCTGATGGTAAGTGGATACTGTCATTCATGGACATATGCAATCCATGTCAACATCAGTCCAGAATGACGAATGTTGGCATGCCCCCGGAGATATAGGAATGTGTTGGGAAAACGGAGAGGGATAGGATGGGACAGAATAGGAATGGACTCTGGCATATCTCACTCACTACCGAAACACGTACGTACATTGGGTAAATAGGATAAAGTGGTAAATGCAGTACATTTAAAGATGGTTCTATGAGTCTTCTATGAGAGGGGTAACATGGCCAGTCGAGTGCGCTCAGCAGCTGTAGAAATGCAGCGTGTACTCTCCCGCTCCATTCTACGCGCGTTGTCAACAGCCAGCGCCCGGTAATTACGTTACCATGTACTGAGTAAGAAGCGCTACGAACGTTTTAGAAACAACAAAACTTTACAGGTCTGTAATATATCACTTTTCCCTAAAATAATTGTATTTTCCGCTAGAACGGTAGTTAACGTGTTTCAGTTTTGTGTTATTTCAGGCACTGCTAAAGTTGAGCCGAGAGAACTGTTAAAGTTTTTATTGAAAAGTCAATCCTGGCGTTGTAGACAACTGCAGTAAAAACAACTCCATCCCCATCATTTTTCACTCCTTCCAATAATCAACACCACTTAATAATCTGGTAGTGATAATTGAACAATTCCGCAATCAATAGTGGACAATAGTATGCGAACTGTGACAGGTTATCCTCATTACAATAAAACCAGCCTCACGATATTAGATCTCGGTTACGTTACAGAAAAGATACTCACTTGCATTACTACTTGGCCTGAAGTCGAAAATGTTTATTGTGGCTCCTTCACTTATGTAGTTAGGTCTGCCATTCGTTACTATAGCGAAATTGTACTGAAACAATGGAAAATAACACTCAATGCAGTGAATATAGAAACTTTTATACATTTGGCTTTTATCAATGCACCACTCGACATAGTTCATCCGCACTTCCTTGAAAGAAAGTTTAGGGCCTTTCTCACCACCTTCTCATAAAGTAACTGTTAACAATATTATAGATAACTTATCTGCCAATTAAATCTAGCTGATAGTGACTTTTTGATAACGTATAAACTGACTTTCTGATAAAGTATCAGGAGGTGGTGAGAAAGGCCCTTAAACTTTAAATAAATAATAAAAGCTACTGGGTACAGTTCAATGTTCAGGACACTACACAGCGAATCCGAAAGTTGTTGAACCCAAACTACATACACTGAGGTTTTTCCATTGAATAAAGACAGGGCTCTTCAAAAGAGCTTTGAATAAGATTCTGCGAAAAGCTGTAATTAGGCTTATGTGAATAGGATTTTACAAATAGTTGTTAATAGGACTCTGAAAATAGATGTGAATAGGATTCTGCAAATAGACGTGAATAGGATTCTGTGATTAGAATTATGCAAATAGCTGTGAATAAAATTCCGGGAATAGCTATGAATAAGATTCAAAGACGGCGGCGCTACTTCCTGGTGTTGCAAGGGTTCTTGGGCGGCGGTGACCACTCACCGTACTACGTGCTGTCCACTCGTTTGCGACCTGTTCTATATTATATTATAAATAAAGAACGTGGTGTGTTCAGTATGCCGTGGCGTGTCGGTAGGCGTAGAATAGCATCAACTCATCTTTTCCCGTGGCTGTCGTAATAGGCTACTAAGGAATAATAAAGCCGCTACCACACACTAAAACAAAAGAAAAATAAACGAAAAACTAAAACAAGCTCTAAAAGAGTAAACTCGCCAACCAGCCTCCCGCCTAGACAGCGTGTCGTTTTAAGGTCATACCTCCGTCATACACAAGGCATTGTGCATAACGAAGCCCATGTTCAGCAGTCGATGAGAGCTGGTGACGGTGATTGTGTTCAGTATAGTTAGTTACCTTCTCCCACTCCTTGTCGGGTACGTCGAGTTTCTTCTGCAAACGGTCCTTGAGCGCGCTGAAGGGCTCGTGATGCTTGACGCGCACGTAGAACGGGATGCCGAACGTCGCGTACACCTGCTTGTGGAAGTGCGCGCACGGGACCAGCATCTCGTCCTCCTGAATGATACATCATATGGAATAATTTCACAAATTTAGTGATAACGACAAATACCCGATTTTTTTAGTTTGGGGAAACAGGAAAATACCTTGTGATAATTAATATGTTAATAAACATTTAAGAAATCTTTTTAGAATCACCTACAAGGAACAAAAAGATAAGAGTGCGTAACGAATGTATATAGAAGTAAAAGGAGACATCTAGAGTTAAAAATTATGGATATCAGTATATAATTTTCAGTAAAACTATGTAAAACTAAAGTAAAACTATGTAAATATGTACATGAGTATCAAAAATTTTGGGAGTCCACATGATATAGTATTTCACTCGTTAGATAATTATATAATGAAATAACTTTTTTTTATGGACGACGATTGCAGACGAGCTGTATGCTCGTCTAAGGTCAGAGTCTGACACAAGGTCAGAGATAAGTTTCTACATTAAATATTGTCAGCTTTTATTTATCAAATTGTCTACTGAATAATTATTCTTTATAACATGGATTTTTATCTTTTCTAATCGTTGAATAAGTAAAAAATAGATTTAAGAAATAATCAACTGCCCTATTATCATCATCATTATACACCATCATCATTCTATCTCTCCATTGCTGGATATAGGATTCTCCCCAAGCTCGCTACTAGATACGATCTTCGGCTTTTCTCATCCAGCCACGACCGGCGAACTTTTTTAAAGTCGTCGATCCACCTGGCCGAAGGTCCTCCACTGTGCTTCCCGGTACGTGACTTTCATTCAAGGACTCGTATACCCGCCAGCCTGTCCCTTGCCACTTCAGCTTACTGAACTACAGTTTGTAGGGGGAGAGTGCACGCTGCATTTCCACAGGTGCTGGGCTCATTGTAAAGGCCACGTTAACCCTCTCTCACAGAAGACTACCTTAAAATGTACTGCATTTCCTACTTTATCATATTTCCCCAATGTACATACGTGTTTTGGTAGTGAATGAGCTATGCCAGAGCCCATTCCCATCCCATCCTATAGCACCCCATTTTCTCAACCCTTTGTCCCAATCCATTATTTAATCTGCAAAGGTGGAGTATGGGAGTATGCAAAGCATGGGTGTGCCAACGTTTGTCATTCTGACGACAATCTATAGGCGACAGTATCCACTTTACCATCAGGTGGGCTGTATGCTCGTCTGCCGCTTTTTTTTCTATATAAAAAAAAGCTTACTGAATCTGTGAGCTATTTTGGTGACTAAGTTTTTTGTCGAATTTTATTGGTTATTTCATATTTCATTTCGAATTTCATTCAAAGCATAGATTTTGCATAGTTCACTAAGCGGCTAAGTCTTCATGCAGTGTTATAAGCAACGAGAAGAGCCGACGCATTTTCCTAAAAACTGTCCAGTATAACTGCATTCTGTTCGGCCTCTCGGCCTCCTTGCTGAAGTTGGATTTGCCTAGTTGAATAGTCCAGCCAGGATAATGCTAAGAATTTTCTTAGCATTATCCTTAATGGGTCTTATCCATTAAGGACATCCTTAATGGATCCATCATCCATTATCCATCTTAATGGGTTTTATTCTTTTCTATTCTAATAATCCAAAAAAAGATCAATTTCTGATTTAATTGACCTTATTAATAGCTCTCAAATGAACTTAGGTAACAGTATTAAAATATGTGTGTATGTGACTGACCTGTAAGTGCACCTCGTCCCTGGGTATCTCCTCTATCCTGTACAGGCGCGGCGGCGACATGATCACCTGGTCCAGTGTCAGCTCGGGCTCAGGTCCAGGCAGCACCTTATGGCACGACACCTCCACGATCCTTAATCTGCACACACAACACATACATACAAATACACTGTACACATACAATACATAATTTATTAATCCATATTTGTTAGTAGCAACTTACAGACTATGTTAGTAAATTAATAAAACCATTAAAATTAAATATCAATAATTAAAATTAAAAACTAATTCTTAAATAGAGACTAGATAAGGCCGCCACCTAACCCAGGGTAGCAACTACACCCAGCACTTGACGATTGAGGAGTTATACCTCTCTGCGATCACATTCATGATTTATTGACATTTTTACAAATGTTTACCTAATCAACATCAACTCAGCATAATTGAACACTTTTGATACTGAATGAATGACATTTTGACTTCTTGTTGATTGACTCAATTAGCTAGAATTATGTTTCAACATAATGTTTTTCGTAATTTCAACATAATTTCTGGGATTAAAATGTGTACACTGTTTTTCGAATTTATAACATGAGTTCATAGGTTTAATAAATTGTACTGACACCTTGTAAACCATGCTATGCAAATAAATAAGATTGAATTAATGTCACAGCCAGTAATAAAACAATGAATTTCAAATTTAACTACATCGATGACCATGGTCTGCCCATGATTCATAGTTATTTCATAATAGGATGATAAGGACTTGGTTAGAAACTTCTCTTATGTACGTACTAAGTGGCAATGAGATAGATGGGCTGTGGTACATAAGCCCAAAGTTGGCCCAAGTTCAAATATTGTTGTATTTGAAATCAGCACATAATGTCCCACTGCAAAGCACAGACCTCATTTTGGATGGATTGGATCACAACAGATTTTTTTATTATTATTTCTAAAGTATGCGGATTTCCTCACGATGTTTTCCCTCACTGACAAACTAAAGATAATTTTAAAAAATCTGTACTTTTAAATAGAAACTTGTGGTTAGCCAACCTCATTATAATACAAATGTTATATTTTGTTGTTCAGTATTATCTCGGACAAATATAATTTATTTCATGCTTTTGTTCTGCATTTGCTCGAAATTAAAAATTTTAGTCATCAGGATGTAGTTTTTCTACGTCAAAGACGTCATTTCTTTAATAAAACTCAGTGGTACAGGCAGAGGACTTGGAACTCACGATCACAGGAATGTGAATTGAGTATAGATAGCCCTAGACATCACCGCTCATATTGTTGTATTTTAAACTTTTGCATAATACATACACATTACAATCACACAAAACTCTGAAGTAATATCTTGGTCATAACAGTGATTATCAATTTGAGTTACGTCTTGGAATTAATCAAAAATTTACCGAACTAAATAACCCAGTATAATAAAGCACTTTATTTTTTTTTTATTTAGCTAGGGAGTTGATGTAAGCCGTTTTAGGACATATCAATGAAAAACTCCTATTATTAAAATTCAAACTAGCCATTGTTTCCATAAAATAGCTGAAAAACTATTAGTACCTGCCAGAGCCATCTGAAGATTTTTCAACAACTTTAGCTGCTTCTTCTAATATATCCGCCACTTTGCCACCTTTATTTGGATATAAAATTAATTCCTTATCCTCTTTATAATTTGGACCAACCTAAAATAAACAAAAAAAATTAAAACGATCAACTAATAATAAAATTAGTAAACAAAGATAACAGAAATAAAATTGGACTATTATTTACTTTATTCTGAAAAATGTAAGAACTCACCCATAAACATTTAAACTGTTTCTTGTTATCCAATTCATTAACTTTAATAGATAAAATCTGGTAGAACAATTTCTTAGGGCACTTTGGTTTACAGTACACTAGCAAATCCTTAAGTATTCCGTCGTACGAGTATCTCAATGGGACTCCCGGTGTATCTTTGTAACTGGAATAACAAATGAGAAAAGCTTAAAATTACAGATAAAAACAAAAAAAAATCAGGAATATTTTCATACATTCCCAAGTCAAAAACTTTATAAGCACATGTACATTTTGACCTCTCTTTATACATTTTTCTATTTCTCTAGTCGACTATCATACTAATAATGCTCCCATAATTATAACCAGCGCAAATTACTCTTACTGTTATATTTATGGATAGGAAATTGCGTCGATGTGGATCTATTCCTATAATAGATACAACGAATGATCCACAAGTATTGTCAATTATTAAATCTGAAGTAATCTGAATGTCCTTTCAGTATGAAAAAGGTCATCACTCATGTCTTTTTCATGGAAAACGCGAGCTTTAGAATAACACCATCTTGTCTCTTTACACAAGTGTCGTAAAAGGCGAGTATAACCAAGCCGCTACCACAAGTCCCGAGGAACTACACCACCTCTAGAAGAGTGGCCTCGCCAAGCCGCTTGGTCAGTCGTTTTTTAAGACAATGTGCTCATGCACATTGTCACAACATCATGCACATGAGGTTGAGGGCACACTGGCCTCATGGCCAGTATCCAGTAGTGGATGTTAAAAGGGCTGGGCATGTAATAATATATTAATAAATATATATTTTTTTCAGATAAATTATATAAATAGTGATTAAACACAATAATAATGATGCACTTACTTCTGACACTTGAAGAACTGTATTAAGTACGGGTCGACGTTGAGCCGCTGTCCGACAGCGCGCGCCATCTGGTCGTACCGCATTTGCATCGACAACTCCATTGTGAACCTATAGTAACATCAGTAGTAGTAGTGGAATATCAATAACAGTGTAGTATTATTGATATTTCATACAGATGAATAATTAAATGGGTAGCAGATTTAATAAGCAGTAAATCGACAGTAGCAAATCATTTAGATGCTCTGGCGACAATAAAGAAATAGGGAGGGAGTCGTCGACTTGGTATTGACATTTTTAGTAATTTAAAATTATTTACTTTAGTTATTGTTGGTTATGATTTGCATCTCATTTAGTAGCTTTTGCTAGTCATGTAAATACAAGCCTTTCACACACTAGAATCTGTTATAACAACATATTTTTTATAAACATTATAACTGCCAATATATGGTAAAACAAATTAAGTTGTCTATTCGCCCTCTCTCCCTTCATGTTAAGAGTGGTGTCAACTACGTTTATAAGAATGGACTGAATAAAATCAATAAAGATAAAAGACAAGATAAAAGATTTGGGTTTCTTTGTAGAAACAAAAATTTTTTCAAAGGTTAAGAACCTGTATTGCTTTACACAAAGTGCCAAGATACCATATTCAACATAATCATCGAACTAAATGAAACCCCTTGTTCGGTACATGACAGATTTGGGAAAAGGCAGATTCCTGTTATCGCAGATTCGCTAAAGAACAGACATTTTACAGTCAACTATATTATGATTATGAGTAACAAAAGTGTACATACATACTGTTAACATTATGTGTTTACGTAGGTAAAAAAAATTTAAAGAAGTAGAAGGCAGGGCCCATATAAGTATAGGCTTTGCTCCCTCCAATTTTGATCCCCAAAGGTGTCTTAGCCACCCAAGGATTGGTGAATAATTCTGAAGAATCTACTATTTAAAAATATTTTTACTATTACTATTTACTATTTAATAACCTACTATTTAATCTGCTATTTTTTCTCAGCACAATGGATGAGAGTAGTTACATAGAATATATTCCTGTTCTACCCAAGGTCCCACCACTTTGTCCCACTGGTGGGACCACGGCATACCAACCGTTGCGGTGGACCCACTGTATTACAAATTAATAATCTGATGGGACCACGGTATACCAACCGGTTTCGTGAACCCACTACACAATCCTTAATTCAATTATACCTAAGTGAAAGATTTGAATTATTCTTAAATAACTGTATTATATTATAATTTAGATACAGCCTTTTATATTATTTCATAGTCTCTGTTTTTGTACCTTATAAATATGTTTAAATTTTTAGCGCAGTACCTAGTGCATACCTAGTGTAAGTCTAACTAATAAGTGCATAAGTATTGTACTTATGCACTTATTAGTTTAAGTTTTTAGTTCCAGTATGAAGGAGGTTAAATATCAAGACAGAAATTTAGGAAAAACTGAAACTTATTGCCTAGGAAAACGGCGGCGTAGTGTAAAATTATTTACACAGATATTAAAATTGACAAAATTATTACAAGTGCACTGAAATACGAAATTTCAGTATTAGAATGTTTAGAACGCCTGTGCAGAGTAAATTGTATTAAATTTTAAATTTCTAATGATTAGAGCATAAATTAACCTTTTTCAAACTTGTCTTACTGTACTTGTCCTTTAGCGAGAATCCGCCATAACAAAAATCTTCCGTTTCCAGAATCTGTCATTTACCGAACAAGTGATGAAACTCACCCCGGGTCATTGTTCTGTGACTTGTCCACAAAGTGCACCTCAACCTTATAGAAGATGTACTTGAAGTAGTCCTGGCATGTGGGCAGCTCGTACTCCTCGTGCCGGTTGTCGCCGCGCTCGAACACGATGATGTCGCCGTCCATCAGCTCGTCCAATACCTGGCCGCGTGCACACGACTCAACCCTCGCGGCGGCCGTGGCCTTGCCCTCGCCGGCAAGGGACGCCGCGCAATCAGTTAAAGCTCATTTACACAAGTAGAATTTTTCAAACGCGAGCAAGTAAAAACATCGATCAAAAGCTAGTATAAACAACTCTTATTATCATGTGATAACTATTATTTTCTTGCAGTGGCATCTTCTAACGAAGGTTGGCAATCATCATGGCTATTTGTACTTTTGAAACCGCAGCACGGAATAGCAGTCATGTGCTCTTGCCGTAAATTTATTAGCTAGGATGTTCTTCGCCTTCCGAGCCTCCTCCTACCATTGATCTTGCCTCGTTTAATGAGTTGGAGGAGGTCGTATTTGTTATTTCTTATTATATGACAAAAGTACTGGAGGGATCACTGTTACGATCGAGTTTTCTTCATCATGTGAACAGTTGCAATTCGTATGATCCTCAACCGAACCGTTCGAGAAACTCTTCCTGGGTATATGAGCTTATACGCGTCGGGCACATGGGGTTAATAGTCAAGGCGACACGGAAGTCATTTAAATAATGATATCCACACGTCATTGCGCTATGCCGTGTGTACACTTTCAAGTGAGCATATACAACTCCTTTAGAGCTATTTGTCGCGGGACGCCGTGACCAGCCGACACCGTGTGGCCGACGTCTTCAACGGAAGGCCGTGCAATTTAGCGTTAATTTAGCAGGCGTTTTATAACTTACTAGCTACTCCACCCTTTTGCATTTCTTTTCTAAAAATCGCGATTAGTTAGAAATATTGCGATTTCCTAGGAAACAAAAACATAACTATGTCCATTTGCTTTAGTTTAGTTTCTTAAAAGTGAAAGAATTTTCAAAATCGATGCAGTAGTTTTTGAATTACCTTTCCGATAAAAACAAACAGCGAGTATTATACCTAGTCTGGTTGTATTATACCTAGTCTGGCTATAAATACCGTTACAATAAAGAAAAATAAACAAATTACATTTGAATTTGTAATCTGTCATTCTCGCGTGAAAAATAAATGTATTTTCTCATTTTGGCGCCAATCATTATTAAATATTGTACTAATATGTATTAAAACGGAGTGGGCTGATAACGAAAACCGTATTGCTGTAATTGCATTACACAAAGTAGGTATGGAGTCAATAGCAAATTTTAAAAACACTCCATCATCTTGGTGTTAGCCGAATGTTTGTATACCTCAGAAACGTCATCTGTTTGTGACAGAAAAAAGCCTGGGCGTCCATGCACTATTCGTACTAAACAGACAATTAAAGCTGTGAAGGAGAGAATCCGAAGAAATCCCGTCCAGAAGCAAAAGATTTTATCCAGAGAGGTGAATATAGCACCCATCTGGGTGATATCAATCTCCATATCACGTATTTTAAAAGTTATTTCAGGAGTGCTGCTTACAGAAGACGTACTGATCATTTCTTAACTGATAATTTAAAGAAAAATGGGGTTGACAAACCAAAACTTCTTAGACGGTACGCAAAGGGAGCTCAGAGACAAATCTTGTTTACGGACGAGAAAATGTTCACCATTGAGGAACATTTTAACAAGCAGAATAATCGGGTTTATTATCATAACTCTAGAGAAGTTGTTCAATTGGTCAATAGAGTGCAACATGGCCATTATTCGGCTTCAGTGATGATTTGGTGGGGTGTTAGCTATCAAGGAGTGACTGAACCATATTTTTATGAAAAAAGGTATTAAAACGTTGGCTCAAGTGTATCAAGATACAAGTCTAAAGAAGGTCGTAAAGCCTTCTTAACAACACCCTGTTCCATAACCAAGAATGGTCATTTCAGCAAGACTAGCACCAGGGCATAAGGCTTGCTCAACACAGAAGTGACTACAATGGAATATTCCTGACTTCATTAGAGCTGAAGACTGGCTGTCATTTTAGAGAGCATGACATGCTCTAAACGCCATGATAATATTGAATCCCTAAAATATTCCATAAGGGTGGGAGTTGCCAATTTCAATAGAAAGAGTGCGTGTTTCAATCAAAAACTGGCCATGTTTGAAAGATTGTATAAAAGAAAATGGTAACCATTTCGAATAAACGTTATATTTTTAAAATGCTTACATATTTATTTCTAAAATAGCACAAATTTTTCCAATAAAATGATAATGTAAAAAAAACATCAATGTTTTCTTTGTAACAATATTTATGGCTAGACTAGGTGTATTACAATTGACTTGAATATATCTCTGAACTACACTTAGTAAGTTTTTTTCTAAGAATTTAATCAATACTTTTATCATTTTCCAGGGGCTTCTTGTATAATAACCTATTTCCACTGCTAGGCACAGAAGCAACAATGTCTCATGTATAATTTCAAGCCTTTAGTTTATGATAATAATATAATACACGACAAACATTAGGCAAAATACTATTTTTTTTTACATAACATTAAATCGACTTGAATGTACGTATATTTACGTTAAGTGGGATCTATCATATATAGCCATAGTGTCTGATATCATCAACGTCTGATAGAATTACTCTGAAGTTCTACTTCGACCCACACAATAAGGGTTGCCTGAATGATATTCATCATTGAAATATCTAAATTGCACGCCCTTGTTCATCTGATATGTTTCACTTACAATAAATGAATTGTTAATTAAGAACTCTAGAAATGTGTGCAGTGATATTTGCAGGAAGGGATGTGTCCATACTATGTGATATTAATAGACAAACATAGTTGACTGATTTAAAAACGATAGAAACATATCAGTGTTTTCTTGTGATATGTAACAGCAATAACATCTCACATACGATGTGACAGCCGTAAAGCACAGTTGTTGCATGAATAGTACATAGAGTATAATGGCAGCAAAAAAGCACAAGTACTTTTAAAGCGATAGATAAGTGTGCAGTGCATAAAAGTATTATAATATGACGTACCATACTTGTACCGCCCAAATATGGCAACTATAAATTGATTAATACCATGGACTACCAAATAAATTCATTGTGTACAAATTCTTTGGAATTCAAGATTTCATTTACCTTGTTACACTAAAGTCCATTTTCTGATGAATTTAAAAGGTATGAATTTAAATACAAGTGAAATCTGTCATTTCTGATTACGCAGAGAACAGTGACAATATAATTTAAATATAGACAGTAAGTATAGGAAAATTAAACGCCCTTTTCGCGAATAAAGTTAAATTATGACCAGCATTAGTACATTTGTTAAAACTATGACAGATATATGTAATGGACAAACATAACCCCCTTTTTCTGTAAGGAGGAAAACAGATGGTTTATTTAATCTCTAAGTAATAAATAACCCTATATGATGTTTTAAGACAAAACATCATATTATATTTTTTACTATTATTTTTATCAAACTTGTATGTTAATCATGTTATGATAAATATACATAATTAATAAATACAATTTATTGTTTGCACGTTAAACTGAGAAAGTAAGATCAGTGAGAATAAAAGAAGCTGCATTGTTATAACAAAGAGCAAGTGGAATATCCTTGAAAAATATAAGACCAGATGGTTTTAACTTAAGCACTTACGAAATCATACTCATATTTTCGCAGTTACTTTTGTTCTCATCTTGTAAACTGAAATGCCTTTTAAATTTTATGATGGGATGTAATATAAATTCAAAGAACCATTTGACAATAATTGAAAAATTCAAATACTTTTCATACTTTCTTGAATTCAACATGTAACTATCGTCATGAATGACAATTATTTATAACTAGTAAATGATCTGATAGAGTAAAACTGATAAATAATACCTTTTCAAGAGGGTCGTTGTAGTTGTTGATCTTCTCAACGAAGTCCGGTTTGATCTCTTCATATAGTACAAGTGGTGTGTCCACGGGGAACCCTGAGAGTATAAACATTATTCTTATTTGTAAGTTGTATAGATTTTCGATTTTTATTTAATTATTATTTTGGTATTCTTTTCTTTTGGTAACAAAATAATTAATCAACATTCGAATAAACAATCCATTCATTATAATTTTATTTTCCATCCATTATAATTTTATTCGCAATCGCCCATCGTTAGTGTGAAACATATATATATACTTCATGATTCTGAGTTCATTAACATGAAAATTTTACGAATCTATTTGTATAATATTTTTTTTACCAAATTTTCTATATACAAAGCCCAAAATAGTGAAGTGAATGGCGAAGGAGAAAACAGAATCTTCAAGACCAACAAAAAGTTGTAGTCAGAGGAAGGAAGATGAAAAAAATATATTTTCCTATACATAATTAAGCACATTGTTATACAAGTTCCATTTCTTTATTTTCTCGATGACAGCTGACACAGAGTGGTCGATATAACTTTGTTCTAGCGTCAACGCCTAAAACTCCGAACAAAAATTAGGCACCAAGACGTCATATTTCATTAACAAGGTCACGTCAGCCAGAAAGCAATTTTAGGGATGTAGTTATCGATAAACGTAACACGATAACAGATCCGATATTTTTTTACAAAATGTAAGAAACTAAACTACTGCCGGATACTTTTGTACAAATTTATTAACTAATATTATATTTCATTACAAGATGTTACACATGTTAATTCTTGATTGATAATGCCAACTTCTTTAAAATTTTCGAAGCTGTTGTAAAATAAGTAGGTATAGGTAGGTACTCGACAATGAAACGAAATAATTATAATGACAGGTAATCTTTATTTATTTATTTTAATCAAAATCTGATGAATCGTCACTGTCACTCGATGAGTTGTCCCCAACATTTATTATAAGTTCCTGTACTTCTATATTATCGAATGCCACATGAATTTCCCAATCCGACGCTATAATGTTTTGGGTTCTTCTCACAATTTTTTCCCAGTTTTCGGCAGTTACTTCCGCACATGCATTTCTTAATAAATCTAACATCTTGTTTGCCGTAAAAGGGGGATGGGTATTGTTTCGAGCGGCGTGTCCTTTGATTTGTGCCCATATTAGTTCTATAGCATTGTACTGGCAATGATACGGCGGAAGTCGAAGAACCCAATGACCACATTCGCCAGCTATTTCGTCGATAACATATCTTTTAGGGAGGCTTTTTTTCGATTTTAAAATATTCACTAATTGTACTTTTAATAAAGTATTATCCACATTTTCGCCATGACGTTGGAGCCAGTCAATTATCTCTTGTTTTTTATTGGCCTGCGTCGGCATTTTATCAATTTGTCTGGAGTGATATGTAGCGTTGTCCATAATAATTATCGACGGTTCTTCCAGAGATTGCACCATTTCTTTAAACCATCCTTCGTAAATCTCCGCGTTCATTTATTCGTGGTAGTCCACTGTTTTCTTGGATTTAAAGGCCAGTAAAGCATCTGACATGAATCCTTTCGTAGACCCTGCATGGCATATGATGAGGCGTTCACCTTTTCCCATTGGCACTGAACTAGTGGAAGCGACGGTGTCGTCAGTCCAGTTCTTAGATACTGTGTGGTTTGCATTTAACCAAGTCTCGTCAGTGAAAATAACATTTGACCAATCTGATATCTTTTTGGCTTCGCTCAAAAATTCGCAGCGAGCCATAGCAACGTCGTGACGCTCCATCAATATTTTACGTTTGTCCGATTTTTTATAACAAAATCCAATTTCTTTCAAAACCTAGCTTAATGACGATTTTTGGCCATGGAACAAACCACATTCACGTAAAGAAACAACAAATTTTTTAAGTGTTGGAATTTCTTTGCGCAAGTAATAGTCATATATATGACGGCGAATAGCGTCAGCGTCGAAGTTGTCAACCGATGTCACACGACGTGGTTGGCGTTTTTTCTTCGGCGTACGAAGCTTATTTTCCTGCATGCCGCTTGTACCGTAAGCTTCGGTAGTAAAGGTTCGGTTTTGAAACAGTAGGTCCACTAATTCCTAATGCGGCCGCAACACGCTCTCGCACTTGCGACAGTGGTAATAGCAGGCCACCATTTTGATACTCTGCTTCAAAGTAATTACGAACCTTGATCACCAGTTCTCTCGCCTGCCTTTTCAGAACAGATCCTTTCGGCATTTTGATATTTGACAGCTGGGCAGCAATCAACACGGAGGAACACAAAATACACAACGTAACGTATGGGTAATGTGAAAAAACTCAGCGAACAGAAATGTAGTGACTAACACGACCGTCTTGTTGCGAGTGACAGATTAAAACAAACACAAAATGGCGGTGGGCCATTGAGTGTTCCCACCTTGAAAAAATATATTTGAATGTTTTTGTTGTATTTGTCTTTGTTCAAAATATAATAAATATATGCGATCGATATCATTACTTATTTGGTCACAACACTACAACTATCAAATTAGAACTGTCATCGAGAAAATAAAGAAATGGAAATACCTTAGTGTCTAGTTTTCTTCGTACAATCAAAATAATTTAAAACACATATTGTCAATGTCCAGTCTCGTCTAAGTAAATTAGAAATCGCCCAGTAAAGTGAGGACAGACGCGTTGGACGCGTTGGCATTTCCAAGTAGGAAGCACACGAAAAGAGTCATATGCTTTTATTTGATTATCAGTATTATCACAAGCATTACACACGGAAGTTTAATAAACTATCACTATTAATCCACAGAACCCACAGTACACAATTTTTATAACAATCAAACGAAAAGTAGACTCACTTCTCAAGTTCCCACCAATAATCCCAATAAAAAAAACATATTTACCTGCGCGTTTGTTCAATATCGGCACGAGGTCAGCAAGTTTGCTCGCTATCGGCAGATAATGATGTCCGCAGTAATGTATACGCTTGTGCTTCGGATCGTAGTATTTGAAGAATAATACCACATCGTTGTCCTTGTCGAAAGTCGGCAAAGCGGTCAACCCAGAGTCCGGGGGCAACATCTCAAGGAATAAAGTCCACGGATTCGTGTTTTCTGATACGTCTGCCACCGTCTTGTGTTGATCGTTGATTATGTCCAAACATGTCGGCCTACACGTCTGGAAGTGAGAAACAACACTTGTGAACTTTCAATAGTTACTGAATCATGATTTGGGAGATCGAAGACACATGTTGTAATCACAGTCATTGGACTGTGGCCGACTGGCCGAATATCGTGACTTCACAGAACACTACCATAAAATGTACCACATACAAGTTTCGTGATTGGGAGGGTTATATCATAACCAGCCCTTTTATCGTCCATTGCTGGACACGGGTCTCCTCATGCATATTGTCTTCTGCATCAGAGATGTATGGCCTTAAAACGCCAAACAGGTTGGCAAGTCCACTTTCACAGAGGTGGTGAAGTTCTCCAGGGCTCGTGGGTTACCACAAGACGTAAAACTCGACTAAGCGATAACAAAGCGGCTACGCTTATTATCCTTTAGTCGACTTTTACAAAAATACGGGAAGAGATGGGGTGGTGCTATTCTAAGGCCGGCCGACATCACACAGCCAAGCGACTTCAGAACACACCGTCATCAAATGTACCACGTACGTGTTTCGTAAATAGGTGGGCCAATTTCCTGTGTCAGAGCCAATTTTTCGTTCCATCTCATGCAACTCCACCTCTGCGAACCTATCCCATTCCCCAAGGAGAATAGGGAGGTGCAATTGGTGCAGGTTGGAGGTGAGAGGTGACAACTCATACAGTTAACACTTTCCAACATTTGTTCCAACTCTTTCCAAAGCAGCTAAATCTCTAAAGCAACACATTAAAGGGAATGCCAATGTTTGTCATTTAGAACAGATGTTGGCATATACCACGCATGTCACAGGAGAACAGTATTCCACTTGTTGAAATGGCGTAAAGAACAAAGCAACTGTTTGTTGAACTTAAGACACTTTTATTCTTTTTCGTGGACAACTAAATACATTAAACTTCTCGAGAGCAACTATTAAACCAAAAATATATTTTCAACCATTTTCTACGCAACATTTACTATCCATTTTTTCATAGACTTTTGACATCTTTTGATCAATATTTTTCAGACATTTTGACATCTTACTAAAAACTAACCCCTAATAGTTGAGAGCCTATCGTATGTCCCCAATAGGAATGACCCTCCCCGTTGCCGTCGTCGTCCTCGACACGTCTTAGACGACCTCGACGACCCAATTACTGCTGCCAATGCGGTTCTTACACTACACATATAAACCGTCCCCGCCGGAAACTAGGACGTTACCCTCGCTACACCGTGAACACACCGGCCTTCAGCCAACACTTACTAGGTATCGGCACGTGCCTGAGCGCTTCTCACCGGCTCGCGATCGCGTGGTACCCTCCCAAAGCAACGCCCTAAGCCGAGGCCCGTTCCTTCCGCCGGTCTACCGGCAGGGGAGCCCTTAGGCTCGTTGCTGCACACACTCTTTGCTCCTGGCTGAGCGCCTTCTGCGCTGAAGGCCATAAGAATATAGCCACTCCGAAAAAAACTAAAGACTAAAATGTTTCCAATGCATAGATACAAAATCACATAATCTTTAATACCACCTACCATCAGGTGGATGATGGTCTACTAGCGTTGTCACCTTCTTTCTATATAAAAAAAAACCGTTACCTGATTGGATCGAGCACTAAAAGGCCACGGACGTAGGTGTTTCTGCGGATAGCGGAAGTTCTCCGCTAACATCTCCATCAGCTCCGCAACTGTAGCTTGTTTGCGGACACGGAACACACGATAATGGGCTCGTTCCGGGTCATAGAGGTCATTGCCTTGATGCCCGTCGAATGCTTCCTCAAGTACAACGTTAACTGACATGTATAAATGGGCCTCGTTGCGTTCTTTACGGCGGATCTGTAATCACGAAACATAAAAAATCAATCAGAATATTTATTTAACACTTTATTGCACAAAGTACAATGGGCGGGCTTAATGTTACACGGCATTGTCTTCCGGCCAACCTTCGGGACAGAAAAGATAATAATGGCGGTGGTCCAATCAAAGAAGAAAAGTACAAAGAAAATAAAAAGAAATGAACAAAATAATGAAAGTATTATTAAAAAAACATAATTTACACATGTTACAATGTTACACATGTTAATTGTAAAATATACAGATAGTCAGAAAACATCACTTTCGCTTTCAGTTGTGTTGTATGTAGTGGGATTTTTTATTCGAGTCAGGAATATGACATGTAGAACTATCTATAAAGTGTCATCTCCGTACAAATTTCACCCTGTTTGACAGTTCTACATGTCATATCCCTGACTCGAATAAAAACCCGACTTTAGCAAATACAACACTGTTGGTAAAAGCAAACTATGATTTGGTAACAGCAAATAATAAAATTGATAATTTAACTCTAGAGAACAACCAACTAAAATGTGAGAATGAAAAGTATCAGAAAATAATTGAAATGTACAAGAAAATAGGTCTTTTTCATAGTCCCAAATCAACGCTAACATGTAAGAAGAAAGGCTGGGGAACAATATCTGACGACGATTGCTTGATTTCCATATGGGAGATGTGGCTAAAATGAAATGAAATCGATCCATTTCAGAAGAGATTGGTAACAGGCGATGAAAAGTGGATCACCTACGATAAAAATGTTCAAAAACGATCTTGGTCTAAGCGAGGTGAGCCATCACAAATAGTCCCAAAGCCAGGTCTCACTCCAAACAAAGTCATGTTATGTGTATGGTGAGACTGACATTGTGTATTACGAGCTTTTGCCACATGACCAAAAGAGTAATTCTGATGTGTACTGTCAGCAATTAGTAAAATTGATACACGTGGGACCGCTTGCTCGTGTGCCCTCTTGTCTATAAAAAAAGGTTTTCATCACGACAGTACTCGACCGTATATACACATTTGATGACTAACCAAAAATGGATGGACTTTGGCTGAGAAGTTTTAATGCATCCTCCATACAGTCCAGACATAGCACCTTCGGATTATCATTTATTCCGCTCTTTACAAAATTCTCTAAATGGAGTAAAATTACATTCAACAGAAGCACATATAATCATTTAAATTAGTTTTTCGCTCAGAAACCCAAAAAATATATAACGATGGGTTAATGGCTCTGCCAGAAAAATGGTGAAAGATAGTCGAATTAAATGGACAATATACCGCTCAATAAATATTTATGTAATACAAAAAAAGTATTTATTATTTTCATTTTTCACTATAAAAAGGCCACGAACTTATCCGACTACCTAATATAATGAGTGTATTATGTTGTCTATTTTTTTTATTATATAGACAGTTAATTATGTTATAATTTAAAATTTGGCCGGATGTAGAGATTGTATATATGTTTGTTAACTTTTTTGTCCATCCACAAATAAATAAATTTGAATACATACATTACATATATACATTTAACATTACAAACCTACATAGAATAATTGATAACGGAAAAAAATGGTAATTGAGAACATGTTTCATTGATAGCCAAATTATTGATAAACAAGATATACAGTAATCGTAAACCAACCCTTATATCATCCACTGCTGGACACGGGCCTCCTCATGCACATTGTCTTGTGTATTAGGGATGTATGGTCTTGAAGCGTCACGCTAGCCAGATAGAAATCCGAAACGCTGAATCTAGATCGGTAAAATATTTTAATAAGTCGTTATTGACAACTGAAGCTCTATGCGTAACCGTACCTTTTAACATATTCTTTGTATTTTTCAGAAAAAGCCGTGATTAGATTCCTACGCATAATTTAAAAACAAGAGCAAACTTTTAAATTTTCATAGACCCAAATTAGTGAAAATATATGACATTTACTTAAAAGGTTGAAAAAGGTTTCATTTCTAGACCAGTCAGTGGAATTAGAAGAAGACAATTCGTAAATCCCAATAGTGCTAGATTTCTTCAAAAATATTATACTTTCGTAGACAAAGAAATATTTGTTTACGTCTTCATTCACAAATCGCTTTATCATTATGCAAATATGTTAATAATCTGTTTTATCTTATCTCATTTACAGTCTGCAAGATAATTTCAGTTTAATATACAAACAAAACATGTTTATGAAACATGACATTCCCGTGATAATACTCGAATACAGAACACATGAATAACACCCGTGTTCTTAATGGTAACCGCGAAACTTCCTAGACTCAACTTCCATTCGCCCTTAAGGAATGTCAAAAATTAAATATTTACTTATTATCGTGTGTTGTTATTTTGGAACAAATCCATTTAATTTTCTTTCTTTTGTTAATTTCTTTTCTTGGTTTCTTTTGTTTAATTTTTCATTGGTGGCTACAAAATGAAGGATGGATAAATATGGGTTTGTTTTCATCTCCACTTGTCAAATAAGCCTTATTAATATTAATAAAACATTAATAAATAATTACTAAATAAATATTCATAATTAATACATTAATTAATATTAATAAAACATATTAATATTAATTTTCGGACTATTAATATAATAATAATAATAAATCAATGGAGGTATTTAATAAAGCTTGTTAGATTTTATGGGTATCTACATACCGTTTCAATTCTCTTCTCTTCAGCCAAACGCTCACTGAGCTCTGTAGGTATGTCGGCTTGAGTGACCTCTTGCAACACAGTCTTCAACTGTGAATCTCTGCAAAAATACATATTATTCACGTTAAGTGAATTCTGATTCAATGTATTAAAATCTGCATGAACCAAAAACAACACAATTGTATAAGTATTCGCGACTTTGCACAATATTTGAGGAACGAATAGCGTTTTTTTATATATATATATAAGAGGTAAAACTACTGAACCGATATTGAAAATTCTTTAACTTTTAGGAAGATAAATTAAAGTAGATGGACATAGGATAGAGAGCAGTACTTGTAAATCAATAATCACAATATTTCGAAAAAAAATGACCCATTTTATTATGCCCCTTAAATATCGACAAAGCGCGTCACTGTCACTGAAATAAATCAAGAGTAATATAGTAAGAAGTCCTATTTTCATTACAATTCAAGGCCCCAACCATAAACGGAATTGCACAAAGTTCAAAGCTGGACATATTTTGTACCTCCCAACGTGCCTTTGTGCTACCCAAAGGTTGGCTGGTAGAGGTTGCCTCCAGGCATTAAGCTCGCCTTTTGTACAATTAAGTGCAATAGTTTTTTAAATAAATATGTGCAACTGTGACCAACTGCAGTCTGCCGTCACTTCTAATAATGTTTAAAACCCAGTTTTAACCTTAATACTAGTAAATGTATGTTTATCTATACTTTGTATCGCTGTTGGATTACCAGTTAACAAATTAAATTAAATCAAATTAAAAGTTAATTGCTCACCTGATATAAACCAACATGTAAGCATTAGTGCAGTGACGGACAGTAAGCGCCATATCTTCATCGTGCCCGCCGTAATTGTACTCGATGGCCTCTTGCTTCGTGCATCGAGACACTACATCGTCGTCAAATTTGCACCACTGGGGATATGGATATTTATAACATTATAAATAATAACAAATGATGAAGATTAAATCAATCCTCACGGTAATAAACTTCTTGAAAAGGCAGACAAAACTGTTAATGGGCAAGGTAATACTAACAAATAATAAGTATATCTACCGCTTAAAGTGAAATTGCATGTATTGCATTTATACAGCAATCTTTATCACTTAATATCATATGAGGTGTTTGAGCATGTTGATACTAAGCGTAAGGTCAGCCGTCCGATTATAACCAGCGGTATGCTTACGCCAGTGTATCATATTGTATAATATTTAGATTTAGTGTTCACATTGAACCGACAATAATGGAACATATTCATTGTTTGATCACATACCTTCCCATCGCCTCTAGGGTTGATAAACACCACATAGTGCCCTCCATGATTGTCGCCCGAGTGAACTAAAACCGCGTGAAGAGTGTAGTCCGCGGGCGTTTCAGGTTTCTCTTGTTGATACGCGTCCAGGTTAATGTGCTCGTAGAATTCAAATCTGGGAAATCACATATGATGATCAGACAAATTGTTGCGGACTCCTTGCCGCCACCTTTTTTAACCCTCTATATTTTATAATGCTTTTTATTTTGCAAGAATCTCACGTCACTAACATCTGTCATCCTGAATTTGTTTCATTACCCTATATTGCGAAATATACCAACTTTTCCTGATAAACGCCTTTCCATTCGCCTTCCACCCACAATAATCACACCAATACCCACAATACAAATCATACAATACAATATAAAGCACCCACAATACAAATACAAAACACAAGTAGATTTTTAAACAAATGTGATGTCGAACACACTTTTTCACACAAATTTAATACAGAAATAGATGTAATCGTGTCTTTTTGATTAACATACCAATAAATCATATGTATCGGATCACATATTTATCTAAATTGTTTATACAAAGCAAGTTAGTTACACATGTATGTAAAGTATAACAATCTGCGGAGCAGTACGTTGGTAGACCATAATACTTGTGTATTAAAAAACTTAAAAAAAACAGATCAATAAAAATTATTATAGCTGTGTGGGATTTAATAAATGCCCCAGTGCGCGAGATGGGACCAGCGATTAACATAGGTAAACCCACTGACCTGTCATTGAACTTGACAGAGCTGTCAGTGATGGGGTCGTACTGGAACCGCATCAGGTGCAGATGTAACACGGGCGGGAACGACGCGAATATCACCCCTTTCTCTGCCTCCTGCAACCCATGCTCGCCCGCGTCGTATTTATTCTCGCCGTCTAACGTTTCCGTGCTAATATAGTCTTTGAAGGATTCGTCGACTGGAAAAAACAATTCTTATTTATTTGTGGATAAAACTAATTGCTATTTATTATAAACAATAATTAGCCATATTGTGTTGTGTGGCTTTAGAACAAACCACCTCATCTCTTCCCGTGGCTGTCATAAAAGGCGACGAAGGGATAACGAAGCCGCTACCACAAGCCTTGAGGAACTGCACCGCCACTAAAAAAGTAGTTGTCAACCCACTTGGCTAGTGCGCCGTTTTAAGGCGAGACATTCCTCATGCACAGGGCAATGTACGTGAAAAAGCCCGTGTTCAGAAGTAGACGATAAAAGGGCTGGTAACAGTGTTAACAAAAATAGGAAACGTAAGTTAGAACACAAGCAATTTAAAAGTCTTCACCAATAAACTGAACAAATATTCATAAATTTAAAAGGCTAAAGTGCACAACAAATAGATAGGCTGACAGTAGGAATTAATAAAATACATGCAAAGAAATTGTGACATTTGAGCATTACGAAGAGGATGTTTGAGAATCAAGAAAGGATGTATTAAATTAACATCTAATGGAAATATGAACATTTGTGGACCATACATAGTAAAGTGTGGTGCATGGAATCTGTCTAAAACACCAAAAAATACAGACATATTAATTTATAATAAAGGCTATGTTCCATTCCATAAAGCGCGGTTAACCAGTTTATCCCAGACAAAATCTCCACATTTAGACTCAAATTAGAATATTTTTTTATAGAAAGAATGTGACAGACGAGTAAACGCTCCACTTGGTGGTAAGTAGATAGTGTCCATCGGACATTAGCTCTGGCACATCCGCGATACATGTCAATATCAGTTCATAATGACAGGTTAGCAAATTCCCGGATGCACTGCCTACCTTTGGGGATTTAAGAATGAATTTTGAAGAGGTTGGGAAAATGGGGAAAGGTAGGATAGGATAGGATGGGATGGGCATGAGCATTCACATATCTCACTCACTACTGAAACAGGAACGGTCGCCAGAAATAATTGTTGAGCCACTATCCTCTATTCTTAATTTTGCCTGTCACGTTTGATACGTACGAGTGACGTGTTATCATTGAATTATTATATTATCGGTTCCTTTAATGCTGCCAACTTAAGAATAAATGATAGGATAGTGGCTCAGTACTGAAATATTGTGACTGTACATACATTAGGAGAATAAGACAAAGTAAAAATTCAATAGTACATTTATCATCTGTCAACATACATAATACATAAAAATTACAAATAATTCAAGTGTTAGACAAGCAGATCAAAGTCAAAGCAAAGTCAATTGTCAAAGCAATTTTTATTGTTACTCACTGTTTTTCTTCCCCTTGATATTGAGCTGTATGTCGTAGAAGGTCTCGACGCGTGTACTTGACACGTTCACGTTCTTGCACTTAATATATGATGTCATCTTGCCTTCGAACAGCCGTGGTACGGTGCCCTCCACGCAAGTGCCCTTCATCTTACTCTCCAACTTGTCCAGAAGTACCTGTGCGATGATAGAAAGAAAGAACAGTGTTCATTTAGCCGCAACTACAACACAACATAATCATAAGCCGTTGTGTGGGTCAGTTTGAGAATAGCACCACCCTATCTCTTCCTGTGGGTGTCGTAAATTTTTTTCTCGATTTTCTCGTAATTTGTTCTTTTTTCAATTTGGTAGTTGAAAAAAAATGTTAGTACATCAAAAATTCGTTCTCAAAAAATTCCTTATTATAGGGTATTTTTTTATTTCATATACTCGGACAACTTTTTTAGCTTCTTATTACATTAACTCAATAACGGCAGTACTTGACAGACGCTTTTTGCTTAGTAGCACACATTTAGTCACTGCATTAATAAGTTATGGTGTTTATTGCAAAGGATGCATTGAGATAAATGCCCTTATTGACACAAGTACCTACCTGGTTAAAATATGTCATAATGTGTTGATAAAAAGTGTTTAAATTAAGTTAAACTAATATAAAAAAAACAGAGGAGTTTTTGAAATACAAGAAAACAACTAAAAATCATATGATACAAATGAAATTAAGACATATATTAAAATCATGTGTATTATAATTTCAAGAAATTGTCTGTAAATATGTTTCATGAATATTATTATTATCACGGCATAATCACGACAGGTCCATTTTGATCACTGGGAACCATACCAAATTCATTTGGAAAATATGATTTATATTTACCCTCAAAAATTCTTGTACATCATGCTGCATAAAGGAATCCAGAGTTTCCCAGCCAAAACTCTTGGTCAATTTCTTGGTGCCAACCGGTTTGTCCGAGAACTGTAGCTCGAAGAATACCCTCTGTAGTGCCAATGCGACCGACCTTGTAAATAAATAGTCATAGTCATATAATTTATTACTTCATATGGTTACAAGAGCGGTGGTAGCCTCGGATTATCTATACTCAAATCACATTCGTGTGACTGTGAATTTAAATCCTCGGCCCACACCACTGAGTTTCTACTTAAGTATGGTTTGTTTTAAATGTCACCAGCTCAGCAGTGGGGGAAAAACATCGTGCGAAACCCCGCGTGCTCTAGAAATAAAAAAAAATAGAGTATGTGATCCACCAATCTACACTGGGCCCGCTGGTACATGAAGGCCGGAAACCCCCCGTGATTTACTAGGAGAGGCCTGTAGTGGCACGTTATAGGCTTGATACAAGTGGTTACAAAAGGTCTTATACTATAATTTGTCCGAAACATGAGCCTTGTAAGGGCACCGCAATAATAAAAAAAACATTATAAATATTGGAAGGAATGGACCTCGGCTTAGAGCGTTGCTTTGGGATGGTACCGCAGGATTGCGAGTCGGTAAGAAGCGCCCAGGCACGTGCCGATAAAAAGTAAAATTGTTGGCTGAAGGCCGGTGTGTTCACGGTGTAGCGAGAGTGACGTCCTCGTCTCCGCCGGCGGGGACGGTGTATATGTGTAGCCTGTGAGTGTAGTGTAAGAACCGCAGCTTCAGTTCTTACAATGGTATTGGCAATGTAAGCTGCTATTGGCAGCAGTAATTGGTTTGTCGGGATCGTCTAGGACGTGCCGAGGACGACGACAACGGTAATGGGGAGAGGCATTCCTATCGGGGATATAGGTTAGGCTGGCAACTATTAAGGGGTTGGGATGGTGGAGGACTCTGTCGTAGTATAGTCGGGCGGAGTCTTTCACGTATTTGACGCAAGAGTACTATGGGGCAGCCACGGCCTTATGCACGAATCTATTTTGGAGGGTTTGAAGTATTTCAATGTTAGAGGGGGCTGCATGTGCAAAGACAACACTAGCGAAGGTCATTATGGGACGTACGAAGGTTTTGTACAATGTCAACTTATTTCTAAGCGACATTTTACTTCTCTCGCCTAGGAGAGGGTTGAGGCGACCGAGTAAAAAAGGCAACTCGGTTTCGGACAGTATGTATGTGTTCTCGGAAGGTCGGTCGACGGTCTAGTGTGACTCCGAGATATTTGATCTTCCCAACCCAGGGGATAGTTTGACCGAAACGGTTACGAGTGCCACTCATGGGAAAAGGGAAGCTCATGACTGTACTTTTCTCCGGGTTGACCTCTATCCTCCACCTCACTAACCACTCACCTAGGGCGGTGACTGCGCGTTGGAGGCGTAGAGGACGGTGTCATCCGCAAAAAGGGCAAGCTCTATTCCAGGGGAGTGGGGAATGTCATTGGTGTAGAGGAAAATGAGCGCGGTTGCTAGGACGGAGCCCTGAGGGGTTCCAGCTCCGGTTGGGCGAGAACTGGACAGGGTGCCATCAACTCATCATTCTCATCATACGAGACTACCTTACTAATACAGACTTTCAGGCACCTCAAGTTGGTACTGTTTATAGATTAAACCATTGTGTCAGACCTTATCAAAAGTCGAAGTAAGTCGAAGAAGACAGCTAGGGTCTGGAACGGTCTCCTTTGGTTGAGACCTGTGAGGATGAGCTCGGTGATTCGGTGCACCTGCTGGCCACTAGAGTGGTTGGCTCTAAAGCCGAACTGTTCATCGATGAGTAGGCCTTTTGAGTTGACATGATTCAGTAGGCGAGAATCGACAATTGTTTGTATTCAGTAGGTTAATGGGTCTATAATTAGAGGGTTCCGAGCGATGTTTACGCGGTTTGGGGGTGCCGATAACGACGGCTTCTTTCCAGGCTGCTGGAAAGAGATGATATTTCATTACGGCATTGTAAACAGCTACAAGAAGGACGAGCAAGTTGATCTTTTAAATGCCTCATTTCCTAATGAAGCGTTTAAATGTAACAAGTCGTGGTGTCCGCCTTTCTCATGGGGAAATTGTTTATTCAGTACGCTTTGGTACACCTTCTTCTTTCCATCATTATCGTACAGCATAATCTTGGATTCATCAGTGAAGAGTATCTAACTCCATTGACGTTGAGTTCAATGCAAATGTTCGCGCGCAAACTTAAGGTGCGCCATTCGGTGAGCTCGTGTTTGGGCCCATTGGCTGGCTTATATGGTTTTGTATCACGTTCTTTGAGTCTCCTTCTAACAGTCCGAACGCTAACATCCACTCCATGAAAGTCTCGAAGCAGTTCTTGAATCTCTACTGAGGTCAGGTGACGATTTCGTAAGGTGGTCGTGAAGATAAATCGATCTCGTCTTTCCGTCGTCACTCGGGATCGTGGTCTTACAGGACGGTGAACGAAGCCGCCAGTCTCTAGGTATCGATGGTACACTCCTTGAACAGCAGAAGGGCTTAAATGAAGTTGTACACTCACATTTTGCGAACTAAGCCCAGAGTGAAGAAGTACCACAGCTTGTACGGCTACTTCTGGTGCAGTATCCATTATTTAAGGTCAAAATCGGTTCAAATCTCAGGAAAAACAATTTAACGAAACTTGAAAAACAACACCATTAAATAAAAAAAATCTGCTCCATTTCAAACTTTCTGCTTGCTTATTGTTATCAAAACAATGAACTGACTCTGCTCTTCTTCTGTGGTTCAAATTCGTGAATTCAAATTTGGAACAATAACACACCAAAATGTTGGTGAATATGCCAAACTTCAAAACTAGTTTTTCTTTAACCTAACATTATTTTTGTTTCCGACCTTCATACATAAAAACGAAGTGTGGCTCGATATATATATATATATATATATGTCTGAGAACATGAATAAATTCAAAAATAAGACTGGAACAAAGAGCAAAAAACAGATCTAGACGCATCAGCGCAAGCTACTTGTCTATCAAATGATTAACGTAAAATAAAGGATTATTTTATTTTTAATTCATCGTTAATTAAACTTAAAATAAAACACTTGATTTTAATCACTCATTCGTCTTTGGAAGTAACCGAGATTTGCCTGAATCAATTTCCTATCCCACTTTGAATATCCTCTTCAAGAATAATAGTATGAGAAAAGTCTCTCATATTCCCCTCTCCTGTCCAATTGAGAAAAGTATAATGGGTATAGGGTATAAAAGTATACTGAGAACATCATTATCTCATTATACTCTTTGCTATACACTCTCATTATAACTCTTTGAATATTTGTTTCAAAATTTACCTTGTGCTATCGTCGGACTCTGTGGGCATCTTGTACACTGCCTTTCTCAATTGATTTGTGAAGTAAAGTGTTTGTAGCAAAGAATTCATATAACAAGTGGCGCCTTGATTCTTTAAACCTAGAAAAACAAGCAAACGTTTTTAAATTAACTTCAGTAATGTTTAAGAAAAATAAGTGGAATGGATTAAAAGCAAGATCATTCAACTTTTGAGCCCAATTCTAATTAACCTTTGACATCATTACAAAAATAATTTATTACAAGAATATTACAAGGTAAGTATAATGACTAGTTGTCTTCAATGGAAGCTATGGAAACAATCGCGAATATTTATTTATCCGAAAAATATAGCTTGAAAGGGAAATTAAATGTTCTCTTACAAACAAGCCTGTCTATAATTAAATATTGTACATACCAACATATCCAGTGTGTTTCTTAGAATCCCATGAGACACCATGTGGCGCCTCAGCAGTCACATGCACTTCCAGAGTAATGCCTTCATCCTTAAGGTAACCCTTCTCTGGATCCAGAACATCACTCCACGCCATGAAGTGAGAAAATCCCCAGTCATTCTCCTTACTGCAATGAAAAGTAGTTAAACATTATGAATAAGATCTTTTGATAAATTGCATTTATTTATCTAGTAATACCAATGCTTTAAACTCTGCCTTTGTATATCTATCTGTAAACCAGGGATAGAAAAAAATGTAGAACTAAAAAAAACTGTACAAAATGTTTTAAACATGTGTTTCTATAAGATTTGAAACTTTTGTGGTTAAACATAATAATTGTTATGTAAACGGATGTTATTTATGTACGGATTATGTTATCTAAATGTTCATGTAACTGGACCGAAATATTGGCTATAATAAATAAATAGTACTTAAACCGTGAGTAAACCGTTTACATAACAATTATTGCGTTCCTGTTTTAAATCCTTTTTTTTTGGTTGATTTTGAACAGGTTATAAAAGTTTTTGAACTGTTTTAAACATGTTTAATATAATACTCAGGATATATTTTCGTCTAAAGTATTTAGATAGGTATATTTAGGTAAATATGATTGAGAATTTCCCGAATTGGTTACAAATACTCAACTATTTGTAAATTAGGGGAATAAAAACTTATTAACTACAAATTGATTCAGGTTATTCCCCCAATTCAATATCAATGCAGGGTAGAGAATAGAGATGTCTGCACCCTGATATTTTTTTTGTAACTTAATCGGTATTTCGTATTCGACGTGTCGTAGAACTAAAAATAAAATTTAGTAGTTTATGTATAACAAAGTTTTAATTTAAAATTCACAGAAAGAAAAGCTTGTTATTAATATATTCAGCAGAGTAGTAATAGTAAACACACATAATATCTCAATTATAAATTTTATACCTAAACTTTAATTTAAATTATACACTATAATTTTAAACATGTTTTATTTAGATTCTGTTTTAAACAGTGTTTAAAACATGTGATGTAAAACACTTTGTTTTAAACATAACAACCTTGCTGTAAACTAATTGAGCAAGTCTCAAAGAAGCACTTTTTGAAACCTGCACAGAAAATCGTAGTCTCAATAGCTTAAAGTAGCAATAAAACAGGTAAAAAAAATATGCTTGCATAGATCTTATTGTAATCATGAAAAAATTATATTCACATAAATAAATTTACAGACCTGTAGAAAAGATGTTGGATTTTCCTGAAAAATGGCTCGGTATCAGGCTTGTGGGATATTAGCCTCAATTCAGCCATGGCATAACACGACCAACTCGAGGACTCACTCTCTCCATTACATTGAAGGAAGAATCCGAGGGACTTCTGTTGTTGACGGTCTGGGGAGGGAGCCTGGCGCGGCATCACCATTATCTTCCAAGGTAAGTTACGGACGAAACAGGGGGGAGATAACATGGAGTCCTTCAGGTTCCTAAAGTTAGGGACCGTGAATCGGAATGTTGCCTCTGATCTCGCCTCGTCGTCCTCCATTTCGGCGTCTTGCTGCATTTCAAGAATATAAAATTGAAATTATCTTTATTTCTCTCAATTTTTATATTAAATTTTGAGTGAACTCGAACTCTCAAATTACGAGAAGATTAAAAATGTGTGCCTTAAAACAGAGATCTAAATTAGAAAGTTAGACATTTTACAAATTATTTCAATTTTTTTATATTATCTCGATAAATACACTATAGTTAATTAATAATTTAATACTGAAGAACTGTGGATATTTCACAAAAAAAAGTTGTATGTCAAATGGTGAATAGATTGCATACGAAACTATGTTATTACATCTATACTAATATAATAAAGAGGTAAAATTGTGTTTATTTTTTTTTATATAGAAAAAAGGCGGCATACGAGCATACAGTCCACCTGATGGTAAGTGGATACTGTCGTCCATAGACATCCGCGATACATGCCAACATCAGTCCAGAATGACAAACGTTGGCAAGCCCCAGGATGTGCTGCCTACCTTTGCAGATTAAGGAATGGATTGGGGAAAGCAATGGGGAGGGATGGGAGGGGAATGGGCTCTGGCATATTTCACTCACTACCGAAATACGTACGTACATTGGGGAAATACGATAAAGTGGGAAATGCAGTACATTTCAAGGTAGTCTTCTGTGAGAGAGGGGTAACGTGGCCAGTCGAGTGCGCCCAGCGGCTGTGGGAAAGCAGCATGCACTATCCCCCTACTGTGTATGTGTTTGTGGGTATGTTGAGGGTAATCTCTGGAACTTCTGAACCGATTTCAAAAATTCTTTCACAAATAGGAAGCTACATTATCCATGTCTAATATAAGCTATATTTTATTTTAAAATTCTGAAAAAAAAAACTTATAAACCGAAGGGAAGCGAGGGCGGGTCGCTAGTTACTAATATTTTAAAATTCATGACATGAACTATGGTCATAATGCAGTCATCATAGTTCCCATTGCAATGCAATCTTCTATGTAGGAATAAAAGCCCTATGTAGTAATAGGAATCTACCAATTTAGTCACATTGTTTTCACAATGTAATTATTTACTTAATATCCAGTTTTTTCATGTATTATATACATATTTATGTAAATATCCAAATGCGTAATTAAATAGACCCAGAGAGGTTATATATTATAACCATAATATCACCTTTGAATTTAATTTATTTTAGTTAATAAACTTGTATATATTATATGGTAAATAAACATTTTAAGATAGTGTTAAGCATGTTATTATGTATTACTCACAGGCATGGTGGCAGCTGTAGTGTCAGTTTTCATTACGTCACTCATCACAACCTCACCGTTGGCTCCTTTCATAACAAGGTCCTCAACCCACGTCTTGTCTGTAGCAGTGTCTACAGTCTCTACTGTAATATACATAAAAAATCAATATTACTGCTCTTCTAGAATACCTTGATAATGATTTTAGTTTGTAGTTTCATGCTAAACTTCTGATATACTTCAATTAAATGAGACACTGGAAAATAATGTATACTTGGAAATCTAGTTCATAATAAGTTATATTAGCTAAAAAAAGATAAAACAAACCTATTATGTAGCATTATATAATTTGGTAAGTTTTATGTAACAAACCTACAGATAATTGATCACATGTTGATAATTGATGCTGTCTATGTATAATAAAATTGATGAATGCCTTATATAGATATTGAAAATTATAAGAATTAGAAACAAACTACAGGTGATGGCTATAAACATTATAGCAGTAACATATGACAAATACAATCTATACTACCTATAATATATTGGCTATCAATAATTTTTATACCTTGCAATGCTATGCAAATATTATTCACTGTGAATTAAACTATAATAAAATAGAAATAACTATTTGTGGAAATATCTGTCTATTGTTTCATGACATTACTTTTTGACATCATTTGACATTTACATTTTACTTAGAAATAATGCAGCCAGCATATCTAACATTAAACAAACAGAACTTTTTGTTGAGCATTTCAGATGTGACTTGACAAGACATGTATAAAGTGCAAAGGAGGCAGCCATGATAAGTATTAATCAATTTCGATAAGACCACTATTAGGAGGGGGAGGGTGCACTCTGCAATTCAACAGCCGTTGGGTGCACTCTGCAATTCAACAGCCATTGGGCGCACTAACTGGCCTCATTCAATTCAACTCCTCTCTTAAAGAAGACTACCTTAAAATGTACTGCATTTCCCACTCTATCCTATTCCCAAATGTACATGTGTTTCAGTAGTGAGTGAGATATGCCAGAGCACATTCCCATTGCATCCCATTCCTCCTCATTTTTCCAACCCTTTCCAAATCCATTTCTACATCTCTAAAGGTAGGCAGTGCAACTGGGGTCTGTCATCATATGTCATTTTGGACTGATGTCGGCATAAGCAGCAGATGTCGCAAAGCGACAGTATCCATTTACCACCAGGTTGACTGTATGTTCGTCTGCCGCCTTCTTCCTATAAAAAAAAATCCAACTAGAGTATCTATTAGACCAATTTACTAACATTCTTATTAGTCTGAACCAAAAGTATTGAACAGGTTTGAGATTTGCATAACTGGATCCTCTAAATATCTTATTTGATAGAATGATTTGGCACTGACATGGTAGGTTTTCTCATTTTTAGATATCAATTTTAAAGATACAAACATAATGTGACAGTTCAAATAGATCCATTGTCCAGGGAGTATTCATAATTAATGTTTATATACTTAAAAATGCAATAATGATGATAAATATGTTGTAAATAAATAAATATTTTATATTCATATAATCATTGTGATGATTACAGGTGAAGAGATGTTACCATTGTAATAGTATGCTTCTCTGTAACCTAGCCCATACCTACCCCATACCCTGGGGTGTACAATGATTTGTCATTATTCATTATTAATGAATTAATTAGCATTAATAAAATAAATTAATAAAATTATTAATTTTAATTAATATAATTATTAATTAAATCACAATTATTGTATATTTATAGTAAAATATTAAAATTAATTATTATTATAAAATTACAAGTTTATGTGACATTATTGCATATGTAAATTTATGTACCTATTCTTTGTTTTAGTGTGATCATCGATCAAACAAAACAATCTATTTTTTTAATAACTGAAGAAAGTAATTTTAAATTACTAACAATGTCATTATCGAAGTCAAGGAACTTCTATTTCATTATTGTCAGCAAAGAACCTAAATCACCTTTAAATTGGCGGCTGCTCATTTTATTACTTCTATTTTCTTTTTGGAATGAAGTTCCTTTACGCGGCTTGCGGTATATGTGATTCGAGAGAAAATGTAACGTCACATAAGATTTTTACCCCCACCATACGCCTTTCTCTTTCTTTCTTTGTGTGTGTGTGTGTGCGTGCGAGTATCGAGAGCAAGACTCAAGCAGAATAACAGAAGTGCAGACTAGTGCGTGGCCGGTTGTATAACCTAAATACTCATCATCATCATCATCATCATCTCAGCCTTTAGACGTCCACTGCTGGACATAGGCCTCCCCCATTATCCGCCATTTAGACCTATCGGCAGCGACCTGCATCCAGCGGGTGCCCGCCACCTTTATGAGGTCGTCTGTCCATCTAGCAGATGGACGTCCTCGGCTTCGTCCGCCGGTACGTGGTCTCCATTCGAGAACCCTTCTGCCCCATCGGCCATACTAAACACCTAATAAACCTAAATACTAAACACGAAAAAATTTAGTTAAAATGTATTTGTTGTTTTTGTTTTATAATGATAAGACTTAAAGTATTGTACCTACTTTTCAATAAAGAAAATGAATATTTTTCCTAATATATTATGTAATGAAACTTTTTGATTTTTGATTTGATTCCTTATTTTAAATTATGTGCATTGAAAATATGATACATTTAAAAAAAATACATGAACTATACAGATTTTATTTCGAATTACATTCAGAGTAAAAAACATGCGTGAGGATCTTCGTTCCTGGCGGGGGTCCCCTGACTGCACACATTTTTTTTTCCTTTTTTTTATTGTTTCATTCAACCTTGACATTGGCAGAATCAACAGTCTCAATGGGGCAATAAGAAATTGAAGTGGAACAACAAATTTTTATGCATTTCTATAAGTGGTAACTGGCCAATCAACCAAATTGACTGGTCTCAGTGATAATCCTGATATTTCACAGTGCATGAGATAATGTGTTAGTACATAATTTATTTGCAATGTCATCAGTGGTGATGAGGTAATGATAACATTACGATATAAAATACCTAGACAAGCCATTCATCATATTATCTTACATATTACATAGCTAACATAAATACATGTTCAATCATATCAGTTGCATGGCCTCTGATATTACCATTTTTAAGACAGAAAATCCAGTGTGATGTATTTTTTTAACTAATCTTCAGCAGTACTGAATCTTAAATACTTGTAGCTGGATAGCTAGGAAGGGAAGAATAAGGATATTATATAAAAACACTGCTAACTGGAAAAGCTATGACAAAGAGACAGTAAATATTTTAAGAACTTAAAATGCATACTAGTGTGGTCTAAAATAACAGTACATACTTATTTCATTATTGGATTGGATTTTAGCCCACCATCTCCTATCGGTTTATTTTCTATGAAAATTAACATTACAAAATTGAAGTTCTTACACACAAGAGTTCTATCATAGCATAGCATACACAGTATCTCCCAGAATAACCAATCAGTAAAAACAAATACAAGTGATAGCATAATATATGGAAATGTTGCTAAGCTTGCTGGTGGTCTGGTGGTGGGTCTAGAAGCAGACTGGGTATTAACCTTAATTTTGATATCAACCATTTCATTGGATTGATACTATCCAGACATATGGGACATGTTGATAAGCAATGACACATGAAAATATAAATGTATTAAAGGCTAACTATAGTCAGTAAATAAAACACAATTGCGAGGGCTGTCTGCCACCCATTCATAATCATAATGAATGAAAATAAAAACTGGAATGAGATGCACAAAAGTGGAAAAGTATTATTAATACCTAACATGACAATAATAAATGTAAGTGTGTGTATGAGATGTAAATTTCTCCAAGGTTTTAGTAATGTACAATGTATTGTGATTTATGGCAATATCATGAAGTTAATGTTATAAACAGAATCACTACCCACTGGTACTAATAATAGTACCAGTAGTGATAAATTTATAGTAAGATACACTAGTACCACAAGAAATAAATCTTATGTAATGAGAAAATGTATACTTCAGCATTTGCATAAATGTTACATTTGTTACACATTAATAAAATATGAATGAACTACTCCCAAAATAAAATGGATCTAAAATTAGAATTTTTCACTTGTGTATGACAACTTGCAGATTTGGCACAAAGAAAATATCTTAAAGAAAGCTTGTCAGTACTTGAAATGTAAACAAAACGGTAGGTTTCAAGTTATACCATGGAGTAAACAGAATTTTCTTCATGAGTGGTACTTAACTAGGACATAGTTGGATACTCAATCCAATTAGATAGATGGACCTATAAATACATTTGAGGTTAAGTTAAATATTACCAACTACCAAGTATTTGATATACAAAATAATAAGGCGACTAACAAAATTGTAAATATAATTCGTAATAATAAAAGAAATATACATCAAAATTGTAATATCTATTAGCATCTTCTTAACACTGCAAAAACACTGGTCGGTGAGGGTTAATTAAGGGTGTGTATGTAATATTGTGAATTGTAAAGACAATGGAGTCACTGACCGTCCTGTGTCTCCATCTCCTCGACCTGGTTCACATTAGTGTCGTGCTGCTGCCCGTCTGGTGCAGGCGTGTGGTTCATATTAGCCGGGCGCGCCACGGGGGACTCTCGCCCGCAACTCTTAGATATTTCCTAAACAAACACACCTTTTTGAACAAAGCACGATACACACAACTAGATTGCACAAGTCACGATGTCCAAACATTGCACCTCACCTACCTTTAGCGCCAGGGATTTGCTCCCTTTGGATTTACTAAAAATTCGTTGAACTAACTTCAACGAACCCTTCTCATCGACTCTGACACTCTGCGTAACGGGGTACCTATTTTTCTTTGGTGATAGGGTGTTAATTTTCAAAGTGTGTTTACTAGCGGCGCGGCCGATGTCTGCAAATTTTCAACACAAGGACCCAATAGTAATGGTACGCTAATAGCACATTCCTAAATTTATAATCATTGCCAGAATTACTTGATCACGTTGTTAAACTGCGGAGTACAAAAATTCAGCAACGTAACCGGACAGGATTTATTTTCGCGAAAATAAACAAAATGGTGGATGATAATTTAATTTCTGGGTTCAAATGTATGGTGCGGTTTGATCGACGAATGCACCATTTTATCATTCTCTCAGATTCACCGTAGTGTTGTCCCTATTATGTTTTACGACTACGTTTCTCGTTTACGGTTAATTTTTGCCATTGTTCATTATTTTCATTTTTGTAATAAAAAATATCATAATAGCAATATTTGTAATGTTCAGAATTCAGGATATTTCTCAAATCAAATTTGAGAATTTGTTTTAAAAAATGTATATTCTTAACTGAGTGTGATAAAAAAGAAATACCACGAAGCAATAGCGTTGAACCAACAAAGATGCTATGTCGCTGTTGCCAGTGTCTAGAATTATTACTGATTTCGTACAATACCTATTCTTGAAAACTTTTTAAATAGAAATCGACTCTGCATATTTCGTAAATTAGATAAATAGCGAATTTGAAATGAATTTAAACGAAAGAAACTGATTACTAGACATTGGCATAAAGTAATACAAACTTTTATGCCAATGTCCTTAAAATAAAAAAAACTTAGCAGACTGAGTGCTGACAGTGACGTAAACGTGACAGTAACTGACAGATTCCATACTTTTTGAATTTTTTTAGCTATAGTAGCTTTAGTAATAGAATTTTGTCCATATACCTTGCAACTGTACCTTTTTTTATAACTTTTATCATTTATATTTTAAAAGTTGCAGTTAAAAGTTTACATACCAATGTTGCAGTGTTTTTATCTTCTTCAAAGCTCATAGATTATAAAAAATTAGTCTCTCACTAACTTGATTATAAAAAAATAATACAACTAATGCATAATCGATTTGTACAACTGTAATGTTTCCAACAAATCATAAAACTATATTTGTTTTGGATCACACGCCATACTTTGGTATATCATCAGAAAATCATATAGACTTTGATGTTTCGAAAAGCCGGGGCCCTGGTTATGTACCTTTGCCACCGATTTGTAAATCGTTATGGACTTGCAGCGTAGAAGCAGCAGTGGAGTACTGTCGTATTGTTTGGGATTTATTCCCTGAAGGGAAATTGGTAAGTGTGTACTGTTTAAAACAATAAATTTTAAAAGATTTTTGACATAATTATATCAATACTTTATGTTATAGCTTTTAAATTGTTGTTATTACAGGTTCGATTCGTCGTAAGTGATTCAACTGCTCATCTTTTAAATACATGGGCAGTGACACAGCAAAATTTAACCCACGTAAGTAACTGTTTTTTTAATTTGGCAGTGTAAAAAACATGCTAGATATCCAGACAAATGAATAGTGCTAAAAAATGAGTGCTAACCTATTTTATTTTCCAGACTCTAATACTCTTGCTTGAAATGATCATTAGCATTACAATTCAAGTTATATTTGATGGTCTTAAGCGCTTGAGGTTAAAAGCTCAAGTCTAAAATGATTAAGCATTTTTTTTAGAATGCCGATGAAATTATTTTTTAGAGCGATACATGCCAACATCAGTCCAGATCACAAACATTGGCATGGCCTGGATGTGCTGCCCACCTTTGCAGATTTAGAAATGGATTGGGAGAAAGGGTTGGGAAAATGGGGAGCTATAGGATGGGATGGAAATGGGCTCTGGCATATCTCACACACTACCGAAACACGTACATACATTTGGGAAATACAATACAGTAGGAAATGCAGTAAATTTCAAGGTAGTCTTCTGTGAGAGAGGGGTAGCATGGCCAGTAGAGTGCACCCAACGGCTGTGAGAATGCAGCATGGACTCTTGCCCTACAAGCTCTGACTTAGTGCTCGACTGCTGATGTTTACAACAAAACAAATGAGGCTTTCTTTGGGAAGTTGGGAACTTAATCTGAAATCCTGATTTGACTTAAACGGGTTATGCATTTGCCTTAGATTCAACTATTTGCACAATCACTGCTATTGTTTATCTACTTACCGTCCTACCACATGTCTATTAATATTTGATAAGGTATTCAATATAATATTTCAGATCTTAAATGGGCTGTGTTTAGTGGGTCCTGTGCGTCGAGGAGCTGGTGGAGATGTGGTGGGGCTATGTGCTGCAATAGAGGCTCTTGGTGAGCCTTCACCCACACAGGCCTCACGGCCTGCCACTGAGAGACATTTTCAAAATTGGTATTTGTTCAGTATTATTATAATTACTTTGTACACATAGAGGTTAGAGTATGTGTGGTTTGTTTGATTTCAGTGGGAACTTTAAAATTAATCTAAATAGAAATCACTGTAAATGTTAACTCAGTACATAACTAAAAACCATCAAAATCATTCAGACAGACAGACAAAAGCTCCAAAAATTTTGTTTTGCACTTCATATCACTCATACTTTACATTACAGACTTTTTCAAAAAAATATTGGATGCATAGATAGAGCATTGTTACGATTTTTTATTATATGTATTAAAGTGTCCCATGACATAAAGGGGGGATTATTTTTTTGCGAAATCGCATACTCTCTTTTGTTTTCACTTCGTCCTAATTACTCTATTATGAAATATTATTGCCTTATTCATGTAGTTTTGTAAAATAAAACACCAATTAGTTCAAATCGTACATTTATTATTATTTTATACTAGCGACTACCCGCGACTTCGTCTGCGTATATATCTTTAAAATGAGTATCTTGAAAATTCACAAAACGAACACAACCGTCAACGACGTCTGCCCTCATGCGTCTGCCCGCATTCGGGTCGCGCACTCGACGATGAGCGAATTTTTCCCCCACCTCACCCGCAGTGCGCCCGACCGCCCTGCGCGCGCCGGACCGCACCATTTTAGTAGCGCACACTCACTTTCTCATCGTCGTAACTTTTAAAATATTTGTCCACAAAAATAATTTTATTGTTGTATTTATATGGTTCACTATTTTGATAATAATGGCTTACACTTAAAAGATAGATATATGCTGTCGCGGACTTTTTTGTAGAACTATGTAATAGAAACATTTCCACCATACATTATATTCGTGTAACTCTTACGGTTATACGCAGGTTACAAAATAGCTCACAGATGGCAGAGTTTTTTCTGACTTACTTGACACTTATCGTTATTTTTTGGCCAATTTACACAATATCTTTATAAATTATAGACTATGTGTTATTCTGATGTATGAGCTATATTATTGTAAAGTTTCATTAAAATCCATTGAGTAGTTTTTGCGTGAAAGAGTAACAAACATCCATACATCCATCCTCACAAACTTTCGCGTTTATAATATTAATTCAGCTTTATATAGTATAATAAGATTAAAAAAATCAATTATTAAGTATTTTCTTCTTTTTACAGTCAGTATAGATCTTTTTGTGCTCTATAGTCGGAATTTTAATTCGATTCCAGATTTGACAATTTCAGTGTTGCAACGTTATGACAAGTACTAAATAGTAACGTTGCGAAATTATTCGATACGGAAATGGAATATTTCCGGATCGATTCTTCTCGTTTATAATTTTATTCTCGTAAACTAAGTATATCAGGAAATTAAATATTTGTGAACGGATAATTTAGTTATGACGATTAATTTTATTACGGATCTGAGAGTTTTCTTTAATAATTGTGTGTGAAATAAATAAATAAATGTGATCATGAAGGAACATGAGAAATAAAACAAATAGATGTATTATGGTAATATTTTATTTTATAAATCGTCGCCGTCATCGCTATCGCTATCGCTGTCACTTTCTGTAACATTTATTATAAATGTGTCTGTGATATTGTCAATTAACATATCTAGCCTACTCATTTTTTCCTCTTCTTTGACAACATGGGATACGCATTTAGACCATTCGGTGGCCGTAATTTTTTGAATGCCTTCCTCAAATAAATTTCTCACGTCTGTCAATTTGAAGGTTTTATTATTTTGAGCTACATGCCCCTTTACCTGAGCCCATATCAATTCGATAGGGTTCAGCTCGCAATGGTAAGGGGGCAGTCTTAAAACCGTGATCCCATGTTGTGCTGCCATTTCGTCTACAGCGTACTTATTAAAAGACTCGTTATGTGGAATCAGTTCTAAAAGCGTAGCTTTAACCATATCTGGTTCGTAATGAATATTTTTATTTAAAAGCCAGTCTTGAATGGCAGCTTTTTTCCAGCTCATTTTTGGTGCCGTTTCCAATTTTCGGGAGTGGTAAGGTGCATTATCCATCACCACAATTGAGTTTGGTCTTAATTTTGGTAAGACTCCAGCGAACCACTCCTCAAAACAAACTGCATTCATCTCATCATGGTAATCTTCACAATTTTTCTTTGCTTCAAAAATCATGAGCCCCTCTTCCAGGAAGCCTTCTTCACTACCTATATGGCTAATTATGAGACGTTTGCCTTTTCCAGATGGGTTTTTTAATCCAGTGGTCAGTCCCTCCAAAAACGCTTGCCGAGATGATGTGACTTGCTTGTCCACCCAAGTTTTTTTTACAGTATGACCTTAAATCACATATAGTACATGAACATTCAATATTACTATTAAATTTAATGTAAATGTATATTAATTCAAAATGTTAGCCTTACCTGCGTTAACCCAAGTTTCATCTTGATAATATATATGTCTCCCTTCTCGTCGAAACTGACATATAGATCGCAAGTAACGCTGGCGCCATGTTATTATATCATTTCGATCAATAAGTGTGCTCTTGCGTGACCGTGCAACAAATTTAAAATTAAGATGCTTCAAAATTTTTCTGAGGGTGTCTTTGGAAACCTTGGGCATTTCTGGATCATCGTTCATCACTTGTAAAATCTGAAATAGTAAATTTTATAATAGTTTGGAATCATTACTTATATATAAAAGATGTAGGTATAAAATAATACTGTCTGACTGATTGACTAACCTTTGCAATGGTTGGAGGTTCATTTCAGTAAAAGAACTGATGAACTATTCGTCGTATTGCGGAGAATGTAAATTCATCAATTTTATCTTTGAAACTTCGCTTTGGTCCAGTTTTTTTAGGGGGAGTTGGCGGCGCACCTTTATTTACTTCCTTCAAAACGTTACAAACAGAGCGTGAGGTTATTCCCAATATGTGAGCAACTTTGTTCATACATTCATTTTCTTCCACAACTTCAAAGGCCTCCAATTGCGCAGTAGTTTCATTTTTCACGTACTTATATGCGTTGCGGATCATTACTTTTTCAGTAACAGTGAAAGCTTTTCGTGGACGTTTTTTTCTTGGAGACAAGAAAACATCCACGTCTTTTTGTGATGTACTTGGCGGAGGATCCATTTTGATGGAAAACCAAAACAAATAGATTCACTCAAAGTTCACAAAAAACTATAAACGTAACAACAAACACAACGTAACAAAACTTTAACTGTTTAACAACAAAAAAACAAAATAACAACAAAATAACAAAATATCGATTCGCAATGAAACGAGATATTCGTGCAGTCAGACTAGGAGAATGAAGCCGAATGACAAGATAAACAAAATGGCGATAGCTGCACGAGCGCGCACGGGTTGCCAATACAGAAAACTATCTAGGCTCTTTTATTATAAGTTTTGTTTTTAATATAAAAAAAAACAAAAATATTAACTTTTTATAAAATAAAGCAGCGGTTACTAATTAATAAATAATTGTTATGAATAATTATGTATTTATTTAAATAAAAATCAATAATTTAGTCTTTAATTGGCACACCAATATTATGATTACATAAACATAAATCGCGATTGTTTATCGATTTTTGTGTTCATCACTACACTATTATATGTGGTATCATTATTTTACAAAATGACAGTAGCTAATGTCAAATGTGGAATCGAATTATAATTCCGACTATAGAACACAACATAACAAAAATTGTTTTTGTTCCTCAACTGTAATCAAACCATTCAAATCTTGCATCAACTTTACAACCCTTTCGCCTGTGTCGTTTACTGCTCTAAGGGCTGATACAGTATTTTTGGCTTTCCTGAAACGATATTTCAGGAGAAAACTGTCATCAATTCTGCGACGAGAGAACAAAATATACTTGCTCTGGACTGATATAAAATCATAGATATTTTTCTCTGAAATAGAAATGTTAGTTAATTATTATTAGTGTGAAATTACATGAGATAGACATAAAACTAAAGAAACAACTACACCGTTTATCTGTCAAACTAACGTACAACAAACCATAAAGTTCTTCCTTCGATGGGATGTATTGTTTCTTTAGTTAAATTTACTTTTGTTGCTTTACAGTAGAATTATCCAATTTTGGCACAGCAATAAGTTGATCCTTATTTCCAAACGAAATGACTGTAGGAACATGTTCTTCTTTGGATTTTCGGCCATCCAGTGAAGGCAATAGTTTGCCGTTCCAGTGAACAGTTACAATGTCTGGTACCTCATTTTTGAAATCAACTTCTATGTCTTCCGCGCGTTCCTTTCGTTTTTCCGTATGAATTCGTTGGGCGGAAGACTTACTTATCGGAAATTCAACCATATTATGTCCAAGTGTCTCGATATTAGCTTGAAGAATAAACACAGCTACTAATTTTGGAGTAATTATTTCTTTATTCTTTACCATTACAGTAGTCCCAGTTCCAGGTCGTGTACTCTCGATCACAGTTGACAGATCATTATTGGTCGATCGATTTCGCGTTAAATCGCCTCCGGTCATATCGTGCGCCAGGCGCCATCTTGTCCATCAATCGACTCTCAGATTGCACCCTGAACCTACGTGGCTCGACAATAACTACACTTGGTGTGCAAATAAAGAGGTTACTGATATTTATTATGACTTCTCTTAAAAGAACAGTCTTTGAACAGTCAAACGAGAGAAATTATCTTAAATGTACACTGATTTATGGAAAAAGAAGCACAACAAGTCAAGAATCAAGTTTTTAATAAAGACTATTTTCAGCAAATTATTAAACAGACATCCCAAGCGACTGGCATTTCTACAAAAACAGCTTCTAGGATTTTAAAAGAGAGTGAATTATCTCGCGGTGCTTCAACAAGTACAGGCCCTACGTTCAGTACGCCCAAAAAAGGACGCCAAAAAAAATTCACCGCCTACAACTAGATAATTTTGATTATCAATTGATTTGACGAAAAATACATGATTTTCATTTAGTTGAGAAACAAGCGGTTACTGTAAAATCGCTCCTGAATAAATTACAGGAAGATATCAATTTTAGTGGCGGGAGAGAAACTCTTAGAAAAAATCTACGGCAACTTGGTTTCAAATTTAAAAGAGTAGACACTATCATAGAATCACACGGCCACCAGGTTTTGAGACTTCCGCCTTACCATCCCGATTTTAACCCGATTGAAAATATTTGGTCTCAAGTCAAAAGTCATATCAGCAAATTCAACGGTAATATGAATCTTAAGACTACTTTTAGAGGAAAAATTTTAATCAAAATCATTAGAAGATTGGCGCAAAGTTGTCGATCACGTCATAAAATGTGAAAACGAATTCATGACATTAGAAGAAGCACATGGATGGATTTATTATTAATACTAACGACTCGTCCTCTTCATCATCAATAGATTCAAATGCCAGCAATACAAGCAGTGAAATAGATGGTTAACTTCCACTAGATTTTTTTTTTCACAAATTATTGTTTTTGTATTTAATTTTTCATGTCTAATAAAAATAATACAATTTTTAGTGTAACGTATGTTTTTTTTAACTGAAAAGTTTATAATTTAATGTTTTTAATTTTTTTATTTAAAAAAAGACCCAATTAAGTTGTCCAACAGTGTACGAACCATGTGAACGGGACAGAGCGGGATGCACGGCAAATAATATTCTGCCAATAATGTTTACAAATAAAGTTCAATGTAAATTGTTTACACGTTCGGCTATTGTCGGAATTCGGTCTGCAGTTTTCTGCGTAAAAGAAAACTGTCGAGAGGACTTATTTGTATGGTAATACAGTACACACGTCGATCTTGTGTCGACCTAAATAAGTATGTTCGCGACTCTGTGCCAATATCCCGTTGTCTAGTAAAATAGCAAGATGTCCAGTGACTGAGGAGGAAAGCTTGTTACTTTAGCGTTAGTAGGACCTTAAAACACAAGAAGAAAAGAAAATTTTGGGTTCTTCTTTGGAATTTACCCAATTGCTTGGGAAGTTTGGATGGCATACACATTCCTATTGATAGGCTTCCTAATACAGGATTAAGCAACTTTAATTACAAATCTTATTATTCTATTCGAGCATGCACTGATGCTGATGGATTATTAATTTTCATCGAAACAGGACACGCTGGAAGAAACAGCGACGGTGGAATTTTTCGGTTATGTTCCATCAAGGGTTTGATTGAAAATAAGAGTCTTAACTTGCCTCCCCCATCAAAACTACCAAATGATGTAGAAGAAAACCTTTTTCCATATTACGTTGTTGATGATGAAGCGTTTCCATTAAAAATGTTTCATCATATAATGTGTTAAAAAAATACAGAAAGTGGTTAAAATTGTAAAACCAGTATGTGTTATACACAATTATGTTTGTCAAAGCGAGGATGTTCAATGCACCGCTCAAGAATTCGATATTACCAACGTGAATAATGGTTTAATTCCCCGAAAACCTTACACCAATTTTATTATCGCAAAATTTAAGACACTATGCCAATTATTTTATTACACCTCAGGCCTCACTTCCATGGGAGTACAATTACTGTGTATTACTTCATTACTTATACAATTATTACTTATCTGTACAAAGAATATATTATTTTGTTCATTCGCCATAGCGCTCGACGCGATTCACAGGATATTCAAGTCGCATGCGACTAGCACTACAAGTTGCGTGGAGCTGGTATCCGACGCGTCGCGTCGAGAGCGAGTCCAGTCGACGTGTGTACTAACATACTCGAAAATGTATTGCGGAAACTTCCAAGCGACTAGTATGATACTCAAATCGCAAGTAAGTCGACGCGTGGACGAAGGACCTAAGCGCGCGCTCGCCTAAGTATGCAAGTACTGACACGTTTCGATGCAAGTCGGCATGGTTTGATGAAATTTGATTTACGTGTGTTTTGATATATGTAAGATAAAAAAAAATAAGTGGATACCCACTTATTTAAAAAAAAAAATATTTTGAATTTTTTGGGACAGCCTAATACGATTCTTGTTTGCTTTCGAGGTCCTATTAGCGAATCTAGGTCTCATCACAGATCACTATTCTTGAGATAATCTCTTCCTCTCTATATTTAATCACGTTCAAAAATGTCTCACTACTTTCGACGCTTCGTCCTTGTTTGTCAAACTGCGTCAGCATTCGGGCACCCAACTAGCGCTCACCTTAGACATTCCCATATATATGTTCATGAATAATTACATGAACTCGTTCCTTGCTAATGTGAATATCTCCTGCTATCTCCTACTGGTTAATTTTCATACAAATATTATATAGTGACGGTAAGTGGTCGCTGCCGCCTATGAAAGCCTACATTTATTTGACTCAACCATTATTTTTTTTCCAGTGGCCGCATAATATGCATAACAAGTGCGAGAGATGATGATTCTATCAGAAGTCTTGCAGAAATTGCTCTCAACACCTTAATGCAGCAAAACAAGAAGGCTTCCATGGCTCAACCCTCTACTAGTACAGAAACATCTACCACCACGCAGTGAGTATAATTTTAAATTTTTCACATTAACATTATATAATAAACTAGCACAATAACGGCATTACCCACAAACTGCAAGTATTTAATGATTGCTTCAAATCTCTTACCTTTTTTAACAATTAGGACATTCTTTGCAACACTTACAGAATTTTCGTAAGTACACACAGACCATAAAGACCGATTTATTTTCAAAAGTAGAAAAACTACGTTTACAGAAAATATATTCAGGAATAAAATGAATATGAATACCAATTGTAGTGAATCATAATCACCACCAATATAGAAAACCACAAATGCGATGAACAGACAACCACTGTAATAAGAAAAAATATTGTTGCACCTTGTAATTTCTGGCACCAATTCGATTTTGCACTTGCTCTCATATTACTTGACTTCATTCATGAAAACACCACTCTCAAATACAATAAAAAACATCACTGTTACCACTTTGATTTCTGCTAATGTTGTATCATAATACTCTCCTAATTTTGGTGTTAGTCATAGGACAGTTTCAAATACAGGCAAACCCCCAGGCGAAGAGCTGAACTTTCAAATATTTTCTTTCAACTTGCTTATTAAACACTGCGACCATGTCCTGGTAAAATAATTCAGTCATAATTAGCATCCAGAAAACGAATGAACACAAACATACGTGTATTACTATGAAATATATGCATGAATTTCAAAGATTCCCAGTAAATTAAACACCTTGAACAAAAACCAGTTAAAGGAAATGAAGCTTCTGATTGTAAGGTTCATATGAACATAATTCTTGATTCGACGCCATTTCAGAATGAAAATCCATGACAATAAAGCTGTTATACTGTTTACTATACACAAAACTAAAGTAATTACTAACGATGCCCATAAATATTACAAGTGGTAATAAACTGTTATTTTCTTCTGTTAAGTTATCATCACATATCACATAACATATCACGGTTTTCCATATTTTGCGATGAACTGAGTTGAGATCGTTGTTGAGTTGTCGAATCGCACTGAGTTGACCCAACGATCGTTGGGATTGTTGAGAATCCCAATATACAGTGTCAAATGCCAAAATATAGTAAATAATTCAACATGTGTATTAAAAAAATACATTGAAGGTTAAAGTTAATTAATTTAGAAACGTTGATAATATCTACATACTGATAGATAATTTGTACAAACGTTCTGTTCGAATAATGGGGATGCTTGTTTATTAGGTACACATTTAGGGGGTAGGTTTTAGAGGTTTGTCAATAACATCTTAGAAACACTTACATAAGTAAGTGTAAGTACACTTATTAAGTCTTATGTAAGTACACTTACATAAGAGGAACAAACTTGTCATTAATTATTATGTTGATAACATCTAGTGCACACACTTGTTCCAGTGTATGTGGAACAAGTGCTTCACAAATGCTTCACATATATGCAAACATATATGCTTCACATCTACTTAGAAGAGCTTAGCGATTATTATGTGTCCCCACACTTTCCAGCATGGATGTCCGATGATTTCGGCTACGTTGACCACCCCTGTCCCTCCAGAAATGCTTATTTTTAATATTTTTCTGAAAGCATCCAAGAATGTCGATGGTGTTTGGCCGATATGCCGCGACACCGTCGCATCTCAGCAGCACATGAGCTGGTATTTTCCTCGGCTTCCGTGCAGGCTCTATATTATACTGACAAGTATTTATATTATATGATATTGAACCGCCCATGTTAAGTGCTAGTCCGACACTTGATTTATTTTCAATATCAAATCTTAAAACTGCACAATTGCACACGCTACACAACGCAAACGTGCCGAAGGACTTAAGCTAGGTATAGATGTATGTGGCTCATACATAATTTACAATAAAATTTTCAATTATGTTTACTATAAGTTTATTTAATTAAATAAATATCTATGTTTTTCATTGCAGGTCTTTAGTAGTTCATTACTGTCATCTAGTGATCATAAACATAACACCTGAGAAGGCAGATACTAAGGTCAACAATCTAGCACTTACAGAGGTAAATACATTACGCTACACGTAAAAGTATATTACCATACTATTAGCCTGCGACTTCCTGTGTCCTGTGTGTATTAGCACACTTCTGGCATCGAAAGAGACTGCTATTGGAACTACCTGGCGACGAACCTTTATTGTGGTCGTACACGCGCCAGTAAGACGAGAAGTGTTACATGGAGAGAGATGAAAGAAATTTATAGGGAGTCAAGAAAGTGCGTGCCGGGAAGAGCCCACGCGAGTACGGCACGTATCTCCACGATTCGGTCCCTATAACCGAAAGGTTGACAGGGCCATGGATGGTGGAGGGTAATATTAGCATGTGTCCCTCCTCTACTGGATATGGAACTCTCCCAAAGTCCGTCACTACAATATGTCATCCGTTTTTATCTATTTAAACGGGTCTCAACGCGTATATAAAAGCAATAACTGTCCGCGGTTCGTCCACCTTAGCGTAAATATTAGTAGCCAAATGGTAGGCTCTACATCACCGACATACTCGTAAAATACATACCATAATTAGAATATGTGTATGTGCCTGTATTAACATTCCATGCCTATTAACTCTATAACGTTTTCGTATGGTATTATAAATATTAGTGGACATGGGTGGTACATCATGTAAATTATTATTTTTTTCTTCATATATGGCAATGATGCAATTAGCACATTATGCCAGAGTCAAGTTTTTTTTTCGTAACATACAATTTCAAAGTCTAAAACGTATCCGATCAATGTCCAGTCACATCGAAGTAAGTCAGCAGTCATTCAGTAAAACGATAGTAGGTGTACTGAGGCCAGAAGAAGACTTTATTTGATTATCACCAACACCACGCATGAAAAACACTTTCAAGTTTATTAAACTATCACTATTAAACCACAAAATGTCTAATACACAATTTTTATAATAATCAAACAAAACTCAACTTCACTTCTGGCAACTCGAGAAAAATTACAATTAATAAATAATTACATAACGTAACCAGCCCTTTTATCATCCACTGCTGGACATGAGCCTACTCATGCACATTGTCTTGTGCTCGAGGGATGTATGGCCTTCATACGGCACGCTGTCCAAGTCCACTCTTTTAGAGGTGGTGTAGCTCCTCAGAGCTTGTGGGGGCTTTATTATCCCTTAGTTTACGGCACCACGGGAAGAGATGGAATCGTGCTATTTTAAAGCCGGCCGACACCAAAACTAAAATTAATATAATTGTACAATAATTTCAGATGGGCGGTGGTCTGATGGGCGTGGAAGTGATAGTGTCCCGCGCGGGCGCGTTAGCAAATTTACTTGGCCGATTGGTTCTACCACACTATAGGCTGGCCACCACTACAGTCACCGGAATACCTATGAAGGTAGATACATTAATTTTTTTTTCAATTTTTCACTAATACTATTAATACCATCCACCATCCACCCAGTACTGGACGTGCAACTAAATATTATCTTATCAAAGTGAATATTAGACACTATCAAAAGGATCCAAGTGGCGTATTGGCTATGCTTATTTTACTTTTCTCGATTTTACGAGCTGATTGCTATAAATGAATTTAATTTGTTTCATTTGTATTGTATGTATATTGTGCCTTCGTTGAAATACCTAGAGTATAATAATTTTATGCATCTTATTTACTGTGTATTATTATTTAGAATTTATTTTTTAGTTTATTGTTATGTGACGTTATCACGGTGAAGGGAATCGTTTTTTAATTTTTTCTTTAAGATCTTAAAGATCAGACACTAAAGTGTGTTTTTGACTAAACACAATCTTAAAACAACGAAATCTTGAGCACAAAAGTCTTGTCCAAAGTTTAGTTAAAAAGTACCTTGTTGTCGATTGTGTGCCGTTGTCAGGCATGTCTCCTGTTTCTTGTGATTATATTATTAATATCTGTATTCATGCGAAAGTAAAGACTAATTGATTTTGAATGCTTTTCAAAAATGTATGGAGAGACATGTCAAACATGTCAACAATTTACTAAACTATATAACATTTTTTTTATATTTTTTATTATTTCTTATACTACTTACCATATACATCTTATATACATTATTGCTGACATACATTTTCTCCTGCCCAAAGATATTATTAAGTTATATATATATATATATATATCATCACACCTCTCAATGTATCTCTCAGTTTATCCGGAAGGTTAGCGTTAGTGAATTAAATTCGCCTTTTGTTTAAGTATATGTTTAAGTATGTAGCGAAACCACGGCGGGTTCTAATATTTATTCATTAAATATTAGAGTTTACCTATGCGCTCGATAGATGGCGTTGTGACGTCGAGGTTAGAACTCGCTATGGTTTCGTTACCTCTGTTAGTATAAGTAGTGTAAGGAATATTTTTAAGGAACCGTTTCAAAGAATAAACGCCGAGTGCTAGTGAGTTGTACTGAAGTGTTATTATTTCTCGCCTAACGGAGCCCTAAGTTTGTTCATGGTCCTTCGAACCGGATATGGCTGGACGTGTTTTTTGGTAATCATCGGTGGTGGTAGTGGTTACTACCCGTTTCGTCGCTACTGGGCAGTGGATCGCTGTCCAGATCATCCCCACAGCAAGGCGGCTGGAAAGGCGTCAAGGCAGTGGTGGAGCCGGGTGGCAACATCTGGAGGAGTGGTGAATTCGGGAGGTGAAAAGCAGGTTGCGGAGCGCCAGAGGGCGCCACTGGTAGCAGGCGCGTGTCGTCGAAGAAAATCAGTGACAGTGAGTGCAGTGTTCAATCGTGAGTACATTTTCGCTCTTATTTACTAGAAGAAATAAAGTTGAAATTTTGAGAAGTACATGCAAATTTGAACTTTAAAGTCAAGACTAGGTGGAACTTAGAAAAATTCAAGAATCCTGCAAGATAGTCAGATTTAACTTAGAATAATTTAGTTAGTTTGGACTTGTAATAGTTTTAAGTAATAGTTGGTTGAGACGGGGAATCCATGCCCAATTTTTACCAGAATTACTTGCAAAAAGACTTGTAAAATTTTGCCCAATTTGTGTTTTAACTTGGTATACATTTATTGGAAGTACGGACAAAAAGACTTCTGCTCATTTTTCTGTTTAGCTTTGTTTTTATTTGTTGTGGTATTGTGAGACTATTGTGTTTGAGTGTTTTTAAGTCAATTACAGAGTTTGATAAACAATTTAAAATGGAAGCGTTTAACGATTTACAGGAGGATATTAGAGCAAAAATGCTGAAAGTTAAGACTAATTTTAAAAAGTCTCCTAAAGAGCGTTTGACTGTTCCATATATTGAAACTAGACTAGATAACTTAGAGAAACAGTGGAGTTTATTTACAAGCACTCATACTGAGATTATTAGTCAAGTTAAGCGAAGTGATTTGTATAGTTCGGATTATCATAAAAACAATGTCTATGATGATGTAGAAGAATTGTATGTACAATTTAAGACTGATTTAAAAGAAATGTTATATAAGTTAAAAACACCAGAGGCAGAGTTAAATTCAAGTTCAAATAATCAATGTGAAAGTTTAGCTAGACGTTTCAAGTTGCCAGAAATTAAAATACCAACGTTTTCCGGGAAATATACTGAGTGGCAGACGTTCAGAGATCTGTTTTTAGGGCTTGTGCATGAAAACAAGTCTCTGGATGATGCTCAAAGGTTCTACTATCTCAGGGGACATTTAACAGGTGAAGCGGAACAGTTGTTACGAAACATTAAAGTGACATCTGATAGCTATCAAGTTGCTTGGGAGAAATTGGATAGTATGTACAACAATAAGCGGTTTTTGGCTAATGGCATTTTGAATCGGCTGCTAAATCAAAAAAGTTTGTGGTCTGAATCTGCCTCTGAAATTAAGAAGTTAATTAGTACAACATCAGATTGTTTAGAGTCTATAAGAAATCTAGGTGTAAATATTTCCTCTTGGGATATTTTGATTATCCATCTAATAAGCGCTAAATTAGATAAAGATACCCGAAAAGCATGGGAATTAAAAGTGGCCTCAGATCCAACTGATGAATTTTCAACGTTTGTGCAATTTTCTGATTTTTTGATAGGGCGTTTTAGAGGTTTAGAAAATTTAGATTCAAAGTCTAACAAAGTAGAGAGCAAAAATACAAAATCTTTTCACATTGTGAAAGAGAATAAAATTGCGTCGTGTGCGTATTGTACTGCAGATCATAAAATAACTACATGCAAAAAATTCGCTAAAGAACCTAACGACAAACGACGTGATATTGCAATGGAGAAAAGGTTATGTTTTGTGTGTTTGAACAGCAACCACTCTGCTAAATATTGTAAAAACATGGTCCGATGCCGGGTGTGCAAACGCCGCCACCATTCATTATTGCACCCTAGTGGTGATTCTGGTTCTGTTAGTGCAGAAATTGAGACGGTTCACGAGGGAGCTTCATCGACGAGTAAAAAGTCGATTGAGGAAAACGCTGCATCAGACAGCAATAAGTTTACCGCGCAAGCGGAGGGGTCTAGTAAGCCACTTGTATCTTGTCTTTCGACAGGGAACTGTTGTAAAACGGTTTTATTAACTACAGCTGTGGTGCAAGCTGAGTCGAAAGACGGGACTTATCTTCAGGTTAGGGCATTATTAGACCAAGGGTCGCAAGGATCTTTTATTACAGAAGCTATGGCTCAGTACTTAGGATTAAAAAAGATTGCGGCCAAACACACTGTAGTAGGTGTAGGGGGTGACAAAAGTGTGACTTCGAAGTCCACGGTCAAAATTAATATAAGGTCGAGAGTAGATCCCCAGTTTCAGGTTAAGGTTGATGCTTATATCTTGAAATCAGTTACGTCCCTTCTCCCAGTTACCAAAGTAACCAGGGTAGAATGGGTAAATCTGTCAGTTGATGATTTGGCTGATCCTGAATATCACAGACCTAATAAGATCGATATCTTATTAGGTGCTGAGGTATACAGCCAAATCATTCAAGAAGGCATTCAAAGAAATCTGGGTGGTTCTCTCTTGGCGCAGGATACTGCGTTTGGGTGGATAATATCAGGGGTCTGTGAGGTAGATAATTCATCCAATATACATTCTCACATCCATGTGATGCACTCAAGTTTTGATGCTGACAGCATGCTGAAAAAGTTCTGGGAACTGGAGGCTGAAACATCAGGAACAAAAAGAATGCTCACAGAGGATGAAATTAAATGCGAAAAACTATTTACAGCGTCCACGATTAGAAATAAGGAGGGCAGGTATATTGTGAAATTACCGCTACGTGACGCTGACCCGGTCAGCAGGCTTGGTGAGTCCAGGAGTATTGCTGAAAAAAGATTAAAAGGTTTAGAGATAAGGTTAGGAAAAAACCCAAAATTAAAGGCAGATTACACAAAGGTCATGCAAGAATATTTAGAATTAAATCACATGGTCAAGGTTATCGATAAAGAAAAGGATAATAAAGCAGCAATATATTTACCTCACCATGCAGTTGTCAGGGAGGATAAGGACACGACGAAGGTCCGGGTCGTATTTGATGCGTCCTGTAAGGGAACCAATGGAAAGGCATTTAACGATGAATTGATGGTTGGCCCGGCGTTGCAACCTGAACTCCGTCATACCATTATGCGCTGGAGATCACATAAGATAGGTCTGGTAGCGGATATCATCAAAATGTATAGGCAAGTGTTGGTAAATAGGGAAGATACTCCATTCCAAAGAATACTTTGGAGAGATAGTCCTGAAATGGAGCTCCAGGAATATGAGCTGATTACCGTTACTTTCGGTACTGCATCAGCACCATATTTGGCGGTAAGGTCGTTACAACAGCTGGCCTATGATGAGTGCTTGGATAGGCCAGGTATTGCAAAAATAATCTTGGACGATTTTTATATGGATGATGTGATGACAGGAGCTGACGATATGGAAGGTGCTTTTAATATTTACTCAGAGTTAAGTACGGTGCTAGGCAAAGGAGGGTTTCCATTGCAGAAATGGAGAAGCAATTGCCGAGAATTGTTAGATAAGATAAGGAATGAAAAAGGTGGCAAGGATGAGGGTTTAAGTATTAAGGTTGATGACATAACAAAGATTTTGGGACTTACCTGGAATCCAAGTGGTGACTTCTTTCAGTACTCCGTCGATCTCACGCCGCTAGTTGAACCTGCAACAAAAAGAAAAATTATTTCTGACATTTCACGTTTATTCGACCCACTCGGATGGTTAGCGCCCAGTATTATTTTAGCTAAAATATTAATACAAAAGCTGTGGCTAGCTGGAATTGGGTGGGATCAAGAAGTTCCAAACAATTTATTAAGTGAATGGCTTACTTACCGTCGAAACTTGGCTGCTTTAGTTGAGATAAAAATTCCGCGTTGGTTACACACGTGTAGTAAGAATAAACGCGAATTATACGGGTTTTCGGATGCCTCAAAGGTGGCATATGCTGCTGTCGTATACCTCAGAGTAGTGGATGACCAGGGAAAAATCCACGTCTCTTTATTGACATCTAAAACGAAGGTCGCGCCTATAAAGCAAGTATCGATACCCAGGCTCGAACTTTGTGGGGCTGTACTGTTGGCTAAGCTCATTGTGGAAGTAGCTGAAGTTATGGGAATAGCCAAAGATCAGTTGCATGCTTTCACCGACAGTGAGGTAGTTCTGGCCTGGTTAAATAATCATCCGAGCCGCTGGAAGACTTTTGTGGCGAATCGGGTCTCAGAAATTTTATTAACTCTAGACACCCAGCACTGGTCTCATGTACCGACCAAGAAAAACCCAGCGGACTGTGCATCACGAGGTATATCTCCTGCAGAGCTTTCAACAACTTCCATATGGTTTGAAGGTCCGGATTTTTTAAGACAGGACTTGATTATTTTTAAAAGGCCTAAGCACCTCATAACTAATCTCGAAGAAGTTAGAGTACAAACGGCTGTCTTTGACGTTGCTTTTTGGCAAAGGTTTTCCTCGTTCTCCAGGCTTGTTCGAGTGATTGCCTACTGTCGAAGATGGTTGAATGTAAGAGGAAAGGTAAATATCAGGCACGACACTAAATACTTGTCCAGACGAGAAATCGAGGAAGCCGTAGAAGTTTGTGTTATAAGATGTCAGGAAGAAGGATTTTCGGAAGAGTTGGAAGAACTGAAAAGAAAGGGAAGTTTAGATAAGAAAAAGAAGAAGCTAAGATCCTTAAACGTATTTTTAGATTCAAACGGTATAATAAGAGTTGGTGGCAGATTGGAAATGTCTTCTTTAACATTTAATGAGAAACATCCGATTCTTATACCAAAGGAATCCTTTTTAACAGGTCTTTTGATTGCAGAAGCGCATCAAAAAACTATGCACGGTGGTCCACAACTCATGATCACGTATTTGCGATCAAGGTATTGGATTGTAGGGGTCAAGGCTTTAGTTAAAAAGTGTTACAGAGGCTGTGTCACTTGTATTAGGTACTCAACAAAGGCCACGTCTCAGCTCATGGGACAAGTACCTTTATCCCGTGTGACCCCAAACAAGCCCTTTTTCATTAGTGGCGTAGATTACGCAGGGCCTATCAATATAAGAGTGTCCAAGGGTAGGGGCAATAAGTCTTATAAGGGTTACGTTGCATTGTTTGTATGCATGTCGACAAGAGCGGTGCACCTCGAAGCTGTCAGCGAATTAAGCACTCCAGGTTTCTTGGCTGCCTTTAGAAGGTTTGTCGCAAGACGAGGCAGATGTGCTGAGTTGTACAGCGACAACGGCACAAATTTTGTAGGAGCTGCTCGCGAGTTATTGTGCTTGTTTAATGAAGAAAAATCAAACTTCAAACCGGAACTGGCAGAATATCTCGCGAGCAACGGGACTCATTGGAACTTTATTCCTCCTCGCGCACCTAATTTTGGGGGACTTTGGGAGGCAGGCATAAAGTCCATGAAGTTCCATCTTAAGCGAGTCATAGGGAACTCTACGTTGACTTATGAGGAGATGGCCACAGTGTTAACGCAAATTGAGGCATGTCTAAATTCGAGGCCAATGTCACATGTAGAGGATCCAAATGAGCTTTTTGTATTGACTCCTGGTCATTTCCTGGTGGGGGAACCACTCGTCGTAGTACCAGATTCAAATTATGAAACTTCGAACATCCATACTTTGCGTCGATGGCAACTCCATCAGCGAATGATGCAGGACTTTTGGCGCAGATGGTCGCAGGATTATCTTCATCAATTTCTGCAAAGGAATAAATGGGAATACCAGAACCCGGAACCATCACTAGGCGATGTAGTTTTAGTTAAGGAGGACGATCTACCTCCTGGAAGGTGGTTGTTGGGCAAAGTGGAGCAAAAACACCCTGGTCCGGATAAAATTACACGGGTAGTTACCATCCGTACCAAAAATGCAATAATTAAAAGACCTACATCAAAATTATCGATATTGCCCATAGCAAAATAAGATTTCTGTTTAGCATTGCTTACCTAGACTGTGGCATGGTGGGCGGTTTAAAGGACATTCTGCATTATGTCCTTGGTGGGCGGTATGTTTAAGTATATGTTTAAGTATGTAGCGAAACCACGGCGGGTTCTAATATTTATTCATTAAATATTAGAGTTTACCTATGCGCTCGATAGATGGCGTTGTGACGTCGAGGTTAGAACTCGCTATGGTTTCGTTACCTCTGTTAGTATAAGTAGTGTAAGGAATATTTTTAAGGAACCGTTTCAAAGAATAAACGCCGAGTGCTAGTGAGTTGTACTGAAGTGTTATTATTTCTCGCCTAACGGAGCCCTAAGTTTGTTCACCTTTATTGTATAAATAAAGTGTACTAATTTTTTTCTAGGAAGAACAAAACGCGAGCTCAAGTGCCAACTATGATGTGGAGATAATACATTCAGCGGAAGCTCATGCGGGATTAAGAGCGTCGCAGACGGCTGCTGAGGCCGCCGAATCGGTACGTAATTTATAAAGTAATTTAAAGTTGTGAAATGAGTATTACATGTGTATATCTCAACCTGTAAAACCTGTAACCAGGATCGCTATAATCTACAAAGGAGGAATGGGGATTTCGCAATTTTCTGTACGTTTTATTCGTTGCGCGTTCGGTTGGTCGCCAACTGTTCCAAAACATAAAACTAAACTGCATCAAAATGCCAGTTGTATATTCACCGAAATATTAGGCAGTTGGATAAGTTCGCGGCCCTTTTATAATAAAAATAATATAATGACTTTTTGTATTACATAAATATTCACCAAGTTCTGACATTTAAATCATGCGGCACCTAGCTAGCTTTTTTACAAAATTCAGTTTATGCAAGTGATCCAAAACTGTTGTTTGGTGAATGTTAAGCTCTTCCGCAATTTGATGACTGCTGCTTACATTTACCTTAATAGGACGACCACAGTGAGGAAGATCATTCACATCAAAATTACCATAACTGAACAGACTGAACCATTTATTTGCAGTAGTTTTAGATAAAGCATCTTCTCCGTAAATACCACTAATCTCTTTTCAAGCCCTCAAAGCATTCATACCCTTTTCGAAAAAATATGTAAAACATATCTAATTTTCTCGTTATTAACCTCCCATTTTAAAATATGAGAAGATAAAAGTTTAAACTCGTAATATCAATTTGTCGCCATTACAAAAAAGTCAGCTGTCAAACGGTATATTACTTTCCCGCCAGTGATCAGTGTTGCCACGCACGCAAATATAGCACGCTAGTCATACGTTCGAAAAGGCCGCGAACTTTCCCGACTATCTATTATATCACGTTTATATTTCACTAAAAATATTTTAGGGAGACTAGTTATATTTTCCTAAAATATCATTTTAGGGAGGGTGTGTGTGGGTGTGTGGGAGGTACTTATATTGGCATATGTGGCGGATGTCGCAGGGCGACAATAGCCACTTACTACCAGGGCTGTTTGCTCATCTGCCGCCTTCTTTCTATAATTGAAAAAATAAAAGTAATGTTCCTATTGCGGAGATGAGTGCTTTTGTAGGACTCTATATATGTGTGCGTTTTACGTAGGTGGTGCTGCGTTGGTGGACGCCGCGGGGCGCAGAAGGGGGCGCCGGCGGGTGTGGGGGCCCGCTGTGGCGCGTGACGCCCGCCGACGTCGCGTCGCGACCCTCCGCGTGCCTTGTCAACTTCCTGCTCAACGGGCGCTCCGTCACCCTGGAGGTGCCCAGGTAAGCACTTTACGTAGACATGAGTAAAATTCATATTACAATGTACAGTAACTGTAACCAACTCTTGTATCGTCCACTGTTGGACATGCATATTGTCTGGTGCATGAGGGATGTATGACCTTAAAACGACACGCTGACTAAACAAGTTGGTGAGTCCACTGTTTTAGAGGTAGTGTAGTTCCTCGGAGGTTGTGGTGGCGGCTTGTTATCCCTTGGTCGTCTTTTACGCCACTCACGAGAAGAGATGGTGTGTGCTACTCTAAAGCCAGCCGTCACAACACGGCAGTCAATTAACTATTTGACGGTTTTTAAATAATAATAATTAATTGAAACTGAATAACTGAAGATACCAGGGATCAATCCGTGACATCAAAATGAATATATCTTGAAAAAAATTCGACTACGCAAAAGTTTCAAATAAGTTTTAGGTTCTTTAGAAGGAGGCGTTCTACATTTATGGCGTAGTCGCACGTCAGTTATAAATACTATTTTAGTTTGAAAACTTTTGCGTAGTCTGGTTTTTATTTTTAAACTATTTTGAGGTCTATGACTGTGTAATGCTCTAAATCCCGTATCTAAAATTATTGAGCTCGTGATAATAGATTTTTGATTATGTTGCACTAGAACGGGTATATTAATAATTTTCATGAGGGTGCAGGGACACAGTGTTGACACAGTGCACGCAGAACGCGCACAGTTGGTTGAGATAACTGAAGTGACGAATTTGCGATTTTTTGCTATAACTGAATTTAGGACAAAAATATTTTCATCGTTAATACGTGCTCTCAAAACAATTTTCACGCGAAAATGATAGAGACAATTTTACAGTAAACGTAATTGTTTGAAACCCTAAATATTCTTTAATAACTAAGAAAACTATTATTTTTAGAATCCGTGACGCGCTGTTACAATGTTACGTCGTGTGTCACTTTGTTTTTTAAAGAGTTTTTAAGTTTTTCGATACAGAATATTATAGTATGAATAAAATGTTAGAAGCGTATGAATTACTTTTGTGTGATTTGATTCAGTCGAATGTTAAGCTGTAACAGAGAATCGGTGGGGTAATTTTCGATTAAAATCCTTAATTTAGATTTTCAAAAATTGTATAACTATCATTAAATCATTGCATTTTTTTAATATTTATTTATTTATGTAATCTACAGCCTTTTATGTAACTTATGTTGTTTAACAATTATGTTGCCAATGCTAATGGCCAATACAGATTACACTGATATTAAGTACAGTATTTAATAGATTGTGGGCAAGTAAAGGATGATTCTTTATTATTAATAATGTTTGCGTTGGTGTGTCCTTTTGTGTGTGTTGTGTGTGTGTGTGTGTACCCAGTGTGAGGGTGTGTAGTGTGTGTGTGTATTTGTTTAAGATGAACTTTAAAATATTTGTGAGGAAATGGGTTTCAAGAGATATTAGAATGATTTTGATGCTTTTTTATGATTTCCGTTTTTAATTTTTTCTTACTTAATAAAAATATATCAAGGTCTGCGTAATATTTATTGTAATTCTGCAGAATGCGAGAAAGGACTGAATTTTGGGCGTACCTTGTTTTGACCAGAGGAACATCAAACAACTCGGTATGCCTAGTACGGCTAGTTGGCGCCCGTAAGGACACTTCGGTCAGTAGCTGGGGACAGTCGACTTCGCCTGACCATAAAGCGCGCAAAAGCAAAATTCCATGTTGACGACGCCTAAGCTCCAATGGGTCAACATGGAAGAATTTACAGTTAGTTAGATAACAATCAACTGATTTATTATCTTTAAAACATAATAATTTTATAAATTGTTTTTGAACATGTTCTACTGAGTCTATATAGGTTAAATATTGAGGTGACCAAATGCTACAAGCATACTCAAGTGTAGTACGCACATAAGTGAAATAAAGTGCCTTTATGCAGTCAAGGTCCCTAACAGACACGTGTGTTTACGTGTCTTTACAGACACGTTTGACAAACCCTAGCTGCTTGTATGCTTTATTACAAATTAAATTAATATGCTCTGCCAATTTCATCTTGGAATCCATACGAACACCGAGATCCCTAATAGAATTAACGGATTCAATGACTGTGTTGTTTATTTTATATTGATAAGAAATAGGTTTAGATTTCCGTGTAAAACTTACTTGGACACATTTCTTAACGTTCACAGTTATTCTATTTCTTTCATAGTACTTTGCTAGGTTATCTAGATCATTTTGTATTAATAAGCAGTCATTGATCGTTTTGATATTTAAATAAATCTTTTTATCATCGGCGAACATCAGAAACTTGGAATATTCAAAGCTGGTATATATATCGAAAAGGTAGGCATTATAGAGAAGAGGTCCTAAAATTGAACCCTGTGGAACTCCTGAGGATACATGAACATAATCACTACATGAGCTGCCAATCCTAACCGCCTGTCTTCTATTAGTGACGTAGGATAAGAACCATCGATGCAGGTTTCCGCGAATTCCAAGAACATGAAGCTTTTGGAGCAATATAATGTGATCCACTCGATCAAATGCCTTCTCGAAATCCGTGTAGATCGCATCGACCTGATGACCCCCATCCATGTTTTGATAAATATAGTTTGTAAACAGCGCTAAATTGGTTACCGTCGAACGTCCCTTCATGAAACCATGTTGTTGATCTGGTATTGACCTAGCTATTAAGGGATACACACTCGTCTTAATTATTTTTTCAAAAACTTTGGCTGGAACATTAATGATTGATATGGGACGATAATGCTCAATTTTACTTTTAGATCCATTTTTATGTATAGGAACAATTAAAGCTTCTTTCCAAATAGAAGGGAATGCTTGATGAGTATTGATTGATTTGTTAAATATTATTGAGAGAGGCTTAGCGAGGCTGGAAGCGCAATTTTTATAAAAAAATGCTGGGATTTTGTCACTCCCAGGACCCTTGTTGGGATCTAGTTGGATCAGAAATTTATATACTATAGATTCAGATATAATTAAATCATGTATAGTATCTGGGTGGTTAACATCAGGCAAATTCACCCTAGTACGTGAGGGATCAGACTTCATGAACACGCTTTCAAAGAAACTATTAAATCCGGAACAAATTCCATCTATATTATTGTATGTTTCGTTCCCGAGTGTCATAATATTTGGATAACCGGTATCATTGTTACGCAAAGTTTTTAGATAGGACCATAAATATTTTGGGTTCTTTTTCAATGAGGTTTGAATTTTGTCAATATGATTTTTGTAACATTTTTGCTGTAATATTATCGGTATGGTAATGGTATCACTGGCCTAACTGTCGTCACCCCAACCTGCACTAGCGCTGCCATTTTGTATCTGCAAAACAGCCAGTCAATTAGTAGTCCGTCGTTCGTACTCGTGCGCACAGACTACGTTCCCGCAGTATGTGCTGTAATCTGGCTGTTTTTTTTTGTGATCCGGCTATCTTCTGTTCGTTGTTCCTGCTTATTACGTTGACCTTGACGCGAAATTGGATTCTGATTCTGCTTTGTACTTTGGACGTGTTGTTTTATTGCATAAAAATGCCGAAACGTGGGCAAACTTTAAATAGCCAATGTCGGGAGCTTATGATTAAATTACAGTATTATTTTGAGCGTGAGTAGCAAAATAGCGGACCTTTGGTGCCTGTCACCCAAGTACATGAGCGCGTTTCTCAGGCACTTGGAATCAGTATAAAAACACTTCTCAACAACAATAAAGATAAATTCGGCCCATCTGGAAGAGAGGGAAATGTGTTACGGGCACCAAAAAGTGAAGAACACAGCCTGTGATGGATGTTGACAATTTTGATGCAGATGCTATCAGAAATCATATTTACAATTATTATTATTCAAGAAATTAATTTCCGAATAGAAGAATGCTTTTGATGTCGTTAAAAGAGGCTGATTTATTTAGTGGAGCAAAAACGGCATTGTCACAAATATTTAAAAAAAAATTGGCTTTGAATTCAAGAAAACTGACAAGAGAAAATTTGTTATGGAAAGATTTGACATAATACTCCCGTGAGGAGATGAATGCTAACACTTTTAGACAGTGGTTTGAACGTAAATTATTACCCAACCTGCCGGAGCCTGAAATTATTTTAATGAACAATGCTTCAGTAAAAAACAGAACTGGTTACCGGCCTTGAAACCAATGCCCAGATGCTGAAAGCAGACTTGCTAAAACTAGCGAAAGTGAACAAGGCGACTAAAGTGTGAATTGGCTCTAGCACACGGACATCGCTTTATCCGATCTCCGTCGTACCATTGTCAATACAATGCCACCGAGTTAATATGAACCCAAATTAAAAATAAATATTCAACTAGTCTTTCTTTATCATTTTAAACACAGTGCTATACAATAAATAATTTGTTATATTGGTGTGTGATTTTCTATTCTGTTCTATTCAATATCCCAATCAGTCGGTTGTATGTATTTGGCACGGATTTATCCTACACAAATAATAAAAAGTTAAGCACCAGATATTTTTTTTTAATGTATTACATATTACGCAGCTTGCCACTGTACTGCTCCGCGTTTCACCACGAATGAAATGTTGAACCTGCTAAAAGAAGTTTGTAAGAAGGTCACAAAAGACCATTGTGCGAAAGTAGTTGAAAAAACAAGATTTATAATTTTGGATGACTATGGCCGCGATAATAGGATTGATTCCATAATTGTCAATGAAATGATTATTCAAGTAACTGATAGCGACGACGATAGCAGTTGTTCACATGATTTTGATTCAGAACAGTATAAAATACTCAATATAACCTATTTTATTAACCATATTGGAATTTTTTTGTTTTCATATATTCCATCACATCAACGAATGTATTATCATTATCTGCTAATAAAAGTATATGATGCTACTGCTACGATTTTCTATAGTCACATCACTAGTTACATTAATCTGACATTATTTCAAATCGGTAATCTGTCGACGGCGTATCTATAAACACCATACATGTATCTGCATTTATTTTTTGTTACAAGTATTTTCGTGTTTCATATCCGCCATATTGGATTTAAAGTTACGTCATATAGCTTATGTTACGCGGAATATCAAGACGAATCCAACGACACCCCATTTGTTAAAATATGATGAGTGGAGCTGTGATCAAACGGGGGCTACGAACAGACGAACATATATACATACAAACTTAGTCTTATTGTGTTAAAGGCGGTCACTTTCATATTGATGCTATTATATCCACGAGTGAGTGACACAGCGAAAAATTGCTCATCATGACAATTATTCTCCAGCTCATGTTTCACCCAATTCTCCAATTAGTTTGAAATAACATTCTGTTTAATATGTTTATTTTAATCTGCGTTTACTTTTACTAGACTTTTACTTACCTTTACTAGACCGTCTAAGTAGCATATTGCGTATTTTTTTACTAAAGACACACTAGTCTACATCGCAATACGATATCGTTGTACGAAGAGTTATATATGTATTTTTGTTTGTCAGAGCGAGCGGCTCAATGCACCTATGTGTGGTTTATCCACACTAATACTATTATATTTCTTATTATAAATTCGAAAGTATGTTTGTTACGTCTTCACGACTAAACCACTAAACCGATCAATGAAATTTGGAGGCGAATTAACGAGATCCGGAGAAGGATATAGGATACTTTTTATCCCAGTTTTTATTTATTTAGCACTTTATTGCTAAAAATACAATGGGCGGGCTTGTGTTCCAGCCGTCTAGATTCTGCTAGGGGAGACCTGTGCCCTGCAGTGGGATGTTAAATTCTGATATCGGTATTGTGTTTCAGCCCATTACTTTTAAAACACAGTCTACGCGAACGAAAGCGCGAGCAAAAATCTTCAATAAACATTCAATATAAAAAGCTACACTATTTTGAAAAAAAGCTATTTAAAATCGTATTTGCAGTAGGAAGAGTGGCAGCAATCGCGCGGCATCGCACGTGTTAGCCGCGCAGGGTGGTGAGCTGTGGATTGGCGCAGTCGGCGGTCGATCCGTGTACGACGACCCGCCCGCACTCTCAGAAGGCGCAGGAGGACGCGTTACAGACTACAGGTAACTAGTACTTATCTACCTAACAGGAAGAGCCAGTGACAGTGGTGAATGCAATCTGTGAATACGCGCAGTCAACGCGTGCTTCCACCCGCACTCCTTGTGCGTGGGTGGACGGACGTGTCACAAACTATAGGTGACTAGTACTTACCACTACCAAATGACCACTTACCACTTACCAGAATGAGCCATTACTTTCACGATGTCGCTAGTGTTGACAACAAACTGTGGATCGGCGTAGTCGGTGGGCGGACGCCTCACAAATTACAAATTAATAGTACTTACCTATTTAACAGGATGACTGTGTTTTTATGATGTAGTTAGCGTTGATAACAAACTGTGGAGCCGCGTGGTTGGCGGGTGGATGCGTCATAGACTACGGGATACAGTGACTACAGTGATTAGTACTTACCTACCTAGCAGAACGAACCAGTATTTTCACGATGTCGCTAGGGTTGACAACAAGCTATGGATTGGCGCCGTCGGTGGCCGATCTGTGTACGACGACCCAGCCGCGTTCTCCGAGGGAGCGGGCGGAAGCGTTACAGACTATTTAAATGACAATAGTTATTTAATTATTTAATAATTTATGTATCTCTTCCAATAGACAGCATCATACGTAATTTGTACGTTTCTTGAGCGAGAAAACATTGTCTACTGCCATGTTGTCGCCGGCTATGGTACAAAATGTCTAACGCATAAATACATAAAATTATTTTTGAAGGATAAAAGAGTTATAAAATTATTTTTGTAGGATAAAAGAGTTCGGCGCGCTAATGCAACAAAATAGAGTGCACCCTTTGCGCGGTGCGGGCGCAAACACTCGCGCGCGGGCGAGGCTGCAGCGGCACTCCACTTACTGGCCGTTGACTATCTCTTCCACTCTCATATTTAACCTGGGATCGGTGAGTTTGAGACTTGATGTGTTGTTAAACTTTTACGTAATCGGTCTTTTAAAGTTTGAGACATCTTTTTATGTTTGATGGTTATGTTTTGTCTTTTATCAGATCATCCTGTTTTCCAAACTTAAGCTGTTTCAGGATATAGTTTATATAATATAGGAGTGTATGATATAGTTGACGCGCTGAAAGTTTAGTTGCTCTTGTAATCTACGCCACTTCTAGGAAATTATTGGTCTTAGCTTCGAAGCTGGGTGAGGTGTGTCGGTCGGTTAAATTCTAGCCAGAATTTGGACGTTTGCAGAAGAATTTAGTGGATCAACTATTTACATAACTTTTACCCCTTAGTGGCGAAACAGATTATCTGACGACCTAATGATTTTGAGACAATTTAAGTTTGGCGACTAGAACACGAACTTAAAAGTATTTGTTTCGACCTTATCAGTTTATTAAATTAAATGTAATTAAATGTTTATTACTGCCTTAATTTTTAATTAAATTAAATATTTTTTTTTTATTAATTTATTAATGTAATGCCTTACTAAAAATTAAAGAAAAACATCAGAATAAAGAGAAAAGGGGAAAGAAAATATTTAAGGATTTAGTCGTTTTTTTTTCTCTCAACTTCACCGAAACAGTTCGGTTCAGAAAACCGATTTTACCAATAGAAAGAGCTTAAAAACTGAATCTTGTCGTATAATTATCTCGTTTTTGGGAAAATTTTCAGATAATCGGTTTTGCCCTAAAGGGGACAGACAACATTTTATTAGCGCAAATTTTATTAATGATTTTATTGATATTTTATTATTTCATGTCGGCATTGATAAATGTGGCATTACGGAAAACTAAGCAACATAAAAAAATGTTACACTGAATTATTAATATCATATACAATATTATATAAACTATAAAACCGATATCATCGTGTCGAAACAGCAAAAGTTGAAAGCGGTGACAATGCTGTATTCGTATGTTTATTCAGGTAATGGAGCCACTAACTAGGCTAGTGGTACAGGAGACGCTAACGGATGACGAAGTGGACACTTGTAGGGGCGTGTTGGTGTCGCTGCTCAGTATGGAATCGCGACACGAGTTCCCCGCAACGCAACTGCCGCCTAACATGAGGTATTGTTTCACTATCTATACATATAATAAAATCGTAACAGAGTCATGACTGTACATAAAATATTTAAAAAGAAATCGTTTAATATCTCTAATACAGAAATAAAAACAGATTTATATGTCTGTCTGAACGAAAAGACTACTAGACGGATTTTATTGAAACTTGGTACAGATAGCTTGTGCCGGGTTAATATTTAGGGTATTTGTTAAAGAGTTCCCACAGGATTCACTAAAGTTCACGCGAACGAAGTCGCTGGCACCGCTAATCTATACATATAATAAAATCGTAACAGCCGTGTCTGTACATAAAATATATTTTTTTAAAAGTCGTTGCAGTGTAAGTACAATTTTTGGAATTTTGTCTGTCTGAATGCGCATCACGCAAAATCTACGGAACTTTTTATAGTTATAGCTTATGTGCCGGGTTAACATTAAGGGTACTTTTGGAATGAAGTTCCTTTACGCGGCTTGCGGTAGGTGTGATTTGAGAGAAAATGTAACATCATGTAAGATTTTTACCCCCTCCATACGCCTTTCTCTTTCTCTCTGTGTGTTCGTGCGAGTATCGAGAGCGAGACTCGAGCAGAATAACAGACATGCAGACTAATGCGTGGCCGGTTGTATAACCTAAATTTTTGATTTGATTCCTTATTTTAAATTATTTGCATTGAAAATATAATACAAAATAAAAAAAATACATGAACTATACAGATTTTATTTCGAATTACATTCAGAGTTTAAAAAAAAAATGCGTGAGGATCTTCGTCCCTGAAGGGGGTCCCCTGATCGCACACGTTTTTTTTTTTATTTCAGATCCATTATAGAGTTCTCATGGGAATCAGGGTTTATGCGATTAAAGACGCTGGCACCGCTGGTATTTTATTATATGTGCTATATCACTAAGACATAGTATTCTAAGGCTAAGGTGTAAAGAAGAGAAATTATTAAAAGAGCAATGGGAAATTAATGGTAGCAAATTTAAAAGTGGATTAGGTTTTATATAATGACAATAAAGAAATAGGATTCTCCGTCGACTTTGTGATCACATTCTTAACAATTTAAATTATTTAATTCCGTTATTTAAAACTAAGTTGTTGATCATGATTTGCTGATCTGATCATTAAGTACTCATCATTTGCAGCTGGTATCCTATCACTACTAATTACAGATGTTTATAGTTTAGCGGTCCGGAGTCTAGTGGCGTAATCGCGCAATCTATATCTTCTATAGCGCAGTCTAGTCTATAGATGTCACTGTGTCGCTACAGACCAGTCACTGTTCATAATCATGTATCACTGGTCAAACAGGGCCGTGAATACAGAAACGAACAATTGAACAATTCAAATGTTCAAACCTTATCAATATATGTGATTATGACCTATTGTTCTTTTTTGTACTAACGGCCCTATTGGAACAAATTGGTTACTGAACAGTGACTGATCTGTAGTGATATAGAATGCAATTAAAACTCATTACTATAAAAACCCTACAGATCAGTGAACAGTGTAAATATTTGCAGTATGTATGTAACATTTGCAGAGGTAAGTCAGTGGGTCGCCGAGAGGAACAGTGGCGCCAAGTGTGGGGCGAACTGGAAGCGTTAGTGCGCGCGCACGCGGGCTCGCCCGCACACCGAGCGCTCTTGCGCACGCTATTGGAGTGCCGCGCGCATAATCACGGCGAAGGTGAGTGCCTGTTGTCATTATACGAGTGTTTATTTTCGGGTTGGGAAGGTGAACTAAAATATGCTAAGAAGAAAAGGCTAGTAACATTTTTAAGGAAAGCATATAAGAATATTCGAAAATTAACAAAGAGAATAAACTAAAGTTATTCCCTATGTTTCAGCTAAAACTCCCAAGTTTTTAGGTTGATTTTAAATTAATGAAAGTTATACCAACATTTTTTGTATATTTTCGAATATCATCAAAATGCACTAGTGCCTTTTTTTCTAAGGAAGTCCTTAAACACTTCGCTCTTTTATTTATTTTTCTCTACATAAAACGGACATGACATAACGTATATGTGATAAGACAAGCAATAATAGAGGACCCATATACGCGTGTAGAAAGAATAATATAGGCAATGATGTTTTGCTCTACAACAAATAGAATGAGATGCACGAATATCTCGAGTGTAAACTTCCGTGTTTAAATCGATATTTTGTTATTATTATCGATGTTGAAGATTGATCTGGGATCATGTTAAAATTTTGGGAGAAAGAAGAACGCTTCATTCTCACAGCCGCTGAGCACATTCGACTAACCACACATCACCCTCTCATAGAATACTACCGTTAACTGTAGTGTTTCCGATATTATCCTATTCCCCAATGTATACGTACGTGTTTCGGTAGTGAGTATGATATACCAGAACCCATTCCCTATAATACATATCCTTACCCATCTTCCCAACCCATTCTCCAAATTCATGTAGCCCACTTCTCTTTTTTTTTAAATAGGAAGGTTTAAAATCTTAACCTATTTACAAAAACAACATTTATTTAAGAGCATACAAAAATGTACAAACTATTACAACTTAACGCTTATGCGTCTAGACGTAACGTCTCGTGTTACGTTAGGTTAACGCTGCATTATGACATCATTGCAAACAATGTCCCAACGTAGGTTAAAAAAAACTTTACCATTTTTTAAAAAATGGCGTTATACTTATTCAATAAACAAAACGAAAGATGATTTTCTATAAACATGTAAAATTGTAAAAATAGCATAGAAATTGCATCATTTAATTGTAACAAAAATAATGATAAAAAAATAACAAAAATAAAAGGCTTTTCACGCGACCACGTAAACTAAGTCATCTATAACGAAGTTCAATCTATGTCATGACCTGTACAAATGGTTAGGTAGTATTCAAAAGAAGATACATTTATGCCATAGTCGTTTATTGAACATAAGATTGTGGGATGCCTTGATCCATTTGCATAGAAAAACAAAACATAAACATAATAGAGCAATGCACAAGAAAAACGTAACCATGGTGATGTACAGTCTCGCCAGTGACATCTGTAGGCGTTTTCATCACTCGATGGTAGAACAGTCACTGTATCGCTACATCCTAAATCTCCTAAAAGGCAGCCCATCCGTGGGCGTACCAACCTTCACTATTCTGGACTGACGACATTGTAACGAAGTTCTTTCTTTAAACTTTATATTAGTTATTTATATAGTGTAATTCACTGTAACTTAAGTTCTTACAGTATATAACTTCAAGATGGTTACAGAAATTTATAAGAACCTGTTGTTTATTATTGTTTATAAATAAAAGAAAAGAGACCCTTTAAGATTGATGTATTTATTGTTTTGGTTGTTGTATGTAGTACTAATTTCCAATGGTAATTAAATTTACATACACACTTAAGGGTAATTCTAAACATCTCTATTTATTACAACTTAGCCCACCCTTAGGCATCATTAAAGAAATATCAATCTCAACGGTAAGATCAGGGGTGTTTGTTCGGTTCGGTGGTGAAAATATAACCCTCGTTCTGCTAACTTTAAACTCAACTATAAAAACAACTTCAAGAATTATTATCACTGTTCTCTTGGTCAAATCTTCAATACGAGGAAACGCCTACAGCTTAGTAAGGTGAAATGGTACCTGTGATCCGACGTTACTGAGGGTGGTCCACCAACGGTTCCTTCCCTGGTCCAACCAGACGTTACCCACCTCCTGACACTGTGCTGAGGAGTCTCGCTCAATCAGAGGGAAAATCTCTAATAATCCTTTAAATCACAGCATAAATCTTGAAATCCTCATGTAAAATCTAATCATTGAAATCTATATCGATCTGATGTAAATGTATAAAAATCTAAAATGTTGTTTTACAATAAAAATCCCAGCATCTGAAAAAGAATACGATATTTTTAGAATTCAATCTATAGAAGAGGGTAGGAACGAGCCCTATGAAAAGTTTCAAACGAAAAGGAAAATTATCTTACAGTGACGTGTAGCTCATTTATTCTGGGCCCTCGTCACATGCATCCCGACCCTGCCTCAAACTTAGGGTGTCTGCTGAAATAAAAAAATGCATCATGAAAACACGCGTTCGTTTGTGACGCGTTGAAAATCAAATCAGAAAATCCGAACAACGTCGACTAAATCTCTTACCTCATGTCTATCATGTGGGATCTGTATGAGATTCCTCCGGCATCGCTGGATTCAAACTATTCCAATCAAATATATTTATTTTCCACCCATCTTGGTGAATCCCAAAAACGAAAGTGCTTTCCTTTCGTCAAACCTTTACATTTCTCTTATCCGTTCTGAAACCTAAATTCTAGTCTGCGACGATTCAAATAAAAGGACACCTTTCTAATATTTTTGTAAACACTTGTATACACAAGAGGAATAATCCCTGAAGAATTTTATTTATTATTTAAATATAAACGAAATCCTAACTTTTCCATAAATCGATCCATTTTAGTTTCTGAACTGAAACTCGCATCGATATAACACCAATTAGTTCAACATAAGTACAAATAGGTGGCGTTAGTAGTACTAAGAACCACTAATGCCAAAACGATTCAACAGATGTCCTAGATGTTTTTAAAACTTGATATGAGAAAATAGTTTTTACAAAAACGCAACGTTACAACATGTATCGCAGATATCCATGGGCTACAGTACCCACTTACCACCAGGTGGACTGTCTACTTTTCTACTACCGTCTTTCTATAAAATAAAAAATCTGTACAAGCCTATAGCGTCCCACCCCTTACAATCATAAGAAAATCCTCCATTACGATTCTATAATTTAGCTCTGCAAACCTTATAGAATTCCCTAACACTTTCCAGGTGACAACCGAGCAACAGTGATCCGAGCGACCACAGACTCTCCCTTATCTCCAGTCGCAGGCAACGGCAGTAACTCCACTGGCGATGTGTGGGCTCAAAGGAATGCTCTAGAAGCCTTGTTAGGTCCACCGAGACCTCCACGAAGACCTGACTTCGCTGGAAGAATGGCAGCTGGCAACCGAGTAGCAACATTGTACCCGCATTTGCAGCAAGACGTTGAAGCACAACATTAAATCATTGATAATCTATGAGCTTAAAAGTCTTCTAGAATGGGCTTCGGGGTCTTGTAATTAATAAGAAAGTAACTGGGCTCGTTGAGACCTCCACATAGAACTGACTTCACTCTAAGAACATACATTTACAATGAGACGTTGATGATGATGAAGCACAACGATGAATCATTGATCATCAATGAGCTCTAGAGAATCTCCTAGAATCCTCTTTAAGACCGTTGAGGTCTTGTGAAAGTGATTACCCACAAGACGTTAAAAAAACATTGAGTTGATATAAGTGTACATGTATCAGCCTTTAATGTCCATTGCAGGACACAGGCCTCCCCTTGGAAATCACTAGGGAGTTTCGGGTCATAATCTACCAGGTGGGCCCAGTGCGGATTGGTGGATACACATACTCCAGATATTTTATTTCTGGGGCATGCGGGTTTCCTCACGATGTTTTCCTCTCACCGCCGAGCTAGTGACAATTTTTAAAAATCTGTACAATACTCGAGAACATGAAAAAACCATCGTACATCGGCGACTTTTATTTCTTATATTGTATCATAATTATATATAATACATACTTATATACTTATACTTTCATAATTAGCTATCTTTGAGACAGTATACGAGTAGGTAAGTCGCGTTCAATTACGAATATTTATATAGAGCAGTTAAAATATAACTTACAAAATAATTATGGCACCACCTGATTTTGAAAGGGGGAAAAATATTCATTCATAAGCTCGGTAAGTTACTTAATTGAAGAAAATCGTTTCTTCAAATAAAAAAGAATATAATTTTTAATAGTCATGTTTCAAAAAGGTTATTGTGAACCTGATATCATTATGCAATATACCATATTATACTAAATTCGTGTATATATCCCTCAACAAAGAATAGAGAAAGACTCCCTAAAGAATAGAGATTCATGCTACAAATGATTTACGATTAAGTACTCTTATTAGATTTCATTGTCACACTTAATTGATTAAAATCACACTTGTAGATCTATATAAATCAACGCAAATTCATGTTTTATTTGAATTTAGAATGTCGATTCAAATAATGTTCTTTAAAAACTTTACTTATTCATAATCCACGATAACAAGAGACATGTGACAACAATGCGGAACGTTATTGCTGTTATCATTTTTTAGCTTTAGCTGTTAGTTTAGTTATCATAAAGTATCATAAAGCTGTTATTTTTTAGCTGTTATCATAAAGTATTTATTGAATAATTTAAAAAGGACTTTTAAGTTCTTTCATTCATTTATGTAGTATACGTTTGTGAATAAACGAAGATGCCTTTTTCATATTCTCGAGTATTGTATTTAAGTAGAAGAAACTCAGTGGAACGGGCCGAGGATTTGAACTTCGGATACGGGCCGATCACGCGAATTGAATGAGTCGAGTATAGCTGCCCCTAGGCGATCACCGCTCTAAGTGTATGAATTTGTAAATAAATGACTGATTACATTTTCATTATTTCTGATATTTTGCGATTAATTTATATTATTTCTGGGTGCAATCAGATCTTGATTAGTGGAAAAGCGCGCTAGGTAAAAAAGGGGATCTTGGAATCGGTCAAAACTACTCAGATTTTAATGTTTTTTTTAAATATCGGTAATTTAAAATACATATTTAATACCTTTATACGTTAAAAATTGACGCTCTGATCAGGTAATTAGCGGAAACTCGAAAAACTAAAATTGAAAGCAAATATATTTATTAATGTTTTAGTGAAAAAATAAATAAGTAAATTTTAAAGACTTATAATTAATACTTTTTACACACATTATAATTGAAACAATCGCCAAAATAGGGATCGTGAAGTTTATCGTTAAAAAAATTCAACGAATTTAAATAGGTACACATATATTAGAAAATATTAGTTAAACTGGCGCGGGACAGTAGCAAATGGAGACAAATCACATATGGTCACGATCCTCATTAGTGAGGGAACGACAAAGAAGAAGAAGATATTAGAAAAAACAGTAATTACATCAATTATTTTTTTAATTAAAGTTTATTTAAAGAATACATATATTTAAAAAAATATTTAAGTGTTTTTGCTGTTTCTTCCTCTTCTATTTCATTATCATCTAAAACTATTGCTGAAAGTAATTAGTGCAAGTATCAACATTGCATTGCATGCATTGCGTACTTGTCTGCAGAAGGTACAGTTTTTCCGCAGCTAGATTTGTATCTATAGAATGTTTTTCTAATATTTGCTTTGGAACGGGTGGCTGGTTCGTGGGATTGAGTATTAAGATAATTTGAAGTTTCCATCACCAGTCGATTAATGTTAATAACTAATTTACCTAGCCACAATTGTACTTGTAAATATACTTTTTTCAATTCTTTTCTCTACCACTGAATCCGCTATGCACGGTAAATTGACTAAATACACAGGAAACTCTGTTACTATTGTTTTTGAGAAATATTCATACCTATCTGAATAGATCAAAATCCAACTACAGATATTGGAGCAAATATCTAAAAAATAATGCATTTCACCCCAGCTTGTATCTTGAATCACTTTCTTCAATAATTCTACTACAGCAGTTTTCAAATGTTCTTGCACCATAAATTTTTAGCTAATTATTTTTTTCTTTTTTATATAATACCGATATTGTGTCATACAACCTGTGAATGCGTGTAAGAATAGTATATGCTGTTCACATACAGGCATCTCGTTGAGACCGGCTGATGAATATTTTTTGCGGCGTTTCACCTCTTGGTGGATTTACAAAATAAATTTCCTTTTCATTTGGGGTTAAAGCGATAAATATAACCAACACGTCAATATCCTAAGCTACAACAGTAACATTAGAGGATGAAGAATCTAGTGCCGTAGTAACGATTAATCTATTTGAATTGTTTTAGTTGTTATTACCCGACTGTGGAACGCGAGGAGGGATATGTTTTACACCGTTATGTATGTATGTTCGTTTTTTATTCCCTGGCAGAGCTTAAACGAAGTGACGGGTTTTTAATAAATAAGATGTCGTTAGATTCATCTTGATGCTAAGAGTGCTACTGGCGTATTTGATTTATTGAAAATTAAAAATGGCGTATTTTAGGCCTAGCACATACACTGGAATACATGGAACGACCCTCAAGCACACCTCAGTTTTTTTTCTTAAGGTTTTTGAAGTTCGATTCCCGGTCGGACATAAATTTGTTAAAAAAAAAGAACGTATGTTCGGGTTTATGTTTGTCTTTGTATGTGTCTCTGAACCCACGACACAGGGAATCCTAGTGTGCGCCGTTGAGTGTGGCGTTATTTATTTATTAGAGCTTGACCGCCGTAAGCGCGACCCTCCCGATGGTCTGCGGGACGAGGGGGGAATCAACCAGGCCGTTGCCGACCGCCAGCAGTAGACGTTTAATGTAAGATATCACGGTTCTGATTAGCTGATCGGTTGGACTCATTCCCCTCCCGCGTTCCGCAGACCATCAGGAGGGCCGCGCTTACGGCCGTAAAGCTTTAAGTACGCGTGAATTACGCAAACAGAAGTGGGACTCTACAAAGGTCAAAGACCCAAGCGAGCTAGAACTGGGTGCGTTCAAGGACAAATAAGCGAGCGAACGTGGATAGTGCTATGCAATGTAGGAATAAATTAATCACTACTACTACAAAAAAAAAAACATGAAATTAACCTTATTTTTAATTAGTTTTAGTGTACTGAATGACATGAATAATAACATATATTTCCAAATGACATGAATAATGACATATATTTCACACTAGAGTCAATGTAATAGGCTACTTTTGACAAGTGTCAAAGTGGATGTCATAGTATGGTAATATAACAGAAATTATCGATTAAAAACTAAAATCGATATATTATAAGTCATATATTAGTGAATCGATTGTAGTGTTCATAAAAAAATAATTCTGCAATAATATTTTTAAAGCATACACGGCACTGGAAACCTACGTATGCCACATGACCTCAAAGTTGAGTAATTAAGGGAATTATAATGAAACCAGTTTATATACGTATTAAATTATTATTTATTAGTTGGAACTATCAGATTCGTTGAAACTGGTATCGTTGCTATTATTATCAATTCTTAAATCACGTTAAAAATCTTCCATTATATATTTTTGTTTTTTCTACCTCTTTCTTCCAATCATCTATGGAAACATTTGTACACGCAGTTTTTATTAAAGATAATCCACCAGAAAATAAGCCTGCTTCTTTTAATGAACATAAATATTTTTTTCTGGGTGGATATTCGTTTCTCATGTAATAAATAACCATAAATGTGGTTGAGAATTGCATCGGCATTAATACTATCGACATCTACAACTGGCTTACTTCTTTTCATTTTCTTCGCCGTATGTAAAATAGGTCAGATAGGTCGTACTTTTTCTTTTTTAATTTCAGATAGTTTTAATATATTAAATGAGGTTTAATTAAATTAAATATTAAATTATGTTTAATTAAAATAATATATTAAATATTTATTTAATTACATATTTTTATTATGTATTTACTAATTAATAATTGTATTTATTTAAATTATGATATGTCAATTATTTAATAATTTTATTGGTCTCTTAATTTGTTTATTTATCGTAACGGTAACTTTTTCGATATTCCTTTCTCTCTACAAGTTACTTCGATTACAAAGATCACATCCCTTTTATATAAAAATGAAAATATGTGGACAGGCGTAACCTTGTAGTGGGGTTCAAATTTCTTGAAATATAAATTGATAATGATGTTTAGCAACTAAATTAACCGTCGAACTTATTAAATTTGATATAAAAAGAAAAGTTTATATTTTTTTTTTATTAAAAAAGTTACATATTTTTAGTGTTCAGTAATGAATTTATAAACTTAAATGGATTTATGGAACCGATGCAAAGTTATATCGTCACAAAGTCAATGAAATGTCAAAAGTGGTCTATTACATTGACTCTACTGTATTTTCGAAGGATCTTATATGTCGCGCAGAAATGTGCTTACGTCTTCTATAATCTTTCATTCATGTGGGTAATGATTGAATAAGGTAGGACAGTGTAAAATAAATTTAAAAAAAGGCTCCATTATAAAATTAATATTTTATATTTGTTCAATAAAAACTACATTGTGGGCCCGTGTGCCCGGCGCCCGGGTAACACGTCCTTTGTATTATCTTGTTTCATATAAACTCTGCGGGCAGACTGTGTCATAAGGCAAAGGTGAGTGGCCGGCGCGAGCCGGCCCTTCAAGGCATCTGGTCGGTCTTGCGGCAAGTACACCCCCCACCCTTCTGTCCCTTTTACCCCCCCCCCCCCCCCCTCGCCGCCTCTACGTACCACTATTGGAATGTCACGCGGGATGCGAACCTCAACACACAAATTATTACTTACTAACCAAACAGTCTGACAAATGAAACGTGCCACTATAAAATAGTTTAAACTCTAATGCTCATTTCCTTTAAGGAGTTTCTCGAACGCGTGCAAGAGAGAATATCGGTAAAAAGTTAGTATAAAGAACTGTTAGCGTCATTTGATCACTGTTATTATCGAGCTTTTATCATCATGTAGGCGATAGTAATAATTTGGTCGCATCCGAGAATTGTATACAATAATCTCGCCCGTACCGTCCAAGAAACTCCACTCATGTTAAGCTGTTATTATCACTTACTTTAATCAGAATAAATGGACTTGAAGTATCAAGTCCATTTACCTACCTTCTTTTGCAACTTGTATGAAACTGGAAACATCTAGATCTTACAACACGGTTATATCAAACTTTTTAGCGCCTTTATGAATTTAAATATAGCTCATTTTTAATTTAATTATTTAATTTAATTTTAGCTCATTTTAAAATAGTTCATATTTTTTAAAACTAATAACTTCTATAATTGAATTCCTGTTAAATTATTCCACAATTTATACCTTAATTTCAATAAATTTTACATTTATCATTTGATCCATGCATTAGTAAAGTACCGGCCAATCGAGCGTTCACATAAATACAAACTCCCTTGCAGAGCTCATTATCAACTTATTTAATAAGCGGTTAGGTAGTGCCAACCGCAAATATAACGTTGCAGAACAAACCTTAGAGAGCAGAACAAAGTTAGAGCAACGAAAATGAACTTTAACATCAATGCAATATCTCTTTTTACGAACGCAAAAACCTACGTCGGCGAACCCCCGGTTGGCGAATGCTTTAAAACTATAGAGTAATTATAATTAGATACAAAAGAAATAATAACTCAAGACGTTTATGGTCTACTTACTATTCAACAAATGTTGCCATGTCAAGAATTTTGATAGTACCATAGTGTCACGTTTCGCTTGCGCAACTCTAATGACCCCCGCCGTAAGCCACTCCGAAAATACACTCACAGAAAATATTGTACAATCTCATACTCTCGAGTGGGCCCGCGGCGCGAGTCCAAACCATCCAAAACATTATCCCTATAAAACTTACAAAATCGTTCGGTACCTTAAACTTAACACTAGTTAAAATTAAACGGAATTGAAAAATAAATTACCTAGGTACAATATTTTAGTCTAGTAAGCTATATATAGGCGCACGAGGGGCGTTTGGTGGGGTGCGCTGTCAGTGCGTGGCTTCTCGAAGTTTCTTGACGACCGGCGGTGCCGGCGCGTCTAACGAGTCGCCCAGGGAATTCTCTTCAGCTGAACTCGCTTCTTCTAGTTGTCTGCAACAAATAAAGCTTCATTTCAATTACAGTTTTATTTATTTACTAGCGGTAATCGATCTGGACAAAAAGTACCCTAAATGTTAACCCGGCACATAATCTAAGCTATACAAAGTTTCTTTAAAATCTGTCAAGTAGATTTTACGTGATGCGCGTTCAAACCGATAAAAATTCTAAAAATGGTTGTTTTGGCCCTACTATCAAATTTTGTTACACAAACTAAACAAAAAAAAAAAGAATATAAATTCTATTAATAATTCTAATTAAAAATACTTATTTATAAAATATTACACTTTACATTTAAATAAATAAGTTTAATGTTCAAAGTTTCTAGCTTCGAAAAACTGGAAAAAGAACCCTTTACACTGTTAATCGTTAAATATGGTGTTAACATACAAGTATCTTATCGTGACCCTTATTTCAAACTTCATAAGTCACCTGATCACTCTCCCTGATTTGTATTCAATGCAGTATTTGACAGTTTCCGAAATGCGTATGTATTACGATTTCATCGACAATAATAATTATAAAAGCCCATGGTTATCTCCTGCACACATCACCCATAAAAAAATGGGGAATGGCGTTTTATGTAGAGGACGCTCTAGGTAGGGGAGGGGGAGGGTTGTTTTCTGGGATATTAGTATTAAAAGGTTGAATAGATAGGCGAGTGGATTCACAAAAGCCAATCTGTTCGGCAGGTTCGAAGGTAAAAAGTTCCAATCGTTGCTCAAGAGAATCAAATTTTGCCTTCATTAGGTCAAATTTGACCCTTAGATGAGGTGCAAGATCCAGATCGATACGTTCTAATCTGAAATGTAGGTGGTTTAGGATCAAATTTGTCTATTTTCCGTTTTATTTCACTTATTAACTGATGTAAATATTTCACTATTTAAATTTGTTTACTAATCCTTGTATCTCGCCTATTACGGGCGATAGTTCACTTACGAGTATATCTTAGTATTTAAACTTAATAATTGTATTTTTATATTCTCTAAATTCGGCGTTTCAGGCTTATAAAATCTCACAATGACAACTAAAATAACATGTTGACACGACAAAGATGTTGGGAACGCCGGATATTTTAAATTTTAATATGTTTATTTCTAATATGGCCTTTTTTTGTATTTAAACTCAAGATTCTGAACTCTATACAATGATGAAAAATTCTGGCCAAACAACTTCTTGTAATAGTTTTTAAATTTTATAACGAGACGCCCGTATTCTGACCGCCGTCTATAAAAGAGGAAGGTTCCGGGACTCAACGTTACGTCACACGTAGATAAAACTAAAACCAACATCAACAATATTCCTCTCAATTCATTACAAAGTAAGATAAATATAGACTAGAATATTTGTGGTGTGAATGTGGTGGGGAGTTCATTCATGCCTGTTGGAACAACAACGTGACATGTTGACATCAATTAATAGAAGAGATGGTAATAAGGCGAGCGCTGGTGCTCTGTTAGTGCTATTAAATCATAACCGTTTTAGACTCGAGTTTTTAACTACAAGGGTTTAAGACCATCAAACATTCAAGATCTGGACTATTATTAGCGTTCGTTAAGCGCTCGAGCGTCAAACGGTCAACGCTCGTTTTTATAATACTATATGATAGACTTACGTGTCTTACCGTCAAAAACAAGTAATAAAAGTGTTTGTTACCGTTTGCCGGTGGGCGTGCTGAGCGCGGAGTCGGAGTTGTAGGGCGAAGCGGGTGTGGCGGGCGTGGATGGAGACGCGGGCTTCGCGTCCAGCGAGTCCTCCGTGCACGACGTCGTTGTGTCCTCGTTCACCGAGTCCACGCCCAGTTTACCTGCAACAAATTGATTAAACACCTGAAGATTAAAAATTGGTTCTTGAAGAGCGATTAGTCTAGTTTGTAGCGCAAAATGTTTCGGTAACCAGTTGGACACTCGATTTTTTATGCCTAGTCAGCTTTCAGAGGTAATTTATTTAAAAAAAATAAATGAATAACCACACGGCCGGCTGACACCCACGATAACCTTGCCGGGTGGTGTCAGCCGGCTATAGAATAGCACCACCCCTTCTTGGTAGGTCTTGTTTGGTTGGTGGGTGTCGTGAAAATAACAAAACGACTAGGTACGACTCTTAAGTGTGGACTCGCCAACCCGCGTGGCGTTTTTAGGCCATACAGCCCCCCTCACGCACAAGATAATGTGCATGAGGATGCCCATATCCAGCAGTGTACCATTGAAAGGGCTGGTTACGGTTAAGGCTTTCAAAGGACTTGGGATACAGTGGCGTGAGCCATTTCAATATTCCCTACTTTGTGTATTGTATATATGTAGATTTATATACATTGTTTAATTTATGTAATTATGCGTATTGTATATATCTATTTATTTCCTGTCTAAAAGTTGTACAAAAATCACTATAAAACCGCCCTTTGTGCATTTATGATATTTATTTATAATATGGCGTGTGCAACAAAAGATTTGAATTATGTGTAGTTATCAGTGATCGGAATAGATAGGGCTAATTTACCTAAAGTTGGCGATAAGTTATAACATAAGAGTTGTTAAAATCACGAAATTTATTTATATCGAATCCCGTGACGCCGGAAATAGTTATACTGTTGGATTTTCTAGTAATTTCAATAGCAAAAAAATATGTTTAAAGGGAAATCTAAGATGGAATACGAAAAGTCAAGTTGCTCTGTCAAGTTTCATTCGTCCAGCGGTTTTTGTATGATGCATGTTCAGACAGACAGATAGAAATTCTAAATAGTTGTTTTGGGTTCTGCATCGTTCGTAGAGTCACTGCAATGATTTTATTCAAAAAATATTACATGTAATAAAAATATTTATTATATGTACAGATATTGATTTTCAAGATGTTTGCGCAGATCTGTGTGGAAAGCTTTAAGCATTAAAATAATGGTTCGATAAAGTACATATACAATTTAATAAAGTATCCCTAAGTCTACAAATAGCATTAGTTTTATTACATTTTTATTTATTACTCTGCTAGGAATGGATTTTGCAGGATACTAATCATTTTTTTTCCTGGCTTCTATCTTGCAGAAGAGTTATATACAGTACAAAACACGTACATATGCTTTGTAAGCATTTTGAATTACCGTGGCGCATTTGAGTCAGTACGCAAACAACCATCCCCACATCAAGTCCACATTCCGCGTTATTCTTACGTGACATAATTAATCATCCTTGTCTTAAGTCTTTATTTTCTTTTCTTATCAAGTTTCTGTGTACTGTCCGGACAGTACATCGTTTTGGATCTTCGAAAAGGGTTGTCGCGAGTGCAAATGGACTTTAAAGTCAATTTGTGTTAAAGTGAGGTTAACTAGCGGGATTTCAGTGATCAACAAGGCTCACATATCGGACAAGCAGCCAAAATAAGATCTTTCTGATTCTTTCCTCTTCTCACCAAAAAGAAACTTGTATCGACCACTACACAATAATTTATATTATTGTTGTTGCCACCATAATGGCAGGAGTCATTGTTTTAATAAAAAGGAGGAAAAAGTTTCAACAAAGAATCTCGTCGGGCGGTAGAGGCAACGGCATCTGCAACATCGGCGGCTGCGGAGGTGTCTCCCGCTCCAGCGGCATTCACTGTAGTGAAGCCAGTGATAGCTTCCAGCCTCAAATTATCCGTAAAAAGCCACGTCATCAGTATTTCGTTCGGTTTAAGTTGTTCGAAATGAACGAGACTAGTGCTGGTTAGATTAGGTAACATTTCATCTTATCAACTATCAAGCAAGTTAGTTATATTCCAAATTGTTTTTTTTTTTTTTTTTTTTATAGACTAGGAGGCGGACGAGCAAGCGGTCCCACGTGATGGTAAGTGTTACCGCCGCCCATGGGCACCTGCAACACCAGAGGGCATGCGGGCGCGCCGCCGACCTTGCAAAATCCTATTCACAGCTCTCTTGAAGAACCCCATATCGTAGCTCAGTGGAAAGACCTCTTGAGGCAGTTCGTTCCACAGCCTACGGGTTCGCGGTATAAAATAGTTTTTGGACCGAACAGTGCGCGACACCTCCGTATCGAGGAAATGCGGATGGACCGCACTTCTGTGACGGGAGGTGCGGTTGTAGAAACCCGAGGTGGGAATTATATTAAACAATTCTTCAGAGCATTCCCCATTGTACAGGCGGTAGAACACACAGAGAGACGCAACTTCTCTCCGAATGCTGAGGGATTCTAAACCGCCCGTGAGAGTGGGATCGTCGACAATACGAACAGCACGTCGTTGGATAGAGTCAAATGGGTCCAATTGGTATTTCGGTGCGCCGGCCCAGAGATGAGAGCAGTACTCCATATGGGGCCTCACCTGAGCTTTGTAAAGCATTAAGAGTTGCCCAGGGGTGAAGTACCGCTTCGCTCTGTTCAGCACACCGAGCTTTTTGGAGGCCATTTGGGCCTTATTGTCCAGATGACCCCTAAATTCGAAAATCATCTTGTTCCAAATTGTTCATCATCTTGTATCACCTCATCATTTCACGTACTAATAAAGAACATCTTTCACCATTTTATCTTTTCAGGCCCGGGAGCATGTACCTACAGTGCAAATCACGTAATCGTTTTGTATTACCGTGGTGCTTTTGAGTCAGTACGCAAACAACTATCGCCACATCAAGTCCATTCCGCGTTATTCTAAGTGACGTAATTAATAAACTCTATCATACTTGTCTTTACGCCTTTATTTTCTTTTCTTATCAAGTTTATTTACCTTTATATGTTGTTTAGAATTTTCTACCTTAGTTTGATATAAATTTAATTTACTATTTATTAGGGCATTTTTCCTATAAAATAGGTCAAAGTTTGTCGATTAGGTAGTTTCCAGATTCTGTTTGAGGTCACAAAAATTACTAAGCGACTCTAACTCCGAAAATAACGAGGCTTTAGAAGAACTGTTTATATCATTATCATTACCTACTTAGAAGGCAAAAAACAAACTTACCAAAGCAGTAAAAATCATGTAAATACGATATTTAGGCGAATTTATATGATTCCTGTAAAATCGTCACAATGTCGCTTATCCCATTTCTCCTTTCAAGCGTCGATATCTTCTCTCACCCCTTTAGTTGACCTAATTTGATCCGCCTCGGCGATCTAACATCCTTCAACAAGGAAAATATCAAACGACTACACAGTAATCGCTTTACCTGGTTAATTGCATTTGATGTGATTAAATAGACCACCCTTGGAAGATCAAATGGCATGTTGGTCACAATTGATTCATTTAAAGGCATGCAAGCAGAAGTGGACGTCAATTGCAGTATTAATATTTGGATAACGCGTATGGTGATGACAAGCTATTATATTAGTATACAAGCAGTCTTGATCGTATATTAAGTACGTCAACATTTTCTCAGCCTAAAATTAACTAAAGAACGAACGAACGGCAGATAAAATACAAGTTAAAATGTGACTGATTCTGTGTAGTTTCCGCATAACAATGTGACAGATTTTCATTATGTACTCGTACAAACCACAGAAGTGTGTAAATATAATATAAAAATACTTCATTACGTTATTCTGTGGTACAAACAGTAGTACGATTTTTTTTGTGGCGCATTTCAACACAAGTTTGTTAAATTATGGCGCGGAATAAAGTCACGTTAGATTTTGTAATCATTTGGTCTTTACGCTTACGGTGTACGTATTCACAGTAGTACGTGTTATTTGTGTGGTTGTGCGATTTTCGCCTGGCTGGTTTAATACTGAAAGAAACTACAAATAAATCTGTCTATTTAAAATAAATCTATTTAAATTTTCCATTTGCAGTGGTGCCACTATTAATTCGCAAAGTCCATATAACTATCTAGAGAAAGAATAGATAATAAACATAACATTTTTTCACAGTAGTTATAAAAAAACAACTACATATTCCTATGTAAACCTTATTGAAGTCTTCTCGACAAGTAAAAGATACATTAAGAGCGGAAAGAAACTTCGATACAGACATGATAGCGATGAGAACGCATCAATTATAATATATATTTTACAAGGAAAGACACTGGTTAGAAATATTTGAGTCAGTTATATGATGTATGAAAGCGAAGTCTTCCAGCTTAAAGACTGCTGCTTATATGTCCCATAAGTGTGTGAAGGGGTCTTCAGTTCAGCTTTAGTTATACGTAACGACGTAAAGCGCTAATTTTCAACTGGAATTATGCTATACGTAACAACGTTATGGGTAACAATCAGAGTTCTACGTATAACACAGACATTCAACTGGAACCCGTGGTGACGACTCCCGAATTTGTAAAGTAAGATTACTCGTAATAATTGACATTGTTTAATATTTTTTATTATACATCTGGTCTGAACGCGTATACTAAATAAAAGGTGAGCAAAAGCCTTTAGTATACGCCTTCAGACCCGATTTACAATAAGAAATGTGTACAAAACACGAACGTTTCAAAGTTATATTGTTTAACATTGTCATTATCTTAGGTCAACTAATAAACATAGACAGCGGGAGGTAATTATTTTTCAGGATGGAAAAAAATCGTAACTATTTTGTTGATAACAACTGTAATTAGTTTAGTGCCTTCAGTCACCGCTACTGGCAATATAAACGCTAATCAGAGCTACTGAGCGGATATAGGAAAACCACAGCGGTTTTCCTTAACATTATTAAAACAAGTAGGAAGTTATAAATAAGTAATAATTAATGATTTTTCCATTTTATAGCATTGAAAACGAGACCTTTCTCATTTGTATAAAAAGGACTTTTTGTTCATGTAACTGTAGAAGACTAATTACGGATTTAAAATTAATTATCATATTGTTTTTTTTTCTTTTTATATATGGCAAGTAGTAGCAGCTCCCTTCCAAGTAATTAACACATTTTACTACTATTTAACGTAAGATATTGACAATGTTTCACCGTTACCATTTTTGTTGGGTGGCTCAAGGTTGCTTTCGTTACTGGGTAGTAGTGAGCTTTCATTGGAAGTCACGTCAGGTTTCGGCTCCTTGTAGAGTAGCTCAGTTGCGTATCTAAAAATATTGTGACTTAAGCTTAAGACATTGACAATTTCTCACCATTACCATTTGTGTTGGGTGGTTCGAGGTTGCTCTCGTCACTGGGCAGTGGCGATCCTCCATTGGAAGGGGCGTCGGTTTTGGGTTCCTTGCCGAGTAGTTCGGGCTGCAGGTCTGACACAATGTTATGTGTCCATATCGCGAGCTCTACCATGTGTGGAGACCATTTCCTGTCGCATCCGTTTTGATCCTACAATATATCGCTAAAGTTATAATGTTTTTGTGACTGATCGTGATTCATGGTCATTTCTGTGAAAAATACCGTCAGTCTATTTATAGTGAAACTTTATCATTGACCAATCAATTGATTCTCAACCCTAGAAGGCCACCAATTTAGTAGAAGTTAAAAGAAAAAAAGTAGGGTTTTTATGTAAAAGTAAAGGTTTATCTCATGATGACAATGCACTGAACAAAACCACCATAATAGAGCAATCATCTACCTCCCAAATCGAGAACCATTTCAATAATTTTCTTGCAGTGATTAAAATACATTTACTCATTATACATAAGAGTAAATAAGGAGCAACGTACTTTATTGCTGATGGACTTGACAAAATTATTGAAATGGTACGGTTCTGTATTGATCCTCTGACACAGAAGACCAAAAGACCCCTGTGTGATCAAAAATGACCTGCATGTGTACTTTTTTCTGTGATGGTTCCTTTAATTATAGAGCTATAATTAAAGCTAGCTAGGCTCTATTGTTTAGATGCGAAAATTCACCAGTGGTGGACAAGTTTTGTGATTTAAAGAACCGAGACTTTTGATTTAGTCATATTGAATCTAGAACATTACTTCATAAAGAATGCAAAAATATCAATTGTTTTATACATGTAGACTAGACTTACCGTATTTAATCTATCACAGACGGTCCTAATATGGGTTATATAATTGAGGTATTCCTTGGCAGTGTAGTCGCTCCCTTCCATCTCCGGGATGGCTTGGACGCATTCGTCGGCCATGAAGGGTGCTATCTCAGGGCTGGCTGCCGCGAGGAGTGCTGACGCTGTAGCTGTACCTACACCCTTCAAATTACTGAGGGCTGTCATCGCGGATTCTATGTTAGGCAGTTTACGGAACGCTTTCTTGGTCTCTTGCATTACAGCTCTTGGTGTGTTTACTTTTATAAGATATGATAATTGTGGATAAAATTTGCCCCTCTGTAATGAGTAATAAAAATAAGTTAAAGTACTGAAGATACCAACACGCTTGAGAATTCAAAAATAACTAGGGCACGTGAAATATCCACCAGTGGATATTGCACACAGTGGATATCCACTCGGTCCACACAATAGATTATGAAATGAAGGTGCCTTATGGTTGCAAAGAGAGACTTGTGCAGATAGGCTGATATTGATACAAGACATACTATCTTCAACCCAAAATTAAAAGGATATCCTCTAAAATTTACTAAAAAGATTGTAACAACCAATTGTAACATTATCTGAGACAAAAGACCTTATTCTCGGTTCTATATCCCCAGATATTTTTTATAGAAGAGGTGGCAGATGGACTGGCGGCCTAAGAGATGGTAAGTGGTGACCGCCGCCCATAGACATTTGTCCATGGGTGACGGTCAGGCAGCATCAGGAGGGATGGAAAAAAATAACACAATTTATGTTGTTATATAATAAATCAGACGTTAGAACAACATAAAGTATTGAAACAGCAAAATTTTAAGTTACAAATCCTAAACAAAGTTATTATGCCATATTGACAATAAGGTCCATTTGCTCAATATCAGAATTATGTTTTAAAAATATATTTCTATTCACTGACTTTCTTAATACTAACAGACAAACTTAAACTTAGCCTTACTTAAACAAATAGTCAAATGTTATTAAAAGAAAAATAACTGATGATATTTGTATTACCACCCACTACCACTACATTTCTGCCAAAAGTATGAAATTACTTCATGATTACAATAGCTTTGTGCTGAACTGTAAAACAAATACAAAATTGCTCACATTGGGAGGGGGGAAGTGGACGTTGCAGCAACCCCAGTCACTGGGCGGCGCTCTGGGCTGACCATGTAATATGTACCTGCATTTCCCAATTTTTCCTATTCCCCTAATGTACATACATAAATGTGTACATACAATAATGAGTGAGATATGCTAGAGCCTATACTCATCCTATCCTATTTCCCAACTCTTTCGCCAAATCCATTCCTAAATCTCCAATAGTAAGGTGTACATCTGGGAGTGTGAAAATGTTTGCCATTCCAGATTGATGTTAGGATGTATCGTGGATGTCCAAAGGTAACAGTATCCATTTACCACCCGGTGGACTGTATGCTCACCTGCCACCTACATTTTATATAAAAAAGAAACTTCATAGTAATGATCTCATGATACATATAGGTCAGAGATCATACTCACTGCTTGTTTCCATTTCATAAGCTGAACGAGCTCTTCGTGTATCATGTGTGCATCCTTGCCTCTGGCCTTAATCTTCTTTGGTAATTCATTCTGATACCTGGAAAAAATATCAAATATTTCAATTATTTGATTCATTATAAGTACCTATATAAATATTAATCAAATAATTTTTGATACAATAAATGAATATATGAAATAGGAATTAAACTATGTATCTCGAAAAATTACTGAATTACGGGACTTCGTAAGAATTCACAAATTTGAAAATTAATTTTACTTAATTGTCCAAATAATTTGAAAAAATCTTTTTATAGGTAACTATATAAGTTTTGAGACAAACAAAAGTTAAGCTAAAGGTTTATTATTTGAATTACATTTTTTTCAAAATATCATCTCCATCATGCTCTATACACATTTCCATCCGCTTAAACCAACTCTGAAAACATTTATGCCAGTGTTTTTCCGACAGGTCAAAAATCGCTGCTTGTTGTAGGTTGTTACCGCTTCTTCGGGGATCGAAAAAAAATTCCTTTTATTTGATCCTTTACTACAGGGAACAAAAAGAAATCACAGGGACCTAAGTCAGGACTGTGAGGTACGTGAGCCAAGGTTTCGACATCAGATTGTTGAATAAACATCCTTGTTCTTAGGGAAGTGTGCGAATACGAGTTATCGTGGTGCAGCTTCCCACCACATAAGCACAGATCCCTTTTAGCCCTGTCTTTGGTCTCCTCTGCTAAAGAGCTCGAAAAACTTTTTCCAATGCAACCATTGTATACCATTATGAATTGACTGATCTACAATTTCCTGTATAGATATTAAATGTCCGCTCTGAGAAAAAAAATTAGCCACCATTTTCTTGCTAACGTTCCGAGGTCTTTGCAATTTTGTAGGTAACTGTCCATCCCCAAACACCCACACCGACAAACGCTTCTTACTTTTCGGATCATATTGATATCTATGTATCATGGATCTCCATGTTTCGTCGTCAGTTACGATTTCGGAAACACGTCTCGATGTCCCATTTTCAAAACGTTGCCCCATTTCTCGGCACAAATTCACACAAGCCCGTTGTTCCGTTTCGGTGAGCAAATGAGGTATACGACGACAAAAAGTTTCCTCAGAACAGTGTTGACGATCCTCTCAATGTCCTTGCAAGTGATTCGCGGATCTTTTCGCAACAGCATTTCTATATTCCACACATTTTCTGCAATCACTGCTGTTGGCGGCCATCCACTTCTCTCTTCACCTTCAAGGTGGGTTCTGCCTAACTCCCCTAACGGATTCTAAGCTTAAACTCTTCAGTTAAACCAAATTATAATAAAAAAAGATCATAGGACGCAAATGCACAAGGAAAAACCTCCATAGTTACAAAGAAAAATGGAAGTGCGAAAAACAGGATTATTTTTTTAATTTAGAGTACATGGCCATTTGTGTTATATTTTCAAATAAATTTACCATTTTTTTAATTTCGAGTATCTCAAAACTTATAGTCACCTAGGTATGTAGGTGTAGAATAAGCGATTAAACACATCAAATTCCAGTATGAGTAACTACAATTAGGTAACTGCCATATTAAAATATAGAATTACATATTTTAATTCATGTAGTTTTCGAGCTAGATGGACCAATGGTCTGATGTCTGTTGGAGACCAATGGTCTCCAACAGGGTGGGAAAAGGTAAAGATTTGAAGTATTTCTAAACACTAAATTGTCAATCAGGAGTTCGAACAATTATACTTATATATTTTGCAGTTCATTATCAATTTAATCAACAATTAGTTAGATAACACCAATGGCAAATACAATGTTGTGAAAAAGTACCTTCAGATAGAGAGATGAATATGAATGTTAAATAGTAGTAACTGATTTAGGAATGCAAAGAAAAAATTTTAACATAACTCTCACTCGGCCAATGCCATATCCAGTAATTAAGTGAGTGCCTCAACAGTTCAATGTTGAAGTTAAAGTTGAAGTTAAAGTTAAACCATTAAAAGTTGTTTAATTGCTATGTATAGTAATCGCGAAAACCTAAGAAAAGTTCAATGTTGAGTCAAAGATTGCCTTCAGACCATTGGTGTATATAAGACCGATGCAATGGCAGTGCTACTCAGAAGAGAGATTTCCCTATTTAGCGTGTTTTAGAAAAAAGTGTTTATTATAAAAATCGTGGATCTTTATGGCCGCTATCCAAAATAGTATTTTTGTCCTTGGATAGGACTATATTTTTTTTATAATAATATAAAATAAAAAATTGAAGTAACTTTAGAATTACAAGAGGGGTACCCAAGTATAAGCCTTTATCTCACACTTCACTTAGGAAGGGCCTTCATATGTTCATAAGTTACTGTTGAAATGCCAAATATGTTATTCGAAATGTTGTGCCTTTCACCTTTTTCTTTGTAGGTATATGTAACTATATAAGTTTATGGACAAGGGACTGTATATGTACCTAACCTGTTATTTTTATATCAATGTTTTGGGTGCTATGTTCTCATTACTTAAAAGTATAAACAGTATCTTTTGTTTATTTATACTTAAAACTATCTTTAGGTTATATTATAATATATTTAGTACCAAGATAAAGGGCAGTATTGTGATATGGAAATCACCAGTTTCAAAAGGTTGCAATCAGTTTGCATGGATACACACACAATACAAGTAAGATTTATCTATTGTAATTATAAAAAATATTGGAAAACACTTAAATTGATTATTTATTTATTTTTATTTAACATGTTTTATTTTAATTATTACACATTATAGAACAAAAGGTGAAGCTTCATGCATTAAGGTTTTCTCTAGCAGCAAACCTTTGGGTTAAACAGAGAGATACATTGGGAGGTGGGATGAGAAGTAGGTACTATAAATACGACTAGTGTTTGTGTAATTAAATTTTTGACTAAAATGAAGACATTTGGTAAGTTAGAAATCGATATCTAAGTATAACTGCTTACAGATAAGTATCAGATCATAGCAACATTGATAAAATAAGAGTAAGACATGTGGTTATATATAAGTCACATTAAAAACATCTGGCACAACACTTGATGAAAGATTGATCTCTGTCTCAAGTCGATATTTTATTCAAAATAATTAAAATGAATAAGTTGGGGATAAGCTGGAATAAAAAAAAAGTTGTAATGGCATCTAACTTTTGAATCGATTAATATATTATGTAATATGATGATTAATTAACTATTAGATAAATGAGTCTCAGGCATACCTATTGAAATAATTAATCAATAGGTACCTACTTATTAAATTGTGTTTAAAATTTAGTTAAAAATGTATCTTTTTCTTTATAAACCTTTCTTCATAACAGGTTAATTAGGTACCTAAGTTATAACTTAAGTAGGTACCTAATAGATCGCGACAGCTAGATAGGTATTTTAGTTATAACGCAAAAGCTCATTTCACACCCGTTGACAGGGTCTGAAAAGCGCACTTTCTTTCAAACGAAAACTTTTGTCTGACCTTGAAACTTATAATTATAAATGAATGTCTTTTAAAATAAAAAATATTTTAAAAATAATAATAAGTAGTTTTCTCAATTTAAAAATACTTAAGAAAAAAATAATAAGTTATAAATAAAACCTTTTACTCTACTTGTAAAGTGGGTGTCTACGTGATGACCGGATGACTCAACTGTGATGTATTAAAATAATAATATAATTCTAAAATATATGTTCATTAAACTAAATTAAATGAATTTGTATTCATGAAACAAATTTAAATATAAAACAGATTGCCAAAATTGAAAAAAATATGTGGTAAAGCCAAAAGGCAAGTCACCATTTTGAGCGGATGTGAATCGTACAACAAAGCATTGTATTGTATTTATCAACTGTAGCTCTAGTAGTTACAAATACAACTTTATAATGGCATAAATTAACAAGTCTACTATAGAATCTAGAGAATTAACATACAAAACGAACATATTTAAAACATTTTAATTATGCCATGATACGTAAATGCCACCATTTTATAACGGGCGAGTGCTATGATATTTTCCCCCACACTGGCTTCAGGAAAAACGATCGTGTCAAATTGACATCGATCCCACGTGACGCAGTGATTTTAATGAACCGACCGCGGACTAGAGATGCACTCCGCGAGGGACGTAGGTAGCTATCAAATCAGTTTGCACGGATACACACACAATACAAGTTCATTGACACGCCACGGCCGCATTTTCTCCTCTAAAAAGACGTTCACACTTACCAGTTGTCCAATTTAATGAGCTCTTCTGGTTTCTTTGTCCTCTTTTTTGCTTTTAGTTTAATAGCTTGTGGATATAAATTCAAAACACTTTCAAATTGTTTTGAGTCTGCCTCCAGAAAGAAAGTAGACGTGTCTTTCGTGGTAGCCATTGTGAACGTTCTAAATGTACAAGACTGCGTATTTAGTTAGCTATAGCGCCGAACTCAACGCGGCGGCAGCACCTGGCCAACTGGGCGCCGTCTCCCCACTCGACGCCATCTCGTCGACTGAACTTTGCAATGACGTACAATATTATTATTTGAAAATTGCAGTTTTCATTCGTATTTATACATAAAAACAAATTTAGGTAGCAAAAAATTATTAACAATGACATTTATTGTCATTAGGCTTTTAAATTTGTTGCTTCTCTAGCCTTTTAAAGAAACCTTTAAAACAAAAAATGTACTTACTCTACATTACAAGGTTATATCGAACATTCTTCAAGTCGTGGCGTCGGATATTTGTCTGCCCCAGGGAACAACAGGATAGAAAAAAATAAACTTCGATTTAACGAAATTACGAACCATTATTAGATAATTCATAACATTAATGGATATTTGGCACAAAATGTTCACAAGGTTCACAATCTATTAGTCACGTCGACCTCAGCACACTTATCAATTTCCTCAAACGTGACGCAATACACGACACCGTTCCACCGAAACGACTTTGGTAAACGCGCATATTTTCCGTTGCATTGCAGTACACACTGAGCTCGGAGTAGTCATGAAGTCGTAACTAGCGGTGTACATAAGGCATTTAGGTAGTAGGACGTACATATCACCGGGGTGGAACGTCACCTCACCAATCAGCTTTGTTGTTTTGATAGATCGCCATGTGGTCTATATTTTTTGGAACGTTGTTCATTCATTAGGTAGTAGTGTTAATAATGCAATATTATTTATATTATTAATTAGAATTATCATATCACAATTACCATTATTCTTATTACAGGTGTGTGTAAAGATAGATTGATTAATATATCTAAACTATTCCCGGTCATAATCATTCAAACAGACAAACCTATACTTAAGTAAATAGATAGGTAGGTACCTACATACAAATGTGTTTTCGTTGTTCCATTTTTCAAAACCGTCTTCGAGCGTATCATAGAATAAACCTATTTACTTCATCAGCCAAAAAGTAGCATCATGATTCGTTTAGTAATTTTTAATCACCAATGGATAGAACGAGATTTCTCCAACATATGATTAACAATTATTTAACTACTTAATTAACAACCAATTAGGCAAAGTAAAAATATAAAAGGAGGAGAAGACCTAAAGATCGTGTGTTGTATCGTACCGTAACAAATCGTGTTCTAATCTGAGGGTCTAGTCTAGGTACTTATATTCAGCGGTGAAGGCATAGACTTAGGCAAGAACCACACTTTAATAAAGAAAGATCTTCATTTCAATAAAAAATCTCGAGAATTGTATCAGGTCTCTTTTCTTCAAATATTGTCTCCCTACTTACCATACAATACCGTACCATAAGCATATGGCTTTTCATTATTGGATTAGGCCTTTGCCAAGGCTTGTTACTTACTACTCGCTATCTTCTGCTCTACTCAATTTTCAACCAGTTACTAACGGCGACTTTATTTAGGTGTCTCACTTTACGTTTATCGATACGTTATTTCTATTCAAAGAGTTGTCTATCCCATCGTCTACCTTTTTAATATTAAATATTTTATGCTAGCGGAAAAAATAGCGGAGTGGCACGGGATAGCGGAGAGGCACGGGATATCGGAGTGGCACGGGATAGCGGTGCCGCGCGAGAGAGTGGTGCGGTGCGGCGAGGTGTTCTCCGCGTGCTGTTCCCTCAGTAGTCTAGCTAGAAAACGTAGAATTACACTAGTCGCGAATTTTACGAGATGATACGCACTTACATATTAGTGGTGAAAGTTTACGTGGTGCATAGCGATTGTATCAACAGGATAGTTTACCGCGTTTAAGAAAGCAAGGAGTCGTCCTAGTCGAGAGACAATCTTAGCGGCAAAACAGCGGTTGCTTGAGTTTGGACAATTTCGAACGTCTACCTATGCATAGAGTCGAGGTAAGCCATCCTCAAGTGTTAAATTTGAAGAGGAAGTGTTAGATTTGTTTCAAAGAGATCCACGAGCTATCACACACGATGTCACCCGTCGCTTTGGGGTCAGTCAATATTATGTTTGGAAGCTACTGAACACTTCGGGCTTCGATCCATATCGTTTTCAGTCGCATGACGCAGATGGTCCATCACGTTTAACATTTTGTAATTGGTTGCTTGCTAACCAAGACACGAATATCTTATGGACAGATGAAGCGATGTTTACTCGCGTGGGAATTTATAACATTCATAATGAACACTGGTGGAACTACAGTAACCCACATGTTATCAAAAACGATGATCATCAAGTTCGCTTTAGTGTTAATGCGTGGGCAGGTATTATAATAGGGCTATTTTATCGAGGGTCATCTGACCGGAGCTACGAGTACATACGAGTATCTACGCATGCTTCAGACAGTCATTCCCCAACTTATGGACGACGTTCCCGTTGCGTGTTGGAATAACTTTTATTATCAACACGATGGCGCTTCGGCACATTACGCGCCATCCAAGCGTGATTATTTTGAAATTGAGTACGGCGAAAGGTGGATAGGCCGTGAGGGTCCCGTGACCGCCCTTGGAGTTTTATTTGTGGGCCCAAATAAAAAGACGTATCTATGTACGAGTACGTTGACCTAAAATATGAAGTGATTGCTTTTGAGGAAGTAAAAAATGACACTGCCACATCGAATGGACATAATAAATAAGTTAGACATAATAAGTTAGGACGTTAACATAATAAGACGTGCGTGCTAGTTTGCGTATTAAGAAAAATGGACTCCACCTTGAATTGTTGAACAGTTATTGAAGTATCAGTAGGGAAGATTTTCAAACTTCAAAAATAATCTTTTCATCTTAAGTTAATGTTTATATTTCATGAGATTTTTTATTAATGTTTCATATATTAAATTCTATTATATCAATGTATTTTTAAGTTGATTAAACTTATTACATAACTGTTGATTGTTTTTTAAATACGCCTAGATATCCAAGTAAGATCCTTGATAGGTAGATATTAATCAAAAATAATTCCAGTTAATTACCCAATTAACTAAAAGGGTAGGTATCTACTTATATGTTGACGGTCCTAAGCCCGTTAATTAAAGTATGAGGGAAAAATTGAAGTCACAAAAAGGTACCCATGATACTTATCAATATTAGTGCTTAGAATGATATGTAGATATTCCCAGCTAGAAAGTGGAAGTAGAATGACCAGCGTTTGATTAATTTTGAAGTTGGTTATTACTGTCTAGATTTTTAAATTAAAGAAACTAAATTTATGATAAACTGACTTCTTATTCGTTACTTTAAAAACTGATACCTTTTGGCTGGTGACAAAAATAAAACCAGGTGCGGATACGAGTATGTGAGCGTAGCTCAGGTCGAATAATATTTTTTTGGATTTTTTACTTATCCCTCCACTTTCCCAAACCTTTCATTAAATCCAAAGGTAGACAGACAGTGTATTCGGGGGCGTGCCAACGTTTGTCATTCTGAACTGTTGTTGGCATGTATCGGGGATGTCTATGGGCATCATGGGCGATAGAATCTACTTACCATCAGGTGGGCAGTATGCCACCTTCTTTCTCTAAAAAAAAATTTTATTGGTTATTTAAAAATTTGTCTCCAGTTTTTTTACCTATCGGTTCTTAAGTGAACATTTTGTTACATCCCGTATTGTTGAGTTTTGTTACATTCGATACGGTCAAGACTAATAATGGTGAATAGATTTGAAAAAATAACAGGTACGTAAATGCTGGCGAAACCCAATGGTTTCACAATGACAATTCACAATCTATAATTTTTACCTGAATGTTTACGAATCTACCAGTAGACAAATAGGGTAAGTAACGTGTTCATAACTTGGTTTAGTACTTACATACATTATTAAACCGAAGATTTTAAAACCAAATTAAGCCCTAAAATATGGTTGAACATTATAAGCGGCAAAAACGATAACATTGTGTCCGTCCTTGTGCGAGGAATTTCTAAACAAAGTATGGCTTCAAAAGGGTGCAGTTTGAATGCAGGGACGTATACCCGCGTCGAGGGATCGGCTCAGACATAACAAAAAGTATGAAGGGTCGAGGGTTCGTCGGAGTTTGTATATTTTTTTATATGGGCCCCGGGTTGCCTGTTCCAACGAACGTGCGGTCGTGGCCCGCCCGCTGAGATAGATGTGGAAAAAAATGCAATCCGCTTTGCGATTGGTGCGTTGACTTTATTTTTAAGTTTACAACTTATTTAACTAGTTGTAAACTACCAGATGTAATAACAGTTCGCAATGTTAAAGTTAACTGTTACATATATAACACTAATTACTTATTGTTTCAGGTATTATTAATACGTATCTATGAAACATTATTTTTATTTCACGGGTAATCTTTACAGATACCTACAGATGATTTTCACTGTCATAATATAATACAACAGGATACTGTTGAATGCCGAATAATGACAAACAGAATAAAAATCGTTTACCTCCTTAGTTAGTACAAGTCTTAGTACTATTATAGTAATAATTTTCTATTTCATATCTGCAAGTGTGTGTTGTCTACTTGAGCTCGTATTTATTGCTTTGTAGAAATGATAAGATAAACAGTAGAAAGATAATTTGCGCGCATACATGGCATAAATAAAATATATCTACTTAATAAATAAAAAAAGTTTATATTTTTAGCAGACTATGTAAGTACACGTGTGCATGTGAAATAATATAAATTTATTTGAACTTTGATTTGAAATTTATTGAAACCATCTACATATTTGGTAATAAATTTGATAATATTAGATAATAATAATAATAATACAGCCAGAAGCAAAAATCCTGTATTACCTGATTGACCTGTATTGACGAGCATTTAACCTGGCTGTGTTTATGTAAAGTTGTAAACTGCTATTTTTCATTTGATTTCAAACATTCAAACAAACATCATGAGCAATTTCTAAGAACGAAACCCGTTTTAATAGTATGCTCAAGTAAGAAACACCGCCCGTCAGAATTAAAATGGTTTCTCCTTTTTCCTCCAAGGTCGGTCGTTTGTGATAATTATCATGCGCGAGCGCTGATACGGGGAAACGAGATATTTATGGCATAGGACATCTACCGACATCTGTTGGAGCACATTCGCAACTTCATTGACATACTCTTGGCTCTCTCAACTCATTCGCACACGTGTGACACGTGTGAGTAACAATACATTATAGGAAAATTACCGGAAACTAGAAGTACATATTTCACAATGAAAAGGTGGCAAATGATTTGACCATCTGGTGTAAAGTGGATAGGTGCAAGACATTTTTCATCACATAGATTATCTTCGCCTGCCACCTTCTTTCTATAAAAACCCATTTAAAAATCCCTTCTAAAATCTTTCTCAAAAATGTGTTCACATTAGGCTTGTTAGGGATATGAATATGATATTTCGGTCCAAAAGTTTCTGGTCTGGTAAAGAAAAAGGACACTCTAATTCATGAATTTCAATATAGTCTTCGTCTATTTGAACACACTTTTCGGATCGTTTAATTAGCATTTCTATCCCAGTATAAAAATAGTCACTAGCCGCAGCGGTCACTTCATCATCAGTGGAAAATCTTCTAACCCTTAAGTCCGCCTTGAGTTTTGAGATCAAATCACTGGGGTCTGGGAGCCAAGTCACATTTGCACATTTGCTATAGCTATAGGGTATCATTTGTATATATATATTGCTATAGGGTGGGTGGCGAATTTCCGTGAAGCCACACTTTGAAAGAGCAGCTTTCGCAACTGCGGCGGCGTGAAAGGGTGCATTGTCATGGAGAAACCACACACCTTTGCTTAATTTTCCACGACGGTTCTGCTTGATTGCTGCTCGTAATTGCTCTATAAGGTTAGCATAATAGCTTCCAGTCACCGTAGTATTGCGTTCTTTTATGTCTATAAGCAATATTCCGTAACAATCTCAGAATATCGAAGCCATAATCTTTTTGGTGGACTGAGTCACCTTTGCCTTTCTTGGCGGTGCTTCACCAAAACGACAATTACAATGACGTATAACTTGTTTTTTAGACATCTAGATATATGTATATCTTTGATATCGATATGAAATTATTTCAAATACGATTTCGATTACGGATATATTATCAATGAACTTTTTTGAAAAATGTATCACTAACTGAAAGCAAAGGAAAATAAAACCAAATAGAGAATAATTACAACGTTACTTTCAAGGAATTAAATTAACAAACACAGTTACTGCTATCATCAAAACAAAATTATTTGTAGGTAATAAATAATTAATAACATACGAAACTTTTATTTCGGTTTCGAATTATCTTTTATTTCGGACATCCGATAAGTAGTTTCGGTTACAGTTACGGACCTCCATAACATCTCTAGTTCACATTTGCTAATTTAAACTACGAGTAGTTAGAGGAAACTCTTACAATGTTACATATTACAAATTAATTGTTATTGTTATTAATTTAATTACACAATATTTACGAAAACATTACCAAAGTGGAAATGCGTTTTAATTTCCTTTACAATCAGCTTGTTACATTATTTATAAGACATAATTTTTAGTTGGTATATTTATTTTTTATTTAGTTAATTATACAACACAGATCCACAGCAAGTGTTAGTACAATAAAAAGAAGAAAAAGACTTTTAAAACAATGCTAGTGCTACAAACTAAAAGATATTAAACTAAAATGTGACACAAACACTTCACAGCTTGGATGTTAATCAAGTAGTTATTTAATTAATTAACATTCGAACGAAATGCCTAATAATAGGAGAATCATATTTATCCACTATCATCCTCAGGAGACTGTTGGAGCTGGCCCGCACTCTAAATAAAGAGGACGCGATTTTTTTCCGCACGATAACGTAAAAATTGTCTGTGCGATTCTGCGCGAACATGTCCGAGGCGCTGCAGAAGCAAGGCAACTCCATCAGCATCCTAAACCCGTTGTTGTACTATATACCTACGCAGGGTGTCGAGTGATCTGCGCATAGCGCGCAGAGGACCAGATATATACAGCTATACAGCCTAGTGTAAGTCGCTCGTATAGAAAGTCTGGTAGTAGGTCTTAAACAGTGTTTACCTTGATTTTTTTGCTGCAACGGGCAGCGGTGGCGTTGAGATGTACCTCACCGCCAAACAAGACAAACTTATAACTTTATAACCTCTGACATGACAAATTAAGTACCTACTTACCAGATATGTACATTCACATATCCGTAAGCCGAAAGGTAAACTACCTAACTGAATTTAGAGGTTTCCCATCAATCTGTGTAATAGTTATGCCCAGTTTGATGTTTCAGTTGTCTACTTTATTTTGATGTCAATAAATGAAAAGATAAGAAATTAAACGTCATTTTAATTAAAACAGAAGGTATGTATGTGCGCCCACCCTATAGTCGTATTTATTTTGGAAAACGCCTTCTACATGTAAATACTAATTGTAAAAGACCTTAAGTTCGAGTACTTTGAGTACTAGTTTGAGTACAAACAATACTATTTATCTGCATAAGTAATAAAATAATTAATAATTATACATTTCTAAAATGTTATGTTTAAAAAATACGCGGTCAAGGTCGTTGACTGCCGCTCCTCAAGGAAATCGTAATTTTACGCGCGCGTTGATAAACACCGAGCGTAGGTACGTAAGAAAAGCGGCAACGTTGCACTATTTTCATTGAGAAACACAAACCACGGTGTCACCTATTGCCTGGCCCCACTCCTCGATAATCCATTCATAAACTCCGGTCAGTGACACAGCAATGCGACAAACGTAGTAAGTTTTTTAGAAAACATTGTAACTTACTTGCGTTCTTTGACAAAGTTTTTATTTTTTATAGTAATGTAATGAACCTTTCTTCGAGTTACATATTTTCGTTATGTAGTACCTATTTTTGTACCTTGTTATGTAGATAGTATTTTAAATTACTTTTTGCGTTTTCAATTCCCGGCTTTTTCATTATATTTTTTTCATTCCGGGATTTCCTATAATGAACTCTTGTATGTTTGATTAAATTATATGTATTAGATGAAAATAATTATGGATGGTGATGTTATTATGAGTGAAGTGATGGTGATTAGAGTGAAGCAGTGTTTTTGATAATAGGAACGTTATAATAATATTTTTGATGGTATATTTCTTTCGAAAGTTTTAGTAGTAATAGTAAGTTTTAGTAAGAGTATTATTATAAAACTATTATTATTATTAACTATTATAAAACTATTATTATTATTAACTATTATAAAACTATTATTATTATTATTATTAACTATTATAAAACTATAATTAACTATTATAAAATCACGTACACTTGAGCTACTTAAAACAAGAGTTTCATTATTTTCGTGTTATGATTTTAAAATTAAATTAACTTAAATGATTTAAAATAGGTTCAAGTATCAAGTAGTTCAAATAGGCCCCGCCCCGGATCTACGATTTTTGCGAACCGGAGCAAAAATTTGACATTGGCGCTCCTCCCCTCCAGCATTTGAGATTAATTATTTCAAAATACTCACAAAACAAATATACGGGGTGGAATTTGTTGTGACCGGGAGAATAAAAACCGGCTTTGCTCGTGTAGCCCCGTCTCCTTCTGTCTACGGGGAGGGATTTTTCTAAATGCGACGGGAATTCCCCTGGCAGAGACATCAAAAATCATCAAAAGACATCAAAAAAGACTACGCACGCGTTCAAAAATCATCTTAGGATGCTTTCCAAATTCAAAGGAATAACTGCGCCCCTTTGAATATGAATTTGGCGCCCCTTTAAATTGCCGCCCGGGGCAGGTACCCCGGTTTGCCCCCCCCCCCCTCCCTCCCCCCAGGTCCGGGGCTGGGTTCAAGACTCCGTGCGTGACTCTCTCACAACTCACAAGTACTCACAGCTACATAGTACTTATTGCTTTGTTTTCTGGTCTTTGTGTCCATTGCATTACATTCATTTACTTACTCTCTTCAGAATAATTAATGGACACAGACAAGCAGACGTTCTAATCTCACCGAGAGTTATGGGCGTTCAACATAATAAAATGCGTTCTGGGTGGACAACTTGTGATCTCAGTGGTGCAGTTAATTTGGTGAAGATGGTACTAGAGCAATCCAGGAGGACTTTTGTACCTTTTTTTCACCCAAAATGAAGTTCCAGTAATTCTAATAATTTACACAGTTATTCAATCAATGCGTGCTGCCGACGATAAGACATGAGTTGCATAGAGCGCTGAATGAGGTGTTTCCTTCGTCCCAATATAGTCCATTATTTTTGGATACACGTAGGCGCCTTTCTTTGCAGTCTTTTATAAGAGTGCAGTAATTTGGCCGCGGGGATTCGATTGTAAAATTGTCGTCCCCGTCAATTGTCACCAGTTATTGTTATGACAACCGAATTGCTGGGAAACGCAGTGTGGAACGCCCTTCGATCTGGTGCACTTACGACTTTAACAAGCTGGATGAGAAGAGCCGAATATCGTGTGTGGTGGCGAGCCTCGGAAAAGGTCTATATTCAGCAGTGGAGAGACAGACTGATGGTTACCTAGTGTATTTACGGAATGTCTCAGAATTCATTTTAGGTAGAACAAACATTTGTTCGGCATCTGGATAGTTTCTGTTCATCGTGTCTCTGAACCTGACACAAGCAATTTCATAGCTACACTAGACATTATGGTGTTATCAAATGTATAGGTAATACATAACAAAATGCAGGTGCTGCAGTCTGCAATAGTGTATGTATCCTAAACGATGATACCACATTATTATACGAGTATTATATAGAAGCCTTACGTAAGTCTGTATGTAAATAATCGTTACGTCGAACCTTGTTGAGGTACAGATTACCTCTCTCTCTACGTAAGAGACTGGCGTCCCACGGAGGATTGGCGAAGCTACGTTTCTGAATGAAGTGACGTCACTATGGGCTATACCTATCTTCAATAGTAAGTAGATAGACTATTGGGTTCATTCTTCTGGCGGCAGATATTCTGTTGCTTGAATTGAAATCACGAATTAGTCACAACTCGGTAGCGATGTGAGTCGGACGCCACACTCGTTCGTCTTGCCTTCGCGCTCTTTCGCGCCGTGGTCGGTTGCTCCACCGCAAATTTAGGCCAAGCACCAATATCTCCATCCTTTTCCAACCTACCCTTTACCCAATAGCCTTTTCTTCCTCTATTTTCTCTCAGTTATTGTCATTGATGTAATCAGTTCAATGTTTACCCTGTGCTCGGTATCAGGTGATGAAAATAAACTACGTGTTGATAAGGCGGTACTGTCATCGTGGTATTGCTGTGTTTTGTGTAGGTATTTACTGATAGAGCTTTGGTTGTTGTAGGCATTACACAAGTAATCACGTAACGAACGAAACATTGCATCAATAGGCTAGTAAACATCTATTCACACTATCTTATTATAATTCGACGAATAAAAGGGGTGTATTGAAAAAGTGCAACCTGTAAGAACCTTGAACATCTTTATATAAATGGTATCTTTTTATGTCATTGTTATGTAAACATGGACTTTTCAGTGCCAGAAGATAACGTAGCTGTACGTACGAGGTATATATTCATTTGACCTAATGACCCAATAAGCATTCAATGACACACAACAAGGTCAGGGGAAAAAAAGTTTAAAAAATATTGTGTATTAATTAGTAATCTATGATTTTAAACAACAACAGACTACAAACGTACTTACAATAAAGAAAACTTTCAGATTTTATTTGAAGGTGGGTGTTATCTAATGTGTTTTAAATAGGTAGTAGGTACCTCTCTATGTTGAAAACTATCGCTAGAGGTCGTATAATCAATCAGTGATTCAATCAATGTCACGAAAATTAATACTTCAATATCAATCAATACGTCAATTTAAGTAGGTACCTATTATGTCGATATCGGTAAATAATAAATATGTTAAATTCTATCGATACATATTCAGATTGTCTATTTGTTCGAAAAAACTTCGGAAATACCGTCACTTTTCATATAGGTAATTAGCCATTGAGGGTTTTAAACCCTAATTGTACCTTGGAGCCTGTTTGATTATTATTTGTGTTATGGTTGATGGTTCTCAGCGGGGGGCGCTG